>CM053791.1:739828333-741240833 GCA_028749045.1 Cupressus sempervirens | reverse complement strand
AAACAAGTGCTTCAATTTATATGACAATTTTCATAGTATCTACTGAGTTAAAAATGCAAACTGAGTTCAAGACTACTTGGAAGTGATCAGTATGGACCGAGCTTCTACATCTACCAAGTGAAAAATGATGCTAAGTAGTAAAAGTGGATGCTGAGTATCAAAACCTCACTGAGTCAGTCTTCAAAAATTGAGCGTCTACATTTGAGCTGACTTTGTAATAGTTGTGTAAACTTGTATTGTGGATGACTTTGTAATTTGTATAATTGGATTGGTATATATGTAATGTATTATATCACATCCAAGGTAAAGAGTAGAAAATGAATGTATGAGTGAATATACGCATGGAATCATTGTGATTGTTAGAGAAGAGAAGAAAGTGTGAAATACAAAGGCTACAACAGTATACAGAGTAGCAAAGATTCATCTATCACAACAAGGTAATTTCTACACTTAAGGGAATCTCATTCAGAAAACCATGTTGCAGGTCAAAGTTAGCTATTATTTCATCCTAATAGGTTAATCAGTCAAAACCTTTAACAAGGTAGACCTAACAGTCTTTTGTAAATCTCTTTACTAAGTGCACACTTCATTGTATATTTTTAAATCCTTTAACAAGGTTGACCTAGTAGTCCCTATTGCTCCTAATAGGGAAGATCATTAGAAGTGATCAATGTAAGCCTTCATAGGACAGTTTTATAGAACAATACTAAAGCTTATGGGTATCATCCCCACCCTAATTTTACTTTCTATTTGGAAGGTTTTTGGGTCACCAATCTTGGTGTCAAAGTGTTATGAATGCTTTCATGTTTTTAGTTTCTCATGCATGCAGTTAGATAAAAATATTCATACTAGATTAAAGTTTTAAAAGTTTTAGAAGTTACTGATTCACCTCTCACCTCTCATTAACTTAGCATTGTTAAGAATATTTCCAATTATTGGTATCCAAGCTTTGTGATTCGCAGGAGAAAAGTTTAATAGCTTGAGAAAAGATCAAAGGTAATGGAGATATTTAGACTTGACAAACTTATTGATAATGAGAAGCTAGATTTAGAAATGGCTATTGCCCAACTCAAATAAGTAAAGGAGCAACTTTCTTAATCCCTAAAAAGAAGAAAAGAGCTTTCAATTCAAATGAATGATCATCTCCACATTGAAGAAAGAATTAAAGACCTTCAATTAGGAAGCATCTTAGATGAAGCAAATGAAACAATCAAAGAACTCCTAGAAAAGAATCGTTCCCTACACGAAAAAGTAAGAAAAATAAGAAGAGAACAAGAAATTTAGTTAGTAAGATTATGTGAAGTCATGGAAGAGAAAAACAAGATAAGAGAAGAGATATAAGGAAAGAACAATGAAATCTAGCACCAATCCCTTCAACAAGTAGACTTCATTGATCAACTCTCTAATGCAAATGAAGAAATCATTAGTCTAAGATCTGAAAATGAAAGATTGAAAAATGACCCAAACTTTGAAAGATAAATCAATGAAAGAACAATGAAATCCCAAGAAGACATGAATTAGTTGAATGAGAAAAATCTCTATAGACAAGAAGGAAAAGAAGGAATTTGATATATAGAAGAAGGAGAATCATCCAAGCAAAGAGCTCAAAAGATTCAAAGACCTACTTGCAATCATCGTGGTAAGATAGGCCATACTTCAAATTAATGTTGAAGAAATGGGAAAGCAAAATTCAATGGAAAAATTTTCAGTTACAATCAGCATGGTCATAAGGCTACTGAATATAAAGAGAAACCAAGATTTAAAGGAAAATGTCACAAAGGCAAGAAGCATGGGCACAAATCATTAGAATGCAAAACCAAGATATTAAATCCAACAAAACAAATTGTGGAAGCTATATTTGGCTGGGATTACAACACCTAGTGTAGATGTCATTACTGTGGAGAATTTGAACACATTGTAATGAATTGTGTAAAGCATCACTACTTGAGGAAAAGAGATACTACTAAAAGATATTTCACTTGTGTTGGCTGCTAATTTAATAGTTTTGAAAATAATCAAGAAACTAGACAAATACATCTAAGGCTAGCCAATTCCTATGATGAATGCACTTGGCTACAGTCTTGAGCCAACTATAAGGCATAACTCTTTCTTCAGGCTCTACAAGACCTAGGTGGGTGGACCTCAAATTCAATTGATATCGTACCTATCCCTAAATCTATTTACTATAGATGAAAATCCTTATATCTCCTAATAACTCATGAAATGATACAAATCTATAGTAGCTAAATGCAAATCTATGAAATCCATAAGTTGAGTGAGGGTTAATCCTTTCAGCCCACTACAAAACATGAAATACTAAAATGATTTGATTAAAACATTTTCAATTTAATAAAACCCCTAATATGTAGTAGCATGAACAAGTGATCCTATAAACAATTAGTGTCTTATCTATTGGACAATTCCATGAAATAATCACATACATATAGATATCTAAGACATATTTGTATCTTCAGATATATGATCTATCCATTCACCTTGTAAATAGAAATCCATGTTCAATCTGAATCACATTATTACATGATATCCTTCTCAATAAACCTGCAACCCTATTGATTCCTTGAAACATTCACATAACTCCTTGAGTCATAAGAACCAATAAAACAACATATAGTCTTAAGGGACTGCAAGTATGACCTAAGCTCTTTGTTCAAAGATCATAAAACATTAAAAATTCACTGGGACTGGAGATGAGAATCATAATGAAACTAATGAAATTCTTATGCTCTTTGTATTATTTCCTTGAAATTATACAGTCATATGCATGAAATGAAAAACATGAAACAACCCAATAGATCTAAACTATCTATATTAACCTTCTTAATGTTGTTCATACAAGAGAGAATATGCTGAAGAAAATGGTTTCATAGTAAAACACTAGAACCCTACTAGTATTACCCAGAGAAAACTACCAACCCTTATAATGAGAAAAAATGAGAAAGATGTAGAAGATAGATGAATTCCCAGATCTGTTATGTAATTGACATCTGTCCACTTGAAATTCAATCCCTTGCAACTAAATAACCTCTTTCATCTTTCTACCCCTTTGAGCTAATTTTTTTTTCATCATTACTTGTAACTGATCTTGAAATATCTCTGTTGAAATGATGAAAACTTTTATGCAACCAAAATATCTGTTAACTCATGAAAATTCTAGTGAAATTTTGATTCAACTAACTTGAAAGTGGTTATATTCGACCCCAAACTATATTTTCACTACTTTTTAGCCACATTTAGGTTATTGCCATGTCAAAAAATAGTTCTTAACTTCATTACCTAAATACAGTTGCAAAAGAAAACTTGAGAAAAACCTCTTATAGGTTAAACAAAGTACTTCCTATGCAAAAACTAACTGCATAATCAAAAAAATTAGATTCTTCTAATTTCAATGATATATAATATTGCATATTTTGCTTACCCAGATGCCCTTAAATCTTGATTTGAAAAATACCCCTTTGTTAGAAAATTTAGGTCTGTCTACAACTTTGAATTTAAAAATTCAAAAAATTAAAATAACCTAAAGTTCAAACTTTAGTTTAAAAGCCTTCTTGAATTTAAAATGTCTGACATACACTTATATGCGAGAAAAATAATTAAAATCACTTATTATATTCTTCAATTTTTTATTTTTGTTTTCCTCATCGAGCCCACTAGGTGCCACCCAGGCTACCATGTGGCAGCCCCTGATAGGCTGCTCTCTGCTACATCACCCCTTCGATGCACCCACCATGTCAACAAGGTCACTATGTCACCATGCATATCGATCGAGTAACTTCCCTTAGTGACATAGTGACAGTCACAGGATCATCCACATGTCATGATCTGGTCGTAGGTTTCCATGCCAGCATCTCTATCATTGCATTCACATTCTAGCTGATGGCACTGTGTGGGCCCCACAACAATTCTTGTCAGATTCCATAGTTTTTTATTAGGTCACTATGTCACTACCAGAAAACCTTGCCATTTTTTGATGGTGACATAGCGCCTTGTCGAATTTTACAACTTTTTCGATGAGTTTGAAAGTGTTGACATCATTAACCTTTGTTCACATATTCATTCAAATTTTATTATCTACCACCAACTGGCCAGCCGAACCCACCACACGAGCTTGGTTTTCATAAAAGCTTGTGTCTTTAAGACACTCTATTATGTATTTAAAATGGTATTTAAAGTGTTTAAATTTTCAAAGCCTGGCGAATGTGGAATAATTCATGCTTCATGACCTTCTCGCTATGGCTTTGCTCTATTCCCTTCCAGTGGGTTCTTCCTCATGCCACACGCTTTGCTTTTTATTGCATGAACTTCAAGTTTAGCTACCGCTTTGACTATCGTTGCCTTGATGTGAATGTCAGTGTCTCCTTTTTACTGCATGTTATTGTCTCAAAAATAATTCTCCTTGATGCTTGGTGACTACTTTTATTACCTGCAAGTTTCTTCTTCATATATGGGCAGCATTTCACTTATCTATTTAAAGTTTTTGCAGAGGCTTCCTATGCTTGGACTATGCCTCTTTCTTGAGCTTCCTTGCAAGGATCTACTCTTTCTCTTCTGGTAGCTTCTAGATGGTTGACTCAACTAAGAAGGTGCCCCTTCTTGAAAACTACAACTTATATTCACGTCTGTTGCTTGGCATTGGGTCTCTTTAAACATGCATTTTCTTACTTTACAAAATCATGGGCCATTCCCATAACCCACGATATCTTCCTTATGATTTGATTGCATGGGTAGAGCTCCCTACCTGCCATGGGTTCCTTCAAGCATGAGGGTGGCCTTTAGTTGGTTGTTCTTTTGCTTGTGTGGAGACAATGCCCCTCCTTTACCTTAAACTATGGTACCCTCCCTTATTAACACAGGCTTTCATTTTAAATTACGTGGATGGTTCCATTAATTCATAGACTACCACTTCTATTAGAAAAGCTCTCCCACTTTCTTTGACCATGGGTGGCTTTGAACTCAAATGACGCTTCTTTTATTTTGATGATGCCTCTTCTTAAAGCATGGACCCCTGCTCAATCTTTTCTTTCACATAATACTTTCAGGAAATCATTTATCAAAACCCTTTCTGTTTCTCTCTAGCATCTTTGCCTTGGCCTCTTTTGTATCCATTGATCCTGGGCTTCCTATAAGGAATTATTCCCAAAATACATCATTCACTCTAAAAGGGGCTTTAACACTAATTGTACCTTTATTGGCAATCCCATCATTAATTATGTGTCACCTTGCACAAATGAAGTTCATAGCATTCATTCAACAATATTAGGGATTTAATTGTAGTCACACTTACTTGATAAATCTTTTCATACCAATTTGACCTGCAATTATGCCCTCGTATTAAAATACCCTCACCTTTAAACACCATATCAATTTGATAGGATTAGTCTAGCCCCAAAGTGGGCTCGGCTAAAAAAAATTTCATTCTTAGACAACTGAATCCTCAACTTGGTCCATCAGCCTTTCGATATCTATTAGAATTGATTGCAAGCATTAATTTGATCATTAAAACTCATTTATCCACGTTTTGCAACCTGTCACTTTTGCACCAAGAGGTCCTTTGATTGGCATTAAAAACTGACCCAAACCTCTGACCAGGCTCTAAAAACTTGCATGCTGATTCTCTTTTTCACACGCTTCTACCTCATTGAATCTCATCTCATGAAAATTTTAGGGTCAAAAGATATTCACTATCAAAGTTGCCTCTTAAAAACACCTATAGATAAACATGTCAGAAAACAATAAACTAGGTTCAGATTTGGCGTTACAAATTGGGCAAACTAACACTTGGGAAGATGAAAACTGGGGCACTTGTTCTCTATCATGAGGAGAGTATAAATTTTCAATTTAGGCTCATGACGAATAATAGGATGCAAATGGTGTTCAGTCAAAGTAGGCTACTTGGATTTGTTGACTAGAAAGAATGACAAGAAATCAATTTTTGCAAATGGAAATGACTTGGAAAAGTGTGCAAATGGATTTGTCATGATTTAAAAGCTGACACACTTGGATTATTTTCAAAGGACAACACAATGGTATAATCCATTCAATCTAGGCAATTATGGATCTCAAGATATAACATCATGAACAAGGGTACAAATCAATCTGCATTTGCTGACACCAGTAAAACGTTAGAAATTTTGTTTGTAATCACTTTTGAAAACTGATCAAACAAATTTTTCATGAGCTGAAACTTGAAACATAACAAGTATCTAACATCTAAAATACAACGCAAAAGGAAATTTAGCATTTTGGTCAACTGGGTCAAAACTATAGCTCGTCAAACAAGGCTTCCCTAAATTTAGATTTAATTGCAAAAGCATGAAAACAGTAATTGACCAAGTTTGAGGGATTCAAAACCTAGTCAAACGGATTCAAAATGACTCAAAATTTGAAACATGGGCTCTTTGGTATGGATATTAAACATTCCCAAAGCAGTGAATCACAAAACATTTTCGGGTGTGAGATATTCAATCACAAACATAGCCACCTATTGCTATTTGGCAGTTTGGGTAAAATGCAGATTTGACAAATGCTAAAAATGGGACTTCATGAAATGGCTCAGAATGTCAATTTAACTTCATGAAACACTTAGATAGGCTGAATAAAAGGTGTTAGAAACATTGAACACCTCTTAGGATTCAAAGGTACAACCGGGTACACATGTATTTATAGGGCTCAAATTCTTCAACAATGCTCAATATTTGGGCTACAATTTTGAGCGCCAATAGTGGCTCTATCTGGGGATGCATGCCCCTTTTGGGAATGGAAAGATTTTAGATCTCTGGGAGAAGCAAACCACACACCTGACAAAAAAACTTTCTATTTAACAACTTTATTGAAAACAGGGAAACTACTCTAACTATGTACAAACAATGGCCCTGGGCCACCGAAAAGTTTTCAAAACTTCTTACCTCTATTCAAAACTTGATTCCCATTTTCATCTCTCTAAGATAAGCTAGAATTATTTTTCTCAATTTTCCCAATCAGATTAGCATCTTGAATCACATCACTTGGCAAAATGAAATATCTTTCTTCATTCTCATAGTGCATATACAAATCAACATTAACTTCTACAACATGCTCACTATGAGAAAAAGAATCAGCATGCTCATGACTACACAAACTAAACTGAGAATCAAAATCCAACAATGATTCGTGCATGCTGATTGGAAACACAAAAACTTCATATTCTACACCAATCACCACGTTGCATGTACCAAAAACGTGCAACTCACCTTGTGTCTCTGACTATGAAGAATATGTGAAATCTGATTGTTACTTACTTGCAGTAATATCATTCACTAAATCAGATTTATCTTTCACTGAAACCTCTTCACATTCATCAAACAACTTATTAGTTACCAAGCATGAAAACCCATTCTGAAAGTGCTGGTCTAAACTATGTTGATCACAATCATTTTCTTCATCTAATTGAATTTCAGAATAAACCTTGAACTTACCTTTACAAGACTTATCAGCATATAAAGAAAATCTATAATCTGATTGACAATATTCACTGTTTTCCCTTTCATCACATGAAAAATCAAAACAAATTTTTGCAAGATCAACATGAAAAGAATTTGAAATAGTATTAAACTTCCCTTCATTAACATTTCCCTCATCCAACAAATTGTCATGTGTAAAGACATTTGAGGTACTGTCATCTACACCTTCAAAATCTGATAGGGATTGTCTAGATTCCACATCTCTTTCTACATCAAACTTTGGGGAAGTAACTTGACTGAATGAAGAAACATTATGATGAAAAATATGAAGATCCTTAGAAACACTGGCTTTTCAAAATCATGAGCCAACAAAATAGAGATTGCATCAGGGCTCAAGAAGACTACCTCACAAATCTTCTCCCAGCTGTGATTATCATCCAGATAACATGAAGAACTTACAATAGCAAGATCAATAGTATAAAAATCTAAACAATTAGAATTGTTACAACATTCATTCTTGTCATAGCAATCACTACCTTTACTTTTGTTACATAATTCCTCAACTTCATATTTACTATAACCAAGTTTATTTTCACTTTCATATCCATCTTCCTTATGTTGATTTCAATTACTCAATTCACTTGCATTTGAATCCTTCTCTTCACATTCGGAAGACGGATTATCTTTATATACAAATTCATTATATTCATTACTACCCTGACTCTTAGGACACTCATTATCATTAGAAGATATAACATGAAATATATAATCACCGCTTTCCATCTCTTCAATGAATATTTAAATTTGCAAAAACCATTGTAATCTTATAGGTGTTGACCAATTGACTGAATCGGGTACTAGAACATCAAGGAAAACACTAGGCAAGGCAGATTCCTTAGGTCTACAATGAAAAGGCATCTTACTGATTACTGGCTTAAGCCTTAAATAACATTGTTCGGTACTTAAACCTTGAGTATTTTCTACCTCAATTCCTATAAGATTAACAATCCTTTTGTAGACCAGTCTATTCAACATAGCAATGTTATTATTCATAGTTTCTAGACTCTCAGAATTTGGAAAACTAATTTTAGATCTAAGATCTAACTCCATTATAAAACAAAATTTCTACCTCTTCCTTTTTTGTGTTGAAAATCACTTAATAGAGGCAACCATGTTTTTTAATGTTTGACTTCCATGAAAAGAAAACATGAAAACCAAAATACCTCAAGTGTTGATGTTGAACTTTGATCTGCTGATTTGGCATAGGTGCAAGACTAAAAATCCTTTATACCACTAATCAAACTTTGTAGAGTCACCACCTCCTTTCAAGAGGATAAAGAAATCACAACTATGATTTACCTTTTACAATTCACTTTCGTATACAACAGATTGCAACAACACTTTAAAACTTATCAAGAATTTTAAAATTTCTTTTCAAGAGACTATCAAAAGCTTCAGATCTGCCCATACAACAAAAAGTCCTTCAACATTTTGCAATGAAATTAACTAGGAACAAACTGGTATAGAGATTTGAGAGTTTCCACTCACTCATCTAAGAAATAAAACATAATTTATCACTTGACAAATCTGAACCAGAACTTCAATGCAGGAGAAACTTGCAAATCATTAATCACCTTGAAAAGAAACTAGACTTTATAAATCAATTCTGGACTCTGAAGTTTCTCAACAACACTTGCAAACTGAATTGATTTGAGATAGACCTATAACAGTCCTAGAACACAATTTACATCCAATTTCAGAACATACTATTGTCCATGAATAAATCTTAACTGGGGTACATGATATTTGAGTAAGAAAACTAGAAAACACATTAGATAACCTACTGCTACAACTTTTTTATGCACTTCTTCTACTGTATTGAATCTTCTCTTTTAAATTCTCAAGGTTTTTCTATCATTTAGATTCAATACAGTCTACAATTTTGTTGCCTCCTTATTTAATAGTTTTGAAAATAATCAAGAAACTACACAAATGCATCTAAGGCTAGCCAATTCCTATAATGAATGTACCTGACTGTAGTCTTGGTCCAACTATAAGGCATAACTCCTTCTTCAGGCTCTGCAAGACCTAGGTGGGTGGACCTTAGATTCAATTGATATCATACCAATGCAAAACATATCCATGAATCTATTTACTATAGATGAAAACCCTTATATATCCTAATAACTCATGAAACGACATAGATCTATAGCAGCTAAATGCAAATCTATGAAATCCATAAGTTGAGTGAGGGTTAATCCTTTCAGCCCACTACAAAACATGAAATATTGAAATGATTTGATTAAAAGATTTTGAATTCAAAAAAACCCCTAATATACAGCAACATGAACAAGTGATCTTGTAAATGATCAGTGCCTTATCTATTGGGCAATTCTATGAATTAATCATTTACATATAGATATCTGAGACATATTTGTATCTTCAGATATATGATCTATCCATTCACCTTGTAATTAGACATCCATGTTAAATATAAATTTCATTGTTACATGATATCCTTCTCAATAAACTTGCAACCCTATTGATTCCCTAAAGCATTTACATAACTCCTTGAGTCATAAGCAAAAATAAAACAACATACAACCTTAAGAGACTACAATTATGACCTAAGCTCTTTGTTCAAAGATCATAAAACATTGAAAATTAACTGAGATTGGAAATGAGAATCATAATGAAACTAATGAAATTCTTCTTCTCTTTGTTTTATTTCCTTGAAATTATATAGTCATATGCATGAAATGAAAAACATGAAACAACCTAACAGATTTGAACTATCTATATTAACCTTCTTAATGTTTTTCATACAAGAGAGAATATTCTGAAGAAAATGGTTTCACAGTAAAACACTAGAACCCTACTGGTATTACCCAAAGAAAATTGCCAACCCTTACAATGAGAAAGAATGAGCAAGATATAGAAGATAGATGAATTCCCAGATCTATTATGCAACTAACATTTGTCCACTTGAAATTCAATCCCTTGCAACTAAATAACCTATTTCATATTTCTACCCCTTTGATTTGATTTTGTTTTCATCATTACTTGTAACTGATCTTGAAATATCTTTGTTGAAATGATGAAAACTTTTTTGCAACCAAAATATTTGATAACTCATGAAAATGCTAGTGAAATCTTGATTCAACTAAGTTGAAAGTGGTTACATTTGACCCCAAACTTCATTTTCACCGCTTTTTAACCACATTCAAGTTATTGCCATGTCAAAAAATAGTTTTGAACTTCATTACTTGAATACAGTTGCAAAAGGAAACCTGAGAGAAAACCTCTTAGAGCTTGAACAAACTACTTCCTATGTAGAAACTAATTGCATAATCAAAAAAATTAGATACTCCCAATTTTGGGGATATATTGTAAGAAATGATAATATTGAGCAAGGAACGAGAAACAATCCAAGTAAGTTAAGTGTGAAACAATGTTACCATAAGATAAGCAAACTCCAAGAGCATACACCAAGATGGTTCAACAATGGAGACAAGGATTTATAAGGGGAAAGCAAAGAAAACCCCTTGTGAGTATTATGAATGAAGGCAAATGCCTAGAGAAGAGAGAGAGAGAGAGTGTGTTGGAGCAAAAGTAGCTCAATATAATAACATCAAGTGCTAAGAGTGAAGAAGAAAGAAGGAGGACCATCTCTTATATAGAGATGAGAAAGGAGTTGCATTTGTAACTCCCATTTCTATGAATGCCACATTCATAATAGGTGTGTGCAAAGTGTCACAATCCTCTTAAGGAGGATAAACTAAATAAAGAAATAAACAAGAGTTGTCCTTACATGTGGAATAAAGGACAAACAATGACATGTCCTCCACATGTGTACAAGAGGACAAACTACATTTAGGGACCCTTGGAATATCCCAATTAATATATCCAAGGAAAGATTAACCTTTCTAACACCCCCCCTTAATCTTTACTTGGGGAGTTTACATCAACGGGTTGTAAACCCAAATTTTTACAATGGAACTGAAATCTCTCTTTAGAAAGTGGTTTGGTTAAAATATCAGCCACTTGATCTTCTCCTTTACAATAAAGAAGAATAATTTTCTTTTTTTCAACTTGTTCTCGAATGAAGTGATGTTGAAGTGAAATATGTTTGGTTCGTGCATGATAAACTGGATTCTTTGCCAAGGCAATAGCAATTTGATTGTCACAATGTATAGGTGTAGGTGATTGTTGAGGTAGACCCAAATCATCAAGAAGTCTTCTAATCCATAAAGCTTCCTTAGTTGCATTGGTACAACCTTTGTATTCAGCTTCAGTTGAGCAAAGGGAAATAGAGTGTTCTTTTTTGCTTTTCCAAGAAATTGCACCTGAACCAACAAAGAAACAATAACCACAAGTGGACTTCCCATCATTGGGATCTCCACCTAGATAGGAGTCAGTATAGCCATGTAAAATAAATTCAAAATTTGCATCATAAAATAATCCCACATTAATAGTTCCTTTAATGTACCTTAAGATGCGTTTAGCAACTTTAAAATGAGTTTGTTGAGGTTTAGACATAAATTGAGAAACTAAACCAACACTATAAGCAATATCAGGTCTAGTAAGAGTTAAATAATTTAAACTTCCTACCAACTGTCTATACAAAGTTTCATCAACAAAAGGAGTATTCATATCATTTATTAATTTAGTTCCTAATTGACATGGAATTGAAACATGGTTAGAGTCATTCATCTTAAATTTTTCTAAAAGATCATAAGCATACTTGCTTTGAGAAAGAAAGATACCTTTAGGAGTTTGGAAAATTTGCATACCTAAGAAGTAATGTAAGATACCTAAATCAGTCATCTAAAATTTCTGTTTAAGTTGGAATTTGATATCAGAAATCAAAGCGTCTGAACTAGAAGTGAGCATTAGATCATCGAAATAAACAATAATAATAATAATGTCATCATTAGTATGTTTAATATACAAATTTGGATCATTCTGACTTCTAGAAAAACCTTGAGAAATAAAGAAAGAATTAATTTTAGAATACCATTCTCTAGGTGATTGTTTAAGACCATAAATAGATTTGTTCAATTTGCAAACCATATTTTCACTGCCTTTCTTAACAAATCCAAGAGGTTGAGCCATATAGATTTCTTCATGTAAATCACCATTTAAGAAGGCACTTTTAACATCCATTTGATGAATGGGCCAATTCATTTTAGATGCTAAAGCAAGAACTAATTTGATAGTAGGTATTTTAGCAACAGGAGCAAAAGTTTCATTATAGTCTAATCCTTCAATTTGTGAAAAACCTCTAGCAACTAGTCTAGCCTTCAATTTACTAATTTCATTATTAGTATTCAATTTTGTTTTGTATAACCATTTACATGAAACTATATTCTTGCCATGAGGTAATTTGACTAAGTCCCAAGTTTGATTAGCAATTAAAGAATCATATTCCTCTTGCATGGCTTTCTGCCAATGAGGGTGAGAGTTAGCTTGATCAAAAGACTTAAGATCGTTAGAATTCATAATAGTAGTCATCAAAGCATAATTACAATAATTAATCCTTCTATGTTTAATTCCACCATATCTAGAAATGTAATCATCAACTTCATTGATTAAGTTTTGAGCCCATTTAGGTTTACGTTTAGTTGTAATGGAATTATCACTAGAGGAAGAATCATTAGCAATAAAGGCATCATTAGTATCTACTTGAATATCATGAGTTGTAGGAGCAGAAATAATAGGTGGTACTTGATTTGAAGGGTTAAGAGGAGGAGTAGGGTTAAGAGAAGGAGGTTGGTCCTCCACCAGCACAATTTTAGTGCCACTGAATTCTGCATCATGTGTAGTAGAGCAATCATGGACTCCATTTTCTACAATACAAACATCTCTAGCAACTTGAACTTTGTTAGTAGTGGAATCATAAACATGATAACCTTTAGTGTTTTCATCATAACCAACAAACATATAAGGAGATGACTTAGCATCTAATTTATGCCTTTTCTGTTTAGGAGTATGAACATAAGTAATAGAACCAAAAATCCATAAATGATGCAAATTAGGTTTCCTACCAGACCAAGCCTCTTCTGGAGTGATAAGCTTGAGAGCTTTGGTAGGAGTCCGATTAAGGATATAAGTTGCACAAAACATGGCTTCAGCCCAAAATTTATAATGCAGATTCTTAGCATGCAACATGCTTCTAGCCATTTCAACAATGGTCTGATGCTTTCTTTTCACCACACCATTTTGTTGTGGTGTATAAGGAATAGTAAGTTCGTGTTTAATTCCACATGATTTCAAATAAGAATGAAAAGCATTATTCACATATTCCTTTCCATTATCAGTTCTAAGAATTTTAAGTTTAAAACCAGATTGTCGTTCAACATATAACTGAAATGCAATAAATATATCAAGAACTTCATCCTTGCTATGCAAAAAATAGATCCAAGTTCGTCTAGGAAAATCATCAACAAAGGTAAGCGCATACCGAGAACCTTAGATGGAGTTATTCTCCATGGGGCCCAAAAGATCACTATGGACAAGATGCAACTTATGAGTTGTTCGCCATGATTTTCCACTTGGAAAGGGCTCCCTATGCATCTTACCATTCATACAACCTATACAGGCAATCTTGGAAGGAATAATGTGAGGCAAGCCATCAACCATATTATGCTTTTGCATGAAAGTAATATAATCAAAATTTAAATGGCCAAGTCTTTCATGCCATATATTGAAATCAATAGAAGTATGTAGTGAATATCGTGAAGTAGCAATTTCATGGAATTTAAATAAATTGTCATTATCCATTTTAGCATGAGCAATCACTTTTAGGGTTTGAGGATCTATGATATAACATGTATCTTTGTAGAATTCAACTTTATAGTCCTGACATAACTGTGAAACAGAAAGCAGATTAGTTTTCAAGTCAGGTACATATAATACATCATGCAATTTAACATTAGGAATAGTAACATCACCTAATCCTTCAACTTTACAAGTTTGATTATTACCTAACTGAATAGGAATGTTAGCAATATCAGGTTGTAAAGAATCAAAAATTTCTTTATGAGAAGTTACATGTTGTGATGCACCACTATCAAAAATCCATTCTAAAGGTCTACAAAGATTAAAGC
Source organism: Cupressus sempervirens (assembly GCA_028749045.1). NCBI lineage: Eukaryota > Viridiplantae > Streptophyta > Pinopsida > Cupressales > Cupressaceae > Cupressus > Cupressus sempervirens. The sequence continues at coordinate 741,226,267 of CM053791.1, read as the reverse complement.
TACAAGTAAAAGCATGACAAGGATTAAAACCAGTAGAGTTACCTTTTTTATGATTTGAGTTTTGATTATTGTTACTATTATTCATAGGTTTTTTATCATTTTGCTTTTTGAAACAGTTATTGACAATATGACCATCTTTGCCACAATAAGAACAATGAGGTTTGGAATTGGAATGATTCCTTTGAGTATTAATATTATGAGTATTATTATGATGATTGTTATTATTGTTATATTTCGCATGAAATTTATTGTTGGAATTATTTGAATTAGTATTATATTGTTTGTTGTTGTTATTATTATTATTAGAACGAAAATTATTTTTTGAATTTCTAGACACAAATGCACGTTCAGTTGATTTAAGGGTACCAAACTGAATTAGCTTAGCTTCTTCCTGTCTTAATAAAGTTTGAAAAATAACATAAGTTAACTGAGAAGTTAAAGTAGGAATAGCAAGTTGTGCATGAATATTAGTTATAAACTGTTGAAACTGTCTAGGAAGACACTTTTTAAGAATAAGATGAATTAAACGAATGTCCTCTAATTGAACACCTAAGGCAATAATTTGGCTTTTAAGAGAATCAAATTTTAAGAGAAATTCATCCATACTTTTAAAATTTGCATACCTGAGATCTTCAAGTTGATCCTGCAACTGTATTTTGCGGTATTCATCTCCACTATCATACTTGGTTTGCAAGATGGAGCATGCATCATGAGCTTTAGAACAGTGAGCAATTAACACATATAAATCTGGAATAATGGAAATACCAACTAACCCTAAAGCTTCTTCATTTTAAGATTTCCAAGAATCTTTCTCGTCTTGGGTAGCCGCTGAACCAGGTTCAAGAGAAGGATCAGGTGCTATTTCAAAGAGGTGTTTAAAATGAAAAATAAATGAGATATGAGTTTTCCAAGAATGATAATTAGAATAATTAAGTTTTATTTCTAGAATTAAGATTGACATGATTACAAAAAAAATTCCTTTTTAAAAAAAATTTCTTAATTTGAAAATCAAATTAAAAAAAATGATGTCTTTTTATATATAAAATTAATAATATATCTATATATATATATATATTTAAAAGGTTAGAGTAAAAAAAATTATAAAATGAAAAAATTGTTTTGTTTTTTTTTAAATGAATGAACAATTCTTTTTTTTGTAAATAAACTCTTTTTAAAAATAAATCTTGTTTTTTTTTAAAGGGTCCTTGTAAAAAAAAATTAAGCAAGATTGCAAAGGAAATGTCGGTGGAAAAGGGCGGATATTTTTTTTTTAAAAGGGCAGTTCAAAGAAGATAAGGATAAGGGCGGAGCGGATGGCGTGGCTACGTAGGCGGTGGGTGACGCGTGGCCTAAACGCAGGCTGTGCCTTAGGGTTTAGTTCAGGCAAACTACTAACGGCTTGATGTCCGACGTGAGGGATGGAAGGTGGTGGCAGGAGCAGTGAGCTAGGACCGAACACGCGACGGGAGCGGTGAGCGGTGGTCTAACTTTCCCGTGCGCGGTGGAGAAGCTCTGCACAAAATCGATGGCAAAAAACTTGAGTTTCCCGTGCGCGATAGTGGGCGTAGGGGCTGGGCGCAGGTGGCATGCGGCGGCGCTGATGGCGCTCGGCGGTGCTGATCTTACTGCACGCGGCAGTGCTGAGGGCACGCGAGGTTGAGAAGGCACGCGGGTGGCGCGTCCGCCCACTAAAAATTGAAATAAACAAACTTGTGCTACGCGTGATGAATTTAAGTTTATGGATAAAAATAAATTCAAAAATAAAAAAATTTAAACACACCAATATAGATTATAGTATGAAAAAAAACAATATAGTAAAAAAAAAAAAAATTAAAAGAGTAAGAAAATTATATACTTATTGAAAACTTAACTCAAGTAATACTTCTTGTTTTGGCGGCATGCCTTCCAAAAAAAGAAAAAAAAATTGAGATTTTATAAGAAAACCCTTTGGCGGCAAGCCTTCCAAAGAGGGTTAGTAAAAAAAAATTAATATGAAACCTGCATACACAAGATATGTTAAAATGAGCTAAAACCACAATACAAACTTCTTCTCTCAATAATGTCTCCAAATAAGGTGTGCTCCAATGAATGGAAACCTCCAACACAAAACTTAAAACAAGGATTAGATAGCCAAGCTCTGATACCATGTAAGAAATGATAATATTGAGCAAGGAACGAGAAACAATCCAAGTAAGTTAAGTGTGAAACAATGTTACCATAAGATAAGCAAACTCCAAGAGCATACACCAAGATGGTTCAACAATGGAGACAAGGATTTATAAGGGGAAAGCAAAGAAAACCCCTTGTGAGTATTATGAATGAAGGCAAATGCCTAGAGAAGAGAGAGAGTGTGTGTTGGAGAAAAAGTAGCTCAATACAATAACATCAAGTGCTAAGAGTGAAGAAGAAAGAAGGAGGAGCATCTCTTATATAGAGATGAGAAAGAAGTTGCATTTGTAACTCCCATTTCTATGAATGCCACATTCATAATAGGTGTGTGCAAAGTGTCACAATCCTCTTAAGGAGGATAAACTAAATAAAGAAATAGACAAGAGTTGTCCTTACATGTGGAATAAAGGACAAACAATGACATGTCCTCCACATGTGTACAAGAGGACAAACTACATTTAGGGACCCTTAGAATATCTCAATTAATATATCCAAGGAAAGATTAACCTTTCTAAGATATATAATATCACATATTTTTCTTATTAGGAACCCCTTAAATCTTGATTTGAAAAATACCCCTATGTTAGAAAATTCATGTTGATCTACAACTTTGAATTTAAAAATTTAAAAATTTAAAAAAAGATAAATTTCAAACTTTAGTTTAAAAGCATTCCTAAATTTAAAATGTTTGACGTACACTTCTATGTGAGAAAAATAATTAAAATCACTTATTATATTCTTCAACTTTTTCTTTTTATTTTCCTCATCAATCCCACTAGGAGCCACTCGAGCTGCCACATGGCAAACCTTGATAGGCTCACCTCTACTATGTCACCCATTGGATGCTCCCGCCACATCAACAAAGTTGCTATGTCACCATGCATATCGATCGAGTAACTTCCCTTAGCGACATAGTGATAGTCACAGGATCATCCACGTGTCATGATCTGGGTGTTGGTTTCCATATTAGCATCTTTGTCATTGCATTCACTATCTGGCTACCACTTGTCATTCAACAATTCACTAACAGCACTGTGCAGGCCCCACAAACAATTCCTGCTTGATTCTAAGGTTTTTTGCCTGGTCACTATGTTGCTACTAGAAAACCTTGGCATTTTTTGATGGTAATACAACGCCTTGCTGGATTTTGCAACTTTTTTGGTGAGTTTGAAAGTGCTAACATCATTAACCTTTGTTCACGTATTCATTCAAAATTTATTATCTACTGCCAACTAGCCGACCAGACCCACCATGCGAGCTTAGCTTTCACAAAAGCCTGTGTCCTTAAGACACTCTATTATGTATGTAAAATGGTATTTAAAGTGTTTAAACTTTCAAAGCCTAGTGAATGTGGGATAATTTGTGCTTCATGACCTTCTCACTGTGGCTTTGCTCTGTTCCCTTCCAATGGGTTCTTCCTCATGCCATAGGCTTTGCTTTTTATTGCATGAACTTCAGCTTTAGCTATCGCTTTGACTATCATTGCCTTGTTCTGAATGCTGGTGTCTCCTTTTTGTTGTGTGTTATTGTCTCAAAAATAATTCTCCTTGATACTTGGCGACTACTCTTATTACCTACAATTTTCTTCTTCATATATGGGTGGCATTTCACGTATCTATTTAAAGTTTTTGTAGGGGCTTCCTATGCTTGGACTATGCCTCTTTCTTGAGTTTCCCTTCAAGGATCTACTCTTTGTCTTCTGGTGGCTTCTAGATGGTTGACTCAGCTAAGAAGGTGCCCCTTCTTAAAAACTATAGCTTCTATTCATGTTTGTTGCTTGGCACTAGGTCTCTTTAAACATGCATTTTCTTACTTTACAAAACCATGCGCCATTCCCCTATCTTGGCAGCATCTTCCTTATGATTTGACTGCATGGGTAGAGCTCCCTATTGGCCATGGGTTTCTTTAGGCAAGAGGGTGGTCTTCAGTTTGTTGTTCTTTTGCTTGTGTGGAGATAGTGCCCATCCTTTACCTTAAACTATGGCACCTTCCCTTATTAATGCAAGCGTTCTTTTTAAATTGTGTGGATGGCTGCATTGATTCATAGACTGTCGCTTCTATTTGAAAAGCTCTCCCACTTTCTTTGACCATGGGTGGCTTTGAACTAGCATGAAGCTTCTTTTATTTTGATGATGCCTCTTCTTAAAGCATGGACCCCTACTCATTCTTTCCTTTCACATAATACTTTCAGGAAATCATTCATCAAAACCCTTTCTATTTTTGTCTAGCATCTTTGCCTTGGCCTCTTTTGTATCCATTGATCATGGGCTTCCTATAAGGAATTATTCCCAAAATACATCATTCACTCTAAAAGGGGCTTTAACACTAACTGTACCTTTATTGGTAGTCCCATCATTAATTATGTGTCACCTTGCACAAATGAAGTTCAACACATTCATTCAACAATATTAGGGATTTAACTACAGTCACACTTACTTGATAAATCTTTTCATACCAATTTGACCTACAATTATGCTCTCATATTAAAATACCCTCACCTTTAAACACCATATCAATCTTATAGGATTAGTCGGGCCCCAAAGTGGGCTTAGCAAAAAAAAGTTTCGTTCCTAGACAACTGAATCCTCAAACTGTTCCATCAGCCTTTCGATATCTACTGGAATTGATTTTGAGCATTAATTTGATCATTAAAACTCATTTACCCACTTTTTATGACCTATCACTTTTGCACCAGGAGGTCCTTTGACTAGCCTAAAAAAAAGACCCAAACCTCTTACTAGGCTCTAAAAATTGGCATGCTAATTCTCTATTCTGCACACTTCTACTCCATCAAATCTTGTCTCATGATGAATTCAGGCTCAAAAGATATTTGTTGTCAAAGTTGCCTCTTAAAAACACTTGTAGATAAACATGTCAGAAAACAATAAATTGGGTTTGGATTTGGCCTTGCAAACTAAGAAAACTAACACTTGGAAAGATAAAAACTAGGGTACTAGTTTTCTATCATGAGGAGAGTATAAATTTGCAATTTGGGCTCATGATGAATAACAGGACGCAAATGCTGATTAGTCAGAGTAGGCTACATGGATTTGCTGACTAGGAGTGACAAGAAATCAATTTTTACAAATCGAATTGACCTAGAAAAGTGTGCAAATGGATTTTTCATGACTTAAAAACTAACACACTTGGAGTATTTTTAGAGGACAACACAATGGTACAATCCATTTGATCTAGGCAATCATAGATCTCAAGATATAACATCATGAACAAGGGTACAAATCAATCTGCATTTGCTAACACCAGTAAAACTTTAGAAATTGCATTTAGAATCACATTTGAAAACTGATCAAATGGATTCTTCATGAGCTGAAACTTGAAAGATAACAAGTCTCTAAAATCTACAATGCAATGCAAAAGGAAATTTAGGATTTTGGTCAATTGGGTCAAAACTATAGCTCATCAAATAAGGCTTACCAGAATTCAGAATTAATTGCAAAAGCATGAAAATAGTAATTGATCAACTTTGAGGAATTCAAAACCTAGTCAAACAGATTCAAAATGACTCAAAATTTGAAACATAGGTTCTCTAGTATGGATGTTAAACATTTCCAAAGTGGTGAATCACAAAACATTTCTGGGTGCAAGATATTCAATCACAAACGTAGCCAACTATTGCTATTTGGCAAATGCTAAAAATGAGACTTCACAAAATGACTCAAAATGTGAATTTAACTTCATGAAACACTTAGAAAGGCTGAATAAAAGGTGTTAGACACATTGAACACCTCTTAGGTCTCAAATATATAGTCGAGTACACATGGATTTATAGGGCTCAAATTCTTCAATAGTGTTCAAAATTTGGGCTACAATTTTGAGCGCTAACAACTTTTACAAAAAATCGTCATCTTGCCATGAACTGCATGAATACTAGTAGAATTGAAGATGAGAAGAAGGAAAAAGCTAACAACATCTAAAAATAGATGAGACAGCAAAGGGTTCCAAAGTCTACCAAGAATGTAAGTTCAAACATTGATGAATAAGTCACTCAAGAATTGGGTGGCTCCACAATTTCTACTTGGGTTCTCAAAGGAGAACTGGGACTAGGTTACCAAAGAAGACATTCAAATCAGTCCTAGGTTGAAAGGAAAAAGATCCATATATGTATTCAAGATACAAAGGAATCACCAAGTGAAAAAGGGTACTAATTATTATTGAGTTACTTTTCTTATCGAGTGAGGTTGGGTCACAAACTCTATAGAGCGAGGTCGGAAGTAACTAAAGTTTCATATGGTTTCCAAATGATGGAAGACTCTATAAATTAATCAATGGAAGGAAGTGGATGACATTCTATCAACTTGATCTTCCATCTGTACTGAGCATTTATGGTGAAATTTTAGAAAAGGAATGAAATCAAAGTCATTTTCACAGTGAAATTTTGAAAGCTATTGTGCAGTACAATCTTCAAGAGCTTCCAAGGAAATTTGAGAAAAATTTTATTGAAAGATATTGAATTCTCTCAAACCCTACCAATAAATGATGGAATATATTAGCAGCAATGAAAAGTGAGGTTTTGACATGCTAGTTCATGGTGAATAGAATGCTCCAGATTTTGAACTCACCCCTACCATTGGCGAAACCCTTAATCCAAGTGGAGCATAGTCTCAAATCACTCCAAAGATAATATTGATTAATTATATTATTTCTCACTTTAAATGCATGATTCAAAATATTGGCACTTTGGAAATGGATGAAGCCCTAGATTAGTTGTGTGTTAATGGTGTTTTGAAACCTAAGCATCAACACCCGAAGAGAAAAGGGTTAACAAATATTCCTCACATGCCCCATGAATTTCAAGTAAAATGGATTAGGCATATTCTTAGTTGGGTGCATAATGGATAGTTATGGTTGGAATAGCCAATTTTAATCATGAAGAAGATGATTCATAGGATCACTAGTCTCCCAATGTTGGCTAAGGCTAAAATGACCAAAACCCTAGGTTGGGTTGAACTTGAAAAGAAAACCCTAGCAAAATGGGATGGTAGAGGCATGAAGATAAGTAGTGTGACTAATATGGAATTAAATTTTGGCATTCATATCATTGCACACAAGATTTATATCTCTAGCCAGTTGAATAGTGAGCCTAGTGAAGTAGTTGACCTTGCTTACAAGATAGTCAAGAATAATATTTGTCTTGACCTTGTCGAGCTACTATTGAAGGAATTAAAAAAGAATAAGGAAATCATCTAGATGTCAAAGAACAACCCATGTAAGTTTGGTTCTCTATTGACTTGTTTATTCTTTTATGTTCAAAAATTTTTCCTTCAAAAGGTTTAGTTGTATGGAGAAAAGATGTGCTAGTTCATTACCAAATTCATGAGTATATTGTTGAGATGGGAGAGAATTACAATAGTATCATGGATAACTATTTTGATCCATTTAAAGAGAAAGTAAATAATAGATTTAGGATTCAAACAAAATTGGTTGAAGATTACATGGATGATGCATGTTTCATGGTAGATAGTGATAAGGTATACGTTCAGGTAGTTAGGCCTAGAATTGCATGGGTGAAACCTCTTGGATATGAGGTTAATATTAAAGAAAAAAAGGATATCATTGAAGCACTTGTAAGTAAACTAGTTGATTGTAAGGCTACATATTTTGGCACTTATGATGAATCCAAGGCCAAGATAGAACTAGAGATCAAGCTCCCTTAGGTGATAAACAAAGGCAAGAAAAGAATTGCCCAGTTGAAAACTAGTTCCACTCTTTTGTTGACCAAGGGAAAAGGAGAGGATGAAGAAGTAGAGGAAGAGAAAGAATCAAAGGAAGAGGAACCATAGAAGAAGGGAAAGTCAATCATTACAAAGCCTACCAAGCCATCCACTATTCGGTTTACCAGGAGGTCCTCAAAGAAGAAAGTTGACAAGGAAGGAGGAGATATGATATTTAGAAAACCTCCACCCACCTTCCAAGATAGATTGAAAGAACTATAGGATGGGGTTGGTATAAAAAAATTTAAAGAATTGAAGTATGAAACCAAGATGGAGGAAGAATAGAAGTAGATTGAAGACCTAGTGATGGACAAAATGGATAAGTGGAAATACTCACTAGACCAAATTCTTCTTAGCTCCCTAATATTGTGATGGATAAAATTAAGCCAGGATAGGAATTTTCCATGAAAAATGTAAATGAAATCTATGGGGAAACTGTAAGGCAACTTATTCCAATCTTAACAAACAAGGAGATTAAGGAATCTCTAAAGGAAAATGAGGAGAAATGAACTCTAAAATTTAACACTTTGTCTAGTTTTGGTAAAAGATATTGAGCATGTATTAAGGAATGCAACAACTACCTAAAAGAATACATAACTTAATCATAAACCAAGTAATTTTTCTATTGAGGTGAAAGATGATGATGATGAAAAAGAGGAGAAAGATGAAGAGGAAAATGTTAAAGAAACAACACATTTTGATAATGAAGAGGAATAGGAGCAAGAGGCTACCAAGGAAGAAATGCAAGATGGTGAGGAATTTGACCTAGTTAAGATTTTTGCAGTGGTTATAGCCTCACTTCCTCATTCTCCAAGAAAGTAAGTGACTACATCAAGCATGGAGATGGCCTCTAAAGGATTGATTGTGACCAACGCATCAAGCACAACTAGCCAATCAATCTTTGCACCAACTCAACTCAGCACATCATTGACTGAAGTGACCTCCACTTCATCTACCAAGTTGTATACTCTTCCCTCATCTACCATATTGGCTACATTAATTTTGGACACATCAGTTTTGAATACATAAATTTTGGCTACTACATGTATTCTTTAGGTATTTCTACAATAATTGCAGTATAATTTTTTTCAGCTAGTCCTAGTATGTCTACTATTGTTTCAATTCCTAGTAAGTAAGAAATAAGTGTAAGGACAGTTGAGACCAAGTCTCAACTAAGCACAAAATTTTTAGGCCATGGAAAAGAAAAGGATGAGAAAATATACTTTGATGAGGAAATTCTAATCCCAAATTGGGACATTTCCAAGCTCAATCCAAATTAGATGCAGACATTTGGTGGACTTCTCCAAAAGAAAGCAAAGCAACAAAGGCTAAGAAAAGAAAGGGATAAAGAGCTTAAATTTTTTGAAGATGCCAAGAATATTTTGGTAGAGGTAGTAGGAATAGAGGTAGACTCATCACAACTAATTTTGTTTTAGCTAGCAAAAGCAGATCAAAAGTTTAATGAAGATATAGATGGACAAGATAAGTTACTATAGAAGGTAGAAAAGAAATTTTAGAATAAAGTGTTAGAGCACATTGCTTAGCAAAGTACAATTTATCAAGTAGAACTCTCCATGATTTTGGGTTCCCTAGAAGCTCGTGTACAAATATATTGATAGTTTTTGGAAAATTGTGTGATGTTTCAAATTTTACTAAGGAAATAAAGTACAAATTATCCAAGATAGATGAAGACCTCAAGGTGAGTTCTCAGTAGTTGCAGCTTTACCCTAGTTCAAGCTCTATACATTTCAATAAGATTAAATTTTTAATAGATTTACAAGTAGAATTTCTTAGAGAAGAGGCTAGAATAAGATTTGCATTATTTAGATATTTAGAACATGATTCTTCCCAACATGGATGAATGTCAAAAGAATATTGCACATTCCAAATCCCTATTCCATGACAACAACTTCTCCATAACAAACCGCATGATTGAGTTTTCAACAAAAGTGCAAATTGCACTTCACACATGTAATGTCTTGCAAGATAAATGGGAAAAAATATTGGCAATAATACTCAAGGTACATTCAAAACTTTTGTCTCATTTTGGTATTAGTATGTAAATATATAGAATAAATCTTTGGCATTATTGTCAAAAAGGGGGAGAAGATATAATAGAAAAGGGGAGAGGACATAGAAGATATAGGAGAAGATATAGAGAAGATATGGAAATAATGTTTTATGGGGAGAAAATGTAAGAATTGTACATAAGCTATAAAGGAAATGGGGAGATAGATGTGAGATACATGTAAGATAGATGTATAGAAAGTGTGTATAGTATTCTATATAAAAGCCATACCATGTACAAAAATATATCTTACAAAACCAATTTTGAAAAATCTCAAAAATAGTATACTCTACCAAGATAGAATCACAAGGTGATGAATAAAGGTATTCAAGAAAATTTTTGAATTCAGTTTTGGCCAAAAAGTGTTTTCATCACTAATGCCAAAGGGAGAGATTGTTGATGTATCAATCAAGTTTTTTATTAGCGACATATTCAAATTGTAAGTATCTATCGAGCTTATTGTATAGTTAATAGTATTTTCTAAGTATTGTAGTTGCTACCAAGTTCTACAGTTGCTATTGAGTCCTTTGGACGTATTCCAATGTTCATTGAGTAGTTATAGTTAGTATGAAGATTAGTAGTATAAACTGAGCATCTTAGTGTATGCCAAGTTTACCAGTGCAAACTAAGTTGTGCAGTGATTATTGAGTTCATAGTTAATCTGATGAGACTCTAGTGTTAAGAAAGCTACGCAATGTTAACCAAGTGACTTAGTTTATACTGAGATCAAGGTGATAGTGTTTATGGAACTATGCAAAGGTAAACAAGTGCTTTAGTTTATATGATGAATTTCATAGTATCTACCAAATCACCAGTGTAGATCATGTTTAAGACTACTTGAAAGTGATTAGTAAGGATCAAGATTCTATTTCTATCAAGTGCATGATGATTCTGAGTAGTAACAATGGATGCTAAGTGGGTCAGTGCAAGAAGCTGGGTCTCACTTTTGGCCAAAAAGTGGAAGTGTTTTTCCTGTTTTTGAAATTTTTTGTCAATTGATGTCAAAATTTGAGGTATTTAGAGATTGAATATTAAAAACTCCAGAAATAAAATTTTTAGTGTTCAGAATCTAGTTTTTGAATATGTAATTTATTTGTGCACCCATATGATAGATTATTTTTTTGGTATGGATCTTTAAAAACCACTTTTTCAAAATGCCTGTTTCAGAACCATAGCATGCTCGTGTACGGACACCATAATTTGACACAAATAAATGAATTTTTGCAAATCCTTTTAAAGGGAGCTACCTAATACACCTAAGATTGATGACAATATTTTTTCTTAATTTTTTATTGAATAAATTTTTTATTATTAATTATTAATTGGCTATAAAGGTAAATTTTAAAACCTTTCGTGTACGGACCACATAATTTGATCAAAATCTCACTTTTTTCAATTTTTTTTTTTTTAACATCAAAAAAATTGTATGTAGATTGATGACATATAAATTAATTTAAGAAAAATTATAAAATAAAAAAGTTATTAAAGTTTTAGTGAATGTCACGTTTTAACGTTTAGGAGATAGTTTTGATTAATAAATAATCAAAAAATAGAAAATAAACTAATAACACTATAAAATTTACATTTTTGAAATCAGAACAGCAAGACCTATAATGGGTTTTTGTCTCGTCAAAAAATTCAATAGGAATGACTATAAAAAAATTATAACAATATCAGAAATTATCGATTAAATGCCTTAGAAAAAAAAAGGAGTACAAAGGCATAGCTTGGTGGGACAAAGCCTATGCCATGCCTTTCCCCAAGGCAAAACCCCATGCAAAAGTTGGGAGCCATGCCAAATTCTCGCTAATGTCTCACGAATCGGGCACCCGATTTGTAATTCAAAAATCGGGTGCCCAATATCTTTAAACCGTTATACCGACTTTTTTAAAATCTAGCACCCGATTTGTAAACGGGTACCTAAGTTTTAAAAAATTGGGTGCCCAATTTTTAAGAAATCGGGTACCCATTTTTGATGTACCTGTTGGGTCCCAAAAGGTGCCCCACTGACCCAATTTCAATGATTGAACAATAGTTTCAACCTACAACATCGAATTTCGTCACACTTATTCTATTTTCTTGTCCTCTTATACAATTTGCAAGCTATTGATTCAAATTCAAAACTGGTGCAAACATGGGATTAAAACAATGAAGAAAGAAGAAAGCAAGAGTTCTGACAGATGAGGAGATTGCAGCAAATAAAGAGAATGAAGCACAACGTCAACGAGAGAGAAGACAGAGAATTAGAGACTTGAACAATGTTTCAAAGGAGAAAGACATTGAAGATACCACGATGGATGAAGAAGTCAAAGAAGAGAACCCAATACAAGAAAATTCAGGTGCACATTCTAATTATGCGTTCAATACAGGTGTGTCTCCAAACCCTCAAATTTTCTCTCATGATGAAATTAGTGATTTTTTAGAAGCAGGTTACGATTTAAATGATTTAGATTTTCTTCATGAGAAGCAATTGTCAAATGATCATGCACAAAAAACTCCAACTGAAATGCCTTCCCCAAAAGAAATGCCAAGAAAATTTGAAAATGGTATTCAAATCCCAAATAACAGTGAAAATAGTAAAGTGTCTGAAAATAAAAATTGCATGAATGTAGACATAGAAACACCAACTATTGAAAAAAATGTCAGGATGATAGTAAAGTGTCTAAACATAATTTTCATATTCGTAATGATGTGTTAGATAATCTTGAGGGATTGGTTTCATGGAGACAAATTAGGACACATGCTAATAGATTGTATAGGCATTTTTTTTATAATAAGAAATTTGGGTTTCAATGTCAGCTAATGTTGCAACTAATTAAAATGTCTAAAATGTGAAAAGTAATGAGAAGGTTGGGAATGTATGCAAAACCCAAGAATAAAAATGATTCTTTAAAACAAGTTGTATCCACTGTTGCTTGTGCCTTTGATGTTATCGGAAAGAGAAGTCGGTCTAAAGATAAGAATGCAGCACGACGAGCAATAACAACAGCTTTAGTTAACAAATCAACATCTGACAAAAGATTGATTACCAACATAAGTGGATATCTTAATGTGAATCGTAAGAATTTAGAAAGAGCTATAAAGAGAAGGGTTAACTTTGAATGTGATCCAACAAATATTTTATGGACTTCTAGTGGTAGACTCCTGAGATGTGATATGAAAATTACTAGTGAAATCAAAAGTTTGATTGAAATTTTTTGGCATGATAATACAAGAGTATCACCTAATTCAAGAGATGTTCTTAAATTGAGAATTGGGTCAAAAATACGTGATCCACATCCTAAACACCTTTTGGACATGACTCAAACTGAATTGTTTAAAAAATTTGTAGATGGTAAGGTATTAAATATTACCATTAGTCAAAGATCTTTTGAAAAGTGTAAACCATGGTATGTAAGGATTAACAAGGAAAGAATCACATGTTGTTGTAAAACTCATATTCAATTTCGTTACCATTATGATGCATTTCAATTTATACGTGGTACCATGCATAGTAAAGAAATGTTGCAAGAATGTGGTATAAAAATACCACCTCAAACTATAAAATATTTCATATCAGGTTTGTTTTGTAGGCCACCTAATGATCAATACTTTCTTTTCAATGCATGTCTTTCTAGTACATGTGATAGGTGCGGCAATCTTTCTTTGTTAGATGAATGTTTGCATGAAAATTCTTTGACTACTTTTGGACAACTATTAGTTGAGGTAAAAATTTTCAAAACTATTGAATATCATTGAAGGATGGGAAGTTTGGAAGAAGGTGTGATCTAGTTACAGATAAAGTTAGTTGTCTTGCATTTATGGATGAGTTTAAGAGTGTGATCATACCAAAATATGTTAAAGACTCTCAATATTCTAGATGGATTGATGGACAATTTTGTATATGTAAGAATACATTTCCAATTGGTACTATACTTTCAGTTGTTGACTTTGCAGAGAACTACATGCTTGCACCACAAGAAGAGGTACAACCACAATATTACAATTCAGTGCAAGTAACAATTTATGTTCATATAGTTTATAGGCATGCACTTGATAGTACAGAGGAGGATCAAAAAATATTGAGAGAGTACCATTTTTATTTAAGTGATAATAAACTCCATTCATCTGAGTTTGTCCAATATTGTTTCAAGGTCTTTTATGATAATTTAAAAGAAAGACAAATTCAAATGACACAACATTGGATATGGTCAGATAATTGTACAAGACAATTCAAGAATGCTAGAATGTTCTATTGGTTGAGGAGGAAACATAAGCAAACTAACATCCAACATGTGTGGAGCTTTTTTGAGGCTGGACATGGTAAAGGAGAACATGATGGTGCTGGTGCATGTGTGAAGAGAGCCCTTAGTAAAGAGCAATTAAAATTTGAGGAAAGAGCTAAATTCAAAAATGCACATGAGATTGTCAAATGGTGTAACAAATATTTATACACGGGATCAAGTCAAAACTCTACAATCAAACGTTTCTTCTACCTAGTTGAAGAAAATAATATCCCTTCAAGATATGATTGTGATACAATTAGTGGTTCAGCTAAATGGCATTCATTTAGGAGTTCAGATTCTAACACTTGGACTATATGGATTAGGGAGCTTGCTTGTTTTTGTTAATTTTGTCTTGCAGGTGAATGGGAAGAATGTGAGAATATAGAATGGGTTGAAGATTGACAACAAAGATCATTAGCACCTACTAACATGCATTTTGAAGATGATATAGTAAATGAAGGCCAGAATGTTACTTTTGCATCAGAAGACTATGATCATATTTCAGACCTCATAGAACCTGGTATGCACAATTTAATTAGATTTTTTTGCGATCTCATGCTTCAATTTATATAATTTGCATATGTAAACGAGTGATTAAAGTGTTTCTATACTTTATCTTATCTTGTAGGACATGTTTATGATGTTATTGCACCTAGTGATAACGATGAATAGACTGAGTATTGGCTAGCTAGATGTGTGGAACCTAAGAAAAAAATGACATGTCATCAAGTGGACGATGATGGTTTTGAGTATCCAATCGGGTCTATTGTTGTAGCTGGCACCTAGCTACATAGATACCTAACAAGAAGAAATGGTTTGCCAGCATTTGAAGACTACCAAACCGAAAAGAAGATTTTACACTATTCTCGTTTGGTTGTGGCAACAAATATCAAATTAGAAAGGTACAAAGGGAGACCCGCCAATAAGGTATTATGGACAATTTCAATGGACGAGCACGAGACAATCATAGATGCATTGCAAAAGAGAGAGGATGCAGATGGTACAGTGGGATGACTACATTTAAATCAAACACATGTAAGTTTTTTCATCATTGTATTATTTTTATATATATGTACTTATATAATTTAATTACATGTATGTTTGTGTTGTCAATACCAATTTAGAGAACTTATATACGTCTTATTCAGGTCTCAATTACAATTTATGCAAATTTAAGTGTTAAAGTGGATCCAACATCAACATCTTGTGCAATTTCACATAGTAAGTACATAAAAATTACACATATATATTTACATAGTTCAGATACCTTGAATATTAATTTATGTGTTTATTAACATGTGTGTTTTTGTTTTACATTTTTATTTTACAGGACCTCATTTAAAGAGATGCGTTCAACCAATTTTATGTTTCAAATGAGTTCAGTGAACTATAAATATATCATTGACATTGTCTTACATATATTGTGAAATATGTTGTACAAACTAATTCAAAAATGAGAGTTTACTTCTATTTGAAAGTTAAAGGTATGTGCACTTGATAAATTATTATAAATTAATTGTCAATTTAAGTAATGACCTCCTATTTTGTTCTATTACTTTTACATTCAAGCATGTTTAAATTAATGTTTGTTTGAAGTTTCAAATTACTATTGATTGCAATATTAAAAACAAGTGACTTGTGCATGATAATTTAAAGATCATTACTCATTGTATTCATTGTATTGAGTATATCTTTCATTACCAAACAACACATTAATATCACTTACATGATGCACATTGTTAGGTATGTTATCCATACATGTGTGTCTTAAGAGGACATGGGAGTCCTAATATGTCATTATGTCTGTTATACGTTATGATAGGTATTCATATGTTTAAGTTACCACATAATAGGTCTTATTAGGTGATAATGAGTCTTACATTACCAAACAACACATTAAGATCACTTATGATACATTGTTAGGTACGTTATCAATACATTTTTTAATCGAGTAGGTCAATTTTATTTGTATGAATCATCTCAATGCATAAATTTGATGTGATATTTATCCAATAATGCTCTATACATAGTTAAAATTATTGTTCATCTTGCATATATACTTACAAAATGTGTCATATGTTCATGAATAAAATATGTCAGAATAAAGAAAATGGTTTGAATATACTTAAAACATGGTGAAACATAGTAATATATGTACTACATACACAAGCATGATAAGAAATCGTAAAAAAATAGTGCATGGTCTAACATACATCATAACATGATCTATGAAGTGAAAAAATACATGGTCTAACATACAGTTTTAACTATCCTAACACAAAGTGTACATACATCATAAATTTTATATATATATATATATATATATATATATATATATATATATATATATATATATATATATATATATATATATATATATATATATATATATATATATATATATCATAAAAACACAATCTATAGGTGCCAACAAGACCTAATCTATCTGATCAAATTTCCTCTTTGCTCCACACGAAGAGGACTCAGATGGATCATCATGTGTAATATGAGTTGTCTCGTCATGTCGGACACCCTGTGAGGTAGATGTATCACCCTGTGTAATAAGAGGCACGTCTCATCATGTACTTGATTAATTGAAATGGGTCTCAAAATCTAGCTTGCAAATAAATTAAATATTCACCACATAATAAAATAAATTATACCACATGAGATGGGTGTCCCTTAGTAACGGGAGGAGGCACACTGTCAAAACTACCAAATGCAACAGTGGTGAGGTCTTGTAATTTACAATACATACATTTTTTCAATTTGATTTTAGAGCATAATAAACTATACATTATGTACATAAATCACAATACTGACCTCAAATGACTATGTAGGTACCTCCATCTGGCTAAGTCTTGTGCTCTCAGCAACACTCGTGGTGACGTACTCCTAAAATTATGGATACATAAACGTTTAGTCAAAATTAAATATACATGAATATAATTACAAAGTACATAATTTGTACACTACATTTTTTATACACTATAAGGGTGAATGCACAAAGTTGGGTCGCAATTCCACGCAAGTCAAATTCATGAAATGAGACCTCTTAGAAACGGGCATCCGATTTTGGCTCGAGTGCCCGACCCTAAATTTAAAAAATGGGCACCCGTTATTTTTAAAAATCGGGTACCCGTTTTTTATTTTCAAAAAACGGGTACCCGTTTCTCAAAAAATAAAAAATTTAAATTTTTAAGAAACGGGCACCCGTTTTTTAAAAATAAAAAAAGGGTACCCATTTTTTAAAAATCGGGCACTCATTTTTTAAAAGTAAAAAACGGGTACCCATTTCTTAAAAATTCAAATTTTTAAGTTTTTGACGGATTTTACATGTCGCTTTTAGCTTTTCAAAATGGGTACCCATCTTTTAAAATTCAAATAACAGGTGCCCATTTCTTACAACATGATGCGGGATTTTTTTTTCATGCCTCGGATTTTGGTTTGGGATAGGCTTGGTGAGACCAAGCTTATGCCTTGGCCTCTCAAGATTTGGCTAAGGCATTGAACTAGCAAATTCATGCCTTGCCATAATTTTTAGAGGGTCTTCTTGATCAAATTTTTTTATGAAAAAAAAACCCATTACAGCTCTCACTATCCTGATTTTAAAAATATAAATTTTATAGAGTTATGATTTTATTTACTATTTTTAAAAAAAAAATTAATCAAAGGTGGTACCTAAATGTAAAATAGCAATGTTCACTAAAACTTTAATAAAATTTTTATTATATATTTTTCTTAAATTAATTTATATGTGATCAATCTACATTCAATTCTTTTGAAGTTAAAAAAAAATATTTTGAAAAAAGTGAAATTTTGATCAAATTATGGTGTCCGTACATGAGAGGTTTTAAAATTTTCTTTTAAAGCCAATTAAAAATTAATAATAATAAAAATATTTATTAAAAAATTCAAGAAAAATATTCTCATCAATCTTTAGTGTGTCAGGTAACTCTATTTAAAAGGATTCACAAAAATTCATTCATTTGTGTCAAATTATGGTGTTCGTACACGAGCGTGGTATGGTCCTGAAACAGGCATTTTGGAAAAGTGATTTTTAAAGATCCATACCAAAAAAATAATCTATCATATGGGTATATAAATAAATTACATATTCAAAAAGAAGATTCTAGGCACTACAATTTTTATTTCTGAAGCTTTTTATATTTAATCTCTAAATGGCTCAAATTTTGGCATCAATTGACAAAATATTTCAAAAACAGGAAAAACACTTCCACTTTTTTGCCAAAAGTGAGACCCAACTTCTTGCACTGACCCATTAATTAAGCATGTATATATAATGTATATATCATACCTGAGTGGTAGCCAATGTCACAGATGTGTCTATAGGTATGCTAGCACAATAGTCATAAGATGGCATCGAAAATATACTATACCGAGGCCTATATGGATGAGTATGATATCCATGCTCCTATTCGTAAAATTGAAACACATAAAATATATATACATGTGAGTCAAAATTGTTTAGATTATAAGTTAATAATAATGTACATACATAAAAATAATACAAATTATTTTTCTTTAGTCAAAAGTTCATACCGCATGTATTTGAGGCTGTGCCTCAGTGGTAACTAGAATAGGACTTGTACTAACATCAGTATGTGTAGATGCAGACAATCCCTACAAAATCAAATAAAAAGAACATATGAGCACATGTTATTAAATTCAAAATTGAATGTACATTTTTACAGTGTAATTCAAAGTGCATACCGTATAACGAACGCCAACATCTGTAGGTCTTGAAAAAAGACTATACTGCCTCCTAGGAGGAATAGTGTCATCCATCCTCTGTTATTTGAAAAGTACAAATTAATATAGTTAATACAATTACACATATATGTAGAAAGTAAATAATTATGTGCACTTTATATTTATATTGAAATTAAAATTTTACCTGCTGCTCTTGACTCTCTCCAGGCTCTCCCTGCTGCATGAGGTCAACAAATGATGACACGTCTATCTCGTCACTACCATCACCACGGGTAGCGTATACATCATCATCAAAATTTGCACCCTCGACATAATGGCCATCGTGTGTTGCACCAATATCGCTCTAGGGGCCTATGCATATGCCTCCACAGCTAGTACAAACATGTCCAAGTGGAGGAGCATGTACCGCCTACATCCACTACTATACTAAATTGCCTGAAAGGGCACTCAAATGGGTAAAAGTTGATGAAATCTCATGATGATGGTGAGGAGCAGGCACAACAAGCATAGGAAGAGGTACAAGGGGCTTAGCTCGCCTGTGGTTTCTTGTTTTGTCACTCAGCTTTGCCCCAGGCCTATCCTGAGGCATCCCTCTACCAACCCCCTGAAATGCTTTCATATCAAAATAGTTGGGTTTCAAACCCAACTCAAACTCATCCCATAAATTCCTAAGGAAGTACATGTGCACCTCATGATTTGCGTGTGGTGGATGGTCAAATACCATCCACCACTCCTCCCAAAAATGTGCTATTATGCATGGATGTGTACACCACCTAATAGAAATGCAAGGCTTCTTGTCACTAATTGGTTCACCCGTCTTAGGGTTTACAAAATAATGTTGAAAATTTCCTTTACCTATATGTAGGTTATAAACCTCTCTATATGATAAGCCATCAGAGTAGAAGGCACGCATGCTTTCCCTCCATGATCTAAATCAATCAATGTCTACATAAAAATGATGAATGGAGTCAACCATGCCTTGCATGCTATCTGTAAGATGTAGTAGGTGAAGGGGGGGTGCCTCTCACGTCGGATAGCCTCTATATCACTCATGAGGTCATTGAGGTTACACCTCATGGTCTCGCGGAGCTCATCCGCGGTGGGTGGTAGAGGTGTGGGTGGGGGTGGAGGTGGAGGTGGAGGTGGAGGTGTAGATGGAGGTGGCGGAGGTGAGGGTATGGGAGGGGGAGGGGGTGGCAGTGGGTCCATCAAATATAATCTGCATATATATTTAAACAACATAAAACATAAAACACATCAAAAATACATCACAACATAATACATGTATGACAAAATTACTATTTAATAAAATTTAAATCTAAAATTTATCAACTAGATCTATATAAATGTGCCTATCTTTTTTAAAATTATATCAATTAAATTATAAATAAAGTTAAACACTTAAGTCAAATTAAACATTAAATACTAAATTTTTAAGTATGAACTCATTATGGATTATACATGTTCATGTCTCGAGATGAAACAAAGTTAAGATTATGACAAGGTTATGGTTTACAATTTTGTTATGTTAACAGTTTTCATGATGGCTAAGCTTAAGATTATTATAATGATTGTGATCCTTTAATGTTACGGAACTTACCTAGGATTATGGTTTTAATTACAATTATATTTACCTGTATCGGATATTTATTATGGTCCTAAGATGAGAGTTAAGGTTACAATTATCTAATGAAAGCTTAGAGATAGAATTATGAATTGATTAAAAAATATTTATGATTGTAGTTTGAATCCTAACTATTATCCGCTTAGTTCTACAAAAAGTAGTTGGCTAATAAAAAGTATTCTTTAGAAAGGTGTCGAAAACACTCATGTCATAGAGCACATGCTAACAATTTCTCCATTATTGATCAGATGATAAAATTATCAGCAGAAGTTTAGATTACATTGCACACAAACACTTGAGATGTTACAAGAAAACTGGGACAAGACAATGACACTAATTCTAAAGGTATGTTCTGACTTCTTGTCACATTTTGGAATAACCATGTAAAATTCACCTTTGGCATTTACGTTAGAAAGGGAAAAAAGATGTAAAGGTGAAAATATAAGAAGTTGCATATAATGTGTAAAGTATATTGAGTATATATATGTATGGGGAAGCACCATCATATTATGTACATATACAGGTATTGAGATAAACATCTCTTACAAAGGAAATTTCAGAAGATCTCAAAAATAGAGTATGGCACCAAGTTGAAAACCTTCTTGCAAACTATAAGTGTAGATCATGTCAGGTAATGAACTAATTTACATGTGAACCCTATCCATAACCATGTATAATAATCCTAATTCTAATCATAATCCATAATTCATTACCTTATGAAGCTTTGGCTAAACATTTTATTGTCAAAGTAATCCCTTGGCTATCCACGAAATGGTCCTAATAGATTTATATGGAAGACCAAATTGATTTAAATAAAATGAGCGGGAAGAAGACAAACTTACAATCAATATTCAAGGAGAGAATCTTTTGACATACTTGAATTCTACCAACCAAAGTGAGATAATTAGAGTTCCAGTTGTTGAGTTTTCCAAAGATTTTCTTGTTGATATAAAGAAACATTTCATTTATTTGTTAGGGTTGACTACAGATGGAATCCCTAGGTACCTAACCACTTAATTATGAAATCTCCATCCAATACCATATTTACTACACAAGGTAGGGGACTCAATATTTAGCCCCAATAAGATAGATGTAGAGACATAAATTTTACTACTAGATACAAAGAAAATAGGTCCAATTTGATCATTAAATGACTCGTGTTACGCTCTTCTAGCTTAAAAAGAAAACAAATATATTATCAACAAAATATGTACATTAGATACTTATTAATTATTTAGAGAGTATATCCTCTAACTTTTAGAGACAACTGGTTATCTCTAAGGAGATAATGTAATGAGTCAATGTTCAACAATAAAAAATAAAGAGGATGCAAGAGGACACCCTTTTATAATTGATCTAGAGAGTCCTAAAAATTATGATCTGACCCCATTAATTTCTTTACTAAAACCTTGACACCAATCATAAGAGAGGACACCATTTGACATTTAATATTGGATGGAGGGCTTGCAACATCATCATAGTGAAACTCCATTCCACCTTTTTGTAGATATTTTCATAATCAATTACTTGAGCATGCCTACACTCTATCCTAGAAATTTTTCTCAATCCAAAGTCTTCCAATAGGTTATCAAGTTCTCCAATATGCATAAATATCCTTAACAAAACACTTTTGTGTAGGGTTAATGATCTTGGGTAGGATATCTTCTAGTCTAGAGGCTAAGACCTTGGCAATAATTATTTTGTATGATACGCATTTAGGAGTGTCCTATCTCTAATTTTTAATGAGATTCTTATCTCCCCTTAGTGATCAATTGATTACTTGACCTAGGGATTTTATGAGCCCTCTGTTGATCACTTGATCAATTTTATGAGCCCTCCATTGATTACTTGACGTAGGGATTTCTCATTACTAATTTTTTGGATGGAGGAGTTGATTTATGATAGAAATGGGTTTATCACTTGGAATAATGCATCTTCATTCTAGGAATGATGGTTCCCATTTTATCCCTATCTTCTAAATCATTTTGAACTATCATCATCTTCTAACCAAAAAGATTGATAGTAAAATTAGGAAAAAGATCTTACTATATATATCACTAGGGGGTGGGTATTTATTTTTATAGAATAAGGCAATATTTTGTTATGTGGCCTTCCATTCTGCAAAGGTAATAAACATTTAGGCTACCCATCTAAGGGTCTAGTCTAGGCTCGTACTCGCACTGATGTGGACACCTCCACCTCTTGATGGTCAGGGAGGGTTACTTAATTAGATGCCTAATTTGTTCAAGTCTCTTCTAATTTTTTTATGATGTATCATTTTGAGACCTTGATATCAATGTTTAATTAGTTTTAGGATTAGGGTTCAATTTGGTTTGTACTATTTGATTAGGTTTACATGCTTAGGTTTCAATTAGGACAAGAGTTAATAAATTGAATTAAGTTTTAAAGTGCTAAATTTGGTTTTAGATATAGAATTATAGTTAGAGCTTTTAGATTAAAAACCAACATTAATTCAAAAAAGTTAGGTTTGAATTTTGTTTTAAAGTGTTCAATATATTATTGAGTTCTAGTTTAGGGTGATTTGGTTTAGTCTTAAGGTCAATGTTTAACTTGGTTCAATCTTCTAGGGTAATGGTTCAATTTGGTTAATGGTTGGGGAAAGGATTTTTAAGGTTAAATTAAAGGTTTCTACACTTAAGTTGGGATATATAATTAGGTTTATGATCATGGTTTAATTCAATTTGGTTTATAAGTATAATATTAATTAGTTAAGGGCTAGGGTTACCTTTCAATCTTAAGGTTTGACATTTATAAATTAAAAATTTATATATTACCTGGTGTAGGTATTAGCAAATTAGGATTACTTAGGTTAAGATGATAGTAAGGGTTATGATTAGAGTTAAATTCAATACAAACTGACATTATAGAACTTTAATCCTAAAGGACACCCAGCCAAGGGATCCAAAGAACTAATCAAAAGTTTTACCAAGCAAGCAATAACATACACACAATAATTTACATTTATAAAAAACATAAGAGATTGCATTCCTTAATGAGCACATTTACATTTCATTTTTAAATAATTATAAACTACTAAAAGTAAAATAAATAACGTGTCCACATGAAAGTTCATATTAACTACTTCTGTTCAATCCATTTAAATAATTTATATACATTTGTTCCAAATGCCACTTGGCAAATTAATTCGGAATTCACAATCATCCACTATACATGTCACAAGGTATGAAAGGCTAAAAGAATATACATTTATAAAATAGTTTACATCATCCATTTTCGATCCATGAAACAAAGTAGAATACAATTTAAGTAAAATCATTTTAAATAAAATAAGTTTTTTGTTTGGATCCCTTAGCCGGCTGTTATGTGATTAAGTATTTTATAATATGTTTAGGGTTTTATTTATATGGTTAGGTCAAGATTATAGTTTAAACAATAAATTTAAGTTGAAGTTATAGTTAAAACAAGGTTGAGGTTATATGGTTTTAGGTCGAGGTTATATGGTTTTAGGTAAAATTACATGTTTAAACAATAAATTTACATCTAATCTAATCATTCAACATTGTAATAAATACATAAATTAAATACATTTCAAAACATCTAAAATAATAATTTTTTAAATAAACATTTACAAAACTATATTTTAATTAACAAATACAAAAATTTAAACATTTAAGTTCATTAACAATGTAAATTTACAATTTTACGTACATATGAAAAGTGAAAAAATAATAAATTAACATACATATTAAATTGAAAATTGAAAAAAATAAAGTAAAATAGTATAAAACATATTAAAATACCTCTGTATCAAAAACTAGCAGGAAGGGGGTAGTCAGTAGGGCTGAGAAATGGGCTCCTGTATGCGTCTCTAAGCGGGCTCCCGTTTTTGAGGTCATGAAAATGACCTGTAAAATGCCAAAAAAGCGGTTTATAAAAGTTTTACAAATCGGGTACCTGATTCTTAAAAAGGTGGGTGCCCGATAGTTAAGCGGCTCAGGCACCCGATCCTTTTTAAATATTGGGTACTTATTTTTAAAATTTGGGTCGGGTGCCCGAAGTTTAATTTTAGAAACGGGTACCCAATTTTTTAAAAATCGGGTACTCATTTCTGAGAAGTACAATTTCGCGGATCTGACTTCCGCAGAATTGCGACCCAACTTCTTGCGGTCACCCAAGTATCATAACCTCACCGAGTCAATCTTTCAAAACTAAGTGTCTACATTTGAGCTAACTTTGTAATATTTTTATAAACTTGTATTGTGGCTGACTTTGTAATTTGTATAATTGGATTGGTATTTATGTAATGTATTGTATCACATCCAAGGTAATGAGTAGAAAATGAATGTATGAGTGAATATATGCATGGAATCAATGTGATTATTAGAGAAGAGTAAAAAGTGTGAAATACAAAGGCTAAAATAGTATAAGGAGTAGAAAAGATTCATCTATCATAGCAAAGTGATTTATACACTTAAAGGAATCTCATTTAGTAAACCAAGTTGCAGATCAAAGGTCTGCTACTATTAAATCCTAACAGGTGGATCAGTCAAATCCTTTAACAAGGTAGACCTAATAGTCTTTTGCAAATCTCTTTACCAAGTGCATACTTCATTATATGTTAGTAAATCCTTTAACAAGGTGGACCTAGCAGTCCTTTTTTCTCCTAACAGGGCAAGTCATCATAAGTGATCAATGTAAGCCTTAACGGGCCAACTTTATACTGTAGTACTAAAGCTTGTGGGTATCATCCCCACCCCAATTTTACTTTCTATTTGGAAGGTTTTTGGGTCACCAAATCTTGTGCCAAAGTGTTATGAATGTTTTCATGCTTTTAGTTTCTCATGCATGTAGTTAGATTAGAATATTCATATTGGATTAAAGTTTTAAAATTTTTAGAATGTATTTATTCACCCTCCACACTCTATAACTTAGCATTGTTAAGAATATTTCAAAAAATTAAAGGAGATCATTCAAGGTTAATATTCTCCTAGATTACCTCATTGAAACTGAAGTTCAAACTAGTAGGAGTAACTAAAGATAGTTCACAAGTTGTCGAACTGGGTTGGGACAAAGTAAATAAACAATTTTAGCTCAAAGTTTATTAGAATATATAGATGAAGAAGATGACATAATCCTTAGGAATAGATCCATATTGGTTGCATAGATAATTGAGTAAGAAATAAAAGTATAAAATCCCTTAGTGAGAAACAAATTGCAAGGCCATCAATGATGGTCTGTTTCTCTAAATCTCTAACTTATGACATCTCTCTTTTGTCCAACGTTGCATGTTTTGTTTTGAAGAGCTAAGAGAAAGAAAGATATAGTGTCACAAAATTGGATGATGACTCTCAGAACTAGGTCTAAAACTAGGTCCACAATTCCTAAATAGGAAACCATTCAAGGTATTAATAGTATGGATCAAGAACAAAATAAAAAGAAGACTTTCCTTTGTCAGGAAATTAGGAGATGGATGCAGAGTTGGGAGGCATTGCAAATGTAGTTCATTCTAGTTTCATGACACCTCCTAGAACCAAACAAGGAATGATAGTTACTAGCACCATCCCATCCTGGTTGTTTGATTTCATGAATAAGAAACACAACTTTTAGCCATTGTCTATGCTAGTCAAAGACATAGTCACCAAGTATGTATCTTAGACTTGAAAGAATAAAAGGATAAATAATGATCCATGTTTGACTAAGGACCCTATCACATCTAAGGTAATGAAAAAAGTGGCTACATATAGGAAAAAAGGAGTTTTCAAGCGAAGTGGAAGTTGAAGACTTCAAGGTTACCAACTTAGACTCAGGAGTTCTTGCCAGAGATACTAACAACCACACCTCCAAGTTCTTAGCTAACCATATATTAAATCAATCATAAAAGGATAGTATGGAAAAGAGGGATTTGAGGAAATTTTTCATCACCATGGCTAAGTATATTGATTGTTTGATGAATGTTGGTGCTCTCCATTTGATTTAGGTATGACTCTCTTTTGACCTCAAGTCCTCTGAGAATCAATAGTTAGTCATACAAATGCAAAGGAGGAAAATGCCTTTAGAAGAAATGAATGAATGGATTGAATCTTTTTCTAAGTAAGGAAGAAAATTCATTTTGGATTTCACCACTACATATGCAAAAGGAGAAGTGCTACTAGGAAAAGTTTAGACCCTCATTCCTATGTGGGAAACAAACCAAGGTTGATGATAAGTGGTTGTTTTTCAGGCGCATGAGGTAGAGAAGTATGGTGTGATAAAGTTCCTAAACCAAAATACTATAAAGTTTTAGATTCTTGCATGATCTTCATTTTTAAGAGTAATATGAGTTGAAAAGATTGTCTTTATAAGGTTATTATAGAAGAAATGCATGCAATTGTGCATGAGGTTGTTGAGATGCATAAAGAGATACTTAAGGATATGCATATAATAAATCCTATTGGTATTTTACAACTCAAGGATGGGAGTATAGATTTAGAGACCTTAACCATGTTTAAGATTAGAGATAGTGATAGTATTACACCTCAAGATTTTACTATTAGAACCAACATAGAATCAATGTTATATCTAAACATGGAGCTCATTTTTAGACAAACTCGGAGGATCAAAGAATCTAGGTGCTAGAAAAATGCGTGTAGGTCAAACCTACTCAACCTAAAGAATTTTCATTCTCACATAATCTAAGAATTCACTACCACCTTCATGAGCTAGAAATTGGTAAAGAAAACCACAATAGATGATGATAAGCTTGGTGAAGAATTTTAGTGGCAAATATTTTCTTTTTAGTTTCTTATATTCAAAACTATTTTTAATTGTTTATGTCATATTACCATTTTTCACTAAGATGGAAAAGTTTTGATGGAGGCCCATTATATTTGAGAAAACACTATATATGTTGTGGCATAAAACTGATAAAGGCTTAGCCTTTAGTTAGATAAAAGATATTTTTAGTAGTAGTAATATTCGGAAAAGCTATTTTGGAACAATGATCAATGAAAAAGTAAGGGTAATATGTGAATGTTGTTTCTTTCTAGATTTTGTGCTTAGAAATTTTTATTAATACATCTTTCTATAATCATTATGGTTAAAGACTTTGAGTTTGAACTTGGTCTCTTACAATTACTTTGTGAACTACTATTTTGATCATTGATGACATTGATTGCTATCTTAAATCATTGTACTTTATCTTTTAGTTTTTATTCAGTTCCATATTGTGAAGGAATTCAATTTTTCATAAGTTTTTCTCAATTTAAAGAGACTTTGGGCTCTTTCCATTACATCACATTTTTTGAGAATCATGTATCATAGCTCTGTACCCAAGAGTATGCAAGAGATCCTTAAGCTTTTTCTAGTAAAAGTCCATAAACGTGTTTATTTTATTGATAAGTGAAATTCATTAATAATCTACCAAACTGAGTTTTACCTTTTTAATTCAAAGGGAAACAATTAATAGAATGTTTACCTAACTTTTGTAAGCATAATTGATTTCCTACCTTAGGCATAGATTAAATTATTTAACATTTAAAGGTGAAACAATCTATTCACCAATATATTTTTGGTGACTATTGGGGAGTCCATGGAAAAGAGGACTAAGCCCTATAGATTGGTAATGAGTGACAATAGTTCTACCATACAATGATGGCTTTCCTATCTTGCAACTAGATTTAGGTTTTGTGGATACATAAGAAGATATATTTTAAGGAATAACCTCAATTTCCTAGATATTCTAACAAAGAAATCAACAATTCCAATGAATTCTTAATGGTCTAGAAAGGGATGAAGAATGTGTTGAATCTTTAAGAGGTTTTCCCTTAGTTTAGAAGGCAATAATGGTGAATAGACTTTCTCAAGCCCTGAAAAGACCTTAAACTAATGAAACAAACTCAAGCCTAGCTGATAAAAGATACACTAGGGGGAGAGGGATAAGGAAATTATTGAAAAAAAATTTGAGCCTTTAAGAAACATGAATTTTCTCCCTAATTTTAATACCCTAGGAAAGAGGAGGACCAAATCTTGTAGTAGACCTAGTTCTCCCTAGAAATTCTTTTCTACCTCACCTCTTGCATAATCCCTCCTCTCATTAAGAACTTAAATTATTTCTTATATTAATACCTAGCCATTGAATTTTAGGCTTCTCAATATGGCTGTCAATCGACCTTGGGGACAAAATATAGAACCTTTAATATTAGGGTGAATCTTGTTGCTTTACCCAAAGTGCAACTAAGATTTTTCCCAAATTTAGTTGTGATGGAAAAGTTTCAATAGATGATCACCTAAGTTATTTTTCATACAACATGTGGTGTTATCAGTGTACCTACTAATGAGATAGTGATGATACTTTTTGTTCGAACACTCATCGATGCAGCAACCAAATGGTTCACTCATTTGCCTCAACATTCCATAGCCAATTGGGATGATATGAAAATGGATTATGAGACTAGGTTTAAATGTCTTGATAATGAATTATCTCTTGTGCTTCAAGTAAGTCAGTTAAAGAAAGAAATTTTAATGAATCTATGAGAGAGTTCGTAGCCAAATTCAATATATTTTTATAGAGAATTGATGTTTCCACTAGACTAAATGACAATAATGAAAAGATTTTCTTTGTCAATTTTTTCCCACTTGATATAAGTTTTTATTTTCTAAAAGGTGTGGTAGCTGATCTAGCTATATCTCAGAAACAATCCATTCAACTAGAGGATGCCATGATCACAATAGGAAGATGGAAAAGAGAAGTAAAATCATCTAGGTCTTCCTATACATCTACTCCTATAGGTCCTTTCATGCAAAGGTTGATGAATGATATGGCTATGCTCAAAAGACAAACAAAATAAAACTGGTAACCCTAACCAATCACCATATCAAGATATTAGCTAGAGATAACATCACTGAGGTCATGGAAAGACTCCTTTCCTCACTGCACCTCAAAAAAGGCTACAAATTGAAGGGGCACCCGAAGAAACAAAGTGTTCATTTCATCTAATCATAGACCATAATGGTTGTATATGTCCTGATTTGCTGAGATTCCTTCTAATTAATGCAACAAGTGATGTCATCACTAGAGAACAACCAATGGAGAGAGAAGTAGCTAAATTTAAAGGTTCTGGTTCCTATTTCTTGGAATACAAGTCTGAGACACAAAGGGGAGGAGATATTTTAGTTACATTGCAAGACCCTTCATGTGTCATTCTCACTTCGAATAAGAGGAGCCATAAATTTAACATAGGTACGAATGCTACTAGTGTAGGATCTAAAGGGGATGACCTAATGCATAATGATTCCACCCCAAATTATAATGCAATGGATTTCAAACTTCTATCTAGAATAGAACCAAATACCAATTGTTCTACCTTTGATATTATTGAATATTGTAAATCCTCCACCATTTCTATTTCCCTAGCTAAATACCCGAGACTGAATCCCAAGGAACTAGATAAATTAGTTTGATATGTAAAAAGTGAACCTCTCTTAAATGCTCAATTCATTGAATCCTGTGGAACTAAAATCCTGATGGCCCTCACAAAACCACTTTTGTATCAAAAGTCACTCCAAAAGATCCCAACTATTGACCTTGTATGCATGTAGTGGAAAGAAAAATAGAAGAAAGAAAGTTGAACTCTTTTTACATCTCATTGTTTTTGAATGAGTAGAATATCAATAGTTGTATTATTGATTCAAGAGCTTCTAATAATATTATGCCATCTCTAATTGCCAAAACCCTTCGACTCCCTCAAAAAAAAACTTTGGGTGCTACTCCTCCACGGATGAAAAGAAAGTACCTCTCATGGGACAAGTTAAAGATGTACATAGAAGAAAGATTTGAAAGAAATTTCCAAGACAGAAGTTCAAATGAAGTTGATGCACCAATCAAGGACCTACTTGAGAAGAATCTCACTCTACATGAAGATGTTGGAAAAATAAAAGGAGAGCAAGAAATTATGTCAGTCAAAATGTGTGAAAACATAGAGAAAAATAACATGATAGAAGAAGAGAAAAAATTTCTAACTAAAAAAAATAAGAAAAGGATAATGAAATTTAGCACCTATCTCTTCAATAAGAAAATTTAGTAAATCAACTCAATTGTGCAAATCAAGAACTTTACCAACTTCATGAAAGACAATGAACGATTGTAGAATGATCTTTGCATATAAAGGAAACCCAATGAAAGGATAATGAAATATCAAGAAAGCATGAATCAATTGAATGAGAAAACTCAATTTAGACATAAAGGTAAACTATGATTAAGCTATGTAGATGAAGGTGAATCATCTCAACAAGGAGCTCAAAAGAACAAAAGGCATGCATGTAATCATTGTGCAAAAGTAGGGCATACATCAAACAAGTATTGCAGTAATGGTAAATCAGGATTCAATGGAAAGTGTTATGGTTGTAACAAACATTAAAATAGAGAAAGTGAATGAATAGAGAAAACTAACTTTGAAGGAAAGAATTTCAATTTCAAAAAACAAGGGCACAAATCTTCAAAATGTAAGACCAAGAAATGGAACCCAATAAAATAAATTGTAAAAGCTATATTTTGTGGGGATTATAAAACATGTTGTAGATGTCTTTATTATCTTGAGAATGGGCACATTGGATAAAATTTCATAAGAACTCAAATGAGGAAGAGAGACCCTACAAAGAGATGTTTTGTATGCACAGATATTAGACATCTAGATAGAAACTATATCAATAGAGGCAAACTTGAAGATTAAAAGAAAGAAAAAGATGACAATATCAAAAGTCAAATGAGGAAAAAATGGATAAGGAAATATCTAGAGAATGCTAGTCAAAGTCCTAAAAATGATGACACTCAAGTTAATGAGTTGGGTGACTCAACCATTTCAAACTAGCTATCCATGGAGATCACTAATACTATGATTGAAAAGAATACATCTATTACTGGTTCTAGTAAGTGAGGAAGAGGATCCAAATTAGCATTTTAGATGCACTAAGATCATCAAGTTAAGATGACTGCTGAAGCAGTGACTTAGACCTTACCAAGAAAGATTAGGTTGTAAGACCTTACCAAGAAAGGTCAAGTCACAAAACCATACCAAGAAATGTTGAGTTTCATAACCAAGCTGAGCTTGGATGTAGTTGGTGAGTTCTAAGTTCCAACTGAGTGCTGATAGCATGTGCTGAGTTCAGAGACCTAACCAAGAATATGGTTACCAAGTTGAAGATCAAAGGTATCTACTAAGTTGAATAGGATGTCACCAAGCTATTTGAAGTATGAGCATTAATGAAAAGTTGAAGACAAAATTTGGTTAAAAGGAAGAAATTGAAGGTTTTATTTTCCATATGAATTTTAGAGAAAATAGAGGAGAGCATTCTTGAGCCCCAAAATGATTCAGAGTGATTTTATCATGAATTATATTTGCATCACTGAGAGAAATTGATTCTTCATCCAGCAATAAATTAAAGAAAGGTTTCAATATTTTGGTTAGACATGTTGAGCGTGAAACCCTAACATTCAAATTATGTCTAGCAATCACAAAGGAACTTGACCTAGTTGGAGCTCAATCAAAAATCCCTCCAAAGGTACTCTTGATCAATGATATTAGGTCATTCTATCATTTTTTGATTCAAAAATTTGGAACTATAGAACTAAATCAAGAATATGATGTGTTATGTGTGAATGGTAACTTGAAACCCAAGCACAAGCATTTGGAAGAAAATGGTTTAACACAAATTTTGCACATGACAAGGGACTTCTAAGGAAAATGGATTAGGTTTATCCCAAGTCGAGTCCACGATATTCAATTTTGGCTCGATCAACATATTTAGATGACAAAGAAGATGATTCAAAGGATTACAGGGTTACATATGTCTGGCAAGTAAAAAAGAACCAAAACCCTAGGTCGGGTTGAGCTGGCAAAGAAGACTCATTTTGAGTGGAATGGAAGAGGAATGGAATTGAATGGAGTTACACACATAGAAATTAAGTTTTGGATACATGTGATTACTCAAAAAAATTATAGTTCTAGGCAACTTATAGTATTCCACATTGTGAAGTTGTTTCCCTAGCAATCAAGGTGGTCAAAAACAATTTGTCATTTGACCTTGCTGAGTTGCAGCTAAACCAGCTAAGCAAGAATATGGAGAGCATACAAGTGTCAAAGAATAATCCATGTATGGTTTTCTCACTCTTTACATGTCTATTCTTTTATTTTTATAAATTCTTTCCTTCCAAGGGCACTATTGTATGGAAGAATAATATACCTATTGTATATTAGATAAATGAGTTTATAGGTGAAATGGGAGATAATTTTGAGGGCATCATGGATGCATGTTTTGAGATATTCAAGGAGAGTTCATATAGAGTAGATTCAAAATTCTCAAGAAACTATTTGATTACGATGAAAAAGACATATGTTTCCTTGTGGATTATGACAAGGTACACATTCAAGCAGTTAGGCCAAGAGTGACATAGGTAAAACCTCTTGGTTATGAGGTAAACATTGATGACACAAGAGATATAATTGAAGCTCTTGTAAATGAACCTTTGGATCCTAAAGCACCATATTTGAGTACCTATGAAGAGGTTAAGACTAGGATTTCTTTGTAAATGAAGCTACCTCATATCTTGAAAAGAGGAAGAAAGAAGGTGGAGGTGATCTAGAAGGAAAGCAATAAATCTAGTTACCCTCTTCTCCTCACAAAAGAAAAGGGAGATGACATTGAAGAAGAAGAAGATGTAGAAAAGTAGGAAGAAGAAGAATTGAAAGAGGAACCTCCCAAGAAAAAGGGGAAGGTAATTGTAACAAAGAAACTTGAAAGGTCCTCACCTGCATTCTTCACTAGAAGGCTTTCCAAATCAAGGAAGAAGCTTAGGCTTCAAGATGAATATGACAAAGAAGAAGGGAAGCAAGTAAATTTTCAAAAGTTTTCTCCTACCTTTGAAGAAACATTAAGAAGACTTATATAAGGAGGAGGTATGTCATACTTCAAATCCCTCAAATATGAAACTAAGAGCAAGGAACAACAAAAACAAATTGAAGAAGCCTTAGTGAAAAGAATGGATAAATGGAAGTACTCTCCAAGTGAATTGAAGAGTCAAGTTCTAGATATCATACTCAAGGTAGTGGCACCTCAATGGGACAATGTTGTGGTAGTTGCCAAGGATATCAAGTAACAAAAATTAAGGAAGGTTATGATAGATATTTTAGACAAGGAAGTGAAGGAAGCATTGATCAAACATGAACAAAAGCTAAATCCTCAGTTCAGTGCTTTAATGATCTTGTCAAAAGATATTGAACCTATTGTGCAATCAAATATAACTATGGAATAACATCTATGGATTGCATGTTGTGAAGCCCACTGAAGAAATTGCACAAGTAGATGATGTTGATGATGAGGAAGATGATTATGAGAAAGATGATGAAGAGAATGAGGAAGATCCAATACTAAGAGAGAATCCTCTTGAGGTTCAAAATATTCAAGATTCAAATCTTGAAAAGATTACAACAAATGTAATGACCTCCCTTCCTAACCCTCCAAGCAAAGCATTAGTGCCATCCAGCTCAGAGAAGGCTACAATTGAGTCATAGACAAATGAGTTAAATATTGTTCCACTAAGAACTCAATCGACTATTGGACCTATTCTACTAAATGTATTGATGAATATTGTAACAACCACTTCATTTACCAAGTAGAAGGCTCCACTCTTCATAGTAGTAGGATAGACCAAGTCTAAGCAAGGTATTACCAATACTCCTACTATAATTGTTGTTTCTCCATTAAGCTATATTATTTTTGCTTCTAGTGTTTCAACAATAAGTATAATGATAGTTAAGGTCAAGCATCAACTAACTATAGAGGATTTAAGGAAAGGAAAATAAATTATTCCTTATATTGTTCAAAAGGAAAAGAGTAAAGACGTAGAAGCCTCCAATGATGAGATTGATTTAGAGGAATACATAGTTATTCTAAATTGGCACATTTCCAATCTTACTCCTAATCAAATGGACATTCTAGGAGAGATTTGGAAGAGAAGGGGAAAGAAAAAGAAGCTAAGAGAAGAAAGGAAGAAGAAGAAACAAGTTCTTGTAGATATTGAAGGTATATTTGTTGATGCACTTAGTATAGAGGTTAATGAAAAGAAACCTATTTTTTGTCAACATCATGACATAGTTTACAAGTTTAATGAATAATTGAGTGAACAATATAAACTACTATAGAGGGTAGAAAGGAAATTTGAATAAAAATATTTTTGAGAAGGTAGCACAAAAGATTTCCATTGTTCAAGTGGAATTAACCACAATTCTTATTTCTTTTGAGAATTTTGTAAATAACATTGTTTCTTTATTTGTGAAATTAAGTGATACATCCAATTTCACCAAGGAAATTAAGGACAAGTTGTCTAAGATACATATTGATCTAAATGCAAGTGCAGGCTAGTTGTCACTTGATTCTAGCAATAGCTCTACACATTTTGTGAAAATCAGATATTTGACAAACTTGTAGGAAAAATTATTGAGGGAAGAAGCCATAATTTGGGCTACACTAGCAGATATTTAGAGTTTGATAATACCCAATATGGACATAATATAGAAACACAATATTCACACTAAAACATTAATCCCATGGCAATAACTTTTCAATTGTTGAGCATATGATGGAGTAATCAACTGAAGTGCAGATAGCTTTGCATACTTCCAAAGTTTACAATAGAATTGGGACAAAACCATATATAATATTGAAGGTACACAATGATTTCCTTTCACATTTTGGTATAACCTTGTAAATCATATGGAATAAAATTAAGGAGGAAATGATTATATCTATAGGGAGGAAGACAAAGTACACATACAACAAAGCTACAAAAACAATTTTGAAAATTACAAAATAGAGTCAGAGTCTACAAAGTTGTCAACATAGCAATCAAAACTAAGTTGTAGACCCCAAGCATGTTGATAGAGGGAGTTTTGAGTTATATTTTTGAGTACTTAAATTTTTAGTATGATAAGTATTTTTGTCACTAATGCCAAAGGGGGAGATTGTTGACATTATGGTCAAATCATTTGTCTATTAATGACTAAACACTCGGTTTGATTGGTTACATTACTACCAAGCTTCATAGGCTCTATCAAGCTTCACAAAGTCCACCAAGATTTATAGTGTAAACCAAGTAGGAAGTAGTGTTAACCAAGCTAGTAGTGTCTACAGAGCTAGTCGTGTTGACCGAGATGAAGTGCTAACCGAGTCCTTTAGTGTCTACAAAGTTCTTTAATGTTTGCTAAGTAACCAAGTGCTAACCAAGTATATGCCTACTCTTTAGTGATCAATGTGGACCAAGTGCCACAACTTTCTAAGTTAATAGTGTTTCTTGGTGTCAAAATATCACCCAATTGGTCTTTAGAATGTAAGTATTAGCAATAAGCTTTCTTAGTGAAGATTTTTTGAATTTTGTGTTATAACTAACCATTATAAATAATAAGATCAAAATGAACTAAAAATAAAGAATTATAAATTAATCCAAGAGAGTTTGTAATGAACATAATTACCATACTTTACAAGAGCTTTCCAAGATCAACGCAATAATGGAGGCGCAGATTTTGAAAGGGGAAAGAAAAGAAAACCCCTTGAGAATTATATGAATGAGCCAAATTCCTAAGATTGAATAGAGAGAGAGAGAGAGAGAGAGAGAGAGAGAGAGAGAGAGAGAGAGAGAGAGAGAGATAATGAGGAGCCATAGGGCTCATTACATGAACTACATCATGATTGTTGTTTAGAATGAGAGAGAAACATCTCTTATAAAGAGATGAGAGAAGGAGTTATTTGTAACTCCCAAGTGAATGATTTCCAAATTCATAAGTGTGTGCATAAAAAGTGTCAAAATCCTCTTAAGGAGGAATAAACTATTTTCCTTAATAAAGGAATTACAAAAAAGACTTGTCCTCACATGTGAACTAGAGGAAAAAAAACATAAGGGATACCTTGGTTTATCCCATTTAATAAATACAACCAAGGAAAGATTATAAATTCCAACACCCATCTTTAATCTTTACTTGGGGAAATTACATCAAAGGGTATTGAACCCAAATTTTTACAATGAAATTCTAAGTAGCAGCAACTTCATCTTTGAGAATGTCTTCAATTATGCAAAAATTCTCTTGTGAGTGTAGGTAGATCTTCATAGAGAAGTGGATAGTTCATTAAAGTACACCAAATAATAACATCTTGTATGTGCCTGGATGGATTGCCTGAAAAACATAGACATAAGAAACAAGACAACTATCTACAAGAAGTATTTCATCTTATATTCAAATTACAAATCCTTTTGAAAAAGGATAATAAAAGTCTCATAGAGAAACAATGAGGAAAATAATATATGTTACCAAGAAGCAATGAAGATAACCTAATATCAAGATAAAGTATATTATACTAATGTACTAATGACCATAGACAAGGCCAACTAATGATACTTGCATCAAAATTGCATCAATCACGTGGATATAGATAGTCCACTTAATGAATCATCCCATTGCAAGTTAATGGGTGATCAATCCATAACATGCATGACTCATGATCTAAGCAATAAAGTATGCTGATAATTATCACATTAATAAATGAAAATAAAGTAAAAGGAGAGAAATGCTAATCAAATTAGTATTATCATGATTTTGGTTAGGATACTCAAAGGAATGGACTATGAGGATTTAACAACTATTGCCTTCAAATTGGATCAAATCATCTGAATTTGGAGGCAAAAACTCCAATAATAACATCCTCTGCATTGAGGAACAAAATGGAACAACATGGAGGGAAACGTCATAAATATCAACCTTTCAAAGTAGAGCATATAGAATCAAATGGACGGAAACTCCATATAAATATCAATCTTTCAAAGTGGAACCAATAGAACCAAATGGAGGGAAAATCCATAAAGATATTATCCTATCAAAGTGGAACAGATAGGACCAAATGGAGGCGAACTCCATATAAAATGAGTGCACACCAATATAGGATGGAGGGATACTCCATAGGCCAGATAAGAAAACTATGTATCAGTTATACCGAGGAGACCTGCATAGTTAACCTTGAAAATTTGGCTCCCTATGCAACTCAAAAAAAATATCATATAAATCATGTAGATCAATGGTATAAAACCATAAAGTGCCAACATGGGCATAGAATGATTCTATAAAAGCATAAAAATGCACAACCTAGGTTCAAATCAATAGATCATAGTAAAATTGAAGGCAATAGTGTATGATAACTCATAATCCCAAAGAATATGTAGAGATAATTTTGAAGAGCAATAAGCAAGATAAGTGTATGGATATCAGGTAGAAAACTCCATTAAAGGTTAACATGGGTATGTAAATTATTTGAAGGATTGAAAGAATTAAAGATATTTACTTTACACAAGAACATACACATCACAATCATAATAGCTTGTATATTTATCTTGGTATATATGTGTGCACCCATATATACTTGAATAAATATACCTAAAAATAGCATAGTATGAAATCACACAATTACAATTATTAAATCATAGCTTGATGCTAGAAAAATGAATACCCCCTTTGTTTTATAAAAATAATCACCTTTATGTTGTATACCTTGGTTCATGATAAAAATATAATCTCAAAGTAATAAAAACATAAAGTCATGGGGCTAGGAAAGATCTCCCCATTTTCCTCATAAATATGCCTCCAAGATTGGAAGTGTTTCAAAAAGAAATTTTTTTGAAATAAAACATTAAGAAAGATATAACTATGTGCATATAAAGGATGGCATAAAAACTATAAAAAAATGTCCCATTTCTATATAGAAAGAGTTGTGTAAAACCATAGTATAATTGACAATGAGACACACTAATCAATACTCATGAAAGACAAAGAATTAGTGAAAATTGTAGCTATAAATCATCCCCTTAAAAAAATATAAGTTACAATGAAATTAATATACCCTATTTAACATTTGGTGCAAAATCTAGCAAATAAGTCAGATTTGTAGCATCCTTTAGCAAGTTCTTCAAACAAACAATAAATGAAATATGTGTTGTGCATACCTAAGATTTTAACTATTTAATTTCATTTTGTAAAATTAATATAGGCATGCTTATATAATATATAAAATAATAACATATAACATTCTACTGAAATGAAGTACTCCACCAAAAAAATTGTTTCCTACAAATAATAATAATAAATAAATTTATTTTCATATCATTTAATTTAATCTATAGAATTAATGATTAAAAATAGAGAAAAGAATTTTATTTTTTATTTTTAAAAAAATACTTAGATAAAAAGTTTTAATAGGAAAAAGCCTACAACATAATAGTTAATTATAAGCTTCTTAATTAGGAGGTTTTGGGTTGGAATCTATTTAAGTTTAACTAATAATTGAAATAATGAATCATAATAGAAATAAAAGAGACAAAAAATTGATACTCAAATTTTATATAAAATGTTATATTACACATTTTTAAATACAATAAATGACATTTTAAAAATATGGATTATAACAATAGACAAGAATAATAATTATGAAATGACAAGTTCTGTAAAATGAATATGAATTCTCTTTGTAAAATCTTAATAATGTAATCAAAATTTAAAATTAATATAAAATTAATATCTTAACCATTTCTAGTAGAGAATAAAAATGATGAAATTTGATTTTGGTAGAGATGATTTATTATAATAAAAATTTATGATGAAGAGATAATAAATAGTATTAAAGTTGGCATAGAGTTGGTAAGACAGAGTCTAGCCACAACTTCTTACTTAGGCATCGTTTAGATGTGAAGGCGTTATCTGCCAAGTGTTTGAAAAAAAAATTGAAAGTCTTTGCACATGGAAAAAAAGGAGATGCAATACAATATGGCACAAGGGCATGGTACTTAAATCATCTCTACTTTATTAGATAGGAAAGGAATAAACTTGGTGCAAATATGAGTGTTACCTTAGCTGCACAACTTTGGGAACTTATAGAGAGAGCTAAAGTCTAAAAATAACTCTTGTAGAGATAGTAGTGTCAAGTGTCACTTGTTTGCATGATCAAACCTTAGGAAAAGAAATTTTATAAAGTCTAATAACATTTAATAATAAAATATGTAGAGATAACCTCCTCATAAATTGGCAGGATTGAATCAAGCAAAGATAGGAGATTGAAGGTCTTTGGCACACCCTTTACAGGCTTTGAAAGTAGCAAGTATGACACTAGTCCAACAAGTATGGGCACCAACAATGTGGGATGCTATTATTCTCCAATATATGCTTTAGGAAGCCTTGAGGCAAAGAAAGGTAGAACAACAGCTTGACAGAGTTTCCCCTTAAGTTGGGCAAATAGCTAAATGATAAAGGAGTGTAGTTTAGATGAGCTTTGTAAATAAAAAGAGCAAAGAAGAGCATAGTGACAATATGAAGTGTGGCCCAGTAATCGATGATTGTAGATATATTGATTATATTTTGCAATGCAAGCACCAAAAATGAGACTGTAGGTAAAATAAAAATTGTCTTTATCTCAATTTTAATATTAGCGCACAATAATGTATTTAAAATTTTTTCCTTAAAATATTAAATAGATTAATATTTAAGAGAATAGAAAGGAACATAGGATTGAATAGAAGATTGGAAGAAGATTTTTTTAGAAAAAAAAACAATAATAAAATGACTTAATGAGGAATGAAGAAACACAAAAAAATGCTTCTGCACTAAGGAAGAGAAGTTGTTAAAAAAAAATGGAAATTGTCATTTCCTGCCCAAGAAAGGAAGAAAGGGAGAAGAGGAGAACTCTTGGCATCATTCTCCTACATGGTGAGGACCTCCTTGTCCTGCTAAACCATTGGATTCATGCTAATGGAAGGTTTAGATTGGAAACAAAGTTTATAGTTGTAAAGACGTAGGTGCAATGTGATTTGGAAAAAAATATTGAATAAAGCAGCAACCATGCTTAACTATTTGACAAAAAATTCTCAATACTTTGAAACATTTTACCAAAATAGTAATGGGTCAAACATGAACTAAAAAATGGGTGATCCTTATTCATTAGGAAAAAACATGAGCATACTCTTCTCCAAAGGCAAAATCCCTCATGAGTTAATAGGAAATTAATGCAAAAAAAGTACCGTAATCATCCTCAGAACCAAAAAATTATAGAAAATTTAAATTAAATATTAGAAATTGTAGAATGGAATAGATTAGATGTGTTTAAAAAAATAACAATTTATAATAGAAAATAAAAAAGCCTTAGTCTTGCAAAATAAGCTACAAATAGATTTCCTTTTAAATTTGTAAATAACTATGATTATAATAAAAAACCTACAAGTATAGAGTTAGAGGAATAAAACTAGAGTACATTTTCTCTTGTTTTGGCAGCAAGCCTTCTAAAACAAGAGAAAAAATTGGTTAGATGATAAAACAAAATGACTCTTTTCAGTAAACCTTTTAAAGAGAGTTATAATAAAAAAACCTATAGATTGAGTGAAAACCTACCATGAAAAAAAATTAGAAATTGAAGCTTCAAGCTTCTCTTCTCCTCTTAACAAATATATATCCAATGAGGTAACCTTCACACAAACTCAAACAAGGACTAGGTAGCTCTAATACCATGTTAGAAATAATAAGATCAAAATGAACTAAAAATAAAGAGTTATAAATTAATCCAAGAGAGTTTGTAATGAACATAATTACCATACTTTAGAAGAGCTTTCCAAGATCAACACAATAATGGAGGCACAGATTTTGAAAGGGGAAAGAAAATAAAACCCCTTGTGAATTTTATGAATGAGGCAAATGCCTAAGAATAGAGAGAGAGAGAGAGAGAGAGAGAGAGAGAGAGAGAGAGAGAGAGAGAGAGAGAGAGAGACCATAGTGCTCATTACATGAACTACATCGTGATTGTGTGTTTAGAATGAGAGAGAAACATCTCTTATAAAGAGATGAGAGAAGGAGTTATTTGTAACTCCCAAGTGAATGATTGCCACATTCATAAGTGTGTGCATAACAAGTGTCAAAATCCTCTTAAGGAGGAATAAACTATTTTTCTTAACAAAGAAATTACAAAAAAGATGTGTCCTCACATGTGGACTGGAGGACAAAAAACATAAGGGATACCTTAGTTTATCCCATTTAATAAATACAATCAAGGAAAGATTATAAATTCTAACACCAACTCCAAAAGGTAATTATTTGGATTGGTAAATATGTAACATATCTTGTGTGATCCAAATAAGAATGTATAACAAGTAAGAACAAGTAGAACTATGAATTAGAAGAAAAAAGGCTACATGCAGTATAAGAAAAAGAAGAGCCTTGCCTATCATAGCAAGGTGATCATTATACATCAAAGGAATCTCATTCAACAAACCAAGTTGTAGATCAAAGAACTACTAATGGTTAATCCTAAGAGGTGCATCATACAAATCCTTTAACAAGGTGAACTTAACAGTCTCATGCAAAATCTCCTAAGTGGTTGCATACTTAATTGTATTGTATAAATCCTTTCACAAGGTGAACCTAATAGTCCTTATTGCCAAGAATAACTTTAGTGGCTAATATTTTTGAATTGGATAATCTCACTCATTAGGGACCCTAGGTAAAAGTACAAAGTTGTATCACCTTTCAAACTAACTTATCAGAATGACTAAATTTGAGTATTTGTATCTAAAAAACAATTTTTTTCAAACATATGATCTTGATAAACTTATTCTAGTTAAGTTATATATAGTCTCACAATTTTCCAATTGGAAATGTCTGTTAAGTCCATGTTGTATACTAGTTAGTATCCAATTCCTAAAAAAATACGATTGTTTTAGAAAATTGTTGTTTCAATAACTCTTACTATCTATTATGATATTTTCTTAATAACATATAAACACCATTTTATGGAGCTCAAAGTCAATAATATTCTCATATAGATTTCATAGTGTTTTAATTAGATATA
The DNA here is from genome assembly GCA_028749045.1 of Cupressus sempervirens. Lineage (NCBI taxonomy): Eukaryota > Viridiplantae > Streptophyta > Pinopsida > Cupressales > Cupressaceae > Cupressus > Cupressus sempervirens. The sequence continues at coordinate 741,183,796 of CM053791.1, read as the reverse complement.
ATATATTTAATTAAAAAATTCTACAAACTTTATGTCTTTTAACACTCAAGAAGATGTTAGTTTTGAGAAAGAAAAAAATATTAAATAATATCAAAAAAATTTAAAATTGTATGAAATTCTAGAGGAGAGAGTCCTCTTCTAGAATCTATAATTTTTCTTTTGGTTGGAATAGATTTATTTTGAAAATTGTGGTGGGAAATGAAAACTATCAATTTGAATAAGTTGAAATTTGAATTATTATAAAAGAGAAAATACAAGTCTAAAGCCCATTTTTATTTTTGTTGTTCTAGCTACATATATTATCGATAACATAATCTAAGATCAAAGGGAAATACATTTATTTCCATATAGTTTTGTGCTAGGAACTAGACCCCTAATTTCCATCATTTTTCATCAACTATAATTTATCTTTAAAAAATAAGAAAATATATAATTTCTTATCCCAAATAATTATTAAAAATTATAATCCTAAAATTCATCCATTCCTGCACATTTCATTAATTTACTTCATTTTAAAATTCTGAATAATAATGCCAATTTTCTGCCATTGAATGTGAACAACTACACGTTTGTTAGACTTTTCCTTTGTAAAAGGGTGACACGGGTTTGTGCTTTTACCCCCTTAGATTTGACTTCTTTTTTTCACTTTTGAGGTGTCCATGTCACCTACAATTTACCAAAATTGGTTCCCATGCTTAGGCTAATCACCAATAATAATAGAGAAATATTCATATTTTATTGATGATTTTGCCAATAGAATCTATTTTTTCTATGTAGTAGTTTAAATATATTCACCTATAATTTTCAATGCTTGTCTTAATTGATGGTCATATTTGCCAATATTTGGTAGACATTTAAATTACACTAAAAATTAAGTATGTAGATTTGACACATACCTCTATTCGTAAGACTTTTCATGAATTTATTTATCCTTTCTCACTTTTTTGTGAAATAGATTTGATTGGGGACACATCTTTACTTTGGGAGATTTCTTCAAAACTTGGTATCCTTTTAAAATTTTGACTTCAAATAGGATTTAGGTCATTATTCTAGGATCATCCAATGGCTAAAAATAATAGATGTGCTTCCCACAAACCACCATTCAATAATTTGGAGGGAAACTATAATGATAAAAATGGGCTAATCCTAACCTTAAAGTTTGATGATTTAATTAGGCTCCATTAAAATCATTTTTTGAGTCCCTTTTCATAAAATTTTCATCAATAATGAAATATTTGCCAAGATTTTATAGAATTTTTGTATCATTGAAAAATAATCACCAATAAAATTAAAACATTTCCTACTTAAAAATAAAAAATTGCCAATAGATATAAATTTTCTCCCCTTGACCTAATGTTTGATTCTTCAAATTTTTATAAATAAATTTTCTCCCCTTCACCTAATGTTTAATTCGTCAAATTTTTATACTTTTTTCTAAAGGGGGGTTGCTTAAAGTTATCTCTACTTATTGCTCCTAATAGGGAAAATCACCATAAATGATTAATTATAAGTTTTAACATGTTGAATTTATACTATTGTACTAAAGATTGCGGGTATCATCCCCACCTTGGTTTTACTTTCTATTTGGAAGGTTTTTAGGTTACCAAATATTGTGTCATGTGTTATGAACATTTTATTGCTTTTAGTCTTTCATGCATGCAATTAGATCATATTATATTCTAAAGGATTAATTGGTGAATTAAAGTGAGGTGAAAAGAAGTGAAAAGAATAAACCCCTATTGAAAATCACTTTTCTTTGAAAAAATATAAGAATTGTTGAAAAATATGTTCATTTGTAGCCTAGCGACTCAATTTATCAGAACATATTGATTTCAAAAGATCTATTTACTTCAACTATTATTTTTCATCAAAAATATAATAATAGAGAATAGCCCTACTCTATAATCTAATGACCTTTCCATAAATGTAAGAAATTTAAAAATATTCTGTAATTTGTGCCTAAAAAATATTTTTTATGAAAAAATATATGAAACTTATTAAAACAAATTTTCTAGTCTCTTTATGTCAGTGTCAACTTGCAAACAAAAATTCATAAAGAAATTCAACACAATTTAAGATATATGGCCAAATCTTTGAAACTTGATAATTTGGTCTTGCTAGGGCTGTCAGATTGACATTAGGTTCACCAATTATCATAGTGGAAATATATAAGAGTCAAAGAAACTGATTTGTTGCACCAATTTATCAATGTTCTAAACTAATAAATTGATTCATTCCTACAAACAACAAAATAAGAAGCATATTATCAAAAATAAAATACACAAATTAATGCATGCAAATAGAAAAATACTCCAAGCTTTTGTTGCTTCTCTTTGATCATATGAAGTGTGCATAAAAATATATTATTTCAAAAGATAACAAGAGGGTAGAAAAATGATAGAGGTTTGATGTGAAAGTCATGGATGAAATTAAGAGATAGGAGGTTTGTTTATATAAAATTTCTAAAAATCAATACATAATCGAGATCGATTTTCGAAAATCGTGATCAACGAACAAGGATGAAAGAGATTGGATGAATAATTGGAAAGTTTCCATTTTTAAACCAAAAGACACAAAGGATATAATTTGAGGTATTTTCAATTTTTGGAGAGATAAAGTTTCCATAAATTGAAAATGGAATCATTAAAAAATTATTTCTTGTTTTGGAATTTTAGAAAAAATTGATTTTTCAATATATGAAGATTTTCTAATTTTCTAATTTTATGTTTCCTCTTAAAAATGTTTTTTAATATTTTAGAAGATTTAATTGAATTAAAAGTTCAATTAAATTTGAAAGATGAAATTAAATTAAATCAAATTTAGAGTTTAATTTAATAAAGAGGAATAAGCTAGTTAATTTAAAAATCAATGATTATTATTTAAATTATGGGAAATTAGAAATTGAGTTTAATCAATTGATACTAAGAAATTATTTAAAGGTTTTCCAATTAAATAAGTTTAACTATTTAAATAATATTACAAAATATTAAATGATTCAAAGATTTGATTATAGAGGAAATACGATGATTAATTAATGATTTAGAACCCTTAATCAATAGAAGAATAATTAGTGTATTAAATGTAAACTCACAAGTCTATCCATTTTTGGGTGTCTACATCAATATCATAGAAGGAGAAGTGTAAGTGAGGGCAAGATGAGAATCAAAATGAAACAAAGGATATTAATGAAGATTTGTACCTAATCATAGAAGGAGTTGATAACAATAGATCATAAGAATTTAGTTTGCATTTGCAAGGTAAGTAGTGGTGTTTCCATCAATGTGAGAGAGGGAGATTGTTAGAAACTACTACTCGAACAATTCTTATGTTGTCATTGATGCCAAACATACTAGAGAGACATTTACTAAAAGTGTAGAGTGCCATATCTATTGATTGATGAAGAGGATTTGAAGACAAAGATAACTAGATAAACTAGTGAAGCTATTGAGTGAAGAGAATAATTATGTTGGAATTAAAATGGGCACATGATCAATTAGTCTTTGAAAAGATGATTAAATTTTTTCTCAGCCTATGAAGTATAGAAGTATTGAATGAAACACAAGCAAAGCCTAATGAATAATGGTTGGTTAATGAAGGATTTGAAACAAAAGATTAAGGAGTTTGTAAGATAGACAAAAAAAATAGTATTAGTTGAGTGATAGCTATGGTTGAGAAAGATGAAGAAGAAAAGTGTAGTAGCAATTGAGGACAGTGATGACTGAGTGTCAGCAAAATAATAGCATGTAAAAGAATCAAATTTGAGATTGACAGTTAAATTTTTAGAATACTCATAATGTGTAGATGATAAGGGTTGATGATTTGACATATTTAATGCACATATTAAGTTCTTTATGCAATCAAAGGGAAGGATATGATGAGAATCTTCTAGAAGCATCAAGAATGGAGTAGATGGATAAAAATATGGATAAATTCATTGAATCTGACCTAACCCTAAAATCTACGCTGGTGTTTAAGTGGAAAAAGATAAAAAAAATAACTATTAAAGGAAGCATATAAGATGTTTTATAAGGTTTTTCCACTTTTGATTGGTGATTTTATGGAGAATCTATGAAGAAAAAACTAGTGGAGGAAAAATGAGAAGATTGCTAAGGTGTGATTTCTTGATGAGATGCCAAGAAGATAAGTAAGAATATATTAATAAAATCCAGTCAATGATCCCAAAAATAAGCTGAATGGAGATTTGAATTTACAATGTGAGTTTAGTTTAATAGATTAAACATGTTGTTACTTTCTAACCATTATTATAGCAAAAATACTTTAACGACCTAACATTCAATTTGTAAATCCTTTAATTAGCATGACATTCTAATGGAATGATCCAAAGTCCTCTAACTAGGTCATTCCTAATAGGGTGATTAAATCCTTTGACAAGGTCACACCTAATAATGTGTTTTGTAACATTTAACAGGGTTGGATCTTAAATGAGCTCACTTTAGAAGAGTGAAAAATGGCAACATGTTACTTGTTAGTTCTTCCCAACTTCATTTTCTTTGTTAAATGCCTGTATCATATGTGTGTGTGTGTTATATGTTTGATTCATGTTATTTGTTGTTGGTTGACATATATTGAACTAAGACACAACTAATGAATAAAACGTTAGGTTTTTGATGAGTTTCTATATGGACCGAGTGGTTTAATGAGTTTGTTTAAGTTTTTTGAAGTTATTAAAAGTTTAATTGGTACATATAGAATTGAAGATAGGTGACTCACAACCCCTCTCAATTATTCTAAATATTCTAATAGAGTACCTCACTATATCTATGAAGTTGGTCACTTCACTAAACCTCTGATTGAAACTATCATTTCATTTCAAGAGCTTCCTGAAAATTTATTCTATTGCACCCCTAGCCTTACAACACCCCTAAGTGCCAATTCTAGGTGAAACCTCTCGATTAACCCCATCTTCTTTGACTTTTCTTTTTCTTTTATTAGCTTGAGGAGTGGTATAGATAATAGTATCTATATCTCCATGATTACCTCTCATATTGACCACCTAAATAGCATCGGTTTCACCTTTAAAAGAGTGTCAAAAACATAGCAAGGCATAGGGTTTAGGTGGCTATCCATGGGGCTACACTCACCTATCATTTGGGGCCATTCACTTGAAGTGTCATCCTCAATATATTTAGAATAATTTACTTTTTTTTTCCACCCCTTCGTGGGTTTTTAACTTTTTCCATTTCCCATAGTGTTTGAGCTAACGGTACACTCCTACAACTCCTTAGAGTTTTTGTATTTCAAATTCTTTCTAGGCTTGGGGGGTATTCTCCTACCCATTTCAACTTAAACATCCGAGTCAATCACATTGATGTTTAAGATATTTGTTGTTTCCTTCTTAATCTTGTGATATCTTTGCAAGTTTTGCATTGGAAACCATTATGGATATGTCACCTTATGATACTTGCAATGACATAAAATTTTACTTTCCCCAACTTGCAAAGATCAACTTTCTTTGATACTAATTTTATTAGGAGACAAGTTGCTTTGTTGGACTTTCACCGTATAATGTTCTTTCAAACCTATTCTCTATATACCATCACTAAATCCATTAGAGCCCTAGATTCATTCTTCCTCACTTGTTCAACATATAAAAATATCACAACAATTCACTACACTTAATGAATCAACCAGATCCACTTCCTCAAGTTTCAAAACCAATGGTCTCAATTCTTCAAAAGAAAAACTCTGAAGGGGTTTTCTGAATCCAACAATTCACAATCTCTTCAAACATGAGGATTATATTTTTGAGGTCAAAGGAACCAATACCTAACTAGTTTTAAATTTCCAATATTTCCCAAGTATTCAATTTCGATGAAATGATCTAATAGGTTGACTATAGACAATCTGATCTTGCTAATGTTTCTATCACTTTCAATTCATGCAGACCAACCTTTCCTAATTTTTCAAACCCTTCAATCCATTCATTCATTCTATTATACTTTGTTTGTTCAAATTTTCCTACAACATTAAGATTCCAAAATCTAGGGCTTGGAGTGGAAATAGAAATGATTCCATAATATTGTAATACATGATAATTAAGGATATATTATTGAAGTCTAGTTATGATCCCAAAAATAAGCTAAATGGAGATCTAAATTTGCAATGTGAGTTTGGTTGAATAGATCAAACATGTTGTTACTCTCTAACCATTATTATGGCCAAAATACTTTAATGACCTAACATTCAATTTGTAAATCCTTTAATTAGCATGACATTCTAATTGAACGATCCAAAGTCCTCTAACTAGGTCATTCCTAATAGGGTGATTAAATCCTTTGACAAGGTCACACCTAATAATGTGTTTTGTAACCTTTAACAGGGTTGGATCTTAAATGAGCTCACTCTAGAAGAGTGACAAATGGTAGCATGTTACTTGGTAGTTCTTCCCAAATAAGTTTTCTCCGTTAAATGCCAGTATCATGTATGTGTGTATTTTATATGTGTGATTCATGTTATTTACTATTGGTTGACATATACTGAACTAAGACTCAACCAATGAATAAAATGTTAATTCTTTGATGAGTTTCTATATGGACCAAGTCGTTTAATCAATTTGTTTAAGTTTTTTGAATTTATTAAAAGTTTAATTGGTACATCTAGAATTGAGGATAGGTAACTCACAACCCCTCTTAGTTATTCTAAATATTCTAATAGAGTACCTCACTATATCTGTGAAGTTGGTCACTTCACTAATTCTCTAATTGAAATTATCATTTCATTTCAAGATCTTCCTGAAAATGTATTCTATTGCACCCCTAACCTTAGAACACCCCTAAGTACCAATTCCTAGTGAAACCTCTCGGTTCACCCTATCTTCATTGATTTTTCTTTTTCTTTCATTAGCTAGAGGAGTGGGAGAGGTAATATTATATGTGTCTCTATGATTACCCCTCATATTGACCAACTAAATAGCAACAATTTCACCTTTAAAAGAGTGTTGAAAACATAGCAAGGCATAGGGTTTAGTTGGCTATCCATGGGGCTACACTCACCTGTCATTTGGGGTCCTTCACATGAAGTGTCATCTTCAATATATTTAGAATAATTTTCCTTTGTTTTCTACCCCTTTGTGGGTTTTTAACTTTTTCCATTTCTCATAGAGTTCAAGCTAATGGTACACTCCTACATCTCGTTAGAGTTTTTGTATTTCAAATTCTTTCTAGGTCTAGGGGGTATTTTCCTACCCATTTCAACTTAAACATCTGAGTCAATCACATTAATGTCTAAGATATTTGTTGTTTCCTTCTTAATCTTGTGATATCTTTGTATGTTCTGCATTGGTAACCATTATGGATATCTCACCTCATGATACTTGCAATGACATAACATTGTACTTTCTCCAACTTGCAAAGATCAAATTTCTTTGATATTAATTTTATTAGGAGACAAGTTGTTTTGTTGGACTTTCACCTTATAATCTTCTTTCAAACCTATTCTCTGTATACCATCACTAAATCCCATAGAGTACCATAGTCCTTCTTCCTCACATGTTTAACATGTGATAATTTGATAACAATTCACTACGCTTAATGAACCGACAAGATCCACTTCCTCAAGTTTCAAAATGAATGGTTTCAATTCTTCAAAAAAAAAACTCTTAAGGGGCTTCCCCAATCCAACAATTCACCATCTCTTCAAACATGTTGATTATCTTTTTGAGGTAAAAGGAACCCATACATAACTAGTTTTAAATTTCCAATCTTTCCCAAGTATTGAATTTTAATGAAATTATCTAATAGGTTGACTATAGACAATCTAATCTTGCTAATGTTTCTATCACTTCCAATTCATGACAATCATCCTTTCCTAATTTTTCAAACCCTTCAATCCATTCATTCATTCTATTATACGTTGTTTGTTCAAATTTTCCTATCACATTAAGATGCCAGAATCTAGGGCTTGGAGTGGAAATAGAAATGATTCTAGAATATTATAATATATAATAAGTAAGGATATATTAATCAAGTCTACTCAATGATCCCAAAAATAAGCTAAATGGATATCTGAATTTATAATGTGAGTTTGGTTTAATAGATCAAACATGTTGCTACTTTCTAAACATTATTATAGCAAAAATAGTTTAATGACCTAAAATTAAATTTGTAAATCCTTTAATCAGCATGGCATTCTAATGGAATGATCTAAAGTCCTCTAACTAGGTCAATCCAAATAGGATGATTAAATCCTTTGACAAGGTCACACCTAACAATGTGTTTTGTAACCTTTAATAGGGTTGGGTCTTAAATGAGCTCACTTTAGAAGAGTGAAAAATGGTATCATGTTACTTGGTAGTTCTTCCCAACTTAGTTTTCTCTATTAAATGCTAGTATCATATATGTTTGTATGTTATATGTGTGATTCATGTTATTTACTTTTGGTTGACATATACTGAACTAAGACTCAACTAATGAATAAAATGTTAGGTTTTTGATGAGTTTCTATATTGACCAAGTGGTTTAATGAGTCTGTTTAAGTTTTCTGAAGTTATTAAAAGTTCAATTGGTACATCTAGAATTGAGGATAGGTGACTCACAACCCCTCTTAGTTATTCTAAATATTCTAATAGAGTACCTCACTATATCTATGAAGTTGGTCACCTAACTAAACCTCGAACTGAAATTATCATTTCATTTCAAGAGCTTCCTAAAAATGTATTCTATTGCACCCCTAACCTTAGAAAACCCCTAAGTACCGATTCCTACTAAAACCTCTCATTTAACCCCATCTTCTTTGATTTTACTTTTTCTTTTATTAGCTTAAGGAGTGGGAGAGGTAATAGTATCTATGTCTCCATGATTACCCCTCATATTGACCTCCTAAATAGCATCGATTTCACCTTTAAAAGAGTATCAAAAACATAGCAAGGCATAGGGTCTAGTTGGCAATCCATGGGGCTACACTCACCCGTCAGTTGGGGTCCTTCACTCGAAGTGTCATCCTCAATATATTTAGAATAATTTTCCCTTTTTCTATCCCTTTGTGGGTTTTTAACTTTTTCCATTTCTCATAGATTTCGAGTTAATGGTACACTCCTACATTTCCTTAGAGTTTTTGTATTTAAAATTCTTTCTAGGCCTAGGGGGTATTCTCCTACCCATTTCAACCTAAACATCCAAGTCAATCACATTAATGTCTAAGATATTTTTTGTTTCCTTCTTAATCTTGTGATATCTTTGCAAGTTTTGCATTGTTAACCATTATGGATATCTCACCTTATGATACTTGCAATGACATAAAATTGTACTTTCTCCAACTTGCAAAGATCAACTTTCTAATTTTATTAGGAGACAAGTTGCTTTGTTGGACTTTCACCTTATAATGTTCTTTCAAATCTATTGTCTATATACCATCACTAAATCCCTTAGAGTCCCATAGTCTTTTTTCTTCACTTGTTCAATATATGACAATATCACAACAATTCACTACACTTAATGAACTGACAAGATCCACTTCCTCAAGTTTCAAAACCAATGGTTTCAATTCTTCAAAAGAAAAACTCTTAAGGGGTTTTCCCAAGACAACAATTCACCATCTCTTCAAACATGAGGATTATCTTTTTGAGGTCAAAGGAACCCATACCTGACTAGTTTTAAATTTCCAATCTTTGCCAAGTATCAAATTTCAATGAAATGATCTAATGGGTTTTGACTATAGACAATCTGATCTTGCTAATGTTTCTATCAGTTTCAGTTCATGCCAACCAACCTTTCCTTATCTTTCAAACCCTTCAATCCATTCATTCATTCTATTATACTTTGTTTGTTCAGATTTTCCTATCACATTAATATGCTAGAATCTAGGGCTTGGAGTGGAAATAGAAATGATTTTAGAATATTATAATACATGATTGGACCTTGAAATCTTTGAACTTTCTAAACTTTTAAACCATGGATTCAGGTCCAAAAGCCATGATTTTTTGTTAAACACTAGTTGAAAAGAGTTTTGGACAAGTGATAGAAAAATTGTTTCTTTCTTGTTTCCCTTATTACTTCAAAAACCAAAAATATCTACAATTAAAAATTATTTTAATTTGAAAAAGATCTAAGAATAATCATTGCTTGCCAATCCAAATACATGAAATGTATGGTTTGAAACACACAAATTACTCAAAAAATCCCTACAATATTATTCTCAAACATCCAAAAATCCTTTGCCACCATTTTTTGATGCATAACAAGTATTTCTGAACCATTTCCCAATTATTCAAATCCAATTTTTGAATTAGTTGTCCATTAACAAAAAAAATTGAACAACTTGATAACATTTTTCAAAATGTTGTTAATGCTGTTATTGACAAAATCCTAGCAACTTGATAATTTTTTGCATTTAAAAACTCCCCGAGTAGCCTAGGACCTTTGACAAACTAAATTGGTCATATTAAGCATAAAACAACACTAAAAGTATGATAAAGGGCAATGCCCATAGTTTGACCCCAATTGACCATATAAGAGTAGGTTTCCCTAATTAGTCTTAAAGTACAACTTGATGTAACCTCTTACACAATTAGTCTGCATGATGCACATGACCTTGTTACAATTGATCTGCCATACTTGGATACCAATAAGATTCAGTCTTTATTACATGATTAAGTTGCTCCTACACCACTAGCTTCTTCTATTTAACTTTTTTTAAACTTAGTTTATTGTTGACTTTTTGTTGGACTTAGGCTACCTATTTATTTTGTGAAGGTAACATTTTGTTGACTCGACATACCAGGTTCCATCTCTATTTGGTGTGTATTGTTAAACTTTGATGACTATATTTTGTTAAAGGGTTTAAGGCCCCTTTGAAACCTAATTTTAAGACAATAAAAAAACACATAATATTTTCTCTTTTTCATTGGACACCTGAAATTTATATGAGTTGACATCCAATAAAAATGACTTATGTACATAATTGTAATTTTTTCAATTAATTAATTTAAAAGTCACATAACTACTTTTAAATTAATTAACAAAAAGTCAAATCCAATGCACATATTCCGCTGGATAGACGTTGCCCTTCTATAGATTGGAACGAGGTTGCTTTTAGAAAAGCAAAGAATGTCGGCCATGCACACTAACGAAAATAATATACTTTAAATGAAACGACATAGCTGGATATTTATAGTCTTAGGACGTCAAATCAACAAATTACAAGTCAGGTGACAAACAATGCGTACGGGAGCACTGTGTGAGAGCTCGTCCTCCAATGAAAAGAATGCTTCCTAGGCTATCTCAATATACTCCATGGCGTGTGACATTAATCTTCTTCGAGTAAAGGGTTTCGTTATATGCTGGGAAGTTTTCTTTCCCTCACCAATAGCTTTGGAGTCCACAGAAACCAATCAGATTGATGGATGAATTTCTTATTTGCCACTCCTTTTTGCCTTTACACACTCGCATTTTTTAGTACAATTATTCGTAGCACCATGTTGAATGATGATGACAATGTTTTTTGGTTGGTATCCTTGCTTTATGTTCAGAACATGGTCTCGTAATTGCAATTAAATGTCCCTAATCTAAAACCTTTAAAAAAAAACTTTAATGTCTATATGATTCGAAAGCTCAACTTTAGTGCATTTTTTTGGTCTGTATACGAATACAATGTTTTCCATTAATAAAATATTAAAGTTATATATTCACAAAAGAGGTCGGAATACAAGATTACCGTGTGAAATTTTATATGATGGAGTGAGAAAAACATATATTTATTTATGCTTTTTCAACTTTAACTCACACTTTCTTGATATTAAGGTATCTTTATATAATAAAAGTTGCATTTGCAATAATGCACTGCTAGATTCAAGTATAGGCCAACAAGGTGGCCCACCTACAGAATTGCTCAAAATTTGGGCAATGCTCTATGTACAGTTGTTTGGGTGTTGTCAGATTCTGCTTTGGTAGATCAGACTCCCACTAGTCGCTATAGTGGACGTAACTCCTTGGCCCATTGCTGGCAGGGTGGATTCCTCTGCCTGGACCTCGCCATTTTGCCTCCCAACAAGGTGGCCCACCTACAGAGTTACTCAAAATTTGGGCAATGCTCTATGTACAATTGTTTGGAAGCTGTCAGATTCTGCTTTGGTAGATTAGACTCCCACCGGTCGCTACAGTGGGTGTAATTCCTTGGCCCACTGTTTGTAGGGTGGATTCCCTTGCATGGACCTCACCATTTTGCCTCCCAGGGTAGAGTGAGAAGAAAAAGAACAAACTTTTGCTACTACTAACCTCTTGAGCCTTCTTCCAACCTGATCGACTTTCATGCATGTTGCTTTCTTCACTTGCAATCAATTAAATGAAACAAAGTTTGTATTGTACTTTTATGAAAATGAATAATTATACTATATATAAGAATAAGTTGGTGTCATATATATATATATATAATGGTAGTATGATTAAAATACAAATATAATTGATAAGATAATTGTTTTAACATCATAACTTATGTTGTATTTTATATTGGTGATGTTACAATTACATATTGTAGAAGAAATAGAATTTCAATTATAATATTATCTAAAAAATTTAGTATAGGTGATTTTTAACATTTAGTCTTGTCATCATCTATTTTTTGAAGTATGGAGAATATATAAGCTTTTTAATTTTTTTAAAATTATTTATCATGTTATTATGTATATGTTATTGCTTGCTAGACTATTTATTTACACATACCATATGATTAGAAATAGCCTATATGTAAATTTATCAATATTCCACCAACAAGGTACTTTGCAAACTTGTCTAAAAGCTTAAAAGGGAGGTCATGGTAGACTCCAAATTGTGAAATGCAACTTCCAACTCCCTAAGTTTTCTATCATATTTACAATATTTTTTTCTATGTTGTATACATTATAGCTTGTATTCGTTGTCCTTTTTCTTGTAATGTAGTGCTACTCAAGTTTAGCTTTAAATCTATATTTGAAATTGAGACATATTTATAGGCATACACAAACATGTGAGTTATTCTAAGAATCAAATTTTATGTGTGAGATAATATCACATATAGTAGAAGTTGTCTCTACCCAAAGTTTGAAATAAATTTATTTAATCTTAAATTAAAAGAAAATCTCTCTTTAATTAAATAAAATAAATCTCCTTTTAATTAAAATAAAATCCTTATTTTAATTAAATAAATAAAAATCCTTTTTCTCTACTCTTAAATGAACGTATTTCTAAGTGGGATTTCTTTCTCCTCTTTCCACTTTCTTGTTAGACACTCCTCTTTTCTCATTGGTGGGATTTTGTTTTACATGGATCAATCCCTATTATCGCATATTGGTTGTGAGAAGCCTCCCACCTCCACACTTCATTATATAAGGAGCCCTCTCCTCATTTCATAACAATAATAAGAATAAAAAGGCTAGTTGATATAGTATTGTTATGCTATAGGTTTCGAGAGCGATTTTGGAGAAGGAGTTTGAGCCTTAGGGTTTGGACATTGGAGGTTCATTGAAACTTCTCTCTTCTTATCTTCTTCTCTTATGCATCCATGGCTTCCATCATCATATTTCATCTTTACATTTTCATATCAGCTCAAAGTCATATTTGTTTTCATAGATTAATCGTGCATTATTATTTCCTTTCATAGATTTGATTTCCTTCCTTATGTTGTTTTGTATTGTTATCATTTAGATTAGCTTGCATCTTCATTCACATGTATATTTTATGATCATAGAGATTGGCACTCTTTTCTTTCCTCTTTGAATCTCTCAATTTATGATGTACTTGCATGGGCACAAACAAGGTTAGACTAAGGGTCTCCATTACAAATCCTTGCATTTCATGAATAGAGAGTTACAAGTTGGCATTTGAGATCGCATTCTTGAGCAATCTTGGATATAATAACTCATAGAAGAGTGTCAACATTTTAGCACACATGTTTAATGCCCACTATGGGGTAGTCCACCTTTACATATTGGTTTTGGCTATTTTTGGAGCTAACCCCCTTGAGCAGATTTGTTTGGAGATGAAAAAACTTAGAACTTAAAGATTTGATCATATCTCCCAAAAGGCCTCATTTTTTGGGTTGAATTCTTTCTTTTAGGTTGGCAACATATCAAAGAAGCTTCAATACAAAATTCAGATTTTTTCGAAGCAATTCATATTTCTTTTATTTTTTTCTTTATTTTTTAGAAAAAAATTATTTTGGGTATAAATTAGTGATTTTTTCAAAAACATCTATATTTTTAGAAAGGTCTCTCAATTCTAATTAAGGTTGTTTCTTTGTCTTTTGAGTTTAGAGATCAGATGAGGCCTCAAACACTTGATTGAAAAAATTGGTTTGTTTTGATAAATTGGTCCCTAGGGAACAAATGAATTTTTTTTTTTTGATATTCTAATTTTTTTGAAAATTTCTCTCTTTTTTAACATGGGTGTATTTTCTTTATTTAAGGTTTTCATTTTGAATCTTTGTCATATAGGTCTAGTCTTGGTTACTAGTTCTAAAATCAAAATTTAAAAAGAGGCATTTAATGATTAATTTCCATTTAATATTCACATAACTCAATGCATGATGTGAATCTTTATTTGGGTTATTTGGTAGTTATTATTATTCCTAACAATAATATTTTTAGATCTAGCCCTAGGGTTTGCATAAGCCATATCTATCTTGTATTGGCTTGTTTGTTGCTTACTTGGTTTGTTAGATCACTGGAGTGATACACATGTTGTGAGGATTACTAGGTGTTTTGTTGCATCTCTAGAAAATTTAGATTTTAGATGTAAAAAATGAACCTCAGTTGTTTGACTTGAGCGTTTAATGCTTTCATAGTTCACATTTTGATTTGGGCTTTAAGAATGAACCTAGATTTACTTTCTTGCATATATGTTTTAGATAGTAATTAGGCCCTATGAACACTATTTGTGGCATTCCTAAGAGAGTGAGATTCATTCATTTTTCTTACATGTGAAGCTCTTCTCAACAAGAGATCCCCTTGTAGGTAGGGAAGGATTTGATATCATCTCACTGTCCTATTTAGTTTAGTGAGGCAATTTCAAATTAGCATGTCAATTAATCTACTTGCTATATTTGGATGAGGTGAAGAGACTAGAGGAGTATGCTTTGTTTCCTTTTGGGCACATCAAAAACTTGGAACCCTTGCATCTAAGCTAAGTCCCCATGTGTTCCATATTATGAATCTTCCTTGTTAGAGAGGATTAACCATAGTAGACACTCCCTTTATTAGGTAAATCATGTAGATAGAAGCTCAAGTGGTATTAAGAACTTCTATCATGGAGCAACAACCACTATATAAATATCCTTGTGGAAGAAATATACACAAGTGTGATCCCTTGTTGGGCTGTCAGATTTCCTCAATATCTCTAATTTATTAAATTCTTAGAGTGTGTCAAAACCCTACTGTACAGGGATTGGATTTCGCCTACTTGAGATTGCAAGAGTTGACCATCACTATAAACCATAGTGTAACCAATTTTTTCTTTTCTAGGACTGTGTGCATGATTGGAAAAAACTTTAAGGACATACACAAGTAGAGTCCTTAGGGAGTAGAGTACCACATTACTATTCTTGTTCATTCGCAAGGTTGCTTTTTTCTTTGCCCATTGTTTGAAGAAATTATTTGCTTGAACTCCTTGATTATTGTCTTGCATACCTAATTAATGATGAAAGTATGTTTTTGATTAGATAAACAGGTTTTTTAGGGATCTTGAAACCCAATAGTTAAAACATATAAGGCTGATAATAAGCATGAAAACCTAGCCAAAAAAGTATAAGTTCAAAAGTTGATAATAAGCATAAAGCCCAACCAAAAAGTAGATTTTTGAGAAAAGACCAAGAAAAAAGATAAGTAAAACCATGACCTAAAGCTAGACCAAAGCCAAAAGACAAAGAAAAACAAAAGAGAAGGTGAGAGTTATTCCTCGCTCTTTCGCTCTAGCTCTTGCATAACTTAAGTAGCCTCGAAGGCTAGTTGGTTCTCCTCCGCTTCTAGCTGTTGCGCCCTTTGGTCCCCCTGGTCCTAATCAGGAATGGTGTTGTCCTTTGAGGAATGGTCTTCCCTTCCAGCTTCATCCTTGTCTTTTCCTTCCTCATCATCCTGCATTTCTCTGTCTTTGATCCAGCCCGTAAGAGAGATGATGTTGTTGTTAATGGAGCTTAACGAAGAGAACATCTAATTCACAAGGTTGTGATTGTAGTTCTCTAGGTTGTGTATCCTTCTCTTTGCCAAATTGAGCCTATCAACCGAATCCATCCTCCTGTTAGCATCCATCTCTTTCCTTGTTGCCTCAATATGTCTCACCTATTCTTTGACCTCCTCCAGCTCGTGGAAAAGCCATTTGATTGATCTAAAATTGTCAATCATATTGTTATGAGCATTGTTCAAGAGGTTCATCCCTATCTCCCTGGTTCTGTCTGAAATAGCCACTGTCGCTGGGTCAATGAGTTCTTCCAGTCGCTGTTCCTCTTAATTTTCCACAAGGATTTGGGGATTCATGGCCTCCCTGAAGATACCCATCTTTGAAGTCTTGACATTAAAGTTTATCCAAGCTTTCCTCCTATCATCAACCTACACTTCCCCTTCCGCATACCCTACATTCAACTCTTTCTTTTCCTTAGGTTGGGCTTGGAGGTGGATAGGAGATAGGGCCAACACAGATGCCTCCTCAAACTGTGAGCGCACATCCTCCAAACTCTCCCTCTTGCATTTCTTCCTTCCACTTTCATCCTTAATTTCCTCTTGCATCTCCTTAACCACCTCCTCAGACTTGGGCTCCTCCTCATCATTACTGACTCCCTCCTCATCCTTCTCAGGACACTTCAGCCCAAGATCCCTAAGGCTTTTTTTGCTAGGGGTAATGGGGGAGGGTGTTTTTTTAGCTTGGTGAGTCACTAATTTCCCTGAAGAGGAGGTCCCTCCTTCCTCAGAGCTGAGGCTCTAAATTTCATCTGAGTCAGAGGAGTAACTAGAGCTACCAGACTCCACCTTCTCTGCCTAAGGGGGAGCGATGCTTATAGTCTGAGCCTTAAAGTGCTCGTGGATAAGCAACAACAACCCCTCATGCAAAGCTGGGTTTGTGGTGGGCTTCTTTTTGAAGCTATCCACCACCTTGATCATCAAGGTTAATAGATAATATGGAAAGGAAATATTTGCATTATGCCAAAAATGATTCAATATAAAAAAGTGGTGTGTGCAAGCTCTATCAATCCTAGGGTCCAACATGATCTACTCGATGACAACTCTTAGAACATACCTCCACTTCTTCTTTATGGAGTCGAAGACATAGTAGGTGTCAATCTTTCTCAATGCCTTCAATTCCTTCTCACTCTCCACAAAGTCCCTAACTGCATTGGCTGAGAGCTTCTTATCCCTGAAGAATTTAAAACCCTCGATTGGGATTTCGGTGATAGTCGTAATCACCTCCTCCATTATCTGGAAGTAGACCCAGTTCACCTTCACCCTACCATCCTTCTAGGACCCCACCATGCTTTTGGTAACCTCCTAGTTGAAACCATGTAGCTTCATGATATAATTGGTACCCCCACCCTCTTCTAGCTTTTCCCCCACCTTCTCCCTACTTCTCCATTTCTCAAAATCTCCCACTGGCTCCTTTCTGAACCTTTCGCCTACCATTGCTGCATACTACCCACCCTCTTTACTCATGTGCTCCTCACTTTGTGACTAAAAGGGACCATCGAGAGTTAGCAATAATAGAGAAAAATAGCCCTACTATTGTTCCTAAAGCGAGTGTGAAAAACAACGCACAAAGCGTGTCGATTAATCAATAATGAATTACTATAGTTACAATTTCCCATGCTTCCATATTGAAAAATACCCTTATTGCTTAAAACCTTCATAATCATAATTATGGCTTGATTTTCTTTGTACTTCCTTGGATCTTGTCCAAGTTGATCATACTTTTAACATCTGTCGACAAACAAATTCCTAGAAGCCAAGTCATTTTTTGGTCTACACCAACCTCAATGTTCGCAAACCTATCAACAACCATGTTTGCTTCCAAAAAAATATGAGTGACATGGATCCTATTAAATTTGGTGAGGGTCTCATGAGTCTCATCAATTAGATTTGCAATTGTACATGATGGATGTGAGTTTCCAATAATGCACTTTATAATTATGTTATTCAAATCTCCTTCGAGCCATAAATTGGTGACACCAATTTCAAAAGCCATTTTTACAACCTTAAATGTGACATTCGCTTCCAAAAAATTATTGGTTTGGAATCCCAACGAGAGAGAAAAAGTCGCAATAATATCTCCATTTTCATTCCTTATCACGCCTCCACTACCTGAGGAGCTAGGGTTGCCCTTGGAGGCTCTATCAAAGTTGGCTTTGTGCCAGCCTTCAAGGAGAAGGAAACACTTGGCTTCCTATCTTTTCCTCAAACTATCTTTAACCTTCTCCTTGATCTTGTCTCCTATCTCAAATTTTCTCCCCTTCCTCATAGAAAAGTTTTCCTTTATGTTATTGAAAATCTTTCTCCCAACAACTAAAGTTGGCTTCTCCCTATCTCTAAAAATCCTATTGTTTCTCTCCTTCCATATGCTCCAACAAAAATGGGGCAGGATCCAGGAGCTAATTTCTTTCAAGACAGACCCATTGAACAAGCCATGACATTGAGAGAAAAAGTCCAGGAGGTTAGAAGGATAGCACCAGCTATGGCCTAAGTCCTGGGTGAGGAGGCCCCATACTGTCCTCGAGAAAGAATAATGAAAGAACATATGATTTCCTATCTCCAACTCTTCTTTACACAAAACACATCTGCTAGGCATGGTGTGACCTCTTTTGATGATATTTTCCTGGGTTAGAGTTTTGTCTTGAAGAGCCAACCAAAAAACATGATGAATTTTGGTGTAAGACTAGGGATCCAAGCCCTCGACCAAGGGGGAGACTCTTTTAAGCTTCATAAAGCAGAGTAACCCAAGGAAACTGAATAGATCCCATTGGCATTATCCCTCCAAACTAGTTCATCCTTATTGTTGCTAAGGGACAAGGAATTAAGCATGATCATGATTGATTTGAGGTCATCTGAGATAATGGAAAGGTCCCTCCAACCTTGTTCAGTTCTATAATTGCTAACTTTGTGCCCATAAAGGTTTTTCATAAGGGGGCTCTGAGAAAGCCAACTGTTTGACCAGAATAGAATGTCCTCCCCATTACCTAGCTTCTAGGAGACTTGACAGTTAGCCAAGTCCCTGGCTTTTAAGAAACCACCAAAAAATAGAACCTCTTGGGATGTCCTCATTGAAGAGGGTGAATTAAATAGAGGGCCTATTTATATACTTATTAACTACATTATCTCTCCAATCCCCCGTGCTGCTAAAGATGGGCCAGATTTGCTTTGCTAGGAGGGCCTTATTGAGGTGAATGAGCTTCCTGATTCCCAGACCACCATTCTTCTTGGGGAGGAAAACTTTGTCCCAAGCAACAAGGGGGTACCTTTTGTTCCTTTCAGCTCCCATCCACAAAAATTCCCTTTGGATTTTCTCCATCCTCTCTTTATATTTCACCAGTATGGTAAAAAGGCTTGGAGCATATATTGGCAAGTTTTGAAGGATAGATTTTACTAGTTAACATTTTCCAGCTTGGCTATGAATGGCTCCTTTCTAGCCTACTAGTTTCTTACTGAAACTTTACATGATGCCATTCTAGAAGGAATCTAAAAGGGTCATTCCCAAGGGGAGACCAAGGTAGTTAGAAGGAAGCTTCCCCACCTGACATCCCAAGATTCTGGAAATTCTCTTCTATCTTTCCTCAGGAGTATTGATAAAGAAAATAGAACTTTTGTCCCAATTGATGATCTGCCCCGACCCTCCAGAGTAGGTATCCAAAGTGTCTTTCATAGCTTTTACCTCCTTGACCAAGGCCTCCCCTCCCATAATAGTGTCATCCAAAAATTACTGATGCATAAAGGGGGTGCATTTGGAAGATGGTTTTAAACCTTTGATCCTCCCTTCTTTCTTTTTCTTCTCCATGAGTCTGCTAAGGAATTCCTCTAGGATAATCAAGAGAATAGGCAATAGAGGATGCCCCTAATGTAGGCCTCTAGTAGGTTTGAAGAAATCAAAGGGGGATCCATTAACTAAAACAGCTAGAGAGGGAGTGTTGACCAGCTAGGAGATAAGCTTACACAGTTTGACATCAAAGCCAAAAGCCTTCAACAACAAATCCAAAAAAGACCAATCAACCCGATCATAAGCTTTGGACATGTCAAGTTTGAGTAACATCCCTTCTCTCTTTCTAGCTTTCATAGAGTGAATCACTTCATGCACCATAATAATTGAATCTAGAATCTGTCTACCCAGAACAAAACTAGATTGTTGCTGAGAAATGATCAGGGGGAGAAGCTTAAGCAGCCTCGAAGTGAGCACCTTCAAGATGATTTTATAAAAGGAGTTGCATAAATTGATGGTTCTGAACTTATCCAAAGTGTCAACACGTGGAACTTTTGGAATAAGAAATAAGAATGTAGAGTTTATTTCCTTTAGAATACTTCTAGCTCCAAATAATTCCTAAACTACCTTCACAACATCTTTCATAATGATAGGCCAGTACATTTGGAAAGAAAAGGTGGGAAAGCCATCAGGGCCAGGTGATTTATCCATTGGAAGAGAAAAAAGCTTCTCTTACTTTAGAGTCAGAACGAATGGCCCAAAGTAGTTTATTATGGTGTGGTAGGAGGATCTAAGGAATATAAGAAATAATATCATCTTGGTCCACTTTAGAGAGCAAAGGATCCCAAGACAACAAGGAGGAGAAAAAAGACACAGCTTCATTTGATATATCTTCTTCCTTTGTCAGCACACACTGGTCTTTCTTCAAGCCAAAAATCTTGTTGTTTTCTCTATGTTTAAGATTTGTTAAATCGAAAAAATTTGAGTTCTAGTCTCCTTCCTTGAGCTAGATGATTCTAGATCTTTGCCTCCAGAACTTTTCCTCTTTGCTAATAATGTCATGTAAATTAGACAGGATGGACATCTCTTCTTCCCTATTCGAGGCATCATACCCATTTTCTTGAATGGAGGCTTGGATAGAAGAGAGATTAGTAGAGAGATCCTCTTTAAGAGAGAAGATGTGACCAAAATCTGACTTATTCCAAGCTTTAACCATCCTTTTAACATTGCTGAGTTTTCTAGCAACCTTGAACATTGCAGTACCTTCCACTCCTATGCTCCACTAGACCTTAAGTCTTTCTAAAAGGTTAGGGTGGGAAGTCCACATTTTCTCAAAATAGAAGGGAGGAGGTCTAAAGGGATCAAAAGGAATAATTGAGAGCAAAATAGGGGAGCGGTCAGACCCAAATCTAGGCAAAAGAGCTAACTTGCAAGAGGAAGACTGCAACCAATTAGGAGAAATGAGAGCTCTATCTAGTCTAACCTAAATACAATTTTTGCCTATACATTTATTGGACCAAGTGAAGTCACCTCCCATAAGGTCCAGATCCATAAAAGCTAAACCATTAATGAAGTTAGAAAGATCATGCTTGTTGTCCCAGTCCTGAGGCAGACCACCCTTATTCTCCTTGTCTAGAAGAGGGGTATTGAAGTCTCCCATAATGATTCCTTGCTTCATGTTGCTATTCTAAACTAGCCCTTTTGCTCTAGACCAGTAGGACTTTCTATCTCTCTTGTTATTGGGAGCATATAAATTGAGCAAATACCAAAATTCATTAGACTGGATATGGAATACTTTAAAAAAAAAGAATGTTACCTACATTGAAGACTGATTCCACCCTAAAAAATTTGGTCTTGAATAAAGTCAGCAGACCCCTAGAGGCTCCATTAGAGTCCGATGCATCTACACTCATCAGGTTGCTGAAATTAATTTTTCTCAGTGAATCCTTTTTCATTTTAGTTTCTTGGATCATCAAAATGTCAAGCCTCTGGTCTCTAATCAGATTCCTAACAATATCCTATTGATGGGCACTATTTAGGCCCCTAATGTTCCATGAGATGATCTTCATTTATTATTCTTAGAAAAATCCTTTAGAGTGCTTTGGTGCCCATTCGCCAAGCATCTTCTGGTCTCCTCCTCTCTAGACTCCCTCTCTGATTTTTTGCCTACTTTGGTAGTAGAGCCCACATTTGGTTTGCTGCTGCTCTTGGTCACCATAGGAGAAGCCTTAGATTTTTGATTTGATTCTTCTTGGGTGTTTCTTCCTTCTTTTCAAACTTCAAGGATCTAGAAGCCTTGTTACCATTCTTTGGAGTGTTGAGAAGATTTTCCCTTTTTCCAGATCTTTCACCAAGTCCTCCTTTTTTCCTGTTCTGGTTGCTGCTTCTCTGGTGGAAACCAAGTTTTCCTCTGGGTGTTGAAAGATGACAACTTCCTTATTTTCTCTTTCCTTTTCCTCCTCTATGGAACCCAATTCAGGCTCTTCCTCGCTAGGGACATTGTCCATTCAAGACTCCTAAAAACCTTTCTGCGAGGCACCCTTACTTTCTGCTTGTTCAGGCATGAGGGTCCTATCTTTAACTTGGTCATCCTCAATATGTTGAGAGGTGTTTAAAGGTAAAGAGGAACTTGGTCCAAACTTGACTAGCTCCCCTTCATTCCTTGCCCTGCCCTAAGGCTCTTGGTTAGTCATCTTAGGAGCATCTGCTACTTTCTAAGTCTTCGAAGAAAGACCCTTCCAGCCCTGTGTAGTGGTCTTCTTTTTCCAAACTTTCTTCACCCTTTTTTATGAAGAAGGATTCTTCTTCTTAGCATTCTTTTCTTTTGGGCATTGAAAAGCCTTATGACCTATTTTAAGACAATGAAAACACCCAAAAGGGACACTCTCATAGTCCAACTACTAGATATGAGTGCCAAGTTTGGATTGAAAACATACCACTTTAGGCATATCATCCCCTTCCCTTACACCTATGCAGATCCTTGCATAATTCAGCCTACTCTTAGAAGCTGTAATAGGGTTGATGGAGAGAAGCTCTCCGAAAGAGTTGGTCACTCCCTTAAAGACATCCTCATTCTAGAATTCCAATGGTAGCTTAGGGAGTCTAACCCATACTAGAGCTTGCTAAAGGAATAATTTATTTAAGTCCAGTTTAGACAACCATTTTTGAAGCACCAGGGTTGTCCTCCCAAAGCTCTAGGGGCTTTCACATAGAATGTCATCCATGTCCTCTTGACAGGTGAACTCAAAAGAGAGAAAACCTTGAGCGATTGTAGTGACACTGACCTAACCTTTCAAGCTCCATTTTTTCAAAGTGTAGGCCTAAACTACATCAATATTTGGTCTTGGGCCAATAAAATTCATGATGAGCATTGAGGCCATAGAGGCAATACTGTGGTCAACAATCTCGTCTAGGATAGCAATCATGCAAGAACCCTTTTCCAGATCTGACACAACCTTAACCAGAGGGAAATAGGACTTACCAGATGGCTTGACACCAAAGAATGAGGCCCATTTCTTTAGGAGATTCCCTCATATGTCCTCACATGGGTCCCCATCCCCAGACTCCTCTCCACTGCCTGCCTATATCCCCTCCTGCGTGCCTGGTGTTTGGGATCTACTTCCCTGTGACTTCCCGCCCGTCTCTAGATTTGAATTTTGAACATGTGCTCCCATATTCAAGCTAATGATTAAAGTATGTTGATGCATCTTGTTAGTCAATTAAAATGAACAAAAACTAATTTCCTAAGTTGAAACCATGTTGACTTATTACCTCTTGAAACTATTAACTCGCTTGATTTTCTATAATGTCATTTTCTATCTTGTTCAATCGATCCCAGTTAAATTAGGTCACTTACCCTATTATTATAAGCTTGTTTGCACCTTGGATTATTTTATTTTGACCTCTTGAACTAGTAATTTTTTATTTGGTGATTGACCTTTCTTGGAGTCAGTGAGCTAGAAACCATCCTTGTTGAGAATATAAACCTTTGGATTCTTTGATAACATGCTTGGAGAGTCTTTGTAATATCTTATCCTTTCACTTCCATAAAAATTCAAATTTAGTCAATTATAATTTGGGTAAATCATCCTCCTAGTCCATATGTGTTAGGTTATTCATGTGTATTAGTGGGCACCTCTGTAGCAGTGTTTATTTACATATATTGAAAACTTCAATCTTAGAGCACATCTAATTTGGGCATGTGAGTATTTTTATATCCTAGTTTGGTATCAATGTTTCTTAGGGTCATCCTATCACCTAGTACTTTTTCTTTCATGCCACTTACATTAAGAAATCAAGTAGATCAAGGAAAGAGTGTTAGAAATGCTTTAGACTAACTGAGAGGGGGTTGAATCAATTATTCAATGTCCAAATGTCCTAATAATTTTTTTTCACTAAGTATAGTGAGCCCATTAAACTAACCATGTACCCAAGATAAACATTCACCTTAGCAAGTTATTGAAAAATCAACATGTAGGAATAAGACATGAAAGATCAACACATAACATAGTGATTTACATGGAAACCCAATTTGGAAAAAACCCACCAATAACATGTTACTCCTTTCTCACTCTTTTGAAGTGATGCCCTGTGAAAGGTTTGACCTATTAAAGGCTACAAAACACATTGCTAAATGTGACCCAATTAAGGGATTTCAATCACCTATTAGAAGTGGGCTTGGTTAAAGGACTTTAGAACATTCACTTGGAATGTCACCCTATTAAAGGATTTATAAAATGGTTGTTAAACAAACCTAAGTTCATAGGGTTTTTCCCCAACTGATGCAATTGCTAGAGAGTAATAATAAGGGTTTTTGATCTGATATAAATCACAACATAACTTGCAGATTTTAGATCTCAATTCAATTCACAAAATTGCTTGTCTTTTAGTCTCTATAGCTTTGACATCTTATCCTCCTTTCAAGCTTTGTCTCCCTAAGTCTCCATTCTCATTGTGCCAATGATGATCCATTCTCATTGTGCAAATGTCATCACCTCTGTGGTCACCTATCAAAGTAGATTCTCTGTACTCTATTCTTCTTTCTCAATGACTTCTCCTTGACACCACACACTCTCTCCAACCCTCTCTTACTTCTTGATCCGTAACTCCTTAAATAGATGTCTAGAATATTTTTCCCACTCTATTCTTCTTGCTCTTATTTTTGGTTCGAATGCATTAGGAAAGATATGATGTATGTACCCCTTATCTTGTTTCTTCTAGAAACATCATGTAGAATCCACCTGTATTTTCTTTAAAATGGTTAACCAAGAATTTTGTGCCACCAACTCATCATTCTTATCTTCCATCTAGTTCACAAAATTCAAGGTAACAAATTGGTTGGCTCAAGTCTAGCAAATCTTTGACTTTTCAAATAATATAGCAGCTCGACACTATTTTCTTTTTGATGCTCGACACATACCGTGTTACTTGGAACCTACTGTGTTACTCGGCATCAACTAAATTTTATTGATGCTTAGCATCTATTACATTTTTGTCTCACTCAGCACTTGAACTTGCCTGACACCTTCTATTTCACTTGGCACACACTAGATTTGACATTTTCTTGACACTTATTGATAATTTTCTCAGCATGAACTAACTTGCTCAGCACACACTAATGAATTTAGTCAAGCTTTGCAGACACTTTTGTTATAACTTATTCTTCCAAAGTTTTTAACTATGGCCAACCTCTATATCTTCAAGTGTATTGTCAATACATAATTTTACCATTGTCTTAATTGATCCTTGTACTTCATTATAAAACCATAACTCAACCTTTCCCTTAGCTGCTTTTGTTACATCTTATTGATTAAATCCTCTTCATCAATCAACTAAGTGATAGTACTTGGATCTTATAAGCAATTGTCATTCCAGTAAATAGTAGGTTTGACATCAATGAAAAAACAATGATTGAAACCATTCTTTATCAACAATCTCCCTTCTTCAATAATGATATTTTCAATCAAATTTCAATAATCTCCCTCTTTGGCATTGATGGCAAACCAAACTGATCAACCAAGTTATCAAAATGCTAACTAGGTTAAAACACTAAGTCAAATGCCAAAAAGAAAACTTTATATCCAAAACCATTCATTCTATTAGAAACTTTGAATTTCTTATGACTCCCTCTAAATTCTATAAGTAACTCCCTCTTTCAAAGCATTAGGGATATCTCTTTTTTTGATAAATTGTCTTCTCCTTTTTTTTGTTCTACTCCCTCTCTGATCTTGTCATCCTGATTAATTTCTATTTGTGTTGTTTTTTCTCTTTTAGCTGCTATTTCTTTTCTCCTTCCTTTCTGCTATTTCTTCCTTTACACATTTGATCTTTTAGATTTGATCAGTTTCTACTATTTCTCCCTCGTTGACAACAATGTCAAAGACATATTGTTTCAACATCTTATCATGCAAGTGTAACATTTATAGGAACTCCTTTTTCTCCCTCTGTCACCTTGCTTCTGACTGATTTGGAATTTCAGTATTTTAATCACTTCAAGAAAAACCTAAAGTAAGTATCCTCTACATCAATTTATATCATTTCAACAATCAACTCATTAGATGCAAGGTAGTATTGCTATTACTTAAGCAACCTTGGATAGGGGTATCACCCCTAAATTACCTCTAGGATACTCAAATGCATGTTTAGGTAATGGTTTTGTGAAGATGTCAGCAATTCATTCCTTTGAGTTGACATATTCCATCTTCACTTGTTTGTCTTCCACCAATTCTCTTACATAGTGATATTTAATTGCAATGTGCTTTGTTTTAGCATGCATCATATGATTCTTTGATATGTTGATAGCACTTGTGTTATCACAATAGAGTATCACAGATTCAGTTATCTCTTCCTTCATACCTTTCAACAGGTGCTTGATCCATACAATATTGGTGTAGTTGATAGCAACAACAACATAGTCAGGTTTAGTTGTGGACTATGAGGTACAACTTTTCTTTTTGCTAGTCCAAGCTACTAATATTTTACCTAAGAAAAGTGCTCCTCCATTGGTGTTTTTTCTATCATCTATATTACCTACCTAAGCTACATCAGTGTAGGCATTCAACTCAAACTTTTCATTCCTCTTTTAGTATAAGCTAAAGTCATCTATTCCTTGTAGGTACCTCATTATTCTTTTTACTGCCATAAGATGATTTTCTGTTGGATTTGCAAAAATCTTGCCACTACTCCAATAGATAATGCAATTTCTGGTCTACTATGTACAACATATTGTAACTTTTCAATCATTGATCTATACATTGTTTGATTTACTTCAACTAACTCATCATTATTGGATAACTTATGTCCTATTACCATTGGTGTACTGATTAGTTTTGAATCCTCTAAACTAAATGTTTTGAGTATCTCCTTGATATATTTTGATTGTGTCACAAATATGCCATGTTTCAATTGATGTACTTGCAATCCAACAATGATTTGAATTAAGAATTTAGATTACAATACCTAGTGTAGAACCTATAGTATTGTGAATTAATTGAAAAAACCATTAAAATGCCACAATAGATGATTTGTAAGTCAACAGTGATCTATTTCATTTGAAAATAGAGTTTATATAAGTATGATGGATCCCAAGGGTCATCACTATCCCTTGGAAATGAAAATGAAGATTCCACAAGATAATTAATTACAAAATAAATCCAAACAACTATTAAAAACTACACAAATCTATATTAAAAATTATGTCTACTTGTAGAAGTCATAACTTTCTACTCATAGCTTGAAAACACAAACTGTTAGAATTTTTGGAAAGATCTTCTAAAGTTCTCCCTTTTTTATCTAAAGTCTTAAGTATAGCAATTTGACTTTTTTTCCTTGTCGAAGCCCAGAAATGCCTTGGAGGCCTCCGAAGATGCAAAATAGTAGAACATAGAAAATGTTGAAGGAATAGATTTTGATATTTTCTCATTTTTTATTATGCCAACATCTTCTGCATCTTCTTGGAATTTTTTTTGATCATTCCTTCCCTTTGAGAGGAAATGGCCCCCATTTCATTCAAGCTTTGTATCAGATGTGGAAATTGAAGCTGGATTTGTTCACATGTAAGCCACTTTTCCTATTGAAAAAATTATCCTACTTTAACCACATGATATAAATAGATTTTCTGGTTCCTCAAATTCTTTAGGTCACTTTGGAGTGGATTAATAACTTTTGGATTCAACTCTGTATGATTGATTTCTTCAACAACATCTGCAATGTCTAGTAACAGAGGGAAATATGGCTTCAATAGTTCTACATTGAAAACTGGATGGACACCCAAAAATGGAGGTAGGTTGAGTTCAAATGCATTTTCACTAACTTTCTTGATGATCTTATAGGGACCATAATGAAGAGGATGAATCTTTCTATGAGGGCCTTGTAAACATTCCTTTTGTAAATGCAACTATACCTTATCCCTAACTTGAAAATTATAAAGAGTTCAATGGCGATCATGCCTTGTTTATACTTCTTAGTAGTCTGCTCCAAAATTTCACAAACTTGCTGCTACAAATGATGAATTTTATCAATTAACTTCATAGCTTTTTCATTCTCCTTATCCAAGCATGGTACCAAGTTACGTTGCATAACTAGGATATAAACATTTATTGGCGCTAAAGGTTGATATCCAAGAGAAACTTCAAATGGGCTATGGCTAGTTGAGCTATGAATTGCCCTATTGTAGCTATGTTGTACATATGGAAGGCTCTCATCTCATGTGCAAGGATGTTTGGAGTGATGCATACATAGAATTTGAATAATCATTCAATTAACAACCTCTGTTTAACCATTTTTTTGAGGATGGAATGTAGTAGACTTTGTTAGTTTTGTGTCCATCATTTCCCATAATGAAGACCAAAATTTACTAAGAAATTGAGTATCCCTCTCTGAAATAATGGTTTTTGGTAGCCCGTAATGAACCCAAACATGCTCAAAAAAGAGTTTTATAGTTTCTTCTCTAGAGATTTTCTTTCTACAAGCTACCAAGATTTCCATTTTTAAAAATATATCTACTACAATATATACACAATCATGCCCATGTTTAGTGGTAGGAAGACTAGACACAAAATCCATTTAAATTGAATGCCAAGGTCTATCTGGAATAGGAAGTGGTAAATATAAACCCAACTTACAATTCATAGGCTTTGTAATAGCATACACTATACATGATTGAATGTATTCTATCACATCATTTTTCAATCTTGGCTAGTAAAAATATTTTTTTAGTTTAGCACTAGTCTTACCTATTCCAAAATGACCAACAACTTTACTATACTAAGCTTCCCATATTAACTTCTAACGTTCTTTCTCATGAACACAAATTTGGCCAAATTGTCAAAGCATTCCATCTTTGGTGCCTGCTATTCAATAATTTGCCTTGTGTTTGCAAAAATTGAAGGGTTAGTGATCTATGTGAATGATAGTCTCCTTTCCCAATATATAATGTTTCCACTGCTTGCAAGCTTGAACAATAGCGTATAATTCTTTATCATAGGTGGGATATCTATGCACTATATCAAAAAATGTCTCACTATGGTAGGCAATTAGATGTCCATGTTGCATGAGGAATGCTACCAAAACATATTCTAATGCATCAGTTTGAATTTCAAAAGATTGTTGTAAATTAGGAAGAGATAAAATAGGTGCAGAACATAACCTTTGTTTCAACTCCTCAAATGCTTGGTGTTGAGCACCTATCCACTTGAATTTTTCTTTCATACCTCGTCATAATGACTAATTCAAAGGTGAAGACAAATGTGAAAATCCAAACACAAATCTGTGATAAAAGTTAGCTAAGCCCAAGAAGCTACACAACTTTGTGAGATTCCTTGGAGTAGGCTAGTCTTTAATTACTTGGATCTTTTTAGGATCAAATGAACATGTTCACTATCAATAACATATTCAAAGTACTTAATCCTTTTCATACCAAAATAAAAATTTTCCTTACTTGCATAGAGTATGGTCTTGCAATTTAGACAATATCTATTCCACATGTTGTAGATGTTCTTCCCATATTTTGCTGAAAATTAGAATATCATCTAGATACACAACTACAAAAGAGTCAGTGAATGGCCTAAGCACATCATTCATCATCCTCATAAATGTGGCTAGGGTATTTGCAAGGCCAAAAGCCATTACCAACCATTCAAATAATCCCTCTTTGGATGTAAAAGTAGTCTTCCATAGATCTATTGGATCAATTGTTACTTGATGGTATCCTAATTTCAAGTCAATTTTAGTGAAGAATTTTGCCCATCTAAGCTGGTCTAAGAGATCATCTATTTGAGGAATTGGATATCTATTTTTATAGTTATCTTATTCAATGATCTATAATCAATACAAAGCCTCAATGTACCATCCTTTTTCTTTCCAAGAACAATTGGGCTACCACAGGGAGATGCACTTGGGTGGATATGTCCTTTCTAAATCAATTCTTATATCTTCCTTTTAATCTCATCAATTTCTATAACTGACTTCCTATATATTGGCTCATTAGGAAATGGGATTCCTGGTATCAAATCAATAGAGTTTCTAACTTGGCAATGTGAGGGTACCCTTGTTGGTAACTCAAACACATTTTGAAATTTTGTTAAAATTTGATCCATTTATCTTTGTTGTTTAATTGTGATGGACACCATGGAATGAGAATTACACACACTTTTCTTTTTTTCCTTAGGACAAATCATCAATAACACAAATGTACTAGTTTGGGATATTAACCTTCTACATTATTTTGCATTAATTAAAGATGCAGAGTGCCTAGGACTTGCCTCTAGAATCATGTACTTCTATCCACCTAATTTGATTGTTACACTTCATGGTCTAGACTCATACACCCCATGATGTTGATACATGTATGGTTGTCCTAGCAAAATATCACACATATCAAGAGGAGCTACATCATAGATCACCTCATCTTTGGACAATTTAATGGAATATGAAAAATGACATTGCTTGTTTACTTGAATATCTCTCGCTTGGCTCACCCATCCCATAGAATATGGTTGTGGGTGTGATGTTGTTTTTAGATTCAATCTTTTTACAATCTTGGTAGATATCAAATTCTTTTGACTACCACTATGAACAATAAAATGCAGATCTTTTCCTCCTACCCACATTCCTGAATGGAACAATCTTTCTTTATCATCATGAACAAATACCTTTACAGTGGCCACTATGGCATATGGGCCAGCCTTAGGGAGTTTTTCATCCTCCTTTTGTTTTCCAAAATCTATCACCTTGGGTGCAATAGCTTCTTCATGGGTTTCCATCATTAAATTCTTTATAGTTCTACAATCTTTGGTGTTATGAGAGGGGCTTTTATGGACTTCACACCACATACCTAAGTCTTGCCCTATTTTCTTTATGCCCCATGTCTTCTTTGCTAGTGCATTTGGAGATGGCTCCATTATTGTATGCTTTCTCATTGGCTTATTACCTTCACCTTTCCATTTTTTGTTCATTGGATTTTCCCTCGTCCCTTTTTGTTTGAATTTTTCCTCAATTATTGATGCATATTTGAAAGCACTAGAAAATGTTTCTATATTAAAAAATCCATTTTAGTCTAAATATATCTATGAAGACCACTCTTATAATTTAGAAATCGATATTTTTCTAAGTCTTTGATGCCAAGCTTTGTAGAGAGAGTATGAAATATGTTGGTACACTCCTAAACTGATTGGTCATTCTTTTGTTAGATTAATTGCCATTGCATATATTTTTGTTCATAGGTATCCTTAGGGTAATATTCTTGCTTTATATACGCTACAAATTCTTCCCATGTGAGTTTTCCAAAAAACATCACAAAAAATTCATGTTCATCTTGAGCCTCTTAGTTTTCTTCAGTTATTAATTGAACCTCCATGCCAACTTCACATGATTCTCAACTTTGAGGAGGGAAAAGGTTATCTTTTCAATATCAGAGAAATTATTAAAGCAAAAGTACCTCTCCAATTTGGATAACTAGTCATCAACAACATCTGCATCAAATTTTCCTTGAAAATTTGGAATATCAAAATTTACCTACACCTTGAATGGGGTTTGCCCACAAAATTTTGGATTGCTTGGACTGGCTTGTGCCTCTCATTTTACAAACATCTCTAAAAAATGTTTCATCATTTCATCATGTTGCTTATTTAATTCCTCTTCCACCAGTGTTTTGAAGGATTCATCCATCCCCTTGATTTGTTGTTTTTCCATCTGTGACCATGCGTGTCTCAAAGGAAGATAATCTAGGAGATCTCTTGTGCCCAATCCTAACCTTCGATTAGCTGACCACATACGATGGGACATACATGAGTGAACAAGCTCTGATACCACTGATTTGAATTAAGAATTTAGATTACAATACCTAGTATAGAACCTGTAGTATTGTCAATTAATTGAAAAAACCATTAAAATGCCACAATAGATGATTTTCAAGCCAAAAGTGATCCATTCCATTCAAAAATAGAGTTTATATAAGTATGATGGATCCCAAGGGTCATCACTATCCCTTGGAAATGAAAATGAAGAGTCCACAAGATAATTAATTACAAAATAAATCCAAACAACTATTTAAAACTACAAAAATTTATATTAAAAATTATGTCTACTTGTAGAAGTCATAACTTTCTATTGTAGCTCAAAAACACAAACTGTCAATTTTTTTGGAAAGATCTTCTAAAGTTATTCATTTTGTGTTTGAAGTCTTAAGCATAGTGCTATGACTTCTTGGCCCTGTCAAAGCCTAGAAATGCCCTGGAGGCCTTCGAAAACGCAAAATACTAGAACATAGAAAATACCAAAAAAAAAAGATTTTGGTATTTTCTCATTTTTTCTCATGCCAACATCTTCTGCATCTTCTTGGATTGTGTTTTGATCAAACAAAGAATTTGATTTCTCCAAACATTGACATCTCAAACTCATGTTTTATCTGATCAGCGAAATCTTTTCATAGAGCATCTTTTCCTCCAAATATTATATTATCAACAAAGATTTCAGATATCAAAATGTCTTTACCTTTTTCTGCCTTGATATATAGGTTGTTCTTGTCATCTATTCTCTCAAATCCTATCTTCACAAGATATTTGTGGAGTCTCTCATACCAAGCTCTAGGTGATTGTTTCAAACCATAGAGAGCTTTATGCAATTTGCAAACCATATCCTTGTTGTTTTCATCAACAAATACCTCTGCTTGTTCAATGTAGACTTCCTCTTCCAATATACCATTCAGAAAAGTAGACTTTACATCCATTTGGTATACTTTAATACTTTTGTAAGAAAAATATACAAGTAGATTTCTTACTCCTTCCATCCTTGCAATAGGGGCAAATGTTTCCCCATAGTCTAGTCCTTCTTCTTGTGCATAACCTTTACAGACTAGTTTGGCCTTATTTTTTGTAATCTCACCATTCTCATCTAGTTTTTTCCTAGATACCCACTTGGTACCAATCACATTTTTATTGGCTAGTCTTGGAAGTAAAGTCAAATTTTTTTTCTTCTCTATCTAATCAATCTCCTATTCTAGAACTTTACACCAATTATCATCTTGTAGTGCATCTTTCACTATTTTGGTTTCAATCTTGCTTAGTAGATATGATTTATTTCTTAGTTTTTTCTTTGTCATTGGTATGGCTTGCTTAGTACCAATGATTTGTTTAGCAGGGTGACACCTTCTCACATACTTGGATAGCCTTGGTTCTTTCCTTATTTCCATGTTTATTCTTTCAACTTCAGAGTCACTATGCACATCTCTTTCATGTATTTTAACATCTCTTTCATGTGTACTGATTTCAAAATTAGAATGTACATTATCTTCATTTTGCAACTCAAATTCTGAATGCAACTTGGCATTCACTAGTTGTGACTCAGCTAATATTGAAACTTGTTGTTGATTTCCAACTTGATTGGCAACTTCTTCTTCAACAGGCATTCCTTCATAGAAGTATACAAAGGATTTGTATTCTTCTGGGTTCTTGGATTCATCAACATGAACTTCTGTATGCTCATCAAAGTTTACATTTTCACTCTTCACAATTTTGTTAGTGTTAGTATTTAAACACTTATATGCTTTACTTCTAGTGGAGTATCCAAGGAATATACCTTCATCACTCTTTGCATCAAACTTTTCATTTCTAGAAATACTTTGAAATGTTTTACATTGGGTGAGTGACCATACCATAATTCAAAAGGTGTTTCATATGTACCTTTCTTGATTTGTACTCAATTTAGGGTGTAGACAGCTATACTTATAGCTTCTCTCTAGTACCTCAGAGCAAGATTCTTCTCCATCATTAATGTTCTAGAATAGTCTATCACTAGTCTATTCCTTCTTTCTACAATTCCATTTTGTTGGGGAGTTCTAGGTTCTGATGTTTGTCTCTTAATTGCTTTATCATTGAAAAATGTCTCAAATTCTTTTGATGTAAACTCTCCTCCTTTGTCTAATCGTAGGCACTTTAGACTCTTCCGTATTCCTTTCTCAACCTTGGCCAAATACCACTTAAAATTTTGAAATGCATCAAATTTTTTCTTTAAGAATATGACAGTCATCATCCTAGAGTGCTCATCAACAAACAACATTATATATCTCTCTCCTTTATAACTTTTCACTTCTATTGAGTAACATAAATCAGTATGGACTAACTCTAGTACTTCTTTGGAAGTATAGGCTTTGCTTTTGAAACTTGACATGGTCATCTTTCCTAGATAACACTATTTGCACATTGTATTGTTAGGCTTCTTTAGTTTGGGCAATCCTCTCACTTTTTTCATTTTGCTAATGCTAATCAAATTATCAAAGTTGACATGACATAGTTTTTTATGCCATAGACACACATCATCAAATATTACAATGAGATGGGTAGCATCCTCCATATCTAGGAAAAATAAATTACTCCTAATTTGGTCTCCTTTTCCTATCAAATTTCCATCAGTGTCTTAGATTTTGGCAATTTTGTTTCCAAATTCTACTTTGCATCTTACATTGATTAACTATGACACACTTAGTAGATTGTAGTTTAATCCTTCAACATAATATGCATTATCACATGAAATTTTCTCTATAAGTTTAATAGATCCTTTTCCATTGATTAGACATTGAGCATCATTTCCAAATCTAACACTATTTCCGTCATACTAAGTTAAGGTAGCAAACATACTTTTGTCTCCTATCATGTGATGTGAGCACCCACTATCTATGATCCATCTATCATTCTTGTTTACATATGTTACCATTGTTGTTGTCTCATCTTCATCTAACTCATTCTTCATGGTTACATAGACTACCTCATCATCATTTTCATCAAAATCCTCTTCTTCAACAATGTAGGACTTTCTACCTTTGTCTTTGTAGTCTCTACCATCATCTTTTCTTCTGTTCTTGTGCTTTTTGCCTTCTCTATAGTTATTTTTCTATGTGCACCTTGCAACAATATGTCCTACTTCATTACAATTAAAATAAATGACAGGCAACTTACCTTTGAATTTACCTTTGCCTCTATGAAATCTTTTGGCTAGCAATGCTTCCAATTGTTGCACATCTTCTTCATCTATGCTATTGTCGCTAGATGCATATTTTATCTTTCTTTTCTTCTTCTTTGATTTCACCTCTTTAGTGTCTTTCAAAACTAGCTTGGCCTTGAAAGGAGATTCAAGATTCTTAGGTCTATAGTTATCAAAGTTGGATAACTCAAATGTAGTAAGTCTTCCCACTATACCTTCAATAGTTAGTTTGTTTCCTAGTATACATCTCAACTCTTGGATGGCTGATACCCTAATAGCATAGATGGGGACCAAGGTTCTTAAGAAATTTCTATTAACAATTTCATCATCTAAATGACCACCTAAAATTCTTATTGCACTTACTACTTTCTTTATTCTAGAGACATATTGAGAAATTTTCTCTCCTTGCTCCATTCTCATGTCATCAAACTTTCCTCTGAGGCTTTCTCTTTATGCTCTTTGGACATTTAGATATCCTCCATAACTATCTAACAAGGCTTTCCACATTTTGAATGTAGAGGTACATCCCTTGATGTCATCAAATTCAGCATAGTTGAGGGTAGAGGAAATCTCCAACATTTCCTAATTGTGCTTCTTGTTCTTCATATCTTCTACAGTAGGGACACCAGTTGGATCAACATGTTCTACTTTGATTGAAGTTTTTGCATGATCACCTAATCCAAGGTCCAGCTTCATTAAAATTTTCCATGAAATGAAGTTATCTTTGTTGAGCTTGGGAACTTCTCTATTGGACATCTTGATCTTTCTGCTTCAAGTACTTTTAAACCAAATCACCAGATAGCTCTGATACCAATTGTTATAAATGATTTAGAATAACTAAGAGGGGGGTTGAATCAACTATTCAAGGTCCAAATGTCTCGATAAAACTTTTTCACTCAGTATAGTGAGGCCATTAAACTAACCATGCATCCAAGCTAAACATTCATCTTAGCAAGTTACTAAAAAATCAACATATAGGAATAAGACATGAAAGATCAACACATAACATAGTGATTTACATTTAAACCTAATTTGGGAAAAACCACTAATAACATGCTGCTCCTTTCTCACTTTTATGAAATGATGCCCTATGAAAGGCCTGCCTTGTTAAAGGCTACAAAACACACTATTAAATGTGACCTGGTTAAGGGATTTCAACCATCATATTAGAAGTGGGTCTGGTTAAAGGACTTTAGAACATTCACTTGGAATGTCACCCTATTAAAGGATTTACAAAATGGTTGTTAAACCAACCTAAGTTCATAGGATTTTTTCCTAACTGATACAATTGCTAGAGAGTAATGATAAGGGTTTTTTTATCTTTTATAACTCACAACATGACTTTCAAATTTTAGATCTCAATTTAATTCACAAATTGCATGGCTTTTAGTCTCTGTAGCTCTGACAACTTGTCCTCCTTTCAACCTTTGTCTCCCTGACTCTCCATGCTCATTGTGCCAATGCAATCACCTCTATGGTCACCTATCAAAGAAAAGTCGATATACTCTATTCTTATTTCTTGATGCCTTCTTCTTAACACCACACACTCTCTCCAACCCTCTCTTGCTTCTTGACCTGTAACTCCTTAAATAGAAGTCTAGAATACTTTTCCCACTCTTATTTTTGGTTCAAATGGATCAGGTAATATATAATGTATCTACTCCTTATCTTGTTTCTTCTAGAAACATCATGTAGAATCCACTTATATTAACCTAAAAATGGTTAACCTAGAAATTTATGGCACCAGCTCATCATTCTTATCTTCCATCTAGTTCATGAAATTCAAGATAACAAATTGTTTGACTCAGATATAGTGAATCTTTGACTTTTCAAATGATGCAGTAGCTTGACACTATTGACTTTTTGCTGCTCGACACATATTGTGTTACTCGACATGAACTTAGTTTTACTGATGCTTGAAACCTATTACATTTTTGTCTCACTCAAAAACTAAACTTTTTCATGTCCCCTTTTCAAATAATAAAAAATAATAATCTTTGCTAAGGCAGGCAGGCCCAAAAAGGTGAAGTTTTGGAAAAAGGGGATAATCTTTGGAAGCTAATGGACTAATAAATGAAGATTATTATTAAAATATGTTTTATTAACCCCTCTTGGACATGAGTTAGGGTTATGCCCTCTTTTAAGGGGTTTGGAGGCATTTTGGGCTGATTCAAGAACTTGATTTTTGCGCATTGCTTTGTTGTTCTTCAGAGGCTAACAAACTTGTGGAGAAGGAGACCCAAGAATGGGAATTTTTAGGCTTATAAGAAGGCTAAGGATGGGATTTTGAAGCCATTCCATGTGCATGCTCATGCAGAGTTTTCCTTTGTGCTTAACAGTGCAGATTTGTGGGTTTTCGGGTGTGTTTTTTGTAAGAGTTTGGTGTTTCAGGTTGAGTATTTCATATCAGTTTGGGTTGCTTCTGTATTTAAGTCTTTAGGATGTTAAAATAAAGCTGAATATATGTATTGGGACATGGTTAAACTTTTGAGATAGATTATTAGTGTTTTTGTGGTGTTTCCGGGCATTTTTGTGCTAATTTTGGGAGCCCGATGAGCATGGTTTTTGTCCTACATTGGGGAGCTATTGTGTAAATTCTATATACATCTGGAAATGTCATTTTTTAGGCCATTATACTGCTGAAATTTTTGTAAAAATGTCCATTTTCAAATTTATTAATGATATGTGAAGTTGTGAAGTTTTTTGGCACTATTTCAGACATACCCGATTCGGGGTCTATTGATAAATTGGTAGATCTTTGTAATATCAGTTGTTTGATTTTGAAAATATGATTAGAGGCTTGAAATATCAAAAAAATTAGAAAAGGGACATTTCAGTGGTATCAGAGCTATGATCTTGCCAGCCTAAGGGTTTGTAGAAGTTTGCATGTCAGTTTTGACAACTACCAAAATCTTGCATGTCAAAATTTATGGTTGCATGCTACTTCTAATCATTTGCATGTTAGTTCTTTGTGAATTTTATGGTTTCATGCTGCTTTTAATCAGTTGCATGTCAAAATCTATGATTGCATGCTACTTCTAATCATTTGCATGTTAGTTCTTGGTGAATTTGGTGGTTGCATGTTGCTTCTAATCACCTGTATGTCAAAATCTATGGTTGCATGCTACTTCTAATCAAGTGCATGTTAGTTCTTAGTGTTTGAAGAAGCTATAACCTATTGGGGTTACACTCTACTTTATCTAGAATGGACAGGTATAGTATAGAGTGTCATAGGACACGATCTTGGACAATTGATATCCAGAGTCAGAACAGTAAAAAGGATGGTTATTTAGACATTCGAGATAAACTTAGGAAAATAAGCCATGACATGTCTAAGCAGTTGGTTGAGAACCACAATATGATGAATGACATGTTGTCCAACCTAGAAAAGGTGGATAAGTTGACCACATTTCTATTTGGCAGATTTTCTCACAGGGCAGGTGACACAATTACCAAGAACTTGCATGAGGAGTTTGAGAAACTAGCTTATAGCCAGGCAGAGGTCTCAAATTCTACTCCACCACAGGAGGTAGTGAGAAAGGATATTACATAGATTGATAGTAATGGTCAAATTGATACTCAAATTGAGACAATTGTATACAGGTTGTTAAAGGGTGATATCGCAGGTATTCAGGATGGTATAGTTACAACAGGTAGTGACTACAATGTAGTGGGTTTAGATGATGATTATGAGGATGTTGTTGTGCATGATGGTGAGATACCTAGTAGAGATGAGTAGACATTGAGCATTCATGACTTTGCTGAGAAAGAGTACTAGGCATAGTTAGATGCTTCGTCACATGAGGTTGAGGCTAGTAGTACTTCACACGATTTGTCTAGCTAGCTAAAAGTGAACAAAGACAGTATTGTGACTTCATTATCTCATCATGATAGGTATGTGGAGTTAGTTGGTATTGGTCATATTACTCAAGTGAGGATTTTCCTTGAGTTACCAGCTGATTCTAGTTTACAGATATGGACTCAAGATTGTTATATTGGCATTTGGGATTCAGTTGATTGGAGATCTTTAACACTTTTTGGTAGCAATGTTTGTTTGGGTGCTATCATGGATTTGATTAGTAGATTGCACGGTGTTGTCTTTTCTTGTGCTAGCAGCTTGTTCGATGTTGGTATTAGTTTTTATACACCAGTGTTGGGCTTTGTTCATATATCCAGTCGACCATACTTGCTGGAATGTGTTGATGATTTTTCATATTTGACAGTGTGTACAGATGAGTCCCAAGATCATATTGGCATTGATGACATCCAGGAGGATGCAGTGGGCAGTTTTGAAGACTTAGTTTCCTTGGGTACAAAGGAGTTGGATAGAAGTGTTATAGTTTTTGATACTCTGTATGTTGATATGAGCTTTAGAGTTGATTCACAGGATATGGATGGTAATACTCTAGAGACTAGTAACTTTGAGGATACTCCTTTAGACAATGCATCAGAGGAGGTTTGTAGGAGATAGTCAAGCCAGTGCCATCATGTGTCTAATCAGTTGAGAGTTAGTGAATGAGACATTGTTATCACTTGCCAACATTTTGATGCTGCTCATCAATTGTTAGCAGTTTATGGATGGGGTTCTCCTACTAGTGATGAGCAAGGAGGCAGTTATCTTTCCTTGACAGAGTTCCACTCTTTATGGGAGGCTATTCGAATTTTGAGATAGAATTATATGCAGTTGGTAGCTGACAGAGATTATCTTATGGAGTGGGGGAGTACAACATATGACACATTATTGGCCAATGAAGATGAGGTGAGTGAGCTTACTCAGCAGCTTGAGGTGACTTTTGAGATTCTTGAGAGTACACAGTTGGCTTTCAAGAAGTCATAGTTTCATTTGGCTAAGGTGACCATGGAGTTAGATCAACTATAGTCTTTATGTATAGTCACAAGCTGTGGTGTCTGGTGATCTGAGGATTTCCATGGTCAAGATTGTCAAAGATAGTGG
Organism: Cupressus sempervirens; assembly: GCA_028749045.1. Taxonomy (NCBI): domain Eukaryota; kingdom Viridiplantae; phylum Streptophyta; class Pinopsida; order Cupressales; family Cupressaceae; genus Cupressus; species Cupressus sempervirens. Next base: position 741,143,494 of record CM053791.1, on the reverse strand, counting down.
AGATGGGGATGCATCCATCCTTGATACTAACATTGGCATATTGAGTTCATCCCCACTAGAGTCAGGATTAGTTGAGTTGGGTGCTGCAACAGATTGTTGTCGTATGCTTGACATGGTGGTGACCTCTAGTACTAATGGCACGAAGACTAGAGATGTTGTATCAAAGACCATGTGTGATGTTGGTGAGCTGGCAGTTGGCATGGTTCCTACTAGTAATACTACTCCCTTGGTGATGTCTTCAGAGGTAGTAGTCAGTTCCAACTTGATTAGTGATTGATTGCAGTTAGTTACATCTGGATTGCAGTCCAAGCCACTGACTAAGATTGGCGCATTCTATCGACATTACATTGTGAGGTATGCTCATCAATTTACCTTTGATGACCATGTAGGTGAGATGATGATAAAGAGATATACTTTGGTTCCTAGTGCTTATCATCAGTTATGGGATAGTTTGATGCCTCGAGATGAGATTTATGATGGGCATGACATGGCGATAGGTTTTGCAGTTGATAGCTTGATAATACATGACTTAGATAAGGAGTTTTGGAGTGATACTTCAGTGGGTGTTGTTATTGATTCTACTCCTTTGGCTATGAAATATCCCCACTTAGCTCATGATCAGTCATAGTGGGTTGTATCACTTATTCATGGAAAATTTGGTTTGGGTTCCATTTCTTGCTGTTTATCTTGTGATGGCTTTTCACCATCAAGGGTGCATGAGTGTTATGGTTATGAGATAGTGGCCAGTGATTTACAGAGTTGTGTTAACTATAGGAGTTGTACAGTGTGTGGATTCTCCATACTTGGTACAGTTTCATTCGAGAGCATTCACCATTGTTGCAGAGTTCGATTGTACATTCTGTATAGGCCAGTGGGATGCATTGATGGTATTTACTATGTTGGCAGTTTGATTTGTCCACTTTACTTGGGTTTTGATGTTCTAAGAGTTTGTGTCTCATGGTTTTTTGACTATGGAATTTGTGACTTTGGAGTTTAGTTGAGCTGTAATTGTCAGTTTGATTATAGATTCCTCTTGGTTATATTGCAAAGGATATTGCAGGAGCCTGTGTTAATTGACAATAGTATAGTTCATGAATACATTTGGGATCTAGGTGGATTGATTGGTTTATTCTTTAGCCATTTCTTGAGGACAAGCAATATTTGGAAGGGGAGGACTTGTCATGTCCTCTTTTCAAATAATTAAAAATAATAATCTTTGCTAAGGCAGGCAAGCCCAAAAAGGTGAAGTTTTGGAAAAAGGGGATAATCTTTGGAAGCTAATGGACCCAATAATAGGAGTTTGAAAGTTTCTAGGAAGGATAAGGATGGGATTTTAAAGCCATTCCATGTGCATGCTCATGCAGAGTTTTCCTTTGTGCTGAACAACGCAGATTTGTGGGTTTTCGGGTGTGTTTTTTGTAAGAGTTTGGTGTTTCAGGTTGATTATCTCATATCAGTTTGGGTTGCTGCTCTATTTCAGTCTTTAGGATGTCAAAATAAAGCTTAATATATGTATTGGGATGTGGTTAAACTTTTGAGATAGATTATTAGTGTTTTTGTGGTGTTTTCAGGCATTTTTGTGCTAATTTCGGGAGCCCGATGAGCATGGTTTTTGTCCTACATTGGGGAGCTGTTGTGTAAATGCTATATAGATCTATAAATACCATTTTGTATTCTTTTATTCTGCTAAAATTTCTTTAAAAAATTCCATTTTCAGATTTATTAATGATATGTGACGTTGTGAAGTTTTTTGGCACTATTTTGGACATACCCGATTTGGGGTCTATTGAGAAATTGGTAGATCTTTGTAATATCGATTGTTTGATTTTGAAAATCTGATTAGAGGCTTAAAATATCAAAAAAATCAGAAAAGGGACATTTCAAACTTGCTCAACACCTTCTATTTCACTCAGTACACACTAGATTTTGCATTTGCTCAACACTTATTGATAATCTACTCGGCATGAACTAACTTTCTTAACACTCACTAATGAATTTAGTCAAGCTTTGTAGATAGTTTTATTATAACTTATTCTTCCATGATTTCTAAGTGTGGCCAACCTCTATATCTTCAAGTGTATTGTCAATACATCATTTTATCATAGTCTTAACTGATCCTTGTACTTCATTACAAAATGATAACTCAACCTTTCTCTTAGGTGCTTTTGTTACATCTTACTGATGAAATCATCTTCATCAATCAACTAAGTGATAGTACTTGGATCTTATAAGTAATTGGAATTCCAAAAATGATTGAAAACATTCTTTATCAACAATCTCCCTCCTTGAATAAGGATATTTTTAATTAGATTTTAATAAAGAGACCTCACGTAGTCCTTAACCAATTACCCTTAGTTCAAGCTCACCAAAGACATAAGTGAAAATAACCTCTATTTGATCAATCACCTATGAGTAACTCAAAAGTTTGGTTTGATCCCAATAGTATCCTTAGTGAGTTCAACACACCCTTAGCACTTTCTCTTTTAGATATGGATATAAGTTACATGATGACTTGTCAAGATAGGGAAGATATGAATGAACACATTGATGACATATTTGACAAACATTGAGATATCATTTTTTTTGGTAGTTCCACTTGCAAAAATCAACCACTCTCACCCCTTATCTCAACTAGATATTTGGATGAACCAAAGGGCTAGAAGAGATAAGAGGCACACCTATCAAGAAGAATAATCACAACATGAAAACTAATATGATTAACCTCATGCCACTTGTGTGAATGCAACATACACTAATAACTTGTCCAAAAATTCAAGACCAAGTTCAACACTTAAGAAAACTTCAAGATACATGAGTGAAAAACTTAACATAATTGAATACAAAAAGAAAGCCTTCCTAGACAAACAAGCTACAAAGGAAGAGCAATTCAGACTTCTAGAGTTGGAGAGTTAATCATTGTTGGAGATAGAGGAGAAAACCTTCCAGGAAGATAAAGATAGATTCTTTTCTCAACAACTTAATTATCAATTTAACAACATGTCTATTGGTGGTGGAAAAAGCTCTTCTCCATCCACCCCTTCTCAGACTCCATGAAGTAGAAGATGTTCAAGAACACCTTCATGATCTCCTAGCCCTAGAGGAAAATGGGCTTCATGACATGATTATTATATGAGACAAATACCCCATAGGAACTTAATACAACCTTCACAACATGCTCAACATGGTACACAATATGGAGGTTGTAGCTCGCATTTTGATTACAACTCCCAAGACTTCATGAGGATACAACAAGACCCACATTTCCAATAGTATGTGGAGAGATATGCAGAGAATAACAAAGATGTATTCTTAGAGAATTTAATCAACAAGTGCACTTGAGTCCACTAAAACTTTGACGTGGACAAGGAGATTAAGAAGCAAGGTCCATCTATAGAAGAAATGATAAAAGAAATACAAAATACAATAGAAAAGTTGATGATACCTAAGATTTTATTCTCACTTGATTCAATTTGTCCTAACCCTTTTGATAAGAGTGTTGACATTAAAGACTATGAATTTTGAGTTTCATTAGGATGACTCATACTATTAGCATGAATGTTGATGACACTACATTTGGGGAGTATCCTAATCATTGGAGAGTATTGATATGTTGCATCCATGACTATGTTTGTCATTGATGTCATCATAGCAGTGTTTCTGTAGAGACTGAAAGAATTGCACTCAGAGATCTTATGTTGCATAGTCACTAAGTAAGGGTTAAGTGATGCATAGTTCAGGACATATTCCTAAGAGTGTCTTAATGACATGGTTAAGAGGAAAAATTCAAAATTGAAGATGTACGATAGTTGTGTTTGATTTAATGTGAGAAACACATACATAAAGAATCTATTTGGCACTTTTTGGTGTTTTCATTGTATCTTTTAACCAAGATATAATAAGGTCATGAGTAGTCATCCAAGGATAGAGGACAATCAGGTGATGACATCAGCAAATGTGCAAGACCTAGAGTTACACATGTAAAATTTTGTATTGATTGTGAGCTGACAATGCTATTGTACTTATAATTAATTACATATCTTATTTTAATTAACTAGGAAAGCCTTAAGGCTAGCTCAAGGAATTATTATGAAGATACAGTATAAAGGAAACATGTTTTTATTGATTGTGTGTTAAAATTAATTGAGATCATTGTTGAAGTGAAAATTATGAAAAGGAGTAGATTGTTGATTGAATGCATTTAAGTGATCCAATAGATTATTGGATGTGCAGTTCGTGATCTGGTTACAAGATCAAAAGGAGTACAAGTTTGATTGAAAGGAAAAAGATAGAGAAAGGAAGTACAATTCAATTCTAGTATTCTACATAGAATAATAAAGATGCTATTTGGATAGTGGGTTCATTAGTCTGGCCCTTGAAGCTATTTGGGTAGTGGGTCTAGCTATCTTTCATAACTCCTATGAGGGTTAGCACAATTCTTAATAGGGTTGGGATTTCCTAACAAGGATTCAAAGTCTCCTACTAGGGACTCATATATACTAAATGTTTTAGAAAAATCCTAATAGTGTATATCCTCTATCAAGGAATATTTATATTAGTAGCTCATCTTGTGGGTACCATCCCTTCCAAGGTTTTCGCTAGTTAACATATATGGTGTTATTGTGTATGAGTATCTTGTTGTAGTTTTAGTTTAATTTACTCATATGGTTAAGATTGTTTAGAGTTGTTATTGGTGATATTATTCATATAACAGATTCACCCTCCTCCCTCCCCTCCCCAATTACATCAGTGAACTATATATTCTAACAATTGGTATCAGAGCATTAGGTCCTTGAAGAATAAGCTTAACATCTTTGGGAGATCGATAGAGAACATTTTCAAAAAAGATAATCCTAGATTTTATGGGGCCAACTATGAAAGTTGGAACGAGAAGATGAAGACTTTTCTATTGTGCACAAGTCTAAGATATTGGATCTTCACAAAGGGGAAGAAGAAAATAGTTGAAGAATCAAAGCTAGAAGATTGCAGTGAGGAAGAAACAAATTTTTTCATGTGTAACATGAGAGAAAGAAAATCTCTATTATCAACCCTTCTAGAGAATGAATAAAATCAAGTAAAGTCACTTGAAACATCTCATGAAATTTGGAAAGCACTAGAATCTACTTTTGAAGGTGATGATCATGCTAAAATAACAAGGTTAAAAAGTTGGATATGTGCATATCAAGATTCTTAGATGATGGAAGATGAATTTATAAGAAGTTATATTGGTATAATATCAAAAAAATTTGTAGGAATTTGATCCCATGGTGGAACCAAATATGACGATGAAGTCATATGGAAGATTTTGAAAAGTTTGTTAGCACCTTTCAAGCCTATTGCATAGATGATACAAATAGTGATGCCCTGCACTAAGGATTTTCCAAAGGAAAATTTTCTTGGTAGATTGGAATGAGTAGAAGTAGATTTGACAAAGTTTGGTGAACTTGCAAGAGTCAAAACAACTTTTAGTGCCCTAAACATTTGACCTAATTTGACAAGGAGTGCAAGCACCCATGGAGATTTTTCTAGAAGCAACAGAGCTAATGAGAACAATAAGATAGAGGAAGGAATAACCCTTCTTTTGAGAAGAGTAAAAGATGGTAATGAAATATTTAAATGTTAGACTTGCATAAATTTGGTCATTAAAAATTTAAATATCCTAAGAGAGAGAAAATGTATAAAGGAAATTTTAATCCCATAAGAGACAGAGATAGTAATTGTTTATATGCAAATAAGGATGAAGAATCAGATGAAAATAGTCAAAGTGAAAGTGATTATGAATTAAGATTTTTGGCTATCAAGGAAGATGATCTTGATAGAGAAATTAGAGAAGAAAGAGCTCTAGTTACCCAAGTGGAAAAGAAATCTAATTGGATAATTGATAGTGGTTTTTCATATCACATGAGTGGTGATATGAATAAGTTTGTTAAATTCAAAAATCATTATGGAGGAATTGTTAGAGTTGGTAACAATGCAACCTATAATATAATAGGGATGGGATCCATTACTCTTGATGGTAAGATTAACACTGGTGATGTCTATTTTGTTGATGGTTTGAAGCATAATTTTTTTAGTGTCAGATAGTTGGTGGACAAAGGTTATCAGTTGCAATTTACTGAGAAGACCTACACCATCAAAGATAGAGATGAGGTAAGATGATTGGAAGTGGCACTAGATTGAGAGGTAATGTATTTCAGTTGAATCCTACTAAGATGACATGTTTGGTAGAAAAATTTGATAACAATTGATTATGCCATAAAAGATTTTTTCATATAAACTTTGATAATATTGTGAAGGTTAGTAGTATATTTGCAATAGGAGATCTGCCTAAGATTGTTAAGGCTACTAATGTTGTATCCAAGGAATGTATTTGGCTAAGTAGAGGAAAGTATCTTTTCGTAGCAAGAAGTTCACTACCACAAAGAAGTTGGAGATTGTTCACATAGATCTGAGTGGTCTTGTAATAATCAAAAGATTCTATGGTGAAAGTTATTTTATGATTTTTGTTGATGATTTCACTAGAATGATGTGGGTAGCATTTCTTAAAGAGAAATTAGAAGCTTTTGATAAGTTCAAGATATTTAAGAATAGAGTTGAGAAAAAATCTATTGTTAAGATTAAATGTTTGAGATCTGATACAGGAGGAGAATTTACCTCTAGAGAATTTAACATATTCTATAAAGAAAATGGAATCAAAAGACACCTATAAACACTTAGAACACCTACACAAAATGATATTTCTAAGAGAAGAATTAAATCTAGCAGAGGTAGCTCGAGTGATGTTATTCGAGAATGATGTTTCTAAGACATTTTAGATAGAAACAATGAATACAATAGTGTATACTTTGAAAAGAGTGCATATTGGAGAAGGTATGGAAAGAACACCTTATGAACTATGGTTTGGGCATTCACCATCAGTCATATATTTCAAAATATTTGGGAACAAATTTTATATTAAGGGAGATGATGACATTGGTAAGTTTGACCAAGAAGTAGTGAAGGTATGTTTCTTAGTTACTCTAATAAAAGTAAGGCTTACAAATGCCTTAACTATAGAACTAAGATAATATTTGAGTGCACAAATCTAAGGATTGATGAGAAGTTTGGAACCAAAGAAAAGGTGATAGATTATAATTTATATGAGGAATTGGATAACTCTAAAATTGTTAGATATAATGTAGCCTTATTCCTTAAGACTAGAAATGACTTGCAAAATGATGTGCAAATTATTGAACAAGGAGAAAAGAAGAGATTTGAACCTAGAGAAGGGTTAACAATTGAGATATCAACTTCTACCCCTAACAAAAATCTGACAAGGAATCACTCTCTTGAGTAGATAATTGGAAGTAGGGATAAAGGAGTAATGACAAGGAATAGAGTAAATGAGATATATTTAATATCTCAAATTGAACCAAAGTGCATAGATGAAGTAGTCAAGGATAATCATTCGATCAAAGTAATGAAGGAAGAATTGGATCAGATAGTTAAGAATGACATATGGGAATTAGTTCCTAGACCAAAGGAGAAGAATTTGATAGGAATTAAATGGGTTTTCAAGAATAAGATGAATGAGCAAGGATAATTTTTGATCTTGAAACAAGGGAAGACTTGTTTGTAAAGGTTATTCACAACAAGAAGGCATTGATTATTAGGAAAAATATGCACCTATAGCTAGAATGGAAGTAGTAAGGATGTTCCTAGCTTGTGCAGTGAACAAGAAATTCAAAGTTTATTAGTTGGATGTCAAGTTTGCATTTTTGAATGGAGAACTAGAAGAAGAATCCTATATTGAGAAGCATGAAGGTTTTAATTTATTTGAAGAAAAATTAATGTTATGCATATTAAATAAAGTTCTTTTTGGTCTATAGAAAGCACCAAGAACATGGTATGCAAGGTTGGATGGTTACTTAGCAAAGCTTGGATTTACTAAAGGTACGATAGACAATAACTTATATCTCAAAGAAATTGAATATGGTTTATTGATCATTGTAAATTTTTTTGATGATATCATTTTTGGAGGCAATGATGAATCTAGTGACAAATTCTTGAAGATGTGAAGAATGAATTTGAAATGAGCATGATAGGAGAAATGAATTTTTTCCTAGGATTGCAAATTGAGCAGAATAATGATGGTATATTCATCTCTCAAACTAAGTACCTGAAAGACTTGTTGCAAAGGTCTGGTTTGGAAAGTTGTAAACCTATTGGTGCTCCCATGATAACTAGTCATAAGTTATCTAGCAATGATGAGACACCTAGAGTAGAACATAAGAAGTATAGATCAAGGATTGGAAGTTTGTAGTATCTGAATCACACAAGACCAAATATAGAAAATAGAGTTGGGATAGTAGCTAGATGTAAAGCTGATACTAATAAATATCATTTTGCAATAGTAAAGAGAATATTCAAATATCTAAAAGGGACATCTAACTATGGAATTTTGTGTGATAGATAAAATGATTTCACACTTTGTGCATATACTAATACTAATTGGGAAGACAGTGTGGATGACAAAGAGAGCACCAGTGGTGGAACATTCTTTCTTGGGGAAGATTGGTTTCTTAGTTAAGTAAGAAGAAAGATTGGATTTCACAAAGTACAACTGAGGCAGAGTATGTTGCAGTAGAAAATAATTGTAACTAAGTTATGTGAATGAAGAAAATGTTGAAAGGTATGAAAATTAAGATTGAAGAACATATTATCATTTATTGTGATAATACAAATAAAATGAGTATGTCTAAGAATCATGTATTGTAATCTAAGACTAAACATATATCAATTAAGTATCATGTGTTAAGAGAGAAAGAAGGAGAAAAAGAGATGAGATTAGAGTATATGAGTACCAAAGATTAGATTGAACATATCTTTACAAAGCCTTTTCCTAATGACACTTTTGAGTACTTAAGAGGTATTCTTGGCATGATGCCCTTGCCTACTTCTGAATAGTTGATGTAGAGAGTACATTATTCTAGTGGTGTATAGCACTATTATTTGATTGGATTGTATGATGATGCTTCCTAGATGGGTGAGTATTTGGTACATACTGAGTCATTAAGGAGTCTTGATATTTAACTTTTGGAAATGAACAATGTCTTTGGAAACTCAAGCTAGTTTTTGGTTTGAGAAGTTAAATAGCAATTGGTATTTAATAATTGGTATTGTGATTAACACCTTTGACATTGATGTCAATGAGGGAGAGTTAAGCATGAAAAAATTCTCACATGAAAAACATCTCCTAGGTCATAGAGGAGAGTGTGCATGAGAAGTACTCCTAAGAAATGGGGGAGATATATCTTTTTAGAGAGATTTAGAAAGATTCATGTAAAGATGTCGGAATATGCACTTGATGAAGAAGATTTGAGAAAATGAGAACAACATGCAATAACATAAGTTTACTTGGTATTCTTGGAACTTAGATAGCTTTTTCATCTATGTTTCCATCAATGGAAAAGGGGGAGATTCTTAGCATGAATTCTAATGATACAACATTGGGGGAGTATCCTAAGCATTGGAGAGTATTGATATGTTGCATTCATGATTGTGTTTGTCATTGATGTCAACATAGTAGTGTTTCTATATTGATTGGAAGAATTGTAATCAAAGATCTAATGTTTCACACTAGCTGAGTAAGGGTTAAGTAATGCATAGTGGAGAACATTCTCTTAAGAGCTTCCTAATGACATGGTTGAGAGGAAAAAGTCAGAATTGAAGATGTATGACAATTGTGTCTGATTTACTATGAGTAGTGCAAAAAGAAAGCATATGTTTGGCAGTTTCTAATATTTCCATTGTATCTTTTAGCCAAGATATAATGAGGCGATGCACAGTTACCTAGTGACAAAGGAGAGCTAGGTGATGATGTCAGCAAGTTTGCAAGACCTAGAGTCATACATATAAAATTTTGTATATACTATGAGCCAATAGTGCTATTGTAATTGTAATTAATTATATATCTTACTTTAATTAATTGGGAAAGCCTTAAGGCCATCTCAAAGAATTATTATGAAGATATGGTATAAAGGAAAGATTGTTTCCTTGACTATAATGTGTGTTAAGAAGAATTTAACTTTTCATTGAAGTGTGAATTGTGAAAATGAGTAGAGTGTTGATTAAATGCATGTAATTGATCCAAGGGGTTATTGGATGTGTAGTTTGTGATCTGGCTACAAGATCAAAAGGAGAAAAGCTCTAGTTGATAAGAAAGAGATAGAGAAAGGAAGTAAATTTTAGTTCTATTATTTTATAATGAATAATACAAAGATCATTTAGAGAGCATGTTCATTGGTCTTGCCCTTGAAGCTATTGGGGTAGTAGGTCTAGTAGTCTTCCACAACTCCTTTCAAGGTTGGCACAACTCCTAATAGGCTTGGAATCTTCTAACAAGGATTCAAAGTCTCCTAATAGGGACTCATATTTACTGAATGTTGTAACAAACTCCTAATAGTATTTATCCTCTAACAAGGAATATTTATATTTGTACATCACCTTCTGGGTACCATCCCAACTAGTGTTTTCCCTCTAATAAAGGCTTTCCCAAGTTAACATATCTAGTGTTATTGTGTATGATTATCTTGTTATGGTTTCAATTTAATTTTCTCATACGGTTAAAATTATTTAAAGTTGTCATTGGTGATATCATCTATATAAGTTTTTCACCCCACTTCTGTTATATCAATGGACTATATATTCTAACACATACCTCATGAGATTGTTTCCAAGGAGTCTTAAGTGTCAAGAGATAGAATCGTTCACCAACATAACTCCCCCTATTAAGACACTAATAACATCAAGCATGGAGACAACCTCAACAAGATTGGTTGTAGCTAGCAGTGCAAGCACAAGCAATCAATCAATCTCTGCACTAGTCCAACTCACAACATCATTGATTGAAGTACAAAATCTTTCATCTACTGAGCTACAAGTTCTACCCTCTACATCAATTTTGTCTGCAACAAGTATTTATACTAGTATTTCAACAATGAGTGTAGTATCAATTTTTGTAGCAAGTCCTACTATTTCAACTATTGTTTCCATTCTAAGTATATAAGAAATAAGTGCAAGGACAGTTGTGACCAAGCCTCAACTGAGCTAAAATTTTTTGGGTAAAGGTAAAGGGTAAAAGCATAGATCTGTGTCACCATTTGTGATACAAAAACTTGTTTTGGTCAAATCTCATTTCTCTATCAAAACTCAAATTTAAAATAAAACTAAAAATACCCTTTTATAGATTTTAGATTCAATATCATCATTATATAAATTTTTTAGTGTTTTTATTAGTTATAATATGTTATAATCTAAAAATATTATAAGTCAATATTTCAAGATTTTAGAAGATGCCCTTTCAAAAAATGAAAAAAAATAGTAAATCATATCAAAAAAATAAAAATAAATATATTTATCACTAAAGGAGAGAATCCTCTTCATGAATATGTAATTTTTTTTCAAGAAGGTATAGATTTGATAGGGAAGTTTTGACGGGAGGAAAAAACTGTTGGATTCTGACAAGGTCAAACTTGAGTACTTATAACAAAGAAGATATACATCAAAAATAATTATTTCTTTTTTTGTGCACTAGCTATACATGTCATCTATAAAATATTTTCAAATCATAACAAAAAAAGATGATTTGCACATACTTGTTTGATGGGAACTACATCCTATATTTTTTATAGTTAAAAAAGGGACTTCAAAATAAAATAAAATGAATAAATTCTTAGTCAAAAAAATAATAAAAATTATAGGCATAAAATTCATACAATTCTACACATTTCATCAATTTACATCATCTTCATATTTTAAACACAAATACCATTTTTTTTGTCATTAATGTTGAACTGTCACATTCTGATATCACTTTTCTTTATAAAAGGTGACACAGGTTTGTGCTTTTACCCTAAAGAAAAGGAAGAAGATATAGATTTTGATGAGGAGGTTGTCATTCCCAAATGGGACATCTTAAAACTAACTCCAGATTAGATGCAAACCTTTGGTGAACTTCTACAAAAGAAAGCCAAGCAACAAAGGCTAAGAGAAGAAAGAAATAACGAGTTCAAAATCATTGAGGATGTAAAGAACATTCTCGTAGAGGCTATAGGTATAGAGGTTGATACTTCTCAACCAATTTTGTATCAATTAGAAGAGGTAGTCCAGAAAAATAATGAAGATTTGTATGGACAGGATAAATTATTGTAGAGAGTTGAGAAAAAGTTTGAGAATAAAGTTTTAGAACTTATTGCTAAATAGATTGCCATTCTCCAAGTAGAGTTATCTACTATTTTTGGGTTCTCTAGAAACTTCTTGTATTAATGTGTCACTAATTTATAAGAAAATTATTTGACACATCAATTTTCACAAAAGAAATAAGAGAAAAATTGTCTAAAATTGATGAAGATCTGAAGGAAAATGCACAATAGTTGTAGCTTGACCTGAGTTCTAGCTTTGCTCACTTCAATAGGATTAGATTTTTGATAGATATGTAGGCAAAACTACTCAAATAAGTGGCCATAATCAAATCAACCTTGATCAATATCTAGAATATGATTCTCCCTAACATGGATGCACTTCAAAATCATATTGCATATTTAGAAACCATCATCCATGATAATAATTTCTCTATTGTAGACCACATGATTGAATTGTCAATAGAAGTGCAGGTTGCATTGCACACATGCAAGGTCTTGCAAGAGAATTCGGACAAGACTTTGGCGCTCATACTAAATGTACATTCATAATTCTTGTCTCATTTTGGCATTACTATTTAAATACATACAATATAAATATTTTTCGTTAATGTCAAAAAGGTGGAGGAACTATAGAATTTATAAGGAGAAGCTATAAGGGGCATGTAATAAGGAGATAAAAAGGGGAGAAGATGAGAAAATTTTGAAAGAAAATTGCAAATTGTAGAAGAAATACATATTGTATGTATAGTAAATTTAATATTATGTGTGGGGGAGCATTACAATGTACAAAAATGTATCCTTTACAAAATCAATTTTTAAAAATCTCAAAAATAGTATATTCTACTGAGTTAGAGACATAAGGTGATGGATAATTCAATTTTGACTGATAAGTGTTTTTGTCACTAATGCCAAAGGGGGAGATTGTTGACATTTTAGTCATGTTTTTTATTAGTGACATACCCTTATTCAGATTGTGAGTTCATATCGAGCATATTGCATAGTTAACATTGTTAACTAGGCATTTGAGTTGTTATTGAGTTCTAAAGTTGCTATCAAGTCCCATGGACAAATTTCAGTTTGCATTGAGTAGTTATTATAGAGTTGATGATCGATAGTGTAAATTGAGAATCTCAGTGTATGCCAAGTTTACTAATGCAAATTGAGTTGTGTAGTGCTTACCGAGTTCGTAGTTGATGTGATGGGAGTCTAGTGTTAACTAAGCTACTTAGTGTTAACCAAGAGACTCAGTTTACACTAAGCTCGCGATGATAGTTTTTACTGAGCTATGTAGTGTGAATCAAGTGATTTAGTTTATATGCCAAGTTTCATAGTATTCATCAAGTCACTAGTGTAGATCAAGTTCAAGACTACTTGAAAGTGACCAATATGGACCAGCTTCTAAGTCTACTGAGTGCATGATGATGTCAAGCATTGATAGTGGATGTTGAGTATTAGAACCTCATCGAGTCAATCTTCAGAGCCCAAGTTTCTACACTTTTCCCAACTTTGTAATATTTAAGTAAACTTGTATTATGGTCAAATTTGTAATTATGTAATTGGATTGATATATATGTAATGTATTGTATCACATCCAAAGAATAGAAGAAGAGAAAATGAAAAAGGCTCCAATAGTATAAGGAGCAACAAAGATTCATCTATCACAACAAGGTGATTTTTACACTTAGAGGAATCTCATTCAATAAACCAAGTTGTAGATTAGAGATTAGCTATTGCTTCATCCTAATAGGTGAACTAGTCAAATCTTTTAATAAGGTAGACTTAATAGTCTTATGTAAATCTCTTTACTGAGTGGATACTTCATTATATGTTTATAAATCATTTATCAAGGTAGACCTAATATTCTTATGTAAATCTCAAGTTACCAAGTGAATACTTCATTGTGTGTTTGTAAATCCTTTAGCAAGGTAGACCTAGCAGTCCTTATTGCTCCTAATAGGGCAGATCATCAGAAGTGATCACTATAAGCCTTAATAGGCCAACTTTATACTATAGCACTAAAGTTTTTAGGCATCATCCTCACCCTAGTTTTACTTTCTATTTGGAATTTTTTTGGGTTACCAAATCTTGTGTTAAAGTATTGTGTATGCTTTCATGTTTTCAATTTCTTTTGCATATAGTTTGATTAGAATTCACATAAAGGATTAAATGCCAATTGGGATAAAAAAATTAGAAGTTATTGATTCACCCCTCCCCTCTCAATGACTTGGCCTATCATAATATTTTTAATAGATATATATGTTATAAATATAAGGTAGGCTAGGTTACTAAAAGGGGTGGGGTAAATCAGGAACCAATAAAACTTTAACTTGCTTCGCCAATTAATCCTTCATATATTATTCTAATAAAATTGCATGCATAAAAGAATGAATGTAATAGAACATTCACAAAAATTTGACACAAGATATGGTGACCCAAAAACCTTCTAGTTAGAAAGTAAATCTAGGGTTGGGATGATACCCACAAGCTTTAGTATTGCAGTATAAATTTGATTTGTTAGGTCAGATAATTAACCATTTTTGATGACCTACCCTATTAGGAGCAATAAGCACAATGAAGTCCACCTTGTTAAAGGATTTACAAACATACAATGAAGTATGCACCCTATTAGGATATTTAGCAAAAGACTATTAATTCTACTCAGTTAAAGGATTTAAATAATAAACCTATTATAATGAATGAATTACTTATCTTTGATCTATAACTTTGATTTGCTGAGTGAGATCCCTTAATTTACAATGATCACCTTGATGTGATGGATAAATCTCTATAGTCACTTATACTACTTGTGGCCTTCTTCAATTTGCACTCAAACACTTCATATTGCTTCTCATTGACACTCTTAGATATGTGCTGTCAAATTTCTGGATTTGATTGTGTATAATTTTTTTACATCCAGAAATTTGACAGCACATTAGCATGGATTGTGGAAATCTAATAGATCTCACTCTTAGATATGATAAAATGAGTTAAACATATTTATCAAACAAAATAATTACTTACTAGAGTCAATTAAAATATCTTGAATTCATCATAATTCACAGAGTCAGTCCAACTACTGTAATTTTTGTTGAGAAGACAACTCAATGACATTCTAACACTCAAAAAAAAGTATCAATGTTTGGAAATCTCTAGCACTCAGTTGAAGTTGAAGCTTGATCAATACTGATCACTTAGAGTAGCTTGAACTCAGTCAATGCTATGTGACTTAGTGAATACTAAGAAACAAGGTAGATAAAAAATCACTTAGTTAACACTATATGACTAAGTCAATAGTAGATTCTCTTTGCTAACACTACTAGCTTGGTAGACATTGTATAAATAGGTTAACACTACAAAGCTTAGTTAGCACTAAGATCTTTATCACTTCTACTAGATAGCTTGATAAACATTGCTACACTTGGGCTATGTTGTAAACTACCTCAACTACATGGTAAACACTATGTAGCTTGGTATGAACTAGAATCAAACTATTTGGCTTGGTAGCAATTCAAACATTTGGTTAACAATGATAGATGAATGATAAGCTAGGTAGCAACTATAGAGCTTGGTAAAAATGTAACTAACTACCCAAGTGTTGAGTCACTAATAGACAAATTGATCTTAATGTCACCAATATCCTCCTTTGGCATTAGTCACAAAAATACTTATCAAACAAAAAAGTCTAAATTTTGAAAATTAAAAGGCAATACTTCCTTTATCAGCATTCTATGTCTTCAACTCGATTTTGACTTTTTGCTACTGTAACTTAGTAAATTACTCTATTTTTTTATTTTTCAAAATTTATTTCATAAACATATTTACTACTTATCTATACATTACTACTCCTCCATAAATATATCTTTGTTATATACATATATCTAGAGTAAAAAAATATTCTTCTCCTTTATCAATAATATTCTCCTCTATATTATTAATAAGCATATTTACATTTACTTTTCCCATAATGTATACAAATAATCTTCTTCTCCCTCTACAAGATAATACCAAAATGTGACAAGAAATGATAATGTACCTTTAAGATTAGAATCATAGTCTTGTCCCAATTCTCTTGCAATACCTTACTTGCATACAAGGCTTTTTGTACCTCTAGTGACAATTCCATCATGTGGTCAGCTATGGAGAGTTTATTTTCATGGATAAGAGTCTTTGCACATGTTCAATTTCCTTTTGTAGTACATCCATGTTTGGAAGAATCATGCCTTAAATTTTTAGAAGTGTGGCCCTAATTCTAGCTTCTTCCCTCAACATTTCTTCTTGGAGATTTGTGAAATATCTGATATTTGTGAAGTAAACAGAACTATAACTTGGGTCAAGTGACATTTGGTGTGCACTTGCCTTGATATCCTCATCTATCTTGGGTAATTTATCCTTGGTTTCCCTAGTAAAGATAGATGTCTCACTTGACAAACAATGAAAAAACATTATTGATAGATATTTCTAGTGTAGCAAGAATAGTAGACAATTCTACTTGATCTACGGTAATCTTTTGTGCTACTTGTTCCAACACTTTATTTTTAATATTTCTCTCAACTATTTACATCAATTTTTCTTGTCCATTTAGTTCTTCATTTTACTTGTGGATAATTTCAGCTAACTAATCCTGAATAGGTTGTTTCTCATCAACCTCATTATTTAGAGCATCAACATATATGATCTTTATTTCCTTAACAACCTAATTAATATTTTTCCTCTCTTCTCTAAGATTCATTTCCTTGGCCTTTTTCTTCCGAAGTTCTCCAACATTATCCATTTCTTTAGGAGTGAGGTTAGAGGTATCCCAATTTGGAATAACAATATCCTCATTGAGATAAATTTCTTCCTATTCTATACCCTTAATCTTTGTAATGGTAGAAAGAACAATTTCCTTACCCTTATTTAAAACTTTAATGCTCGATTGAGATTGATTCTCAATTGTCATTGCACTAGCCATGGTGGAAAAAATAGTTGAAAAATTAGGAATAGCACAAAGAGTACTAATAGTAGAAATGAAGTTTTAGGCACTTTAGTCATTGAAATACTTGGTAGAATAGTTCCAGAGATTGGTTGTGTGCTTGGTGTAGTAGATTTGACCTCAAAAAACTTGGTAGAAGCTTTCTTTGAGCTTGATTGCACTAAGGCTTTTCTTGGAGAATAAGGAAAGGTGGTCATAATATGTGTTATAATATTTATTATATTAGATTCTTCAATACTCTATATTTCTAGAAAGCTTCCTCCAGTGGCTTCATGTTCTTCTTCCACATCATCAAGATTGACATCATCTATCTCCTCATTTATAATTTATAGTTCTTCTTTGGCATCACCATCTTCACCATCTTTATCATCAACTTGCATAACAAAGTCACTAGGCTTGTGCAACCCTTAGATATTCTTCCATGTGGAAGTAACAGACTTCACCACATGTTCAATACCTTTGAGTAGTATTAGACATGTCTTGAATTTGAGTGTGAGCTTCTTATTATTAGTTTTCAAAGATTCCTTTACCTCTTTCTCACTAAGACTTGGCATAATTTTTCTCAAGGTTTATTCAATAATTTCTTTGGCATTTCAAATTACACTATCCATCAAGGTTTAACTACTTTCAAAAGTACATAAAGAATTTGTTTTGAAAGATCATTAGGTGAATACTTCCACTTACCCAATTTTGTCATGATGGTATCCTTAATTTACTTTTTTTTTTCTTCACTCTTGGTCTCATAGTTAAGAGACTTAAAACATGCCATACTTATTCCTTGTTCCATTTTCTTTAACATTTCCTGAAGGGTACATGTAGACCTCTGAAAGATAAGTTTTTCAACTTCTGCTTCCTCACTTAATCCTCTTGAATTTAGTAGTTCTTCTTGTAAACACAATAGGGGAAGACTTAGCAATTTGGTTTTTATAACCTTCCCTTTCTTCTTGGGAGGCTCCTCTTCCTCAAGTTTTTCTTTTTCTATATCATCCTCTTCACCTTCATCTTCAATATCATCTCCTTTTCCCTTAGTAATCATGAGTGGAGAACTTGACGACTTAGAATTCTTGATTATTTTCTCTATCCTCTTCCTTCCTTTGTTCACTACTTGAGGTAACTTGATTCAAGCTCAATTTTGGCCTCGGCCTCTTGATAAATGCTAAAATATGTAGCATTAGGATCCATAGGCTCATTCAATAGAGCTTCAATGATATATTTAGTGTCATCAATGTTAACGTAATATTCTAGAGGCCTAACCCATGTCACTCTAGGTATGATTTCCAGAATGTAAACCTTGTCGTAGTCAGCCATAAAATAAATATCCCAATCATAATATTCTAAAAGTTTCTTGGGAATCCTAAATTTACTCTATATTTTCTGCTTTTAAAAGTTCCAAAATAGTTTTCCATGATACTATCAGAGTTTTCTCCCATCTTTTCTATGAATTATTTTATTTGGTATAATATTGAAGTATCTTTCTTCCATACTATAGTTCCTTTAGAAGGAAAAAAACTTCTAAACATAAAAATATAAACATATCAAGAGACAACCAAAGTTACTCAGATTGTTCTTTGATACTTAGATGCTCTCAATATTATTTCTTAATTACTTCAACAAAAACTTTCTAAGGTTCAAGTAAATGTTGTTCTTCACCACCTTATATGCTAGGTCAACCCCTTCACATGCCACGTTGTCTGAACCACCTTCTTATTTATCAATTTAGGATGATCTAATCATAGTTTCATGTGATGAATGTGGCTCAAGATGAGTCTAATCCACTTAACTTGAAATTTCCTTGGTATATATAGTATATGCAACAAATGCTTTGTCTCAAAATGTTTATGTTCAAGTTTCAGACTACCATCCACACATAATTTATTGTATGCATCATTCATTTCTAGAATTCCAAGCACCTAAATAGAAAAGTGATAAAATGAATGAATTTCATCAACAAGAAGTAAGCTTGTGCTCCAGAAGGGTCAAGTTCCTCTACAATTTCCAAACTCAATTTTAATGCAAGAGCCTTGTAATAAACTCCATGAACCAACATTTTAGAACCTTTCTTAATCTTGCTACTTGAGGATTCCATCACTTGGTAGGGTATCAAACACAAGAGTAATCTTCAACAACTACTACTTTAAATCACTTAGAGGCTCTTAATTTTCTCTTTACTCTATGCTCTAAAAATTTGTGGTAAAATAATATATTCAATTTTTACCTTTTAAAAAAATTTAGTCTTTATGATTACCATTAATGTTTTGTACACATATATGCTTAGTGATAGGTTGTCCTCCACTTAGTTTGGTCTTTAATGCTAAGAAGACACCTTCAACTTGATAAGATGTCATGACTTAGTAGGAACTACCAACTTGATATATGCATCTTGAAAAAGATATGCAACCCAACCTTTCTCAATAAGGTCTTGTGACCCAACCTTGCTCAGTAAGGTCTTGAATTACCATCATCATTTGGTGATCCTTATGAATCTTGAATGTTAATATGGATCTTTTCTGCTTGTTCGCTGGAACTAATGTTTAGATGACTTCTTCTGAATCATAGTTCTAGTGATCTCCATGTAGAACTAAGTTGAAATGGTTGAGCCACCCAACTTATTGACTTTGGGTTGCATTCTCTAGATATGTTTGCACCCATTACTGCCTCATTTGTTTTCTAATATTTTCAGCTTTGGCTTTCTTTTCATCTTCAATTCTACTTGTGTTCATATAGTTCTTGGTAAGATGTCCAAGTTTTGTACAAACAAAGCATCTCTTTGTAGTGTCTCTTTTCCTCTTGTGATGTTTTACACAATTTTCTCAATTGTGCCCAAACTCACCATAGTAGTGACATCTACACCAAGTGTTTCAATCCCATCCAAATGTTGCTTTCACAATTTGGTCTATTATGTTTCACTTCTTAGTCTTGCACTCTAAAAATTTTTTTGTTGCAATTGTGAAACTTTCCTTCAAACCTAGGTTTATTTATGCATTCACTTGCTCTAGGACCATTCTTATTGCAATTGTAACATTTTCCATTAAATTTTTCTTTACCATTTCTCCAACATTTATTTGATGTATGACCTATCTTACCATAATGATTGCAAGTAGGTCTTTTTTTCTTTTGAGTTAATTGTTGAGATGATTCACCTTCTTCTGTATATCCTAATCCAACTTTGCCTTTATGTCTCTATTGAGTTTCCTCATTCAATTGATTCATGCTTTCTTGAGATTTCATCATTTTCTCATTGGTTTGCTTTTCAATACTGAGATTATCTTATAGTCTTTCTTTCTCTATCCTTAGATTTTGATAAGATCTTGATTTGCATCATTGAGTTGATCAATAAAGTTAGTTTGCTAAAGGAATTGTTGTTGAATTTCATTGTCCTTTTCTTTTATCTCTTCTTTGGATTTTTCTTTTTTGTCCATGACTACACATAATTTGACTAATAGGATTTCTTGCTCTCTTTTCAAATTTCTGAATTCTTCTTGAAGATTATAATTATTCTCAAGTAGGTTTTTGATTATTGCATTGTCTTAATCTGAATTTCTTCCTTGAAATAAGTCTTCAATTGTTTCTTCAATGTATAGATTGTCATCCATTTGTGCTGAAAGATCTTTTCTTTCTTGAGTTGTTAAATAGCCGATTCAAGATGCATCTTTTTCATTCCCAATAGCCTTTTCTAGCATATACACCTCCATTACCTTTAATATTTTCTCAAGCTATTAAACTTCTTCTATGAGAACCACAAGATCTAGTACCAATTGCTAGAAATATAAGGTAGGCTAGGTTACTAAGAGGGGAGGGGTGAATCATGAACCACAAAAACTTTAACTCACATTACCAACTAATACTTCATATATTATTCTAATCTAATTGCATGCATAAAAAATGAAAGTAATAAAACATTCATAACACTTTGACACAAGATATGGCGACCAATAAACCTTCCAATTAGAAAGTAAAAATGGGTTGGGGATGATACTCAAAAGCTTTAGTATTGTAGTATAAATTTGACCTATTAAGGCCTATAATTTACTACTTCTAATGGTCTACCATGTTAAGAGTAATAAGGAATCTGAGGTCAGCCTTGTTAAAGTATTTACAAACATATAGTGAAGTATGCACTTTGTTAGGAGATTTAACAAAAGACTGTTAAGTTCACCCAGTTTAAGGATTTAACTGATATCCATGTTAGAATGAATTAGTGGATGATCTTTGATCTGCAACTTTGATTTTCTAAGTGAGATTCCTTGATTTTCAATGATCACCTTGTTGTGATAGATAAATCTTTAATGTCCCTTATATTACTAGTACCCTTTTTGTAATTTTCACTCATACACTTCATAGTACTTCTCATTGATACTCTTGGATATGATACAATTATTTACATAAATATCAAACCAAATAATCAGTTACTAGAGTCAACTACGATATTGAATTCTATATAATTCATAGTGTCCACTCAACTATTGTAACTTGGGTTTAGAAGACAAACTTAGTGATGTTG
Source organism: Cupressus sempervirens (assembly GCA_028749045.1). Taxonomy (NCBI): domain Eukaryota; kingdom Viridiplantae; phylum Streptophyta; class Pinopsida; order Cupressales; family Cupressaceae; genus Cupressus; species Cupressus sempervirens. The sequence continues at coordinate 741,121,842 of CM053791.1, read as the reverse complement.
TGACACTCATAAAATACTATGAATGCTCAAAAAACTCTAGGACTTGGTTGAAATTGAATCTCGGTCCATACTGATCACTTTGAATAGCTCAAATTTATTTAGCACTATGTGACTCAGTGAATGCTGAGAAACTTAGTAGATACAAAATCATGCAGTTAACACTGTATGTCTTGGTTAACACAAGATTCTCTTTTTTAACACTGAAATCTTGGTAGAAACTTTAGAACTTGGTTAACACTATAGAGCTTGGTTAACACTAAGATCTTCATCACTTCTATTAGATAGCTCAATAGACACTGCTACGCTCGGGATATACTCTAAACTATCTTAACAATTTGGTAAACACTATGTAGCTTGGTATGAACTATAATTTTACTATTTATCTTGGTAGCAACTATAGAGCTCAATAGCAATGTAACCAATTCACTAAGTGTTGAGTTACTAATAGACAAATTGACCTTAATATTAACAATAATGACAAAAATAGTTGCTAAAAACCTTGTATATCCTCTTGGTCCCATGAATTTTTATATACCTAAGGTTAAGCCATATTGGTGGGATGAGAAATCCTATTGCAAGTTTCACAATGACATTCGACATGATATTGAACATTGTGGGAGACTTAAACATATCATTCAAGATTTTATTTAGATTGGAAAACTTAAAGTGGATAGATTGAAGACTAACACTAATCACATGGCCTTCAAAGAACATTTTCCCAAGTATGAGAAGGGGGAGATCAATTACACTTGCACAAATGTAGAGAATGTTGTAAATATTATTGAAGTGGTAGAAGAAAATGTTAATATGATGAGAGATACTGATCCTTATGGTTATGATCAAGACATGGACTCTCCTCTTATCTTTGATGAACCTATCTTGGTGCCAAGGGGTCCTCACTCTAGAGTGTCATCTCAATGTCTCTATGTTGTCACACAAAGTCAAGGTCCCCTTGTCATTAGAGGGCTGAGTTCAAGTAAACCAAGTAAACCAAAGCAAGTGGCATCTAAGAATGTCACCCCAAAACCAATAGTCAATGGTAAGTCAAGTTATAATCTTATTGATTAGTTAAAAAGAACTCCAGAGTAGATTTTGAGCTTTGAGCTCTTAGAATTGTCTCTAAGACACAAGTAAGTCCTTGATGATGCTTTGGTTTTAGTGAACATCCCAAACAACTTAGACATTGACCAATTCCAAAACATGGTTAGCCATATTACTAGCTCTCATTACCTTACCTTTTCAAAGGAAGATGATAAATCTTTGAGCCATACACATAATCTCTCTCTTCATATTGAGGTCATTATGCACAAAACCCATGGTAGGTGTCTATTGATAGATGAGGGTATTGGGCTTAATATTTGTTCATTGAGTCTTTTGAAGACATTGGGTTATTCTAAACAATTCATAGATACCAAAAGAAAGATCACTATCAAAGCCTATGATGATGTAGAAAGAAGTTCCAAGGGGTTGGTCATCCCTTTTATTAGGATTGGCCTAGTTGAAAAGGATATTTTATTTGAAATAGTTGATACTAGCCCCCTTGCATAGAACATTTTTCTTGGTAGACCATGGATTCATGATATGCAAGTAGTGTCATCTATCTATCATTAACATGTTAAGTTCCCTTACAATGGAATATATATTTTTATACTTGGGGATAACACTTTATCTATTAACTTAATTTTAGTGAGTGCTCATGTTCCCCTCAATAGAGAAGCATATGACTTTGATATAGCCTTAGCTATATGTAAAGACAAGTTCAGGTCAATAGATCTTACATGGGGGGATATCAACTCAAATCCCTTGTGATACTACTAGTTTCACCTAGTTCTTATGAAAATCCTTTAGAATAAATGAGACCTTCCTCTCTAGCTATGACTTTATTTGGCATGTTCGTAAGCTCCTTAGTGCTTATTGAAGATGATAAAGAAGATGTGGTTGTTAGAGACTAGATTTATAGAGAAGAGAAGTACATGGACAATGAAAAATTCTCTCCCTCATCTAACGCTTATGGAAAAGATTAGTTTTGTCAAATAGATGGGCTATCATGGACATGGCCCTCTCAGTCATAGATTGGATGCTAGAGTCAAAATCCTTGATCATGTTATTTTTGGATGCAGGTCTAAGGAGATGGTTGGCCTAGGATTTATGAACCACAATGAGAACACTACTCCTATCCTTGATAAGTCAGATAGTGAAGAAGAACTAGAATACAAACCTAATTTCGAAAATAAAAAAGACATGTGTGAAGATTGGATTCCTTCAAGTAATCTCCTTTGGGGAGATTTAGATAGTCCAGTTACTCATGAGATAGTTGCAACTCTAGAACAAGATGAATTAGATCTAGAAGATCCTATTATGGAAATTCAACAAAAGAGTCTTGATAGTTTGATGGAAAGAGAAGGTGTTACCCTTAATGACATACAACCTTCCACATCAAGATGTCCCAAACCTTCATGGTGTAAACACCCTATTCATAGTTCATAAAAAAGTTTACATGAGTATGAATGGGACTCCTCAGAGCCCTCCACAATTGACATGGATGTTGATGCCATCAATAATTATAGTTCTCAATCTAAGTTAGTCAATGAGTCACTTGTAGAATTAGAGGATTTAAATCTCATATTGGTTTTGACTAATAATTGTTTATGCACTTATGTCATTTACTTAGTTCATGCCAAAAAAGTAGTATATGATAAGAAAAATATGTATATAATGAAGCATGTTAAGTCCATAGTGAGTTCCAAGCCACTAATGTGCCAAGTTAGTCAAGTGCTAAGTAGATAGCATATGCCGAGTGATTCAAGAGTGGAATATGTAGTGCATTCTAAGTAGTATAGATGTTGAGTCAAAGTATATAAATCAATATATGTTGAGCATTATAGAATTAAGATGTTAAGCAAGATAGTTTTCTCATAATTTTTTGTAATGACACAAACAACTATGTAAACCATTTTTCAGCTAACCCAACATTGATTTATGATTTTTGGAGATAAGGATGAATCTTAAGTTGGAATCCCTGTGAATTGAATGAAACCAATCGGGTAAAGGGAAGGATTAAGTAATGGATGAATCACAACCATTGATTCATACCTAACCCTAAGTAACCTTTGTATTCTTAAGAAAGACAAACACTTAATTTTGTAAGGTGTGGAAGGAGAGAAGAGAGAAGTTTGCATACACAAATAGAGCATTCATGGTGACTAAGGAGTTATGATTTGAGATTGCATTGCAGAATAAGTTAGAGAAAAATAGAGGAAAGGGGATAGCATACAAAAAAGAAACATCTAATCAAGAAGCATCAAGAATACATTAGTTTAGAGGTGATCTGTCATTAGGTAAGGAAATGCTAACCATAGGATCATTGTTGAATCATTCTAGTAGGTGAATTAGTCAAATCTCTAAATAAAGTATTCCTAATAGGTTGTATTGAAACCCTCTAACAAGGTGCTTACATAATTGTGATTTAAAGTCCTTTAGCAAGGCACACTTCTAATAGGGTGTTGAAATCCTTTGACATGGTGAGATCTAATTGTCTTTGTAAGCCTTTAACAGGGAAGACCTTTCATAGGGTAGATCATGTCTCATGATCAAAACATTGTAACCTTCATTTGATACACTTTATTACTATAGTAGTGAAGATTTGTGGGTTTCGTCCCCACCGTAGTTTTACCTTCTCGTTGGAAGATTTCTAGGTAATCATATCTAGTATCATATGTGTGTGAATCCTTATATGTTTACATGATTTAGATGTACATGCTTTACATGGTATTTCAATTTATGTAGTGAATCTATGAGATGGATGTCTGGTGAATATTTTTATGGATCTAAGCTTAAACTACCAATTCACTCCCCCCCACCCTTCTCATTAGTTTACCTTTCCTATTGTAATTCCAACAATACATATTAGATCCTTGTTCCAACAAAAAGAAGCTTTATAGCTTTAAGGCAAGATCTTGGAAATGGAAGTTTACAAGTTGGGAAAAATTATTGAGAACCAAGAGATTGAAATACATCTCATTTAACTGAATCAAGCAAGAGAAGACTTAAAAAAATCTTTGAAGAGAAGGAGGAAAATTTCTATTGAGGAGAATGACACTCAATACAAAGAAATAGACACTAGTAATATATTTACTAATGGAGACTCTAATGAATTTGATGCAACAATTGTAGATCTAATGGAAAAGAATAGAGCCCAAGTTGAGGAAATTAAAAATCTCAAGTTAGAGGAAGAATCACAAGCCATACGGCTATGTGAGGTGACTGAACAAAAAAGGAAGGCCATAGAAGAAAAAGTCATGATTGAAGAAGACAAAAGAATATTTGCCAATAGACTAGAAGAGAAATCATCAAAGCTAACCAAGATTTCCAACATGCAATTGGATACTCTAAGTCAAATGATGAATGCCAACTATGAATTGAATGTCAAGGATATTAAGATAACAACATTGAAGTTGCAGAATGAACAATTGTAAAGTGACCTAAAAAGGGAAAAGGAAGATGATAAAAGTTTCAAAAAACCAAGTGAAGTCATTAAATACTTTGAGCAACTGATGAGATCCTGCAAAACTAACAATGATACATCTAGACTGGGATACACAAGTATTGAAGGAGAGTCATCCAAAAGTGAAAAAGAAAGGAACAACAAAGGTAATAACTCCAAACCTAATTTTCATAATTGTGGTAAGAAAGGAAATACAACTAATGTGTGTAGGAGCAAGACTGTAAGTCAGAATGTTAAGCATAAGAACATGGTTCATTATCATAAGTGCAACAAACTAGGTCATCAGGCACATGAATGTAGAACTAGGACCATGCATAAACAAAGATTTGAAGGATATTGTTACAACTATTAGAAGTATGGACATAGAGATTTTGAGTCTAGATCCAAATCCATTTGATAATCAAATAGGAAAGCAAAGGTAATGAAGAATTGCAACTCTTATAACTAGGATTACAATTCAAGGTATAGCTATTGTTATTAATAATAATATGGACATCTTCCTGAGAATTGTATTAAGACACACTTCAGAAGTGACTACAAAAGATGGTTAAGTCAAACAACATGTTTTAGCTATTTGAAGACTAGTCACATCAATTTATACTATCCAACAAAGTCAAAGGGACCAAGTTGTGAGTTTGATAAAGACAGGGGCAAGGAAAATTTTGAAAATGTTAGAAATGAAATGAACAAGACATGGAAGAAAAAGGATGAGTACAACACATTAATTGGGGAAGGGATCACTTCACCCAATGGGTCAAGTGATCACACCTCATAAAATTAAGCAATCAAGAGGTATGTAGGATTGATGTTCACAAGTTATATGATACATTAGTTCCATAGGATTTAGTACTAAAAAGATTACATTAGCATGAACAAAGATGCAAGATGTTATTAGGAATCCAAGAAAAATCTTTAAGTTTTTCATGTTACTACCAAGCATGAAAAGTTTCCTATGGTTGTCGAGTAAAATGTTAGAGAATGCAGAGAAAATAGACTGGCTAGTTGGTGTCAAGATTTTAATGGATGCCAAGTGAATAGAATGATAATGGATGCAGAGTGAACCTAAAATTGGTTGATGTGGAGCTTACAACTGTGTAAGCACTCAACATTAATTGTAGGGTTTCAAAAGGGTATTTGATCAATTTCAACTCATTTTTCATCATTTCAAAACCAAGAAAGAGCAAGGGTGCAAGAAGCAATTTGGAAATCCATTTGAAGTGATTATAGAAGATTTGAGCAGTGATTGAACACCATTTTGTCTGATCTTGCAAGGTATTTATTAAGCATCGAGTTACACTATTTATATTTTTGTAAACCCTAGTTCCCCATAATGGCATCTAGTTGAAAGAATATAGAGGGTAAGGAAGTTTTGAATGTTTAATTGGTGAGTAATGAGGTTAAGAAACCAATATTCAAGGCCATACCTGGCATCACTTACAAGAAAGACCCCTCTGATACGTTATCCATGATACCAATGAATGTTTTAATGGTTCAAGATGTTAGTAAGTGTCATAACTAAAAAATTGGAAGCATTAGTGATATGGAGATTAGGAAAGCATATCAAAAATTATGTGAGAATGGTGTATTAAAGGAAGAATACAAAAGTGTAGAAAAGAAAGGGTTAACACAAGCCCTAGATTTCTCTAATGTCTTCCAATTAGAATGGATTAGAATAGTATTAAGCAAGATACATTATAGTTCATTATGGCTAGACAATGGGCCTATCAAAATAAAAAAGAGAATAATCCATAGGGTAACTAGATATCCAATGCTTGATCAGCCTCTGAGAAGTGATTCAAAAGAGGCCATTGAGAAGAATACATGAGCCATGTGGAACAAGAGAGGAAAGATTATTGATAGAATTTATAGTAAGGGTTATTTAACACAAGTTTTATCAATCCAGTGGATTGAACAATGTACCCTATATTGTAGTGGGTGTGGGTTATAAGATTGTTAAGAAAGATCACACATACAATCTTTTAGAACTATAACTATAGCTATTGGTTGAGAACCTAGGAGCAATAAGCAAAACTAAGAGTGCACAATATAAATTTTCTTCTATATTGATATTTATGTTCTTTTATTTTCAAAACACTTTTCCTAAATTTGGCATAGTTTTATGGAAGACAAATATGTCAATGATAGTAGATTGGTGAGCACATTAAACAATTGGGTGAAAACTTTGAATCAATTATTACTAGATATTTTGAGGACTTTAAAAAATCAATGAAGAAAAGATTGAGAATTAAAATATCTCTAGTGTAAAAGCATTCTGATGATGTATGTTTTTTAGTAGATGTTGAATATACTTTTGTTCAAGAAACAACCCCAAGAGTAAGATGGTTGAGTCCCTTAGGTTATGAAATCAATGTAGATAAAGCCTCTATAGCTATTATAGCTTTAATAGTAGAAGATGTAGATAAAAATGCCAAGGCATTTGGAAATTATGAGATGGCAGAGTCCAAAATCATAATGGAATTGAAGACTGCCTCTATTATCAAGAGGAAGGATAAATTGGTGAAGAAATTAAAAGCTAAATTTGGTGAAGGTGCTAAGAAGGAAGAAGATGAGGAAGAAGATGATGAAGAGGAAGAAGACACCTAGGCATAAGTACTAGTTTCAATTACAAAAGGTTAAGCTGAAGATCAACTAGAGGAGGAAACTAAAATTACTAAAGGTGCAAAGGGAGAAGAAGATGAGGAAGAACCTATCCCAATAGATCAAAAGAAGAGGAAGGCTAAAGCATAACCAGTGGAAAAGGCTAAGAAAACTACTAAACCAAGCCAACACAAACCAGTTGCACCTACTACAAGGGCTAGTGCAAGTGTGACTGCATGAAAGGAAAATGAAAAAAAACCATCTACATAGTAAGAAGGAGGACTATAGAAAAGACCAAGGAGAAAGTACATTGCACAAGCTAAATCTAATGAAGAGAGAATAGAATCAGATGACAATGACCAATTGAAAGTGGTGAGTCATAATCCTCTATTAGATCTATAAAATCTCTATGAAAATGTTAAGAATAGTACAGACTTGTTAGGATTTACACATGTTGATTTTGATAATATGGGTCAAGTTGAGAAAAATCAAGTGGAGGAAGCCATATATGCCATGATGGAAAATGTTAAGAGAGCCCCAATAGAAATTACCAACTCTATACCTAAAAGTCTATATGGGAGAGTTGAGTAGAAATGGTACTATTGTTTAAACCTAGAAAGACAAATCAAGGTGACTTCACTTGCACAAGTGACACTTAAACTGAGTAAGGCACAAATTGATAAGGCTATGAAGAAATATTCAATTAGATTTGTACCTAAATATAGAGCCTTTGGGATACTACAAAATAATATTAAGGATGTAGTTAAGAAGACCACATAGATGTGGAAACTCACATATGGGTTAACTACAGTCAAGGAAGGTGAAAAGGAATCCATAGAGGTGAGGGATGATGATGAAGATGACCATGAAGACACTATTGATGGAGGAATAGAAATGAACAAAGATGACAAGGCAAGAAGTGAGGAAAACTAGCAAGAACAATAGAGTGTACAAGATACACAATTGTCTAATGTCAGCCCTCAACATCTAACAAGTGTAAAAACTAAAAAAGTAATAGTTAAGGATGTTTCTGATATCATAGCTTAGAAAATCAATTTCCTTACAGAGGAAGATCTCAAAAAGACACTTGATCAATCTAAATTGTAGGAAAAACTATATGATAATCCTATGTCGGTGAGTGTAGATGAGATCCAAAAATTAGTGGTTGAAACAAGAAGGGAGGAGGTGAATATACAGGAACCACCTACAATGACCCCTCAAGTCACGAATGTACAAGCTTTGGAAAAAATACTAGAAAATACATTAGAAAATATTGATATAGTTGAGAAGGATATGGTGGAAACTCAAGTCACTACTGAATAATAGAGTGAAATAGGTCAGATAGACTTATCTGCACCTATAACACAAGATCAAAGTGCAAGGCAAGGCATTGTGGTAGAATAGGACAAGCCTGGAGAGACTAAGTTGACACCAAAGATGAAGGAAAAAGTAGTTATCCAATCCATGCACTCCTTCTAGTCACACTCTTAAAAAGTTTAGCATAGATGAAACATCATTGCAGATCTTAGTGTCGAGTTCGAGTTCATCAAAGGAAAAAGAAGTAATACAATAAAGAGATGTTAGCATTAATGAAGATATTACTTTACCAAAGTATGATTATGACACAATGACCATAGAGTAGATGGGCATACTCTAGGAAGCCGTAGCAAGAAATAAGCATCAGGAACTGCTCCGAAGGGAGCACAAGAAGAAGTGTTCTTGGATATCAAAGGTGTCTTTCTAGATGCATTTAGTCTACTAACTCTAGATGAGACCAAGCCACTCATTGAACAATTGACAAATATAGTGGAGAAGGTTAGAGGTACAGACCTAGACACAAATGAAAAATGATTAGAATGGTCAGAAAAGAAATTCCAAAATAAGGTAAATGAGAAAATATCATGTGAGATGGCACTAATAAAAGTTGCATTGGCAACTAAGGTAGAAAGTGTGAAGAAGGTACTTGTGATGGACTAATTGCCAGCCTTCCACTTCTAGATTTGTGACATGATTTAACCACATCCTATGTTCTATAAGTCTAGTGGTCATATCGAGTATTAACAAGTTAATTTTTTGGTGCAACAACAACTCTAGCTTGGTCACAAATTTGAATCTCCTTGGGTAACATAGAGGCAAGAATTGTTGGACTAACCACTAGCCTTCCCCATCAAGATTCATGGCATGGCGTAATGCCCTCATGTGTTGTATTGGACATTAATAGGTTGATCTTTTGGTGCAATAAAAACTCTATCTTGTAACAACTTGAGAACATTTTCTCACTATACACTAAATTGTGCAATCCAAAATTCTTCACACAATAGACTAGAAGTCACATTTTGAGCTTGGAAATTCAAATTAATGCATCAGGTGCAAAATTGCCAATGACACTAGCTCAAAGTGAGAAGCACTTTATAACTTTGCTACAAACTCAAAGTCAATTAGCTAAATTGTCAGTAGATGAGGCCAATATAAGGGCCAAACTGATTAGCATCCAAACAACATTGAACCCCCGTATGAAAATTTTGCACAAGGAATTAGGCTATGCTAAAACACTTATGAAAAAAGACCCCAATCTTTCAACATTAGATGGCCTTATCCACCTTGCTACCAAGCTAGCCTTGCAAATGAAGTCTTTTGATGTAGCATGTGAAAATTGGGATGCAACTCTCAAAATTATACTAGAAGTCCATACAAATTTTCTAGACAAACACACTATTAGTGTATAACCCACTAACATAAGTGTCAAAAAGGGGGAGAGTAAGTAAAAGGGGGAGATATAGAAGAATGGGGGAGAGAAAGTAAAATGGGGAGATATAGAATTTTTGGGAGATATAGAATAATGGTAGAGAGTAAGAAAAGGGATAGAGAAAAGAAAAAATCAGCTAAGGGGGAGCAAGCAAATAATAGCATTAAGTCAAAGAGTATTAGGTGAGACACATTTACTTAGTAGGAGTACAAAATTTTGGATATAGAATAGACTTATCAACTTAGGGGGAGTTATTATATTTTGAAGTATCTATTTTGTTACAAAATTTTGAAGTTTTGTAGATAAGTCAAATAAGTGATATGTTATGCTCATAAGGATAAGGATATCAATGCACAACCAAGTGCTTTTGATACTCATGTCAAAGGGGAAGATTGTTGATCTCAGATTGGTTTTGACTAATGAGTATCTACATAATTATGTCATTTACTTAGTTCATGTCAAAAAATTAGTACATGCTAAGAAAAACATGTGTATAATAGAGCATGTCAAGTCCATAGTGAGTGCCTAGCCACTCATGTGTTAGGTCGCTCAAGTGTTAAGAAGACAATGTATGCTGAGTGATTTAGGAGCTAAGTAAGTAGTGCATGTTGAACAATACAAATGTCAAGTTATAGTATATAAATTAGTATATACCAAGGATCAAAGACTTCAAATGCTGACTAAGATAGTTTTGTTATAGTTGTTTGTAATGGCACAAATAGCTATGTAAACCATTTTTGAGATGACTAAAGATTGATTTATGATATCTTAAGATGGAATCCCTATGAATTGCATGTAGCCAATTAGGTAAAGGGAAGGATTAAGCACCAAAATGGATGAATCATAGCCTTTGATTCATACCTAAGCCTAAGTCACCCATGTCTTCTTAAGGAGGACAAACCCTACATTTTATAAGGTGTAGAAGGAGTGAAGAGAGATGTTTGCATGCACAAATAGAGAATTCATGGTGGCTAAGGAGTTAGGATATGAAATTAAATTGTAGAATCAGTTAGAGTAGAATGTAAGAAAGGAGATAGTATACAAAAAAGAGAAATTTGGTCAAGAAGGATCAAGAATACATTAGTTTAGAGGTGATCTATTGGAAATATTTAGGATAAGATAGGTTACTGAGAGGGGAGGGGTGAATCAATAACTTATCAAACTTTCAAACAATTCAACATTTTAACCATTCACCATTCATTCATCTAATCTATTGCATAACTGAAAGAACAAAAATTCATTTCACATGTACACAGAGATTTGGTGACCCATAAACCTTCCAAATAGAAAGTAAAATTAGGGTGGGGATGATGCCCACAAAACTTCAATACTACAGTATAAAGTTGGCCTATTAAGGCTTACAATGATAACTTCTGGTGATCTGCCATGTTAGGAGCAAGTAGGACTACTAGATCCACCTTGTTAGAGGATTTAGAAACATACAGTAAAGTATGCACTCTATTAGGAGATTTACAAAAAGACTATTAGGTCTACCCTGTTAAAAGATTTATAAACTAATTCACCTATTAGGATGAAGTGGTTGATCTCCTTACAATTGTTTTCTGATAAGATCCTTTTTGCATTGATCACCTAATGTGATAGATATAACTTTTTTGCTCCTATGTTCACCTTGCTGAATCCCTTTTATTTTGCTGCTGATTTGCAATTCCTTCTTTTCATGCGAACATCAATCTCTTCCTTTTTATATCTTTTTCACACCCCTCATTTATATCATACAAAAAATGATATCATATATTACATATATACCATTTCATTATTTACAACTGCAAGGTTGGCCAAAACATAAGTGAACAAAACATTACTAAGTTGGCCAAATAGTAGAAAACTCAAGTTACTCAAGTTGACTTGCTGACCTTCTAATACTTGGCATCCACTACATTACTCAACATCATCATGCACTCAGTAGAAGTAGAGGCTCGGTCATACTAGCCACACAACACTGCTTGGAATTTGGTAACCATTGGTGACTCGGTAGATATAGTGCCACTTAGTAGAAACTAACTTCTTCGTTTACCTTGCTTTGCTTGGTGAACACTGAGTTCTTCATTTACCTTGCTTTGCTTGGTGAACACTGAGTTCTTCATTTACCTTGCTTTTCTTGGTGAATACTAAGTTCTTCATTTACCTTGCTTTTCTTGGTGAAGACTGAGTTCTTCATTTACCTAGCTTTTCTTTGTGAACACTGAGTTCTTTATTTACTTTTCTTTTCTTGGTGAACATTGCTGAACTTCTCATTCACTCGGTATCCTCTGAAATGCTTGGTGAGAACTGTTTACTTGCTGAACTTATAAGGTAACCACTGAATGCTCGATATACACTGTAGACTAAGTGATGATCTAGATAAGCATTCATAATTGAATAAGTGTTTGCACTAATGACAAATATATCATAATTCCAACAATCTCCCCCTTTGGCACTAGTGACAAAAACACTTATGAGCCAAAACTTATGTGCAAACTTTGATGTATTGATTTACATATATCTCCCCCATACAATATGCAAAAAGTATTTACAAATATCTCTATCTTTACCTCTTATCTCTTTTATCTATCTCTTCTTTGGTACTCTATCTCCCCCTTTTTGACAATAATGCTAAAATAAACAATATGTATTTACAAAGAAACATCAAAATGAGAGATAAAATCAGAATGTACCTTGAGAATAAGAGCCAAAGTCTTATCCCAATTTTCTTGCAAAATTTTGCAGGTGGAGAGTGATATCTGAACTTCAGCTAAAATTTCAATCACATGATTTGCAACTAAAAAATTGTTGTCATGGATCAATGTTTTGGTGTATACAATGTGTTTCTGCATTGTGTCCATGACAGGAAGGATCATATTCTGAATGTCAATCAAGGTAGATCTGATCCTTTTTTCATCTCTCAATAATTTTGCCCACTTTTTTGACAAAAATCTGATTCAGAGATGATGGGATGAACTTGAATTGGGGTCAACCTGTAGCATATGGGCATTGACCTTCATATCCTCATCAATTTTACTTAATTTTTCTTTGATCTCCTTGGTATACTTGATAACATCACAAAGTTTGGCAAAAAGTGAAGTTACATTATTAAAATAATTTTCAAGATTGACCAAAATTGTGGACAATTCTACCTATTATATTGCAATGTGTTGAGCAATGTGCTCAAGCACCTTATTATCAAATTTTCTTTCAGCCTTTTCAATCAATTTTTCTTGACCAGAGGTGTCCTCATTGAATTTATTTACAGCCTCTTCTAACTGAATCAAAATGTGTTGAGTAAAATCTACTTCAACACCTATAGCTTTTGTAATTATATTCCTGGCATTCTCAATTATTCTATACTCCTTATCGCTTTCATACCTTACCTACTTTTGCGTAGCCTTCATCTCTATTAGTTGACTAGCATACCTCATCTCTTCAATGGTAGCATTTTCATAGTCAATTTTTGGAATTAGTATCTCTCTGTCTAAGTCAATATCTTTAGGAATTTCCTTTTTAGTGATTAGAAGTCTTAATGGTTTCTTTTGTTTGACTTCTGTGATGACTGGTTTGACCTCAGGAATAGACACAATAGTGGAGATGGAAGGACTAGCAGTGAAAACTAGGATAGGACTTGAGTATTGAGTGCTAATAGGAGTATTTACTGGATCAAAAATTGGAATACTTCTCAAAAATGATGATAAAATCGGTAATGTAGTATCTGAACTAACTAGATTTGAAGTAGATGAAGATAATGCTGACAAAATTGTAGAACAAGCTAGAATCAAAATTGTAGAACTTACTGTTACACTGATTGGTGATGATGGAGTTGAGGAGACTGGATTGGTGGCTGAAGAAGTAATAGTGAGCTTGGTAGAAGAAGTACTTGGCACATATGTATCAGATACCTAGAGCTGGGAGAAGGTCAGTGAAGATTGAGCAATTGATGTGGCAATTGTGCTCACAATCTCACTTGTAGAAGCTATCTCCTTAGTGGATGAAATAGTTTTTGGTGGAGAGTGAGGAAGGGATGCAATCATTGTTGCTGCAATTTTTACTGGATCATCTTCCTCCTTATCTTCCTCTTTAGCTTCTTCCTTCATTTCTTGTTCCTCCTTGTCTTCTTCCATTAATACATGCAGCTCTCCTAGTGAGACTGTGATGGATGGAGTGCCATCAATATCATCACTGTCACTGCTGTCATCATCCTTTATTTCCACTAGGTCTTCACTGGGCTTATGCAAATGATAGATGGTTTTACACATGTTTGTAGCATCATTTATAACATGCTCAATGTCTTTGATCAAAATTAAACATGTGTGAAATCTTATCATCATCTTACCTTCATGGTTTTTCATTGCAGTTTTTACTTCTGCTCCAGTGAGACTTGGTTGAAGATTCTTCAGGGATTTCTCATAGATGTCTTTTACCATTTGGGTGGCTGATTCCCATCTCAATTGGAATATTTCCAATAATTATTTTGAGATTTGGGAGACAAGCTGGTCTGGGGAGTATTTCCATTTTCCCATCTTGCTGAGTTCTAGTTCCTCTATCTGCATTTTCTCAGCATCTATTCTAGTTTCAAATTTCAATGCCTTGAAATTTGTGATGCCTGCTCCTTCTTCCAATTTTTTAAGCCTTTGCTCAAATGTGGGTGCAGGCCTAACTAGTATAGGTTCCTGCTTACCTTTTTTGGTTCTTCTTGTGAATATTGCAGTAGGCTTCTTCTTAGGTTTGGTAATTATTACCTTACCTTTCTTCTTCGGAGGTTCTTCTTTAGTTTCTTGTTCTTCTTTTTCTTCTTCTCCTCCTTTTTCTTCATCATCTCCTTCATCCTCACCTTTACCTTTTGTTAGCATAATAGGGCGAGATGCAGTTTTCAATTTTGCTATCTTCCTCTTGCCTTTGCTTATGGCCTATGGTAGCTTGATTTCAAGCTCAATTCTGGCCTTTGCTTCATCATGGGTTCCAAAAATAGGTTGCTTTGGGTCTACTAGCTCATTTACTAGTGCTTCTATGATGTCTTTGGCTTCATCAATATTTACCTCATAGGGAAGAGGTTTTACCCATGCAACTCGGGGTCTGACTGCCTAGATGTACACCTTGTCACTGTCAACCATGAAACATACATCATCTTTGTAATCCTCAACAAGCTTAGGAGGAATCCTGAACCTATTATTCATCCTCTCCTTGAGGCCTTCAAGATAATTGTCCATAATGCTATGAAAATTTTCACCCATCTCTGCTACGAACTCATTTATTTGATACAAAATTGGAATGTCTTTTCTCCATACGATAGTTCCTTTAGATGGGATTAATTTTTGAATGTAGAAAAATAAACAAATCAATAGAGAACCAAATTTACAAGATTTATTCTTGGAAGTCCTTATACTATCCATATTTTTATTCAATTGTTTCAGCAATACCTCGAACAAATCAAATTCAAGGTTTTTGTTTACAATATTAAGGGCCAAATCCACAGCTTCACAAGGTACACTATTCAATCTACTGGAACTGTATAATTTATATGCAATTACATGAATGCAAAATCTTAGTTCAACATCAAATACAATGTTTACCTTCAAACCTCTACCATCCCACTCGGCTAGGGTTTGCTTCTGTAGCTCTTCCAAACCTAGGGTTTTGGTGGCTTTTGCTTTATTGAGCATACAGAGACCCATGACTTTTTAAATCATCTTCTTTGTGATTAGCAGTGGCTACTCTAACCATAATTGTCCATTATGCACCCGACTCAAGATATACCTAATCCATTTGGTTTGGAAGTTTCTAGGCATATGCGAGATATGAGTCAAGCCTTTGGTTTCAAGATGCTTGAACTCAAGTTTCAGAGAACCATCTACACTCATTTCACCTAGGGCACCATCCATCTCTAGGTTTCCAATTTCTTGAATAGAAAATTTGAAATGAGTATGAATATCATTGATAAGAAGTACCTTAGGAGGTATTTGTGATTGAGCTCCAGTTGGGTCGAGTGATTCTGCAATGACCAGAACAATCTTGAAGTTGGGTGCTTTCCATTCTATACCCTTTATCAACATTTTTGAACCTCTTTTTTCCTTGGTGCTACTAGTGCTTGTGGATGCCATAGTTGCTCGGTAAGTATAAGAAAATCTTGAACAAATTCTCTGCTTGAAAAGAACTTGAAATCGCTTGGAATTTGCTTTGGATTCACTGGAGATTTGCCCTTTTGATGGAAATACTGTCATTAATGCTCAGTATGAAGGTAGATGAGATGACATAGTGCTCGCCAGTCTATCATTGATTTACTTAGTAAAACCTTGCAACTTAGTGTCCAAACAAAATCTTTGATACTCCCAACCTATCTTGGTAATGTTTTTAACCAACCTTGCTTGGTAGATGCAACACGGTGAATGATAACTTTTCTTTGGTCCTTGTATTTGAAATATTGATTTCAACCATTTGTACTCTTTTACACTAAAACTACTTAAGATATGGCTAGAGGATGTAGTTCTTGATTCTTCTTAAATCTAATTGGAAATGGTGGAGTCACCCATTTCTTGAGTGATATGACCATCATTTGAACTATCTTGCTCGATAGATTTAGGAATCCATTGTTGTCTCATCTGCTTTCAATGTTATCATCTTTAGCTTTCTCTTCATCTTCAATTCTTCTAATATTCATGCAATTCTTTGCAATATGACCAAGTTTAGTACATGTGTAACATCTTATAGTTGTATCCTTCTTTCTTAGGTGATGTCTTGCACAGTTTATCCCAATGTGTCCATATTCTCCACAATAGTGACACCTACACCAAGTATTGTAGTCCCAACCAAATATTGCTTTGATAATTTGTTTTTTTGGATTGAATGTTTTTTATTTACATTTAGATGCCTTGTGACCTTGTTTCTTGCATTTGTGACATTTGCCTTCAAATTTTGGTTTCTCTTTGCATTTATTAGCTTTGTGACCATGCTGATTGCAATTGAAGCATTTGCCATTGAATTTTCCATTTCCATTACTGCAACATTTGTTTGATATATGACCTATCTTGCCACAGTGATTGCAAGTGGGTTTTTGATTCCCTTGGGCACCTTGTTTGGATGATTCTCCTTCTTCCTTGTATCCAAGATTGGTTTTACCTTTTTGTCTATCAATATTCTACTCAATATGTTGATTCAATTGGTTCATGTCTATTTGAGATTTCATCATTCTTTCATTGACTTTCCTTTTAGTGATCAAGTCATTTTCCAAACTTTCATTGATTTGTCTCTTAGATCTCAAATAACTTTGTAAGCTTGCATTGATTTGTCTTTTAGTGATTAAATCATTTCTCAAACTTTCATTCTCAGATCTTAGATTCAAAATTTCTTCATTTGCATTAGATAGTTGACCTACAAGATTTTCATGCTGAAGGAATTGATTATTTCTTACCTCTAAGTCTCCATTTGCTTTGTTTCTCTATTCCAAAGCTTCACATAGCCTGATTGATTGGATTTCTTGTTATCTTTTAAGCTTCCTTACTTCTTCCTGTAGAGAACCATTCTTTGCTAGGAGTTCCTTGATTGCTTCATTAGCTTCATTTGAACTACTTGATGGTAAAAGGCCTTCAATATTTTCTTCAATGTACTGATGATCATTCATTTGTCTTGCAAGTTCCTTCCTTCTTTTTAGATATTGAGAAAGATGCTCCTTTACTTCTTTGAGTTGAGCCATGGCCATTTCTAGATCTAGCTTTTCATTTTCAATAGATTTGTCAAGTTTGAATATCTCCATTGTACTTGATCTTTGCTCAAGCTGTCAAACTTTATCCTAAGAACCAAAAGGATCTGATGCCAATTATTGGAAATATTTAGGATAAGATAGGTTACTGAGAGGGGAGGGATGAATTAGTAACTTATCAAACTTTCAAACAATTCAGCATTTTAACCATTCACCATTCATTCATCTAATCTACTGCATAACTGAAAGAACAAACATTCATTGCACATGTACACAGAGATTTGGTGACCCAAAAACCTTCCAAATAGAAAGTAAAACTAGGGTGGGGATGATGCCAAAAAAACTTCAATACTGCATTATAAAGTTTCCCTGTTAAGGCTTACAATGATCACTTCTAGTGATCTATCCTGTTAGGAGCAAGTAGGACAGCTAGATCCACCTTGTTAGAGGATTTAGAAACATACAGTAAAGTATGCACTCTGTTAGGAGATTTAAAAAAAGACTATTAAGTCTACCCGATTAAAGGATTTATAAACTAATTCACCTGTTAGGATGAAGTAGTGGATCTACTTACAACTATTTGCTGATAATATCCTTTTTGCATTGATCACCCGATGTGATAGATATAACTTTTTTTCTCCTATGTTGACCTTGCTGAATCCCTTTTATTTTGCTGCTGATTTGCAATTCCTTCTTTTCAAGTGAACATCAATCTCTTCCTTTTTATATCTTTTTCACACCCCTCATATATATCATACTACAAATGATATCATATATTACATATATTCCAATTCATTATTTACAACTGCAAGGTCAGCCAAAACATAAGTGAACAAAACATTATTGAGTCGACCAGAGTGTAGAAAACTCTGGTTCCTCAAGCTGACTTAGTGACCTTCTGATACTCGACATCCACTACATTACTTGGCATCATCATGCACTCAGTAGAAGTAGAGGCTCAGTTCATACTAGCCACACAACACTGCTTGGAACTCGATAACCATTAGTGACTCAGTAGATATAGTGCCACTCGGTAGAAATTGAGTTCTTCGTTTACCTTGCTTTGCTCAGTGAACACTAAGTTCTTCATTTACATTTCTTTACTCAGTGAACACTGAGTTCTTCATTTACCTTGCTTTACTTGGTGAACACTGAGTTCTTCATTTAGCTTTCTTTTCTTGGTGAACATTGTTGAACTTCTCATTCACTCGGTATCCTCTGAAATGCTTAGTGAGAACTGTTTACCTGCTCAACTTATAAGGTAACCACTAAATGCTCGATATACACTGTAGACTAAGTGATGAGCTAGATAAACATTCAAAATTGAATAAGTGTTTTCACTAATGACAAATATATCATAATTCCAACATGATCTATCATCAGGTAAGGAAGTGCAAATCAAAGGATCATTGCTAAATCATTGTAGCAAGTGAATTAGCAAAATATCTTAATAGAGTATTCCTAATAGGTTGTATTGAAATCCTCTAACAAGGTTCTTACTTAGTTGTGAGTTAATTTCCTTTAGCAAGGCACACTTGTAACAAGGTTTTGAAATCTTTTAACACGATGAGACTTACTAGTCTTTGTAAGCCTTTAGTAGGGTAGATCTTTCATAGGTTATACCATGTCTCATGATCAAAACATTGTGACCTTCATTGGATACACTTTATTACTATAGTAGTGAAGATTTGTGGGTGTTATACCCACCCTAGTTTTACCTTCTCATTGGAGGGTTTCTAGGTAATCATATTTGGTGTCATATGTGTGTGAATGCTTATATGTTTACATGATCTAGATGCACATGCTTTACATGGTATTTTAGTTTACTTAGTGAATGTATGAGATGGATGTGTGGCAGAGGTTTTTATGGGTCTAAGTTTAAACTATTGATTCATCGCCCCACCCCCTTTTCATTAGTTTACCTTTCCTATTGTAATTCCAACATTAAACAAAGCCATTCTTAAGATCCTACATAGAATAGTTTGTAAGAATGGTAGAGATTGGTATTTATAGATAAATCCAACATTGCAAGCCTATAGAACAAGTATTTTTATTCCTATTGGGGCTACTCCTTTTGCCCTTACATATGGTGTTGAAGTTGTGTTACATTTAGATGTTGATATTCCTCCACTTAGAGTTTCCCCTAAAGGTCTAGTTATAGATAAAGACTACCACACCATGAGACTTCAAGAGTTAGAACTTCTAGATGGGAAAAATCAAGCATAATTTCACCATATGAATGTTTATCAAAAGTGGATGTCAAAATCCTTCAACAAAAAGGTTCTCCCTACCAAATTCCAAGTGGGAGATCTTGTCCTATGTGAAAATCCAAAGAATCAACAACATCGAGATCAAAAGAGAAAATTTAAACCTATTTTTCTTGGACCCTACATAATTACAATAACTTTTGGGTCAGGTGCTTATTTACCATCTATAGCAGAGGAAGAGAAACTCTAATATAGAAGCATCCTAGGTTTAAGAGCAATCTTACATCACCCAAAAACATTTTCTTTTCAATCTTTTATATTACAATAAGGACTAGTAGATAGGGTGGTTATTATTTATGAGAACTTCTTATTTTTAGCAAGTTTGTCATATGAGCTCAAAATGTTCTCATTTTCTATGTGAAGGTTCATTTTAGATTTATAAGCCTACCATAAAAATCTCATTGCTCTAGCTTAACTATTAGAGAAGTTATTACAGATTTTTGGTGGAAAAATTTGTAGAAAAATATTCAGGCTCACCATTGGAGGCCTTAGAGTGCCTAGATGAGGTTTGAAAACCTGACAAAAGGGCACTTGCACCTTTCCAAATTTGTAGATCATGAGCTAGTGTTTCTAAAAAGTGGTTATAATAGCTAATCAGAGTAATGGTTCATGAATTATGGCCTATTGAAGATGGACTACTAGGAATTTCTAAAATAATTTGTCAAAGATGTATTTATCTAACTCAATCTGATTGCCCTAAGCATTAAGTTTGAGCATCCATAACCTTCCTAGGTAGCATAAAAATTGCCTATTTAAGAAAGGCCTAAACATTGTCTAGGACAACTCTAGTTAGTAGTTTGCATCTTAGTCTTGCAAATTACTGTAATGAAGGCACCCATGTAGGTTAGCATATTGTACTTGTGAATTCTATAATTCCATATTTGTGGTGCAAAAAAGAAGTCCATATTTTGTTCTCTTATTTGCTATTGTTTCTTGTTTCTATTATGATTTATGGTATTAGGGGGAGCACCCTTCATCAAGTGGTATTAGAGCTAGAGCTTTTGAGTGTGTACACAAATCACCAACTATAAGGAAATTCAAACTAGGATTGTGGTTTGGGCTGAGCATGTAGATAGATTGCCGATTGTGAGGAAGTTTTCACTAGGGTTTTTGTGGAAGCAAAAAAATACTTCCAGAAAGAGAGGATGGAAGAGGAACTATAGGTGCTACACTTGATGGTTTTAGATCACTCCAAATTAAAATACAAGCTTTGGAAGAAAAAACACATAGAGGAATAAGTCTTCCTGTTAGATATGAAAGTGAGCATGATGATGAAGTAGAAGAAAATGCCAAAGTAGAGGCATTTATAAAACTAGAAGAAGAGAGGCTTTTAAAGGCCATCTCTAAGATTGGAAAAAGACCTAAGTTTGAGGTTCCCACATTTCAAGAAACCTTAACCTAGAGGAGTTGATCAATTGGATCATTGAATAAGAGGAGTACTTTGAGTATGAAGATATTGAGGATCCTAATAGGGTCATGTTTTCAAGGGAAAAACTGAAGGGACATTTAAAGATCTAGTGGAAGGAGGACCAGTTATAGAAAAATAGAAAGGCAAAGGAAAAAATCACTAGATGGGATTAGATGATAGCTAAACTAAAGTGACAATTCATTCTTCAAGATAATGATCTTGATCTATTGAAGAAAATACAAGGGTTGAAGCAAGTAGGAAAATCTATTCAAGAGTATACTGAAGAGTTATACTGAGTTCTCATTACAACTAGCCATGCATAAGCTAATAAGAAGAAACTAACCTATTAACTTAATGAGTTAACCCCAAGTATTTAGGATAAGATGAGTCTAGTTCGGATAAACAATATTAAAGATTCATACTAGTTTTCCCTGAGAGTGGAGTAAAAACTAAGAAGAAGTTTGACAACAAGAATAGCAGACAAGGTCGTGGTGGAAGATCTGCTAAATGGTTTTATGAGGCCACAATGATGATCAAAAGAATAAGGATGAGGCTAGAAGTAGCAGTTATGACTAGAGGGGAAACAATTCCAATCATTTAAATTATTAGAAGAATAGAGATAAAAGAGGAAGAGGCAGAGGACAAGGATTTGGAAGAGGAGGCTTCCATGGGAAATGATCTCATTGCGAAGAAGAAGGGTTTAGAACATTTGAATTTTCCTAGTGCCAAGGAAGGACATATCAAAGAATAGAAGGCCAAGCCAGAGTTGCACATGTCGATAAAGATCCCAGATCCTCACATTATGAAGATGCCAAAAGAGGAGAAGTCTTAGTTAATAGAAGAGACCTACTGAGTGGCGAGAGTGAACTTGATCAAAGAAGAGCTTGTTTTGAACAAGGTACATACATGAAGAAAAGTGTTGTGATTTGATCATTGATGGTGGAAGTACTAGCAATCTAGTGTTAGAAATGATGATCACAAAGTTAAAGCTGAAGAGAAAAAAATAATTGAATCTGTACCATATTTCTTGGGTGCAAAATGACCACACAGTCATGGTCAATGCATAGTGTTCAGTGAAGTTAAACATTAGAAGATACTAGGATGAGGTACTTTGTGTATCATACCTATGGAAATATCTCATCTGTTGTTGGGTAGGTTGTGGTAGTTCGATACACATGTTGTACATAATGGCTGAGAAAATACCTACACTCAACCCAAGGGTGGAGTGAAGCATCAGTTGAAGCCATTGAAAGACAAAGAAAATAAGTTATGTAGTGCTTCTAGAATATGTTTTGTACTTGTGAATTCTATAATTTTGCATATGCAGTGCAAATAAGATGTCCATATTTTGTTCTTACATTTGATGTTGTTTCTAGTTTCTATTATCATTTATGGTATTACCCTTCATCAAACTCCCTGATCCTATCAATGTGTTGCACTTGAAGAAGATCTATCCATGATGCTCATTCTATCTAGGGGCATCCTTTGTACATAATTATTGATCTTGAAAAAAAAGATATATTGTAAAAAATTCTAAAAATTAGAAATATCTTGAAAAAATCATCATCTTAGTGAAAACCAAGAAATATGATCTTTGATGTGTCTCAAAAAAAAATTATATATTCAAAAAAATAAAAAATAAAAAATCAATTAAAAGAATATTAAAAATATTTTAAAATTTTCAATTTTTCAATTTTTTTTAAAAATTAAAATTTAAAAAAGGGCCTTGGTAAAAACCTCGAAACAAGTGCCTTGGTAGCAAAAATACTAAAAAAATCATATTGTAAAATGTCCTAAAAAATATGAAAAAATGAAAAAAATTGTAATAAAATCTAAGTGGTGAAAACTTGGAACCAGTTGCTACTTGAGGCCTTTTCACCCTTATTTCTTAGTTCGTGTCATCGACACTTAGCCTTTTTCCATCATGAATTGTCCTTTTTGCCTTGGTTTGGAATTGGTCTTTGTCTTTGTCTAGTGGGCATAACTATGTTATCTTTGGTCTCTTGAATGCATTAGTCTTTTGGACACCTTACGAATGGTACTCTTTTTTCTAATAGTACCCTAACTATATTTTTCAATACAACCCTTGACATAGAGTGTTTTTCAACACTTATCGATTTGGTCTTACCTAGTTTTTTCATGTGACCTAACCTACTTGCAAGCATTCAATCCTCATCCTTTGAACTTGGTATTAGTTAACACACTTATATTTTTAAACACAAATACTGACTACTTGAGCTATGTCATGCTCTATTCTCTATGTGCTCACTTTTATTGACTTTCATTTAGTATCCTTGTCTAACAAGTATCTCTATTGTGCATAGCTAGAGGACCTTGCACATAGGGCATGTTTTTATTTTCTTTCTTTTTGTGGGTGAGGTCTTGAAACTCTAGAGTGCCTCTTTTTGTACACTTGAAACAATTAGGATATTTGAGGCACCATCCTTGACTATTTTTGCACAATCATTCTTACGGTCATCCCAACATTTATGCATTGATGTGAGCATGGTTTCACAACATTAAATTGGGTAAGATAACATCAAATTCATCTTGAGCTTTATTTATTTGATGCTTATGTTCGAATCTTTCCACATTCCAATCTAATATATATCACACTCATATCTTCTTAGTTGCTCTTGTGAGCAGTGATGGTTGCATGATTTTTTGATGTCCATCAATAATGGCCCAGTGATGAAAATAAGTTCCTTAACATTCTCTAATGAATGATGAACACAAAATCATATGTTATAGTTTTTCTATTGCAAGTACACCTTTGCATTTTCATGTAACTTTCATTGTTAGACTTCATGTTTATTTGCATTCTAAGTTTGCATTATGAGTTTTAGAGGTTTTTCCTTCATCTTTCTTGTGGACTTTTAATCAACTATGATTAAATTTTATCTTAATTTCCTTATCTCTTTTCATGATCTCAATCAAAATTTTCTATCTTAAATAGTTGATTAATTTTGGTTCATTCTCTTTCTTAAGGAAAATTCTCTTTCTTCTTGTCATTTCTTTCCACCTCTTCAAGACTTCTATCTTCCATTCACTTTCACCCCACTTCATTTCTTCTAATTCAACTTTGGGCCATAATCATTCATGCTTGATGAAATACCTTGGTTCTATGATCCTTATATCTTTCATCTTATATCAAGAACCTTATCTTTAGTTTGATTTGATTAAATTTATCAATTTGTTATTTCTCCTCTATCCCATTTTGATTTCGATCATGAGGAGGTAGTACTTATCAAAATTCAATCCTTGATTCATCATTATCAATATTTTCCTCACCTGGGGAAACCTCATTTGAGATTATTATCTCAAACATGTCAATTACCTATTTCCAAGGGTTTTGACCTTGTATTTTTCAAATCAAAATTGAATTCTTTTTCCTAATGCATTCTAAAATCAACCACACAAATGGGTTGTTTTTTGATCCCAAGTCCATCTTACACTTCAACTGCATTCTTTGAATACATGTATTCCCAAATCAACCCAACATTAGTCAAAGAGGGGCAAATGTATGCAATCTAAAAGGTCACCTAGACTATGGACCCTCATTTATCTATTTATCAATTGCATGAATCAATGACTTGTAATAATTTATCAAATCAATTCAAATCATTTTCATTGATCTAATTGTAATTAATGCAATTATTTCAAAATTTCCTAGGGTTTGATGATTTTATCTTAAGTCTTATTTAATTAAAATAAAACTTCTCTTTTAATTAAATAAAATAATCTCATTTAATTAAAAGAAAATCTCCCTTTTAATTAAATAAAAAGTCTCATTTTCATTAAAAGAAAATATTTCCTTTAACTAAATAAATAAAAACCTCACTTAAATATCTACTTGTGATGAGAAAAGGAAATAAAACAAATAAAAATCCTTTTTTCTCCACACTTAAATGCACATATTTATAAGTGGGATTGATTTTTCCTCTTTCCACTATTGACATATCAATCAAGTTTTTTATTAGTGACAGCACAATTTAGATTTTGTATGGCTACTAAGCTCATTGAATAGTCTACAGTGTTTGCCATGTAATTCAGTAGCCACTAAATTCTATAGTTTCTATCAAGTCTTCTAGACTAACTCCAATGGCCATCGAGCATTCTAGTGGTTACCAAGGGAATTCAGTTAGTGTGAAGTGCAGCAGTTCAAACTGAGTAGAATCAGGCAGTGTGAAGTCTAGTAGTTCAACTCAAGCACTCTAGTGGTTATTGAGTTTTATAGTTTCTACTAAGCTAGTAGTTCATGTGATGTGAAGCCATTGTTAACTGAGCCATATGCAAAGTTACTATTTATCGAGTGAAGTCATGGTAAACTAGTAATTCAATTTGTGCCAAGTGAAAAAGTATCTACTGAGTCACCATTGCAAACCATGTTCGAGACTACTTTGACATGATTCTACTTCTACTGAGTGCATGACAATGCCAAGTAATGACAATGGGCATTGAGTATTAGAACTTCACCAAGCTAGTCTTTAGAACCCGAGTGTCTTCATTTGGACTAACTTTGTAATAATGGTGTTCACTTGTATAATGGCCAAATTTGTTATTATGTAAATTGGATTGGTATATATGTAATGTATTGTATCATATCCAATGTGTGTGAATATGAAAATTCATGAAGATAAGTGTGTAAGAATGCAAATGTAATCAAGCAGCTAATAAAGTATATATTAAAGGCCATATTAGAAAAGGATTAGAAGAGACATATCCATCACAAAAGGTGATCAGTGCAATCAAGGAATCTCGATCAACAATTTAGTTGTAATTCAGAGATCTATTATTTCATTCTAATAGGTGAATCAGTCTAAATCCTTTGACAAGGTAGACTTAATAGTCTTTCCCAAAATCTCTTTACCAAGTGCATACTTTACTATGTAATTGTAAATCCTTCAACAAGGTGGACCTAGTAGTCCTAATTGCTCCTAACAAGGAAGATCATGAGAGGTGATCATTGTAAGCCTTAACAGGCCAAATTTATGCTACAATATTGAAGTTTTGTGTGTCTCATCCCCACCTCAGTTTTGGTGATCATTGTAGCCTTAATAGGGTAGATCATTAGAAGTGATCATTGTAAACCTTAATAGGCCAAATTTATGCTGCAATATTGAAGTTTTGTGGGTCTCATCCCCACCCTATTTTTACTTTCTATTTGGAAGGTTTCTGGCTCACCAAATTATTATGTTCAAGAGTTACAAATGTTTTATGTTTTCAGTTTCGCATGCATGCAATTATATCAATAAATGATAATTGGTATATTGCTATAAAGTGCTAAATTTGATAAAGTTTTAGAGGTTACTAATTCACCCCTCCCCTCTTAGTGAGCTAGTATAATCTTAAATATTTCCAACAATTGGTATCAAAGCTTTATGGTTCTCAGGAGAAAGTTTAACAACTTGAGTAAAGATCAAGAATATGGAGATATTCAGACTTGGTAAGGCAATTGACAATGAAAAGTTGGATCTAGAAATGGCCATTGCACAACTCAAGAAAGCTAAGGAGAAAATTTCTCAATCCCTGAAAAGAAGAAATGAACTTGAAAATGAAATGAATGACCATCTCTACATTGAAGAAAGAACTAAAGACTTTTTCCGTTCAAGCAGTTCAGATGAAGCAAATGATGCAGTTAAATAACTCTTAGAGAAGAATGGTTCCCTGCAAGAAGAAGTAAGTAAGTTGAAAAGAGAACATGAAATTTAGTCAATCAGGCTATGTGAAATCTTGGAATAAAGGAACAAGATAAAAGAAGAAATGGATGGAAGAAACAATGAAATCTAGAACCAATCCCTTTAGCATGTAGATCTTATGAATCAAATCTCCAATGCAAACGAGGAAATTGTGAGCCAAAGACAAATTCATGAAAGATAAAGAAATGATCTAAATTTGGAAAGACAAATCAATGACAGAATAAGAAATGAGTTGAGATCTGAAAAGAAAATTAGTGAAAGATTGAAAAATGACCTAAACACTGAAAAGAAAATCAATAAAAGAATGATGAAATCCCAAGTAGACATGGTTCAACTGAAAGAGTAGAATCTTTATAGACAAAAGGGTAAAGTAGGAATTGGATACAAAGTAGAAGGTGAATCCGTCGAACAAGGTGCTCAAAGGAATCAAAGACCTACTTGCAATCACTATGGTAAGTTAGGTCATACATGAAACAAATGTTGGAGTAATTGTAAAGAAAAATTTAATATAAAATGCTACAATTTTAGTTAGCATGGTCACAAGGCTAATGAATGCAAAGAGAAACCAAAATTTGAGGGCAAGTGTTACAAGTGCAAGAAACAAGGTCACAAGGCATCATAATGTAGAACTAAGTCATTCAATCCAGTAGAGAAAATTGTTAAAGAAATATTTGGTTGGGACTATAACACTTGGTTTAGATGTCATTACTATGGAGAATATGGACACATTGGCATGAATTGTGTTAAACATCACACAAGGAAAATAGATACCACCATAAGATGTTTCACTTGTACCAAACTTGGTCATCTAGCCAAGAACTGAATGACTATAGGTAGAGCTAAAGATGAAAAGAAAGCGAAAATAGATAACATTTGAAAGTAGATGAGATAACAATGGATCCCTAAATCTATTAAGGATGCTAGTTCAAGTAATGATGGTCATGTCACTCAAGAAGTGGATGACTCCACCATTTTCAACTAGATTTTCAAAGGAGAACTAGAATTGTGTTATCAAGATCACATTCAAATAGTTCCAAATTAAAAGGTGACAAAGATCCAAATTAGTATTCAGGATACAAAAGGATCACTGAGGAAGATTGGTATCATTTATCACCAAGTTACCCTCTCTATTGAGTAAGGTTAGGTCATGGAATCTACTGAGAAAGGTTAGGAGCTACAAGACACACATGATTACCAAGTCATAGAACCTTCACTAAGTAATCAATAGAATAGTGGATAAAAGGCTATCGATCATAATCTCAAGCATAATGTCAAGAATGATGTCAACCTAGCTACCTTCATATCGAGCATTAATGGTGAAGTTTTAACAAAAAACATGAAATCAAATTCATTTTTCATTGTGAAATCTAAGTGCTATTGCGGAGAAGTGAATTCTAGTGTGATCAAGCAACTTCAAGAGAATTTGTAACAAAGTTATCAAGGTTTTCATAGTTTATCGAGAACAATGGCATTGACGAGCAGCAAAGTGAAGAAAGGGTCTAAGATGTTGGTTCAATAAGTCGAGTGGAAAGCACCAGATTTTGAACTTGTATCTATGATTGCAGAAAACCTTCCCTTAGCTAGAGCTCAATCATAAATTCCTCCAAAGGTACTCTTTATTAATGACATTCATACTCATTTCAAGTGTTCCATTCAAGAAATTATAACTTGAGAAATGGATGATGCCCTAGGTGAATTGTGTGTTAATGGATTTCTCAAACCCAAGCATAAACACTTGGAAGATAAAGGTTTGACCCACATTCCTCACATGCCACAATTTTTTCAAATCAAATGGATTAGATACATTCTAATTTGGGTGCATAATGGTCAACTATGGCTTGAGAAACCTATTTTGATTACAAATAAAATGATTCATTGCATCATCAGTCTCCCCATGCTCACTAAAGCTAAAACCACCAAAACCCTAGGTTAGGTTGAGGTAGAAAAGAAAACCCTAGCTGAGTGGGATGAAAGAGGCATGAAAATCAGTAGTGTAACTAATGTAGAACTAAAATTTGGGATACATGTGATAGCTCACAAGATATATAGTTTGAGCCACCTCAATAGTGTATCATGTGAAGCTATGGATTTAGCTTACAAAGTTGTGAAGAACAATTTGTCTTATGACTTGGCAAATCTATTGTTGAAGAAATTCAACAAGAACATGGAAAGTATTTGAACTTCTAAGAACAACCCCTACAAATTTGGCTCTCTATTGGCCTATTTTTTCTTCCCTTCCAAAGGCATGGTAGTATGGAGAAAAGATGTTCCTGTACTATACCAGATGAATGAATACATTTCAGAATTAGGAGAGAACTTTGTTAGCATTATGGAAAATTACTTTGAAGTATTCAAATAGAAAATGAATAAGAGATTCATAATACCTAGTAAGCTAGTAAAGGATTACCAAGATGATGTTTGTTTCATGGTTGATTGTGATAGAGTCTACATTTAGGCAGTACAACCTAGAATTGTATGGGTAAAACCTCTTCCTTATGAGGTAAATATTGATGAAGCAAGGGATATTATTGAGGCTTTGATTAATGAACCCATTGTTTCAAAGGCAACACACTTTGGAACATATGATGAGGCAAAGGCAAGGATAGAGTTGGAGATAAAGCTCCCACAAGTGGTTAACAAAGGTAAGAGGAGGATAAAAAAATTGAAAACAAGCACACCTCTTATGTTAACTGAAGGTAAAGGAGAAGATATAGAAGAAGTAGAGGATGAGGATGAGTCTGAAAAGGAAGAAGAACTAGTGAAGAAGAAAGGCAAGGTGATCATCACCGAGCCACCTAAACCATCCATAGTAGTCTTCACAAGGAGGTCCAAGAACAAAGGCATTGATATTGTCCTTAGAAAACCTCCTCCCACCTTCTAGGAAAAAATGAAACAAATGGAAGAAGGTGCAAGCATAACAAACTTAGAATCTATGAAGTATGAAACTAGGATAGAGGCAGAGAAGAAATAGGTGAAGAACTAGTGTTGACCAAAATGGGAAAATGGAAGTATTCACTAGATCAAATAGCCTCCCAAATCTCTAATGAATTATTAGATAAAATAAAGCCAAGATGGGACTTTGCAACACAAATAGCAAAAGACATTTATACACAAACCCTAAGGTAGTTGCTATTGAGCATGATAGATGCTGAGGTAAAAGAGTCCTTGAAGAAAAATGAAGATAAAATGACTCTTAGATTTAATACATGTTTAATTTTGATCAAGGATATAGAGCATGTGGTTAAGAATGCCATAAACATGTGGAAGAATGTTTATCATTTGCATAAACTAGGTGACTT
This sequence comes from Cupressus sempervirens, assembly GCA_028749045.1. NCBI lineage: Eukaryota > Viridiplantae > Streptophyta > Pinopsida > Cupressales > Cupressaceae > Cupressus > Cupressus sempervirens. The sequence continues at coordinate 741,091,637 of CM053791.1, read as the reverse complement.
CCTAGTAGATGTTAAAGATAATGATGATGATAGTGATGATAATGAAGAAGAAACTTATACTAAGCCCACACATTTTGACAATGAGGAAGTTGAAGAAGATAAAGAGGAGGAAGCTACTGAGGAAGTTAAAGAAGATGATAAGGTGACTAACCCAATGAAGATAGTAGTTGTAGTCATTGCCTCAATTCCTCACTCTCCAAGAAAACTAGTTGCTATATCAAGCTCGAAGATAGCTTCAAAAAGTTTGATTGTGACAACTATAGGTACTTCAAATGTCCAATCACTCGTTGCCCCCACACAACTCAGTACATCATTGATAGAAGTGACTACCACTTCATCTATCAAGTTGTAACCTCCCTCTTCTTCTGCTCTTGAGTTGTAGTCATCAGCAATGGATACAACATCTTCTACAATTTTGAGCTCTATAGTAGTAAGTACTTCAATTTTGGATTCTACAATTTTGTCTACTTCAGTAATGACTTCTTTAGGTTTGGATTCAACAAGCATTACTATTAGTATTCCATTAGTTAGTACTATATCAATTTTCATAGCAAGTCTTAGTATATCTACAAATGTTTCCATCCCAGATACAAAGGCATTAAGTACAAGGATAGTTGAACCCAATCTTCAACTAAGTACAAGATTTTTGAGTAGAGACAAGGAGATAGAAGAGGATATAGACCTAGATAAGAAAATAGAAATTCCCAAATGGGACTTTTATAATCTTACTATGGATCAAATGCATATAGCTGGTGAACTCCTCCAAAAGAAGGAAAAATAGTAGAAATTAAGAGAGGAGAGAGACATGTAATATAAAATTATTAATGATGCTAAAAATATTTTGTCTGAGGCTATAGTTATTAAGGTTGACACTTCTCAACCTATTTTATTACAATTATCTAAGGCAGTCCAAAATTTTAATGAGGACACTAGTGGTCAAGATAAGTTAATTGAAAAAGTAGAAAAGAAATTTGAAAATAAAGTGCTTGAGCACATTGCTTAGCAAATTGCTATCCATCAAATTGATCTTTCCTGAGCTATAAATAGTCTTCAATCATCTTGCACTAATGTGACATCACTTTTTGGAAAGTTATGTGATATTACCAAGTTCACAAAGGAGATAAAGAGAAAATTGACAAAGATTGATAAATTTCTAAAAGCCAATGCACAACAATTGCAACTTGACTCTAGTTCAAGCTCTACACATCATATGAAAATCAAATTTCTATTAGACATATAGGTAGAGTTGTTGAGAGAAGAACAAAGGATCCGCTCATCACTAATTGATATTCAGAATATGATCCTTCCTATCATGGATAAAATGCAAAGACGTATTGCTTACTCAAAAACCTTGATCCATGACAATAACTTCTCTATTGCACATCACATGATAGAACTCTCTACAGAAGTTCAAAGTACTCTATATACATGCAAGATTTTGCAAGAAAATTGGGATAAAACCCTGACACTTATTCTTAAGGTACATTCTGAGTTTCTATCTCATTTTGATGTCTCCATATAAATAAGTTTTGAATAAATATTTGACATTATTGTCAAAAAGGGGGAGAGACTATGTATAGTGAGACACTATGTATATTGTATGGGGGAGAATCATGTAAAGAGAGAAAATGTATAGAGTAGAGGAGAACTTTGTAGATATGTTGTATAATATACTATATATACTTACAAAGACAGGTTTTGAAAAATCTCAATATAGTATACCCTACTAAGCCAATATCACATGGTGATGTATATAAGTTTTGGCTAATAAGTGTTTTTTCCACTAATGCCAAACGAGGAGATTGTTGACATATCAATCAAGTTTGTTATTAGTGACAACACTTATTTAGATTTTCTATGGCTACAAAGCTCATTGAATAGTCTACAGTGTTTTCAATGTAATTTAGTAGCCATTGAATTCTATAGTTTCTAATGAATTTTCTAGATTAATTCTAGTGGCCACTAAGCATTCTACTAGTTACAAAGGGAATTTAGTTAGTGTGAAGTGTAGCAGTTCAAACCGAGCAGAATCAGGTAGTGTGAAGTCTAGTAGTTCAACTTGAGCACTCCAATAGTTACCAAGCTTTGCAATTTCTACCGAGCTAGCAGTTTATGTGATGCAAAGCTAGTGTTAACCAAGCCATATGTGAAGTTAGTGTTTATTGAGTGAAGTCATGGTAAACTAGTAATTCATTTTATGCCAAGTGACATAGTATCTACCGAGTCACCAGTATAGACCAAGTTCAAGACAACTTTGAGGTTATTAGTATGGACTAAGCTTCTACTTCTACCAAGTGCATGCCAATGCTGAGTAATGATTATGGGTGTTGTGTATTAGAACTTCACCAAGTTAGTCTTTAGAATCCGAGAGTCTTCATTTGGGTTGACTTTGTAATATTGGTGTTAACTTGTATAATGGCCAACTTTATTATTATGTAAATCAAATTGGTATATATGTAATCTATTATATCATATCCAATGTGTGTGACTATGAAAATTCATGAACATAAGTGTGTAAGAATGTGAATGTAATCAAGTAGCAAATAAATTATATATTGAAGGCCATATTAGAAAATGAGCAGCAAAGACATAGCCATCACAAAAGGTGATCAGTGGAATCAAGGAATCTCTATTAGAAATTTAGTTGTAAGTTAAAGATCTACCATTTCATTCTAATAGTTGAATCAGTCTAAATCCTTTAACAATGTAGAATTAACAATCTTTCTCAAAATCTCTTTACCAAGTGCATACTTTATTGTGTGTTTGTAAATCCTTCAACAAGGTCGACCTAGTAGTCCTAATTGCTCCTGATAGGGTAGATCATTAGAAGTGATCATTGTAAGCCTTCATAGGCCAACTTTATGTTGTAGTATTGAAGTTTTGTGGGTCTCATCCACACCCCAATTTTACTTTATATTTTGAAGGTTTCTGAGTCACCAAATTATTGTGTTCAAGTGTTATGAATGTTTTATGTTTTTAGTTTCTCATGCATGCAATTAGATCAATAAATGATATTTGGTATGTTACTATAAAGTGCTAAATTTGATAAAGTTTTAGAGGTTACTAATTCACCCCTCCCCTCTCAATAACCTAGCATAATCTTGAATATTTCCAACATCCAATTTCTTGTCAAACACTACTTTTTTCTTATTGGTGAAAATTTATCTCAGATGGATCAAACCCTATTATCTCATATTGGTTGTAAGTAGCCTCCCCAACTTCACACTTGACTATATAAGGATCCCTCTCCTTCTCATTTCATAACAAGAATAAGAATTGTAAGTTTAGTGGATATAGTATTATTATGCTACAAGTTTGGAGAGCAATTTTGGAGTTTGAGCCTTAGGGTTTGGACATTGGAGCTTCATTGCAACTTCTCTCTTCTTTTCTTCATTTTTCATGCATCCATGGCCTCAATCATCATGTTTCATTTTTGCATTTTCATATTAGCTCAGTGTCATATATGTTTTCATAGATTAATATTGCATTTTTATTTCCTTTCATAGATTAGATTTCCTTTCTTGCATTACTTTGCATTTCTTTAGTTTAGATTAGCTTGCATCTTCATTTGCATGAATATTTGATGATCATGGAGACTTGAACTCTTTCTTTTCCTCTTTGAACCTTTCATTTTATGGTGTACTTGCATGGAAAAAGGTAGTTCAAATTGAGGACCTACATTACAAACCCTTGCACTCCATGAATAGAGAGCTATGAGTCACCATTTGAGATCTCCTTCTTGAGAAATCTTGGATATAATGATTCAGAGAAGTGTGTCATTTTAGCATACAAGTTCAACCATAAATATATAGTTCAGCCATAAATATTAAACACTTAATAGTTAACATCTTTTTAATTTTTTCCAAATGCATAAGATCTCATACGAATATAAAGAGTGAAATTCATTTTCTCATACATTTCCAAACTTAGGAACTATTTAATCTAATAAGAAATGGTTGGGAAAAGATAAAATCATCCATGTGAGATCAAAATATTAATTTAAAACATGTCACAAAGTGCTACTAACTTAGAGGCATTTTGAAAATGGTGTATTTGAAAGCTAAATTTGTGCAAAGTGGCATAATGATAAGATTGTTTATTATGGGTTGAGATATCATATAAAACAATTTAGGACTTCTATTTATTATTTCTAGCTTATTTTCATTGTGAGATGGCCTCTCCTATTTCATTGTGATATAATGAGGGGTGATATAAAATTAATGAAGCCTATCATCTATGAAAAATCATAGGAGAATTTCAAAGTATAGATAAAATATTTTGCAAGATCCCTCACTCCATAAATTGATAAACTACATGAGTCATATGTGTAAGTTAGAATGACATTGTTTTAAGAATTAGAGTAACATATTTGAAACATTTTCCATTTAAAGCACTTAAAAGTTTCTTAAATAGAAATTAAGGTTAGGAATTTTTGTAAGTATAAGAAAGGAATAGATGAATCATACATGATTTTTATTTTTTAAAATAGAAGAGGAATAAAGTTGAAATGGCCTCATCATGACCACAAATATTTTCCCAAACAATTATTGGTTTCCTAAAAGGGCCCTATGTACATCTATAACAAATTCACCAATCTGAATCCGACACCATGATCATATCTTAAATATTTTAGCTTCAAACTTAATTATATGTTGATGATAGACTTAAATATTTTGAATTTCAAACATACCTTTCTAGGTAGACATGGTGACCAAGTAGTGTCTGATAGTTTCCCCCATCATCTAGCAGCTTGTAGAAGTGTCAAATAATTTTTTTGGGGACTCAGGAGGAGAACCAGGTTCATCAGTTCCTCGAAGATTTGTCCTTTTTTTTACTCTATCATATGATGGAGAACAACGAAATGTTCTAGGGTCCAGGCCCCTTTTGTAAGATGAGGGAAATTCTAGCGTTTGGACTATAATCATAGGCAAAGGTGAGTTACCCAATGTTTAGATAGAGTAGTGTGAAGTCCCAAAGTTAATATTCCTCATTTTTTGTCAACTAACCTAATATGGGTTGGATGCCAAGATAACGAGTATAGTATATTTTTCCAAGACACTATTCTAGACCTTTTGATATCTTTTATGCCATTGAATCTTATTGGTAAATTCAGAGGGTCTTGGCCTAATATTGAAATTATTTGTATCTTCATCAAAAGAAAATAGAATCTCAAAGGCCATGTTGAGATTGCAACCCTTCCAAGGGGTTTCCTTTTGTTTGAATTTTCTAATAAAGAAGATTGTGACTATGTCATGTGTGGTGGACCTTGGATACTTGGAAAGATTTCTCTCCCTTCTATAAATGGTCCCTTGAATAGAACTATGATGATTCTATTATCTCCTCAATTCTATTTTGGGTTAGATTAATTCAAAATAAGAAAAAAATTAAGATGGATGTTGAGTTTGAATCTCTTCCTTTCTCTTTTCTGGTGTTTAACACAAATTTTCATTGGGCTTAAAATAACCCTATGAATATAATGAAAGTAGATCCTATAAAGGCTCTTTTTCCCCACTGAGGCCCCCCTTCTCTTCCAATCTTGAAGCCTATCTAGAAAAAAAAGTTTTTAGAAGAGTAGAAAGAGTCTATCCAAGCTTTAGTAGGTGAACAAAAGATGAATTTTAGTTAGATGATTATTTCTGCCCCTATTAATGCATTGGTAGATGGATGTCTCTTCTTAGGATATTCTAAGGTAGTGTTTGTGGCCTTAGAGACCCACTTGTTAGATGTCTCTTTGGTTTAGAAGATTCCCCAGCCTTTGGATCCAATTTTGTTAACAAAACCATATTCTTTGGATACAGTGGTTAGTAAGGTTGGTACTAACCAAAAAAGATGGGCTTGAGGAAGGTCTAATTAATAGCTTTATGATGAAGAGTTTAAGTGATGAAGGGTGGTCTCCTTAGTACCATAAACACATAATAGAAAGAAAGAAACAACAACAAATGTGAGAACAAAATATGGACTTCTTATTTGTGCCAAAAATGTGGAATTATAGAATGCACAAGTACAATATGCTAACCCACATGGGATCCTTCATTACAATAATCTACAAGACTAAGCTATAAAATAACACTTAGATCTATCTTAGGCAATGTTCAGGCCTTTCTTAAATAGGCAATTTATGCCACTCAAGAAGGTTCTAGACATTGAAACTTAATACCTAGGGATGAAAGACACTAATAAAACATATATAGTTGGAGAAATACATCTTTGGAAATTATTTTAGAAACCTTGTGTAGCCCAACTTTGGAAGGACCCCTCTGTTGAGTTCTTCGACCTCATTTGAGCACTCTAAGGCCTCCAATGGTGAGCCCTAAGATTTTTTCTACAAATTTTTCCACCAAAAATCTGCAATAACTTCTCTAATACTTAAGCTGGAGAAATGAGATTTTTATGGTAGGCTTATAATTCTAAAATGAACCTTCATCTAGAAAATGAGAATATTCTGAGCTTGTATGACAAACTTACCAAAAATAGAATGTTCTCATAAATAGTAACCACCCTATCTACTAGTCCTTATTAAAATAGAATAGACTAAAAATAAAATATTTTTGGGTGATGCAAAATTGCTCTTACACCTAGGATGCTCCTACATTAGACACCCAGATTAATTTGAGAAGTGACACCGTCAAATCTCAAGTGTTCAGAGGAAAACCAAGGTGGTTAACCTCCTCTCTTGCTAGCAATGATGAATCTTCTATTGGCCTACCTTTCTATTTCACCAAGCATGCCTCATAATTTTTGTTCCTTGTAATTTTACCAACTTGACTATGCTATATCTCCTTTATCTCCTTTGTAGTTGAACTAGCTACTCGAGTACTCCACTACACTTCCATAACTTCATCCTCATCACCTCCTTCATAATACTCTATCAAATTTAAAATATTAAATACTAGTAAAATAATCAACTTAGTAGGCAACTCCACTTCATAAGAATTTCCATAATCATGCCTTTTCCCTATCTTGCATGGTCCAAACTTCTTCATCTTCAACTTATTATATGTACCCACTAGAAAAGGCTCACTTTTCAAATGAACCATGAATTCAACTCCAATCTAAAATTCCTTATACCTACTTTTCACATTTTCCTTAGCCTTATACTATGTGTTCATCTTTATGATGTTCTCCTGCACCTCCTCATGAATGTTCTTCAAATATTCAATAAATTCTTTAGCTTCAACACTACTTATCTCTCCTTTATCTAGTTGCCCCAATTTAGAAGAATTTTTGGGACTACTCCCATATATAATCTATATTGATGATCTACTAATACTCCTATTGAAAAAATTATAATATGAAAATTTAGATTGCAGTAAAATTAGATCCCATCTTTTTTGCTTGTCTCCAATCAAAAATCTTAGCAAGCTTCCCAAACTCTGATTCACAACTCTTGTCTATCCATTAGTCTATGGATGATGTGATGAACTATACTTCAAATATATCTTTAGCCTCTTCTACAATGTATACTAGAAATACCCAACAAATTTAATATCTCAGTTTGAAACTATACTCTTTAGAAACCATGTAGTCTCACCACTTCTCTGAAAAATGACTTATCCACATGAACATCATCAATAGTCTTCTTGAAAGGAATACAAGGTGCCATCTTTGAAAACCTATCAACCATGACAAAAAGGGAAATCATTCCCACAATGTGTCCTTGGTAATCCAAGAACAAAATCCATGCTAACATCCTCCCATGACTTCTCTATTATAGGTAATGGATGATACAACCCTTTATTTTCTTGAACTCCTTTTGGCATGTAACATACTCTACAAATCTATAAAAATTTCTTCACATCTTGCTACAACTATCGCTACTAATAATTCTAAGCAACCAAATAGATGGTTTTATGTCTACCAAAATGTCTAGCCAATCCTCCACTATGCTTCTCCTTGATGAGATTCTCCCTAATTGAACTTATAGGAATACACAATTGGCTTCCTTTGAACAAAATACTATCTTGGATAATGAAATCCAACCACTTTTTCCTATAAAGTGTAACATGACTTGTACAAGGTTTCAATGCTTCAACAAAATTAGGATCATTTGAGTACAAAGTATTGAGTTCCTTGAACCCAACCACCTCTATCTTCATTTCTATCAACAAAAGTTATCTTTGACTAAGAGCATCTACAACTCTGTTAGACTTCCTACTCCTTTGTTTCAAAACAAATGTATAACTCTACAAAAAATCAACCCAGTTCAAATGCCTTTGGTTTAATTTTCCTTGACTAGTTAAATATTGCAAAGCTTGATGATCAATTTTAAAAATAAACTCCTTAGCAAGAAGATAGTGTCTCCAATTATTCAATTCTTGAACTATAGCATAAAATTCTAGATCATAAACAAAATATTTTCTTTTTTCATCATTCAACTTCTCACTAAAGTAAGCAAGAGGTCTACCTTCTTGGCTCAAAATAACTCCTATTGTAGTACCACTAGCATCACAATGTACTTGAAATACCTTGATAAAAATAGGAAGTGTTAAAATAGGTTGCTCACTAACTTTCTATTTTGATAGATTAAAAATCTTATCTATTGCTATAGTCCACTTAAATTCTTAAATTCTCTCCTATCCACTTTTTGTAAAAACTAGATAGTCCATGAAAAGATCTTACCTCTATCATACTTCTTGGATTAGGCCATTGAAGGATAACCTTCACTTTCTCTGGATCCATTTTTAGACCTTCTCTTGAGACTACAAATCCCAAGTGCACCAACTCTTTCTTTACAAAACTGCACTTCATCAAGTTTATTAACAACTTTTCTTCTCTCTACTTATCAAACACCTTGAAAATATGGATCAAATGCTACTCCAATGTCTTACTAAAGAATAAATATCATCTAGGTAAACAATGATAAACTTACCCAAAATCTTCTTTAGTACTTCATTCCTGAGCTTGATGAAAGTGCTTGGTGCATTGGTTAGCCCAATAGACATAACTAACCACTCATACTGTCCTTCCTTTGTCTTGAAAGTAGTCTTCCAATCATTATGTTCTCTTATACAAATATAATGGTACCCACTCTTCAAATCTATCTTTGTAAAATACTTAGCTTCACTCAAACAATCCATAATATCTTCCATGCTTGGAAATAGAAATCTATACTTGATTTTGATCTTGTTAATAGCCTGAGAATTTGTGCACATCCTCCATTCTCCATTCTTCTTTGGCACTAATATGGCTAGTACAACATATGGACTTAGACTCTCTCAAATCAACTACTTCTACAATAACTCATGACCTTGTGTATTCAACTCTTCAATTTTTGCTGGTTCCATTCTTTGAGTTTGCTTGTGTGGCAAACTAGCTCCTAGAACCAAATCCATCTAGTGACTAATCTTTCTCATTGGGAGAAATCCATTAGGTACATTATCTAATACAATATCAAAAAACTCTCCTACTATATCTACAACTTCTATATGTACTTCTTATACTTCTTCATTACTATCTTTTCGAATTATAGAAAAACACATATGCTTATGCTTCATACCTCTGAGGAACTCATTTCCATCAACAAAAAAAATTATGGTAGTTCCATATCCCTCTTCTTCTTTCTCCTTCAATGACTTCAACTTATGCTTCACTCCATCCTTGGTCAAAGTGTAGGTATTTTCTCGCCCATCATGTATACCATGCTTGTTAAACTACCACAACCTACCAAGAAACATATGACATATGTCCATAGGTATGATATCACATAATACCTCATCATGGTAGCTTCCAATCTTGAACTTCACTGAGCATTGCTCATTGACCATGACCTTGTGGTCATCTTGTACCCAAGCAATATGATATGGACACAAGTGTTTATGTCTCTTCAGATTCAACTTGGTGACCATTATTTCTGATGCTAGATCATTAGTACCTCCACCATCAATGATTGCATCACAACACTTATCTTGACATATGCACCTTGTGCAAAACAAGCTCCTTTGATTAGGTTCATTCTCACCACTCAATAGGAATATTTTGTTAACTAAGACTTCTTCTCTTTCAACATCTTTAGAATGTGATGATGTAGCATCTTCATCAAGATGTGTAACTCTAAGCTAGCATTTTGTTCTTTGACGCATCCTTCCTTGGCATTAGTTACATTCAAATCCACTATGTCCTTCTTTTGTATAGTGAAAACATTTTCCATAGAAGCCTCCTCTTCCAGATCCTTTCTCTCTACCTCTTCATGTCTAATCTTTATTGATCTAATCATGGAAATGATTGGAATTGTTTCCCCTCTAGTTCTGACTACTACTTATAGCCTCATCCTTTTTTTTCTAATCATCATTACAACATACATAAGATTTTCCACCAAATCTTCCACCATGACCTCTTCTGCTATACTTGTTGACAAATTTCTTGCTTAGTTTCTCCTCACATCTTAGGGAAAACTGGTGTCTCCTCAATACTATTCATTTGAGCTAGACTCATCCTATCCTGGATAGTTGGCCTTGTCCCATTAAGATAATGGGGCAATTTCTCCTTATCACCTTTTGCATAATTGATTCTAATGAGAACTTGGTAGAACTCTTTGGTATACTCTTCAATATATTTTTTCACTTTCTTTAACCCTTGCATCTTCTTCAATAGATCAAGCTCACAATCCATGGGAATGAATTGTCACTTCAATTTAGCTATCATTTGATCCCATCTAGTAATTTTGTCCTTTCCCTTTCTATTTCACTCTAACTAAACCTCTTGCCACTAGATCTTTGCATATCCCTTTAGTTTCTTCTTCACAAACTTGACCCTATAAGCATCCTTAATATCATCATACTCAAAGTAATATAATTCATTAATCCAATCAATCAACTTTTTTGTGTAAATATTTCCTTAAATTTTGGGAACTTCAAACTTAGGTCTTTTTCTTATGTTGGAGATGGCCCTAAACAACTTCTCTTCCTTTGGGTTTAGAACTACCTCTGGTTTGGCATTATCTTCTACTTTGTCCTTAGCCTTGCTTTCATCTCTAATGGGAAGATTTATTCCTCTACACATTTTTTCTTCCAATGTTTTCATTTTTCTTTAGAGGGATTGAAAACCCTTAGGTATAACACCTAAAACTCTTCTTCTACACTCTCTTTGTGGAGGCATTTCCACACTTTTACTAAAACCCTAGTGAAAACTACCTTACAATTAACAATCTATTTACATGCTCATCCCAAACCATCGTCTTGTTGTGAACTACCTCATAGTCAGTGATCTATCCACACACTCAAGAACTTAGCTCTGATACCACTTGATCAAGGGTGCTACCCTTAGTACCATAAAAACATAATAGAAACAAAGAAAAATAAATAAATTTGAGAATAAAAGATGGACTTCTTATTTGCATTGAAAATGTAGAATTACAAAATTCACAAGTATAATATGCTAACCCATATGGGTACCTTTATTATAGTAATCTGCAAGACTAAGTTGTCAACTACCACCCAGAGTTGTCCTAGACAATGTTTTGGCCTTTCTTAGATAGGCAATTTTATGTCACCTAGGAAGGTTATAGACATTGACACTTAATACCTAGGGCCACTAAACCTTAACAAAACATATAGAGTCATCCAAATACATCTTTTACAATTATTTTGGAAACTTATGGTAGCCCAACTTTGGAAGGCCATAAATCTTGAACCATTTCTCTAATTAGCTATTATAACCACTTTTCAAAAATTCCAACTTCTAATAGACATGCTTGGTGCTATTCAAGTGCCCTCCTTTTGAGTTTTCAGACCTCATTTGGGAACTCTAGGACCTCTAATAGTGAGCATGAAGATTTTTTCTACAATTTTTTCTATAGAAAATCCACAATAACTCCTCTAATACTTAAGCTAGAGCAATGAGAGTTTTATGGTAGGCTTATAATTCTAAAATGGATCTTCATGTAGAAAATGAGAACATTCCAAGCTTGTATGAAAAACTCACTAAAAATAGCAAGTTTCCATAAGTAGTAACCACCCTATCTACTAGTCCTTGTTAAAATAGAAAAGAGTAAAAATAAAATATTCTTGGGTGAAGCAAGATTGCTCTTTGATTTTGAAGGTTATAGTTCTATTCAGGCTATGTTGCCAGGTTCAACTATCTTAGGTTAGGAAGGAATGGTTAATCTAGTTGAGTATATAGGGCTTTTGGTTGACAATAAAAAGAGTAGCGATATCCTTGTGCTATTTACTCACTTTTAACCCAATTTCTAAATTTTTGAAGTTAGATGATGGTGGAGATATCCAATGAGTGGGGGTTTATATGAAGAACAAGAAGTATATAGATCTATCCCTTTTGGTCTCTAAGAGTAATACTAAAGTGAATGTGGGTGGTAAGAAGTATTGTTCAAGTTGGAAGAATAATAAAAGAACTAGAGAAATGACCAGTATAGTGGACATTTCTAATGGTAAACAATTTACCATCTAGGAGAGTTATAAAAAAATTCCAAACGAGGATTATACTTGAGCATGAAAAGGATGTTCTTTGTGTTAAAGAAACTAATATGACTAGAGGGAAAGTCGAAATACTATCTTGTTCAAGAATGATAACATGTTTATATATAGTTTCCAAAGAGCATCAGGAGGAGTGGCTACTTTTTAGAAAGAAGCTATTGTACAATGTGATTTTCTCCTTTATAGGAATAATTTATTGTGTGTTTAGTTTAATCATGTAAGGAATAAATTTACTTGGATAATGTCTAATGTTTATGATATGAATTTAAATGTTGGTAGGCTATTTTTTCTCGAAAAGATTACTACTCTCAGGTTAACTTTTAGATTGGATCCTTGGTTAGTGAAGGAAGATTTCAACTCAACCCTTAAGGATAAAGAGAAATTTGGTGGGTTGTCTCCTTAGGTCCACTTGGAAGGTTGAAAGGATTTGATGTAGTTGGTTAACTTTGTAGCCATGATGGATATTAGGCTTCAAGGATTTGGCTATACTTGGTCTAACAAAAGATCTAGAAACAAGTTGATTTAAGATATATTGGATAAAGCTCTTATTTCCTTTGACTAAATTACTTCTTATAATCATTCCTTGATTACATTACCCAAAGTTGGTTCTAACCACTTTTCCATGTCTTTGGTTACTAATGTAATAACTACTAGAAGGAACTCTCCATTTACATTTGAGAAGATATGGATAGAAATGATGATCTTATATTTGTGATACACAAATAGTGGAATATTAAGATTAATGGATCAACAATATTTAAAATAGCCAAAAAGTTTAGCTACACTAGAGGAAAATTTAAAGTATCGAACAAGGATGTTTTTGAGGACATCTTTCTACAAAATAATTGAATAAAATTAAAATTAGATGATATCTAGTAGAATATCCAAGTCTTTATGGATATTCATGGTTGACTTCTTAAAAAAAAAGTTATGTTGGATAAATACCATGATATCAATTCTAAAGAGGAGATATACTAGAGACAAATCTCAAGAACTTTATGGTTAAGTTCTAGGGATAGAGATACAAGATTCTTTAGTATTGTTTCTTCTAAGAAAAAATTAGCTAACATGATCGCAAGTATTACCTCTACCAGTAGTCTGATATCTTTAGATAAATATATTTCAAAATAATTTGTAAGTTTATTTTCTTCCCTTCTATCTATTTATATTTCTCTATCTTTGGAAGGTCAAAATAAGTTATCTAAGTCTATCCCCTCTATTTTGGATGAGGAGAAAAATATGATGTGTTAGCATGAGTGATGTAGGTATTCCTATGAGGGTATCCAATTAGTTGGAGACATGACTCAATCATTATGGGTTGCATTTATGATATAATTTTTCATTGATATTAATAAATTTTTTATGATAAGAAGATTTACATAATAACAAACAAATATTTTCTTTGTATGGTTTTTAGATTCAATATTATCTTATACATGCTTGATGAGATGTTCTATAGTATGTCTAGATAATACAACTAAGAGAATGTATGAAAATATGAATATTGGGGCAAGTTATGAAGATTTTATTTGTTAAATGAGATGGAACCTAGTTAAGTTAGATGAAGTAGAGGTTGAATACATGCTGAAGATGTCTCGGTTAAGTGAGATGAGATTTTCATTGTATAAAATGTTATGAGGACTACAAGTCAAAATATTGATTGAAAGCTTGAAAATATGTAGTATTGTAATTTAATGTGTAATATCTTAAGGATTTTGTATATTACTATTATAAATTAGGAAAGCCTCAAGACCAGCTCAATAACTTTTTTTAAGAGTTAGTAAAAAGGAAAGGTCATTTTGGTAGAGTGGTGTTGTTGTTGCACTAAAAGATAGATCTATCAATGCTTGATAAAACCACTCAAATCATAGTATATAGGAGGTAGTTAAGCCTTTTTCACAAATCTTGAGGTGAGGACTATATAATTTTGTAACCATCTTCTCCTTAGTGTTACCCAAGGGTTTGCAAATTGGAACCTATGACCAAGCTCTAATACCACTTTCTAGAGTGGGGTTGTCATTGTACAAAAAGATTGATCTATCAATGCATGATACAACCACTCAAATTATAGTACGTAGGAGGCAATTAAGTCCTTGTCATGAATCCTAAGAGCAACAAAAAAATTTCTCACATTTTCTTGTGGATATATATCTAGTGCACATATTTTGTAATCACCAAGATCATATTTGTAATATTTGACCTTGAATGTGAATATCCTTTGCACCTAAGAAGATATTGGCACAGCTGAGGCATGATCATCTTACAAGGAATTCTATTTAGAAACAAAATTTTTTATTGGATAGTTGACCTAAATTCATACTTGTATTATTAACTAAAAATAATACATAAGATGTTACAAAAGTGCATCTAGCAAACTTCTGTTAAGCTTCTAATAGGGTTGGATTCTCCTGATAGTGATTCAAAGTTTTCTAATAGGGACTCATTGTATAGATTGTATTGCATGGACTTCTAACAAGGTTCATCCTTTCACAAGAAAATTTTATATTAGTACCGAGGTTCTCCCTCTAATCAAGGGTCTCCCTAGTTAACAAATCTAGTGTTATTATATATGGTTATCTTTCTATGATTCTTGCATCTATATGTTTACATCTTTTGAAATTATTAAATCTATCAAGAGTGTAATGTCCCTTTTCTGATTTTTTATGATATTTCCAACCTTAATCAGATCTTTAAGGTCAAACAACTGCTATCACAAAGATCCACCAAATTTCTTAAGAAACCCCAAATCGGGTATGTCGAAAATAGTGCCAAAAAGCTTCACAGCTTCACCTGTTATTAATAAATCTAAAAGTAGACATTTTTACAGAAATTTGAGCAGCATAAAAGCCTATAAAATGTCATTTTCAGATCTGTATAACATGTACACAATAGCTCCCAAATGGAGGACAAAAACAATGCTCATCGGGCTCCCGAAATTAACACAAAATGCCCGGAAAGACCACAAAAACACCCATAAACTATCTCAGAAGATTAATCACGTCCCAATAGATATATTCAGCTCTATTTTAACAGCTTAAAGTCTGAAATACAGCAGCAACCAAAACTGATATGTTTGATATATGACCTATCTTGCCACAGTGATTGCAAGTGGGTTTTTGATTCCCTTGGGCACCTTGTTTGGATGATTCTCCTTCTTCCTTGTATCCAAGATTGGTTTTACCTTTTTGTCTATCAATATTCTACTCAATATGTTGATTCAATTGGTTCATGTCTATTTGAGATTTCATCATTCTTTCATTGACTTTCCTTTTAGTGATCAAGTCATTTTCCAAACTTTCATTGATTTGTCTCTTAGATCTCAAATAACTTTGTAAGCTTGCATTGATTTGTCTTTTAGTGATTAAATCATTTCTCAAACTTTCATTCTCAGATCTTAGATTCAAAATTTCTTCATTTGCATTAGATAGTTGACCTACAAGATTTTCATGCTGAAGGAATTGATTATTTCTTACCTCTAAGTCTCCATTTGCTTTGTTTCTCTATTCCAAAGCTTCACATAGCCTGATTGATTGGATTTCTTGTTATCTTTTAAGCTTCCTTACTTCTTCCTGTAGAGAACCATTCTTTGCTAGGAGTTCCTTGATTGCTTCATTAGCTTCATTTGAACTACTTGATGGTAAAAGGCCTTCAATATTTTCTTCAATGTACTGATGATCATTCATTTGTCTTGCAAGTTCCTTCCTTCTTTTTAGATATTGAGAAAGATGCTCCTTTACTTCTTTGAGTTGAGCCATGGCCATTTCTAGATCTAGCTTTTCATTTTCAATAGATTTGTCAAGTTTGAATATCTCCATTGTACTTGATCTTTGCTCAAGCTGTCAAACTTTATCCTAAGAACCAAAAGGATCTGATGCCAATTATTGGAAATATTTAGGATAAGATAGGTTACTGAGAGGGGAGGGATGAATTAGTAACTTATCAAACTTTCAAACAATTCAGCATTTTAACCATTCACCATTCATTCATCTAATCTACTGCATAACTGAAAGAACAAACATTCATTGCACATGTACACAGAGATTTGGTGACCCAAAAACCTTCCAAATAGAAAGTAAAACTAGGGTGGGGATGATGCCAAAAAAACTTCAATACTGCATTATAAAGTTTCCCTGTTAAGGCTTACAATGATCACTTCTAGTGATCTATCCTGTTAGGAGCAAGTAGGACAGCTAGATCCACCTTGTTAGAGGATTTAGAAACATACAGTAAAGTATGCACTCTGTTAGGAGATTTAAAAAAAGACTATTAAGTCTACCCGATTAAAGGATTTATAAACTAATTCACCTGTTAGGATGAAGTAGTGGATCTACTTACAACTATTTGCTGATAATATCCTTTTTGCATTGATCACCCGATGTGATAGATATAACTTTTTTTCTCCTATGTTGACCTTGCTGAATCCCTTTTATTTTGCTGCTGATTTGCAATTCCTTCTTTTCAAGTGAACATCAATCTCTTCCTTTTTATATCTTTTTCACACCCCTCATATATATCATACTACAAATGATATCATATATTACATATATTCCAATTCATTATTTACAACTGCAAGGTCAGCCAAAACATAAGTGAACAAAACATTATTGAGTCGACCAGAGTGTAGAAAACTCTGGTTCCTCAAGCTGACTTAGTGACCTTCTGATACTCGACATCCACTACATTACTTGGCATCATCATGCACTCAGTAGAAGTAGAGGCTCAGTTCATACTAGCCACACAACACTGCTTGGAACTCGATAACCATTAGTGACTCAGTAGATATAGTGCCACTCGGTAGAAATTGAGTTCTTCGTTTACCTTGCTTTGCTCAGTGAACACTAAGTTCTTCATTTACATTTCTTTACTCAGTGAACACTGAGTTCTTCATTTACCTTGCTTTACTTGGTGAACACTGAGTTCTTCATTTAGCTTTCTTTTCTTGGTGAACATTGTTGAACTTCTCATTCACTCGGTATCCTCTGAAATGCTTAGTGAGAACTGTTTACCTGCTCAACTTATAAGGTAACCACTAAATGCTCGATATACACTGTAGACTAAGTGATGAGCTAGATAAACATTCAAAATTGAATAAGTGTTTTCACTAATGACAAATATATCATAATTCCAACATGATCTATCATCAGGTAAGGAAGTGCAAATCAAAGGATCATTGCTAAATCATTGTAGCAAGTGAATTAGCAAAATATCTTAATAGAGTATTCCTAATAGGTTGTATTGAAATCCTCTAACAAGGTTCTTACTTAGTTGTGAGTTAATTTCCTTTAGCAAGGCACACTTGTAACAAGGTTTTGAAATCTTTTAACACGATGAGACTTACTAGTCTTTGTAAGCCTTTAGTAGGGTAGATCTTTCATAGGTTATACCATGTCTCATGATCAAAACATTGTGACCTTCATTGGATACACTTTATTACTATAGTAGTGAAGATTTGTGGGTGTTATACCCACCCTAGTTTTACCTTCTCATTGGAGGGTTTCTAGGTAATCATATTTGGTGTCATATGTGTGTGAATGCTTATATGTTTACATGATCTAGATGCACATGCTTTACATGGTATTTTAGTTTACTTAGTGAATGTATGAGATGGATGTGTGGCAGAGGTTTTTATGGGTCTAAGTTTAAACTATTGATTCATCGCCCCACCCCCTTTTCATTAGTTTACCTTTCCTATTGTAATTCCAACATTAAACAAAGCCATTCTTAAGATCCTACATAGAATAGTTTGTAAGAATGGTAGAGATTGGTATTTATAGATAAATCCAACATTGCAAGCCTATAGAACAAGTATTTTTATTCCTATTGGGGCTACTCCTTTTGCCCTTACATATGGTGTTGAAGTTGTGTTACATTTAGATGTTGATATTCCTCCACTTAGAGTTTCCCCTAAAGGTCTAGTTATAGATAAAGACTACCACACCATGAGACTTCAAGAGTTAGAACTTCTAGATGGGAAAAATCAAGCATAATTTCACCATATGAATGTTTATCAAAAGTGGATGTCAAAATCCTTCAACAAAAAGGTTCTCCCTACCGAATTCCAAGTGGGAGATCTTGTCCTATGTGAAAATCCAAAGAATCAACAACATCGAGATCAAAAGAGAAAATTTAAACCTATTTTTCTTGGACCCTACATAATTACAATAACTTTTGGGTCAGGTGCTTATTTACCATCTATAGCAGAGGAAGAGAAACTCTAATATAGAAGCATCCTAGGTTTAAGAGCAATCTTACATCACCCAAAAACATTTTCTTTTCAATCTTTTATATTACAATAAGGACTAGTAGATAGGGTGGTTATTATTTATGAGAACTTCTTATTTTTAGCAAGTTTGTCATATGAGCTCAAAATGTTCTCATTTTCTATGTGAAGGTTCATTTTAGATTTATAAGCCTACCATAAAAATCTCATTGCTCTAGCTTAACTATTAGAGAAGTTATTACAGATTTTTGGTGGAAAAATTTGTAGAAAAATATTCAGGCTCACCATTGGAGGCCTTAGAGTGCCTAGATGAGGTTTGAAAACCTGACAAAAGGGCACTTGCACCTTTCCAAATTTGTAGATCATGAGCTAGTGTTTCTAAAAAGTGGTTATAATAGCTAATCAGAGTAATGGTTCATGAATTATGGCCTATTGAAGATGGACTACTAGGAATTTCTAAAATAATTTGTCAAAGATGTATTTATCTAACTCAATCTGATTGCCCTAAGCATTAAGTTTGAGCATCCATAACCTTCCTAGGTAGCATAAAAATTGCCTATTTAAGAAAGGCCTAAACATTGTCTAGGACAACTCTAGTTAGTAGTTTGCATCTTAGTCTTGCAAATTACTGTAATGAAGGCACCCATGTAGGTTAGCATATTGTACTTGTGAATTCTATAATTCCATATTTGTGGTGCAAAAAAGAAGTCCATATTTTGTTCTCTTATTTGCTATTGTTTCTTGTTTCTATTATGATTTATGGTATTAGGGGGAGCACCCTTCATCAAGTGGTATTAGAGCTAGAGCTTTTGAGTGTGTACACAAATCACCAACTATAAGGAAATTCAAACTAGGATTGTGGTTTGGGCTGAGCATGTAGATAGATTGCCGATTGTGAGGAAGTTTTCACTAGGGTTTTTGTGGAAGCAAAAAAATACTTCCAGAAAGAGAGGATGGAAGAGGAACTATAGGTGCTACACTTGATGGTTTTAGATCACTCCAAATTAAAATACAAGCTTTGGAAGAAAAAACACATAGAGGAATAAGTCTTCCTGTTAGATATGAAAGTGAGCATGATGATGAAGTAGAAGAAAATGCCAAAGTAGAGGCATTTATAAAACTAGAAGAAGAGAGGCTTTTAAAGGCCATCTCTAAGATTGGAAAAAGACCTAAGTTTGAGGTTCCCACATTTCAAGAAACCTTAACCTAGAGGAGTTGATCAATTGGATCATTGAATAAGAGGAGTACTTTGAGTATGAAGATATTGAGGATCCTAATAGGGTCATGTTTTCAAGGGAAAAACTGAAGGGACATTTAAAGATCTAGTGGAAGGAGGACCAGTTATAGAAAAATAGAAAGGCAAAGGAAAAAATCACTAGATGGGATTAGATGATAGCTAAACTAAAGTGACAATTCATTCTTCAAGATAATGATCTTGATCTATTGAAGAAAATACAAGGGTTGAAGCAAGTAGGAAAATCTATTCAAGAGTATACTGAAGAGTTATACTGAGTTCTCATTACAACTAGCCATGCATAAGCTAATAAGAAGAAACTAACCTATTAACTTAATGAGTTAACCCCAAGTATTTAGGATAAGATGAGTCTAGTTCGGATAAACAATATTAAAGATTCATACTAGTTTTCCCTGAGAGTGGAGTAAAAACTAAGAAGAAGTTTGACAACAAGAATAGCAGACAAGGTCGTGGTGGAAGATCTGCTAAATGGTTTTATGAGGCCACAATGATGATCAAAAGAATAAGGATGAGGCTAGAAGTAGCAGTTATGACTAGAGGGGAAACAATTCCAATCATTTAAATTATTAGAAGAATAGAGATAAAAGAGGAAGAGGCAGAGGACAAGGATTTGGAAGAGGAGGCTTCCATGGGAAATGATCTCATTGCGAAGAAGAAGGGTTTAGAACATTTGAATTTTCCTAGTGCCAAGGAAGGACATATCAAAGAATAGAAGGCCAAGCCAGAGTTGCACATGTCGATAAAGATCCCAGATCCTCACATTATGAAGATGCCAAAAGAGGAGAAGTCTTAGTTAATAGAAGAGACCTACTGAGTGGCGAGAGTGAACTTGATCAAAGAAGAGCTTGTTTTGAACAAGGTACATACATGAAGAAAAGTGTTGTGATTTGATCATTGATGGTGGAAGTACTAGCAATCTAGTGTTAGAAATGATGATCACAAAGTTAAAGCTGAAGAGAAAAAAATAATTGAATCTGTACCATATTTCTTGGGTGCAAAATGACCACACAGTCATGGTCAATGCATAGTGTTCAGTGAAGTTAAACATTAGAAGATACTAGGATGAGGTACTTTGTGTATCATACCTATGGAAATATCTCATCTGTTGTTGGGTAGGTTGTGGTAGTTCGATACACATGTTGTACATAATGGCTGAGAAAATACCTACACTCAACCCAAGGGTGGAGTGAAGCATCAGTTGAAGCCATTGAAAGACAAAGAAAATAAGTTATGTAGTGCTTCTAGAATATGTTTTGTACTTGTGAATTCTATAATTTTGCATATGCAGTGCAAATAAGATGTCCATATTTTGTTCTTACATTTGATGTTGTTTCTAGTTTCTATTATCATTTATGGTATTACCCTTCATCAAACTCCCTGATCCTATCAATGTGTTGCACTTGAAGAAGATCTATCCATGATGCTCATTCTATCTAGGGGCATCCTTTGTACATAATTATTGATCTTGAAAAAAAAGATATATTGTAAAAAATTCTAAAAATTAGAAATATCTTGAAAAAATCATCATCTTAGTGAAAACCAAGAAATATGATCTTTGATGTGTCTCAAAAAAAAATTATATATTCAAAAAAATAAAAAATAAAAAATCAATTAAAAGAATATTAAAAATATTTTAAAATTTTCAATTTTTCAATTTTTTTTAAAAATTAAAATTTAAAAAAGGGCCTTGGTAAAAACCTCGAAACAAGTGCCTTGGTAGCAAAAATACTAAAAAAATCATATTGTAAAATGTCCTAAAAAATATGAAAAAATGAAAAAAATTGTAATAAAATCTAAGTGGTGAAAACTTGGAACCAGTTGCTACTTGAGGCCTTTTCACCCTTATTTCTTAGTTCGTGTCATCGACACTTAGCCTTTTTCCATCATGAATTGTCCTTTTTGCCTTGGTTTGGAATTGGTCTTTGTCTTTGTCTAGTGGGCATAACTATGTTATCTTTGGTCTCTTGAATGCATTAGTCTTTTGGACACCTTACGAATGGTACTCTTTTTTCTAATAGTACCCTAACTATATTTTTCAATACAACCCTTGACATAGAGTGTTTTTCAACACTTATCGATTTGGTCTTACCTAGTTTTTTCATGTGACCTAACCTACTTGCAAGCATTCAATCCTCATCCTTTGAACTTGGTATTAGTTAACACACTTATATTTTTAAACACAAATACTGACTACTTGAGCTATGTCATGCTCTATTCTCTATGTGCTCACTTTTATTGACTTTCATTTAGTATCCTTGTCTAACAAGTATCTCTATTGTGCATAGCTAGAGGACCTTGCACATAGGGCATGTTTTTATTTTCTTTCTTTTTGTGGGTGAGGTCTTGAAACTCTAGAGTGCCTCTTTTTGTACACTTGAAACAATTAGGATATTTGAGGCACCATCCTTGACTATTTTTGCACAATCATTCTTACGGTCATCCCAACATTTATGCATTGATGTGAGCATGGTTTCACAACATTAAATTGGGTAAGATAACATCAAATTCATCTTGAGCTTTATTTATTTGATGCTTATGTTCGAATCTTTCCACATTCCAATCTAATATATATCACACTCATATCTTCTTAGTTGCTCTTGTGAGCAGTGATGGTTGCATGATTTTTTGATGTCCATCAATAATGGCCCAGTGATGAAAATAAGTTCCTTAACATTCTCTAATGAATGATGAACACAAAATCATATGTTATAGTTTTTCTATTGCAAGTACACCTTTGCATTTTCATGTAACTTTCATTGTTAGACTTCATGTTTATTTGCATTCTAAGTTTGCATTATGAGTTTTAGAGGTTTTTCCTTCATCTTTCTTGTGGACTTTTAATCAACTATGATTAAATTTTATCTTAATTTCCTTATCTCTTTTCATGATCTCAATCAAAATTTTCTATCTTAAATAGTTGATTAATTTTGGTTCATTCTCTTTCTTAAGGAAAATTCTCTTTCTTCTTGTCATTTCTTTCCACCTCTTCAAGACTTCTATCTTCCATTCACTTTCACCCCACTTCATTTCTTCTAATTCAACTTTGGGCCATAATCATTCATGCTTGATGAAATACCTTGGTTCTATGATCCTTATATCTTTCATCTTATATCAAGAACCTTATCTTTAGTTTGATTTGATTAAATTTATCAATTTGTTATTTCTCCTCTATCCCATTTTGATTTCGATCATGAGGAGGTAGTACTTATCAAAATTCAATCCTTGATTCATCATTATCAATATTTTCCTCACCTGGGGAAACCTCATTTGAGATTATTATCTCAAACATGTCAATTACCTATTTCCAAGGGTTTTGACCTTGTATTTTTCAAATCAAAATTGAATTCTTTTTCCTAATGCATTCTAAAATCAACCACACAAATGGGTTGTTTTTTGATCCCAAGTCCATCTTACACTTCAACTGCATTCTTTGAATACATGTATTCCCAAATCAACCCAACATTAGTCAAAGAGGGGCAAATGTATGCAATCTAAAAGGTCACCTAGACTATGGACCCTCATTTATCTATTTATCAATTGCATGAATCAATGACTTGTAATAATTTATCAAATCAATTCAAATCATTTTCATTGATCTAATTGTAATTAATGCAATTATTTCAAAATTTCCTAGGGTTTGATGATTTTATCTTAAGTCTTATTTAATTAAAATAAAACTTCTCTTTTAATTAAATAAAATAATCTCATTTAATTAAAAGAAAATCTCCCTTTTAATTAAATAAAAAGTCTCATTTTCATTAAAAGAAAATATTTCCTTTAACTAAATAAATAAAAACCTCACTTAAATATCTACTTGTGATGAGAAAAGGAAATAAAACAAATAAAAATCCTTTTTTCTCCACACTTAAATGCACATATTTATAAGTGGGATTGATTTTTCCTCTTTCCACTATTGACATATCAATCAAGTTTTTTATTAGTGACAGCACAATTTAGATTTTGTATGGCTACTAAGCTCATTGAATAGTCTACAGTGTTTTCCATGTAATTCAGTAGCCACTAAATTCTATAGTTTCTATCAAGTCTTCTAGACTAACTCCAATGGCCATCGAGCATTCTAGTGGTTACCAAGGGAATTCAGTTAGTGTGAAGTGCAGCAGTTCAAACTGAGTAGAATCAGGCAGTGTGAAGTCTAGTAGTTCAACTCAAGCACTCTAGTGGTTATTGAGTTTTATAGTTTCTACTAAGCTAGTAGTTCATGTGATGTGAAGCCATTGTTAACTGAGCCATATGCAAAGTTACTATTTATCGAGTGAAGTCATGGTAAACTAGTAATTCAATTTGTGCCAAGTGAAAAAGTATCTACTGAGTCACCATTGCAAACCATGTTCGAGACTACTTTGACATGATTCTACTTCTACTGAGTGCATGACAATGCCAAGTAATGACAATGGGCATTGAGTATTAGAACTTCACCAAGCTAGTCTTTAGAACCCGAGTGTCTTCATTTGGACTAACTTTGTAATAATGGTGTTCACTTGTATAATGGCCAAATTTGTTATTATGTAAATTGGATTGGTATATATGTAATGTATTGTATCATATCCAATGTGTGTGAATATGAAAATTCATGAAGATAAGTGTGTAAGAATGCAAATGTAATCAAGCAGCTAATAAAGTATATATTAAAGGCCATATTAGAAAAGGATTAGAAGAGACATATCCATCACAAAAGGTGATCAGTGCAATCAAGGAATCTCGATCAACAATTTAGTTGTAATTCAGAGATCTATTATTTCATTCTAATAGGTGAATCAGTCTAAATCCTTTGACAAGGTAGACTTAATAGTCTTTCCCAAAATCTCTTTACCAAGTGCATACTTTACTATGTAATTGTAAATCCTTCAACAAGGTGGACCTAGTAGTCCTAATTGCTCCTAACAAGGAAGATCATGAGAGGTGATCATTGTAAGCCTTAACAGGCCAAATTTATGCTACAATATTGAAGTTTTGTGTGTCTCATCCCCACCTCAGTTTTGGTGATCATTGTAGCCTTAATAGGGTAGATCATTAGAAGTGATCATTGTAAACCTTAATAGGCCAAATTTATGCTGCAATATTGAAGTTTTGTGGGTCTCATCCCCACCCTATTTTTACTTTCTATTTGGAAGGTTTCTGGCTCACCAAATTATTATGTTCAAGAGTTACAAATGTTTTATGTTTTCAGTTTCGCATGCATGCAATTATATCAATAAATGATAATTGGTATATTGCTATAAAGTGCTAAATTTGATAAAGTTTTAGAGGTTACTAATTCACCCCTCCCCTCTTAGTGAGCTAGTATAATCTTAAATATTTCCAACAATTGGTATCAAAGCTTTATGGTTCTCAGGAGAAAGTTTAACAACTTGAGTAAAGATCAAGAATATGGAGATATTCAGACTTGGTAAGGCAATTGACAATGAAAAGTTGGATCTAGAAATGGCCATTGCACAACTCAAGAAAGCTAAGGAGAAAATTTCTCAATCCCTGAAAAGAAGAAATGAACTTGAAAATGAAATGAATGACCATCTCTACATTGAAGAAAGAACTAAAGACTTTTTCCGTTCAAGCAGTTCAGATGAAGCAAATGATGCAGTTAAATAACTCTTAGAGAAGAATGGTTCCCTGCAAGAAGAAGTAAGTAAGTTGAAAAGAGAACATGAAATTTAGTCAATCAGGCTATGTGAAATCTTGGAATAAAGGAACAAGATAAAAGAAGAAATGGATGGAAGAAACAATGAAATCTAGAACCAATCCCTTTAGCATGTAGATCTTATGAATCAAATCTCCAATGCAAACGAGGAAATTGTGAGCCAAAGACAAATTCATGAAAGATAAAGAAATGATCTAAATTTGGAAAGACAAATCAATGACAGAATAAGAAATGAGTTGAGATCTGAAAAGAAAATTAGTGAAAGATTGAAAAATGACCTAAACACTGAAAAGAAAATCAATAAAAGAATGATGAAATCCCAAGTAGACATGGTTCAACTGAAAGAGTAGAATCTTTATAGACAAAAGGGTAAAGTAGGAATTGGATACAAAGTAGAAGGTGAATCCGTCGAACAAGGTGCTCAAAGGAATCAAAGACCTACTTGCAATCACTATGGTAAGTTAGGTCATACATGAAACAAATGTTGGAGTAATTGTAAAGAAAAATTTAATATAAAATGCTACAATTTTAGTTAGCATGGTCACAAGGCTAATGAATGCAAAGAGAAACCAAAATTTGAGGGCAAGTGTTACAAGTGCAAGAAACAAGGTCACAAGGCATCATAATGTAGAACTAAGTCATTCAATCCAGTAGAGAAAATTGTTAAAGAAATATTTGGTTGGGACTATAACACTTGGTTTAGATGTCATTACTATGGAGAATATGGACACATTGGCATGAATTGTGTTAAACATCACACAAGGAAAATAGATACCACCATAAGATGTTTCACTTGTACCAAACTTGGTCATCTAGCCAAGAACTGAATGACTATAGGTAGAGCTAAAGATGAAAAGAAAGCGAAAATAGATAACATTTGAAAGTAGATGAGATAACAATGGATCCCTAAATCTATTAAGGATGCTAGTTCAAGTAATGATGGTCATGTCACTCAAGAAGTGGATGACTCCACCATTTTCAACTAGATTTTCAAAGGAGAACTAGAATTGTGTTATCAAGATCACATTCAAATAGTTCCAAATTAAAAGGTGACAAAGATCCAAATTAGTATTCAGGATACAAAAGGATCACTGAGGAAGATTGGTATCATTTATCACCAAGTTACCCTCTCTATTGAGTAAGGTTAGGTCATGGAATCTACTGAGAAAGGTTAGGAGCTACAAGACACACATGATTACCAAGTCATAGAACCTTCACTAAGTAATCAATAGAATAGTGGATAAAAGGCTATCGATCATAATCTCAAGCATAATGTCAAGAATGATGTCAACCTAGCTACCTTCATATCGAGCATTAATGGTGAAGTTTTAACAAAAAACATGAAATCAAATTCATTTTTCATTGTGAAATCTAAGTGCTATTGCGGAGAAGTGAATTCTAGTGTGATCAAGCAACTTCAAGAGAATTTGTAACAAAGTTATCAAGGTTTTCATAGTTTATCGAGAACAATGGCATTGACGAGCAGCAAAGTGAAGAAAGGGTCTAAGATGTTGGTTCAATAAGTCGAGTGGAAAGCACCAGATTTTGAACTTGTATCTATGATTGCAGAAAACCTTCCCTTAGCTAGAGCTCAATCATAAATTCCTCCAAAGGTACTCTTTATTAATGACATTCATACTCATTTCAAGTGTTCCATTCAAGAAATTATAACTTGAGAAATGGATGATGCCCTAGGTGAATTGTGTGTTAATGGATTTCTCAAACCCAAGCATAAACACTTGGAAGATAAAGGTTTGACCCACATTCCTCACATGCCACAATTTTTTCAAATCAAATGGATTAGATACATTCTAATTTGGGTGCATAATGGTCAACTATGGCTTGAGAAACCTATTTTGATTACAAATAAAATGATTCATTGCATCATCAGTCTCCCCATGCTCACTAAAGCTAAAACCACCAAAACCCTAGGTTAGGTTGAGGTAGAAAAGAAAACCCTAGCTGAGTGGGATGAAAGAGGCATGAAAATCAGTAGTGTAACTAATGTAGAACTAAAATTTGGGATACATGTGATAGCTCACAAGATATATAGTTTGAGCCACCTCAATAGTGTATCATGTGAAGCTATGGATTTAGCTTACAAAGTTGTGAAGAACAATTTGTCTTATGACTTGGCAAATCTATTGTTGAAGAAATTCAACAAGAACATGGAAAGTATTTGAACTTCTAAGAACAACCCCTACAAATTTGGCTCTCTATTGGCCTATTTTTTCTTCCCTTCCAAAGGCATGGTAGTATGGAGAAAAGATGTTCCTGTACTATACCAGATGAATGAATACATTTCAGAATTAGGAGAGAACTTTGTTAGCATTATGGAAAATTACTTTGAAGTATTCAAATAGAAAATGAATAAGAGATTCATAATACCTAGTAAGCTAGTAAAGGATTACCAAGATGATGTTTGTTTCATGGTTGATTGTGATAGAGTCTACATTTAGGCAGTACAACCTAGAATTGTATGGGTAAAACCTCTTCCTTATGAGGTAAATATTGATGAAGCAAGGGATATTATTGAGGCTTTGATTAATGAACCCATTGTTTCAAAGGCAACACACTTTGGAACATATGATGAGGCAAAGGCAAGGATAGAGTTGGAGATAAAGCTCCCACAAGTGGTTAACAAAGGTAAGAGGAGGATAAAAAAATTGAAAACAAGCACACCTCTTATGTTAACTGAAGGTAAAGGAGAAGATATAGAAGAAGTAGAGGATGAGGATGAGTCTGAAAAGGAAGAAGAACTAGTGAAGAAGAAAGGCAAGGTGATCATCACCGAGCCACCTAAACCATCCATAGTAGTCTTCACAAGGAGGTCCAAGAACAAAGGCATTGATATTGTCCTTAGAAAACCTCCTCCCACCTTCTAGGAAAAAATGAAACAAATGGAAGAAGGTGCAAGCATAACAAACTTAGAATCTATGAAGTATGAAACTAGGATAGAGGCAGAGAAGAAATAGGTGAAGAACTAGTGTTGACCAAAATGGGAAAATGGAAGTATTCACTAGATCAAATAGCCTCCCAAATCTCTAATGAATTATTAGATAAAATAAAGCCAAGATGGGACTTTGCAACACAAATAGCAAAAGACATTTATACACAAACCCTAAGGTAGTTGCTATTGAGCATGATAGATGCTGAGGTAAAAGAGTCCTTGAAGAAAAATGAAGATAAAATGACTCTTAGATTTAATACATGTTTAATTTTGATCAAGGATATAGAGCATGTGGTTAAGAATGCCATAAACATGTGGAAGAATGTTTATCATTTGCATAAACTAGGTGACTTCCTAGTAGATGTTAAAGATAATGATGATGATAGTGATGATAATGAAGAAGAAACTTATACTAAGCCCACACATTTTGACAATGAGGAAGTTGAAGAAGATAAAGAGGAGGAAGCTACTGAGGAAGTTAAAGAAGATGATAAGGTGACTAACCCAATGAAGATAGTAGTTGTAGTCATTGCCTCAATTCCTCACTCTCCAAGAAAACTAGTTGCTATATCAAGCTCGAAGATAGCTTCAAAAAGTTTGATTGTGACAACTATAGGTACTTCAAATGTCCAATCACTCGTTGCCCCCACACAACTCAGTACATCATTGATAGAAGTGACTACCACTTCATCTATCAAGTTGTAACCTCCCTCTT
This sequence comes from Cupressus sempervirens, assembly GCA_028749045.1. NCBI lineage: Eukaryota > Viridiplantae > Streptophyta > Pinopsida > Cupressales > Cupressaceae > Cupressus > Cupressus sempervirens. The sequence goes on along the minus strand of CM053791.1, from coordinate 741,062,413 downwards.
CTTCTGCTCTTGAGTTGTAGTCATCAGCAATGGATACAACATCTTCTACAATTTTGAGCTCTATAGTAGTAAGTACTTCAATTTTGGATTCTACAATTTTGTCTACTTCAGTAATGACTTCTTTAGGTTTGGATTCAACAAGCATTACTATTAGTATTCCATTAGTTAGTACTATATCAATTTTCATAGCAAGTCTTAGTATATCTACAAATGTTTCCATCCCAGATACAAAGGCATTAAGTACAAGGATAGTTGAACCCAATCTTCAACTAAGTACAAGATTTTTGAGTAGAGACAAGGAGATAGAAGAGGATATAGACCTAGATAAGAAAATAGAAATTCCCAAATGGGACTTTTATAATCTTACTATGGATCAAATGCATATAGCTGGTGAACTCCTCCAAAAGAAGGAAAAATAGTAGAAATTAAGAGAGGAGAGAGACATGTAATATAAAATTATTAATGATGCTAAAAATATTTTGTCTGAGGCTATAGTTATTAAGGTTGACACTTCTCAACCTATTTTATTACAATTATCTAAGGCAGTCCAAAATTTTAATGAGGACACTAGTGGTCAAGATAAGTTAATTGAAAAAGTAGAAAAGAAATTTGAAAATAAAGTGCTTGAGCACATTGCTTAGCAAATTGCTATCCATCAAATTGATCTTTCCTGAGCTATAAATAGTCTTCAATCATCTTGCACTAATGTGACATCACTTTTTGGAAAGTTATGTGATATTACCAAGTTCACAAAGGAGATAAAGAGAAAATTGACAAAGATTGATAAATTTCTAAAAGCCAATGCACAACAATTGCAACTTGACTCTAGTTCAAGCTCTACACATCATATGAAAATCAAATTTCTATTAGACATATAGGTAGAGTTGTTGAGAGAAGAACAAAGGATCCGCTCATCACTAATTGATATTCAGAATATGATCCTTCCTATCATGGATAAAATGCAAAGACGTATTGCTTACTCAAAAACCTTGATCCATGACAATAACTTCTCTATTGCACATCACATGATAGAACTCTCTACAGAAGTTCAAAGTACTCTATATACATGCAAGATTTTGCAAGAAAATTGGGATAAAACCCTGACACTTATTCTTAAGGTACATTCTGAGTTTCTATCTCATTTTGATGTCTCCATATAAATAAGTTTTGAATAAATATTTGACATTATTGTCAAAAAGGGGGAGAGACTATGTATAGTGAGACACTATGTATATTGTATGGGGGAGAATCATGTAAAGAGAGAAAATGTATAGAGTAGAGGAGAACTTTGTAGATATGTTGTATAATATACTATATATACTTACAAAGACAGGTTTTGAAAAATCTCAATATAGTATACCCTACTAAGCCAATATCACATGGTGATGTATATAAGTTTTGGCTAATAAGTGTTTTTTCCACTAATGCCAAACGAGGAGATTGTTGACATATCAATCAAGTTTGTTATTAGTGACAACACTTATTTAGATTTTCTATGGCTACAAAGCTCATTGAATAGTCTACAGTGTTTTCAATGTAATTTAGTAGCCATTGAATTCTATAGTTTCTAATGAATTTTCTAGATTAATTCTAGTGGCCACTAAGCATTCTACTAGTTACAAAGGGAATTTAGTTAGTGTGAAGTGTAGCAGTTCAAACCGAGCAGAATCAGGTAGTGTGAAGTCTAGTAGTTCAACTTGAGCACTCCAATAGTTACCAAGCTTTGCAATTTCTACCGAGCTAGCAGTTTATGTGATGCAAAGCTAGTGTTAACCAAGCCATATGTGAAGTTAGTGTTTATTGAGTGAAGTCATGGTAAACTAGTAATTCATTTTATGCCAAGTGACATAGTATCTACCGAGTCACCAGTATAGACCAAGTTCAAGACAACTTTGAGGTTATTAGTATGGACTAAGCTTCTACTTCTACCAAGTGCATGCCAATGCTGAGTAATGATTATGGGTGTTGTGTATTAGAACTTCACCAAGTTAGTCTTTAGAATCCGAGAGTCTTCATTTGGGTTGACTTTGTAATATTGGTGTTAACTTGTATAATGGCCAACTTTATTATTATGTAAATCAAATTGGTATATATGTAATCTATTATATCATATCCAATGTGTGTGACTATGAAAATTCATGAACATAAGTGTGTAAGAATGTGAATGTAATCAAGTAGCAAATAAATTATATATTGAAGGCCATATTAGAAAATGAGCAGCAAAGACATAGCCATCACAAAAGGTGATCAGTGGAATCAAGGAATCTCTATTAGAAATTTAGTTGTAAGTTAAAGATCTACCATTTCATTCTAATAGTTGAATCAGTCTAAATCCTTTAACAATGTAGAATTAACAATCTTTCTCAAAATCTCTTTACCAAGTGCATACTTTATTGTGTGTTTGTAAATCCTTCAACAAGGTCGACCTAGTAGTCCTAATTGCTCCTGATAGGGTAGATCATTAGAAGTGATCATTGTAAGCCTTCATAGGCCAACTTTATGTTGTAGTATTGAAGTTTTGTGGGTCTCATCCACACCCCAATTTTACTTTATATTTTGAAGGTTTCTGAGTCACCAAATTATTGTGTTCAAGTGTTATGAATGTTTTATGTTTTTAGTTTCTCATGCATGCAATTAGATCAATAAATGATATTTGGTATGTTACTATAAAGTGCTAAATTTGATAAAGTTTTAGAGGTTACTAATTCACCCCTCCCCTCTCAATAACCTAGCATAATCTTGAATATTTCCAACATCCAATTTCTTGTCAAACACTACTTTTTTCTTATTGGTGAAAATTTATCTCAGATGGATCAAACCCTATTATCTCATATTGGTTGTAAGTAGCCTCCCCAACTTCACACTTGACTATATAAGGATCCCTCTCCTTCTCATTTCATAACAAGAATAAGAATTGTAAGTTTAGTGGATATAGTATTATTATGCTACAAGTTTGGAGAGCAATTTTGGAGTTTGAGCCTTAGGGTTTGGACATTGGAGCTTCATTGCAACTTCTCTCTTCTTTTCTTCATTTTTCATGCATCCATGGCCTCAATCATCATGTTTCATTTTTGCATTTTCATATTAGCTCAGTGTCATATATGTTTTCATAGATTAATATTGCATTTTTATTTCCTTTCATAGATTAGATTTCCTTTCTTGCATTACTTTGCATTTCTTTAGTTTAGATTAGCTTGCATCTTCATTTGCATGAATATTTGATGATCATGGAGACTTGAACTCTTTCTTTTCCTCTTTGAACCTTTCATTTTATGGTGTACTTGCATGGAAAAAGGTAGTTCAAATTGAGGACCTACATTACAAACCCTTGCACTCCATGAATAGAGAGCTATGAGTCACCATTTGAGATCTCCTTCTTGAGAAATCTTGGATATAATGATTCAGAGAAGTGTGTCATTTTAGCATACAAGTTCAACCATAAATATATAGTTCAGCCATAAATATTAAACACTTAATAGTTAACATCTTTTTAATTTTTTCCAAATGCATAAGATCTCATACGAATATAAAGAGTGAAATTCATTTTCTCATACATTTCCAAACTTAGGAACTATTTAATCTAATAAGAAATGGTTGGGAAAAGATAAAATCATCCATGTGAGATCAAAATATTAATTTAAAACATGTCACAAAGTGCTACTAACTTAGAGGCATTTTGAAAATGGTGTATTTGAAAGCTAAATTTGTGCAAAGTGGCATAATGATAAGATTGTTTATTATGGGTTGAGATATCATATAAAACAATTTAGGACTTCTATTTATTATTTCTAGCTTATTTTCATTGTGAGATGGCCTCTCCTATTTCATTGTGATATAATGAGGGGTGATATAAAATTAATGAAGCCTATCATCTATGAAAAATCATAGGAGAATTTCAAAGTATAGATAAAATATTTTGCAAGATCCCTCACTCCATAAATTGATAAACTACATGAGTCATATGTGTAAGTTAGAATGACATTGTTTTAAGAATTAGAGTAACATATTTGAAACATTTTCCATTTAAAGCACTTAAAATTTTCTTAAATAGAAATTAAGGTTAGGAATTTTTGTAAGTATAAGAAAGGAATAGATGAATCATACATGATTTTTATTTTTTAAAATAGAAGAGGAATAAAGTTGAAATGGCCTCATCATGACCACAAATATTTTCCCAAACAATTATTGGTTTCCTAAAAGGGCCCTATGTACATCTATAACAAATTCACCAATCTGAATCCGACACCATGATCATATCTTAAATATTTTAGCTTCAAACTTAATTATATGTTGATGATAGACTTAAATATTTTGAATTTCAAACATACCTTTCTAGGTAGACATGGTGACCAAGTAGTGTCTGATAGTTTCCCCCATCATCTAGCAGCTTGTAGAAGTGTCAAATAATTTTTTTGGGGACTCAGGAGGAGAACCAGGTTCATCAGTTCCTCGAAGATTTGTCCTTTTTTTTACTCTATCATATGATGGAGAACAACGAAATGTTCTAGGGTCCAGGCCCCTTTTGTAAGATGAGGGAAATTCTAGCGTTTGGACTATAATCATAGGCAAAGGTGAGTTACCCAATGTTTAGATAGAGTAGTGTGAAGTCCCAAAGTTAATATTCCTCATTTTTTGTCAACTAACCTAATATGGGTTGGATGCCAAGATAACGAGTATAGTATATTTTTCCAAGACACTATTCTAGACCTTTTGATATCTTTTATGCCATTGAATCTTATTGGTAAATTCAGAGGGTCTTGGCCTAATATTGAAATTATTTGTATCTTCATCAAAAGAAAATAGAATCTCAAAGGCCATGTTGAGATTGCAACCCTTCCAAGGGGTTTCCTTTTGTTTGAATTTTCTAATAAAGAAGATTGTGACTATGTCATGTGTGGTGGACCTTGGATACTTGGAAAGATTTCTCTCCCTTCTATAAATGGTCCCTTGAATAGAACTATGATGATTCTATTATCTCCTCAATTCTATTTTGGGTTAGATTAATTCAAAATAAGAAAAAAATTAAGATGGATGTTGAGTTTGAATCTCTTCCTTTCTCTTTTCTGGTGTTTAACACAAATTTTCATTGGGCTTAAAATAACCCTATGAATATAATGAAAGTAGATCCTATAAAGGCTCTTTTTCCCCACTGAGGCCCCCCTTCTCTTCCAATCTTGAAGCCTATCTAGAAAAAAAAGTTTTTAGAAGAGTAGAAAGAGTCTATCCAAGCTTTAGTAGGTGAACAAAAGATGAATTTTAGTTAGATGATTATTTCTGCCCCTATTAATGCATTGGTAGATGGATGTCTCTTCTTAGGATATTCTAAGGTAGTGTTTGTGGCCTTAGAGACCCACTTGTTAGATGTCTCTTTGGTTTAGAAGATTCCCCAGCCTTTGGATCCAATTTTGTTAACAAAACCATATTCTTTGGATACAGTGGTTAGTAAGGTTGGTACTAACCAAAAAAGATGGGCTTGAGGAAGGTCTAATTAATAGCTTTATGATGAAGAGTTTAAGTGATGAAGGGTGGTCTCCTTAGTACCATAAACACATAATAGAAAGAAAGAAACAACAACAAATGTGAGAACAAAATATGGACTTCTTATTTGTGCCAAAAATGTGGAATTATAGAATGCACAAGTACAATATGCTAACCCACATGGGATCCTTCATTACAATAATCTACAAGACTAAGCTATAAAATAACACTTAGATCTATCTTAGGCAATGTTCAGGCCTTTCTTAAATAGGCAATTTATGCCACTCAAGAAGGTTCTAGACATTGAAACTTAATACCTAGGGATGAAAGACACTAATAAAACATATATAGTTGGAGAAATACATCTTTGGAAATTATTTTAGAAACCTTGTGTAGCCCAACTTTGGAAGGACCCCTCTGTTGAGTTCTTCGACCTCATTTGAGCACTCTAAGGCCTCCAATGGTGAGCCCTAAGATTTTTTCTACAAATTTTTCCACCAAAAATCTGCAATAACTTCTCTAATACTTAAGCTGGAGAAATGAGATTTTTATGGTAGGCTTATAATTCTAAAATGAACCTTCATCTAGAAAATGAGAATATTCTGAGCTTGTATGACAAACTTACCAAAAATAGAATGTTCTCATAAATAGTAACCACCCTATCTACTAGTCCTTATTAAAATAGAATAGACTAAAAATAAAATATTTTTGGGTGATGCAAAATTGCTCTTACACCTAGGATGCTCCTACATTAGACACCCAGATTAATTTGAGAAGTGACACCGTCAAATCTCAAGTGTTCAGAGGAAAACCAAGGTGGTTAACCTCCTCTCTTGCTAGCAATGATGAATCTTCTATTGGCCTACCTTTCTATTTCACCAAGCATGCCTCATAATTTTTGTTCCTTGTAATTTTACCAACTTGACTATGCTATATCTCCTTTATCTCCTTTGTAGTTGAACTAGCTACTCGAGTACTCCACTACACTTCCATAACTTCATCCTCATCACCTCCTTCATAATACTCTATCAAATTTAAAATATTAAATACTAGTAAAATAATCAACTTAGTAGGCAACTCCACTTCATAAGAATTTCCATAATCATGCCTTTTCCCTATCTTGCATGGTCCAAACTTCTTCATCTTCAACTTATTATATGTACCCACTAGAAAAGGCTCACTTTTCAAATGAACCATGAATTCAACTCCAATCTAAAATTCCTTATACCTACTTTTCACATTTTCCTTAGCCTTATACTATGTGTTCATCTTTATGATGTTCTCCTGCACCTCCTCATGAATGTTCTTCAAATATTCAATAAATTCTTTAGCTTCAACACTACTTATCTCTCCTTTATCTAGTTGCCCCAATTTAGAAGAATTTTTGGGACTACTCCCATATATAATCTATATTGATGATCTACTAATACTCCTATTGAAAAAATTATAATATGAAAATTTAGATTGCAGTAAAATTAGATCCCATCTTTTTTGCTTGTCTCCAATCAAAAATCTTAGCAAGCTTCCCAAACTCTGATTCACAACTCTTGTCTATCCATTAGTCTATGGATGATGTGATGAACTATACTTCAAATATATCTTTAGCCTCTTCTACAATGTATACTAGAAATACCCAACAAATTTAATATCTCAGTTTGAAACTATACTCTTTAGAAACCATGTAGTCTCACCACTTCTCTGAAAAATGACTTATCCACATGAACATCATCAATAGTCTTCTTGAAAGGAATACAAGGTGCCATCTTTGAAAACCTATCAACCATGACAAAAAGGGAAATCATTCCCACAATGTGTCCTTGGTAATCCAAGAACAAAATCCATGCTAACATCCTCCCATGACTTCTCTATTATAGGTAATGGATGATACAACCCTTTATTTTCTTGAACTCCTTTTGGCATGTAACATACTCTACAAATCTATAAAAATTTCTTCACATCTTGCTACAACTATCGCTACTAATAATTCTAAGCAACCAAATAGATGGTTTTATGTCTACCAAAATGTCTAGCCAATCCTCCACTATGCTTCTCCTTGATGAGATTCTCCCTAATTGAACTTATAGGAATACACAATTGGCTTCCTTTGAACAAAATACTATCTTGGATAATGAAATCCAACCACTTTTTCCTATAAAGTGTAACATGACTTGTACAAGGTTTCAATGCTTCAACAAAATTAGGATCATTTGAGTACAAAGTATTGAGTTCCTTGAACCCAACCACCTCTATCTTCATTTCTATCAACAAAAGTTATCTTTGACTAAGAGCATCTACAACTCTGTTAGACTTCCTACTCCTTTGTTTCAAAACAAATGTATAACTCTACAAAAAATCAACCCAGTTCAAATGCCTTTGGTTTAATTTTCCTTGACTAGTTAAATATTGCAAAGCTTGATGATCAATTTTAAAAATAAACTCCTTAGCAAGAAGATAGTGTCTCCAATTATTCAATTCTTGAACTATAGCATAAAATTCTAGATCATAAACAAAATATTTTCTTTTTTCATCATTCAACTTCTCACTAAAGTAAGCAAGAGGTCTACCTTCTTGGCTCAAAATAACTCCTATTGTAGTACCACTAGCATCACAATGTACTTGAAATACCTTGATAAAAATAGGAAGTGTTAAAATAGGTTGCTCACTAACTTTCTATTTTGATAGATTAAAAATCTTATCTATTGCTATAGTCCACTTAAATTCTTAAATTCTCTCCTATCCACTTTTTGTAAAAACTAGATAGTCCATGAAAAGATCTTACCTCTATCATACTTCTTGGATTAGGCCATTGAAGGATAACCTTCACTTTCTCTGGATCCATTTTTAGACCTTCTCTTGAGACTACAAATCCCAAGTGCACCAACTCTTTCTTTACAAAACTGCACTTCATCAAGTTTATTAACAACTTTTCTTCTCTCTACTTATCAAACACCTTGAAAATATGGATCAAATGCTACTCCAATGTCTTACTAAAGAATAAATATCATCTAGGTAAACAATGATAAACTTACCCAAAATCTTCTTTAGTACTTCATTCCTGAGCTTGATGAAAGTGCTTGGTGCATTGGTTAGCCCAATAGACATAACTAACCACTCATACTGTCCTTCCTTTGTCTTGAAAGTAGTCTTCCAATCATTATGTTCTCTTATACAAATATAATGGTACCCACTCTTCAAATCTATCTTTGTAAAATACTTAGCTTCACTCAAACAATCCATAATATCTTCCATGCTTGGAAATAGAAATCTATACTTGATTTTGATCTTGTTAATAGCCTGAGAATTTGTGCACATCCTCCATTCTCCATTCTTCTTTGGCACTAATATGGCTAGTACAACATATGGACTTAGACTCTCTCAAATCAACTACTTCTACAATAACTCATGACCTTGTGTATTCAACTCTTCAATTTTTGCTGGTTCCATTCTTTGAGTTTGCTTGTGTGGCAAACTAGCTCCTAGAACCAAATCCATCTAGTGACTAATCTTTCTCATTGGGAGAAATCCATTAGGTACATTATCTAATACAATATCAAAAAACTCTCCTACTATATCTACAACTTCTATATGTACTTCTTATACTTCTTCATTACTATCTTTTCGAATTATAGAAAAACACATATGCTTATGCTTCATACCTCTGAGGAACTCATTTCCATCAACAAAAAAAATTATGGTAGTTCCATATCCCTCTTCTTCTTTCTCCTTCAATGACTTCAACTTATGCTTCACTCCATCCTTGGTCAAAGTGTAGGTATTTTCTCGCCCATCATGTATACCATGCTTGTTAAACTACCACAACCTACCAAGAAACATATGACATATGTCCATAGGTATGATATCACATAATACCTCATCATGGTAGCTTCCAATCTTGAACTTCACTGAGCATTGCTCATTGACCATGACCTTGTGGTCATCTTGTACCCAAGCAATATGATATGGACACAAGTGTTTATGTCTCTTCAGATTCAACTTGGTGACCATTATTTCTGATGCTAGATCATTAGTACCTCCACCATCAATGATTGCATCACAACACTTATCTTGACATATGCACCTTGTGCAAAACAAGCTCCTTTGATTAGGTTCATTCTCACCACTCAATAGGAATATTTTGTTAACTAAGACTTCTTCTCTTTCAACATCTTTAGAATGTGATGATGTAGCATCTTCATCAAGATGTGTAACTCTAAGCTAGCATTTTGTTCTTTGACGCATCCTTCCTTGGCATTAGTTACATTCAAATCCACTATGTCCTTCTTTTGTATAGTGAAAACATTTTCCATAGAAGCCTCCTCTTCCAGATCCTTTCTCTCTACCTCTTCATGTCTAATCTTTATTGATCTAATCATGGAAATGATTGGAATTGTTTCCCCTCTAGTTCTGACTACTACTTATAGCCTCATCCTTTTTTTTCTAATCATCATTACAACATACATAAGATTTTCCACCAAATCTTCCACCATGACCTCTTCTGCTATACTTGTTGACAAATTTCTTGCTTAGTTTCTCCTCACATCTTAGGGAAAACTGGTGTCTCCTCAATACTATTCATTTGAGCTAGACTCATCCTATCCTGGATAGTTGGCCTTGTCCCATTAAGATAATGGGGCAATTTCTCCTTATCACCTTTTGCATAATTGATTCTAATGAGAACTTGGTAGAACTCTTTGGTATACTCTTCAATATATTTTTTCACTTTCTTTAACCCTTGCATCTTCTTCAATAGATCAAGCTCACAATCCATGGGAATGAATTGTCACTTCAATTTAGCTATCATTTGATCCCATCTAGTAATTTTGTCCTTTCCCTTTCTATTTCACTCTAACTAAACCTCTTGCCACTAGATCTTTGCATATCCCTTTAGTTTCTTCTTCACAAACTTGACCCTATAAGCATCCTTAATATCATCATACTCAAAGTAATATAATTCATTAATCCAATCAATCAACTTTTTTGTGTAAATATTTCCTTAAATTTTGGGAACTTCAAACTTAGGTCTTTTTCTTATGTTGGAGATGGCCCTAAACAACTTCTCTTCCTTTGGGTTTAGAACTACCTCTGGTTTGGCATTATCTTCTACTTTGTCCTTAGCCTTGCTTTCATCTCTAATGGGAAGATTTATTCCTCTACACATTTTTTCTTCCAATGTTTTCATTTTTCTTTAGAGGGATTGAAAACCCTTAGGTATAACACCTAAAACTCTTCTTCTACACTCTCTTTGTGGAGGCATTTCCACACTTTTACTAAAACCCTAGTGAAAACTACCTTACAATTAACAATCTATTTACATGCTCATCCCAAACCATCGTCTTGTTGTGAACTACCTCATAGTCAGTGATCTATCCACACACTCAAGAACTTAGCTCTGATACCACTTGATCAAGGGTGCTACCCTTAGTACCATAAAAACATAATAGAAACAAAGAAAAATAAATAAATTTGAGAATAAAAGATGGACTTCTTATTTGCATTGAAAATGTAGAATTACAAAATTCACAAGTATAATATGCTAACCCATATGGGTACCTTTATTATAGTAATCTGCAAGACTAAGTTGTCAACTACCACCCAGAGTTGTCCTAGACAATGTTTTGGCCTTTCTTAGATAGGCAATTTTATGTCACCTAGGAAGGTTATAGACATTGACACTTAATACCTAGGGCCACTAAACCTTAACAAAACATATAGAGTCATCCAAATACATCTTTTACAATTATTTTGGAAACTTATGGTAGCCCAACTTTGGAAGGCCATAAATCTTGAACCATTTCTCTAATTAGCTATTATAACCACTTTTCAAAAATTCCAACTTCTAATAGACATGCTTGGTGCTATTCAAGTGCCCTCCTTTTGAGTTTTCAGACCTCATTTGGGAACTCTAGGACCTCTAATAGTGAGCATGAAGATTTTTTCTACAATTTTTTCTATAGAAAATCCACAATAACTCCTCTAATACTTAAGCTAGAGCAATGAGAGTTTTATGGTAGGCTTATAATTCTAAAATGGATCTTCATGTAGAAAATGAGAACATTCCAAGCTTGTATGAAAAACTCACTAAAAATAGCAAGTTTCCATAAGTAGTAACCACCCTATCTACTAGTCCTTGTTAAAATAGAAAAGAGTAAAAATAAAATATTCTTGGGTGAAGCAAGATTGCTCTTTGATTTTGAAGGTTATAGTTCTATTCAGGCTATGTTGCCAGGTTCAACTATCTTAGGTTAGGAAGGAATGGTTAATCTAGTTGAGTATATAGGGCTTTTGGTTGACAATAAAAAGAGTAGCGATATCCTTGTGCTATTTACTCACTTTTAACCCAATTTCTAAATTTTTGAAGTTAGATGATGGTGGAGATATCCAATGAGTGGGGGTTTATATGAAGAACAAGAAGTATATAGATCTATCCCTTTTGGTCTCTAAGAGTAATACTAAAGTGAATGTGGGTGGTAAGAAGTATTGTTCAAGTTGGAAGAATAATAAAAGAACTAGAGAAATGACCAGTATAGTGGACATTTCTAATGGTAAACAATTTACCATCTAGGAGAGTTATAAAAAAATTCCAAACGAGGATTATACTTGAGCATGAAAAGGATGTTCTTTGTGTTAAAGAAACTAATATGACTAGAGGGAAAGTCGAAATACTATCTTGTTCAAGAATGATAACATGTTTATATATAGTTTCCAAAGAGCATCAGGAGGAGTGGCTACTTTTTAGAAAGAAGCTATTGTACAATGTGATTTTCTCCTTTATAGGAATAATTTATTGTGTGTTTAGTTTAATCATGTAAGGAATAAATTTACTTGGATAATGTCTAATGTTTATGATATGAATTTAAATGTTGGTAGGCTATTTTTTCTCGAAAAGATTACTACTCTCAGGTTAACTTTTAGATTGGATCCTTGGTTAGTGAAGGAAGATTTCAACTCAACCCTTAAGGATAAAGAGAAATTTGGTGGGTTGTCTCCTTAGGTCCACTTGGAAGGTTGAAAGGATTTGATGTAGTTGGTTAACTTTGTAGCCATGATGGATATTAGGCTTCAAGGATTTGGCTATACTTGGTCTAACAAAAGATCTAGAAACAAGTTGATTTAAGATATATTGGATAAAGCTCTTATTTCCTTTGACTAAATTACTTCTTATAATCATTCCTTGATTACATTACCCAAAGTTGGTTCTAACCACTTTTCCATGTCTTTGGTTACTAATGTAATAACTACTAGAAGGAACTCTCCATTTACATTTGAGAAGATATGGATAGAAATGATGATCTTATATTTGTGATACACAAATAGTGGAATATTAAGATTAATGGATCAACAATATTTAAAATAGCCAAAAAGTTTAGCTACACTAGAGGAAAATTTAAAGTATCGAACAAGGATGTTTTTGAGGACATCTTTCTACAAAATAATTGAATAAAATTAAAATTAGATGATATCTAGTAGAATATCCAAGTCTTTATGGATATTCATGGTTGACTTCTTAAAAAAAAAGTTATGTTGGATAAATACCATGATATCAATTCTAAAGAGGAGATATACTAGAGACAAATCTCAAGAACTTTATGGTTAAGTTCTAGGGATAGAGATACAAGATTCTTTAGTATTGTTTCTTCTAAGAAAAAATTAGCTAACATGATCGCAAGTATTACCTCTACCAGTAGTCTGATATCTTTAGATAAATATATTTCAAAATAATTTGTAAGTTTATTTTCTTCCCTTCTATCTATTTATATTTCTCTATCTTTGGAAGGTCAAAATAAGTTATCTAAGTCTATCCCCTCTATTTTGGATGAGGAGAAAAATATGATGTGTTAGCATGAGTGATGTAGGTATTCCTATGAGGGTATCCAATTAGTTGGAGACATGACTCAATCATTATGGGTTGCATTTATGATATAATTTTTCATTGATATTAATAAATTTTTTATGATAAGAAGATTTACATAATAACAAACAAATATTTTCTTTGTATGGTTTTTAGATTCAATATTATCTTATACATGCTTGATGAGATGTTCTATAGTATGTCTAGATAATACAACTAAGAGAATGTATGAAAATATGAATATTGGGGCAAGTTATGAAGATTTTATTTGTTAAATGAGATGGAACCTAGTTAAGTTAGATGAAGTAGAGGTTGAATACATGCTGAAGATGTCTCGGTTAAGTGAGATGAGATTTTCATTGTATAAAATGTTATGAGGACTACAAGTCAAAATATTGATTGAAAGCTTGAAAATATGTAGTATTGTAATTTAATGTGTAATATCTTAAGGATTTTGTATATTACTATTATAAATTAGGAAAGCCTCAAGACCAGCTCAATAACTTTTTTTAAGAGTTAGTAAAAAGGAAAGGTCATTTTGGTAGAGTGGTGTTGTTGTTGCACTAAAAGATAGATCTATCAATGCTTGATAAAACCACTCAAATCATAGTATATAGGAGGTAGTTAAGCCTTTTTCACAAATCTTGAGGTGAGGACTATATAATTTTGTAACCATCTTCTCCTTAGTGTTACCCAAGGGTTTGCAAATTGGAACCTATGACCAAGCTCTAATACCACTTTCTAGAGTGGGGTTGTCATTGTACAAAAAGATTGATCTATCAATGCATGATACAACCACTCAAATTATAGTACGTAGGAGGCAATTAAGTCCTTGTCATGAATCCTAAGAGCAACAAAAAAATTTCTCACATTTTCTTGTGGATATATATCTAGTGCACATATTTTGTAATAACCAAGATCATATTTGTAATATTTGACCTTGAATGTGAATATCCTTTGCACCTAAGAAGATATTGGCACAGCTGAGGCATGATCATCTTACAAGGAATTCTATTTAGAAACAAAATTTTTTATTGGATAGTTGACCTAAATTCATACTTGTATTATTAACTAAAAATAATACATAAGATGTTACAAAAGTGCATCTAGCAAACTTCTGTTAAGCTTCTAATAGGGTTGGATTCTCCTGATAGTGATTCAAAGTTTTCTAATAGGGACTCATTGTATAGATTGTATTGCATGGACTCCTAACAAGGTTCATCCTTTCACAAGAAAATTTTATATTAGTACCGAGGTTCTCCCTCTAATCAAGGGTCTCCCTAGTTAACAAATCTAGTGTTATTATATATGGTTATCTTTCTATGATTCTTGCATCTATATGTTTACATCTTTTGAAATTATTAAATCTATCAAGAGTGTAATGTCCCTTTTCTGATTTTTTATGATATTTCCAACCTTAATCAGATCTTTAAGGTCAAACAACTGCTATCACAAAGATCCACCAAATTTCTTAAGAAACCCCAAATCGGGTATGTCGAAAATAGTGCCAAAAAGCTTCACAGCTTCACCTGTTATTAATAAATCTAAAAGTAGACATTTTTACAGAAATTTGAGCAGCATAACAGCCTATAAAATGTCATTTTCAGATCTGTATAACATGTACACAATAGCTCCCAAATGGAGGACAAAAACAATGCTCATCGGGCTCCCGAAATTAACACAAAATGCCCGGAAAGACCACAAAAACACCCATAAACTATCTCAGAAGATTAATCACGTCCCAATAGATATATTCAGCTCTATTTTAACAGCTTAAAGTCTGAAATACAGCAGCAACCAAAACTGATATGAAATGCTCAACTGAAAACACCAAACTCATGCAAAAAACACACCCAAAAACCCACAAATCTACACTGTTCAGCACAAAGGCAAACTCTGTATGAGCATGCACATGGAATGGCTTCAAACTCCCGTCCTTAGCCTTCCTGGAAACCTAAAAACTCCCGTTCTTGGGTCTCCCTGGAAACCTGCAAACTCCCGTTCTTGGGTCTCCTTCTCCACAGGTTTGGCAGCCTCTGAAGAATAACAAAGAATGAGCGAAAATCAAGTCTGGAATGCCCCCCAAAATGCCTCCAAACCTCTTTAAAAAGGGCATAACTGTAACTCACGTCCAAGAGAGGTTAATGAAACATATTTTAATAATAATTATCATTTATTAGTCCAACGGTTTCCAAAGATTAACTCCCTTTTTCCGAAACTTCACTTTCTTGGGCCTGCCTGTCTTAGCAAAGATTATTATTTTTTAATTATTTGAAAAGGGGACATGACAAGTCCTCCCCTCCCAAACATTGCTTGTCCTCAAGCAATGGCTGAACAATAAACCAATCAATCCTCCTCGATCCCAAATGTAGTCATGAACTATACTACTACCAATTAACACAGACTCCTGCAAGATCCTCTGCAATATGACCAAGAGGAATCCATAATCAAACTGGCAATTATAGCTCAACCAAACTCCAAAATCACCATTACCACAGTCAAAAACCCATGAGACACAAACTCTTAGAATATCAAAACCCAAGTAAAGTGGACTACCAACATAGTAAATACCATCAATGCATTCCACTGGCCTATATGGAATGTACAATCCAACTCTGCAACAATGGTGAATGCTCTCAAATGAAACTATACCAAGTATGGAGAATCCACACACTATACAACTCCTGCAGTCAACACAACTCTGTAGATCATTGGCCACTATCTCATAACCATAACTCCCATGCACCCCTGATGGTGAAAAGCCATCACAAGATAAACAACAAGAAATGGAACCCAAACCAAATTTTCCATGAACAAGTGATACAACCCACTGTGACTGATCACTAGCTAAGTCAGGAGATGTCATAGCCAAAGGAGTAGAATCAATAACAACACTTGCTGAAGCATCACTCCAAAACTCCTGCTCTAAGTCATGTATTATCAAGCTATCAACTACAAAACCTGTCGCCATGTCGTGCCCATCACAACTCTCATCTCGAGGCATCAAACTATTCCATAATTGATGATAAGCACTAGGAACCAAAGTACATCTCTGTATCATAATCTCATCAACATGGTCATCAAAGGTAAATTGATGAGTGTACCTCACAGTGTAATGCCGATAGAATGCGCCAATCTTAGTCAGTGGCTCAGACTGTAATCCAGATGAAACTAACTGCAATTGATCATCAACCATGTTGGAACTGACTACTACCTCCAAAGATATCACCAAGGGAGTAGTATTACTATCAGGAACCATGCCAACTGTCGACTCACCAACATCACACATGACCTTTGATACATCTCTAGTCTTTGTGCCTTCAGTACTAGAGGCCACCACCCTGTCAGGCATACAATAATCTGCTACAATACCCAACTCAACTAAACCTGACTCTAGTGGGAATGAACCTGATATGCCAATGTTAGTATCAAGGATGGATGCATCCCCATCTCCATTGTCTCTGACAATCTCAGTCATGGACATCCTCGAATCACCAAACACCATAGCTTGTGACTATATAGAATCAGATAAAGACTGTAGTCGCTCTAACTCCATGGTCACCTTAGCCAAATGAAAATGTGACTGCTTGAAAGCCAACTGTGTACTCTCAAGAATCTCAAAAGTCACCTCAAGCTGCTCAGTAAGCTCACTCACCTCATCTTCCTTGGCCAACAATGCATCATATGTTGTACTACCCCACTCCATAAGATAATCTCTATCAGCTACCAACTGCATATAATTCTGTCTCAAAATCTGAATAGCCTCCCATAAAGAGTGGATCTCTGTCAAGGAAAGATAACTTCCTTCCTGCTCATCACTAGTAGGAGAACCCCATCCATAAACTGCTAATAATTGACGAGCAGCATCAAAATGTTGGCAAGTGATAGCAATGTCTCGGTCACTAACTCTCAACTGATTAGACACATGATGGCATTGGCTTGACTGTCTCCTACAAACCTCCTTTGATGCACTGTCTAAAGGAGTATCCTCAAAGTTACTAGTCTCTAGAGTATTACCATCCATGTCCTGTGAATCAACTCTAAAGCTCATATCAACATACAGAGTATCAAAATTTGTAGCACTGCTGTCCAACTCCTCTGTACCCAAAGAAACTAAGTCTTCAAAATTGCCCACTACATCCTCCTGGATGTCATCGATGCCAATATGATCCTGGGACTCATCTGTACACACTGCCAAATATGAAAGATCATCAACACATTCCAGCAAGTATGGTCGACTGGATATATGAACAAAGCCCAACACCGGTGTATAAAAACTAATACCAACATCAGACAAGATACTGGCACAAGAAAAGACAACACCGTGTAATCTGCTAATCAAATCCATGATAGCACCCAAACAAACACTGCGACCAAAAAGTGTTAAAGATCTCCAGTCAACTGAATCCCAAACACCAATATAACAATCTCGTGTCCATATCCGTAAACTAGAATCAACTGGTAACTCAAGCAAACTCCTCACCTGAGTAATATGACCAATACCAACTAACTCCACATACCTGTCATGATAAGGTAATGAAGTCACAATACTATCTTCACTCACCTTCAGCTGGCGGGATAAATCATGTGAAGTACTACCTGCCTCAACCTCATGTGATGAAGCATCTAACTGCGCCTGGTACTCTTTCTCAGCAAATTCATGAATGCTCAATGTCTGCTCATCTCTACTAGGTATCTCACCATCCTGCACAACAACATCCTCATAATCATCATCTGAACCCACTACACTGTAGTCACTGCCTGTTGTAACTATACCATCCTGAATACCTGTGGCATCACCCTTTGACAACCTGTAAACAATTGTCTCAATTTGAGTATCAAGTTGACTGTTACTATCAATCTGTGTAATATCCTTTCCCACCACCTCCTGTGGCAAAGTAGAATCTGAGACCACTACCTGGCTATCAGCTAGTTTCTCAAACTCCTCATGCAAGTTCTTGGGAATTGTGTCATCTGTCCTGTGAGAAAATCTGCCAAATAGAAATCCAGTCAACTTATCCACCTTAGCTGGGTCAGATAACATGTCATTTATACGGTGGTGCTCAACCAACTGTTTAGACATGTCATGGCTTATTTTCATAAGTTTATCTCGAATGTCTAAATAACCATCCTTTCTACTATTTTGACTCTGGCTATCAATTGTCCAAGATCGTTCCCTCTGAGACTCTGTACTATACCTGTCCATTCTGGATAAAGTAGAGTGTAACCCCAATAGGATATAACTTCTTCAAGCACCAAGAACTAACATGCAAATGATTAGAAGTAGCATGCAACCATAGATTTGGACATGCAACTGATTAGAAGCAACATGCAACCACCAAATTATGACATGCAAGATCTGGGTAGTTGTCAAAACTGACATGCAAACTTCTACAACCGCCAAATTCACCAAGAACTAATAGGCAAATGATTAGAAGTAGCATGAAACCATAGATTTGGACATGCAACTGATTAGAAGCAACATGCAACCACCAAATTATGACATGCAAGATCTGGGTAGTTGTCAAAACTGACATGGAAGATCTGGGTACTTGTCAAAACTGAAATGCAAACTTCTACAACCACCAAATTCACCAAGAACTAACATGAAAATGATTAGAAGTAGCATGCAACCATAAATTTTTACATTCAGCTGATTAGAAGCAACATGCAATCATAAATTATGACATGCAAGATTTGGGTAGTTCTCAAAACTGAAATGCAATATCTGGGTAGTTGTCAAAACTGACCTGCAACTTCTACAAACCCTCAGGCTGGCAAGATCATGGCTCTGATACCACTGGAATGTCCCTTTTCTGATTTTTTATGATATTTCCAACCTTAATCAGATCTTTAAGGTCAAACAACTGCTATCACAAAGATCCACCAAATTTCTTAAGAAACCCCAAATCGGGTATGTCGAAAATAGTGCCAAAAAGCTTCACAGCTTCACCTGTTATTAATAAATCTAAAAGTAGACATTTTTACAGAAATTTGAGCAGCATAACAGCCTATAAAATTTCATTTTCAGATCTGTATAACATGTACACAATAGCTCCCAAATGGAGGACAAAAACAATGCTCATCGGGCTCCCGAAATTAACACAAAATGCCCGGAAAGACCACAAAAACACCCATAAACTATCTCAGAAGATTAATCACGTCCCAATACATATATTCAGCTCTATTTTAATAGCTTAAAGTCTGAAATACAGCAGCAACCAAAACTGATATGAAATGCTCAACTGAAAACACCAAACTCATGCAAAAAACACACCCAAAAACCCACAAATCTACACTGTTCAGCACAAAGGCAAACTCTGTATGAGCATGCACATGGAATGGCTTCAAACTCCCGTCCTTAGCCTTCCTGGAAACCTACAAACTCCCGTTCTTGGGTCTCCCTGGAAACCTGCAAACTCCCGTTCTTGGGTCTCCTTCTCCACAGGTTTGGCAGCCTCTGAAGAATAACAAAGAATGAGCGAAAATCAAGTCTGGAATGCCCCCCAAAATGCCTCCAAACCTCTTTAAAAAGGGCATAACTGTAACTCACGTCCAAGAGAGGTTAATGAAACATATTTTAATAATAATTATCATTTATTAGTCCAACGGTTTCCAAAGATTAACTCCCTTTTTCCGAAACTTCACTTTCTTGGGCCTGCCTGTCTTAGCAAAGATTATTATTTTTTAATTATTTGAAAAGGGGACATGAAAAAGAGTTATTTTAATTGTATAACTGATTCATCCCCCACAAACCTCTCAATTATATTGGTAGAATGATTTTTTTCTATTAGTTTATATCAACACATTAGGTCCTTTGTAATGCTACATTAAGCAAAACCAAAGAAATAAGAAAAAGAAAGAACAAATAACATAATTGTAACAATTTATTTTTATTAATACAACTAATTACAAGCACAAGTAAATTGATTGAGCCACACTCAATCTGAAAACCTCACAATACAAGAAGATATCATCCAAATATGCTTCCATTATGATGCTAATACAAATTGATTTCAGTACAATAATGAAGTGCAACATCGTTCTTAATCACTAATGTCCAACATATGGATCCTACAAGTAATTAAATACTAATTCAAGAAGAAACATCAACAGTTATCCATATCTACTTGCTAATCAACTTGAAGCACCTGTAAAACACACATAAACACAACACAACACAAAGGGGGCTCAGTACACACTGAGTTGAAAAACATAATGCACCTGCATACATGTTAGAATAAACACATACATAACCATAATGTAGATATCTGATTCACTTAACATAGTTCAGTTCCAAAATTAATATGCAAGAAGTAAACATTTACTTAACAATGCAAAATTAAACTCGCACTAAGAATAAACCGTAAATGAATCATATATATATTGAGGTGTCATCATTATGACACTAAGATGTTGCATCCATGTTTGGTATGCTCATAGTCAATAGATAAAGATATTCTCTATTATACTTGTCCATGATAGAATAGAGATTTGCCTTGTTCTCTGTACTTAACCTTATAGGTTTAAGTCATAGGTAAGGCCAATTATTATTTTATATGTAATTAACCCACCCAATACATTTTAAAGTTATCACTAAATTAATTAACTGAATAGGATAAACCCAATTTAGCCACCTCGATATATGTTCATCACAGCTATTCTTAAAATACACATCAAATAGATATACTAAGAATGTACATGCAACAGATATAAAATCAGTTTACAACATGATACTACATCCTCTAATCCATCTATAACACATCTTATTCTACCAATTTTAAAGGTAAATATAGATAATTATAACAACAAAAACTAAACCTATAATATCAAGATCATGTAAGTACGATTGAATTGTTGTCTCAGCTCAATGATACTTGTAGAATCTTCATACTATACATTCAATTTCTTGCTGACCTAACCATCTACTATTAACTTCGAAATGACAAAGATAACAAATCAAAACGCACATGATATTCTTTCTTTAAATGGCATATCATCAAACAAATATCATAATCTGCCTCAATACTTGAAACGACTTTCTATTTCAATTATGAACTGAAAACATCTTTATAACAAAAGAATTCTATTTCAGACATCTCATCTCAAAATGATCCATAAATGCTATTAAGACACTTCATAATAAAAATTAAACATAATAGAAACTAAGTACAACCAATGCTTAACAAGTTACCATTAATAATGTTATCAAAAAGCAAGTGTCTAATGAAGTTACACCTCTGTTTGACAATAAGCCACCACCCAATTACAACTACAACAACATATAAAAACATAATATCTAAAAACAATATAAAATGTGATTCATAAAATTGGCATTGTAACTTCATCATGCCAATACCCAAAATAATTAAGATGTAACTTTCCCTATACTATAAGATGTAAACTAACTGTTCACATAATGCTTCCCTCGATTACTATTCACAACAGACATCATATCCATCCAACAACTTAATCATAGCTAAATATAAATTCATACTTCCTTATTAAAACAATTTCTATATTTAAAAAAAAAACAATCACTGTGAATCGATTTTAACATCACACCCATATTTATATTTCATAAGTCAACTCAAGTTTTACACCTCAAACCAGCAAAACATTCTAAACAATATTTATGCCTCGACTTCATGTAAACGGTTTGATATTATACTAAACCCTTAGTCCATGTAAGTTTATAAAGTTGCAAGCACATATTTCTTACTGGGTTCGACTCTGAAAAAACCACATATTAATGCCAACAATCGACATTACAATCTGCCTTGGGTTTGATTGAACACAACTATGTATATAACTATTTTACATAAAAACAAAACTCAAACTAAAACACATTTCACAATGAATCTATGCCCTATCTCATATGTCAATTTTGTAACAAAAGCCTATTTCATACACAAAAATGAAACAAACCAAAAATAACCCCTCAGGTTTACAAAACTGAATATAGAAAATCCGATATAATCCACATCTAAGTCTGAATACAAACAACAATGCAAGAACTTACATAGTACCCTCAATCCAAATATAGATATATATATAGAACTCGGTAATCCATTTTCCCAATCCTGCATACACCCATACTTGGATATCAATATTATAAAAAGTACAACATTTCCTATTTCCTCCAAACAATTAACACCCAAATAATAGTAATGAATAGGTTAGAAAATGCCCAATACCTCAAATCACAGTAGGAGCCCAAAATGCTTGATACAGAGCTCTGTAATAAAACTCACTGCCAAAGCCCCAAATACAAAAACAAAACCACACTTCCAAACTAGAAACACTGATAATGATTGATAATGCAAATCTCGATAATGCTCGACTTCATAAGCATGAATGCCCTATCAACCATTACCTCCATGATGCTAATTCTTAGCAACAAGCATCAAAGATGCATATCATACAGAGAAATGCGACCAAGATTTTGGCCAAATTCAACAAAAAAAAAATCTCATTCTCATCCAAAACTGGCCCACCAAAGCCAAACTGCAATTATTCCTCATAACTTGCATTTAATTCAACAGAGACACCTCACTATGCTGAGTACAAAATGATAGTCACAATGCCTCTTCCATATGTATTTGGCTTTTCAACAATGAACATAATATCTTATTCAAAGCATTTGAGACCCATTTAGGGTAACAAGGTTATAAGAGGTAATTAACCCTTTTAGAAAATTTTAAATTTTTTTTTTTTTAAAATGGAAAATGTTTTGCCAATCTCAACTTAAGTATTTAGTCCCATTTCCATCACAAGTATATTTGCAAAGCCAACTAAAGTTATAATTAATAAATTAATATACGTCATATAATCAAAACCAACATAGGATGATATGCAATAATCAAATCTCTTCTCAGTCACACATATGTGAATAAGATAACAAGTTTCGTACACATACAACACATAAACATACAAATTTAAAACTTTCTTTCCAATATATTAAAACATAGAATGCAGTTTACATCAAGTTAGAAACATAACAAACATGATCAATACCTAAACAACATGCAATTATAGTTTCAAATCATAACATCCTAAGTAACCTTCAAAACTAAACAAATAGTTCTGAATAGAAAATACATTCATCATAAGTCTCGAGTTCCAAATGACAAAAAATATAAGCAAGTTCTGCAATGAAAGACAACATATCAACTGAAATGAACTAGAAAAAATAAAGTCTTAAAATGCTGTTGAACAAAAGTAGTGGTCAGGCATGACACCCTCCCCCACTAAGATTTGACTTTCTCCTGGAAGTCAGCAAACAAGTGCGGATAAGCTATTCTCATCATTTCAGTGTCCTCCTAGGTAGCAGATGTTTCATCATTGGGGTCCCATAGGACCTTTACCTACTTTATTTCTCTTCCTCTTAAACTCATAGTTTTGCTTTGCATGATTTTCACTAGTTCTAGCATGATTTGACCATCCAAAATCTATAAATTTTTCCAGTCAAGCACGTGAGCAATATTAGGTATATACTTATGCAAAAATGAAACATGAAATACATTATGAATGCGTGAAAGACTTTGTGGCAAGGAAAGTTTGTAGGCAATAGGTCCTATCCATTCCAAAATTTCAAATGGACCAACAAATCATGGTGCTAACTTGGATCCCTTTCCATAATGAATTGGACTTTTACGTGGCCTTACCCGAAGAAACACTTTATCTCCAGCCAAAAATTGACAGTCAATTCTATGCTTATCAACATATTTCTTTTGTCTATCTTGATCAGTAATAAGGTGCTCTCTGATCCTCTTAACTTGCTTCTCTAAATCTTGCAACATATTAGGTCCTAAAAGAGTCTTGTCCTCCAAATTATCCCAACTGAGAGGTGTCCTACAAGGTCTACCATATAATGCTTGAAATGGTGCCATACCTATGGAGCTGTGATATCCATTGTTATAGGCGAATTCTACCAAATGTAGATACTCCTCCAATTTATTCTATCTATCCATTATGTACATCCTAAGCATATCCTCCAGAATCTAGTTGACACATTTAGTTTGTCCATCCATCCTTGGGTGATAAGCTGAACTGAAATTCAGCCAAGTACCTAACTCTTGCTACATGGATCTCCAAAGAGAAGAAGTAAACACTGGATCCCTATCAAAAATAATCTTTTTAGGAATTTCATGTAACTTAACTACCTGTTCCATATAAATCTTGGCAACCATTGTTGCATTATAGGATGATCTAACAGGAATAAAGTGAGAAACGTTAGAAAATTGGTCCACTACCACCATAATAGCGTCATGCCTACGAACTATAATAGGTAATCCAGTAATAAAATCTATAGAAATGGTGTCCCATTTCCATCTTGGAATACTATGTGGCTACAATAATCCCACAAGGTGCTGATTTTCAGCCTTAACTTGCTGACATGCCAAGCATCGAGCCACAAAATTTGCTATGTCTCTCTTTATTCTAGGCCAATAGTAATGCTACTTAAGGTCAGAATGCATTTTCTTGACACCCAAATGAGCTAAATATGGTGCTTTGTGGGTCTCAACTATAACCAAATTTCTCAAAACACCCGACTCAGGAACGTACACACTTCCTCTATATAGCAGCAAACCTTCAGAATTCACTGAATACCCCTCAAAATGCCCTTCCAAGATGCTGCCACTATTCATAACAGCCTTAACATCTTGGAACCAATGATCTGCAAAAAAGTTCTGTAAAATCTTATCCTTAAGATCCACTGGTAGGATTAAAGAAGATAATTCATGTCACCTTCTACTAAGTGCATCAGCAACCATGTTCACCTTCCCTTGCACATATCTAATCTCAAAGTCATATTCACACAGGAATTCCATCCATCTTCATTGCCTAGCATTGAGGTCTGGTTGTGTGAAAAGATAATAAAGACTTTGATGATTAGAATGTAACTCAAATCATTGACCCAAAAGAAAATGCTGCCACTTGGACAAAGCATGCATAATCACATCAAGTTCGAGATCATGAGTAGGGCAATTCACCTCATGAATCTTAAGCTTTCTGGACTCATAAGCTATAACACGTCCTTCTTGCATCAATACTGCCCCTATGCCATCCAAAGATGCATAAGTGCAAACCATGAACTCCTTAGCAGAATTTGGGACTACCAAAACTGGTGCACTAGTCAAACATTCCTTAAGTTTCTGAAATGCTACCTCACACTCATCTGTCCACACAAATTTCTTCCCTTTTCTCTAAAGAGATGTGATAGGATGTGCTATTCTGGAGAAGTTTGACACAAATTTGTGGTAATAGCTTGCTAAGCCCATAAAACTTCAAACCTTAGACGCATTCATAGGTGCTAGCCAATCAACAATAGCCCAAATTTTGGATGGATCTACAGAAATTCCATCCCCTGAAATGATATGTCCTAAGTAACAAATCTCTGATTTGAAGAATTCACACTTCTCAAGATTAGCATACAGTCTGTTCCTACGAAGGCATTCCAAAACTTTCTCTAAATGCTGCTCATGCTCCTCAATAGAGTTAGAATACACCAAAATATCATCCAAAAATACCACTATGAACTTGTCTAGGTAAGTTCTAAATACACCATTCATTAGGCTCATAAAGACAGATGGTGCATTTGTTAACCCAAAAGGTACTACTGTGAATTCGCAGTGCCCATACCTAGTGCAAAAATCTGTCTTATAAATATCAACTTCCTGGATTTTAAGTTGATGATACCTAGATTTCATATCAATCTTCAAAAAAACTCAGGCACCCTTGACTTGGTCAAACAAGTCATCAATTCTAGGCAAAGGATACCTATTCTTAATAGTGGCCTTGTTTAACTATCTATATCTATGCAAAGTCTTAAGGAGCCATCTTTCTTCTTGACAAAGATTACAGGAGCACCCCAAGGCAATACACTAGGATGAATCAAACCTTTTTCCAAAAGCTCCTCCAACTAAAATTTAAGTTCAACCAGCTCTTGAGCTATCATCCTATATGGAGTCTTCGAAATTGGTTCCATTCCTAACACTAAATCAATTCAAAAATCAATCTCTATTCTTGGAGGTATTCTAGGAATCTCCTCAACAAAAACATCTGAAAAACTCTAAAAGACTAGATGATCGAGAGAAGAACCTCCAACTACAGAATCTTCTAAGTCGTTTATTGAAATGGAAAACAAACTGTAGCCTCTCTGAGCACACCTTGCCAACTTCTTGGAAGAAATTGTCCGCAAAGAGATGGGTCTCTTAATTCTAGCAATAACCCTAGCTGAACCAAAATCATCCACACAACTGATTGTCTTATCCTTGCAATCCATAATGGCTTGATGCTATACTAACCAATCCATACCCAAAACTATGTCATATGATCCTAAAGTTATAACCCTAAAGTTTGCTGAAGTAGAGAAAGATTTCATATGAATCTTACAGTCAAGAGCAACAATATCAACATTCACCTTAGATCCTAATGCTAACTCCACTTCCCATTTGTTCCTTTCTCTAACCACATAAATTCCACTATTTTCAACTAAAGTAGAAGAAACAAATGAGTCTATAGCTCCAGAGTCGAATAAAATAGATACTTTCATACCTTGAGTATTACCTTGAGCTTCAACAACTATGTTTTGATGTTTGGCCTACTTCTGATCCAAAGTTGCAAAAATATGATGGTTCCTAGCAGAATCACCAACTGTCACTTTTGATCTAGCTAGCTTAGGTCCAACCTTTGGCTTATCCCAGTTAGGGAGCTGAGATTGATAATGACCTAACTGTCCATAATGAAAACACTCAATAGATTTCTTGAATCTCATGTTCTAACCAGAAAGATTAGGAGATGGATTGTTACTTTGCACACTTTGAGGTGGTTGAGATGGTCTAAGTCATTCTGAGTCTTTGGAATCCTTATCAAACTTCTTCTTGAATTTCCCACTTGAAAATCCTGATTTCAAACTACTCTAAGGAGGCTTTTGATTCTTACTGACATTTAGAGTAGGTGGATTCATATAGGTTTTTTATGAAGTCCCATGATAGCCAAACTTCATCTCAATCAGCTTTGCTCATTCTAAAGCTTGCTGCATACACAAAGGTCGAAAAGTTCTCACTTCCTCCCCAATCTTGGGCATAAGTCCTCTGATGAAGTGTTGTATCATGGCCTTATCATTTTCTGCCCACCTAGAAAAATTCTTAAGCTCATAGAACCTAAGTTTATAAGCTTCCACTATAGAGCCAGACTGCATAATCTGAAAGAACTCCTTTGCATGGGCCTGTCGCCAGTATTCAGACATAAACCTCTCCTTGAATCGCTCTACAGGGAGCTTCCAAGTAACTAGAGAAATATCAATGTAAAATTTTGCCAACTCCTATTCCCACCACAAGGAACCAAATCCCCTCAAATGCATAACCATCCATCTTACTTTCACATTACTCAAATAATGGTGTAAAACAAAGCATCGCTCAATATTCAGCAACCAAGCTTCTATTGCTATACCTTGTTTTGTACCATAAAATAATGGCCCTTTCATCTTGGAAAGATCCTAGAGCTGAGCTCTTGCCACTGGATCTTCCTCTATAGGTATATTAATACCTTGCACAAGAGGTCTCCTATCATTCACTCCCCCACTAGTAATCTAGTTGTTGGCCTCAATATTATCGAGATGTTCTAGTATCCTCTAAAGTACCAAAGCTTGGTCTGCCTAGTTATCCTAGTTGTTTCCAACCCCAGCATTCTGATCAAACTGACCAACCCTGGCATCATTTTGGTGCCTAGTGTCTCTACCATGGCCCCTGCCCCTACCTCTACCTCTACCAGCAAGGTTATCCTCAGGAATTTCATGTCCTCGAGTTCCTTTAGTGACGGGAGGCATGATAGCAGCCTACAAACAAATAACTATCAATAATGCAATGATGATGGGTTAAACCTTATAACCCAAGAGTCCTGGTTATTTCAACTAGGCTCTGATACCAAATGTAATGCTACATTAAGAAAAACCCAAGAAATAAGAAAAACAAAGAACAAATAACATAATTGTAACAATTTATTTTTATTAATACAACTAATTACAAGCACAAGTACAATGATTGAGCCACACTCAATCTAAAAACCTCAAAATACAAGATGATATCATCCAAATATGCTTCCATTATGATGCTAATACAAATTGAGTTTAGTACAATAATGAAGTACAAAATCATTCTTAATCACTAATGTCCAACATAAGGATCCTACAAGTAATTAAATACTGATTCAAGAAGAAACTTCAATAGTTATCCATACCTACTTGCTAATCAAATTGAAGCACCTGTAAAACACATAGAAACACAACACAACACAAAGGGGGCTTAGTACACACTGAGTTGAAAAACATAATCCACCTACATACATGTTAGAATAAACACATACATAACCATAATGTAGATATCTGATTCACTTAACATAGTGTAGTTCTAAAATTAATATGCAAGAAGTAGACATTTACTTAACAATACAAAATTAAACTTACACTAAGAGTAACCCATAAATGAATCATATATATATGAAGGTGTCATCGTTATGGCACTAAGATTCTACATCCATGTTTGGTATGCTCATAGTCAACACATAACAATATTCTCTATTATACTTGTCAATGACAGAATAGAGATTTTCCTTGTTCTCCGTACTTAACCTTATAGGTTTAAGTCATAGGTAAGGCCAATTATCTTTTTATATGTAATTAACCCACCCAATTCATTTTAAATTTATCACTGAATTAATTAACTGAATATGATAAACCCAATTCAGCCACCCTGATATATGTTCATCACAACTATTCTTAAAATACACATCAAATAGATACACTAAGAATGTACATGCAACAGATACAAAATCAGTTTACAACATGATACTAAATCCTTTAGTCCATCTGTAACACATCTTATTCTGCCAATTTTAAAGGTAAATATAGAAAATTATAATAATAGAAACTAAACCTATAATATCAAGATCACGTAAGTACAATTGAACTATTGTCTCAGCTCAATGAGACTTATAGAATCTTCATACTATACATTCAATTTCCTACTAACCTAACCATCTACTCTTAACTTTGAAATGACCAAGATAAAAAATCAAAATGCACATGATATTCTTGCTTTAAATGACATATCATCAAACAAATATCATAATCTGCCTCAATACTTGAAATGACTTTCTATTTCAATTATGAACTGAAAACATCTTGATAACAAAATATTTATGTTTCAGACATCTCATTTGAAAAAAATCCATAAATGCTATTAAGACACTTCATAATCAAAATTAAACATAATAGAAAGTAAGTACAACCAATGCTTAACAAATTACCATTAACAATGTTATTAAAAAGCAAGTGTCTATTGAAGTTACACCTCTATTTGACAATAAGCCACCACCCAATTATAACTACAACAAAATATAAAAACAAAATATCTTAAAACAATATAAAATGCGATTCATAAAATTGGCATTGTAACTTCATCATGCCAATACCCAAAATAATTAAGATGTAACTTTCCCTATACTATAAGATGTAAACTAACTATTTACATAATGCTGCGCTCGATTACTATTTACAACAGACATCATGTCCATCGAACAACTTAATGATAACTAAATATAAATTCATACTTCCTTATTAAAACAATTTCTATATTTAAAAAAAAAAAATCACTGTGAATCGATTTTAACATAATACCCATATTTGTATTTCATAAGTCAACTCAGGTTTTACACCTCAAACCAGCAAAACATTCTAATCTATATTTATGCCTCAACTTCATGCAAATGGTTTGATATTATACTAAACCCTTAGTCCATGTAAGTTTATAAAGTCACAAGCACATATTTCTTACTGGGTTCGACTCTGAAAAAACCACATATTAATGCCAACAATCGACATTACAATCTGCCCTAGGTTTGATTGAACACGAATATATATATATATATATATATATATAACTATTTTACATAAAAACCAAACTCAAACTAAAACACATTTCACAATGAATCTATGCCCTATCTCATATGCTGATTTTGTAACAAAAGCCTATTTCATACACAGAAATGAAACAAACCAAAAATAACACCTCAAGTTTACAAAACTGAATATAGAAAACCTGATATAATCCACATCTAAGTCTGAATGCAAACAACTATGCAAGAACTTACATAATACCCTCAATCCAAATATAGATATATATAGAACTCGGCAGTCCATTTGCCCAATCCTGCATACACCCATACTTAGGTATGGGTATTATAAAAACTACAATATTTCCTATTTCCTTCAAACAGTTGACACCCAAATAATAGTAAGGAGTAGATTAGAAAATGCCCCCTACCTCAAATCACAGACGGAGCCCAAAATGCTTGATATAGAGCTCTGCAATAAAACTTGCTACCAAAGCCCCAAATACCAAAACAAAACCACACTTCCAAACTACAAACACTGATAATGATTGATAATGCGAATCTCGACAATGCTCAGCTTCATAAGAATGAATGCCCTATCAACCATTATCTCCATGATGCTCATTCTTAGCAATAAGCATCACAGATGCATATCATACAGAGCAATGCAGCCAAGATTTTGGCCAAATTCAACAAAAAAAAAAATCTCATTGTCATGCAAAACTGGCTGACC
This sequence comes from Cupressus sempervirens, assembly GCA_028749045.1. Taxonomy (NCBI): domain Eukaryota; kingdom Viridiplantae; phylum Streptophyta; class Pinopsida; order Cupressales; family Cupressaceae; genus Cupressus; species Cupressus sempervirens. Next base: position 741,031,457 of record CM053791.1, on the reverse strand, counting down.
AAAGCCAAACTGCAATTATTCCTCATAACTTGCATTTAATTCAATAGAGACACCTCACTATGCCGAGTACCAAATGATTGTTACAATGCCACCGCCATATATATTTGGCTTTTAAAAAATGAACATAATACCTTATTCAAAGCATTCAAGAGCCATTTAGGGTAACAAGGTTATAAGAGATAATTAACCCTTTTAGAAAAAATAAAATAAAAATAAAAATGGAAAATGTTTTTCCAATCTCAACTTAAGTATTTAGTCCTGTTTCCATCACAAATATATTTGCAAAGCCAACTGAAGTTATAATTAATAAATTAATATACGTCATATAACCAAAACCAACATAGGATGATATGCAATAATCGAATCCTTTCTTAGTCACAAGTATGTGAATAAAATAACAAGTTCCATACACATACATCACATAAACATACAAATTTAAAACTTTCTTTCCAATATATTAAAACACAGAATGCAGTTTACATCAAGTTAGAAACATAACAAACATGATCAATACCCAAACAACATGCAATTATAGTTTCAAATCATAACATCCTAAGTAACCTTCAAAACTAAACAAATAGTTATAAACAAAAAATACATTCATCATAAGTCTCGAGTTCCAAATGACACAAAATATAACCAAGTTTTGCAATGAAAGACAACATATCATTTGAATTAAACTCCAAACAGTAAAGTCTTAAAATGTTATTGAACAGAAGTAGTGGTCAGGCATGACATCCTTGAAGGAAAAGCTAAACATCTTAAGGTAATTTATGATGAGTTATTTTAAGCAAGAGATTTGAAAGTTTGATGGCGTTAACTATGACAATTGGAGATGAAATATGAGGACAAACCTACTATGTATCGAATGCAATTGAAGAAGACAAGATTAAGGAATGTTAGGTACTATAATAAGCTTTTCTAGAAACTAAATATGGTTAGGTAAAACCTTTGAGAGTTTCCCATGAAATTAGTAATTCTTGACAAAGCATATTTGAAGGTGATAACATGCTCATAAGGATAGATTTCAAAATTGAATATGTTTTTTTAAAGATCAAATGATATTGGTAGATGAATCTATAAGAAGCTATGTTGGTAGAATATCAAATATTGTTACAAGAATAAAGACTTGTGTAAGAGAGAAGTTAGAAGATGAAGTTGTGTGGAAAATATTGAATTTTTTGATACCTTCTTACAAAAAGACAACAAAAATGATTGAACAAGTAATACCTTGCAAATAAAATTTACAAGAGAGAATCCTCTTGTGAGATTAGAGATAGCTAAAATATGGATAAAAAAAGTGGAGAATATCTTAGTGTAGAAAATTCTTTTAGGGTACAAAGAGAAAAACCTATGTTGATATGAAGTACAAGTACAAGTGGAGATTATGTCAATACTAGCTAAAGAAGAGATGAATCGTACAACAAGATTGAGGGATTATTTTCCCTAGTTATGAAAAGAGAACCTAAAGGTAACAAAATTCCCTGTGTTGCCCATGTAAATAACTTAATGGTCATGTTTCTTCTAAATATCCTAAGAGAGTAAAGAATTTTATGTCTAGTCCCTATAAATTAGGAGTATATAAGGATTTATTTTATTTAAATAAGGTTGTGGAACTTTATTTTAAAATGGTAGAATTGTTTACTGAAAGTAATGATGAGAATGATGAATGATAAAATAAAAAGTATTAATATAAAAAGTTGAAAAGAAGACATAAAATTTCATTATAGATACTGGAGTTAGCATGGATATTGATAGTATTACTATGAAGGAGAATCATAACATTGTTGGAGGCATGATTTAGAGGTTGTGTGTTGCATTGATGACAAAGTTTTTCATTGATATCAACATACTAGTTATTTTGTGAAAACTTGTAGAGCAATAAATAGAGTTTGGCATTGTGTGGTTTGAGGATTGGAGATCATCTTCTACACACTGGGGATTATGTTCAAGAGAAGATTTATATGGTACAATTAAGAGAACATATATAAATATTTAGGTTGGACAGAGTTACCATGGATTTAGTGAAGATTTCATTTAGATAGTGTTTATGGATAGAAAATACTATTGTTTGGATTGTATCTCCTAACAATAATGGTATCTAGTCAAGTGAACTTAGACATAGGGTGAAAACATTTTGAAGATGTTGCATTCAATCACACAAATCTATATGATTAGTGATTGAAAATTTATTAAGACTTTGAGCTGATATATTGCTTATAGTTGTAAGAAGATGTAATGAAATAATGTAACATGAAATGTAATATCTTAAGGATGTCATGCATCACTACTATAAATTGGGAAAGCCTCAAGGATAACTCAATAACTTTTTTAGGACTTTGTATAAAGGAAAGGTCATTTTTGCATACACTAGTATCCAATGTGGATGTTATAATTAGTTAGATTTTTTTTTGATATCAAAATATATTTTATTATTTGAGATTACATGGGAGTATATAAATTTGATTAGAGAAGTGATTGGTGCAGTTGAGGCACTATTAAACTCTATCTGGAAAAGAAGTTATTAATGGACAATTGTCATTGTACACTTGTATTATTTAGTGTGGATAATACTGAAGTAGTTTAGATAGTGGGTCGAGTTGTATTTCTATAAACTCCTAATAGGGTTGGCACAACTCTGAACAAGGATTGCAATATTTTAAATAGGATTCAATGTCTCCTAACAAGGGTTCATATGTACTGAATGTATTTCATTGACTCTTAATAGGGTCCATCCTTTAAGAAGGAAAATTTATATTAATGCATCATCATGTGGGTACCACCCTCATTGGAGTTTCCTTTTGAGTATGTGTTTCCTTAGTTAATAGATATAGTGTAATTATGTATGGTTATCATTCTATTATTGTTGCATCTACTATGTAAATAGTTCAAAAGTAATAAGGATATTGATATTTATTTTCAATTCATTAGCACTTCAATCCACCCCTACTATTATCATGATGAACCTTACTTTCTAAATACTAATCTTAGAGAGTTAAGCCATTAAAGGAAGATCTTAATAGCTAAAGGAAATATACAACATAGTTCAAAAAAAAATGTTCAAAGTTTGATGGAGTTAACTATGATAGCTGGAAGGAAAAGATTAAGAGAAATTTTTTATGCATGGGTGTAGGTTACTGGTTGATTACTAAGCGTATAAAGGATGTGATTGAAGAAGAAAAGACATATTCATGTTCAATATGCTTGTTAGAGAAGAACTATTACCATCTCTTCCTAAAACTAAATTTACTCAGGTAAAATCTTTAGGACTTTATTATGAAATTTGGAATGCCTTGAAAAGTACATTTATAGGTAATAATAATACTCAAACGGCTAGGTTATATAAATGGTACAATAGATAATTTATTAGAGTAATTAAAAAGTTTACAAATAAAGAAATTATTAGAGGAATTAAAACTTTTAGAGGATACAAATATGAAGTTGAAGTTATATTAAAAATATTGAATACTTTGACACCTAGATATAGATAGACAACACAAATCATTGAACACATTATTCCATTATCAACCAATTTTACAAGAGAAAATATTCATGGGATATTGTAGTTAACATAAAGGTAAATAAGACAAAGTGGAAAATTGTCTATAGTTGTAATTAATTTCAATGCATTAAATGCTTAGTCAATGTTGACAAGAAGTGCAAGTACAAGTGGAGATTATGCCACTAGCATCCAAACAAGAGTTGAAGAAGAAAACAAGATTGAGGAAGGGACTTCCTTTCTTATGAAAAGAGAACCTATAGGTAATAATGTATTTAAATATTTTACTTAAAATGAATATGGTCTTTATTCTTCAAAATATTCTACGAGAAGAAGAAAGACTAGAAAGTCCTATAAATCAAGAATGCCTTCAAATTTCTTTTATTCTAATTAGGATGAATTAAATGATAAAGTGGAATGAATCTTGCTTAAAAGTGATGCTGAAATAATATTTGTTTCTATTAAGAAAGAAAGCCCTCAAAGTGATGAAGTTAGTGAAGAAAAGTATTAGTTGTTGAAAATAATTTTTCAATTCCATATTGTCTTTGGTGTTACACAAAATGTAAAGCCTTATCGAGCAAGTTAGTGTCTGCCAAGATCACTTAGATGATGAAGACAATTTCTAGTGTATGTCAAGCATTCTAGAGTTAACCAAGTTTAGAATTAGTATCTAGTAAACTCACTCAGGAATGAAAGGAAAGTTGGCATGGAACAATTGTTAAGCGAGCTCACTTAGTTACCAAAGAGAAGCTGGCAAAAGTGTAGTGTTAATTGAGCTCACTTAGTTAGTTAAGGAAAGTTGGCATGGAACTTGTGTTAATCAAGCTCGCTTGGTTACCAGAGGAGATTTAGTTTGCGATGTAGTGTTAATTGATTTCACTCATTTAGCAAAGGAAATTAAGTTTAGGATGTAGTGTTAGTCGAGCCCACTTAGTTAACAAAGGAATGTCTTTTCTAGGTTTTTGTTGACTGAGTTGGGTCAGCTAACAAAGGATTTTCCTACATCATCATATTGAGTCTATTAGATTATTTTGTTAGTTTAAGCCAACTTAATGGTTGATTATTGATTATTAAAATGTGTATTCAAGCTAACTTGACAAGCTAATTCATACAAGTATAAGGTCAAGTTTAGAATTGAATGAGAGAATGTATGGAATAGAAGAAGATGGATAAAGAAGTAAATTGGAAGGATGGAAGAATATCCAAGTTATTTGAGCTATAAACAATTTTGATCAAGGAGGATCAACTAATCAAGCCAAGATAGAGATTTGAAATCAGAAATTAGGTCAAGTCATTGTTACTGTTTGATAATTGTGGTAGTTAATTAAATCTCCTAAAAGAGTTAGCTTAACCACTATTTTCCAAATCCTTTAACAACGTGGCATTTATAGATTGAAGTGTCTGAGGACCTCTAATAGGGCCACTCCTAAAAATATGAATTAAATTCTCTCACATGGTCACACTAAAAAATGTGTTTTTAAACCTTTAATAGGGTTGGTACTTGATAGGGTTCACTTTAGAAGTGTAAAAAGTAGTAACTAGTTACAATAAGAGGTTTTCTCAAATGGGTTTTCTGCATTAAATCTCGGTGTCTCATGTGTTCATATTATTTTCTTTATGTTTTTGCAACTACTAAGTTTATTAAAATTAATCACACTTAATATCATAAGATCTTCATGTTTAGTGTTAACTAAGTAACATTGCATATATTTAGTATTAATTGAGTGTTTACAAAGTGACAATCATTCCTAGTGTAAACTGAGTTGTTGTCTTATATGAGTGATTCTATGTTAATTGAGTTACAATAATATAATCAACAGAGTTTTTTTGTATTGTATTTACATCTTAATAGACTTCAACATTTATTTTGGTAACAAATTCACCTATCCCCTCTCAGTCACTCCTCTTACATCTCCAAGAATTGGTATTAGAGCATTTGTTGCTTGCAGATAAGGTTTCAAGGATCGAAGATAAAGATTAAGATGTCTTATAGAAGGGAAATTCCTATGTTGAACAAACATAAATTCAAAGAATGGAAGGAACTCATGAAGCTTCATTTGGTAAAAAATGGAGACTCAAACCTAAAATATCTACACACTAAGTATGTGGCACCTATGGGAACTTTGACTGTGGAATAAATTATAGGAAAGAAAAATCAAAAAATTATGATGATTGACATTGCCTCTACTCTCAATTATGCTTAATTTGATGAAGTCAAATATTTTCCTACTACTCATGAGATATGGATCATGCTAAAAGTGTTGGAAATATAAGAGTAGTAACTAAGAGGGGAGGGGTGAATTAGTTACCACTAAAATAAATCCTAGATTCCTTAGATTCAGTACACAACAATTATGTCAAACCTTAATTCTGCTAATGTTTGGCAAACAAAGAAATGATGTAACTTGGTAAACACTGTAACTGCTCAATAAACACTTAACATGAAAAATGTTTAAATTTTATCTATGATTATCATTACTTTAACTTAGTTTCAAAAATATAAAGGAAATAGCATGAACACATTTGACACCAAGATTTAACATGGAAACACAATTTGAGGAAAATCACCAATTGCAACTATTTGCTATTTTCACTCTTTTGAAGTAAGCTCTATTAGAAGCCAACCCTATTAAATATTACAAAATACATTGCTAAGTGTGACCTCGTTATAGGATTTAATCACCTTGTTAGGAGTGGCCTTGTTATCTTGAGACAATTCAATAGAACTATTGCCTTGTTAGAGTATTTATAAATAGTTGTTAAGCCAACTCTATTAAGAGATTTAGATCACAGCTACAATAGTTAGAGAGTAACAATGACATGACCTAATTTGAATGCAATTGAATTGCTGATTATAGATCTCAATTCTAGCTTGTGTGTTACCTTTACTGATTGGACATATCCTTTTAGCTTCACAATGATATTCTTCTTATCATTCTAAATTGCTTCCTTTTTGCATCATTAGATCTTAAAAAATTTTCCATGCATTCACACATACTTCACACTTTCTAGTCCACAACTTGACCTTTTATTTATATCTTTTAGTTTGTCAACTCGCCTCAAATATAACTTAGAATAATTAATATTCATCTTCTCAGTCTGCTAGAACCAAGAAACAAATCAATTAAACTCAATATGCCAAAACAAGAAAATCCTTCATCAGTCGACTCTACTCGATAGGCACTAACTCAAAAACAATTTTCCTATGCTAACAAGGCCAACTTGGTTAACACTTCATATATGAAAAGTTCTTTTGATAATCAAGTGAACTTGTTTAACACTAGTTTCATCAAATGTTTCCTTCATTAACTAAGTGAGCTCGGTTAATACTCATCTTCCATAGACTTTCCTTTGATAACTAAGTGAACTTGGTAGACACTACCTTCCAAACTAGGAAAACTCAGGATTGCTCAATAGCCACAAAATACTTTCTTCACATGCTCGAGTGAGCTTGGAATGCACTGATTGATAATGATATGACATTTTGTGTAACATCAAAGATAATACAAAATTAATCAATTGTATCCAACAATCTCCCTCTTTGTCATTGATGGCAGAACAACATGTCATAACATAGTGAAATTTTTGAAATTGGAATATATCCTTAGTTTCATTGTAATTATCATTCATGAGAACTCCATCTATCATTGTGAACTCTTTCTGTCTTTAGCTTCTCCCTCTGTCAAAAAACTTCAATCTACAAGAAGTTCTACCAAGTTCATTCTCTCTCTTAAATAATTCTTCTCTTCCAATCTCTCTCTTTGATATTTGTTCACTATGAAAAAAAAATTCTCCTTCTTTACAACTAAAATTTCTATGAGATATAACAATATACGTCTCCCTCTTTGACAACACATGCCAAAGATAATACTTGGTGAAAATAAATGTACCTTAAGTATTGATTCATTTACAATTAGCCCTTGTCAATTCTGCATCAATTGATTGATCTTAAATAATGCTCTAGTTAATACATCACTAAAATTTATTTAGTGACCTTTCGATAGGGGAAATGACTTGTAGCTTACCTCTTAGATGCATAAATACATCCTTAGTTAATGAATTTGTGAATATGTCTACAATTTGTTCTTTTATATTTACATATTCCAATCTGACTTCTTTATCTTGTATCCTCTTAAGAAATGATATTTTATAGCAATGTGTTTTGTTTTAGTATGCATCACTGGATTCTTTGATATATTGATTGCACTAGTATTATCACAGTATATGTCTACTGGATCCTTGATCTCTATGTTCATTCCTACCATTAGTTATTTGAACCAAACAATGTTAGAACAATTAACTACTACTACCACATATTTTTTCTCTTTTGTGGACTAAGAGATACAAATTTTTTTCCTTCTTTTCCAAGACACTAGTCTTTTACCAAGGAAGAATGCTCCACCTCTAGTGCTTTTCTTGTCATCAATACTTCCTACCTAATTAGCATCTGTAAATACTTTTAAGTCCAAATTGCCTCCTATTTTGTACCATAAACTATATTCTTCAGTACCTTTTAGATATCTCATGATTCTTTTGACTGCCATTAAGTGATTTTTTTGGGATTTACTAAGAATCTTTTCACCATACCAACTACTAATGCAATATTAGGCCTTGTATGCACTACATACTACAATTTTCCAATCATTGATCTATATGTGGTCTGGTCTACCTCTTTGGAATCATCATTTTTAAAAAGCTTATGTCTAGTAGACATAGGGGTTCCAACTAGTCCTGAATCCTCCATTCCAAAATTCTTTAGTATTTCCTTGATGTACTTAGATTGAGTAATGTAGAACCATTTTTGTTCTATTGAATTTGTAGTTCAACAAAGAATTTTATCTTAACAAACATAGACATCTCAAATTCTTCACTCATTTCTTCAAAGAATTCCTTGCACAAGCCATCATTTCTTATGAATAAGGTGTCATCAACAAACATTTTTGCCAACACAATCTTCTTGTCTAGTCCTTCTTTGATGTACAAACTATTGTTATCATTTGTTCTTTGAAAACTAATCTGTACCAAGTAGTTATGTAGTCTTTCATACCAAGCTGTGGGAGCTTGCTTGAGACCATATAATGCCTTGTGTAATTTTCAAACCATGTCCTTTTTGCTAGGATCTACAAAACCTTCTAGTTGTTCAATGTAGATTTCCTCGTTAAGAATTTCATTCAAGAATTTAGATTTTACATCCATTTGATAAACACTAAAATGCTCTATGTGCTACATATGCTAGTAATGTTCTCACACATTCTAATCTTACAATACGAGCAAAAGTTTCACCATAATTGATACCTTCCTCTTGAGAATAGCCTTTACATACTAACCTTGAGTTTTCCATCTTCATTTATCTTGTTTTTGAATACCCACTTTGTGCCAATTATATTTTAATCCTTGGGTCTAGAAACTAGAGTCCAAGTTTTATTCTTCTTTATCTCTTCTATTTCTTCATTCATTGCTTCAATCTAACTTTCATTATCTAATGCATCTTAAACATTTCTAGGTTCAAATTTAGAAAGTAAACATGTACGTTTCAATTTTTTTCATGTCATTGTTGTATCTTGTTGATCTCATATTAGTTTTAACAAGTAATTGTCAACACACTTAAGCCATTTACTTAGTTCATGTCAAACTAGCAATACATGCTAAGTACAACATGTAAATTTTAGACCATGTTGAGTTGCAATTAGTTTCAAGTCACTCATGTGCCAAGTCACTCAAGTGCTAAGAAGATAGACCGTGCTAAGTGAATTCAAGTGCTGAGTAAATAGTGGATGCTGAGTCAAAAGTAGAAATACAATGAATGTCGAGCATCAAAGACTTCATATGCCGAGTGATACAGTTTGGACATATTCATTTGTAATGGCACAAACAACTATGCAAACCATTTTCAAGCTAAAATAAGGATAGATTTTGATCTTTTGGAGATAATGAAAAATCTATATATAGATTCCCTATGCAATTGCATACAACCAATCATAAAATGGGGAGATTTAAGTGGAAAAATAGATGAATCTTAACTGTAGATTCATACTTAACCCTAAGCCACCAGAGACTTCTTAAGGAGGAGAAAGCCCTAAAACAATGATGATGAGAATAGGATACAAGGGTTGAATGATCAAATTGGAATAGAAAACAAGATAGGATGCATAGAATTCAAGGTGACTTAATAGTAAAGAGTGAATTACAGAATCAGGAAAGTGAAGAATAAAGGATAGAGAAGGATACAACATTGATATAATAGATCATGAAGGATCAATCAGAAATTGTATGGAGGTGATCTGTTATTAGGCAAGCTAGTGCCAAATGTAGGATCTATGCTGAGTACTTTTAATAGGTGATTTCAATTAAATCTCTTAATATTGTAGTCCTAACAAGCTGTCTGAAATCCTTTAAGAGGGTGCTTACTTAATTGTAAGTTGAAGTCCTCTTACTAGGCACACTTTCAATAGAGTATTGAAATCCTCTAACAAAGTGGGACTTAACAGTCTTTGTAAGCCTTTAATAGGGCAGGTCTTTCATAGGGCAAATCATCATTCATGAAAAAAACCATTGTAACCTTCATTGGATACACTTTATTTCTGTAGTAGTGAAGATTTGTGGGTTTCATCCCCATCGTAGTTTTACCTTCTCACTTGGAGGGTTTTTGGGTAATCATATATAGTTTTGTGTGTGTGTGTGTGTTTGATTATGGGTTTACATGATTGAAGCATATGCTTTATATGTTATTTCAACATATTAATGCATGTGATATATGAATGTTGAAAGTTTTATGGGTCCAATTTTTAACTCCTGATTCACCCCCCCCCCCCCCCCCCCCCTCCCCCCCCAAAAGTTCACTCTCTTCCCACTTGTAATTCCAACAATTGTTATAAGAGCCTAGTTCTCTAAATGAGAAGCTTTGCAAGTTAGAGAAAATATCTTGAAATGGAAGTCTACAAGCTAGGAAAAACTATTGAGAATGAGGAGATTGAAATACATCTCATACTACATCAACTAATGAGGCAAGAGAAGAACTAAATAAATCCTTGAAGAAAGGAAAGAGATTGTTATTGCAAATAATGACACACTATAAGAAGTGATAGATGCCACTAAGATATTTGTAGATGGTAACTCTAGTGAATTAGATGTGGCAAATGTTGATCTAATGGAAAAGAACAAAGTTCAAGTTAACGAAATCAAAAATCTCAAGTTGGAGCAAGAATTACAAGCTAGACTACTTTGTGAGGTGATTGAAGAAAAGAAGAAAGCCATGGAAGAAAAAGTCATGATTGAAGAAGACAAAAGAATTCTGGAAAATTGTTTTAAAGAAAAGTCAATAGAATTAAGCAAGATCTCCAACATTCAATTGCATAATCTAAGTCAAGTAATGAATCCCAAATATGACTTAAATGTTGGGGACAATGAGATAACCACATTGAAGTTGTGGGATGAACAATTGTAGAATGACATGAAAATAGAAAAGGAATTTTCTAAAAGTCACAACAAGCCAAATGAAGCCATCAAATACTTTGAAAAATTACCAAGATCTCCTAGATCCAACAAAGACACATTAGGATTGGGGTACACAAGCACTAAATAAGGAGAATCATCTAAAGTCGCTGAAGAGTAAGAACTCCAACTATACTTCTCATAATTGTGGTAAGAAAGGACATATTGCTTATGTGTGTAGCAACAATAATACAAATTAGAATGTCAAGCCTAAGAGCATGACTCATTTTCATAAGTGCAACAAGAAAGTTCATTAGGCACATGAATGTAGAACCAGGACCATGCAAAAATAAAAATTTGAAGGAGATTGCTACAACTATTATAAGTATGGACATAAAGCCTTTGAATATAGATCCAAATCCATGTGGTCATCAAACAAGACAAAAAAGGTAAGATGCTATGGAAACCTTTATAATTGAGATTAAAATACAAGATATAGCTATCGTTATTGTCAAGAATATGGATGTGTTGCTGAGAATTGTATTAGAACAAACTTCAAGGGTAACTACAAAAGATGGTTAAGTCAAACTACATGTTTTAGCTATTTGAAGATTGGTTATATTAGTAATCATTGTCTAACTAGGTCAAAGGCACCAAGTTTTGCATTTGATAAAGGCAAAGGCAAGGTAGATGTTGAACATATTAGAGATAAGATGAAAAAGACATGGAAAAGGAAAGATACTTGTAACACATCAAATGTAGAAGGGATCACTTCACCTAATGGGTCAAGTGATCACACCATATCTAATTGAGAAAATAAGAGGTGTGTGGGATTAATACTCAAATGAAATATCATATATCAGTTACAAAAGGGAGATTGTATTGAAAGAAACTAAATTAGTATAAATAAAGATGCAAGATGTTATAAATTCAAGTTTAATCTTTAAAATTTTCATGTTGTTGTCGAGCATTGTTTTCTATGTATGTTGAGTGGAATGGTAGTTTATGCTAAACTACTAAATTATATATTTGATGTCAAATTTTCAGTAGCTACTGAGCAATGGTAATATCAATGGATGCCAAATGATTTTGAAATTGAGTTAATGTAGAGTTTATAGCTATACAAGCACTAAGAATAAAATTCAAGATTTTTAGAAGAATATATGATTGATTTCACAAATTATTCATCATTTTGAATTCGAACAAAGACTAAGTAGAGTGAAAGGTGATTTAGAAACTTGTTCAAAGAATTTGCATCTCACACCAGTTCTCTAGATTTCACAAGGTATTTAACACAAGCCATGCTATGTAGTTTTACATTGCACAAACTCTAGCTTGAAAAATGGCATCTAGCTCAAAAAATGTAGAAGTGAAAGAGGTTTTAAAAGTTCACCTTATTAGTAATGAGGTTAAGGAACTTGTATTCAAGGCCATCCAACATAGCATCCAAATAAGATCCTTCTAGTGCTTTATCCATGATCCCATTGAATGATAATGGTGAAGATATAAGGAGATTGTATAATTGCAAAATTGGTAGCATTGGGGACTTAAAAATTAGAGAAGCATATGATAGGTTATGTGAAAATGGTACTCGAAAGGAGTATAAAATTATTGAGAAGAAGGGTTTGACGAACGTGTGCCCTAGATTTTCTTAGTGCATTCAAAATTGAATAGATTAGAATTATTTTGAGTGAAATATATGATGGATCCTTATGGATGAAGGGTGGACCAATTAAGATCACCAAGAGAATAATTCATAGGCTTACTAGCTACCCAACCCTAGATTGGCCCAAGACTCTAAGAAGTGACTCTAAGTAATAGAGAAAAACACCAAACCAAAATAGAACAAAAGAGGCATGACAATAGATATTGTCATTTATCTATTGTTGAACTTTTTTGTTAAGGTAATTTCTCAAAAATTCTATCAATCTAGTAGATTGAATAGTGTACCTTGTATTGTTGTGGATGTTGGCTACAAGATTGTGAAGAAAGATCATACTTATGATCTAGCTGAGCTTCAACTATAACAATTGAAGTAAAATCTTGGAGCAATCAGAAAGGCCAAGAGTGACCAATGTAAATTTGGTTCAATACTTGTTTTTATATTCTTTTATGGGCATAATAATTTTCCTCCTTTTGTATGGTAAGCTAGAAAATATATAGGTCAATAGCAGTGCAAATCAATGAATTTATTGAATAGATGGGAGAAAATTTTGAATCATTAATGACAAGTTATTTTGAAGATTTTAAGAAGTCAATGAAGCAAAGAATGAGGATACCTATTTCATTGGTTGAGCAAGATTACAATGATATATGTTTTCTAGTTCATGCTGACTATACCTTTGTATAGGGTGCCACACCAAGGGTTAGATGGTTAAGGCCACTTGGATATGAGATTAATGTTGATGAAACATCAGCAACAATAACTACACTCTTAGCAGAGTAAATTGAGAAGACTGCTAAAATATCTAAAAATTATGATGTCATTAAATCAAAGATTGTAATGGAGTTGAAAAATACATCTACACTTATGAAGAAAGATAAGCTAGAGAAAAAGCCAAAGGAAAAATTTGTTGAAGGTGCAGATGATGAAGGAGAGGAAGGAAATGAAGAGGATAAAAAGGATGAAGAGGAAGAACATGATCAAACTCAAGAACCTCTTGCATTGACTCAAGCCATTGGAGAGGATAAGGAAGAGGAAGAAATAAAAGTTACTAAGGAAGAAGAAGCTAAGGAAAAATCCACACATGTTTAGCCAAAGAAGAGAAAGGATAAGGTATAGCCAGTGGCTAAGGAAAATAACATTGTCAAACCAAGCCTAGACAAGCCAATAGTACCTACCATTAGAGCTAGCACATGAGCCGCAACATAGAAGGCTAAGGATAAATCTAAGAAAATAGAGCAAGGTTGACGAGTGAAAAAGAAACAAAGAAGAAAATATGTTGCATAGCTAGATTCAAATGAAGAAAGGATTGAATCAGATGATATAAGCTAATTCAAAGTGGTAAGTCACAAACCACTTTCTAATATTAAAATTTTTTGTGAAAATATTAAGAATAATGCATATTTATTTGGTTTTAGACATGTAAATTTTGATGATTGGGGTGAAGAAGTGAAGAAGCTAGTAGATGAATCCCTATGCAATGATGTCTAAATTTAAGACAACACCATTAGAATTTTCCAAATCAATACCCAAGAAACTATATGACTTAGTTGAGAAAAAATGGCATTATTGTTTAAATTTGGAAAGAAAAAAAAAGGGAAACAACTTTAGCCCAAGTAATGTGAAAAATGACAAAAGGGTAGATTTCCAAGGCTACTAAGTAATATGGAGTTAGGTTTACACCTAAGTATATAGCCTTCAACATACTTCAAAAAAACATTGAAGATGTGGTAGAGAAATCTACCCAAATATGAAAACTTATCTATGGGTTGACCACTATTAAACAAGGAGAGGCTAACCCTTTTGAGGGTAAAGATGATAATAAGGATAGAGATGAAGAAGATGATGACAAAGAAAAAGATGATAAGGTAGATGATACAATGGGGAAGGAAATTAAAAAACAAACTAATGACAAGGCAATAGTTGAACAACAACAAGATGAATAGAATGTGCAGGACACACAAGTATTAAGCATTAGTTCCCCCACATGATATAGTCAAGTCTACTAAAACCATTATTGTTAAGTATGTCTCTGATCTTTCAGCTTATAGCATCAATCCCTTGACTAGAAAAGACTTGAAGAAGATACTGGACCAATCTACACTACAATCCAAGTTATGTGATAATCTAGTTTTGGTCAGTACAGATTAGCTTCAAAAGGCAATAACTAATGTCACAATGGACAAGGTGAATCCACAAGAACCACCTTTTGTCATCCCTTCAGTAAAACCATTGATCCAAAAAATAGTAGATGCATCTAATAAGGTTGATACATTTGTTAAAGTTGACATAGTTGAGTAGAGGCAAACTATAGAAGAAGAAAAAGACATTTGTATTAGGGAACAAGAAGTAGGATAGATATATTTTTTTGTATCTAAAGCACAAGGACCAAGTGCTATTCATATCATTGTGTTAGATAAGATAAAATCTAAGGAGAGTGAAAAAAACACCTAATTTAAAGGAGTGGGAAGCCATCCAAGCATTGGTAACTCTACCTACATCTAATACTTCTCCTACAAAAGTTCTTTAGAAGCCAAGCATAGAAGCTATACCATTGAAAATCTCACTATTAGACTCTAGCTCTTCAAAATTTGATAAGGTAACTCACTATGGAGATATCACTCTTGATGAAGAGATAGTTATTCCTCAGTTTAAATATGATACAATGAAACTTGATCAAATAAGAATTTTGCAACAAGCTTTATGGATGCATGTATAACCCAAGACATTAAAGAAATTAAAGCAGAAAAAACATCAAGAAAAAAAAACACACTATACATGTATAACCCATTTGATATAAGTGTCAAAAAAGTGGGAGAGATAAACCATGGGGGAAATAATAAAGAAAGGGGGAGAGAATAAAGAAAGGGGGAGCAGAGAATAAAGAAAGGGGGAGCTAGACATAGAGAAATGAAAGAAATGAAGACAATAATATAAAGTTATATCATTGGGGTGATATACATTTTTTTAGAAATTTTAACATTCATTTATGAGGAAAATAATAAATAGATAGTATCAAATCAAATGAATGAGTATCAGATATAGTATTAGATCAAATGAAAGATTATTAGACACAACATATTGAAGTTAGAGAGAAGTAGAGATTATAGATACAAAATAGACACATTAACTCTCAAAGAGTTATCAATTTTGAGGTATAAAGATTATTGCAAAATTTTGAAATTTTGAAGTTTTGTACATAAGTTGAGTCATGAATATGTTATGCTCAAAAATTTAAGTAGAATATTGTATATTTAAGTGATTTTGACACTGATCTAAAAGGGGAAGATTTTTTTTATCCAAATTGGTTTTGAAAAGTGAGTGTTAACACACTTAAACCATTTGCTCGGTTCATGTCAAGCTTGTAATACATGTTGAGCACAACATGTAAATATTAGACCATTTTGAGTTGCAATGAGTGTCGAGTCACTCATGTGCCAACTCACTCAAGTACCAAGAAGATAGACCATGCTGAGTGAATTCAAACACTGATTAAATAGTGGATGTTGAGCAGTTCAATGTCGAGTCAGAAAAAGAAATATAATGAATACTCAACATTAGAGACTTTATTTGTTGAATGACACAGTTTGGACATATTTGTTTGTAATGGAACAAAAAACTATGAAAACCATTTTCAAGTGAACTTAAGCATAGATTTCAATGTTTTAGAGATAAGGACAAATCTATATGTGGATTTCATATGCAATTGCATGCAACTAATTAGAAAGTGGGGAGATTTAAGTGACAAAATGGATGAATCTTAGTCGTAGATTCATACCTAACCCTAAGAAACCAAAGTCTTCTTAAGGAGGATGAAGCACTGAACTAATGATGATGAGAATAATTTACAAGGGGTGAATGATTGAACTAGAAGAGTGAATAAGATAGTTTGCAGAGCATTCAAGATGACTTAGTAGTAAAGAGTCAATTATAGAATTAGTTAAGTGAAGAACATAGGATAGATAAGGATAAAACATTGATACATAAAATTATGAAGGATCAATCAAAAATTGTATAGAGGTGATCTATTATCAAGCAAGCTAGTGCCAATTGCAAGATCTATGCTGAGACATTTTAACATGTGATTCTAGTTAAATCTATTAAAAGAGTAGTCCTAATGTGCTATATGAAATCCTTTAACAGGGTGCTTACTTAATTGTAAGTTGAAGTCCTCTTACCAAGCACACTTATAATAGGGTGTTAATGTCCTCTAAAAAGGTGGGACTTAATAGTGTTTGTAAGCCTTTCATAGGGTAGATCATGATTCATGGCCAAGCCATTGTAACCTTCATTGGATACACTTTATTACTATAGTAGTGAAGATTTATGGGTTTGATCCCGACCCTAGTTTTACCTTCTCACTTGGAGAGTTTCTTAGTAATCATATCTAGTGTTATGTGTGTGTTTGATTACATGTTTACATTATTGATGCATAGGCTTTACATGTTATTTAAGTATATTAATGCATGTGATATATGAATGGTGAATGTTTTATGGGTCAAAGATTTAACTCTCGATTCACCCTCTTACAAATTTTACTCTCTTCCCACTTGTAATTCCAACACATTTGATTTATCTCCAATGATCTGACCAGGTGCATGATGCCTTCTGACATATCTTGTTAACATAGATTCTTTCAATTTGAAATGAATTTCACTAGTTTCATCATGAACTTTAATATCAAGCTCAATTCCCTTCATCTTTGACTCAGGTCCATCAGAATTGGTTTTCTCTTGAAGTACCTTAGTAGCTTCTAACTACAAATTTGGTCCTCTATAATTTGACTTGGGTTGCACTATCTATAACTCAATAGTTGTTCAAAATTTTGGAGACTCAAGAGGTAAAGCCTCCTTTCTTTTAGATAGGTTTGACAGGGTATCAGGTTCATAATAAACAAATCTTATGTAATTGTTAGGCTCTTTGTTGCTTTCTTCTTCACACTTTTGTGCAAACTCATCAATTCTCACATGTGCACTTTATATGATTTTTATGAGTAGAAAAATTCAAACATTTGTATACTTTACTTCTATAGGAATATCGTAGAAATATTTCTTCATCATCTTTGACATCAAATTTTCCTTTTCTAGATTTTTCCAAGATATAGCATTTGCTACCAAATAATTTAAATTAACCTACATTAGGTCTATAGCCATACCATAGTTCATACGAAGTTTGATTTGAATCTTTCTTTAGTTATACTCTATTTAAGGTATGAACTGCAGTGTTGATTGCTTCCTTCTAGTATTTGATTGCAACATTCTTTTCTATCATCAATGTCATTGCATAATCCATGATAGATTTGTTCCTTCTTTCAACTATATCATTTTGCTAAGGTGTACTAAGGGTTGATACTTGTCTTTTAATTCCTTTTTCAATGTGGAATTCATTGAATTCAATGGAGATGAAATCACCACCTCTATTTGATCTCAAACATTTAAATATTTTTCTAGTTTATTTTTCTACTCTTGCCAAATACTACTTGAATTTTTGAAAATCTTCTAATTTTTCTTTCAGATACATTACAATCATCATTATAGAACAATTGTCAACAAAAAGAATGAAAAAATTTTCACCACTATAAATCTCTATTCCAATAGGTCAACATAAATCAATGTGTACAAGTTCTAATACTTCTTCAAAATGATAGTTTTTACTTTTGAAAATAGCCTTTCCCATTTTACCAATATGGTAATTTTTACATAGACCCATATCAAGTTTCTTCAAACTACAAATACCTCTTACTCTTTTATGTTTTCTTATCTTAACCACATTATCAAAGTCTACATGGTATAGTCTTTTGTGCCACAAACAACTTTCTTCTATTTGATAAATAAAACATGAACATTCATTGAGATTGAGATAGAATAGGTTACCTTTTGTTTGTTTGGCAGATTCAACCAAATTTCCTTTTCCATCTAGTAGTTTGGCCTTCCCATTCATGAATTCTACATAGAATTAGTGTTATTCAACTATGACAGGCTTTGTAGATTATGTTTTAATACTTCAACCCAATAAGAATTATCACATACAAGTTCATTAGTTAAAGAGATACATCCCCTTCATTTTATTTTAGAAGGTTCATTGTTTCCAAACCTTACACTATCACCATCATAATATTCCATTTTCTTAAACTTTGTTTTAACTCTAGTCATGTGATGTGAGTAGCCACTGGCAATAATCCATGTATGATATTTGCTAACATGAGAGATAAGTGGCATCTTATCTCCTTCATCATCTAATTCATCTTTTACAACAATATATACCATTTCATCTTCATTGTTATCAAATTCTTTAGCCATAAAACAAGATTTTTTACCTTTGTCTTTGAAGTCCTTGTAGTTCTTGAATTCCTTCATGCCTTTTATTTTTTAACTTTACTTTTCATCCTTATTTTCTCTATTTGGGAAGCTAGCAACAATTCGACCAACTTCTTCACAAGAAAAATAGATTAGAGAAATCTTACCTTTGTACTTTAATCTTCCTTTGGAATATTTCTTTGCAAGTAGGAATTCAACAACTTCAACATCACTATCAAAAATTTCTTTAGTTTCTTCTTCACTTTCTAATGGATTGGTCTTTTATTTATTACTCTTTTACTTGAGTGAGAGTTTGGCTTCAAATGCAAACACAATATTTTTGGATCTAGGAAAATAGTTATCCTAGTTATCCAACTCAAAAGCTATCAATCTTCCAACTAGAGCATCCATTGTTATTTGGATCACATCTCATCTCTTGAATAGTAGATACTATAATTTCATAAATAGGAAGAAGAGTCTTGAGTACATTGCTTACAACTATTTTATCATCAATGTCTCCTCTAGATGCATGGATTGTGCTCACACTTGCTTTGATTCTTTCAACATATTTTGCAATGTTTTTATCTTCTCTCATTTTCATCTAATCCAATTGGCCTCTGAGACTTTCTACTTTTCCTCTTCTCACATTTTCATCTCCTCCATAGATGTATTTCAATTTGGTCCACATTGAATGAGCTATTTTTCAATCTTTTATTTCATCAAATTCAACATAACTGAGAGAAGATGCAATATCAATCATCATGATGTTATGATTTTTCTCTTCTACAATATCATCAACTGATAATGTTCAATTATAAATCTTTAATTTAGAAATAAGATATTTTTAGCCTAAATCATTGATGATTGCTTAATGTAACCTCATAAATCCTTGTCATGCTACAAAGTTGTCTCTATTCAGCTTGGGAATCTCTATTCTGTAAGACATCTTGATCTTCAACTTAGGTCCTTAAAACCTTCTTTGCTAGCACCAAGAACTCTAATACCAATTGTTCAAAATATAAGAGGATTAATTGAGAGGGGAGGGATGAATCAGGTACCACTAAAATAAATATCAAATTTTTAGATGCCAATACAAAATAATTATGTCAAAACATAATTCTACTAATGTTTGGCAAACAAAGAAATGTTGCAACTTAGTAAAAACTATAATTGGTTGGCAAACATTTAACATGAATTTTTTTTAGATGTTATCTATGATTATCATTACTTTAGCTTAATTTCAAACATATAAAGGAAATAGAATGAACATAATTAACACCAAGATTTAATGTGGAAACCCAATTTTGGAAAAACCATCAATTACAACTAGTTACTTTTTTCACTCCTCTAAAGTTAGCTTCTTAGGAGCCAACCTTGTCAAAAGTTACAAAACACACTATTAGGTGAGACCCTATTAGAGGATTTAATCACCCTATTAGGAGTGGCCTTGTTAGAGGTCTTTAGGCAATTCAATAGAATTGCCACCTTGTTAGAGAATTTACAAATAGATGTTAAGCCAACTCTATTAAGAGATTTAGATCACTGCTACAGTGGTTAGAGAGTAACACTGACATGACCTAATTTCAATGGAACTAAATTTCTAATTATAGATATCAATTCTAGCTTGTACTTGATGCTTCCTAATTGAATGTATCCTTTTAGCTTCACAAGGATATTCTACTTATCCTTCTAATTCTCTTCCTATTTGCATCATTAGATCTTCAAAGATCTTCCATGCACTCACACATACTTCACACTTTGTAGCCCACAACTTGAGCTTTTATTTATATCTTATATTTTTTTCAAGTTGGCTCAAATACAACTTAGAATGATTAATATTCATCTTCTCAGTTGGCTAGAACCAACAAACAAATTAATTAAACTCAATATGCCAAAACAAGAAAATTTGTCATTAGCCAACCCTCCTCAACAGATACTAACTCAGAAACAATTTTTCTATGTTAACCAAGTGAACTTGGTTAACACTACATATATGAAAAGTTCTTTTGGTAATTGAGTGAGCTTGGTTAACACTAGTTCCATCCAATGTTTCCTTCATTAACTGACTGATCTCAATTAACACTCATCTTCCAAAAAGTTTTCTTTGACTCCTAAGTGAACTTGATAGGCACTACCTTCTGGACTAGGTAAACTTAGGATTGCTCAGTAGCCATAGAAAACTATCTTTAATGTCTGTGTGAGCTCGGCAGGCACTAATATTGATATGAAATTTTGTGTAACATCAAAGACAAAACGCAATTAATCAATTGTATCCAACAAAAAGATATTTATGGGGGAGATGGAAATGTGAGGAGAGATAAGGTAAAAAGTTTCAGAGGTCTATTTGATCAAATGAAGATGAAAAAAGATGAAAAAATTTCACAATATAGTGAAAGAATCCAAGAAAGTGTGAGTACAAATAGAGCCCTAGGAGGGAATATTGATGATGTGATAGTGGTAAGAAAGGTACTTAGAAGTCTTCTTCCAATTTATGCAGTTAGAGTTTCAACAATTCAAGAGATGAGATGTAATCCCAAAAATAATATAACTTTAGATGCACTACTGGGAAGATTGATAGCCTTTGAGTTAGAAAACTATTATAACTATGTTCCTAACTCTTGTAACATTGAGTCTATATTTCAAGATAAGATTTCACTCAAAAATAAAGGAGGAAAATCCAAAAATTAGTCTAATAGTAAAGATGAAGAAGATTATGATGATGATTTTGAAACCATTAAAGCATTACTTCCAAGAAGATTTCCTAAAGGAAAAGGAAAATACAAAGCTAAAATACCTCTAGTCTATCTTTCTTGTGAAAAAATTGGTCACATTTTTTAAAGATGTCCAAACAAAGAAGGAAATGAAGGAAAGAAGTATAGGAAGTACAAAGGCAAGAAATATTTCAAAAGATAGAATGATAAAGGTAAGAAGTCTTGTTACACAGCTAAAGATTCTAAGAGTAGTGATGAGGACGAAATGGTTTACATTTCTATTAAAGATGAATCAAATTGAATAAAAATGATAAGGTGGCCCTCATTTATCATGTTAGCAAGAATGACACATGGACCATAGATAGTAGTTTTTCTCACCACATGACTAGTGATAAATCTAAATTGGAGAACTTGGTACACTATGATGGTGGAAGTCTCAGATTTGGCAATGATGAACCATGTTATAAAAAGGAAAAGGATGCATTACATTGACCAATGAAATCAGATGAGATAATTATTTTTGATTTGAAGGACTAAAACATAATCTACTTACTATAGGATAGCTGAACAACATTGGATTCAAGGTAGAATTTAATGAAGTTCAAGGCAAAGATGTTAGATGGGAAAGGAATTCTAGTTAGGACTAGCAATCAAACAAAAGGTAATCTATTCTATCTAGATCTAACTGAAAGTTCATGTTTCCTAGGTCAAGTAGAAGAAAGTTGATTATGGTATAAAATGTTGTGTCATGTGAATTTTGATAACATGGTAAACATAAGCAAGAACAAAAAAGTGAGAGGTATTCCAACCCTCAAGAAACCTAACATGGGTATGTGCAAAAATTGTCAAATTGGTACTTGATGGGAAAGAAAATCTTCAAGAGAAAAAACTATCATTTTGAAGAAGTTTTGGACCTAGTTCATACATACCTTTCTTGACTTATTGGCATAGAAAGGTATTGTGGAAATAAGTACTTAATTTTATTTATTGATGATTGTTCTATGATGATGATATAAATGTACTTAAAGGATATGTTTGGAGCTTTTCAAAAATTCAAGTGGTATCTATCTAGAGTGGATTAAGAAACATGAAATAAACTAAAATATTTAAGATTGGAGAGAGGAGGAGAATTCATCTCAAATGAATTCAAAAAATTCTACAATGAAATAAGAATCAAAAGACAAGTATTTGCACCTAGTACACCTCAACAGAATCGCATAGTAGAGAGAAGAAATAGATCCATCATGGATTGTGCAAGGACACTAATGTAGAGAAAAGTGTCATAATAAAATACTAGAAGGAAGCAATTAGCACTGCAATTCATACCTTATGAATTATAGTATGGCTATGAATTAGTTGGAAGAAAATGTCATATCTTAAAAGAGAGAAGGAAAGGAAAATTTGATGTGAAAAGTGTTGAAGGCATATTCCTAGGGTACTCCAAAAAAGAAAAGAATAAAAATATATGGCTCTCATAACTGAAAAAGTTATAGAAACTACAGATGTAAAGATTGATGAGTTTGTAGAAAAGAGTGAAGAAAAAAATTAGTAAAGAACCAAAAAACTATAGAAACTTTATTTACTATTAACTTAATAGTTTAAATGAATTTCAAACTAATGCAATTGGGATTCAATAGTCTTCACTACCTGAGTCCCCAAAATCTCTAGTTCAACATTAGTTGTAGCTAGTACAACCCAAGTCACAACTAGAAGGAGTTGAGTTTCAACTACTGGAAACTGAGTAACAGTCTAAAGGACCTAAGTCATAGATAGTGGCATCTAAGCATGATTTAGAAGATCATTTTAAGAATGGTGAACCAAGTCATTCAAGTCCTAAATCCAAGGAGAAGATACCTATGCTTTCTAGACATGTCATAAGGCATCATGAGCCTATGAAAATTATTAGAGATCAGTCAGAAGATACCATGACAAGTAAAAAACTAAAAGGTACATGTTTTCTTACTGAATTTGAACCTAGAACTATTAAAGATGCATTAGACAATGAAATTTGATTAAGGCTATGAATGAAGAGATATAACAAATTGAAAGAAATAAGACTTGGTCTCTAGTTCCTAGACCCTAGGACAAAAATGTAATTGGCACAAAATGGGTATTCAGAAATAAGTTGAATGAAAATGAAAAAGTGTCAAGGAATAAGGCAAGGCTAGTATGCAAGGGTTATGCTCAAGAGGAAGCTATTCTTTTTGGAGAAACTTTTTCACATGTTGCTAGACTAGAAGGTATTATAATACTACTTGTTTATGCTCTACATAAAGGATTCAAATTATATTAGATGGATGTGAATTCAACTTTCTTGAATGGAATTCCAAAAGAAGAAGTTTACATTGAGCAACCTTGAGGTTTCATTAATCCAACCAAAAAGAATATGGTTATAGATTACACAAAGCTTTATATGGTCTCAAACAAGCTTCTAGATCCTAGTATGAAAGATTGCATAGTTATTTGGTAAATATTGGTTTTAAAAGGACAAATGACAACCACAACCTATACATCAAGGAAGGACTAGAGAAGAAGATATTGCTCACAAAAATATTTATAGATGATATACTATTCATTGGACATGATGACTTGTGAAAATATTTTTCTGATGATATGAGTATTGAATTTGAAATGTTAATGTTTGGAGAAATCAAATTATTTGTTGGCCTGTAGATTTGATAGAATAAAGATGGTATCTAAATTACTCAATCAAACTACATCAAGGAGATACTGAAAAAGTTTGGAATGGAAGATTCTAGACCAGTTGGAACACCTATGTCTACTAGACATAAGATTTCCAAAAATGATGATTTCAAAGAGGTAGATTAGACTACATATAGATCAATGATTAGAAAACTTTATTATGAAGTTTATAGAAAACCTGATATTATACTAGTAGTTGGTATAGTGGCAAGATTTTTGCTAATCCAAAAAAAAATCATATGATGAAAATTAAAAGAATCGAAAGGTATCTAAAAGGTACTAAAGATCATGGTTTATGGTATAAGAAAGGAGACAACTTTGAATTGAAAGCCTTCACTGATGTTGATTCAAAAATAGGTATTGATGATAGGAATACCACTAGTGGTGGAAGATTCTTTATTGGAAAGATGCTTGTGTCATGGATAAGAAGAAAAAAGAATTGCATCTCTCAGTCCACAACAAAAGTAGAATATATTGCATCAACAATCAATTGTTCTGACACTATTTGGGTGAAATAATTGTTGTTAGGTATAAAGGAAGAAATCAAGGATCCAATAGTTGTTTTCTCTGATAACACTAGTGCAATCAACATTTCCACAAAATATGTGATGTATACCAAGACTAAACACATTATAATAAAGTATCATTTTGTGAGAGAAATGGTCCAAGACAAATAGGTGAGATTGGAATATGTGAATATAAAGGAATAGATTGTAGACATATTCAACACACCATTTCCTAAGGAGGCATTATTGTATCTAAGAGGTAAGATAGGGGTTGTTACAATATTTGAAGCTCACTAAAACAAAGTTTAGTGATGCATCAACCGAGCATTTGAATATCAACCAAGATTGATGTAGTATTGATAGATCAGATTGCATATGAATTAGTACATCAAGTACATGGGAGGTACATTGAATTCTATCTTTGGCATGAGATGTCAAAGAGGGAAAGCTTATGCTATCATATTATAGACAATTTTCAAATAAATTGAGTGAAAGGAGAGTTTATACTTTTGGCATGAAATGTCAAAGAGGGAGAGTTTGTTGAAAGAGGGAGAAACAACAATTAGAGTAATCAAAGAATCATTCTAGAGGGAGAGATTAACATTAGAGAGAGCTCACACTAATAGAGAGAGTTCTCATGAATAAGAATAAGAATCAAACTAAGGATATTGTCCTTACTTTTATTTTTCTCTAAAATTTCATTGTATTATGACATATTGTGTTGCCATCAATGCCAAAGAGGGATATTGTTGAAAATAATTGTTGAATTGTATATTTTCTTTGATGTTACAAAAAATTTCAAGCCCTACTTGACTTCACTTAGGTAATAAAGATAGTTTCCAATGTATGCCAAGAATTCTATAGTTAACCAAGTTTAGAGTTAGTATCTATCAAACTCACTTGGGCATCGAAGGAGAGTTGCAATAGAATCTGTGTTAACCAAACTCACTTGGCTACCAAAGAGAAGTTGGGGGAGGTCTAGTATTAACTAAGCTCACTCAATTAACAAAGGAAATTTAGCATGGAACCAATGTTAACCAAGCTCACTCTGTTAGCAAAGGAAATTCATTTTAGCATGCAGTGTTATCCAAGTTCACATGGTTACCAAAGGAAATTTAGTTCAGGATGCAATATTAACTAAGCTCACTTAGTTAACAAAGAAAAGTATTTTTTGAGTTAGTGTTGACTAAGTTGGGTTGGCTATAGAATAATTTTCCTAGTTCAACATATTGATTCTAAAGGATTATTTTGTTTGTTCAAGTTGACTTAATGGTTGATTATTGATTATTTAAAAGCTTATTCAAGCCAACTTGACAAGGTAATTCATACAATTATAAGATCAAGTTGAGGATTGAATGAGAGAATGTATGGAATAGAAGAAGATGAATAAATGAAGCAAATTGGAAGGATAGTAGAGTATCCAAGTTAACTAAGGTGTAAAGAACATTCTGATCATGGAGGATCAAGTAATCAAACCCAAATAGAGATCTAAAATTACCAAGACAATTGCATCAACAATCAATTCATTTCATTGTAATTCTCTAATAATTGTAGTAGTGAATAAAATCTCCTAACAGAGTTAGCTTAATAACTATTTTCCAACTCCTCTAACAATGTGGTATTTCTATATTGAAGTGTCTAAAGACCTCTATCAATGCCACTCCTAATAGGGTGAATTAAATCCTCTTATAGGGTCACACTTAATAGTGTGTTTTGTAACCTTAGGGTTGACACCTAATAGGAATCACTTCAGAAGAGTGAAAAATAGTAACTAGTTGTAATTGGTCATTTTCCCAAATTGCATTTGCATGTTAAATCTTGGTATCTCCTGTGTTCATGCTATTTCATTTATGTTTATGCAACTAAGTTAATTAAGGTTAATCACACTTAACATCATAAGATCTACATGTTTAATGTTAACCAAGTAACAGTGCATATATTTAGTATTAGCTAAATGTTTACCAAGTAGCAATCATTTCTAGTATAAACTAAGTTACTATGCTAACTGAGTGATTCGTTGCTAACCAAGTTACATCAGTATAATAAGAAGAATTCTCTTAATATTATGTTGACATCATAAGGGGCTTGGATACGTTTTTGTGGAAACTAATTCACACTTCCCCCCTTAGTTACTCCTCTTACTTTTCCAACATTAATATCACAATTTGAAAAAATAAATATAGTTTGATTATTGATGGTAGTTATTCCCATCACTTTACCAGAGATATGAATAAGTTTTTTTAAATTCAATAGCTATGATGGATGAAAAATTATACATGAAAATAATGTATTCTATAATATGAAACGAAAAGGATCTATTATACTTAGCATAAATACTATCATTGATGGTATTTACTTTGTTCATGGTTTGAAACATAATCATTTGAGTACTTGACAACTAGTGGAAAAGGGGTATTATTTGTTTTAAATAGAAGACTAGAAATATAAGAAACATAGATGATACATTGATTGGTATTTTTACAAGGACAACAAGTAATATATATTTGTTGAATCTTATTGTGATGATATTATTAGTTGGTAGGGTGGATGATAGCTGGTTGTGGCATACGAGATTTTCTCATATCAACTTTGATAATATTGTGAAGGACAATGATACATTTGTAGTAAGAGATTGTATTAAGATTATAAAACTTGCAAAAATAATATGTACCAAATGTGTAATGAAAAATAAATAAAATATTTATTTCCTAGAAAGAAATTTATTACACCTTGGAAGTTTGAGATTGTGAACACACACTTGAGTGGTACTACAAAGATAAAATCTTTCTATGGTGAAAAGTATTTTATAATTCTTATTGATGAAATTTCACTAGAATGATGTGGGTAGAATTTCGTAGGAAAAAATTTGAAGGTTTTGAGAAATTCATTGTACCTAAGAGTAGAGCTAATAAATAATCTATTTTAAATATTAGATATTTGATATCTGATTGAGGAGGGAAGTTTGATTCAAATTGGTTTTAAAATGTTTGGGAAGATACGATGTAAAGAGATAGCTTTTAGCCCCTAAAACACCTAAATAGACTATGATATTAGAAAGGAGAAACAAAAAAATGAAATAGGAAGAAAGACTGACAATTCTTGAAAAATTTGTATCTAAAATCTTTTGGAGAGAATTAGTAAATACAATAGCGTACACTATGAATAGAGTACAACTTAGACAAAATATTGATACAAAACCTTATGAATTTTGGTCTGGACATATATCTTTTATGAAATATATCAAAAATCTTTTGAATTAAATGTTACATTTAGAGATATGATGTTGGAAAGTTTGATTCAAGAATTGATGAAGGTATATTTCTTGAATATTCATTGAAAACTAAGGAATGTAGATGTTTTAATTAGAGAACTAGGACTATTTTTTATAGTAAGAATGTGAGTTGATGAAAAATATAAAATTTATGAAAGGATACTTGATTATATTTCAGATAAAGAGTGTAATGCAAATCCTAATAGAAAAAGTGTTGAACAATAAATTTTCTATAAGATTGACATTAATTTGCATATTGAAATTTAGAGATAAGTATAGACATAAGAACCTAGATATGAATGTAGAGCTAAAATTAGAGTTTAAATAGTAACACCTAACATAAACTTGATAAAGGATCTCCCCAATAATTAGATAATTGAAAAAAGGATGGAGTTATGAAAAGAAATAAGGTACAAGAAGAACTATAATTTAGGAGCATCTTGGGTTGATGTGTTATCCTACTCATTTGTGTTCATTCTACAAGTTTTTTCTAAGTTTTAGTCATTACCAAGTTGGAACAATTGCCGAGTCTTAGCAATTTTATAGTTTAAGCCAAATTGAGGTTATCCTACATCATGTTAACACTTGGGTTAGCATGTTATCCCATCTCACTCTGCAGTGTGTTCCATGTTCCACAGTGTATTTCAAGCTATCCTTCATGTGTTGAGTTACCTAGTGCATGCCAAGTGACCCTTAATGTCTTATGTTTTCCTATTTATGCAGAGTGTCAATATTTTGGACATTTTTTTTTGCATTTTTGGTGTGAGTCGACTTGCAAGATTTATTTTGATTGCAGCATTTATGATAAGATCTTTTATTGGGATGTGTCCAAACTGTTGTTGGGTCTAACTTTCTATTATCTAATTTTATAGAATGTTTTGTAAGCTGATTTGGTAAGTATAAATAGAGTTTTTAGGCTTAGATTTAGAGTAGTTATTAGAGAGTTTATAAGAGAATGGGAAATTTTATTGCATATGTGTTTGGAAGTGTGAATGTAAAGTTGGATCTTAGATCTTAAATGTATTTTGTATCTAGCTATAACCCAAAAGGCCTTATAGCTAGGCATGTGTGCTAGTCATTTGTTGAATCAATAAAAGAATATTTCTCTCTCTCTTTGTGGTGTTGTTATCATTGTGTATTAGCTTCCATTGTGTTTACTCTACAAGGTTAGTTTGGATTGTTGGGTATGCCATTGGCCCTAGTTATTCTTGCCCTCCTTGTGGCAAGTGGTGTCAGGGCCAGGTTCATCCTTCTGGAGATTGGAACATGTAGAACCCTTATTCAAATTAGGTTGTAGGGTTGTAGATTTGCAAATTTGAATTATAATTTACAAAGGGTTATGATCTTGTAGGAACCTGATTTGTAAAGATGTTTTGTGGTAGAGGGAATGTTGATAATACCATATTGAGTACATTGAGACAAATTTTAGCCATATTAAATGTTGTGCATACAACCCAAAGGAGAGGAGTGCATCTTGAGGATGTGAGCGATGATGAAGTGGTAGCACCAAACCCATATCAAAAACTTGAAGATGATAAAGATGAGGAAAGATTGTTGAGAGTATTGTCTAGGCCACATTCAAAGCTTACTATAGAAGTTGTTCCTTATGATGGGAAGTTAGAAATCAATATTGTGTTGGACTAGATCTCTAATATGGAGAAGTTATTTGAGTATGAAAAAAATTCTAATAATATGAAGGTGAAACTCATAGTTACTAGGCTAAAAGGGCATGCTTCACTATGGTAGGAGCATTTAAAAACCGATAGACAAAGGAGAGGAAAGCAGAAGATCAAAACTTGGCTGAAAATGGTGGACAAGGTAAAGAATAAATTCCTTCCTATTGATTTCCAAGTTAGCTTGTTTGGAAAGATGCAAATTCTGAGAGAAAAAAAAAGACATGATTGTGAAAGAGTATACTAAGGAATTATATAGACTGGACATCAAATCTAGACATGTGAATGATGATGTTGAGAAAATTCCAAGATATGTAAATTGATTTAGATCTAGAATTCAAGATGAAATAAGTTTTGGGAAATTGGAAAGTGTAGAAGAAGCATATCAATATGTATTGAAAGTTGAGGAGATCTTAATAAACAAGCATGAACAAAGACAAAGAGGTAGAGGTAGATGTTATGGTGAGGGTAGTAGATCTAATAGTTCTGTATAAGATAAAGTAAAATCTAAATAGAAAATCATGACAAAGACAAGACTAAGTGGAAAGGTGGTAGTTTATATCGAGGAGGTACTAGTTCTTACAAATGAAGAGTTAATTCTTATTCTAGAGGTGGTTTTTGTGGTAATTGTTTTAGATGTGGTAAAGGACATAGATCTTTTCAATGTAGATCCTTGGAAACTGGGAAAGGTAATAGAAATTCTATGATTCAAGGAGACATTTAGAGTTCACGAAGTGGACCTGAGGCTGGACAAAATTTGATGGTGAGAAGAACCTTATGTAATAAGGGAAATGATGAGGTACTTATTTTAAGAAGTTTATTCAAGACTAGATATAAGATGGCTAGAAAATGTTGCAAGATGATCATTGATAGTGGAAGTCCAACAAATTTGGCATTACAAGAGCTTGTTACAAAGTTGCATTTGTAGAGGCTGCAACATCCTAGACCCTATCATGTTTCATGGATCAAAGATGAGAATAAGATATTGGTAAGTGAGAAATGTGTTGTGAAGTTCAAGATTGGACATTACTTTGATGAAGTTTTGTGTGATATTATGTCTATGGATTCTTGTCATATTTTGTTGGGTAGACCTTGGAAATATGATAGGTATGATGTACATGATGGAAGATCAAATCAATATATTCTTTGGGTGAATGGGATGAAGAAAATATTGTTGCCTTTGATTCAAAGTCCAAATGAGGTTAATTGCACTGCAATAAAAGTTTGCATGGTCACTAGAAAGTAATTTGAAAAAGAAGTGAAGAAGAATCAACTCTATTTTTTTATAATTCTTAGAGGACCAAGTTTGGGTAGTAATGATTGAGTGATAGTAGCTAGTGGTAGCCCAGTATTAGAAGAAATTATAGAATTATTGAATGAGTATAAAGAGATTATTGTTGAGTATATTCCTAATGGTTTACTACTAGTGAGAAGCATAAGTCATTGTATGGATCTGATTCCGAGAGCTAGTTTTCCAAACAAAGCACCATATAGATTGAAACTTACAAAGAATGAAGAACTCAATAGACAAGTGCATGAATTTTTGTAGAAGAGATTTATTAGAGAAATTTTTAGTCTATGTGTTGTACCTATTGTATTAGCACCTAAAAAGAATAGAGAATGGAGGATGTGTATTGATTCGAAAGCTATTAGTAACATCATAGTGAAATATAGGTTTTTTGTGCCGAGGATGGATGACATAATGGATTGTTTGAGTGAAAAAACATATTTTACCAAGATTGATTTGAAGAGTGGCTATCATCATA
The DNA here is from genome assembly GCA_028749045.1 of Cupressus sempervirens. Lineage (NCBI taxonomy): Eukaryota > Viridiplantae > Streptophyta > Pinopsida > Cupressales > Cupressaceae > Cupressus > Cupressus sempervirens. Next base: position 740,999,938 of record CM053791.1, on the reverse strand, counting down.
TCAGAATTAGAGAAGGTGGTGAATGAAAAACTACTTTCAAGACAAAAGATGGTCTGTATGAATGGTTGGTAATGCCTTTTCATTTGACGAATGGACCTAGTACTTTCATGGGATTGATGAATGAAGTTCTAAAAATATTATTGGATAAGTTTGTGATTGTTTATTTGGATGATATTTTGATATTCAGTAAGACCAAGGAAGAACATCTTGAGCATTTTAGACAAGTATTGTAGAGATTGAAAGAGGAAAAGTTGATGATTAATCTGACAAGGTGTTCTTTCATGTAGGAGGAGATCATTCATTTGGGATTTTTTAGTTCAAATGATGGTTTGAGAATGGATCTTGAGAAGGTTAAAGAAATTTTGGAATGGCCTACACCTGAGAATGTGGGTGAGGTAAGATCGTTTCATGGTTTGGCTAGTTTTTATAGGAACTTTATAAAGAATTTCAGTGCTATTTGTAATACTATGACTAAGACAATGAGAGGAGATAAAAAGGAATTCAAATGGACACATGGAGTTGATAAAAGTTTTTAGAGTTTGAAATGAAAGGTTGCTAAGTTACCTATACTAGCTTTGACTGATTTAAATAAGTTATTTCAATTTGAATGTGATATAAGTGGTAGTGCAATAGGATCTATATTAAGTCAAGAAGGTAAACCTATTGCTTTCTTTAGTGAGAAGTTGAATGATGCTAAAAGGAAGTATTCTATGTATGATCAAGTGTTTTATGCTATTGTTCAAGCTTTAAATAATTGGAGACACTATTTGATTCCTAAGGAGTTTGTGTTGTCTACTGATCATAAAGCTTTATAGTACTTGAGATGTCAACATAAATTGAATCAGAGACATATGAAGTGGGTTGAGTATTTGCAAAGTTTTACATTTATGATTAAGCATAAGAGTGGAATTACTACCATAGTTGCTGATGCAATGAGTAAAAGACATTCTTTGTTGACTAAAATGAACATTGAAGTTCTTCGTTTTAATGAAATGAAAGAGTTGTATGATACTGATCATAATTTTTTTTGAGGTGTGGAGAGAGTGTAGAGCAATGAATCTGATAGATCACATTAGTAAGTTTGATGAATATTTTATTCAAGAAGGTATGTTTTCTAAAGGTATTAATTTGTGTGGTCCTATAATTTCTATGAGGTTGAATCTCATTAAGGAAAAGCATAGTGGTGGATGGGCTGGATATTTTGGAATTGATATGACCTTGATTTTACTGAAAGAAAAGTATTATTGGTCACAGATGTATAAAGATGTTTAGAAATTTGTGAAGAGTTGTGGAGTTTGTCAAGTTGTAAAAGGAGTTAGTTAGAATAATGGATTGTATACACCTATTTTTATTCCCAAGAAACCTTGTAGTGATATTAGTATGTATTTTGTTCTTGGATTACCTAAAACAACAAATGGGTATGATTCTATATTTGTTATTGTGGATAGATTTTCTAAGATGACTGATTTTATACCATGTAAGAAGAAATAAATTGTTGAGCATGCTACTAAAATTTTCTTCAAAGATATTGTTAGATTGCATGGATTACCAAGAAGTATTATTTATAATGGAGATAGTAAGTTTGTTGGTTTTTTTGGAAGACTTTGTGGAAGAAGATGGGTATTGAGTTGAAGTTTAGTTCTACATTCCATCCATAGATTGATGGATAAAAAGAGGTTGTGAATAGAAGCTTGGGTAATTTTTTGAGATGCTTAGTTGGAGATGAAATACATAATTGCAAGATGGTATTGACACAAGATGAGTTTGCATATAATTATTCTATGAATAGAAGTACAAGGAAGACACCTTTTGAGACTATTACTGGAATGAAGTCTAGAGGAGTATAAAATATAAGAGATGTTGTTGGTGAAGAGAAGAGAAGTGTTGTAGGAGAAATTTTTTCTAATTTTATGGATTCTTTACATATGGAAGTGAAGTTGAAGTTTGAACAAAGTAATCAGAAGTACAAGTAGAATGCTGATAAGTGCAGAAGATATCATACTTTTGAAGTTAGTGATGAGGTGATGGCTCATTTGAAGAAAGGATGTTTCCATTTGAACATATAGTAAATTGAAGATGAAGAGGTTTGGACCTTGTAAGATATTGAAGAAGTGTGATAGTGGAAATGCTTATGAAGGTGAGTTACCTGATGACATGGATATATTTTCTATATTCAATTTTGTTGATCTGTATAAATATCATGAGTTAGATGATGAAGTTTTTGTACTTGATGATTACCCTAAGAAGTAGATTTAATAGATTGAATAGATATAGATCAAAGAGTTGGTAAAAGTACAAGAGGAAAAGACTATTATGAATATTTGGTAAAGTGAAAAAAGAAAGTTGAAAATTCTACGTGGATTTCTCAATCTAAGTTGGATTCAACTTAGGTTGTGACATCTAAATGATTCAAGAGAATCATTTCTTTCTACCCTAGTTGTCTAATGCAGGAGCATCCTAGGTTGACATGGTATCCTACTCATTTGTGTTCATTCTACTAGTTTTTGCCAAGTTTCAGTCATTGCCAAGTTGCAACAATTGTCAAGTGCCAATAATTTTGTAGTTTAAGCTAAGTTGAGGTTATCTCACATCATGTTAACACTTAGGTTAGTGTGTTATAACATCTCACTCTACATTGTGTGCCAAGTTCCATAGTTTATGACAAGCTATCCTTCATGTGTTGATTTACCTAGTGTATGCTAAGTGACCCTTCATGTACCAAGTTTTCCTATTTATGCCATGTGTCAACGTTTTGGACATTTTTCTAAATTTTTACTATGAGATGACTTATGAGATTTATTTTGATCACAACATTTATGATAAGATATTTTCTTTGGATGTGTCCAGACCATTGTTGGGTTGACCTTTCTATTATGTAATGTTCTAGAATGTTCTATAAGCCATTTTGGCAAGTATAAATAGAGTGTTTAGGCTTAGAGTTAGAAAATATTTTAGGGAGTTTAGAAGAGAATATGAAATTTTATGGCATATGTGTCTAGATGTGCAAATGTGAAGTTGGATCTTAGATCTTGAATGTATTTTGTATTTAGCCATAACCCAAAAGGTCGTATAGCTGGGCATGTATGCTGATCATTTGTTGAATTAATAAAAGAATATTATACTCTCTCTCTCTCTCTCTCTCTCTCTCTCTCTCTCTCTCTCTCTCTGTCTCTCTGGTTTGGTCTCATTATGTATTTGCTTCCATTGTGTTTACTCTAGAAGGTTGGTTTGGATTGTTTGGTTTGTCACTGGCCCTAGTCATTCTTGTGCTCCTTGCATCAAACTATGTTCAATAAGCTAGTAAAGATGATTATTGGATTAAAGATATGATAGAAGAACTGGAGAAGATTAAAAAGAATAGTACATGTGAATTAGTCCCTAGATGTAAGGAAAAAAAATGTTTTTGCAACTAAGTGGGTATTTAGAAACTATTGATCTCTAAACCATATTTACAATTAGTACGAAACACATAATCATTTCCTAGGAAATGTTGGTTGGCCATCACTATACTTGAGCCATATAGTAAAGGTTATGTGATGTGTAGTAGACTTGTTCAATTTTTAGTTTTGATCCAAGAAACTCTTCAGCTACTAAGTAATTTAGTATGAACCAAGTAAAAACATGAGTTGAGTAAGATAGAAGTCAATGGATGTTGAGAAAATGTGAGATAGTTCATGTTGAGTTACACAGTATGTGCCAAGCATTCAAAAGCTAGAGGAAAACATGGATATCAATTGTGACTAAGCATTAGGGTATATAACTATTGAGTGAACCAATTTTGATATATAAGTTTGGAATGGAACAAAAATTAAGGTAAACCATTTTGGCTGACTTCTAAAAATGTTTAGATTATAAATGAATAATTTCAGGAGTTAATTATGCACTTTGTCAGTAATAATTGATCCCTCTGTTAGGTGATTAGAGAGTAAATAAAAAGGAAGGACTAAGTGGTGAAAGGGTTGAATCTAGATCCTTTATCTTTAACTAGAACTTTCATTAATTAGTTTTTTAAGGAGAGCCTAAATGCTTAATCAAGTATGATGCAAAGAATCGTGAACTGATAGCGAAGGAGGCTATGTTTTTGTGTTAGAAGGAGAAAGATCAAATAGAGAAGCCAAGTAGAGTAGTGAAGGAATAAACATAGTATATTTGATAAGTAGATTAAATTAGAATTAAGTGGAGGAGATCCATTATCTATCATCAAAGTGCTAACTTAAGGATAAGGTACTAAGACATTCCAACAAGTGAATCAAGGTAAATCTCTAAATAGAGAGGTCCTAGCAATCTTATTCAAATATCCTAACAGAGTTCTTACTTAGTTATAAGTTTTAAATCCTTTAATCAAGGTATAATGAATAAGTCTTGTAATCTCTTAGCAATGTAGACCCCTTATAGGGTAGATCAATAGAAGTGATCAAACATTGTAGCCTTAATAGACACACTTTATTATTGTAGTACTGAAGATTTATGGTGTCATCCCCACCCCAATTTTAAAATCACCTTGGAGAGTTTTTTTGGAAACTAAATCTTTTGTGTTATGTATTTACATTTACTTTCATGTTTGTGGATATGATGCATACTTAAACCTATTTTAGAAATATAGTTTATGGTTTTGTGGTTTATGATCTAGATATCAGATGGGCTAAAATTGAATACATTTCATGTGATATTTTTTTAAAGAAGTTAAAAGCTTTTGTAGATTTCAATTCACCTTTCTCTCTCATTATCCTACCTTCCCAATAGACTACCAAAAATTGGTGCCAAAAATTTGTTCTCTTAGAAGAATTCTAAGAAGTTGAGAGTTGAGATCTTGGAGATGGAGGTTTATAAGTTCAAAAAGATTATTGAGAATTAGAAGCTTGACATCCAAATGATACTACAATAGCTTGAAGAAGCAAGAGTGAAGTTGAAGAAATCATTAAAGAGAAGAAAGGACTTGGTTGTCCAATATAATGATAGTCCATATGAGGAGGATACTAAAGGACTAATTAACAATACCAATTCTAGTAAAAGTGATGCAACCATAGAAGACCTATTGGAGAAGAACAACATTTCGAGGGAAGAAGCTAGAGGATTGAAAAAATGAATATGAAATCTAATTAGGAAGGATATGTGAAGTAACTAAAAAAGAAAGAAAGTTGAAGAAGATAAAATCATGGAAGAACAAGAAAAAATACAAATGACTACTAGACATGATGAAAGGACATTTGATGTGTAGAAGCTCATAGACAATCAACTTGATGTACCAAGAGTCTAAGGGTACCACCAGTGGAGGTAATTTGGATCCTTACAAATATACACACAGTTTAAAGACAACACAAGATACACAAACTCATACCACCTATAACTCTTTATTCATAAATAACTATTTACATGAAATATGCATCATTGGAAGGCCTTCCAACTTAGGCCAAATAAAAAAAGAATTACAAAATAGTTCTACAAGATCCAACTCCCAACCTTAATCTCATCTAGTCCAAATCTACACTCTGAAAGAAAACCCCAAGGAAATACCAACTTGTGCTTAAAATCCCACCAAGAAATCTTCTAGCTTTCCAGTAATAGCTATTAGCCCTTCAAAGTTGGGTCCTACACTTGATCCTTTTCTCCAAGCCAAATGATAATGAGTAAAGGCTCTACAAGACCATACCCAAATAAACCATAGGTCATTTGAGTTCATTAAAAAATAAATAAGAATTCTTACATTAAATTTATGTTGAACCACAAGTTAGATTCAACACAAATTAAATACCCAAAGTCAACTACATCATGAATTAAATGCCAAAAGTTAGCTCACAAACAACTTGACTTCAATAGAGACCATGATTAAGCCAAGCATCAACAAAACCATAAGTGTTGGTGAGTGCCCATGAGCATTGTCAAGCTCCCAGTCCTTGTACAATTGCCAACATACCTAGGATGCTCCTAGATCATACACCAAAGATTCAAAAATATATTCTTAGTAGGAGGAAGAACATCTTCTAGGATTTAGCACATAAATCCCAAATTGGTTCTTTGCATACATATCCTCCATGTCCTCAACTTGTACACTATTTCCCTTGATCTTCTTTTGCTTCTTCACATCCATCTTTGGTGTTCCATAATTCTAATTTTCATGATGATCTCCAATCCTATCATAATCTTTCAAATCAACTTTCCTACCAATAATCAGATTCCTCCTATCAAGATCTTCATTCTGTAAATGAATTATCGAATTCTTCTAGCCACCTTTCACAATAGTAAAGACATTCTTGAGATAGTCATATAAAACCTTGAAATCATACAACCAAAGTCTACTAAGAAATACATCACAATTCTTTTGTTTGTTTTGGGCCAGCATCCCTCATAGGATTCATGACATGGTTTAACCACCTCCTATGGTTCTATAAGACCGTAGGTTGTATCAAGCATTAATAGGTCAATCTTTTGGTGCAATGCAACCCTATCCTTTCTAACAATTGGTATCAAAGCTTAGTTACAGGTTTGAATCATGCTGGACACAATGAGTGACACTAGGAGGGGTATTTTTGGTAGTGGGAAAATGTCCCTCATAGTATTTGTGGCATGTTTTAATTGCCTCCTAGAGTTCTATAAGACTATTGGTTGTATTAGGCACTAATAGGTCAATTTTTTGGTGCAACAATAACCTTGCGCTTTCTAACATGTTTCTGCCCACAATATCACACAACACTTTATCCTTATACTTCCTAATCTATAAATCAACAAGGCACTACTCCCTTACTTTGAAATCATGCTCACCTTGCAACTAGCTAATCCTATAAGGATAAGGATGTCTCATTCTCTACAAACCAAGTTTCTAAACCATCTCCTCAGCAACAAGGTTATTAGTATTACCACCATCCACAATCACATTACAAACTTTACCACTAGACTTAGAATTAGTCCTTTGACAACAATCTAGTGTCATTTGACCAACCAGTACTCACTGAACCATTAAATTATGGTTTTTCTTAGGTTGACTATCCCAGACTTCAACCTCATTCACAACAACAACTCTCCTACCATGTAGACTTTAGAAAAATCCATGTCCTTCACCAAATCTAAATTAATTACCTATAAAATCACCTTCACCTATCATCCTTTTTTGGATTCATGGGTTTTGGTTCACCTTCTCAACTTGGCTTAGCTTTTTTAGAGCTATCATTCTTCTCATTTCCTCTAGAATTGCCTTCACTTTTCCTCTTCAAATTATCTTTTTCCATCAAGGAATACTGATAAGAATCCTCAACCAAATCAATCTTCAACATACCAACCTCATCTTGGATATTTAATTGTAAACCATTAATGTACCAAGCTACCTTTTCCTTTGACAATTCTTTATGCACACATAGAATAATCAACTTGTGTAATTCCTTGCTATAATCTTTTATAGACATATCTTTCTATTTTATATTTTGTATCCTCTTAAATAATTCAAGTTTGTAGTCAATACAAATAAACTTAGGCTTCAACTTAGTTACCATCAACCTCCATCTAGTGATCTTAATTTCACCTTCCTCCTCTCTGTCTCTTTGTAATTATTTCTACCAAAGAGCAACATGTCCTTTCAAGTTAGTTTGTGCCAACCTCACTCTAGGTGGATCCTCAAAATCCTCAAGGTCAAAGTAATCTTCCAATTCACCAATCCAATCAATCGGGTCTTTAGGATTCAAAGTACTTGAGAAATTAGAAACGTCCATCCTATACTTCAATTTCAACTTAGATCTAAGTCTAATGAACTGACCATCCCTAGCTCCAATTAGTCTCTCAACTTGATCAATTCTATCCTCACCACTCCATCTAGAAATTTCAAAATATTTAACAACTTCCTCATTACTATCTCTAGTAGCCAACTTGCAAATTCAATAATTAGGTTACTATTCATCAATGCCATCTATGATCTAAAACTTCTTTTAACCTCCTCCATTTTAGATCTAAAATTAGCTTTAACCTTCTTTGAAATCCTTTCTTCTATAGCATTACTAAGAGCACCAATTTACCTAGGGTCTAATCTTCTTTGAGGCATCTTCCAAGATTTTTGAAAATCCCAAGTAATAAATACAAAAATCTAGAAGATCAATTAGTGCCACAATATTAACCTTCTCCAATCTTAGATCTTGGTGAATACTACCTTAACTTCAATGATTTATTGACACACTAAGGAACAACCATCACTTTGATACAACTTGATGTAACAAGAACCCAATGATACCCCTAGTGGAGGTAATCTGGATCCCTACGATGAGCCACACACTAGAAACACAACACAAGATACATAACCTATTACCAAATGTAACACTTTGTTCATAAATAACTATTATATGAAATATTCCTAGTTGTAAGGCCTTTCGAGTCAAGCCAAATACAATTCAAATTACAAAATAGTTCTACACAATCCCACAAGATCTAACTCACAACCCTAATCTGAGCTAATCTAGATCTACACTCTAAAAGAAAACCCCAAGGAAATTCTAACTTGTGTTGGAAATCCCACTAAGAGATCTTCTAGCCTTCCAACTACAACTAATAGCCCTTCAAAGTTTTCTCCTGCACTTTATCCTCTTCCCCAAGATGGATGATAATGACTATAAAATCCACAAGACCCTTTACTTATACCTAACTAAGCCATAGGATGACCTCATTTATTAAAAATTAAATTAAAACCCTTACATTAAATATATGTTGAGGCACAAGTCAGCTACAACAAGAATTTCACTAATAGGTTGCACACTAAATGAAAAGAAATTTGACATTCTTCAAAGATTTGAAACTCATTCATCAACAATAATTCTCTGATTTGCAACTTACAAAAAATCTACACAACTCTCTACCAAATGGACATTTCAAATACAATTCACAACTTTATACAACAAGCTAAAACTTAATCTAATGAAGTGTATGAAACTTATCAAACTATTCTCTTCATCTTAGTGCTGAAACTCACTTGATGGAAAATACACTTTTCAAAATTAATTTTCTTGAAAAGAAAATACATGAAAATGAGAATACCTCAAGATCTAGATGGGCGAAAGTTCTCTGCGTACCATTTACAATAGCAGATCCAAAATCTTATCAAATCCTTACTAAACCTTTTGAATCAACACACCACAAATCTTGCAACCATTTAAATGTTTAAACCTCTTCACCTCTATTCTTCTCCTACATCAACTAATCACAACTCATGTATAATACTGCATTGGTAAAAAGATTAACTTCAAGTTTCCACTCACATTAAGTGAGACATGAATTGAATTAGATTTGAATAGAACTACAAAATGATTTGAAAAAACATTAGATAGAAGAAACCCTCTTCAGATTTATCTTGAATTTGAAACCTCTATACAAAGCTGAAACATAACTCTTCAACACCAATAGATCCAAACTAAACTTCTCTTTTCAAACAAAAATTTCAACAACAAATTAAGATTTGCCCAACAATGTGTTGAAAGCCCTCAATAAAATAAACACACAATTAAATGCCACTAGTTGTAGATATAGAGTCACCATCATAATTGTGAGAAAAGATTTTGAATCACAAATTATTACTGATCTAATTCTGTACCATACTTTCAGCATGAAATAAACTTGCAGATCCTCAAACATTTTGAAAAGAGAACAAGATACTAATCAATCCTTTGACTCTGAAACTTTATAATAGCAATTCACACCAAACTAAACTAATTGAGGATTTACTCATTTCTCAACACAATTTGCATCCAATTTAAGAACTACAATTGCAAATCAATAAACCTCAGTGGGGAATAAATCCTTGCATACAAAACTAAATATGCACAATATATTAGAGATTTCTAGCTCCTTAATTCAGGAATTTATAACCTCTATCCCCAGCGGAGTCACCATTTTATTGGCTCCTAATTTAACAGTTTTGAAATTAACCAAGAAACCAGACCAATGCATCTAAGGCTAGCAAATTCCCATGACAGATACACTTGACTGTAGTCTTGGGGACAACTATAAGGCTTGACCCTTCTTCACTTCAAGCTCTGCAAGACCTAAGTGGGTTAACCTTCAGGTTTTGAGATATGGTACCAATGCAATTAAACATAAATCTAAACCTAATATCAATAGACTAAAACCCCTTTTATCTTCTAACACTTATGCAATGACATAGGAATGAAATAACTAAATATCATAACCTATGAACCCATAAGCTAAGTGAGGGTTGATTCTTTTTAGCCCACCATAAAACATGAAAAACTGAGTTTATTTTGATTAAAAAATTTTGTGCAAATAACTTTCATATCAACTTGCATCTGATTTATTGATCAGTGCCTTATCAATTAAAACATAGAGTCATTTCCAGCAGGATGACCTAACTTTTTTGACTTACAATTAAGTTTGTCAACTAAAATTCCCAAATCCCATTCTTACAAAATATCCCCTTCATACACCCAGAAACCCTATTAAAACACCGAAGTATTTACTTAACTCCTTAAGTCAAAAGCAACAATAAATCCGATACACAACTCATCCAAGATGCCTTAAATCAAATGAACATTATTCACTCAACTACAAAGTTAATGTCATATGAAGAATTAGGAGACAGATTATGAAAACCTAGATAATGCATGTAAATCCCCTTGTATATTCATCCATGGAAAAGGTTCAATACATAAGCTCATAAAATTGAATGTAACTCAAGATACTTCACATAATCTAGCATCAATCTCTATTTATCTCAGAATAACAACACATGAAAATAAATTGAAAATCTACACATAAATGGATGTGTGACCTTCACTATTAGAGCTCAGCTCAATAGACAGGAAGAAAAATGAACTATAACCATAGTTTCATAGTAGAACACTAGAAACCTACTGGTATCACAAAGAAAATTGCCAACCCTTAATATGGATGAAAGAAAGAAAGAAAGATATAGACCAAGATGAATTCCTAGATCTGATCTCATAATGACATGTGTCCACTTAGAATTCAATCCCTTGCAATTGAATAACCTCTCTCTACCTTCTCCCATCAATTGCTAATCATATCCTTTATATTTTGCCTTTCCAAATGCAAAATATCTTAGCAAAAGATAGAGATCTACTAAGTGAACCCGAATATGTGCCAATTGATCAATTTTTAGCCAAAAAACCACAAAGACTCAAAATAACTAGATATAAGAGTCATTGAATGTGTTTAAGTTGTTTTTCCACTGAATCCTACAACTAGTGACTCAAAACACCTGATAAAACATGTAAATCAATCTGAGAGAGAAAACCTCCTATAGCATGTACTAGTGGCCTTCTGTGCAAAAAACAACTTCATATTCAGAAAACTTAGTTTCTCCTAGTTTCGACGATATATAACATCACTATATTAGCCTACAGGAAACCTCCCAAATCTTGATTTGAAAAATGTCCCTTTGTTATGAATGTCTAATCTATACTTCTTATTTTTCAAAAAATAAAAAATTCTAAAGTTTAAACTTTAGAAAAATACCTCTTTGTATTTAAAATTGCTGCACATGCAATTCCTTTTCAAAAAATAATTTATAATTATTTTTTATTACTTTCAAAATCTAGCCCCCCCCCTTTGAATTTGGGTCAAACCTAGTTTGACCTTTGGTGCATGGCAATTCATGATTATTTCAAACTTGCATTTGCCATGTCACCTCTAAGCGGGGCCTGACACATTCCCGCATTATTTAACCATTGAGCATCTTGATTTTGTGCATATGCACCCACTGCTTGATCTACCACATGGCATCATCTTATGCATTTGGTTGAGATTCCTTATTCTAGCCCCACCTCACTTCACTTGGGACCCACTACCACATGGTGGCAACCCACATTCCTACTTCACTTAATGATCAAGCAACTTTTATTTGTGGGAATGTGCTAGTCCTACAATTAGGACATGTGGCAACATCCTGGCACATCTCACCACATCATCTCACATGTATTTTCACCTAAAATTTTTCTTTCATCATCTTCCAGCCTAGCAGTCCTGGGGCCCCAAGCGTAGCACATAGCTTCCAAAAGTGCTTCTCTTTAAGACAAAAAAAATAATGTGAGAAAAAGTATTTAAATTGTAGAAAAGACTCTACCCACTCAATGTCGGATTAAAACTTCAATGGATATCCCTTTCTCCTTTGTGCTAATCAATTTTTTTCTCAACAAAATCCATCAAATACTTTGCTAACATCCTCCATTCAACCATGTATCCCTTGCAAGTCAAATATCTCATCCACCATTTGTTTCAAAATAATGCCTCCATGTTAAAAAAGGTAGAAAGAATCATAGGAACAAGTAAGGATCAACTATTCTAAGTTTCCCACCTGAACTAGACCTTTGTTGGAGTCTGAAGTGATCCACCTAGGATGGCAGCTTTGTGGCTAGGAACATTGTTTCTTCTTAATTGCATTAAACATTCTAAAAATATATTTGATGAAGAGAATATATGCTAACATAACTCTAATGCAATGAATATGAACATACTTCCAATTGATGACAAAAAATTAAGAACATCCTCAATACAGATGTTGATGAATGATTCTTGAATAAGTTTCCAAATCTTCTACATAGTGATCATACTGACTCACTCCAATCTCTCTAGAGTACATCGATTGAGCTCACAAGGTGTGGGCTATTTTGATCCAAGGGTTTGTAGTTCCTCATTTTTTATCGCACCTCTATTGAAACATCCCTGTGGCATCCTCCTTAGTTGGCCCCTGCTCTGCAAGAGAGCCCTTTATGGAAATCAACATAGACATCCCTTGCTCCTACCACATTAGACATCTCTTATTGTTGACTCCCTTGTGAGTTTCTTTTCAAACCTGGTTTACCTTTTATATGTGTAGATCTCCTTTTGTTAATACCCTTTTTTACTTTGAACTTGTGGCTTTCATCTTGGACGTCGTCCTCTTCTCCATGTTGTGGATCTCTTTTTGCATTTAAAATTAATTTTCTATGAGTTTTCAAAAGATTGGGACTTATTCTATTAAACTTGTTGCTTCCCCTTGTTATCAATGTGGGGCTTCTTTTTTAAATGTTGCATCTTTTCCTGCTTGCTTGGCATAATTTTCTTTTAACATGGCTTTCTCCATGATCTTTGACTTGAAATGTCCACCTTGGATATGAACTTCCCTACAACTCACGTGGGCATCCCTTGAATTTCCTCCTAAAATAAAGTGACCCCTAGCCTCTTCAAATGCTAGCTACTTCTCTTCAATGCACTAGTTTACATACTATTCAAACTCCCATAGTTAAAATCATGAGCTGCTCTACTTTTGACTAGTGGCTTGCAAATTACTTTCTTGAAGCTCCAAATGCGACCTTCATCAACTAATTTCCTCATTGCTATGATTTGCACCATCCTTAGTCTTTCCATGCACTCCACACTCTTTACTCATAGCACCTCCAATTCTCTGCAATTAAAATCACTATGAGAAATCATTAGTGAAAAAACTAGGGAGCACAAACAAATTGGGACTTCCACCTATAACCAGTTCTCTGACTGAACTTGGTAAGTCTTTTATCTTCATCAAAGAGCATAGATAGCTGATAGGATAAACACTTTATAAGGATATGGAGAAAACTACTGAGCATCCTATTGATCATCTAGAGACAAGTACAAATGTAAATTTGAAAAAGATTGAGCTTCATGCATATTTTTCACTTCTAAAGGCATTGCATCTTCAATGAAATCATTCTTAGGAAGTTGAAGTTCTTCTTATAGATCTTAGAGAAGTGTTACACATTACTCATGAGGAGCATGCCACCCATCTCAGACACATCATTTGTTCTCACCGTAAGTGAGATGCTCTATTCTATTCTTACTCTGTCCACTTACACCTGGGGGTATACCGATTCTTTATGTTGTAACACTTGATGAAATTTAAATATTTTAAGTGATTTCTCTCCTTTGAACATTTAAAACTTCCAAAAGTTGACATAAGATCTAGAGGAAACACTCCAGACATATAGATGATAAGATAAGCCTATACATCCAAAATCAAGGGTAATCATTTTGTGAAAGGCAGGAGCACATTATCTATATGTTCAAAGTTTGGTTTCTAAGAAAGCACCTTAAAATATAACTTTTAATTCCCATTTCCTCAACTTTCATTGGATTGTGTCTATGCAAGTTTCATTTTTTATTAAATTATGTCTGCATTTTGAACATCAACATTTGGGATCACAATGCGTTCACAAATTGCTCCATTTAAAACTATGCTTCATCCCCTACCACAAAGGTATGCACTGTCCCTTTATTCTTCAAGTATTCTTCATCAAAATAAATGGAGGCTTTGGTAATCTTTAAGTCCCTATTTATATCTCATGCCTACTTTAAAAGACTTTGAGAATCTTGAGTCCACACACAATTGCATTGTTATGATGACATCAGTCGGGCCCCAGGTGGGTCCGGCTATAAAAATTTTCATTTTCAAACGATTGAAGTGCTAAACTAGTTCATATAACATCTGACACTGATTTGAATCAAGATCCATTAGTGAAACATCATTAAAACTCATTTTATCACTTATCTACAAATTTTGACTTTTTTCTAATAGGACCTGTTGGCTGGCTTTAAAAATTGACCCTAACATCTTATCAGGCTCTAAAAACTGGCACACTAATTCTTTATTCTACATATTCTTACCATGTTGAATCTCATCTCATGAAAAACTTTTAGTCAAAAGATATTAACCACCAAAGTTTCCCTCTTAGAATTACTAGCAAATAAACATGTTTAAAAACAATAAATTGTATTTAGAATTGGCTTTGAAAACTGGGCAAACTGACACTTGGGGCACAAAAAATGGGCCATTGGTTCATTTTCATGAGGAGAGTATGGATCTGAAATTTGAGCTCATGAAGAATAACAAGACAAAAATGATGAGTGGTCAAAGTGGGCTACTCAGAATTTGCAAACTGGAAACACTATCAAAAAGGTGATTTTTGCAAATGGTATTTGTTGGTGTTTGAAAATGCTGGATGGTTTTCAATTATCCCAATGAAAATATGACATATCTAGGGGTAGCTAACTCCCATTTTCAACATGCCATTTCAGACACTAGGCAAAATATAAGGCTAGACCCTTCTTCTACTTTAGGCTCTGTAAGACCTAGGTGGGTGGACCTCAGATTCAATTGACACCGTACCAATGCAAATCATATCCCTAACTCTAAGAAATTAGATAAAAGCCCTTATATCTCCTAATGAATCATGTAACAACATAGATCTATAGTAGATAGATGCAATTTATGAACTTCATAAGCTGAGTGAGGGCATCACATTTAGGTTCTTCAACATGCAAGGGAAAGAATGTTTGATTAATAATGTTGAATTAAACAAAACCTCAAATATGCAGCAGTAAGACCTAATGATCCTATAACTGATCAGTTCCTTAACCATTGGGAAAATCCATGAATCAAAAACACACATATGGATATCTAATACCTATTTGTATCTTTAGATATCTAATCTATCTATTCAACTTGTAAATAGACATCAATGCTCAACTTAAACCTCATTCTTACATGATATCCCCATCAGTAAACTTACAACCCTATTGATTTCCTTGAAGCATTTACATAACCCTTTGAGTTACAGGCAACAATGAAATAACATATAGCCTTAAGGGACTGCAACTACAACCTAAGCTCTATGTCAAAGATTATAAAACATTGAAGATCACTGATAAAGGAGACAAGATTCAACTGAAACTTAATCATCTACTACTCTTTGTATTATTTCCTTTAAATTATACAGTCATATGCATGAAACGAAAAACATGAAATAGCCTACTAGATTTGAACTATCTATATTAACCTTCTTAATGCTATTCATATAAGAGAGAATATACTGAAAGAAAATGGTTTCATAGTAAAACACTGGAACCCTGCTGGTATTACCTAGAGCAAACTACCAACAACCTTGCAAAAGAGAAGAAGGAAGAAAGATATAGAAAGGAAGCAATTCTCATATTGAATCTACAATTGACATGTGTCCCCTCAGAATTCCTTCCCAAGAAACTAAAAAATCCTCTCTCTACCTTCTCTCTGTAACTACAACTCAAATCCCCATGGTTCCGGCTCTCAAGTGCATCAAATATCTCAGAAATTTGATAGAAAAGATAACTAATTTCTGATATCAAATTCAAATCAAAGTAAAAAGTAAAAATTAGTTAACTAGCCTTCAGAAAGCAAGATAATCTTTTCTAGCTTACTTTTATGACAATCAGGCTTCAAAAAGTTTTCAAATCTACTCTTTAACAAACTTTGATGCTCAATGATCAAATTTGCTTGTTCTACTACCAATGTGGGTAGCACAAACTAGCCTATAACATGAACTGGTGAACACCTGTGCACAATCTGACTTCATATTTGGAAATTTTAGTTTTTCCAAGTTCTGGTGGTATATTGGAATGACCATTTTCGATAATAAAAAAAAAGTCCCTATTATGGCCCTCTGAAGTTCAGGCCTCTATCTTAGGTTTGCACATAATATTTTGTAAAAATTTAAACTTTTATATAGTGTGAACTATAGAAAGTTTCAGAGTTTATTTAAATGTATGACTTTCATGTTTGGAGGAAAAAATCTTTAAAAATTAATTTTTTAAAACTCATGAAATTTTCCCTCAGAAGTTTCATTTTGGGTCAAACATAGTTTGACCATCCTACCATGTGTTATCACGTGATTGGCCTAGGCTTATACAACTGGGCACCATGTCATTGCCACCTCATTGCCAGCTAGTCCCACCACTTAGGCACTAGCTATGTCACTGTACTAACTTCCTTGCAAATTTCCTATTATGAGTTAATGATAGCCACACAATCTGCCACATGTCATGATCTCAGCACTCAGATTCCACATCATCATCTCTTCATCCTGCTAGCTACCACTTGGCACTACTTGATTCCCTGCTTCATACCTAGGCTAGACCAATGTTGCTCTTTACCTTGGAGTTTACTTTCGCTAATTTTAAGAGGTTTTTCGGTGACTCGCTATGTCACTTGCTAGAAAGCCTTCAACTTTTTGGCTAGCGAGGTAGCGACTGCCAAAATTTTCTACATTCCAATGGCTCATTCCTATTGACGTCATCATGGTTAATATGAATGTTTGTTCAAAATTTGATGGTTGACGTCTTCCTACTATCTTCCATGTTTATCGCACAAGGGGCCCACCTAACCTTGCTACTTACAAAAAG
Organism: Cupressus sempervirens; assembly: GCA_028749045.1. Lineage (NCBI taxonomy): Eukaryota > Viridiplantae > Streptophyta > Pinopsida > Cupressales > Cupressaceae > Cupressus > Cupressus sempervirens. Next base: position 740,982,763 of record CM053791.1, on the reverse strand, counting down.
CATCTTTCTTGTTGACATTAAACCATATCAGTCAAAAAGTATTTAAGGAGGCTAGAAGTTCATTATGGGAGAAATGTGGGTTAAATGGTTTAAAATGCCTCCTTAAACTCTCTTTTATTCACACCATGCTCTACTCTGTATACTGTTGTTTCCTATTTTAACATGGCACCTCCATTGATTGCTGATGATGCCTCCAAACATGGTGTCTCCCTATGATTGCATGGATTCCCGCCATGTCTACACATGCTACGTGGTCAATTCTTGGCATGGATGGTTTATTTGATAACATTTCTTTGTTCATTACCCATGTGGGTTCTTTAACATTGGTGTGGATTTTTCTTTCATTGCCACTCCTCTATTGTTTTTGCATGTTTTGCCTACTCCTTTTTTTTTACCTGTTCTTGGTAGTATCTACCTTTTCTTACTATGGCGTGATCTCCTCTAAAACCATGGGGCATGGATTCAATTTGATTTGGTTTCACTATGTTTATTTGACATGGGCATTGTGCCCTATTTACCAATGGCATCTTCTCATTTCACAATCTCCCTACCACTTATTTCAAAGATACTCCTAACTGCGAGTTCCTCTTTTTAATGCTATGGATTCTTATTGACTTTCTACATGGGTGGATTGGGCTTTTTAAATTCCGCTGTTTCCAAAAAGAGACTGAGAGAGAACCTAGGAATTACCAATGGAGACTCCTTTTTAAACTGTGAGCTAATCCTATTCATGCAATATGAGTGCAATGTGAATGCCCTTTTCTGATGTTGTGGACTGCACCTTACATGCCTCCTTTGTTGTAGCTTGGGCTACTTTCTTAATTTGGAAGCTATATTCTCTCATGCCTTCATTTAATCTTTTCTATGCTAGTGGCTTATGGCATCTTTATTATGAATGCTTCCTTCATTTTTTAAAAATACTTAAGCCCTTTTACTCTTGTAGCAGCATGATATAAAGTTTTTTTTTAGAAAGGGAGCTGAATCCCATCAAACTACTTCCTACCTTATCATGTATGCAAGAATTTTTTTTCTATTTGCTATGGGCTCCTCTTTTCTACAGGGTCTTTCTCATGATATGGGCATTTTTTCCTTTAACTGGCTGCTTCCATGCTTTCAATGCATGAAGTTTTTTTTGCTCAGGATTGCTTTATAACTTGACTACCTTGCTTCCTCTAATGAATGCATGGATCTCTGCTTTACCTTAATGTGTTGACCATTTGTCTATTGTTGAAGTCATTCCCTAATCTTAGCATGCTACTTCATTTGTTGCTTGGTGCTTTATCTTTTGTAACTGTGGGTTCCCTTTGAATTCGCATGAGCTTCATAAAAAATTTGTTTAAAAACCTTGTAAAATGTCTCTAAATCACCAATTGCTATTTCACCAAGCTCCTCCCAATTAGGCAACTCTTCAAACATGTATTCAATCAACATACTAAACTGACTACCCTAGTCACCCACATGGTTTCAATGTACGACTTCAACCTTACAAGACTCTAGCATTTGAGCAAAGAAATCACCAATTATATCAGTGAAATGATTTCTTTATGGTCATAGAAAGCATCTGGTTTAAACCATATGCATGTCTTCTACAACATGTTGCTCTAGATTCATGCAACTTATATCTGGAGTGAGCTTCATCTCAACATTATCATTTTGCAGAAGGAAAGTAAATGCATTAGTTCTCTTAAATTGGAAACTAATCTCAATTAGATGCCCATGAGAAAGCACTAATCCTCTCTTCCTAGATTGCAACAAAATCTCAGTGGTTACTAATACTCTAGCAAAGAGGATCACAAAATCTAATGAAAATAGTACAACTCGTCCAAAAGAACTTGCCACCTTCTCTTTAGTCTTTTGTTCATGCCTCTGCATTACAACATTTTGATAAAATAAATTCATTCTAATACATTTTAGTCCCTTTGAAGATTCCACAATGCCTTATCATTCTGACAAGATCAGTCGGGCCCCAAAGTGGGTCCAGCTAAAAAAAAATTCATTCCAGTAGATATCGAAATGCAGATTTGACAATTTCTCAAAACAAGACTTCACCAAATAGCTTGGAATGTTAGTTTAACTTCACAAAATAATTGGATAGGCTGAATGGAAGGTGTTAGAAACATTAAACATCTCATAAGCTTCTCAAGTATAGTAGAGTACAAATGCATTTATGGGGCTTGATTTGACTCAAAATTGAAATAGATGTTCAAAATGAGAATGCAATTTTGAGTGCCAAAATAATTGACCTAGGAAAATGTGCAAATGGATTCGTCAAGATTTGAAAATTGGCACACTTGAAGTATTTTTAGAGAACAACATAGTGGTACAATCCATTTGATCTCACCTATCACATATTAGGAGTTATAATGTCATGAACAGGGGTACTAACAAATTTGCATGTGCTGACACTAGCAAAAAGTTAGAAATTGTGTTTGGAATCGTGTTTGAAAACTAATCAAATGGATTTTTCATAAGCACAAACTTGAAACATAACAAGGAACATCAAAAGAATTTTCTCATTTTGGTCAACTAGGTCAATGTTTTAACACATCAAACAAGGATTCCCAGAATTTATAACAATTCACATCAGCATGATATTAGTAAATGACCAAATTTGAGGGATTCAAAACCTAGTCAAACAGACTCAGAAGAACTCAAAATCTAAAACATAGGCTCTTAGGTATGGATGCTAAATACTCCCAAATTGGAAAGTCATGAAACATTACTAGATATGAGATATTCAATGACAAACACAACCTCCTGTCACTATTTGACACTTAGCAAAAATGTAGATTTGACAAATGCTCAAAATAGGACTTCACAAAATTACTCAGGATGATAGTTTAACTTCATGGAACACATAGAAATACTAAATGAAAGGTGCTAGAAGCATTAAATACCTCATATGATTCTCAAGTACATCTGAGTATGTAGGCATCAAAAAGTGTTTATGGGGCTTGATTTTCCAATGGTACTCAAAATTGGGGCTGCAATTTTGAGTCCAACCAGCCCCGAAATTGTCTATAATATCTCTTGAAGGTAGTTCATAGCATTGTCTTGTAGATTATTTAATAAAGGTTCCCATGTGGGTTATCATATTCTACCTATGATTTCTATAATTCAACAATTAAGGCGATAATAAGAAGTCCATATTCTGGTCTCACATTTGATGTTGTTTCTTTTTTTATGTTACGTGTTTATGGTATTAAGGGGAGCACCCTCCATCAAGTGGTATCCATGATAGAGCTCTTGAGTGTGTGGAAATATCACCAACTATGAGGCATTTCACACTAGGATTGTAGCTTGGGCTAAGCATGGAGAGAAATCACCAATTGTGAAATATTTTGTACTAGGGTTTCAGTGAAAGTCTGAAAAATGCCTCCAAAAAGAGAGTGTGGTGGAAGAGTTTTAGGTGTTACACCTAAGGGTTTTAGAGCTCTCCAAAGAAAATGAAAGCACTAGAAGCACAAATGTGTAGAGGAATAAATATTTATATAAGAGATGAAAGTGAGGATGAGGACATCATAGAAGAAAATACTAAAGTAAAGGTAGTTCTAAACCCAATAGAAGAGATACTTTTTAAAGCCATCTCCAAGATTGGAAAATGTCCTAAATTTGAGGTTCTCACATTTTTGAGAAATCTTAACCTAGAGGAATTGATCAATTGAATTAATGAACTGGAGGAGTACCTAGAGTATGAAGATATTGAGGATCTTGATAGGGTTAAGTATGTAGAGACAAAACTAAATAGATATTCAAAGATATGGTTGTAGGAGGTTTAGTTAAAGAAAAATAAAAAGGGAAAGGACAAAATCACCAGATGTGATCAGATGATAGCTAAACTAAAGCAATAATTCATTCTCATGTATTATGAGCCTCATATATTGAATAAAATGTAAGGGTTGAAAAAAGTAGGAAAATCTATTCAAGAATTTATTGAAGAGTTATATTGAGTTCTCATTAGACCTGACCATGAAGAAGTTGATAAGGAGAAAGTGGCTTATTGTCTTAATAGGTTAAGGCCAACTATTTAGGACAAGATGAGTCTAGTTCAAATGAATGGTATTGAGGAGGCATAGCAATTTTCCCTAAGAGTCGAGGAGAGATTGATAAAGAATTTTGACTACAAGAATCATGAAAGAGGTTGCAATGTAAGATCTGGTGGATGTTCTTATGGAGGCAATAATGATGATCAAAAGAATAAGGATGAGGCTAAAAGTAGAAGTCAAAACTAGAGGGGAAAAAATTCCAATCATTTCATTGATTAGAACAATAGAGATTAGAGAGGAATAGATAGAGGACAAGGATATGGAAGAGAAGGCTTTTGAGAGAAATATTGTCACTACATAGAAGAAGGGCGTAGAGCATTTGAATGATCCCAACACCTAGGAAAGACAAATCAAAGAACCAAAGTCTAGGATAAAGCTACACATGTTAAACAAGATGCCAAATCATCATATTCTAAAGATGCTAAAAGAAGAGAAGTCCTAGTTAACAAAAGATTCTTGCTAAGTTGTGAGAATGAACCTAATCAAAGAAGGAGCTTGTTTCATACATGGTACAGATGTGAATCTAAGTGTTTTGATTTGATCATTAAAGGTGGAAGTACTAACAATCTGGTGTCATAAATGATGGTCACCAAGTTTAAGCTAAAGAGATAGAAACACTAGTGTCCATACTGTATTTCTTGGGTGCAAGATGACCACAAGCTCATGGTCAATGAGAAGTACTCAGTGAAGTTCAAGATTGGAAGCTACTAGCATAAGGTACTATGTGATATCATACCTATGGATATATTTTATATGTTGTTAGGTAGGCCTTTGTAGTTTGACATTCATGTTGTACACGATGGGAAAGAAAATACCAACAATTTGCCCAAGGATGGAGTGAAGCATATGTTGAAGCCATTGAAGGAGAAAGATGAAAAGGTATGTAGTACTACTAGAATATGTTTTATTGATGGAAAAGTGTTTCCCAAAGGTATGAAGCAAGAGCATATGCATTTTTCTATAATTACAATCAATGGTAAAGAAGAAGTAGAGGAGGTACCTTTAGAAGTTACAGATATGTTGGGAGATTTTTTGATATTGTATAATAAAATTTACCTAATGGATTTCCACCAGCATGGAAGATTAATCACTAGATGGATTTGGTTCTAGGAGCCAATTTTCCAAACAAGTCAACATGTATAGTGAAGCCAACAGAAAGTCAAGAGTTGAACAAGCAAGTTTATGAATTATTTTAGAATGGGTTGATTTAAATTTAAGTCCTTGTGTTTTACCATTCATATTAGCACCAAAGAAGAATGGATAATAGAGGATATACGTAGATTGTGATGTTATCAACAAGATCACCATCAAGTATAGATTTCCATTGCCAAGGATGGATGTTATTATTGACTACTTGAGTGGAGCCGAGTATTTCACAAAGATAGATCTTAAGTGTGGGTACCATTAGATTCATATTAGACAATGTGATGAGTGGAAGATTCCTTTTAGGACAAAAGAAAGACTGTACAAGTGGTTGGTCATGCCTTTTGGGCTAACCAATGTATCGAGAAATTTCATGTGTCTGATGAATGAGGCACTAAACAAGTTTCTAGGTGATTTTTTCATTCTTTACATAGATGATTTTTTAATATTTAGTAAGACATTGGCGGATCACTTGATCCATATTTGCAAGGTGTTTGATAAGTTGACAAAAAAAAAATTGTTGATAAACCTTAAAAAGTGGAATTTTGTAAGGAGTTGGTGTACCTAGGATTTGTAGTCTCAATAGAAGGTTTGAAAATAGAACTAGAGAAAGTGAATGCTATCCTTGAATGGCCCACTCCAAGAAGTGTGATAGAGATAAGATATTTTCATGGACTAGTTACATTTTATATAAAGTTAATAAGAGGTTTGATCTATATTTGTGGACCCTTGACTAAAACAATGAGAAGGGATAGGAAATAATTTAAGTGGACTATATGAGTAGATAAGAGTTTTAATTTTTTTAAACAAAAAGTTACTAAGAAGCCTATTTTAGCACTTCCTAATTTTAGGAAGGTGTTTCCATTAGAAATTCTTTAGAATAACTGATAGGGGGGGTGAATTAGTTATTCAAGGTCCAAATGTCCTCATAAAACTTTTTCACTAAGTATAGTGAACCCATTTAAACTAACCATGCATCCAAGCTAAAGATTTTTCTTAGGAAGTTACTGATAAATAAACATGCAAGAATAAGACATGAAAAATCAACACATGAAATAGTGATTTACTTGGAAACCCCATTTGGGAAAAACCACCAGTAACATGCTACTCCTTTCTCACTCTTTTGAAGTGATGTCCTATGAAAGGCCTGCCCTATTAAAGACTACAAAACACATTGTTAAATGTGACCCAATTAAGGAATTTCAACCAACCTATTAGAAGTTGTCCTAGTTAAAGGGCTTTAGAAAATTCACTCAAAATGTCACCATGTTAAAGTATTTACAAAATGGTTTTTAAACCAACCTAAGTCCATAGGATTTTTCACTAACTAATACAATTGCTAGAGACTAACAATAAGGGCTTTTGATCTAATATAGCTCACAACATAACTTGTAGATTTTAGATCTCAATTCTGTTCACAAATTTTCTTGGCTTTTAGTCTCTTCAACTCTAACAACTTGTCCTCCTTTCAATCTTTGTCTCCTTGATTCTCCATACTCATTGTGCCACTTCAATCACTTTTGTGGTCATCTATCAAAGTAGAGTCTCTATACTCTATTATTTCCTCTCAATTCCTTCTCCTTGACACCACACAATTTCTCCAAACTCTCTTTTCTTCTTGACCTATAACTCCTTAAGTAGGAGTTTAGAGTACCTTTCCTACTTTAATCTTCATGCTCTTATTTTTGGGTTTGAATGGATTAGGTAAGATATGATGTATCTTTCCCTTATTTTGTTTCTTCTAGAAACATCTTATGGAATCCACCTATATTCACCTAAAAATGGTTAACCTAGAATTTTATACCACCAACTCAATATCCTTATCTTCCATCTGGTTCACAAAATTCAAGGTAACAAACTTGTTGGCTTAGATCTAGAGAATCTTTGACTTTTCAAATAATGTAGTAGATTGACACTATTGACTTTCTGATGTTTAGCACATATTATGTTACTTGGCACCTATTGTGGATTCACTTGGCATCAACTATGTTTTACTGATGCTTGGCACCTATTAAATTTTGTCTAGCTTAGCATTTGAACTTGCTCGGCACCTTCTATTTCAGTCGGCACACACTAGATTTTACATTTACTTGGCACTTACTAATAATCTACTCAACATGAACTAACTTTCTCAGCACCCACTAATGAGTTTAGTCAAGCTTTGCAGACAGTTTTCTTATAACTTATTCTTCTAGAGTTTCTAAATGTGGCCAACCTCTGTATCTTCAAGTGTATTATCAATACATCATTTTACCATCGTCTTAGCTTATGCTTGTACTGCATTACAAAATCATAATTCAACCTTTCCCTTAGGTGCTTTTCTTACATCTTGTTGATTGAATCCTCTTCATCAATCAACTAAATGATAGTACTTGGATCTTATAAGAAATTTTCATTCCAACAAATAGTAGGTTTGACATCAGTGACAAAACAATGATTGAAAACATTCTTTATCAACAATCTCCCTTCTTTAATAATTAGATTTCAATAGTTTCAAGTAGATTATGATGTTAGTGGTATTGCAATAGGAGCTATTTTGAGCCAAGAAGGTAGATCTATTGCTTATTTTAGTGAGAAGTTGAATGATGCAAAAAGAAAATATTATATTTATGATCAGGAATTTTATGCTATAGTTCAAGCATTGAAGAAGTGGAGACACTATCTTCTTCCTATGCACTTTTTTCTTTTGTATATTGATCATCAAGGTTTGCAATATTTAAATAGTTAGGGAAAATTGAACCAAAGTCATTCGAATTGGGTTGATTTTTTGCAGTGTTATACATCTATTTTGAAACATAGGAGTTGAAAGTGTAACATAGTTGAAGATGCTCTTAGTAGAAGACAACTTTTGCTAATAGAAATGCAAATAGAGGTGGTTGGGTTGAAGGAATTTAGTACTCTGTATCTAGATGATCCTAATTTTGGTAAAGCATGTAAGGCTTGTCTAAAACCTATTACAATTGATAGGACAAAGTGCTTGGATTTCATGATGTAGGATAGTATGTTGTTCAAAGGAAGCTAGTTATGCATTCCCATAAGTTCATTGAGAGAGAATCTTATCAAGGAGAAGCATAGTGGAGCATTGGATAGACATTTTGGTAGAGATAAGACCATTGCTTTGTTTGCTAAGAATTATTAATGGCTATAGTTGCAGCTAGATGTGAAGAATTTTGTATAGAGTTGTAGATTATGTTAGATGGAGAAAGGAGTGAAGTAGTATACAAGGTTGTACCACCCATTACCTATAGTAGAGAGGTCATGGGAGGGTATCAACATGGATTTTTTTCTTTTATTTATGAGGACATAGTGTAGGCATGATTCTAGAAATGCTAATGAAGTGAATTTTCTTATTGAATTGAATATTTCACTAGTATTTAATATTTTAAATTTTCTATAGTATTATGAAGGAGGTGTTGGAGATAAATTTTTGGAAGCATAGTGGATTATTCTAGTAGCTAGTTTAGCTACAAATGATATTGAGGAGATATTTGATAATTGTTTTTTCAAAAGTACAGGGAACTTGACTTATGAGGAATACCTGATCAAATGGAAATGGAGGCTAGTAGAGGATTCATCATGGCTAGCAAGGGAGGAGGTTAACCATATTGGTTTTCCTCTAAACACTTGAGAAATGACCAAGTCACTTCTCAAATTACCTTGGGTGTCTAATGTAGAAGCATCGTGCATGTAAGAGAAATCTTGCATCACCCAAAAGTATCATTATTTTTAGTATTTTCTATTTTAATAAGGACTAGTAGATAGGGGGGTTGCTATTTCTAGGAACTTTCTATTTTTAGTAAGCTTTTCATACAAGCTTGAAATGCTCTAATTTTTTACGTGAAGGTTCAGTTTAGAAATATAAGTCTACCATAAAAAACACATTGCTTTTCTCTAGTATGAGCATCAAAGATGTTGTTGTGGTTTTTCTGTAGAAAATTTTGGAGAAAAATATTTGAACTAACTTTTGAAGGCATTAAAGGCCCTAGATGAGGTTTGAAAACTCGATGAAAGTGTGCTTATGAAATTCCAAGCCTATGGATCAGGAGCTAGCATTTTTTAAAAGTGGTTATAATAGCTAATCGAAGCAATGATTCAAGACTTATGGCCTTCCAAAGTTGGGGTACCTAAATTTTTTAAAACAAGTGTCAAAGATGTATTTGGCCGACTCTATATGTATTGTTAGGGTATTTTAGCCCTAGGAATTCAGTTTGGATGTTTAAAACCTTCCCAGGCAACATAACATTTCCTATTAAAGAAATGATCAAACATTGTCTAGAACAACTGTGGGTGGTATTTTGCAACATTGTCTTGCAGATTACTACAATGTAGGTGTCCATGTGGGTTGGCATATTGTACTTGTGAATTCTAAAATTTTACAATTGTAGCAATAATAAGGAGTCCATGTTTTGTTCTCATATTTGTTGTTGTTTCTTTGTTTCTGTTATATGTTTATGGTAGTAAGGTAGTCACTATTCATCATAAACAATGTTCAATTGGTGAAAATGAAGCATGTCTACCCCCATAACTCCAAGATTAGTAGAGATTGCATTGAAGGCAGATCCTTTTTGCATGTTATCATCAACTCCACAAAGGTACTTATGATTCATGATGTAAGATCATGTTTTACATGCAAAATTGGTAAAATTGGAGATTATGAGTTGAGGGAAGCTTACAAAAAGTTGTGTGCAAAAGTAGTATTGAAGGATGAGTAGAAAATTGTTATTGCCAAAGGGTTAGTACATGCCCTAGATATTCCTCACAATTTCAAACTTGAATGGATAAAGATAGTTTTGAGCCAAATTCATGACATGCAAGTATGGTTGGAGAATGGATTGGTAAAGATTAACAAAGAGATCATCCATTGAGTCATAGGGTATCCTACCCTAGATTTGGTGAAGGCCATTTGATGCCAAGCTAGAAACCTTATCAAAGAATTTTAAAAGGCCAATTAGATGGTTGAGAAATTTCTAGTGGTGACATCAACAATTCTATCATTAATTTTGTATTTCGTGTCATTGCTAACAAATTCTACTAGTCAAGTTGACTGAATAGTGTGCCATGCATGGCAGTGGACTTAGGGTATAAGATTGTGAAGAAAAAGCACAATAATGAAATTTTTTGATTTACAACTGATATAATTTGCTAAGAATCTTAGAGAAATTAGGAAGGCCAAAAATAGTTCATGTAAGTTTTGATCACTTCTCATGTGTATAGTGTTCTATGTGCAAAACACTTTTCCTACTTTTGAAGATGTTGTCCCAAGTCAAGAATAATGAATGACACAACATATAGGATATTTTTTTCAACAACTAAGAGAAAAATTTGATAACTTAATGAGCAGTTACTTTGATGAATTCAAGAAACAGATGAGGAAGAGAAGCAAAATTCATGTATCTCTAATTGAGCAATATTATGATGATGTTTATTTTCTTGTTGACATTGATGTTACCTATTTTCAAGTTATAATACTAAGGGTAGAATGGATAAGGTCAATGCCTTATGATCTAAACAATTATGAAATAGTTGCATCTATTACAATATTGCTGGAAGAAGAGGTAGATGAGAAAGTCATATCATTTGGTAACTCTAAAGAAGCCAAAACAAAGATTACCATTTTCCAATACTACCACCATAGAAAGGAAAAAAGAATAAAATAATGAAGAATCTCGAGAATAGCTTAGATCAAGGTGAAGAGAAGAATGCATAACTTCAGATAACAAAAGTTCAAGGTAAGGGCCAATCTGGCGATGATGAAGAAAGTGAAAATGAATAAGGTGTTGCAGAAAAGAAGCGTAAAGAGATAGTAGTGGCTAAGAAAAAGGAAAATAAAAAAAAGAATATAACTATTGTAAAGCCAACTATGAAGGAGATATTAAAGAAGCCTACTCCTCCTAGCACTTGACCAAGGATAAGGGATACTATATCTATAGCTTTGGCTAAGCCACATAAGAAGAAGGAACAACCAAAAGGGGAAAACATGGGAAAAAGAAAGAAGATGCAAGTATAGAGGAGGTTAGTCTTGCAAGAAGAAGAAGATTAAATGAAGAATGATTTTGATAATGTCAACCAATTCAAGGTGGCTTCACACAGCTATCCAACCAACATGGATGAAATTTGTTAAAACATCAAAAGTAGTACACATTTTTTAGTATTTAAATTTATTAACCATGAGAAATTTAGTCAAAATGATAAGACACTAATATAATAAGTTATATTAAAAATGATGAAAACTTTCAAGATGACCCCAATAGAAATTGGAAATCTTGTACCTAAAGATTTGTATAATAAAGTTAACCAACATTAGAAATCTAATATAACTACATAAAATTAAAGAAGAGAAGAGACTTTAGCCCAAGTGATGCCTAAAATTACTCCAAAGTAAAGGGCTAAGTTTAGATAATATTATAAGAATAGATATATTCCCAAATATAGATAATTATCTATATAAAAGAATAAAATTGAAGAAATTATCCAACAAAACACTTTAATTCAGAAATTAATTTTTGGATTACTGATAGATAAAGACATAAACAAAGATGAAGGGACATCAAGACACATTTAACTTGATAAGATTGAAGATATGGCTGATCTTGACAACTTGGAAGAGGAAACAAGAAAGAAAGTTGAGAAGAGTGAACAATAGGATGATGTCACCATTGAGGACATTCAGGAAGATAATTGAGAAAATGTCAATATTTTGATAGAAGAAGAGCTTAAAAGTAAAGTACTTGTGGTAACTTTTGACTCACCTATCCCATGCACCCATTGTATTCTCAATAAAATTCAAGATCATCCAAACATAGAGAGTATGCCAAATATAAGTATTGTATCAAATAGTTCCACAATGCCTACATTCAAAGTTGAAATAAAGTCAAAGGAAGGAACTCTAATTATTATTATTTAGAATCCTCCTATTAAGGCCACAGTAGTTATTGAGGAAGAAAAAGGAGAAGATAATATGGAAGTGCAATTAGACTAGTCTGTTACAATTATCTTAGGACCTCATGACTAGGGAACAAAGGAAGTTGAGAAAAATAAGGATGAAGAAGAAAAATGAGCTAGAAAAGAAAGAGGTCATTCAAGCATTGGGAAATTTTTTGAGTGTAGATTAGTCTACACAAGTTGGAGAAAAATAAGATGATACATCTAAAAAAGGGTAAGTATTACTCTGTCTGAGATAGTTTCAGTGAAAAGTGATAGTAGCCACATTTAGGGTGACAAAGACCACAAATTGATGTCTCCACACTACAACTAGCATTTCTGAGTTGCAAAACTCCTACAAATAAGTCATTGAAGAAGAAGGAAAAGTCAGCTAGTAAACTTCTTAAATTGGATGAAGTGATAATTCTTTCTAAGTATGACCTTGAGAAAATTACTTTTGAGAAAATACAAATCTTGCAAGAGCTATTGAAGAGGATGTCAAAGCAAGATGATATGAGAAGGGAACATCAACAAAGGAAAGTACTACATGAAATTAAGGATATTTTTGTTGATGCCTTTGATATCCAAGATATTTAGGAGGATGTACCAATAATAAATTAGTTAATTCATATTGTTCAAGAACTCAATAGTGATGATATAGAGGCCAATAAAAAATTGATGAAATGATCTAAAAAGAAATTTGAAAGTAAATTATTAGAGAAAGATTCAATAGAGATGGCAATAAATCAGGTTAAAATTTCTACTCTTGTAGATAACTTGGAAGGAGTATTATAAAATGTTTATTCTTTATATAAGAAAATCAATAATTGACTAAAAGAATTCAAGAAGAGTTGAAGTTATCAAGACATTCATTATGTAAGGATGCACATTCTACTTCTACTCATTTTAATAGATTGACTTACACGCAAGGGAGGTTAGTTGAATTGATGGATAAACATGGTCACATAAGAGAGAAATTGATTTTTATTTAATCAATGCTCATGCCTCATGTAGATGTCATGCAAGGGGAATTAAAAATTGACAAAGATTTAGTGTAGGGAGATTCTAATCTTTCCATTACTGATAGGCTAATTTCTCTAGCTTTTAAGCTAGAAATAAAAAAATGTGATTTGGAGTCTATTAGATCTAGCTCTCATAATGTTGTAGCTATGATCTTATAGATTCATAAAACATTTTTGGACAAATATAATCTAACCCTAGAAACCTCAGAGACATATGGGCCAAAAATAAGGGGGAAATGTCATGGACCAATGAGGATGGAAATGGATTGAATTTAGAGCCAATGAACTCAAACAAAAGACATTCATAGAAAGGTGTGACATAAGAATTTTGAAAGAATGTTGTATATATGTTGACATGTACATTTCTTTTGTAATGTCAAGTCTTTATGAAGACCAAGTCACAACCATAGGGGAGTAGCTATTTTGTAATATTGGATTGCCACTAATGTCAAAGGGGGAGATTGTTGATCTCTAATAAATGTTGCTAGTTAGTGTCAAACACTTAGTCATTTCACAGGAAGTGTTGGAATTAAAGATAGAGCAACTGAGAGGGGGGGTGAATCAGTTACTCACAAAAATTAATCCAAAAATCCCTTAGATGTCTTAATGATCCAGTTACTGCTTTTACTCGGTAAAAAACTACTGTAACTTGGTAAATTAAACTATTAATTTCTTTTCAAGCAATCATGCATGTAACTAAAAATGAACTGAACACAAGAGACACAAGATTTAACGTGGAAACCCAATATGGAAAAAACTACCAAGTAACTAGTCACCAATTTTTCACTCTTTTGAAGTGAGCCCTATTAAAGGTTACAATACACTCTTTTAGGTATGACCCTATTAGAGGATTTAATCACCCTGCTAGGAGTGGCCTTGCTAGAGGTCTTTAGAACAATTCAACTAAATTGTCACCTTGTTAGATGATTTACAAAATGGCTATTAAACCAACTCTGTTAAGAGATTTGAAATCACTACTACAATGATTAGAAAGAAACAATGAATTGACCTGAACAAGATGCAACAGAATTTGCTGGATACAGGTCTCTATTAAGCATCAGTAGATCCTCCTTGATCAAATATGGCTTTGCTACTTCTCAATGATCTTTGATCATCCTTCGAATCTTCTTAAACAATAATTAGTCTTCATATCATATTGATTTCACATTCTTCCACATCATTCTTTTTGAATTCACAACTTGACTTCTTACTTATATCATTTAGGTTGTCAAGTCAGCTCATTTACATATTACATTTACCAATAAACCATTCAACAGTTGGCTACAAATATTATTCTTAAACAAATAAATGGCCTTTACTCGCTAACCCTGCTTGGTAAATACTACTTCTAGGAATTTCCTGGGTTAACCATCTTGATACGGTTAACATTACAAAATCCTTTGGCTATCAAGTTTACTCGGTAAGAACTACTTTTACCAAATTACCTTTGATGACTGAGTGAACTTGGTAAGAACTATTTCTATCATATTTTCTTCGATTACTGAGTGATCTCAGTAAGAACTACTTTATTCATGTTTTCTTCGATTACTGAGTGATCTCAATAAGAACTAATTTTGTCATTTTTTCTTCGATTACTGAGTGAGATTGGTAAGAACTAAATTTCTTTGATTACCTTGAAGGCTCGATAACCAGCTGCCTACTCAATAGACACTACAAGCTATCTTTACTAACCTTTTGGACTCAAAAGACACTGTCTATTGCCTTGCTGACCTTTTGAGCTCGGTAGACACTGTCTGATGACTAATATGAAATTTGTGTGACATCAAAGACAACACATAATTGAATAATTGTATCCAACAGGAATTATTGGTTGGTCATCACTACAACTAAGCCATACTGTAAGGGTTGAGTGATGTATGGTAGAATTGTTAAAGTTTTAGTTTCTAGCTGAGTAGGTCTTGAGTTGTCAAGTACTTCAGTATGATTCTAGTGAAAAAATGAGCCAATTAAGATAGAAGTTAGTAAACACTGATAAATTTTTTAGATAGTTCATGTTGAGATACACATTATGTTTTGAGAACTTAGAAGCTAAGGGACATCATGAATATCAATTATGAATGAGAATCAAGTCATATAAGTGTTGAGTGAACCATTTTTGATATATATGTTTGAAATGGAACAAACATTAAGGTAAACTATTTTTCCCAATTTATACACATGTTTAGATGATTAAGAAGAAATTGAAGGAGTTAATTACACACTTTATCTAAGATCATTGATCTCTATGTTAGGAAATCAACCAATCATAAAAATGGAAGGACTAAGTGGTCAAAGGGCTGAATCTAGATTGTTGATCTTGATCTAGAAGGTTCATTTATTGGTTATTTAAGGAGGGCCTAAACCCTAAATCAATTATGATGCAAATAAAATTGAAGTGATAGTGATGGATGCTATGTTTGTGTGTTAGAAGAAAAGAGATTAGACAAAGAAGCCAAGTAGAGTAGTGAATGAAAAACAATACTATATCTTATAAGTAGATAAAATTTAGAATCAAATAGAGGATATGCGTGTTGACATATCAATCAAGTTTGTTATTAGTAACACACACTTATTTAGATTGTCTATAGCTATCAAGCTCATTGTTCAGGTCTTAGTGTTTTCCATGTAATTCAATTGCTACCAAGAAGATTTAGTTAGCATGAAGTCCAGTAGTCTAAACCATGCATTTCAATATATGCCAAAATTATTAATGGTTATGGAGCATTGCAATGTCTACTAAGTTCATAGTTCATGTCATGCAAAGCCAATGTTAACCAGGCTACTCTATCCTAACTAAGTGATTCAGTGTTTTCCAAGCTACACAATATCTACTGAGTCACTAGTGTAGACCAAGTTCAAGACTACTTGAAAGTGATCAGTATGGATCGAGCTTCTACATCTACCAAGTACATGATGATGACAAGCATTGACAGTGGATGCCAAGTATCAGAACCTCACCAAATTAGTCTTCAGAACTTGAATGTCTTCATGTGGGCTGACTTTGTAATATTTGTGTTAACTTGTATGATTACGTATTTTGGATTGGTATATATATGTAATGTATTGTACCATATCAAAAAATGTGTGAGTGTGAATGGTATTGTGTATTTAAAAAGTTCAAGTTATGAATGTAGCAAAAAAAAGAGTGAATTGTAAAGGCCATAATAGCATACGGAGTCGCAGAGACATATCCATCATAAAAAGGTGATCTGTACACAAAGAAATCTCTTTTAGCAAATCTAGTTGCAAATTAGAGATCTACTACTACTTCATCCTAACAAGTGAACCAGTAAAAATTCTTTAACAAGCTAGACCTAAAAATCTTTCATAAATCTCTTTACTAAGTGTATACTTTATTATATGTTTGTAAATTCTCTCACAAGGCGGACCTAGTAGTCCCAATTACTTGAGATAGGGTAGATCATTAGAAGTGATTAATGTAAGCCTTAACAGGCCAACATTATGTTGTAGTACTAAAGTTTGTGGGTATCATCCACACCCCAATTTTCCTTTCTATTTGGAAGGTTTCTGGGTTAGAAAATCTTTGTGTCAAAGTGTTATGGATGCTTTCATGTTTTTAGTTTCTCATGCATGCAATTAGATTACATGTGATGAATTAAGTGCTAATTGAATTATTGTATGAAGAATTGAAATTGTTAAAGTTTTAGAAGTTACTAACTCACCCCTCCCCTATCAATAACTTAGCATAGTCTTGAATATTTCCAACAATTGGTATTAGAACTTTGTGGTTCTCAAGAGAAAGTTTAATAGCTTGAACAAAGATCAAGGATATAGAGATATTTAGACTTGACAAAGCTATTGATAATGAAAAGTTGGATTTAGAAATGGCCATTGCCCAACTCAAGAAAGCTAAGGAGGAAATATCTCAATCCCTGAAAAGAAGAAGAACTTGCAAATCAAATGAATGATCATCTCTACATTGAAGAAAGAATTGATGACTTTCACCCTTCAAGTAGCTTAGATGAAGAAAATGATGCAATCGAGGAACTCCTAGAGAAGAATGGTTCTCTACAAGAACAAGTGAAGAAACTAAGAAGAGAATGAGAGATTTAGTTAGTAAGGTTATGTGAAGTCTTGGAATAGAGAAACAAGATAAAAAAAGAAATAGATGGAAGGAAGACATAGATGGAAGGAACAATGAAATCTATAACCAATCCCTTCAGCAAGAAGAACTTATTGATTAGCTCTCTAATGCAAATGAGGAAATCATGAGCCTAAGATTCAAAAATGAAAGAATGAGGAATGATCTAAATTTTGAAAGGAAAATAAATGAAGGAATGAAAAATAATATAAAATTTGAAAGACAAATCAATGAAAGATTGAGGAATGATCTAATCTCAAAAAAGAAAATCAATGAGAGAATGATGAAATCTCAAGCAAACATGAATCAATTGAATGAGAAAAATATCTATAGGAAAAAAGGAAAAACAAGAATTGGATACAACGAAGAAGGTGAATCCTCCAAACACAGTGTTCAAAAGAATAAAAAACCTACTTGCAATTACTATGGTAAAATATGTCATACATCAAACAAATGTTGGAGCAATGGAAATACAAAATTCAATGGAAAATGCTACAATTGCAATCAACATGGTCATAGGGCTAATGAATGCAAAGAGAAACTAATATTTGAAGGCAGCTATCATAAATGTAAGAAACATGGACACAAGGTATCAGAATGCAAAACCAAGACATTGAATCATGTAGAGAAAATTGTGAAAGCAATATTTAGTTGGGATTAAAATACCTAGTGTAGATGTCATTACTATGAAGAATTTGGACACGTTGGTATGAATTGTGTTAAACATCATATGAGGAAAAGAGATACCACCAAAGGATGTTTCATTTTTACAATAATTGGTCATCTTGCCAGGAATTTTATGAATACTAGTACAATTGAAGATGAAAAGAAGGAAAAGGCTAATAGAACCTGGAAGCAAATGAGATAGCAATGGATTCCTAATTCTACCAAGGATACTGATTCAAGAAATGATGGTCAAGTCACTCAAGAATTGGGTGGCTCTACCATTTCTAATTAAGTTCTCAAGAAAGAACTAGAACCGGGCTATAAAAGAAGACATATGAATATATTCCAATTGAAAGGTGATAAAGATCTAAATCTATATACAAGATAAAAAGGGATCACTAAGAAAGATTGATATAAGTTATTAATGAGTTACCTTCTCTACTGAGTAAGGTTGGGTCATAGACTCTATCGAGAAAGGTTGGAAGAAATAAAGATACTTATGGTTATTGAGTCATAAAGATATCACTGAGCATTCAATGTCATGTAGTGGATGATAGTCTATCAACATATCTACTTTCATACTGAGCATTAACTGCAAAATTTTATCAAAAGACATGGAATGAAATTCATTTCCTACTGTGAATTTTCAAGTGCTATTGTGAAGAGTGATTTCCAATGTGATCTAAGTGACTTGAGTGAATTTCCACCAATTTTTTTTCAAAATTTTCTCAATCTACTAAGCAAAAATGGTATCCAATAGTAGCAAGGTCAAGCGAGGATCCAACATGTTGGTTTGTGGAGTTGAATGGAAGGTGCCAAATTTCAAGCTCACTCCTATGGTTGTTGAAACCCTAGATCAAAGTGGAGCTCAATCTCAAATTCATCCTAAGGTACTTCTTATCAATGACATTCATACTCATTTAAAATTTTCTATTCAAGAAATTGGTACACTAGAAATGGATGATTCCCTAGGTTAGCTATGTGTGAATGGCACATTAAAACCCATGCATCAACATCTGGAAACCAAAGGGTTGACTCATATTCCTCATATGCCCCAAGAATTTCAAATCAAATCGATTAGGTTTATCCTCAGTCAGGTGCATAATGGGTAGTTGTGGTTAGAAAAACCAATTCTGATATCAAAGAAGATGATTCATTAAATCACTAGCCTCCCTATGCTAGCCAAAGCCAAAATGACAAAAACCCTTGGTCATACAGAGTTGGAGAAGAAAGCTCTAGCTGAATGGGATGACAAAGGAATGAAAATCAGTAGTGTCACTAATGCAGAATTAAAATTTGGAATACACATGTTATTGTACACAAGATATATAGTTCAAGCCTACTAAACAGTGTGTCATGTGAAGCGGTGGATCTAGAATACAAGGTGGTTAAGAACAACTTGTCATACGATCTTGCTGACCTATTGTTGAGATCAAAAAAAACATGGAAAGTATAAGAACAACCCATGCAAGTTTTGTTCATTGTTAACCTACCTATTCTTTTATCTATAGAAGTCTATCCCTTTTGAAGGCACTGTAGTTTTGAGAAAAGATGTGCCTGTGTTCTACCAAATAAATGAGTATATTGTTGAGATGGGTGAGAACTACAACAATATCATGGACAACTACTTTGATGTATTTGAGGAGAAAATGAAAAATAGGTTTAGGATTCCAAAGAAGTTAGTTGAAGACTATAAGGATGATGTATGCTACATGGTGGATAGTGACAAGGTGTATATCTAAGTAGTTAAGCCTAGAATTGCATCGGTGAAACCTCTTGGCTATGAGGTGAATATTGATGAGACAAATGATATCATTAAAGCTCAATAAAATAGTTGATCCTAAGGCCTCTTACTTTGGAACATATGATGAAGTCAAGGCTAGGATTGAACTTGAAATAAAGCTCCCATAGGTAGTCAACAAAGGACAGAGAAGGATAGAAAAGATGATATCAAGTGTACCTCTCTTGTTAATTGAGGGGAAAGGTGATGATGTGGAGGAAGCTGAGGATGAGGAAGAATCTAAGAAAGAAGAAAATTTGATGAAAAAGGGCAAGGTGATAATCACCAAGCCAGAAGAGTCATCCACTACAGTCTTCATAAGGAGGTCATGAAAGAAAACTTACTAGGAAGGAGATGACATTATTTTTAGTAAACATCCACCCACCTTCCAGGATAGTTTAAAGCAATTGGAAGAAGAACCAAGGATCAAATTAACATTCATTGACATACAAAATTTGATCCTCCCAAACATGGATGCAATGCAAAAACTTATTATATATTCAAAAACTCTGATGCAAAAACTTATTATATAACTTCACTATTGTAGACCATATGATTGAACTATTAGTAGAGGTACAAATTGTACTTCATACATGCAATATTGTACAAGAAAATTGGGATAAAACCTTGGCAATCATTCTCAAGGTACATTCTAAATTCTTATCCCATTTTGGTGTTTATATGTAAATAAGTTAGAATAAATATTTGGCATTACTATCAAAAAGGGGGAGAGACACATAGTATGAAGAAAATGATAGAAGACAGTGTGAGGGAGAACTTGTAACAAGTGTGAAATGATTAGTAAGACATTTTGTATATAGAAAAAGATGTATAGTATACTATGTATACCTTGCAAAATCAATTTTGAAAAATCTCAAAATTATAGTATACTCTACCAAGCTAGTATCATGTGCTGATGAATACAAGGTACTCAGTCTTGGCTAATAAGTGTTTTCTGTTACTAATGCCAAAGGGGAAGATTGTTGACATATTAGTCAAATTTTTATTAGTGACACATATTTATTCAGATTGTGTATAGCTACCCAGCTCATTGTTTACTGCTCAATGTTTGCCATGTAATTTAGTTGCTACTGAGTCCTTTGGACAAATCCCAGTGGTTACCAACCAGATTCAGTCAGTATGAAGTTTAGTAATTTAAACCATGCATTTCAATATATATCATGTTTATTTGTACTTACGAAGCATTGCAATTTCTATTGATTTTATAGTTCATGTGATGTGAAGCTAGTCTTAACCAAGATACTCTATACTAACTAAGTGATTCAGTGTTTGCCAAGTTGCATAATATCTATTGAGTAACTAGTGTAGACCGAGTTCACGACTACTTGAAAGTGATCAGTATGGATTGAGCTTCTAAATCTACCAAGTGCATGATGATGCCAAGTATTGATAGTGGATGCTAAGTATCAGAACCTCACCAAGTCAATCTTCAAAACCTGAGTGTCTTGATATGGGCCGACTTTGTAATATTTGTGTTAACTTTTATCATGGCTAACTTTGTAATTATGTAATTTGGATTGGTATATATATGTAATGTATTGTACCATATCAAAAAAAGTGTGATTTTGAATGGTATTGTATATGCAAAAAGTTCAAGTTATGAATGTAGTAGAAAAAAAAGTGAATTCTAAAGGCCATAACAACATAAGGAGTAGCAGATACATATCCATCATAGAAAGGTAATCAATACACACATAATTCTCTTTTACCAAATCTAGTTAAAAATCAAAGTTCTACCACTTCTTCATTCTAATAGGTGAACCAATCAAAATCCTTTAACAAGGTAGACCTAAAAGTCTTTCATAAATCTCTTTATCGAGTGTATACTTCATTGTATGTTTGTAAATCCTCTCACAAGGTGGCCCTATTAGTCCTAATTGATCCTAATAGGCTAGATCATTAGAAGTAATCAATGTAAGCCTTAATAGGCCAACTTTATGTTGCAGTACTAAAGTTTGTGGGTATCATCCCCACCCCATTTTTACTTTCTATTTGGAAGGTTTTTGGGTCACCAAATATTTATGTCAAAGTGTTATGGATGATTTCATGTTTTTAGTTTCTCATGCATGCAATTAGATCATATTTGATGAATCAAGTGCTAATTGAATTATTGGATTAAGAATTGAAAGTGTTAAAGTTTTAGAAGTTACTTATTCACCCCTCCCCTCTTAGTAACTTAGCATTATCTTGAATATTTCCAACAATATTTAATTTAGCATCATAGTGCTAACTAAAAGATTGGGTAAAAAGATATTCTAATAAGTGAATTAGGGTAATTCTCTTAATAGAGTGATCCTAATAGTCCTATTCAAACCTCCTAATACAGTACTTACTTATTTATAAGTTTTAAATCCTTTGATCAAGGTAGACCGAATAAGTCTTAAAAGATCTTAGCATGGATGACCCCTAATAGGATAGATCACAAGAAGTGATCAAATATTTTAGCCTTAACATTCACACTTTATTGGAAATAGTGAAGATTTGTGGGTGTCATCCACACCATAGTTTTAACTTCACTTGATAGGGTTTCTATGTAACCAAATCTTGTTTGTTATGTGTTTAAATTTACTTTAATTTTTGTAGATATGATTCATACTTAGATCTATTACAACATTATAACTTATGGATCTATGGCTTATGATCTAGTTATGATATGACTTAAAGGTGAATACATTTGAAGTGATATTTGTTTCAAGAAGTTAAAAGTTTTTGTAGATCCTTATTCAACCCCACCCCTTAACCCCACCTCAATAGCATACTTTTCCAATAGACTTCCAACAGAAATAATATGAATGAACAAGATGAGTTTGTAAGAAACAAAGCATAATTTTTATGTAAAGGCTATTTATAATAGGAAAATTTTAATTTTGAACAAACATTTGCACTTGTTACTAGAATAGAAGCAATAATAATAATTTTCGCATCTAAAACTAAATTATTTCTAAAGCTTATCAAATGGATGTCAAATCATTTTTTCTAAATGGTGAACTAGAAGAAGAGATATAGATTGACCAGTCTGATATTTTTTCATTGACAAATAATGAAGATATGGTTTCCAGATTGAAGAAAGGGTTATATGGATTAAATTAAACACATAGAGATTAGTATGCAAGATTGGATAAGTATCTAACATTTTTAGGATTTACAAAAAGTAATGTTCGTAGTAACTTATATTTAAAAATATTGACTATGGCTTACTGATTGTTGACATTTTTTTAATGACATAATTTTGGGAGGAGATGATGAAGAAAGTAAGGCATTTGTAGAAGATATGAAGAAAGAGTTTGAGATGAATATGATTTTTGAGATGAAGTATGTCTTGGGATCCCAATTTGTTCACAAAACAGATGAAATTTTTATATCACGAGCTAAGTATCTTAAAGACTTATTGAAGAGATTTGGTTTAGAAAATTGTAAATCTATTGGAATACTTATGTTAACTAGACATAAATTGTTTATCAAGTATGAATCCCCTACTATTGAGCATACAAAATTATAGATTTGTAATTGGTAGATTGAAATATTTGATAGACATTAGACTTCATATAGCCAATATAGTTGGAAGTGTGGCATGATTTCAAGTAAATCCTTAAGGGTCATATTATGTAGAAATAAAGACAATTTCCATATATTTGAATGGTACACTTGATTATGGATTATGATATGACAAATCAAATGATTTTATTATATATGCATAAACTAATGGAGCCTAGACTAGAAGTGTATATGAAAGAATAAGCACTAGTGGTGGAGCATTGTTCTTGGGGGGAAGATAGGGTTCTTTGGATAAGAAATAAACAAGATTGTATATCACAAAGTGTGGTAGAAGTAGAGTATGTAGATGAAAAAAAAAATTGTAATTACATTATTTGAATGAAGAAAATATTGAAAAAATTTAGGATTGAGTTTATATGGCCTATTATCATACATTGTGATAACATAAATAAAATTATTATGTCAAAGAATCTAGTGTTTCACTCAAAGGTAAAGGATATATCTATGAAGTATCTTTGTTTGACATAAAAAGTTTCTGAGAAAGAGATTAGATTGGGTTATGTTAGCACAAAGGAAAAAAAAATCAAACATATTTACAAAACCTTTACTAAAGGACACAATTGAGTACTTGAGAGATATGTTTGGGATTATACCCCAACCAAAGTTGGATTAGTAATTAAAAATATTACATTAGTCAAGTTGTAATAGAGCACTAATTATTTCTTGATAATAGATTCTTGGTATTTCTTCTATGGTGGATCATCTATAATACACTAAAATTGGTAGCTTGAAATTCTAAACCAATTTTGGCTCTTTAGTTTTCTTGATCTAAGTATCAATTGCATAAAACCCAAAGTGTATAGTAATAGCACACTTTATTTAATTTGTTAAAATCAAACTAATCGGGCTAAAATATACCCTTCTAATCAAATTAATTTAATTAAGGGTCCTAGCACTTT
This sequence comes from Cupressus sempervirens, assembly GCA_028749045.1. Lineage (NCBI taxonomy): Eukaryota > Viridiplantae > Streptophyta > Pinopsida > Cupressales > Cupressaceae > Cupressus > Cupressus sempervirens. Next base: position 740,958,608 of record CM053791.1, on the reverse strand, counting down.
AATTAAATTAAATCACCCATTTGACTAAAACATGTTACAAAGGAATTAATTACATTTTATGTAATTAAATATCCTCATCCCAATTATTGAATTTTATTATTCAATTGATAAGAATATGCACTTTTGAAGTCATACTTAATAAATAAATGAAACGTTCTCTCCAAAATCCTCTCTTGAGTTCAAAAATAGGAAATATTAACTTAACTTTAATCATAAAATGAAACAAAACTAGTTAAGTCATCACTCACTCAGAAAGTGAGTAGTTAACTCCACAAGACTCTAAAGGGGACTCTCTCTTACATGAATTTTTTTTTATTGAGATGAACAGTTAACAAATCTTCGCAATCCATCTAATTCAATCTTATTCAAAAAGTGAGTATTGAACTCCACAAGACCCTCAAGGAGACTCTCTCTTACATGAATTTTTTTTGATTCAGATGAACTCTTAACAAATCTTCCCAATCCATCTGATTCAATCTCCACCATTGATCAGTTTTGGGATTCCATAAAATAAGAATTCTATCTCTCACTAAGGAGGATGCAATTAATGAGTATTAAAATGTGGTAAATTAGAGACCTAAATTTTTTGTCATTCAAAAATATTTTACTATTTTGAATAAATACAGTCACTTAGATTACAATGCAAACATCTAGATTAGTATTTTTCTTAGCTTTTTTTAGATTAACTTACATTTCATCTAGTTCAAATTTATTTATATTGCATAAGAAAATACAAAAAATCTAGATTAGTCTACATAAATTCTAGCTCAAATCCTTCATTCTAGTTGGCTCGGCCACTAGACACTCAATTTTGAGAGGACAATTTCAAACCCCACCTAGATAGATGAAAATAGATTGACTTTTTTTAAGACATTCAAGATAAAAAAGCTTGTATTCATTTTTGGGTGAATTTGATGAATAAATACCATATTGAAGTCTATTGCTAAACATTGATGTTGATACTTACCACTCACATTTTTGGCATTCACTGTGGGGAAGAAAAATCAAGTTTCTAGTCTTATTTCTTTTTATTTTCCTCATTATCCTTCTTGTTTGTTTATATTTTATTATTATCTTTGCTATGAAGTTCTTCGCTAGTGTGAGATCTTTATATTATTGTATGAAAAATAGAAAAATACTATGTGATAGAGTATTTTATCTCTTAAGAACTATATTCTCTCACACAACATAAAGTTTTGTCTCACATAGGAGACCATTTTATCACCTATAAGAACAAATTCTTATCTAGGATATGGAATTGGTACAACTGATCTACTTGATTTATGCTTGAGGGTTTGTTGGTTTTACCATTATCTGATTGCACTGACCTCTACTTTCTATGTGATTTTCTTGATTTTCTTAACCAACATAATAGTTATCTACATGATACATGTCAAAGGTGCCTTAAAATAGATACAAACTTGTTAATAGTTTTATTGTAGGTTCCTCTTTGAAGAATGCCTATCAAAGAAAAATTCAAACCCACAAAACTTTGTGTCTTTTTTTGTTCTTTTTGCACTTAGTCTAAATAAAGCCTCATTAAAATTTCTTAAGGGTCTTGATAGAAGAATAGGGTATTCAACTATTCATTAGATGGAAGTGATACTCATGGATGAATTCAAGACCTAGACACTTCTTTGAGATAGATACCTAGAGAAGTGAGGAAAGGTAGTAAGTCCTTTGGAAAGTCTCTTAGTTAAAGGAGTATGTTGTCTTCTCCTAGTGGGAAAATAAGAAGCCTTGAAGCTTCAACACTTTGTTAGAGGATGAGCTACCTTGGTGATTAACATGTTCTACATTTTTCCAAGACATGAAGAGAATAGGGAAGTATACTCTTCTCCTTGAGAGAGTTAGAAAATTAAATCCTTGGATTAAATAATATTAGCATCAGAAGTCACCTTTAGTGGGTCTCCTAGAGTAATAAAACCTCTTGCAATAAACTAAATGTGCAGTGTCTCTCATGTTTGTAGTCTATACCTTGCATATTTTGAATCAAGAGATACTTGATACTCTTATTGTTATTTGTATTTTGAGATGACCTAAGGGTCGGATGTTGTACTTTGATTTAGTACCATAGATACTTTACTACTATGATGTTCATTTGATCATATTTGCATGTTGATGCTACTCTGAGATGACAATAGATCTATGATGATATCTAGTTATATAGTTTATTGGACATATTTGTTGATTATGTTATCAGTTGGATTTTATGCTATGGTGATTTACTTCATTCTTCTATCTTTATGCTTTATGTGAATGTGAGTGATGTAAATGGATTAATTAGGTATTTACTACATTTTTCTTTGGTTATGAAATTATATACAATTGCACTTGATTGTGTGTTTTAATGTGTAGGATTTATATCTTGGTAGTGGCACATGGAGTTACTTATTCAACTATTCATATTTACCAATGTCATCCTTGTATGGTCGACATATCCTTATTTTAATTGTTTAAATTAAAACCTTTTGGTGATTATTAAATTTGAACTCATCTACATTATGTGATTGGACCAGTAAGCCTATCTATACGTTTAGAGGTTCACATTGTCATGAAAGTTGTTTAGTGATTTTCTATGATTTTGGGTTTTTGAGATTTAAATCTTTTCAAATTTAATTTTGAGTAACTTTTCCCTAAGTAAATCCCATTACAGAAAATAACTTGTTTTCATTTGGGTTGATTTGGTGTCTAGCTAGTCTAATTGGCTATGAGCCCTAATTGACTATTCACTCAAAAAGTGAATAAATCTTAAAAAAGAGTTTTTATTATTCACTTCTCAATTTTTGAAAAATAAATTTGAGAGCTCGCTTGAGAATCCTCTTCTGAAGGATTCAATTTCTATTCATTCTAAGAATTGTGAGCACGGGTTTTTCATGAGGTCCGTCTCATTGGATCTGGCTCCTAAAGTTCTTTCTTTGCCGCCACTTTCAATAGTTTTGACAAATTATTTATTTTATTCTATCGGTTTTGGTTTCTAACCATTTTTCTTTTATATAGGGCCTTCTCATTTGTTGTTATTTCTTTATTTCAACTTTTTTTTCTTGTAGCAATATGTTAGGAGGCTAAGAACTAGTGTTCCCCTCCATTTCTATTTGTTGGTTCTACCCAGTTGGTTAGGTATGAACTTTTTCCCTATTTTCCAAATGAGGGTTTGGGGTTTTGAGTCGTTATGCTAGCCATTTTTCCATATAGTTTCTGGACTCATTTATTTTTGGATTTTTGGGAGTTTTTGTACCCAAAAATCAAATGGGTTTTAATTTTGAAGTTTTCCAAAATTTGTGGTTTTTACCTGATTTTGTGTGTCACCATGTTTTCTTGGGTTTTCTTGGCATGAGTTGGATTATGGACTTGGATTATCTGTTTGGATATTAATCAGACCTTTATTTCACTTTTGTGTTGCATTGGGATGCATGTTGCATCTATCATCCTAATTCTATTTTTGGTTGAGTGACTTTCTACTTTGTATTCTCATCCATTCCTTGTGTAATGATCTGAATGATGATGGTGCACAATACATGAGTACGTGTGTGTATAATTTTGAAGTTTTCCAAAATTTGGGGTTTTTACCTGATTTTGTGTGTCACCATGTTTTCTTGGGTTTTCTTGGCATGAGTTGGATTATGGACTTGGATTATCCGTTTGGATATCAGTCAACCTTTTATTTCACTTTTGTGTTGCATTGGGATGCATGTCGCATCTATCATCCTGATTTTATTTTTGGTTGAGTGACTTTCTACTTTGTGTTCTCATCTAGTCCTTGTGTAATGATCTGAATGATGATGGTGCACAATACATGAGTACGTGTGTGTATAATTTTTAGGTGACTTGCAAGTCTCGATCTTCCATGGTACTTCTGGAAGTTATGATCATTGGGGTTGGGTTGGGAGTTTACATGCCTACAGGCACTCATTGTTAGATTAGCATGGGTAGGGTAGGGTAGCATATGGAGGGGGCTTCTATCTTCCAGCTCAACAATCATGATGCTAGAGGTTGGTAAAGAGAGTTTTATATAAGTGATAATTAAATAAAACATTGAGTGGTAATAAAACTTAAGCTAATGAAAAGTTCTACATTCATGTGATGGTTCCAATTGAGTCCCCTGAGAGTGTTGCCACACGTGATCTGAGCTTAGGCTTTTGGATGCCAAGTGACTCTCCATGATGTTAGTGCCTACTTAGTAGCCCTTTTGAGTGTCTGATCAGGACCTATAGTTTATGAATTGTTTATGTCTTGGTTTCAGTCATCATACTACGTGGTGTGTGTATTAGCCTTGGATATTTACTTTATGTGTGTTTGTGGTTGGATCATTATCTCCATTAGCATGAAGGGTGTGGACATGCGGGTTCCATGTGGTTGGGAGGCATAGCTATCCACACCACTACTAGGGATTAGTGTATAGAGATGGTCTTTTGTCCTAGTGCAACCATTGTTGGATGTTTTCACTTGGTGCTTTAGGTTGCAGAGTATGCTTTCTTGTGATTTATGATTTCATTGAGATGCTTGTGTATCATGTTTAGATGATGTTACTTATTGATGCATTTCCTTACTATGATGATTAGCATGTAATAGGTGAGGATATCTACTTGTAGGATTATCTTATGCTTTACTTCTATCATGTTAGATTTCCTTATGCTTACAATGTAGCTTGTTTTAGTAGTGACATACCTATTACAATAGTAGCGATGATCTGTTCAGTGGCTTGGGATGTTACTTGTGGAGATGGTTAGGGCCCATGATGGTCTTATGATGCTATTGATGGTTAAGAGAAATCATGTATTTAGTTGTTTTTACTACTCATTGCAATGTTATTTCTATATAGTTTGATGTTTCTTTTGTGCCCTACAATGTTTTCCTTCTATTCCTTTCCTTCACTATTGGACTAGATGGTTAGATGTTATTTCTAGCTTTCCATATTTTAGTCTTTTTAAAGAGTTCTTAATTTGAAATGTGGATCTAGTACTACACCATGTGGAGGAAATTAATATCTTATATTTCTTAGCCTTTTATTAATTTTTTTGTTTGTGTGCTGACTTAAGATCGCATGCAAGATTGCACTTTCTTGTGCAAGGATGCAAGTCTTCAGGTAGTGTAGTGGGTTTCTTTGCATGGCTGGAAACTTCCTTGCATTAAAACCTACATCAATTTTATATTTTTTTTTTTGTACAACCAAACACATGCTCATGATGTTGTGCACATCTTTGCATGAGAAGGCAATTCTTCACATGACATGATGCACTTCTTTGAGCAGAATTCTTGTAGAGAATGTTCTCACATAGATAATTGGGGGTGTCTACTTCAATTTTTGGGGTTTGATTTTTGGAGTTTCTATTACCTGTTGGGTTTTCTTAAATTACCATGGTCAAGTAGTTTTGATATTCTTAGTGTTGGTTTCCTTTTTCAAGTTTTCATTCTTGTAGTGTTGTGTCAGTTTGGGTAGTGGCGTTATGAGATCAATTGGTTGTCCAAATGGTGGTTAAGTATTCTATTACAATCTTTGTGATCATGTATGTTGTTTTCCTATGCAATCACACTTGTTACACACACACACACACATATCATCCTTGTTCCAAGGATGTCTGGGTGGGGCACTACAAAATGGGTACACAACTTTTGCCAATGATTCTACCCTACCATAATAAAATCAAAATTTAAAGCCAAAATTATTCAAAACCTTGATAACTTATCTCTCTTAGTATCATTCCACATACCTTAAGGGACCCCTATCTATTTTACTAGTAGTGATCTCCCTACCTTTCTTTTCTAAGGATGTACACTCGGTGGTGTTGGTTTAGTTGAGAGGCCTAAATCTTGCTTACAAGAATCCCAAGGGCTATCATGAACAAAATTCTATTGATAAATCTAAGAGTAGAAGCTTACCTAGTTCATCTCTTAAAGGGTACATAATATTTATGGAAGGATAGAGAATATTCTCTCCTATAGATTTGCACCATAGGCATGTACCTAGATGTTGGATGCTAGTATATGAAAATGACCCCTACCTCAAGGGTAATGTTTGAACATATATGTTATTGAGTCCTTGGAAATACAAAAAATATTGGTACTATATAGGGGGTGACATAGTTGTGAAAGGTGAATGGATACATGTAAGTTATGAGAAAAAGTTTGTGTCTTCTCTTCCAATTTTCTTTTCAAGGGATAAAGCATGACTTTTTGAGTCAAACATGTACAATCTGTCTAAATATTGTAAATACCCCATGCATCCTTTTGAGTTTCTCTTTTGGTAATTAGATTATTTGTGGCTATTGCTTGTGACCCTATTATTTGTTTACACTAATATAAAATCAAACCTATCAACTTATCAAACTAAGAGCTTTGTCAAACTAAAAAATTCTTAAATCTATTTGAAAAAATGAGAGTTATAAGATATTGGAAACTTTGTCAAAATTTTTTAAAAACTAGTCAAAAGTGAGAAATCCTAGGTTATGCACAGGATCATGATGTACCAAAAAGTGGCGATTTGAAAAATATGTAGTTCTGAAACACCTTGAAGCATTTCAAAATCTAATTTTCTAATTTTTTATTGCCAGTTAAGGATATAGTTTTTTTCACCATGATCCTGCACATAACCCTTACTATTTAATCACTTCATTCAATATCAAACATGATGAAAGTTAATGATTTAGGTTTATATCACCCATTTTCTTGCTTGTCTACTATCTTTCTCTAGCATGGAACACCTATTTTATCAGACGATATTTTGTCAAACTACTTTACAAAAATCTGTCAAACTTTTCAAATCATTTAGTGTTCTACCTCAATGAAAATTGTCTCACCTAAGCTCTATATTTACTTGCAAGAGCCTACCAAATATTGTGTCAAATAGCATTCTCTAATGTGAGCCTCCCTCATAATTTTCAAAAACAACAACCTATTTTTTGTCATCCATTCAAAATCATGATATAATCTAGTTTGTCAAGGAATATCTATTCACTTCTCTATCTGCACCAGTCTGAAACTAAAAATTTCTTGGTTGAATTCTTGTGACTCACATATGAACTAGTCTTGTTACAACACTATCCTTCTTTTTCTACTATGTCGTTGCACCTCACTAGCATGATAGTAATATTTGAGGTGTTCTAGCCACTGCTTTGACTATTCATACTTTGGTGTACATCCCCCTTGTTATCATATACACCTAATTTGGGACAAAGTTTTAATTGTGGTCCTAGTCTAGACCTATTTTCGGTTATTGTCTATAATTTTTGCAACTAAAAATGAAAACTTATTTCCCTTGCAAAAACATATTTACAAAACTTTTTGCAAAGAACACATTTGAGTACTTGAGAGGTATACTTGGAGTTATACCCAAGCCTAATTTTTAGTAGTTAATGCAAAGATCACATCATTCTAGTGGTAACAGTGCATTAATAATTTCTCTAGACTAGATGCTTGATATTTCCTCTATGTGGGAATATTTGTAATAACCCCAAAATTGGCAGCCTGACATTGTAAACTAATTTTGGCTCATTAAAGTCTAAAATAATGTCATAGTTATTTAACTCCCAAATATCAACTAAATTTGGCTCAAATGTACCCTTCTAATAGAATTAATTTAATTAAGGGTTCTAAAAGATTAATTAAATAAAATCACTCATTTTGCTAAAATATCTGACAAAGGATTTAAATACATTTGATTTAATTTAATATCCCCATCCCAATTATGCAGTTTAATTATCAAATGAATTGGAATATACACTCTTGTGGTTATATTTAATTAATAAATCTAATATTATCTTCAAAATACTCTCTTGAGTTCAAAAAAGGAAATGTTGAGTTAACTTTAATAAAAAAGGAAACAAAACTATTTAACTTGACAAGAACCTCAAAGAGACTCTCCCTCGTAGGGAAACTTTCCAATTGAACTAAACTCTTATCAAATCTCCATCATCCATATGATTGAATCTCCATCATTGATTGGTTTAATCATTCTATAAAAGGAGAACTTTTGTCTATCATTGAAGAGGATACAATTAATCAATATCAAAATTTTGTTTATTCGAGAGCTCAACATTCTTGCATTCAAAGAGTTTTTAATATTTTTCATAAATACGTTAAATTCATTTATACTGCATAAGAAAATCTGAAAAATCTAGATTATTCTACATATTATCTAGCTTAAATCCTTCATTCTAGTTGGTCTAGCTACTAAATTTTCTATTCTGAGAGCATGCTTTCAAACCCCATCTACATAGAAGGAAATAGGTCACCTTGTTAAGACATTAAAGAAGAACAATCTCACATACATTCTTGGGTTTATCTATGGTTAAGGAGCATCCTAGGTGTAAGAGAAATCTTGCATCACCCAAAAATATTTTCATTTTTTTTCTTCAATAAGTTTAGTCTTAGTGCTGATTTTTTATCTAGAACGTCCTAATTTTAGAGGTGTATTTTCATCTTAGATATATCAGCATACTAGTTGAGGCTCACTTTGATATTGTAGTGCCTCTCGTGTTTGCAATCTATACCTTGTTTATATTGATTTGAGAGATACTTGTTACTCTTATTGTTTATGTACTTTGAGATGACCTCAGGATCAGATTTTATACTTTGATTTAGTCCCATAGATGCTTTACTACTATGTTGTTCAATTTATCATATTTTCATGTTGATTCTATTTTGAGATGATAGTAGATCTATGATGATATTTGGTTATATGGCTTATTGGACATATTTGTTGATTATATTATGAGATGGATTCTATGCTATGGTTATTTACTTCATTCTTGGTTTTTATGCCTTTTGCAAATGTGAGTGATGTAAATGGATTAATTAGTTAATTAATGTTTTCATTTCTTTAGCTACTATATTATATACAATTGCACTTGATCGTGTGTTTTAGTGTGTAGCAATTATATCCTTGGCAGTGGCTTATGGAGTTAGTGATTCAGCTATTCATATTTTACCAATGTCATCCTTGTATGGTCAATGTACCCTTATTTTAGTTGTTTAAATAAAAATATTTTGGTGATTAGTAAATCCAAACTCATTTGCATTATGTGATTAGACCAGTGAAGATGTCTGTGCATTTAGAGGTTTCCTCTATCGTAAAAGTGTTAAGTGATTTTCTGTGATTTTGGGTTTTAGATGTTTTTGGATTTAATTTTTGGCAGCTTTACCTTAGGTGAATTTCCATTAAAAATAATAACCTATTGAAAAGTGAATAATTATTGGAAAAAGTGAATTCATTATTCACTTCTCACATTTTAGAAATAGAATTTGAGAGCAAATTTGAGAAAACCTCTCCTAAAGGATTGGATTTTTATTCGTTCTAGGAACAATGAGCATGGGAATTTTGTGAGATTAGTCTTATTGGATCCGACTCAGGAAGACCTTGCTTTGCTATCATTTTTGGCAGATTTGATGAGGTATTTCTTTTATCTAGCTTTTTTTCAGTATTTGCCCCTTTGTTGACAAGTAGGGCTTTCCCATTTTATTTCTTTTACTCCATTTTAGCCTTTGTTTCTTTTACTAGTATGCTAGGAGGTTGAGAACTAGTATTCCCCTCCATTTCTATATGTTGGTTTTTCCCGATTGGTCGAGTATGAATGTTTTCCCTATTTTTAAAATGGGGGTTTGGGTTTTTGAGCTATTATGCTGGCCATTTTTGTATGCGATGTTCGATTTCAATTATTTTTGGATTTTTGGGGTTTTTGCACCCAAAGGTCAAATGGGTTCTAATTTTATAATTTTTCCAAAATTTGGGGTTTTTACCTTATTTTGTGTGTTGCCTTATTTTCTTGGGTTTTCTTGGCACAATGTGGTTTGTGGACTTGGATGATCCATTTGGATATCTATCAGACCACTTTTTCACTTTTTGTTGCATCTGCTATCCCAATTATGTTTTTGGTTGATTGACTTTATGTTTGTGTTCTCATCTAGTCCTTTTGGTATGATCTTCATGATGGTGGTGCGCTACATGTGAGTACATTGTCAAGTGACTTGCAGGGCCCAATCTTCCATGGTACTTCTGAAAGTTGTGATCATTTGGGATGGGTTGGGAATTTTGCATGCGTACAAGCCCATATCATTGGATAAGCATGGGTAGGGTAGGGTAGCATATGGAGGGGGCTTCTATCTTGCAGCTTGGTGATCATTATGCCTAGAGGGTTGGTGAAGGAAGCTTTAATTAAGTGATAATTAAATAAAATACTGGGTGGTAATAAACTTTAGATAATAAAATATTTGGGGTGCTAGAGCCTTTCCATTGAGGGATGTTGAATCTGCACAAGTCCTAGCTTGGGTTTTTCAATGCCAAGCAACTCTCCATGATGTTAGTCCCTACATAGTAGCCCATTAAGATGTCTGACTAGGACTTGTAGTTTATGCATTGTCTTTGTCTTGGATTCAGTCATCATACTACTTAGTGTGTGTGCTAGGCATGGATGTTGTTTTACGTGTGTTTGTGATTGGATCATTATCTCCATCAGCATGGTGAGTGTGGACCTACGAGTGTCATGTGGTTGGGAAGCGTAGCTACCTTCACCACTGCTATGGATTGGTGTACAAAGATGGTCTGTTTTCCTAGTACAACTATTACTAGATGTGTTCACTTGGTACTTCAGGTTTTGGAGTACACTTTCTTGTGATTTATGCTTTCATTGGGAGGTTTGTTTATCATGTTAGATGATCTTAGTTTTGACGCATTCCTTATTATGATGTTTAGCATATGATAGATGATGTATCTACCAGTAGGATTATCTTATTCTATTTTTTACTAGCATGTTAGATTTCCTTTATTTTTGTAGCATGTTTAGTAGTGACATTTCCATTATGATAGTACTGACCATCTGATCGATAGCTTGGGAATGTTAAGTGTGGGGGATGGCTAGGGCCCACGATCATCTGATGATGATATTATGGTTGGGAGGAACCATGTACTTAGTTTGGTTATTTTACTCATTGCAATGTTATTTATGTTTAAATGCAATGTTGGTTTTAGTACATTGTGATGTTTCTTTTTGTCATTTCCTTCACTATTGATTAGATGGTTAGACTTTTCTTCCAATTTTTCATCTTTTAGTTATGATTCAACTGTTCTTGCTTTGAAATGTGCATCCAGTACTCCTTGTTGTGGAAAAACTTTGTCTCATAGTTTCCTTAGCTTTCTGTTGTGTTTTGTGTTTGCGTGTTGATTTAAGATCTCATGCGAGATTGCACTTTCTTGCATGAGAATGCAAGTCTTCACACGACTCGGTGGGTTTCTTCGTGTAGCATTGCACTTCTTTGTGCGAAACCTAGATTTCATTTTTATTGTTGGAATGCACTTCCTCATGTGGAAATGCACTTCTTTGTGTGGCACTATGCACTTCTTCACATGAGAAGGCACTCCTTTGCATGAGAATCTGGTATTCTTTGCCTTTGCACAAAAAACATGGGCTAGTTAGGGTTTTTAGAGAAAAGTTTAGAAATTAGTTTTGGTTACCCTTTGAGGTTTAACACGTTCCTAGTTTAAAAAATATTTCCTAGGGGTTTAAAATATATTATATAAGTATAAGTTGACGTATATTTAGTTTAATTTCTTATACTAAAGATATATTTTAATATATGTGACGATTCATTTTAGATATGTTCCAAATCTCTACGGGCTAAGATAAAGATTCTAGGAAATTTTTAGGGCTTCAGAAATTCAGACTTAGCCAAATTTTAGGGCTTGAGGATTTCAATCCTAGCCTAATTTTCAGGTATCCACTTTTGTCTTTTAGCTTGGTTGATCTCTTATTTTTTCTGGTTATGTTTTAGTCAATGGTGACGATTGGAGATCTGTTGGTGTTGGATCTTTGTTAGTCTTCCATTGTGATCTTTTGATATGTGTAGGTTGTTATCATGTACACTTACACTTGGTTTTAAAAAAAAATTATCTTCCTTGTATTTTATCCTTGTTCCAAGGATCTCTGGGCAGGGCATTACAGATATAATAAGTATTTGTGGATTTATTGTGAATTTCTAGTGTGTAATTTTGGTATAAAATATTCAAGCTCACCATTGAAGAGATTAGATGCCTTGAATGGGCTCCAAAATGTGGTCAATTAGAGCTTTCCTATGTCAAGCCTTGTAGATCATAAACCAAGGATTCCAAAAAGTTATATTAGCCAATCAAAGAAATGGTTTTAAATTTATGGCCTTCCAAAGCTGGGTTGACAAAAAATTTCAAAATAAGCATCAAAGATGTATTAGGCCAACTCTATATATTATTTTAGAGTTAGTCAGTCTCATGGGTTAGGGTTTTATGTTTAGAAACTTCTTGGGTAATGTAAAAATGCCTATTTAACGAATACCCATACATTGAGTTTGATAACTCTAGGTGATAGTTCATAGCTTCTTGTTGCAAATTATTTTAAGGATGGTGCTCATGTCAATTTGTATATCATATTTTAAAATTTTGTAATTGTGCATTTGTGTTGATAATAAGAATCCCATAGTTTGTTCTCACTATTTTTTTCTTTGTTTCTATTAAGTGTTTTTTATATTAAGAGGAGCACCCTGCATTAGGTGGTATCAAAGAAGTAGTTCCTGAGTGTGTAAATAGATTTTTAACTATGACTAAGTTGCATCAAGACTATGATTTGGCCTGACTATGTAGATAGATAATTGATTTTGAGGAAATTTTCACTAGGGTTTCAATTGAAGAACAAAAATGGCTCCATAAAGAGAGCATGTTGGAAGAGTTAGAGGTGTTACATCCAAGAGTTCATGAGCCCTCCAGAAACAAATGCAATCATTGGAAAAAGAAACGTGGAAAGGAATGCATCTTTCCATAAGAGATGAAAGTGAGGGATGAAGGTGAAGAAGAAGAAAATGCTAAATTAGGTGTAGTTCTAAACCAAGATGAAGAAATAATTTCTAGGGCCATCTCTAATATTGGGAATGACCTAAGTTTGAGGTTCCCAAATTTTTGGGAAATTTTAACCTAGAGGACTTGATCGATTGAATCAATGAATTGGAGGAATACTTCAAGCATGAAGATAATGTGGATCATTATAGGGTTAAGTTTCCAAAGGTGAAACTAAAGGTCATGCAAAGATCTCACGAAAAGTGATTCAATTGGAGAAAAATAGAAGAAGGTAGGGGAAAAACTCTAGATGGGATCAAAATATAGCTAAATTAAAGTGAAAATTCATTCCTATGGATTATAAGCTTGACCTAGTAAAGAAAATGTAAGGGTTGAAGAAAGTGAGAAGATCTTTGTAGGAGTATACCAAGGAGTTCTATCATATTCTCATAAGAATTGGCCACATGTAGAAGATAAAAAGGAGTAATTAATATGTTATCTTAATGGGTTGAGGCAAAGAATTTAGGAGGAATTGAGTCTATTATGAGTGAAGAGTATTGAAGAAGCATGCCGGTTTTCTCTAAAAGTAGAGAAAATGCAAAACAAAAAGTTTGATTAGAAGAACAATGGAAGACATTATGGTAGACGATCTGGAAGACCGTCATATGGAAGGAAAAAGGATAATTAGAAAGACAAGGATGAGGCCTTGAATTTGTAGTTAAAACTAGAGGGGAAATAATTCTAATCATTTCTATGATCAAAAAAATAGAGATCAGAGAGGAAGAGGAAGAGGAGAAGGATCTGGAAGAGGAGGTTTCTATGGAACATGTTTCCACTATGGAGAAGAAGGGACTAGAGAGTTTGAATGTTCAAACACCAAGGAAGGATTGATACAAGAACTAAAGTGTAGGCCAAAGTTGCACATGTTGATGAAGATGTCAAATCATCCCTTTTTGGAAATGCTAAAAGAGGCAAATTCCTAGTTAATAAAAGAGTCCTTCTAACTAGTGAGAATGAACGTAATCAAAGGAGGAATTTATTTTGCACAAGGTGAAAATGTGAAGATAAGTGTTTTGATGTGATCATTGATGAAAGAAGCACTAAAAATCTATTGTCAAAAGTTAGTCACAAAGTTAAACTTGAAGAGGTAGAAATACCTACATCCATACTATATTTTATAGGAGTAGAATGACCATAAGATCATGGTCAATTAGCAATGCTTACTAAATTTCTAAATTGGAAGCTATCAAGATGAGGATTTTTTTATATTATACCTATGGACATATGTCATATGTTGTTGGGTGGGTGATGATATTTTCATAAGCATGTTATACATGATGGCCAAGAAAATACCTATACTCTAACAATAGATGGACTGAAAGATAAGTTGAATTCATTGAAGGAGAAAGAAGAAAAGGTATGTAGTGCAAATAGAATGTATTTTTATTCATGGAAAGGAATTTATCCAAGGTATGAAGCATGATCATATGTCTTTTATTGTAATCACAAAAGATGGTAAAGAGGAACTAGATGAGGTATCTGAAAAAGTTGCAAATTTATTGGGAGAGTTTCTTGATATTGTGTTAGATAATGTACCTGATGGATCACCCCTAGTGAGGAAGATGAATAAATTCATGGATTTGATTCCAAGATTTAGTTTTCTAAATAAGGGAGCATAGAGAATGACACTAAAAGAAAGTGAAGACATGAACATACAAGTTTATGAGTTTTTATAGGAAGGGTTGATTTGAGAGAGTCTGAGTCTGTTGTGCCAAAATTGTTGGTTTTATTAGGATTAACCATAGATAGAAATAAAATTTTCATGCAAATATAACCAATAAAAAAAAAATTGCATTTAAGAGAACACAAGGTCCACAGTGATTTAACATAGTTCACCTAGTCCCTAGGCTATGCTGACCAATAAGAAGTCCAATATTATTATTATCGAGTAATTACAATCCATTTATAACTCAATACCACCATAAGAAGCTACAATACCATCATACATTATGAAATACCTAACTCTAAGCCATTTTATACAAGCTTTTTGCACTTATAAAACTAGGGCTCCAATAAGTTGTCCAAAAGAAAAATAAAAGCTAACACCTTTTACAATAGTAGAGTCATTTTTGGCTTTGGGGACACTTCCTCTAAAAACTCTCATGAGAAAATTGCCCCTTGACCCCACCCTCTATTGTGACCCATACCATATTTCTTAGATTAGGATGACCAAAAGGTCATGGTCAATGAGTAAAACCTAGTGAAGTTCAAGATTGGAACCTACAAGGATGAGGTACATTTTGATATCATATCTATGGACATATTGTTAGAAAAATATTCAACACTCCCCATGGGATTTGTGTCTAGGGCTTAACTCCCTGCTATATATTATAAATTTAGTGGTTGTATTGGGCATTGATTGCTTAGTATTTTGGTGCAAAGACAATCCCAATTTAATAAATAGTATCAAAGCTTGGTCACGGGTTTGAGTCCTTAGATCCTTTGGTAACACTGAGGGGTAGATTGTTTGAAAAATGTTTAGCATTCACCTAGGGGATTTTGACAAGGGCTTAACTATCTCCTATTTATTATAAGTTGAGTGGTTGTATTGGGCATTGATAGATCGGTCTTTTGGTGGAACAAAAAGTGTAATATAACACATATGTTAGATGTTTCAGGGTAGGTCATCATAACTTCATAGTAATGTTGTACATGATGAGTGAGAAAATACCTACATTTTAAAATAGGATGGAGTGAGACATTAGTTCAATTTGTTGAAGGAGAAAGAAGAAAAGGTATGTAGTGCTTCGAGAATATGTTTTGTTCATGGAAAGAAGTTTCTCCAAGGTATGAAGCATAAGAATATGTGTGTTGGTGTAATCCAAAAAGATGTTAAAGGGGAAGTAGAGGAGGTACCTAGAGAAGTTGCATATTTTTTGGGAGAGTTTCTTGATATTCTATCAGATAATCTACCTAAAAGATTACTCCTAGTAAGGAAGATGAGTGACTAGATGGATTTGATTCCAAGAGCTAGTTTCACAAATAAGGTAGCACATAGAATGACACCGACATAAAATGAAGACTTGAACATACAAGTTCATGAGTTGCTACAATAAGGGTTCATTTAAAAGAGTTTACATCCATGTGTTGTACTAGTAGTATTAGTGTTGTTAGGATTAGCAACATAAATAAATAAAAATTACATGCAAATATAACCAATATCATAAAATGATTAGTCATAATGAAGAGAATACAACACATAAGGATTTAATGTGGTTCACCTAATCCCTCGGCTACATCCACCAAAAGCAAGTTCAATATTATTATTGTGGAATAATTACAAGTTGAAATCCCTTACATCTCAATATCATCACAAGAAGCTATAATATCATCATGCATTATGAAATTCCTATTCCTAAGCCATTTTATACAAGTTTTTTCCCACTTACAAAATTAGGGCTAAAATAAGTCATCAAATAGGAAAATAATAGTTGATGCCTTTTAAATAGTTGAGTCATTTTTGGCTCTAGGAACATTGCCCCTAAATACCATTGCTAGTGAATTTCCCTAGGACCTCACAAGGGGCACTATCCCTAAACCCCAATGGAAATAATTTGAGGGAAACCACATCGAATAAACCTATGAGTGTGGTTAGGCTCCACATTAAAATAATTTCCCACTTGGAGACTAATCAAACTCCACAAAAATAACCTTCCACTTGGAGAGTGATCATAGCTTTGGTAAACTTGTAATTGCCACTAGAATATCAAACCACACTTAACTTGATTATTTTTTTATTATATTCATTCTAGAAGATCAACCAAAGATGAAGACTAGCTCAACTTATCCCTTGTTACTACCTTGGTAAACATATCTAGTAGATTATCATCTATATGTATCATCTCTACCATTAATTTTCCATCTTTCAAAAATGACTAAATAAAATTGTACCACAATTGTATTTTTTTCGCCTTTGAATCTAGAGAAGAATTCTTCATAGGATGACACTATGTCTATTTGTGAACAAATAATTATCCCTCACTAAGTGTCCCAATTCTTCTGTAAAGGACTAAAGTCGTATCATCTCCTTGGTTGCTTCTATAGCCACAACATACTCTACCTCTATAGTGGATAAAGAATTCACCTTCTATAACTAAGAAACCCAGTTCACTACTATCCCACTAATAGTAAATACTAAATGTATAATACTCTTCCTAGTATCAATATCCCTTGGAAAATTTGTGTCAATATAGCTCTATAAATTAGTAGTAGAGCCCCAAAAATGTAAATACTTGTTGAATGTTCCTCCCAAATATCTAAGAATTTATTTGACTGCATTCAAATGCTCAATTCTAGGATGACTCGTATATTTTCTAACAACTACCACTACATGTGAAATATATGGCCAAGTACATACCATGGCATCTATCAAACTTCCTACACCTGCAGCATAGGGTACCTTGGACATTTTTTCCTCCTCTTCCTATGTCTTGGGACACATTTCTTTAGTCAATTTTAAATGACCAAGTAAAGGTGTGTTGACAAATTTCACATTCTCCATATAGAAGTGTTGTAACACATTTACAATATAATCAACTTGAATTAAAGTCAATTTTCTATTTTTCCTCTAATGTAGGAGAATCTTGGGTTTTCTTGGTGACTACATTGGAGTTCATGGTAGGAGGCATAGTAGTTACTTTGGAGGGCTCTTGCACTAGTACTTAGTCAAAGGAGTGGTGCTTAGTCATTGAAGGTAGGTTGACAGATAGTGGAACTTGGAATGGTCTAGGAACTTGGCATGGTCTATTGAGCTCAACATGGTTTTGGAACTTGGCATGGTTTGGGAACTTGGCATGGTCTTTGGTTTCTTGACATTGTCTCTAGAACTTGGCATGGCCTTTGATGCTCGACAATACTTGGGAATTTATAGGTGTTTGACTTGGTTTCGTTGACACTTAGTTTTTGTTGGTTCTAAGTTGTCTATGAGCCAACTTTTGGCATTTAATTAATGCATGGGTATTTAATTTAGTTATAAAGTTGACTTGTGGCTTAGTTGGGTACAAGTAAGGGGTCTTGTAGAGTCTTTGGAGATGATGATCCATTCTAGCTTGGAGAAGGGGATGAAGCATAGATGTAAATTTTGAAGATCTAGGGTATGAAATAGGAATGCGAGGATTATATGGTGGACTTGAGGGTGCAAGTGTGAATTCTTCTTGTTTTTCTTATCCACTTGTGGATCTAGACTAGTTGGAATTGGTGTGTGGTAACTAGATCTTGTAGGATATTGTAGAATTGGTATTGTAATTGTTGTTTGTATTTGGCCCTAGCTTAGAAGTCCTTATAGCTAGGCATATTACATGAAATCAATTACTTATGAATAACGAGTTGTGAATTGGTATTAGATCTTGCATTTGTGTTGCATTATTATTTATACTTGTCATGTTTCTATTGTGTGGCTATATGTTGGGGGTTTGGACATCTCATTTGGGGATTCTCTTGCCTTGCACTACATCATGTCCTATCATTAGTGAAGGTTGTTCCTATGTTTGTTGATAGAGTGCCGAAGTTGAGGCAATTTGCATTAGAATATTGGGTTGAAGAAGTTGATCTAAGAAGTTCTGTATTTGGTAGTGGATTGTTCTTTTTTGAGTCCTATATCTCTTGGTTGTTAGGTGATAGATCATGGTTTTGACTTGCAATAGTAGAGGACTTGTAGATGGATTGAAGGTTTGTATTCTTGGACATGTGATCTGGTTCTTGATTATTCATGCAAGGTGGCACATTGTAATCTTACTTGCAAAAAAATTAGTTTTACCACAAGGAGTGTGACAAGGATTTATTGTTGAGGGTTTGCAAAGATCTTGGGAGATGGCTCTGAGAGGATTGGACCCTAGGATGATTGCAAACATTTGTGATGTGGTGGATAAGAGGTTTTTAAAGATGTCTATTTATTTTGGAGCTAGCTTGGCTGATCAAGTTAAGGATAGAGTGAGGAAGGAATTCTATGAATTTTTGTGAAGCTAGAGACTAATGATCTAGAAGAGAGTTATCTAGCTAGTTGAGAGACTAGTTTGAGAGAAGAGAAGGCAAAAATAGGTCAAGGTGAAAGAGGATAATTTTTTTGATGCGTTTATGGAGTCTGATATAGAACATGCAAAGCAACTTGAGGTTGTTCATAAACTTGTTGATGTTAGGATGGAGATTGGTTTTCATGATCAGTCAGATGGGTTTGACATGGAGATTACAGAGCACTTAGTAGTGGATGATCTGGTTGCTATTGGTGATTAGTTATGCATTGGAAAACATCTTGTTATGTGCAATGAAATTGATGGTGTTGTGAATTTGGCATGTGTTGATTGAGATCTACATATTGTTGCTAGTGTTGACTCACTAGTTACTATTGTGGATGTGGATATTTTGATGAAGCATTATGGTCAATTTGTTTGTGGGAGTGAGAATGTTGATTGGATGGTTGAGATTCTGATATTTGATAGAATGATGGAGATATGGATGATTTTCATGATGGTTTTCTTGTCCCTATTGGAGTGGAAGCCTTTGGTAAAGATGAAGATGGTTGCTGGTCTTTCTTTGGGCATCAAAGTGTGGGATACACTTTTTATTTACTTGGGGAGTTTGATGTAGGAGAATCTTGGATTTTCTTGGTGACTACTTTGGAGTTCATAAGAAGAGGCTCAATAGTTACTTTGGAGGATGCTTGGACTGGTACTCAGTCAAAGGAGTGGTGCTCAATCATTGAAGGTAGCTTGATAGATAGTGGTAGTCGGCATGGTCTAAGAACTAAGCATGGTCTATGAGCTTAGTATGGTCTATGGAATTTGACATTTTTTTGGGAACTCAACATGGTCTAGGAACTTGATGTGGTCTTTGGTTTCTTAGCATGGTCTCTAGAACTTAGTAATGTTTGTGAATTTACTGACCAGTGCTTGACTTGGTTTTGTTGAAACACAGTTTGATATTTGTTTCTATTGGTGTTGAGTTGTCTATGAGATGACTTTTGGGATTTAATTTATGTATGGACCGTATTTAATTTAGTTTTGTAGCCAACTTGTGTCTTGAACTATATTTAATGTAAGGGATTTAGTTTAGCTTGTAATGAGTTGGGCCAACTTGTGGTTTAGTTGGGTATAAGTAACAGGTCTTGTAGAGTCTTTGAAGATGATGATTCATTCCATCTTAGAGAAGGGAATAAAGTGTAGATGTGGATTTTGAAGAGCTAGGGTTGTGGCTTAAGAACCAGAGGATTTCTTGGTAGACTTGAGGGTACAAGTGTCAATTCTTCTTGGTATTCTTATATAGTTGTGGAATTGAACTAGTTGGAATTGGCATGTGGTAAATGGATCTTGGGAGATCTTTCAAAATTGGTATTGTAAATTTTTTTTTGTATTTGGATCTAATCTAGAAGGGCTTATAGCTAGGCATATTATATTTAACCAATTATTTATGAATAAAGATTTATGAATTTGTATCAATTCTTGCATTTGTGTTGCATTGTTGTTCCTTCTTGTTGTGTTTTCATTGTGTGGTTATATGCTAGGGGTTTGGACATCTCCTTTGGGGATTCTCTCGCCTTACACTACTTCATCCTCTTTACAAATCTTCATACCAAGGATTTCTTATTCTACCCCCAAATCTTTCGTAGGAAACAAATGTGCTATCTATTATTTTAGCCACTTAATATAATCCATGTTAGACCCAACTACAAGTATATCATCAAGATATACACTTAAATAATGTAGCTATCATCATCTAACCTCTTACAAAAAATACAATGGTCATAATGACACCAAGTGTAACCATGTTCATCCATAAAACTATCAAATTCTAGATAACTTTGCTGAGGTGCTTGCTTCAAACCATATAAATTATTCCTTAATCTACACACTAAGTTCTCCTTACCTTTGACCTCAAATCCCTATGGTTGTGCCATATATATCTCTTCATCCAAATCATGATGAAGAAAGGTTGTTTTAATATCAAGCTACTCCAAATGCAAATATTCAATAGCCACAAAACCTAAAATAATACGAATAGAAATCATTTTATAAATAGGAGAAAATATATCATCAAAATCAATGACCTTTTTCTATGCAAATCCTTTTACGACTAACATGGTTTTAGTTCATGTTCTATTTGAAGAATCATATTTTTTCTTTGATTCTCAATTCTTTTGAACCATTGGCTTTGACCATCCTCATGTTTAGAGCCAATATGTCCTTCCAATAGTGTCAAAGCCCCTTAATGAAAGAAATCTCTGAACCTTTGAATCTCTTTGAGCCATTTTGTACCTTTTGAACCATTTTAAACAAAGTTCTAACCAATTCAAAATAGTTCAACACTTTGAAAGTTTGTATTGGTAAAAAAGTGGGCCTTAACAATATTATGTTAATGTGAGAAGTAAACAAAAATGATGGTTTAATCTACAAAAGAATAAAACATGAGATCATAATGGGTTGACTATATGTCTTGTAATAATTAAGTGGTAAGTACTCACAAATTAAGGCTCTCTAAATATGCAAGTCACTCAGATGTCAAAATAATCATGATTAAGAAAAAGGCGACAAGTGAAAATTTTTTACTTGTGATAGTTATTGTACATAACCTTACTGTACCTTTTGATCTAAATAAATATTAATCATATATTTCCTCTTCTACCAATGTTTATTTAAGTTCCATAAATATTTAATATGTTATAAATTATAAATCTATTTCCATTTACATAAATTTTCTATAAGGAAATGATTGACGACCAAGAAGTTCAGTAAGTCAGTGCTACATGCAAAAGGTAACTCTCTCACATTGTTTTCAATTCAAGTTTGTAGCAATATTTTTTCTGCGTCTATTGAGTTTTTGACATTTATTTTTTTAGCTCAAAAATGAAATTACCTCTCTATTTCTTTGGGAGTTGTTTTAGTATGGATTATCAAGGCCCTATGATAATTAATACTAATCTAATGGATGTTAGCATTGATGAAATTTATGATAAAGTCTAGTAAAATGTAGAACATGAATTCCTCGATTAAATTTTAGATAGTGGGAGTCTACATGCTTCAACCTTTCTGTAAGGTGTGACAAGCCCATAATTAGTTTTGGAATGCACCAAACATTATGACATCAGGTCATGCTGCATCAGAAGGAATGATTGAAGTATCCTACTCTCTATTGACCAAGACACCATTACCTTTATTTTTAAAATCCTTCATGAAACCTTTCATGATTTCACGTCAACTCACTCTCTTTCAAAGTTCCTTGAAAATTCTAAAAAGAACCACTTGATTATAGCCTAACACCTAACATATAAGTTATACAAAGGTGGTTCAAGATGTCCTAAAGCCTTAAATAAAGATTATATGAAACAACATATCGATGACTTAGTGGTTTTTCAGAATAGACTTAGAGGCTCTACCAAATCACACTTTTTTGAAGATAGGATGTTTCATTTCATTCAAATTATCTTGGAGGGAAAGAAATATCTTGATTGGGCTGAAACCATAAATCTTTTACTATGCAATCAGCTAAAACTAATACAAACTATAAATAATGATTTCTTTAGGTATTCATACCTCATCTATTGCTTGGCTTCTACCAAAAATCTTACACAATTGCCAATAAAACCCTTGACTTCAGTGTTATTTTTATATATAACTATTGCAATTATTTACAGAAGAATTAGGCCCAAAATTATTATATGAAAGTTCATGATGTCTTTCTAGGAAGGATGCATTTTGAGTTAGTAGGCAGAATGGATAAAAGAGTTTCACAAGAATCCTTATAGTTGGTTCAGATAAATGGTGGCCTATTTACTCAATTCCTAGATGTTATCTTATCTAAGAGTAGGAGGCTTTGATGAAGAACCATTGAATTTTCCAAGATTTTCTTTTGACTATTTTATTCTAGCTAAATTTTTCCTTCAATTGGAAGTGGTGAGTATGAAATTCTTACCTAAAGAAAAAAGAGAAATCTTATTCTCAATGAAATTGAATAATCTATCATGCATGTCTTTATATGATGCTTTGAATATTGGTATAAATTTAAGTTCTTTTGACTTTAAGTTTTATCTTCCATGACATGGATTTGATCATAAAGTATTTGCATGTAAAATATTAGAGATGGAAAAATAGTTCTCATATATACCCCACATAGAAGAGTATTGGAAAGGTTGTTCAATTGAACATGAAATTTAGAGGAAAAGTCATTCAAGAATTATAGTGTCATAAATCTTAACTCTAGGTCTTAACTTGAGTGATGGAATTCAATAAGATAGTTCAAACATTGTCAAACCTAATTATTTGAATCAACCTAATCACCCCATGTCTCTTATAAATTGGTCTGAGCCAAAAATGGATGATGTAATGTAGAGATCACAAAATTTTCTTGAGTATACTAATAAAGGATGAAATAATAAAAAGAGAATTCTTATCAATCTTAGTTTGAGAGCACGAGTCTAGCATCCCCATATTCGTCAAGTGCTAATCTAATCTATTCTACTAGTTCTACATGTTAAAGGAAGGATTTACAACTTGTAACCTTTAAACTAGTTTATATAAAAACTATTAATCAAAGAACTAGGTCCAAGTCTAGACTTAACAAATAGAGTATCATCTCATCCTCGCAGTAAACAAGGATAGATTTAGACCACATACAAGGAGAATATTCAACTATTGAACAACAACAGGTTCAAGCTAATCTTGATAATGTATTCCAAATTCCAAATTAATTAAACAAAACTAAAAAGGAACTAGAAATTGGCAAAAAAAATCAACTTGTATTGAATTGGTTATCTAGTTTATTGAATAGAAAAATAATTCTTATTCAAGTTACATCCTTGCTATAGACACGACAAATAAATATGCAACTAGAACCCCAAAACAAAAAAGGATGAAAAAATCTTCTTGGTTAATAAAATATACTAAGAATGGAGATGTGATCACTGAGGTTGCCTTATATAAACCTAAAGATTCTTCTATTGATTTAGGTGTTGGAGATTTTAAAATCTCCAAGATGAGTTTAGGAGTATTGAATAGAGAAACTAAAGAACACTAGCTCAATAAATCCACTCACCATTTCTTGATTAAGTCTGAGAAAGATGCTAGGGATAATAGAGAATGAAACATGTGATAAATTATATAAAAGAATAAATCAATTTACTTAATGATTCAAGAATTTCACCTCTAGTACAAACAACTCAAGGTTTTGACCATTTTTCTTTTGATAATAAAAGGCTATTGAACCAAGTGCAATATGGGAGAACCTTTATATATGCACTAAAAGAATGAATAGATGAAGTGATTCAAAAGGGTAAAGAATTCTTCCAATAGTATGTAGTAATTTTCAATGGAAGTAATATTTTCTTGAATGAATTAAAACTCCAAGTTCCTACTTGGGAGATAGAGGAAAGAAAATGGGGTTACCCAAATTTTAGATGTTGAAGAATATGGCTTCAAGAATTTCTTTACTAAGAACACCTTAAAGATAGTGGATACTGGTGTACTAGATGCAATCAAGTGGAATAAGATTTGGAGATTCTCAATTGTTTGAGGCATGATAGCTAATTCACACAACATTGAAGCTAAAATTAAATGTATGAACATAGGGTTCACTAAAGACATGTAAGCTATAATTCTAGTGATGTGGTTCACATCAGAACTATATAATATTGATATGGGGGGTGAATCAATATTTTATAAACTTTTTCCCATGACTAAATATTGTTAATTACTTTATAACTTGCATATGAAATAAAACCAATAATGTTGAACAATAAATATAAACATACACATAAAGAACTCATAACACCATTATTTTTAACTAGGGAAACCTTGGCCATGAGAAAACCCTAGGGGGGTGATACACACTAGATGCTTCACTAAATAGTAGGATTTGATTATGGATATTGACTGTGTTAGGAGTCTATGAAGTACATATGTAGTCTCAAGTCCTTGTTAGAGGACTAGGCCTTTTTAGGAGCCTCAAACATGTTTGGATTTTCTACAACCATGTTAGGAGTTGGTAGATCAATTAAAATGTATTCAAGAAGAGGCCACTTCCCTAAAATGCAATTATACAACTTAGTTCCTTCACATAATAGATATACATACAATACTTTCTTGCTACTATAACTCACACTTGCTCTGATCTTTAAATCAAAATTTTCATCAAATAAGCCTTACAAATGTTTCTCACAATAGTTCACATATCACACCTAATCATGCAACTTCCACAGTAGTTGTGCATCACATCTATTTACTGTGCAACACTTATACACTATTTGTGCAACATAAGATCTTTACTTCTATCTTGCACATTCAAAAATTATTGTTTAGTCAGCTTCCATGTCTTCACATGCTTGGAGTAATATAAAATAATAACCATAGAGTCAACTTAACATGACTTAGTAATTATTTGAAATAAAAATTATTTCTAAAGTCATATAGCTCTATTTTCTACTATGTTCTATTCCACACTATTAAATACTAGCAAAGGTAATCTTGTCACGTAGATTGTGCCTTTATGCTAAGGATTATCTTTCAACAATCTAGTAAAACATGGGATGATCCTTGGCATGTGAGTATGCCATGTTAAGGATCAACCTCCAGTACAAAGGGCTGGATTCTCTTGAATCAGCTCTTAAAACTAACTCTAACTTTGTAGGAAAAGGGAAAAGAGAGTAAACATAAAATAAACTTAGGTAATTCAGAAATGTTATGAATTCAATGCAACTTTGAAGGAAAAACTCACAACTGAAATGAATATAATAGCTTGATCACAGAAAGACCCTACTAGCATTAAGTGCATGAAATGTAGAAACGTGTGGGATTTAAAACAAGGAAACTCATTCAAAACTTTTAAACCAAGATTACACACAAATTACACCTATTTTCTAAAAATTATCTCTCATGTGCCTCATAAATACTTAATTTTTAAGCCAAGGATTTGTAAAAATTCACACTAACTTAAAGCTAAAAGGACTTAGAAGACAAATGAAAAATAATATATAATACCAAAGATGATCATTGCTGTGTATTTATTTAGAAGGAGCCAAAATGCTCAAAATTGCATAACAAAAGGACTTGAGCTACAAAAGACTATCTCTCCAAGGAGGTAGAATACAAGATGTCACAATGAGGTAGAATGTAAGAGCTAGCTAAAACAATGCTCAAGAATTGGGATGAATAGATTTGAATCCCACAAATTCATCATCTCCTCAAAATGGAAGTATATCCATAATTTCCCTCAAATCATCTAGTAGGTGTAATTTATCATGTCCATGAATCATGCAAAAATATGAAATTTGAAATCTCCCTTTAATCAGCTGGCAGGTGTATACAACAAAGGAAACTAATCACCAAGCTTCCATGAATAGTGCATAATTAAATAAAATTAATCCCTCAATTTTTGCATCTCAAAAATATATTTAAGTGGAATGATTTATAATAATATCATCCATTTAAATGTTTACATTAAATGCAAATGCAAAAATAAAATGCCCACCATCTAAACTTGCATAAATTATCTTGCTAACTTCCCCAATTTGCATTTGAAGACAAAATTTACATAAAATGATTTATAACACATCATTTTATTTATTTTTTTACAATAATATTCAATCCATTAAAACCTCTTGATATTTGGGCTTCTACAATTCAATTACCTAGGCATTTAAAAACATGCTTCAGCATTCTTTTAACAAGACATATTTTAGAAAATAGATTATATGAGCCCCTAAACATCAATAAATTTTTTTTTGGAAAGAACAACATTTGTTCCTAACATCAATATCTAACTCCTCACTAATTTATAGGTTCATAAGTATCCATATGTGGCATTACCAAATTTTTAATTTTTGATTATAGGCGCAGAAAATTTTTATGGCCAAAGGTACCATCACTAAAAAGAGCATAACTCTTTCATTTCTTCATGAAAATACCTCAAACTTGATTTAAATGAAAGAAAGATCAAATAAATTTCAATTTTGAATGATTTTTCATTATCAAATATTCATATATGTCTCTATCATTTGTGCAAAGGGCTGCAATAGTCAAAATTAGCAACCAAAAAAACTTGTACACTTCTTGTAGCAACTGATAACTTCATATTTATTCATTCTTTAAGTTGCATGTTCCTCACAACATGTATTTTTTATTTCTTATCCAATTCTTCTTCATATAATTCACTTAAATTTCACATTGAATGCAAACTCCTATAGCATTCATTCTGATTGAGCCTGTAAGGTGAAAATTAGATAACAGTTAAACTTATTGTAACTTGTGTCATACTAACCATGTACACATGTGTACTAGCACATGTCATGATAAAAAAGTTACAACCTTTCCTCAATTGTGCATTAACCTAAATGTTAATGCATTTTAAAGTACTATTAAGATCTATGCATTGTACTCCTACAAACTGTCTAATACTTAGACAATTTTCTATCTCTCAATGCAATTTTTTATCTCTCAATGCATAAATAAAATGTTGAGTATATGTTTCCATAAATGAAAACCATCAATGCATCCAACTAAATATATTTTTAACAATTTCCCCCTTTTTCTTTGATGGAAACATTTGGGAAAACTAGGAAAGTCCCAAAATGATGTCATACAAAACAAAAACAAAAGAAATAACTATACACAAAGTTCCTTCAAAAATTTACACTTTTATTCATGTTTTGATGGATCATTACATTCCTTATCACTCCTTTACATTGATACATACATAAGCTCCCCCTTACATATATAGTTACATTTATAGAATTTTTTGTACATAATACTCCCCCTTTGACATCAATGGAAAAGGTGTTAAAAACTATACCACAAATACTAGTTGTCTATTGTTGATCAGCTTGTCATTCTAGATATGCAATCTACAAAATCAATTTTAATCCTATTAAAGTCCTTCTTCTTGTTGCCTTTGACTGTATCTAATATATTGATGAGTGTTCCAAGTGCATAAGATGCCATTTCAATTACACTCAAGTTCGTATAGGAAAATTTGTCATAGGAATTCTTTATTGAAAGACATCCCTCCAATTGCCTCTACAAAATTACAAATTTGGCTGCTAGATGTTCTCTGAAAATAGAGAATCTTCTTATTACTTTTTCCTTTTCAAATTTGATGTTTTTGATAGCATTGTGGTTCTTCTCAATCTCATTCTAAGAATCTTCAATTCTAATCTTAGTTTGTTACAATCTTGTAGTGAGTGATTGAAGCTCACTCATATAGCCTTTGGTCTTTGAATCAAAATAAGATAAGTATAGGACATTGCATACTATCCATATAAATTCTTACCTTCAATAATACTCTATCTCAATTCCTTGACATTTCCATCAAGTGCCTTCAAATCATTGTGCATATTGGTAAAAACTATGTTGAAGAGTGGTGCATCATGATTACTTTGTTCTTGCACTTTTTCTACTTCAGCTAAGGTTGTGAATTCCCAATTAGAGGTCTTCATGTTAATCTCAGATTGTTTTTTATAAATGAGTATCAACGCACTTAATTCATTTACTTAGTTCATGCCAAACTAGTAATACATGTTGAACACAACATGTAAATATTAGACCATGTCAAGTTGCAATGACTACCAAGTCACTCAAGTGATGAGTAGATAGACCATGTTGAGTGATTTAAGAGACAAGTAAATAGTCAATTCTAAAAAATGTAGGTGCTAAGTCATAGTATAAATATTAGTGCATGCTAAGCATCATAGACTACATATGCTGAGTGACACAATTTTCACATATTTGTTTATAATGACATAAACAACTATGTAAACCATTTTTAGCTAACTTAAGATTGTATTCTAATATTTTGAAGATAAGGATGAATCTTTATTTGGATTCCCTATGCAATTACATGTAGCTAATTAGAAAATGGGAAGAATTAAGTAGCAAAATGGATGAATGTCATCCATAGATTCATACCTAACCCTAAGCCACCTAAGTCTTCTTAAGGAGGATGATGCCCTAAACTCTTTATGGAGAGATTATGGATGGATGAGAGAGAGTTGAAGGAGTGAACAAGATAGTTTTTATGTAGAGCATTTAGGGTGACTTAGAAGTTATGAAGAAATAGTGAATTACAGAATCAGTTAGAGAAGAATAAATGATAGAGAAAATAATACAACATCAAGACATTTTATCATGAAGGATCAATAAGACATTTTTTAGAGGTGTATGTTATCAAGAAAGCAAGTGTGAACTACGAGATCTATGTTGAGACATTTTAACATGTGATTTTAGTTAAATCTCTTAAGCAGAGGAGTCCTAACAAGTTCTATGAAATCCTTTAATAGGATGCTTACTTAGTTGTAAGTTGAAGTCCTCTAAAGAGGTGAGACC
Source organism: Cupressus sempervirens (assembly GCA_028749045.1). Classification (NCBI taxonomy): domain Eukaryota; kingdom Viridiplantae; phylum Streptophyta; class Pinopsida; order Cupressales; family Cupressaceae; genus Cupressus; species Cupressus sempervirens. Next base: position 740,929,457 of record CM053791.1, on the reverse strand, counting down.
TAACAGTCTTTGTAAGCCTTTAACAAGGTAGACCTTTCAAAGGGTATATCATGTTTCATGGTCAATACATTGTAATCTTCATTGGATACACTTTATTACTACAATAGTGAAGATTTTTCAATGACATCTCCACCCCAGTTTTACCTTCTCACTCGATGGGTTTCTAGGTAATCAAATATAGTGTTATGTGTGTGAAGGCTTACATGACTATATGATTTAGATGCATATTATTTACATGTTATTCTAGGTTACCTATTAATACATGTGATGAATGAATGGTGAAAGTTATATGGGTCCAAGGCTAAACCATTGTTTCACACCCTCCCCCTCAAAAGTTTACTATTCCTCATGTAATTCCAACAATTGGTATCAAATCCTTGTTCTCTAAAAGAGAAGATTTGTAGCTTTGAGGAAAGATCTTGAAATGAAAGTATATAGGTTTGGAAAGACTATTGAAAACTAGGAGATTGAAATACATCTCATACTACATCAACTAAATGAAGCAAGAGAGAAACTTAAGAAATCCTTGAAGAGAAGGAAAAAGATTGTTATTGTAGAGAATGACACACTATACAAAGAGACAGACACTACCAAGCTATTTGGAGATGGTGACTCCAAATAAATTTGATGCAACAGTTGTAGATCTAATGGAAAAGAATAGAGTCCAACCTGAGGAAATTAGAAATCTCAAGATAGAACAAGAATCACAAGCTATACTGCTATGTGAGATGACTAAACAAAAGAACAAAGCTATAGAAGACAAAGCCATGATTAAAGAGGACAAATGAATTCTAGCTAATGGACTAGAAGAGAAGTCAATAGAGCTAACCAAGATTTCCAACATGCAATTGGATACTTTAGTTGAATAATGAATGCCAAGTATGAATTGAATGTCAAGGACATTGAGATAACTATATTGAAGTTGTAGAATGAAAATTTATAGAGTGACCTAAAGAGAGAACATAAATTTGTTGAAAGTTTCAACAAGCAAAATGAAGCCATCAAATACTTTGAACAATTATTGAAGTCCCCTAGATACAACAATGATACATCATGACTGGGCTACACAAGCACTCAAGAAGGAGAATCATCCAAAGTTGCAGAAGAAAGGACTACCAAAGGTAAGAACTCCAAATTGAATTGTCATAATTGTGGTAAGAAAGGACATACTGCTAATGTGTATAGGACAAAAACTACAAATCAAAATGTCAAGCCTAAGAACATTACTCATTGTCATAAGTGCAACAAGCAAGGTCATCAGGCACATGAATGTAGAACCAAGACCATGCATACACAAAGATTTGAAGGATATTGCTACAATTGTAAGAAGTATGAACATAGAGCTTTTGAAGGTAGATCCAAACCCATGTGGTCATCAAATAATAAAATGAAGGTAAAAAATAATGACAACTCTTACAATTACGATTATAACACAAGACACAATTGTTATTATTATCAATAATATGGACATCTTCCTAAGAATTATTTTAGGAAACACTTTACTAGAAACTACAAAAGATGGTTAAGTCAAACTATATGTTTTAGCTATTTGAAGACTAGTCACGTTAGTAAATATTATCAAACTAGGTCAAAGACAACAAGTTGTGAATTTAATAAAGGTAAAGGCAAGTTAGATGTTGAACACATTAGAGATGAGATGAACAAGTCATGGAAAAAGAAAGATGTTTGCAACACATCAAATGGAGAAGGGATCACTTCACTCAATGGGTCAGGTGATCACACCTGATCAAACTAGGTAAACAAGAGGTATGTGAGACTAATATTTAAAGGTTATATTGTACACTAGTTCCAAAAGGGGATAATACTAAAAATAACACATTATCATGAATAACGATGCAAGATGTTATTAGAAATTTAAGAAAAATCTTTAAGTTTTTCATGTTGTTTCCAAGTATGAAAATTTCCTATATATGCCAACTGGAATGTTAGTTTGAGATGAGCTGTCAGACTAGTTAGTTGATATTGAACTTGTAGTAGTCACAGAGTGATGGAAATATCAATGGATGTCGAATGAACCCAAAATTGGTTATTTCCGAGCATACAAATGTGTAAGCACTTAACATTAGATGCAAGGTTTTCAAAAGGTATATGATCAATTTGAGCTCATTTTTCATCATTTCAAAATTGAGAAAGAGAGAGAAGAGCCAAAAATCACCTAAAATTTGTTAGAAACAATTATAGAAGATTTGTGCAGTGGCTCATTACCAATTCATTAGATTTTCTAAGGTATTTATCAAGAGCTGAGCTATGTAGTTTAAATTTTCATAAAGCCTAGCTTGTCACAATGGAATCAAGTTCAAAAAATGTTGAAGTAAACGAAGCTTTAAAAACTTAGCTAGTTAGTAATTAAGTTAAGTAGCCTATATTTAAAGCCATTCTTGAAATTGCTTATAAACAAGACCTTTCTGGTGCATTGTCTATGATCTTGCCAAATGTGATAATGATGCAAGCTATGATAAAATGGTACAATTACAAGATAGGAAGCATTGGTGACAAAGAAATAAGAGGTTTGTACAATAGGTTGTGTGAAAACAATGTTTTGTAGGAAGAATACAAAATTGTTGAGAAAAATGGTCTAACATGAGCCCTAGATTTTCAAAATTTATTTAAAACTGAGTGGATACAAATTGTATGAAGCCAAATTCATGATGGTTCATTGTGACTGGAAGGTGGACCAATTAAAATAAATAAGAGAATAATTCATAGGGTTACTGGGTACCCAACCCTAGATTGGCCCAAAAAACTCAGAAGTGGTTCTAAGGAAATGATTGAGAAGAATACTAGAGTAGTCTAGAATATGAGAGGTATGACCATAGATACAATCATAGATCTTCTTATCAATTTTTCTTTAAGGGTAATCTCACATAAATTCTATCAATCTAGTAGATTGAATAGTGTACCCTACATAGCTGTGGATGTTGGTTATAAGATTGTTAAGAAAGATCATACATATGATCTATTAGAACTTCAATTAAAACAACTTATGGAGAACCTTGGAGAAATAAAGAAAACCAAGAGTAAAAAATGAAAGTTTGGTTCTATACTAGTTTGCATATTCCTTTATGTACAAAACACATTTCCCTGATTTGCAATAGTAGAATGGAAGACTAACTGATCAGTTGCAACATGGATTGGAGAGTACATTGAGCAACTAGGAGAAAACTTTGACTCTATAATGATTACCTAATTTGAAGACTTCAAGAAGTCAATGAAGTAGAGACTTAGAATACCAGTTTATTTAGTTGAGAAACATAATAATGATGTATGTTTTCTTGTTGATGCTAACTACACATTTTTGCAAGCTACCACACCAAGGGTAAGATGGCTAAGACCCTTAGGTTATGAGGTAAATGTAGATGAAGCCTCAGTATCCATAACAACTCTACTTTTAGAGGAAGTAGATAAGACTGAAAAGGTTTTTGGAAATCATGAGATGGTAAAATCAAAGATTGACATGGAACTAAAAATTGCCTCTACAATTAAGAAGAAGGACAAGCTAGTAAAGAAGTTAAAAAGAAAATTTGGAGAGGGTGTCAATGAGGAAGAAGAAGAAGAAGAAGAAGAGGATGAAGAGGATGAAAAAAATCAAGCTCAAGAGCCTCTAGCTTTAACTCAAGGCATGGGAGAACACAAATAATAGGAGAATACTAAAGGTGTTAAGGGAGAAGAAGCCAAGGAAGCACCTACTCATATCAAGTAAAAAAAGAGGAAGGGCAAGGAACAACCCATGGCAAGGGCAAAGAAAATTGTAAAACCAAGATAGAAAAAACCTACTACACCTACTAAAAGAGCTAGCACATGTGCAACTACCCAAAAGGGAAAGGAAAAGTCAAAGAAAATAGAGCAAGGATGATAGAACCAAAATAGATAGAGAAGGAGGTATGTGGCTCAACCAGATTTTGATGAAGAGAAGACATAATTAGATGATAAAAGCCAATTCAAGGTGGTAAGTCACAATCCTCTCTCATATCTTGAGAATCTATGTGAAAATGTCAAGAACAATGCTGGTTTATCAAGTTTTAGTCATATTGATTTTGATAAATTAGGTAAAGAAGAGAAAAATCAAGTGGAAGAGGGAATATATGCCAAGATGTCAAAGTTCAGGAACACACCACTAGAATTTGCCAACTCAATACCAAAAAGTCTATATGATATTGTTGAGAAAAAATGACATTATTTTCTAAATTTCGAAAGACAAATCAAGGAAACAAAACTAGCCCAAGTAATGCCAGAGTTGATAAAGGAACAAATTGCTAAGGTAGTCAAGAAATACACAATTAAGTTCACTCCTAAATACAAATCCTTTAGCATTCTTCAAAATAATATTGAATATGTTGTTAAGAAATCAAAACAAATAGGGAATATCATTTATGGGTTAACCACTATCAAGAAAGGAGAAGCTAACACTTTAGAGGGTTAAGATGATAACAAAGATAACATAGTTGGAGGAGAGATAGAAAAGCAAAAGATGACAAGCCAATAGCTAAGTAGCGGCAAGAACAATAGAGTGTGCATGACACACAATTGTTTAGTGTCAGTCCCTACCATGACACAACCAAAACTACTAAAGCTATAATTGCTAAGGATATATCTGATCCATTAGCTTAGAAAATCTATCCTCTTACTATAGAAGATTTAAATAAGATTTCAGATCTATCTACCTTGCAAGACAAACTATGTTGCAATCCTATTTTGGTTAGTGTAGAAGAACTACAAAAGGCAGTAACTAATATCACAAGGGAAAATGTGAATCCACAAGAACCACCTTCCATCATTCCTTCAGTTACTAATGTACAACCTTTGATCCAAATGGCAGTAGATACATCTACCAAGGTTGTCACAATTGAGAAGAAAGTAGAAGAGGAAGATATCATTGTAGGAAAAAAAAAGGAAACATGATAGATAGATTCATCTATACCTACAACACAAGAACAAGGTGCAAGCCATGTCATAGTGATAGATTAGGTCAACCTTAAAGAAATAGAACCAAAGGTGAAGGAACAAGTTGTCATCCAAGTACTGATAGCTTTACCAGCATCTAGCACTCCTTCTACACAAACTCTTCAGAAGCTAAGCATAAATGCCACTCCATTGTGGATCTCAATGCCAAGGCCAAGCTCATTAAAGGCTGAAAATGTAATATATTATAGAGACATAAGCCTTGATGAAGAAATTTTTATTCTAAAGTACAATTATGATACTATGATATTGAAAAAAATAGGCATTTTACAACAAGCCTTAGAAAGGAAAAAGCATTAAGAAATGCTTAGGAGTGAACATAGGCAAAAGTAAGCACTTCAAGATTTTAAGGACATCTTTCTAGATGTATTTTGTCTTCCAACTCCTGAAGAGACCAAGGCCATAATAGAACAACTAATAGATATAGTGGAGAAGGTCAATAATGAAGACCTTGATACAAATGCAAAACTTTTGAAATGGTGAGAAAAGAAGTTTCAAAGCAAGGTAAATGAGAAAATATCTAGTGAGATAGCAATACAAGAAGTTGCATTGGCAACCAAGGTTGAGGATGTGAAGAAGGTACTTGAGAATATATTCTCATTGTACAAAAAACTATGGAATCTTACACTCTTCACCCAAGAGACCAGAAGTCACATTCTAAGTGTAGAAAGCCAAACATCTGTATTAGGAGCAAGACTACATAAAAATCCAACTCAAAGTGAGAAGAATTTTAGGAAATTGCTTTAGGCACAAAGATAGTTAGTTGTCTTAATAGTAGATGAGGTGAACATTATAGAAAAATTGACAAGCATTCAAGCTTCCCTCACCCCACATATGAAGATAATGCATAAAGAGCTAGGATATGATAAAACTCTAATGAAGAAAGACCCTAATATCTCTACTTTAGATGGTCTAGTACACCTTGCTCCTGAGCTTGCAATCCAAATTAAGTCATTGGATGTTGCATGTAATAACTAGGATGTAGCCCTAAGGATAATAATGGATGTCCATAAATCATTTTTGGACAAACACACCATAGGTGTATAGCCCATTTGAAAAAAGTGTGAAAAAGAGGGAGAAATATAATATGGTGGAGTATGAACAAAAGGGAGAGAAATAAGAAAGGGGGAGCATAGTAGCAGGGAGAATATAATAGAGTAGATATATATATTTTTGGGACAAAAAGTAACAAAAAGGGACAAATCTCAACTAAGAGAGAGGATATCAAATGAAACAGTATCAGTAATATAGTACATTGAAGTCAAAGTGCATTAGTAGAGACACATTTACTTAGAGAGGAGCATAGCATTTTGGATACAATATAGACATATTAACTCAGGGGAGTTATCAAATTTTGAGGTAAACAAATTAGTGCAACATTCTGAAATTTTGAAATGTTGTATATAAGTTGAGTCATGGATATGTTATGTTCAAGAAATTAAGGATAATATTTTATATTCAAGTGTTTTTGACACTCATGTCAAAGGGGGAGATTGTTTATCTAAGATTGGTTTTGACAAGTGAGTGTTAATGATGACATGAAGAAATAGAAATCTTTTTGGCCCTTTTTGTGAACATTTGTCTATAACATACTAAACTTTATCATCCTTTAGTATAAGTTTTTTGAACTTTTGATGTATAAAGTATGGACATATGGCATAAAAATGATAATCAGAATTATATCTAAAAAGGGGTTCATTTTGTGGTAAAAATATTTCTTCATGAATGTTTGATATGGGTAGATCTTCCTCCAGCTAAAGAGATTGCAAAGACTACTAGTTGAATAATTAATGCCTTTTCTTCATAAACTAATAAATGTAAATAAATATTTTCGGGAAGTCTTGTGTGTATTAAATGTTGATCGTAGGAATACAAGCTAAGCTAGAGTTAATCAAAACAAACTACGAAGGAATAGCGCTAAGGCATTGATGGTATTAAAGAGAAGTGCTATGACACCGTTGTAGCTGGAGACTTGGCAGGAAAGTCAGAAGGGACCTATTTTAATGAATAAAAAAGAGGGACCTTATAAAGTTGCTGATCAAGGAAGCAAGTATCAAACTGATTAGTTAAACATGCAAAGAATGATACCTAGATTCCTAGAAGTTGTTTAAATTCAGATAAAAGAGCAGATCTAGCATTTGCTATGATCTATATTTGTGGAGAATTTATGGAATAATTAATGTCTTTACAATTGGATGCTCGTAGTCTTAATTTGTAACTTACTTTCCTTCATGAGGAAGTCATAATTATAGGAGTTTTTTGTTTTCCTTCCTTTTAAATAAGACCTTGTATGTATCTATGAGGTTAGGTAGTGAGCAGACAGAGTTATTGTAATACTGCATATTTGAATGAATACATGACTTTGCTGAGTTTTTATTATTTTCTCTAAGTTGATATTTTCCTTCATTCTTCCATGGGGGCCCATTCAAAAGGTGGACTTTACTTTAGGAAGTAGGAGTTAGATTCAGTTTTCTAAGTTAAGATTAGAACTGTTGTTCTTGTAGCCACTGGAAATAAAACCAGTCACTATTCCTACAATAGTAGGTGCATAGATGTATGGTTAAATAATTAGAATTCCCTTCCAAGTATTTGATAGTTGTCTTTCCTTTGGATAAACTAGATTTCCTTAATGGTTATTGCATTCAAGGTAGTAGTGACTTTTAATGAAACTAGAGCATATACTTTGCAGACATCATCTCAAGTTCATGCTCCCAAATTGACATTTAATGAAGAAAAACATAGTACTTTGGTAGTAATGGATGTCCAATCCTATAACTAAAATGGTGTTATATTGATTAGACATATTTTTGGCACCATTTTCGGGGATGGTGTCAATATAGTATTCACTATTGAGTCATTTATTTCATTTTTGACATTTTTGCATGCATAGGAGAAGAGACCACGTTGGAAGATTTCTTCCCAACTTCAATCAAGAAGACCCTTTTTATCTTGACCCTGAAGAAAGAGAAGAGAGAGAAGAAATAGAACAAGAACCAGTTGAGAAGGTATTTACAGAAGTATCGAAACAAGTACAATCACCGACCACATCTAAAGAATCCTTCCATTTGAATAATATTTCTACTGAGCTAGAATATCAAGATAATCCATTAGCTCTAGTCATTTATCAGCTACCACTAGGACATCCACAAATGGTAGCAACTCAGCCTACCTTTCCCTTTCTAATTCCTCATTAGCAGGGTAACCAAAATCTAAAAAATATACCCTTAGTTGCCCTACCTAAATTCTATGGCCTTATTATTGAGATCTAGAAACTTTTCTCTTTGAGGTCGAAATCCTTTGTCAAAGTTATGACTACACAATGGATGCCCATAAGCTGAAATTATTTCCATCAACTCTCAAAGAAGTTGTTTTAAGATGGTTCATGAGTCTAGGTGTCAATGTTGTGATAGATTGGCCAACTATGAGTAACTTGTTCCTTAATAAATATAAAGAATATTATAGAGGCCATGATTTGAAAGGAGATGACATTTTTAAAATGTCAAAAAGGGAGGATGAGACTTTGGAGGACTATGTTGCCAAGTTCATATTTTAACTTACAATGTAACACACAACATCAATTGAATGAGGAGTCCCAAAAGCATCTCTTTATGAATGGAGTGCATGACATGAGTATGGAAGCTTTATACTTAATGGCTGGAGGTGACATTACATAGAAGAGATGGACTAAAATCCATAATATTTGTTTGAACTATTCCAGAGCAACAACAAAAAAAAGGATGAGGTTTGAGGGACTTACTCCAAAAAACTCTTGGGGTGGGAGTATCTAAGATAGAACTGTTAAACCTCTTGTTGGATTTCAAGCAAGACATTATTAATGATGTTGCTACACAATTGGACACCATGCAAGCACAAAGGAAGAAGGAGGATGCTTATATTATGTTGATAGAATATTTCCCCCATTGCAGAGAAAAGAAACACAACTGCCAATGTAAGCCTATCGCTAGCTTGGAATCACAGCATGTGCCCACTGAGTTCAAGGCAATTGATGAAGACGAGGAAGTCCTCTATGTTTCTCAATGAAGGCCATGGGCTACAAGATTAGGTATTCCTCAAGACCCACTCCATAATCATGGTGTTAATAGCCAATGGCAACAAAAACATGGTAATTATAATAATTGGCAGCAACCTAACCAAGGTTGGTAGCAACCTAACCAAGGGTGGTAGAAACCTAACCAAGGTGGGCAGCAACCTCACCAGGGTTGGCAAAAACCTCAGCAGGGTTAGCAGCAAACCCAAAACTGGCAACAGCACTAGTATCAACCAATCTTGTCTCAACCTCCTCAACAGCAAGCCTTAATGCCTCCTGCACCCAATACAGCCCCTCCAAAATAGCCACAGTTACTTGCACAACCTGCGCCTAATCCTAATACTGCAAAACTTTTAGCCTAGAAACAAAGTTATTCCATCACCTTGAATGATATCCATCTATGATCTAGAACAACACTTGGCTCACCTCAACACGCCATTATAACAAAAATAGATGATACAAATGTTGAGTTAGTTCAAGAACCTACCACCACTATCTCTCCTATAGCCAAGAAATGACCATTTCCTAGTAGGTTAACAAAGCAAGTTCTACCAAGTGAAAATCAAGATGCACTAGATTTGCTTATGCAACTCAAGAAAATGATGGTAAAAATTCCCTTGCTTGATGCAACAAAGGAAGTCCCTATATATTCAAAAGCCATCAAAGAAGCCTATGTTAAAAATTTGGGAAGGAAAAAGAAAGACCCAAAGACTATCCATGTCCTTGGGAAACTTTCTATCCTTATGCTTCATAACTACAAAATGCCTAAGTATGCAGAATCTGGAAGCCCAGTAGTGACCCTGACCATTCAAGGAGTGTAAGTGTAGAATTTCTTAATATACCTTGGAGCATCCATTAATGTAATGATCAAGGAAGTAGTTTCCAAATTAAGAATCATTGGTCTCAAGAAAACACCAACAATCTTGCAACTAGCAGATAGTTCTACCATCATTCCTAATGGTATGCTAGAAGATGTCATTATCACATTACATTCATGGGAGTATCCAGTTGATTTTGTAGTACTCTCTCCAAAAAAAGGTATTGGGGGATATCCTATCATTCTAAGGATAACCATAGTTAGCAACAATAGATGCTTATATTGCATGCCGATCAGGGAAAATGACTATTTTAGATGGAATGAACACTAAAAATTTAACCTTGTATTCTCCTGCTCAGCCTTTGCTACAGGATGATCAAGTTTTCTGGCCAAATATGGATGACTTTGATGTGGACATAGATTCTATTCAACAATTGATGATGATCTCACAGGACTCATTTGTAAGCATTAAAGAAGAAGATGATGTCATTTCTTCTATCATACTGAATGAGTATGGAACACGACCTGAGACATCTTCTAAAGAAGAGTGTGTCTTAGAAAGCATTCTGCCTTTCCCTGTTGAACTTCATTATTCTGAGTTTGCACAACTTATGCATTCATTCTTGCCACATGAGATAGATTCACAACCAATTGTGCAAATTTCAATGGCTGAAAAAATAGTCAAAACAACAATCATTCTAGGAAGAGAATTAAATATAAGTCCTTATCTCAGGCACAACATCATAATACCCTGTAGCTGTTACAAAAGCACTTGGATTCTTTTTCTTGCGAGTATACAAATATGAAAGGTTTGGATCCTACACTTTGTACCCATAGGATTTATATCAATCCAAATTACAAACCTATGAGACAACCTCAACGTAGGATAAACCCAACATTAGGGGATATTGTCAAAAATGAATTGCAAAAGCTACTCAATACTGGCTTCATATATCCTATTTTAGATAGCCAATGGGTGTCACCATTGATTATTGTTCCCAAAAAAGGGGAAAATGGCGAGTCTACATAGATTATAGAGAACTTAACTTAGCTACCAAGAAGGATCATTTTCCATTGCCTTTTGTCGATCAAGTTCTTGATAATCTTGTAGGAAAAAAATACATTTCATTCTTGGATGGGTTCAGTGGCTACAATCAAATCCAAATAGCACTAGAGGATCAAGACAAGACCACATTCACATGTCCATGGGGAACATTTGCTTATGCTATCCTACCATTTGGTGTGTGCAATGCACCTGCAACTTTCCAAAGAGCTATTATTAGCATTTTTTCTAACATATCTATAGATTGTTTGGAAGTGTATATGGATGACTTCACCACATATGGACATACATTTGAAGAAGCCAAGGAGAACTTGGACAAGGTTTTACAAAGATGCAAAGACTACAATTTGTCTTTAAACAATGAAAAGTGTTTTATGATGATGCAAGAAGGAGTGGTGTTGGGACACTTTATTTCTCCTAAAGGAATTGAAGTAGATCTAGCAAAAATAGAAGTCATACACACATTGGTTGTACCAGCTAAATTGAAAAAAGTCATGAGTTTTCTAGGACATGCAGGATATTATCGACATTTCATCAAAGATTTCAGTCAAATTGCAGCACCTTTATATAAATTGCTTTGGAAAGATGCAAAGTTTGTATGGGATTTAGATTGTACGAAAGCTTTCCTGTAGCTTAAGAAAGTTCTCTTAACAACACCAGTGCTCCAAGGACCCAATTGGGAGTTACCTTTTTACATAGACATAGATGCTTCATATCATGCCATTAGAGCGGTACTTGGCCAAAAGATAGATTCAATAGAAGATGCAATTTACTATATCAGCAAAAATATTCAAAGAGTTGAGTATAACTACACTATGATAGAGAAAGAACTGCTTGTTGTAATTTATCCTCTAAATAAATTCAGACATTACATTATAGGATACCAAATATTTGTACATACAAATGACTCTGCTATCAAATATTTGATGAAAAAACCAGCAATCTCTAAACGATTGGCTCGATGGTTGTTACTAATGCAAGAATTTGACATCACCATTATTGACAAGCCAGGTAAAGCAATTGTTGTAGCTAATTTCTTGTCTCTTCTTCATACACCTGATGATCCTACAACCATAGAAGATAGCTTTCTCAATGAACATCTCTTTCTTTTGTCAACACAAAATCCTTGGTATACTAACATTGCCAACTACCTTACTACTAGAAAAACTCCCCCACATTTCTCTGCAAAAGAAAACTGATTGCTGGCTGAAAAGAGTTTTAATTTCTCATGGATCTCAGTGTTCATGTTTTATTCTAGGCTAGACTAGGTCACACAAAGGTGTCTTTGAGAAGATGAAACATATGATATTCTTTGTGCTTTTCATGATGAGCCCTATGGTGGTCACTTTTCTAACAAATGGACTGCATTAAAGATTTTGAATACAAGTTATTATTAGCCTACACTTCACAAGGATGCAGCTCAACATACAAAAAAATGTGATAAATGTCAAAGAATAGGTCATCTGACAAAAATAGATGAAATGGCCCTATAGCCATAGATAGTAGTAGAACCATTTGATAAATGGGGAATTGATTTTGTTGGCCCTATTGAACCACCATCAGAAGGGAAAAGTTACATATTGGTTTGCATTGATTATGTCACTAAGTGGGCAGAAGCAAAACCCATGAAGCATCCTCGTGACAATAATGTTGCAAATTTTTTGTACGAATGTATCTTTACCAGATTTGGTCTTCTAAGAGAATTACAATCAGATCAAGGGCCTTAGTTTACATCTAATCTGATAGCTTCACTCATGGAGGAGTATAAAATTTGGCATGGAAAATCTTCTCCGTGTCATCTAGAGGCCAATGGATAGGTAGAAGTGACCAATAGAGAGTTGGAACATATACTCACTAAAATTGTGTCTTTGGATCAGAAAGATTGGGCAGCTAGACTTCCTAAAGCCTTATGGGCATACAGAATAGCATGGAAATCCACTACTAGGTTTACACCTTTTCAGCTCCTAAATGGGAAGACAATTGTTATGCCCATTGAATTTGGACATAAAACTCTGCAAATAGCTTTGGAACTTAATATTACCCTTCCTATAGCACAATAGGATCACATTTTGCATCTCAATGAGTTAGATGAATGGTGAAAGTCAACTCTTCATAACATAGAATTAATTCAGAGTCAAAGAAAGAAATGGCATGACAAATTCATTAAAGACAGAGAATTCTCTATTGGTGATTGGGCACTCCTATATGATTCACGATATCAACATCACCAAGGAAAATTTTAGACTCGATGGCTTGGTCCCTATGAAATCATTGCAATTTTTAACAATGGAGCAGTTCAACTATCAATAATTGATCCGGTCAAATTCAAACTCCTAGTTAATGGGCATCGCCTGAAGTTATATCATAAACCAACAAACTGGAAAGAATTTTTTCAACAGTTCACCACAACAAAAAAATCTCTTCCTGTAGCCACTGATGCAGAGCCACACCTTGGAAAACTTAGGAGGAATCAGTCACTCAACTGAGTTGCTTCAAGGGGCATCTACAACCTTCAGGATCACACACTAAAATTAGATTCAATAAACAAAACTTTGAAAATAAAATCCCACAAAATATCTTCTTGCTGCCTTTGGATAGACCCATACTCAGACATGAATAACTTTTGAACCAAAAATGATTTATTCAATCTAACCATTGATATTTGGCATAACTAGGTTTCAAACAACATATCAAAATTTGAGAGAAATCCAACGGTTCAAACCTGAGATATTGAGCCTGCATCAGAGTACATTTTTTCTGAAAATAAATCCCCCAACATATCTTCTTGCTGCCTTTGGATAGACCCGCACTCAGACATGAATAACTTTCGAACCAGAAAAGATTTACTCAATCCAACTATTGATATTTGGCATAACTAGGTTTCAAACAACATATAAAAAATTTGAGAGAAATCCAATGGTTCAAACGTGAGTTATTGATCCCGCATCAGAGTACATTTTTCTATAATTGTTATTCCCTAAACTGATTTCCATGAGAAATATATGAAGCATAACAGTAGAACCATAATCTTTAAAAAAAAAACAAGAGACCAAAAGAGACATAAAACTTCACATTCCTCCCCAAGTTCGAATCATTTTTTTACATAAAAGATTGGCTTTTTAATAACCAAAGTCTGACTGGCCTTGCTGTCCAGTAGTAATAAAAACATTTTCTTTTCCATCTAAGAATAGGAATCTAAAAGACGTTTTACCATCAATACCATGCAGCAATCATGGATATTCTTGTAACTACTAAGAATAGGAATCTGAAAGATGCTTTACCATCAATACCATGCAGCAATCATGGATATTCTTGTAACTGCTAAGAATAGGAATCTGAAAGATGCTTTACGATCAATACCATGCAGCAATCATGGATATTCTTGTAACTGCCTATTATATGTCACCAGTATTTGATGGAATTCTCTTTAATTATTGACCACATGGCATTTCTGTTACTAATTTTATCCTTTCTAAAACTGACACTAACATCATTAACCCTTTCCTCTAACTCTCTAACATATCCGACTAAAAACTATAACATTTATTTAATAAAACACCTAATTCTATCCACTAAGACATAATCCTAAATTATTAAAATTGACCATTTAAAATATATGGAGAATCTTGGACCTTTGAAATGATTTAGTAATGAGATGTGCCTGCATCATACTCCCAGGGACAGAAAAATTCAAGTCCCATTGAATTGCTGCAATCTTTTTCTGGAGTTTCCAATTGTGTGTAAGCAATAATGTCACCATAAGAATGATGGAATTGATGCCGCTTGCGATAACATTCTGATTCCAAACTATAGAATGAATACCTTCCATGGTACCTATGTCAAATCTTGGAAAAAATATATTTAACAGCCTCGTATCACCTGCATAAAAATACCAAATTATCATACCAACATCTGCTTCTCATTTGTATATCTCTAGGGCATCATAATAATCAACAAATACTTCATTCTTTTCATCGATAGTCTTCTCTTCAGCATTTGATCTTTGCACTCCATCTTTTCCTTTCTGATCATTTCTGTCAACATCTCCATCATCTGGGCAAATATTGTTTGCAAGCACACCTGTCACCAACTCTTCTTCATCTGCAAGAACCTTTTCCTCACAAGGTTCAACAACAACCTCCTGTTGTTCACTCTTAGTCTCTACACCAACATTCACCTGATGTTTATGCCCTTCTAATGGATTGTTTTCCTCTTCTTGATCTAACTCTTCATCCTCTACCTGTGTGCTTTGAATCACTTCTTCCTTCTTATCCTCAGCCTCCACAATCTTTTTCATAGGAGTACCTTCTAGCATTGTACTCTTCTCTATTTTCAAAGGACATGTTACTGTTCCAACCACAGATTGTTTGCATTCAAATCCAATAGGGCTTGTCTTGTTACTGCTCTCGTCAAGAGATACTTGCTGCACTTCTTTCAACTTAGCTTTATTCTCTTTCAAATTAGCATCATTCTCCTCAAGTCTCCTTCTCAAATTGTTTATCTCCTCTTCTATCTTGCTTAGCTCTTCTCTTTGTTTTCTCCTTTCTTCTTTCTCTCTTTTCTTCTTTTCCTCTATCTCCTTCTGTTTAGAATCCTTTCTCTGCCAATACCTTCTAAAAAGATACAATAAAGCTACTTCTTCTTGTCCCATCATTCCTCAGCTAGGTTATTTTCTTCTTATCTAGTCTCCTGGACTTCTTCTCAGACTATTTCTCTCAATCTTTCACAATCACACAAACATATACACAACAACTTTTTCCCAAACCTTTTGCTGAGCTCTGATACCAAAAATAATATAGAGCCACACCTTGGAAAAATTAGGAGAAATTGGTCACTCAACTGAGTTGCTTCAAGGGGCATCTACAACCTTTAGGATCACACACTAAAATCAAATTCAATAAACAAAACTTTGAAAATAAAATCCCACAAAATATCTTCTTGCTACCTTTGGATAGACCCGCACTCAGACATGAATAACTTTGAACCAGAAAATACTCAATCTAACCGTTGATATTTGGCATAACTAGGTTTCAAACAACATATAAAAATTTGAGAGAAATCCAACGGTTCAAACCCGAGATATTGACCCCACATCAAAGTACATTTTTTCTGAAAATAAATCCCCCAACATATCTTCTTGCTGCCTTCGGATAGACCTGCACTCAGACATGAATAACTTTCGAACCAAAAAAGATTTACTCAATCCAACAATTGATATTTGGCATAACTAGGTTTCAAACAACATATAAAAAATTTGAGAGAAATCCAATGGTTCTAACCCGAGATATTGACCCCGCATCAGAGTACATTTTTCTGCAATTGTTATTCCCTAAACTGATTGCCATGAGAAATATATGAAGCATAACAGTAGAACCATAATCTTTAAAAAAAACACAGGAGACCAAAAGAGACATAAAACTTCACATTCCTCCCCAAGTTGAAATCATTTTTTTACATAAAAGATTGGCTTTTTAATAACCAAAGTCTGACTGGCCTTGTTGTCTAGTAGTAATAAAAATGTTTTCTTTTCCATCTAAGAATAGGAATCTGAAAGACATTTTACCATCAATACCATGCAGCAATCATGGATATTCTTGTAACTACCTATTATCTGTCACCAGTATTTGATGGAATTTTCTTTAATTATTGACCACATGGCATTTCTATTACTAATTTTGTCCTTTCTAAAACCGACACTAACATCATTAACCCTTTCTTCTAACTCTCTAACATATCCGACTAAAAACTATAACATTTATTTAATAAAATACCTAATTCTATCTACTAAGACATAATCCTAAATTATTAAAATTGACCATTTAAATTATATGGAGAATCTTGGACCTTTGAAATGATTTAGTAATGAGATGCGCCTGCATCAGCCACTCCATCTTAGTCTCCCACTTAGATGCCTACAGCCCCTTGAATTTATTTTCAAGGCCTTCATAATAAAAATTTTGCATTTGTGTGAAATTCATTTCTTTTCCACCTCATTCCATCCCACCTTCTTGTCTTTCCATCATCATGCCATCTCACTTTCTTTCTCTCGTACAGTACTGCTCGGACCATCCTTCCTATCACACCTCAGGTCAGTCACAACTGACCCCTTTGCATTTGTTTAATTCATTATTTATTTAGAAAAGCATGTTATTTTGATTTTCAAAATTTACAATCTTTATAGTCTGGTGGGATCCAGTCTCTACTAGGTTGGGGGGAGGGAAAATCAAAATCATGAATGCAAATCAAGGAAAATATTAAGTTGGCATGTAGAATTTATGCAGAAGGGTCATTTTAGTAATGAGTTGGCACTCCTTTGTACTTCTGAAATGTGTGAAATAATATAAAGTAGGCTAACTATTAAATCATAGTTTCACATAACCCCTCATTAATATGGTGTATGTTTTTGAGCATGATCTTTATCCTCATTATGGTTTGGTGATTAAAATACCATCATGAAGTACTAAAGGATGTGATGTTTGGAATATATTGAAGTATTTCTTTAAAAAAAAATTCCCTTTGTTGAAACCCCTCTAGCAATCTCCGTCCATACTCTCAAATCACTTGCAGTGAATTTTCTAGTCATAATATTTTTTTTTGAAAAATATGGGTGGAGAACCTCAGCAACATGAACCAGCAGACCATAGAGTCTTACTGGTAGACCCAACAACATGTAGTTTGTTTCAACAACAAGGTTTGCTAGCTTACTATCTTAGTTTGAAGTATTTTGATCAGGAAATTGCACTCCAATTTTATAATACATTAGGGTATGGATATGCAACTGTTAAGGAAATTCAGATAGAACTCGCTGAAGAAGTGGTGGTAGAAGTTTCTAGTTTGCCCACAAATAGAGAATGATTGACAGAGGACATGGATGCACGAAAAGCAAAAGAGAAATTCTCGGCACCTAGAGATCCTTAGCTGGAGGAAAACAAAAAGCAAGGTACATTACAATTATCTCTCCCTCTACAATTCATCCACCCTGCTAAATTTATCATATGATATTTTACTTGTGAAGGAAGGTATTCTTATTTGCATGCTGTTCATTTCAAAATTTTGAGTGGTTTGCAGCATGGTGATTGTCCTATAAATCTCCCAAGTTTCCTTTATAATATTATCAAAAGGCAATACCTATGTATAGCAATGAAAAACCTAGTCAGTATCCCACCATTGCTTGATTAGGGCTATAATTGAAAGGGAGTTGACTAGGCAACACTTGTGAACATGGGAGAATTTTGTAAAAGTCAAGACAGAGGGACCTAAAAGGGGTGGACCTAAAGGGCAAGGAATGGGGACAAGAGAGAAAATTGTTGTAGGAGTCAAGAAAGTAGGATATAGAATGGCTCAAGAAGCTTCGACTTCTGCATCTATACCTAAAATTGTGAAAAGAAAAATTTTGCCCGCAGAAGCCTCAACTTCTAGAAAGAGGAAATCACACATAGTTGTTGTAGAGGAAGGTTCAAAAGAAGTATCCCCAGTATCACAAGAACCTGCACTCAACCTTAATAAAGGAAAATATGTTGATAAGGGTAAGAAACCAATTTCTACCCCAATTTCTACTCCACGACAATTCATCAAAATGTCTAGGGTAAATTTGAGAACTAAAGCTTCTATGCCACCTGCTGAGCCTCCTATATCACCTGTTGATGTTGAAACTCTAGTACCTACACTTGCACAGTCACCAGAGCTCAAAGAACCTACTCCTGAACATGAAAATGATCTTGAGGAAATTCTCACAAAGCCAAATAGCCCTATTATTATTGATAGTGACATAGAGTCCTTAGAGAAAATAGTGTCTGGGTTTGAACAGCCAGCGGAGGAAACTAATAACCTACCACTAGAGGAATATCCATCTATTACACAAGAAATGGTTTAGGAAATTGTTGAAACACTTCAAGTTAAAATGACTATTGCACCCTATCTTGTAGTTGTTTTACCTTCAAAAAAAGTTGATAACATTGTTGCTTGTCAAAATAATAGCTTTGTTGAATGTCAATATTTTTAGGACAATACCACTACTGACCACCATCATCCTGAGTACCACCTTGAAGATTATAGACCTATTGTCCATCGTCATATACCACTAGACATTTCTACTCTATTAATAGCCAACTTTAGTTTGTACCAATAGTTTTGATGGGAAAAAGAAAACTAGGACCTTGAAAGGAAGCAATTGGTTAGAACTATTAGTAAACAAGCACAACAAATTGAAGAGAAGGATAGTTAAATTATGGTCCTGCAGCAACATGTCATGAAGATTATAAAGCTCATTCCAGAGCTTCTAAATTGTAGGTCATCATCTCTAGTTTACACACTATTCCTAAAAGAGAAAATGATTAATTTTTAGAGGGTTGAAACCTTCCTTGCACACTCCCCAAGAATTCTATGCAGCATTCAAATCAGTTTTGATGGCTTTGTAGAATCTCCTCTATGAGTTATATGTTCGTAATCTTGTTATTCTAGATGATAAAGATTGGAATTCATTGTTATATGTGGGAGATGTACAATTTAGGGCAGTTATATCATGGATGCAGAATGAGATTAGTTGAGAGAACCAGGCTGCTCCTTATAGGGAAAAGGAAATGTTTGAACCATTGTATATTTGGCTCAAGGTGCAAAACAATGACAGAGTATTCTTCAATTGGCTTTCTATTAACAATAATCAAAGTGCTAATGCCAAAATTCACCCTATCTGCAAACAAGCATTTATGGATTGGTAGTAGCATTGTTCTGCAAATGCCCTTGATGCTATACAAGCCTCCCTTCAAAGATGGATTTGATTACCAGAAGATCTAAAAAGAAGGGAGTTGTACTCTTCACAAAATCTAGAGTTGGCCATCATCAAGATGCCCAGGTATATGATGTTAGGTAGAAGTTAGAAAAATTATTGGATACATCTTTGTTTCCAACTGCCAATACTCTTGCATCCTATGCTTGGAAAGTATGATTCATTTGCTAAATATAACATGATTGTTGAAGAACAGAAATGGGAAAGGTTGAAACAAAATCATGAATATTTTAATTACAGAGCCCATGAATTAGGGGAGAAAATTTCCGATGATCTCAGGTTGCAGATGAGGATAAAAAATATATAGATGCTAAGGGACTAGCCTCAGGATGGTTGGGGGGGGGGGGAATGATGATATGAAGAAATAGAAGCCTTTTTGGCCCATTTTTTTAACATTTGTCTATAAAATACTAAACTTTATCATCTTTTAGTATAAGTGTTTTGAACTTTTGATGTATAAAGTATGGACATAGAGCATAAAAAAGATAATCACAATTATATCTAAAAAGGGGTTCAGTTTGTGGTAAAAATCTTTCTTCATGAATGTTTGATATGGGTAGATCTTCCTACAGCTGAAGAGATTGCAAACACTATTAGTTGAATAATTAATGTGTTTTCTTTGTAAACTAATAAATGTAAATAAATTTTTACAGGAAGTCTTGTGTGTATTAAATGTTGATCGTAGGAATACAAGCTGAGCTAATGTTAATAAAAAAAAAACTACAAAGGAATAGTGCTAAGGCATTGATGGTATTAAAGAGAAGCTTTATGACACCATTGTAGCTGGAGACTTGGTGACAAAGTCGGAAGGGGCCTATTTTAATGAATAACAAAGAGGGACATGATAAAGTAGTTGAGCAAGGAAGCTATTTAGAGTCAGATAAAAGAGAAGATCTAGCATTTTCTATTATCTATAGTTGTGGGGAATTTAAGGGATAATTAATGTCTTTATAATTGCATGCTTGTAGTCTTAAGTTGTAACTGACTTTCCTTCATGGGGAAGTTGTAATTATAGGATTTTGTTGTTTTCCTTCCTTTTAAATAAGACCTCATCTGTATCTATGAGGTTAGGTAGTGAGCAGATAGATAGAGTTGATAGACATCTTGTTTTCCAAGTTATTGTAATATTGCATATTTGAATGAATACATGACTTTGCTAAGTTTTTATACTTTTGTTTGAGTTTATTTTTTCCTTCATTCTTCCATGGGGGCCCACACAAAAGGTGGAGTTTACTTTAGTAAGTAGGAGTTATATTTAGTTTTCTAAGTTAAGATTAGAAATGTTGTTCCTATAGCCACTGGAAATAGAACCAGTCACTATTCCTGCAATAGTAGATGCATAGATGTATGGTTAAATAATTAGAATTCCCTTCCAAGTATTTGATAGTTGTCTTTCCTTTGGATAAACTATACTTCCTTAATGGTTATTGCATTCAAGATAGTAGTGACTTTTAACGAAACTAGAGCATATACTTTGCAGACATCATCTCAAATTTATGCTTCCAGATTGACATTTAATGAAGATCAGCATAGTACTTTGGTAGTAAGGGATGTCCAATCCTGTAACTAAAAAGGTGTTATATTGATTACATAGTTAACACACTTAATCCATTTACATAGTTCATGCCAAACTAGTAATACATGTGGAGCACAACATGTAAATATTAGACCATGTTGAGTTGCAATGAGTGTCAATTTGCTCATGTGCTAAGCCACTCAAGTGTTAAGTAGATAGACCATGCCAAGTAATTTAGGTGCTGAGTTACTAGTGGATGCTGAGAAATGCAAGTGTCAAGTCACAATATAAAGATCAGTACATGCTGACCATCAAAGACTTCTTGTACTAAGTGATACAATTTTGACATATTTTCTTGTAATTGCACAAATAACTATGTAAACAATTTTTTATCTAACTTATGATTATATTATGATATTTTTAAGATAAGAAATAATTTTTATTTGGATTCCCTATGCAATTACATGCAACTAATCAAAAAATGGGAAGAATTAAGTGGCAAAATGGATGAATCTCTATTGTAGATTCATACCTAACCCTAAGACACCTAATTCTTCTTAAGGAAGGTGATGCCCTAAATTATTTATGGAGAGATTATGGATGGATTAAAGAGAGTTGAAGAAGTGAACCAGATAGATTCCATGTAGAGCATTCAAGGTGACTTAGAAGTTATGAAGAAAGAGTGAATTGCATAATTGATTAGAGAAGAATAGAGGATAGAGAAAAGAATACAACATTAAGAAATTTGATCATGAAGGATTAATAAATTTTTTTTTAGAGGTGATCTTTTATCAAGCAAGCAAGTTCCAATCACAAGATCTATGTTGCGATATTCTAATAAGTGATTTTAGTTAAATCCTTTAAGTAGAGTAGTCCTAATAGGCTGTATGAAATCCATTAACAAGGTGCTTAATTAGTTGTAAGTTGAAATCCTCTAAGAAGGCACACTTCTAATATGGTGTTGAAATCCTCTAACAAGGTGAGACCTAATATTCTTTGTAAGGCTTTAATAGGGTAGAATTTTCACAGGGTAGATCATGTTTCATGGTCAAAACATTGTAACCTTCATTGGATACACTTTATTATTGTATTAGTTAAAATTTGTGGGTTTGATCCCCACCCCCGTTTTACCTTCCAACTTGGAGCATTTCTGGGTAATCATATCTTGTGTTATGTGTGTGAATGCTTACATGATTATATGATTTAGATGCATATGTTTTAAATGTTATTTTAGCTTACCTATTAATGCAAGTGATGAATGAATGGTGAATTTTTTATGGGTCCAAGGTTAGACTACTGATTCACCCCCCCAAGAAGTTTACCTTTCCTCTTGTAATTCCAACACTTCATCATCTCTTTTTCCTTAGCTTGTAAGTATGGATTAGCTACAGTTATAGAAACTATCTTCTACATGTCCTCCAAGACATCTGCAAGAGTCTTCTCCAAATACTTTACAGTTTTGTTTTTCTCAAAAAAATTTCTCAAAGTACCCAATAGCTCTTTGTGGTCTTCATCATCAGATCGAATAGGTACTTTAATTGATGTTCTAGCTATTGATACTATTGAAGATACAATATTCTTTCTCATTTATTGCGAGCTCTACACTCTTCTTTTCCTATGCCTCTCTCTTCTTCTCTCTTCTTCGTCTAACTTTTTCTTTTCCTCCTTTCTTTCTACTTTATCTCTTGTTCTTCTTTCCTCTTCTTTTCCTTTTCTAATTTCATATTCTTTTCTTCATCTCCTTTCCTTTTCTTTTCTTCATCTTCCCTCTTCTTTTCCTCTTCCTCTTTATCATCAGAATTAGTATAAGCGGTGATATTGCCAACAATATTTTCCCCATATGCTACAAATGGATTCCCATTTGTGTCCATAGTTATGTACATAGTATCCACTTGCATGGATTCAATACCAATGACAATGTGAGGTGGAGATAGTGATTGATGTGTCCCTTCTACCTCTTCCTCTTCACTAGAAGGTGTTTCTTCCTATACATACACTAGACTATTAGCCTTTACTTGCACACTCTCCTTTGGTATTAAGGACATATATTTCACTATCACCTCCTTTTTTTCTTACCTAACCTCCTCTTATTTTCCTCCCATTAGAAGAATTATTCTTTTTTTTTTCCCTAGCAAGGGTTCAATATCCTTCAAAAATGTCTCAAATTCCCTTTTTGGTCAAATATCACATAACTTGTTATAGGATGAGATCCTTATATTCATATCTTCTTCTACTAATCTTCTCTTCCTATTAATCAACCTATTATATAGGTCTTCTAGATCTTATTCTGAATACTATCATATATTTTATTTCTCAGAATAATATTTCTAATTAAGGAATTCTCTAATTGCCTCCTATCCATACTACCATACATACTATAAAATATATTCAACTAAAAAAATTTGTCATCATTTATAATCTACATGTTCAGATTCTCTACCTTTGGTTTTCATGCTTTGTTTTCTGTGGCTATCTTAGCTTCTTGCACATCTTTCTCAATAGGTTTATCTTCATCATCTTCATATTTTGAGCTTTCAAAACTACTCATTTGTATGGTTTTCCTTCTATTTCCAGGCTTGTCACTTCTCTACTTTACTCTATTCTTCACTTGAGGTGTAGGGTCTTGCTTAACCTTCACCAATCTCCTTGATTTTCTCTATGTGGTAGGTGCTTCCACCTCTGACTACCTTTTTTATTTCTCATAGCTTTCTATTACAAGTTTCACTTCCATAATTGTTGCATATAGTGCAATGAGAGCTTGCACACATACTTGTGCAACTATTTCTCCTTCTAAAGGTCCTTCCACTATAATAGGTGTTGCTACCAATACTTATGTTTTTTCACAAGCCTTCATCTCTAGTGTAGTTTCCTTTATCTCATTGAATTCTTTTTCGGTCATGGTAGATTCCTTGAGTATAAAATCTATGTTATTCTCTACTTTCTTTTCTCTCCTTACCATAGAGCTCAAATTCTAAAATTCTTGATCTTTCATCATATGTCCCCCATCTAGGACATTTGTATCTTGGTCAAACTTGAGTATGATCTATGCATAGCCTTTAACAAGGTATGCACTCATCTCATAGCCCATAACTCAATGAACTTCACTCTAGGTATCACTACTTCTATGCATGTGTTATCATTTTCCACCATGAAGCACAAATCATCCCTATATTTATCTACCATAGAGGGAGGTATCTTACACCTCAATTTCATCTTATACTGAAAATGCTTTATCATTTGGTCAATATAACTGTCTCTGACATTGTCAAGTTTTCACTTTAAGTTACAATCTTCATTGCACACTTACTACTATTCCAACCAATTACTCTAGGAAAATTATTAATAACATAAAAGAATAAATGATTCTATAGGGACTGAAATGTAAATATTGTGATCTTAGTTTTCATTATCTTTGCAATATTGTCCAAAAGATGCACTCTAACAATTTCATACTAATTAACTTTTCTCCTTTGAATAGCCATCACATATGTTGTATGAATGAATCTAGCCAGAAAAAAGTTTACCATTGATCCATGGTTTAACTTGTACCCTAATATTTTAGTCAACAACTTGACTACTTTATCCTAAATAAAATAAAGCATCATATTTCATTTGTCAAACTTGGTTTTCAAGTTTATCTCCACTAATTTCCTGATGGTTTTCTCATTAATAGGATTACAAACATTATTTCTAAATCCTATGACCTTGTGGATTAGGTCATTGTCATTGACAATCTATGCATCACCTAACCAAAACATATCATCATGAACTCTTCTCAGTATTATTTGGGTCTACTTATATTGTCAAATTTTGTGTAGAACATATACTTCAAAAAATTCAAATCTTCAAGATGTGCATACTTAGACTTTAGGGACAAGTCATTATTACACATGATTCATAAATCCTTGTGAATCACCTCATCACCTATACTCTCAATTTTGGAATTTATATAATTCCTTATATCCTCTACATCTAACACATTTTGAGGAACTTATAAGATACACCTATAGGATCATCGAGTAAAGAAAAAAATGGGTATTTCTTCAAATCATACCTTCGTCTATCACTAACATCATGGAATCTTTGACTAGCCATTCTTCAATAACTATAAATACTTTAGGAAATTGGATTCAATACACCGTAAAATACCACAAATTCTCAATTTTAGGACTTCTACGACATTAAACTTCACAAACTTGCTTTGTACTTCAATTTTTATCAAATCGCTCTTCAATTTACTCAAGACACTTCACATGAACAAATGGGACATCAAATCTTGTTTGTAATCCTTAAATGATATCAAATCACACTATATAATAAATACATATTTACCACAAAATTTGAATACTATCTTTGTTTACCAATGACCTTGATCTTACAATTCTCCCTTACTGTGATCATATCAAGACTTGAACATTGAAATGTATTTTTCTCTCTGTCTTATACCTTCTATTAATTGCACAATCTTTAACTCACTCTCTAACATCAATTTTGACCCTTGATGCTCTCGTGCTTACTATAATCACTTAATTTAGATAGGTTGAGTCACAAAAAATCTATGAACTTTCAACTTTCCATTAGGTGCATCAAATAATTCCTCTTCTAATATTGTAAGTGAACTCTCTTGATTACAAGCCTTCACAAATGCTTGTTTGAATTTCTCAACATGTTCCTTGGCTACTTCTTTTTGACTATTGTTGCCTCCATTTTCATTCCTTCTATCATTCCTATTGTTCCTTTTGTGATTGTGGTTCCTTTAAATTTTCCTTCTGTCTATTCTATAGAATCTTGCTATGTGTCCAAGTTTATTGCATAACTAACATACAGGTGTATTTCTCCTTTTATTGTTCCCATTCTCACTCTTAGGTCCTTTGCAATTCCTTGCAATATGTCTAGGATTGTTACATTTGTAACAAACAAACTACTTCCTCTCACCATTAGGTTTATCTCCATCATTAAATCTGCTCTATGATCTACTTCTTCCATTACCTATAGGTCTAATATTCCTCAACATTCTACTATTCTTATTATCATAAAAAAAACTAGGTTTCTTACATTCTACTACCTTATGTTCATAACCATGACAATTATAACAATAGAAATTAGTAATGGGTTTAAAAGACTTACTTGTACAATCTCTCTTCATATGTCCAACTTGATTGCATATGAAACATCTACATTTGATTCATGTCTTACCTCTTTGGATGAATCATCTTCCTTAGTTCTTCAACTTTCTCTATTGTTCTAAGTTCATCAAATATCTTTGTCTATTCAGTTTTCTTAGCTTCATCAAACCACTTTCACTTTTCCTTAGGGATTTCTAGTACAAAATCTAGTTCTATCCTAATCTCATCTTTCTTTGTTGACTTCTCTCCAAGAACATTTCTAAGGCCTATCTTGTCATAAGAAGCTCTTTGATGAAATATGTATTCATCAATTTTTTCATAACTTGTGTAAAGTTTTTCTAACTGTTGTTTTGATAATATCAATTCTCCTTTCACAATGATATTGTATTTTTCCAACTATGCATACTCTATCTAATATAATCTAATTCAAATGTCACTTGGCTTAAGTCGTATGTAAGGTTACTTTCTTTAGATTTAAGATCAGGTTCACTATTATTGCCACTAGTCTTAAGACTCAACTTAAGTTCAAAAATTTTCAACTCATGTTTCAAGATCTCATTCTATTTGTTAAAATTTTTTTGTATCATCATTAAAACTAGTCTATGCAAATGGTTCCTTTCTAGATTTTAGATTATCAATATCATCTTTTAGTTTGCCAATGTAAAAATGTTCATCTTTGTATCTATCTTTCAAGTTGTCTCTCTCTTCAATAAGTAGGTCAATCTGTTGATGAGCTTCTTCAAGATTCTTCTTCAACTATTCCATATTCACTGTGATCTTACTAAATTTCTTAAGTCTCTTCAAAGTAACTATGCTGTAATACCAATTGTGATAATATTGAGTGTGAGGGGTGAATCAATATTCTAAAAACTTTTTCCCACAATTGAATATTGTTAATTACATTATAACTTGGATTTTAAAGTTAACCAATA
Source organism: Cupressus sempervirens (assembly GCA_028749045.1). Classification (NCBI taxonomy): domain Eukaryota; kingdom Viridiplantae; phylum Streptophyta; class Pinopsida; order Cupressales; family Cupressaceae; genus Cupressus; species Cupressus sempervirens. The sequence goes on along the minus strand of CM053791.1, from coordinate 740,902,190 downwards.
ATGTTGAACAATAAATATAATCATACACATAGAGAACTCATAAAACTATTATTTCTTAACTAGGGAAACCCTAGCCAAGGGAAAAACCTCAGTGGGGATGATACTTACTAGATGATTTAGTAAATAATATGCTTTGGTTAAGGATATTAACCATGTTAGGAGTCTATGAAGCACATATAGTGTTTTGAGTCCTTCTTAGAGGACCATGCCTCGTTACAAGCCTCAACCTTGTTAGGAGTTTCTAGGTCAATTAAAATGTATTCAAGAAGAGCCCATTTCCCTACAAATGCAATTATACAATTTTAGTTCCTTCATAGAATAGATATACACACAATACTTGCTTGTTGTTGCAACCCGCACTACCTCTAATCTTTATATCAGATTTTGGATGACATAAGCTTGCAAATGCTTATCAAAATAGTTTTCATGTCATATCTAATCATGTAACTTCCATAGTATCTATGCATCACATCTATTCATAGTGAAACACTTATACATTATTTACACAAGTTCTTTACTTATATCTTTCACATTCACAAATTGTTGCTCAATCAGCTTCCATGACTTCACACGCTTGACATAATATAAAATAATATCCACATAGTTAGCTTAACATGACTTAGTAATTATTTTGAAATCAAAATAATTTCTGAAGTCATACAGCTCTATTTTTTTCTATGTTGTATTCTTTACTATTAAATAGTAGCACAATTAAACTTATAATAACATGCATTGTACTAACTATACAAACATGTGCACTAGTACACATCATCATGAAAATGTTACAACCATTCCTCAACTATGCATTAAGCTAATTTTTTGCACATCATCCACACTATTAAGATCTATGCAATGTACTCCTACAAACTATCTAATACTTAGACAAGTTTTTGTCTCAAAATACGTAAATACAATTTTGAATATATGTCCGTAAATGACAACCATCGATACATCTAATTGACTATATTGCCAACAATTCAATTTGATGTTCCTAGCTCAGCTATTGATCCCATTTTAAAGAAATTTGGGGCTTTTTGAAAAAAAATCAAGGAGATGGATGCTTTCACATCATCAGGACTCGTTAAAGTAGCACAAGTTAACTACAAATTCAAGCACACTTCAGGAATTCATGGGTGTCTATTGCGGCTAGAAATTAGCCTAGGATCTAGGTGGTAACAAAATGAATATAGGGAACATGAGTGAAGTTCTAGTTCTCCGGTTTTGTCAACCTCTTTTTTGATTTTTTTTTGTCTCAAAATTTTGTGTATGCTTGTCCTTCTTGAACTTTCCATTCTTATAACTAAATTTTTCCTTGTCGAGGGTGATTGGGTTTTTTAGGGAGACCCCCTCTAATGTTTTATTATTTAAGACATGTCTAAATTATGATAAATTGGAGGAGATAAGAGGAAAAAATATGCTAGATTCTGATTCTATGATAGTATGAAAGATGATATGTTATCTTTTTGAAATGGTATGAATGAAATTGAAAAATATTCAGTATCATATTCAATTTGTAGTTTAACCTATGAATTATTGCATATGGGAGTGTTTTATTAGTTGAATAAGGTGTTAGAATCATAAATTAAATCTTGAAATATTTATATGTCAATATTCCTTAAGGATTCATAGAATCAACCTTGTCTATGCTTAAAAAAATTATAAGTTCAAATAGGTTTGTGTCCTACATTAAACTTATTACTTATCAAGTAGAAATAGAGTCTATGTATTATTTTGATTTACTATAATTTATTAAACATACAACTTATTGTAAACTAGTTGTAAAAACCACAAGTTGAACTTAAAAGATATTATAAATCTTCTAAGGAGCATTGCCTGATTAAATTTGGAGAAAAGATAGTTTCTTGAATCTTTCCAATAGTGGTGATCGATATCAATTTTCCTAATATGAGTATAGGGCATGTTTGAAGAAAGAAGTGGATAATCTAGTATTGTAAAAGTAAAGAATATATTTAAATGAGGATAGACTATGGTTTTGATACATAACAAAAAATTTATTGTATGACAACCAAACTTAGGTTTTCATGACACCTAGTAAGACGTTGTCTTAGATTTGAAAATGGTTGCTTGGAGCAAAAGGGCCAACAATTGTGAATAACAAAAAATTCTAAGGTTCTCGCAAGAAGAAGAAGAATCGTCATAAATATTGAGAGGTATCCCCATTACTTAAGAAAGAAAAGTTGTAGATAGGGTAGAAAAAAATCCTATGAGGAATTAAACTTTGTGAAAGTATTTGGTCATTCAAACCTTGTAGAACCAAAATATACTAGGGCTAAAAGATACAAAGGTTTAACAGATCTAGATTTTGAAGCAGTAAAAAGATTGAATTTATTCTCCAATATCACATAAATGAGGAGTATAAGAATAAAATCTAGTAGAAGACACACTTCCCTACCCCGAGTTAGTGAACCCTCTTTGGTATTTAAAGTTCTTACTTCCCTAGGAACTTTTACTCCTATTTGTATAAATAGTTAGCCTTTGAACTTCACACTACCTAGGATGGCTCTAAATCCTCGGGGACAAGCTAGGGAACCTCTATCATTAGGAGGTAATCTTGGATCTTTACCTAAAGGGTTAAAATATGTACTTACCATTTTTAGAGGTGATGGAAAGATATCTATGAAAGACCACTTAATTGAATTGCATTTAATTCCTCTTATAGAATTTTAGATATTCCTAGAGAAGATGTGGTTATTCATCTCTTTGTAAGAACTCTTATTGATAGTGCTACATATAGGTTTCATTGTTTCCCTCAAGCATCCATTACTTCTTGGGATGAAATGGTGCGGTCTTTTGAATCCATGTGCAAGATACCTGAAGATGAACATACTCTCCTCCTTCAATTAACACAACTAAAAAGAGAAATACATCAGCCAATGCGAGATTTTGTGGTAAGATTTAATAAGATCCTACAGAGAATTCTTATAGCTTCTAGACCTAATGTTGAAAATAAAAAGTGATTTTTCATTAATTTAATGCCCCCTAATATAAATTTTTATTTTTAGAAGGATGGTGTTTGAGACTTAGTTGCTAAACAAAGGTTGGCTATTCAATTAGAAGATATGTTGATAACTATTGCAAACTAAAAGTGTGATGCACAATATTAAAATACATCATCATTAACTATCACTAATAAAATTGTTCAAAGGTTTCTAAATGATGTTTTGGCATTGAAAGACAATGTCATCCTAACTCTTATTATAAAAATCCTCATCAATATCTTGAGAAAAGACAATATAATACCCCACAAATGAAGACCTCGACATATTCTTAGCCCCATGGTAAGATTGAAGCTACTTTGGGAAAAGAAACAATGTACACCTCTCATGTGCCTACTAATAACAATGGAGCTACTTGCTTGGATTGGTTTAGGTGTCTATAGTTAAACACCACAAAGGATGAACTTAGAGATGAGACCTCAGAAGAAGACCTAGGACCTTTTAGAATTGTTAGTTTTTTGTATGTGGAATACAAATCAGATGAGGAAGAAATGAGATATATTCTAGCCACTCTTAATGATCATGTTTGCATTGTCTCAATAAGGAACTAGAAATCAACAAATTTTTTATAAATTGGTTACACTCAAAATACAATTCCAGAAGGGAAGGACCACTTCAAGAATCCCCCAAATTTAAAATTAGGGATCAAGGTTAAGTCAAATCAAAAGAACATTGTGAGTTCTTCTCCTTCATCTTCTAGTTCTTTTGACATTATATATTTTTGTAGAAAATTCACCATTATGATTTATATTTTTGATTACTTAAAGTATAATCCCAAAGAACTAGATAGATTGGTTCCATATGTTGGAGGTGATGCCTGATCAAACTCACAAACCAATAATATAGAACATGTACCACCATTAGTTGAATCCCCTAATTTTGTATACAAGGATTCTCTTGATATCCCACAAAGCCTAGGAGGTTCAAAAATATTGGAAATGGATGGAAGAAATAGTAAACCAAAACATTTTTATGTTACTTTTTTACTTAATGGTAGAAAATTGAGTAGTTATATCATGGACCCAAGAGCTTCTGACAATATTATGCCTGAATCCATGGGTAAAAGAACAGATCTGTGTCATCATTAATGATACCAAAACCTATTTTGGTCAAATCTCATTTCTCTATCAAAACTCAATTTTTTTCAAAAACTAAAAATACCCTTTTATAGATCTCAGATTCAATATCATCATTATATAAATTTTTGAGTGTTTTGATTAGTTATAATATGTTATAATCTCAAAATATTATAAGTCAATATTTAAACATTTTAGAAGATGCTCCCTCAAAAAAGGAAAAAAAAATAGTAAATCATATAAAAAAAATAAAAATTTATATTTGTCTTTAGAGGAGAGAAACCTCTTCATGAATATGTATGTTTTTTTCAAGAAGGTATAGATTTGATAGGGAAGTTTTGATGGGAGGAAAAAATTGTTGGATTCTGATAAGGTCAAACTTGAGTACTTATAACAAAGAAAATATACATCAAAAATAATTATTTCTTTTTTTTTTCACTAGCTATACATGTCATCTATAAGATATTTTCAATTTAGAACAATAAAAGATGATTTGCATATACTTGTTTGACGGGAACTACATCCTATATTTTTTATAGTTAAAAAAGGGACTTCAAAATAAAATAAAATGAATAAATTCTTACTCAAAAAAATTATAAAAATTATAGGCATAAAATTCATCCAATTCTACACATTTCATCAGTTTACATCATCTTCATATTTTAAGCACAAATACAATTTTTTTTGTCATTAATGTTGAACTTTCGCATTCTGATATCACATTTCTTTATAAAATGTGACACAGGTTTGTGCTTTTATCCCCATTGTAAAATCTTTAGATCTTACTCACACAAAAAAAATTGGTGAATGATATTCAATGGATGGTAAACAAGTCACCTTAGTGGGGCAAGTGGAAGATGCTCAAGCCATCTTAGCAGCTTGAAAAGACAAGAGAGTTACGTTAACAATATTAGTTGTTGATATCTCTACAAGTTGTGGAATGTTATTCAAAAAGAATTTTTGTAAAGACATTGTGGGTTGGGGGAGGGGGAGGAATTAAAATGGATTAGATAGAATTCATCGTACCTATTAGAAAGATAAAAATCAACTTGGAACCTGAACCTAAAAATAAGTACATCATTTTTCACTTAAATGATCTTAAGGCTCAAATTCTATATCATGAATATCAATGTGGGAATTATGCAATCCTACCATAATCAAGATTAGAACCCATGATAAAGCTCATAAATTAAGAATCTATTATTTTGAAAATGGATTTTGATGGTAGTGCCTCAAGTACAAGCTCATGGGCTAGAGTGTTATTGATTTCTCCTTCTAGAAAATGCTTTCCTTTTTCATTCAAGTTGTATTTTAAAAATAACAACAATGCTACTTAATATGAGGCTATGCTCTTAGGACTATCAGAAGTAAGATTCAAGGGAATACATTGTTTACAAGTTAAAGGTGATGCTAAAATCATTGTAAACCAAGTTAGGAAAGGATACATTGTGAAGAATTCTAGATTAAAGCATTACAGGAACAAGGTATGGGATGAGCTTAATTTATTTGATGCTTTCTCTATTGAAGTCATTCCTAGAAGATGGAATACATAGACAGATTCATTAGGAGTGCCCACCTCACTTTTTTACCTCATATTGATTTGGAGATGCATAATAATAGGGTCAAAATGATCTATCATATGTGTATTCAAGATAATGTAGACCTTTGCTAGGTTTTCAACAAAAAATCATAGATTGAAGACTTCCTCAATTGTGCAAGCTTTTTTTCTCACATATATTTCGAATGTTAAAAAAATTATTGTAAAGAAACATGTGTTGGAACAAGTGATGATCAAGATGTGGTCTAGTTAAAGGGAAAAAAACTTCCTAAAGGTATGATTTTAGTAGAAACAATGTTTTCAAATAGAGATGATAGTTTGCATACATTGAATCCATGTCATCTTGATACTTCCAAATTATATGATAAAGTAAATGTTGGCATTGAGAATGAACCAAGATGGATTGTGGCTAGCAGAAGCTATTCTCTATATGCGAGGGATAAGATCAAAGCTCTATTATTAGAGTATAGGGAAATATTTTCTTGTGGATACAAAAATCTAAATAATTTCAAAGATGGTTGTTTTAGACATCACATTCCTCTAAAGCCAGATGTCATTCCTTTCCAATAGAAAATGAGAAAATATAATCCTAAAGTCTCTAAAACCATTATAAAAGAAGTAGATAATATTTTTAAAATAAGGATTATCCATGAAATTTATCACTCAACTTGGGTAGCCAATATTGATTTTGTAAGGAAAAATAAGGGTGAGATCATAATTTGTGTAGATTTTTGCAATCTGAATCAAGCCACTCTTAAAGATAATTATGTCCTACTCATAATGGAACATGTCCTTGAAAGTATAATTGGCTCTAAAATGATTTCTATGTTAGATGGGTTTTCCCCTTACAATTAGATGAGTATGGCTAAATAAGACTAGCACGAAACAACTTTCATAACCCCTTGTAGGACCCATGCTTACACCAGGATGCCATTTGGTTTGATCAATGTAGGAGAAACTTTCCAAAGGGCCATGATTTCATCATTTAGGGATTTGAAGAATAAAGTCAGAGTAATATATTTGGATGACCTTGTTGTATTCTTGAGACAAAGAAAATAAAATTTGAGAGAGTTTCAAGTTGTCCTATAGAGATGATCTCCCTTAATCCAATGAACTCCATCTTTTTCATGGAGGAAGGAAAACTCCTAGGGCATGTTGTCTTGAAAGAAGGAATAAAAATAGACCCAAAAAAGGTAAAGGCCATTCAAAAATTAAAACTTCCAACTAATAGAAATGGAGACAAATCCTTCTTTGGATAAATAGATTTCTTGAGAGTCTTTGTTCCTAAATTTTTAGAAATAACCAAGAATATTTGAGATATGATGAGTGAAAAAGAACATTTTAGATGGAATGATGAAGGGAGAAAATATTTCAATCAAATCAAAACAACCATAGCTAATGCTCCTATGTTAAGAAATCCATATTATAAGAAGAAATTTATTATATTTTGTTGTGCTTCAGAGCACACCCTTTCTGGAATGCTTATTGAGAAAAATGACCAAGAAGTAGAAGTGGCTATCAGATTCATGAGTTACCCATTGAAGAAAAATGAACTCAAATACTCCCTAATAGAGAAGAAACTTTATGGAGCTCTAAAGATTGTTAATCACTTTAGATAATATATTTTTCATTCCCCTTCAATTGTATACATTCAAGACTCTATCATAAAAAGTATTCTAACAAAATAGAAGGCTAGAGTAAATAGAAGGGGAACTTGGACAATACAGATAAAAGAATACAATCTCACCTTGAAGCCCACAATATTATTCAATGCTAAAGGTCTTTGCATATTGATTGGAAAAATGATAATTTTCCCAAACCTAATTATGTATAGGAATCTAAGTTATTATTGGTAATTATATTTGACCCTTGGTTCTCTAATATTGCTCATTATTTGACTTATAGAGAATTTCCAAAAATCTATTTTCTTAGTAGAAAAGAGATCTAGGGCTTAAATAAAATAAATATGTGATATCACAAGGATTCTTATATAAATGAGGTCTAGATGGAACTTTCTTAATGTGTGTTGACAAGACTCAAAAACAAAAATTCTTAAAGTTTTTCATAGTGATTCTTGTGGTGGAAATTTCTCATCTAGAACAACTTCCTTTAAAATTTTGAGGAATTTTTTTTATTGTTGTTGTATATTCCAAGATAGTTATGCATATATAAAGAATTCTAAGAAGAGTAAATTTTTCATGGGAAAACCTTAGTTATCTAGTTTTTAGAAATAGTATCATTTGATGAACCTTTCAAAAAATGTGGTCTAAAATTTATAAATTTTATAAATTGTACCTTGAATGCTAGTTACTCTTACATTCTCATAGCCACTCATTATTTACTATCTGGGTTAAAGTAATTGCCATCAAGAAACAAGTTCTCAATTTGTTTGGGATTTCTTAAAAGTGGACATTTTGTCTCATTTTGGAGCACCTCATAAAATAGTTTCTAATAATGCAACATATTTCTCATCTCAATAATTGACATCATTCTATTATCATGATAATATTTTCCTACCTCATTCTTTAGATTATTTTCCCTAGCAAAATGGATGAGCCAAATCAAGTAATAAAAACTTGATGGCCATTATGGAAAAAGATCATAACAGAGAACACAAAGGATTCACATAAGAAACTGTATGACATGCTTTGGGAAAATAAGACTACTCCTAAAAGATAAATTGGTATGAATCCATTTGTAATAGAATGCAGAGTAGGTGCTCAAGTACTTTTTGCTTTGGAATTAGTTGTAGAAAAATTAAAATTAGTTGTTGATGATGAAGAATTCCAAAATTCTCTTAAGAGAAGATCATATAGCTTACCATATTGGAGGAAGAAAGAGATAGACCACCAGTCCACATTACAAAACATCAGATGAGAGTCAAGAAAAATTTTGATAAGAGAGAAAAGCCAAGAAGGTTGATGCTAGGAGATCAAATACTTCTATGGGATAAATGTAGAGAGGAAAATTTGAATAAATTTGGAAGGGACATTTTTTTTAAAATTTGGGATTAAATTAGTTCAAATGAATTCAAGTTAGCTTATCTTGATTGTGAGATCCTACCATTTAGATACAATCACCAAGATCTTAAACTTTTTAAGATCTAATTTCTTCTTTCAATTTTCCTTTTGGACATATTCGTTTTCATGTTTCTCATTTTATTTGTTCTTTATTTTTATATTTTTCCTTTTCTTTTTCTTACCCTTTGTCCTCCATAATTTTTGGTTCTCTTTATTTCAAGAAACCTAGTCCCCAATCAGATCGATTGTTAGTTTGTGTTTTATTTGAAGAGTCACCTTTTTCTTTGGTTCTCGTTTCTTTTGAAATATTAGCTTTGATCATTCTCATGTTTTGAGCCAATCTATCCTATTAATAGTGTCAATACCCCCAAAACAAAGAGCTCTCTAAACCATATAATATTTTCAACTATTTTGTACCTTTTGAACCATTTTGAACCAAGTTTAGACTAGTTCAAAATAGTTCAGTGCTCTGAAAGTTGTTATTAGTAAAAGAAGTGGGCCTTGAGAATATTTTGCTAATATAAAAAGTAAATAAAAATGATTGTTGAATCCTCAAAATGAGAAAAAAGCCAACCATAAAAGTTCCACTATATGTCTTGTAATCATTAAATGGTAGGTACCCACAAATCGAGGCTCTTTAAATCAAGCAAGTCACTCATATGTCAAAATTATCATGATAAAGTAAAAGGGAAAAACTGAAATAATCTCACTTATGATAGCTATTGTCATAAAACCTAGTGTACCCTATGATCTAAACAAATAATTCTCATATATTACTACTTCTTTCAATCTTTCTTGAACTTAACTAAAGATTCAGTCTATTATAAATTTTAAATATATTTCCCTTTGAAAAAATTAGTTGTGAGAAAATGATTATGGACCAAGAAGTTCAATAAGTCACCACTACATGCAGAAGGTAACTCTCTCACGTTTTTCTAAATTCAAATTTTTAGCAAGATTTCCTTTGGGTTTATTAAGTTTTTTTGCATTTCTTGTTTGAGCTCACAAAAGAAATTAGCTTTGAATTTCTTTGGGATCTATTTGAGTATGCATTATCAAGGCCTTGTGATAACTAATACTGATCTAATGGGAGTTACCATAGATGAAATTTATGATAAATTCTTGTCAAATGTAAAACTTGAATTCAGGAGTGAAAATTTAGATAGTGGGATTCTACATGGTTTAGCCTTTCACCAAGTTGTAACAAGCCCCAAATTAGTCTTGGAATGCACCAAACACTATGACATTAGGTCCCACCACATCAAAAGGAATGATGGAAGCATCATGCTCTCTTTTTATCATGATTCCATTACCTCTATTTTTAAAATCCCTCATGAGACCTTTGTTGATTTCACTCCAACTCATTCCCTTGCCAACTTCATTGAGAATTCTGTAAAGAACTGCTAAGTAATAGCCCAACATTAGATATAGGAGTTCTACAAGGAAGGCTCAAGACTTCTTGAAACCCTAATTAAAGATCATATGAAACCCCATATCCATGATCTAGTATTGTTTCTACATAGAGTTAGAGGCTTTTCCAAAGCACAACTTTTTGAATACTTTATGTTTTATTTCATTCAAATTATCTTGGAGAGAAAGTAATATATTAATTATGCTAAAATTATATCAATCTCACTAAGGAATGAACTAAAACTAACATAAACTATAAAGAATGATTTCTTTATATCTTCATACATCATCTACTACTTGGTTTGCATCAAAAATCTTACTCAACTACCATAGAAACCCTGGACTGGTGATATTTTTTTTTATAGCTACTACCAATATTTGTAAAATAATCATGCCCTCAATGATTATAGTAAAGTTCATGATGTCTTTCTAGGTAGATGGTGTTTTGAGTTATGAGGAAGAATGAGATTAATAGTTTCACAAGAAGCCTTACTGTTGGTTCAGATATGTGGTGATCTATTTTCTCAACTCCCTCATTTCACCTATTTGTGAGTAGGAGACTTTGAAGAAGCGTTAGAAATAGGGAATACTAAGAAGGGGGCAATGTGAATCAATATTCTTAAAAAAATTGTTTCAAACTAGATATTATTTATTTCTTTGAACCATGCATAAGAAAGTAAACAAATAATGTTGAATAGTAATAATAACCATGCATAAAGAGAACTCATAACACCATATCTTGTTAGCTAGGAAACCTTGGACAAGGGAAAGGTCTAGTGGTGATGATATCCACTAGATGATTTATTAAGAGAAATTTTCCTTGTTAGAGGATAGACCCTTTTAGGAATCTATAAAAGCATTCAATACATAGGATTCCTTGTTAGGAGATTCCAACCCTATTAGGCATTGTAGTAAAATGGATGCAAGAAGAGATCATTGCACAAACAACTAATTAATACTCAATTATATGTATGTTGTACCTTCTTTCTCACTAATCTCTAACCTCATCTCAATCTTGGATCACAAAATCAAGTTCTCAAAAACTTTGCATAAATCACTTCACAAAAAGCTTGCATATCACTTTTCACATCACAATGTACACTTAATCTTGCAAGATATTCTTTGTAAAAATACCATTCCTTTACAAAAAATTATTTCTAGGATGGCTAAGACCACAATATACTTTTCCAACTTAGATTGGATATCTAGGATGTCGGCCCTAATTGGTCAAGTAATTATTTTGTAAACAAAATAATTCCTTTACCTTTAATTCCATTGTTCTAATCACTGATAAATTGTGAATATCTCTTTTTTGTACTATTTGTACTAATGTATGATATTTTACACATCATCATGAAAATGTATACTGATTCCATCTAACCTCTCTCTCACGGATAATATCATATAAATAAGTTATACATCAAAACAATACACTAATTTAAACCAGTTTCATACTTAGACAATTTTCTAAGTACCAGAAGCTAAGTGTATTTATTACCAAGGTTTTCTACAATATGTACATCATGTGTTTCCATTAATGACAACAATTACATCACTACATATATTTAATTTTCCATAATCTTCCCTTTTGGCATTAATGACAACAAATTAAAGAAAATTGGCTAAGTGATAAAACTTTATCAAAACTTACAATACTTATTATCTATTACATTATGTATATTTCATATTACAAATGATCCCCCTTTTGATAAGATTTCTTACATACATAACTTACTACACAATTTTCTTCTACACTTCTCTCCCTTTGACATCAATGACAAAGGTTGCAAAGTTAAAAACTGTTAAAATTCTCGTCTTGCTACCTCAAGCTATTATTAAATTCATACAATCATCAAAATTTTCCTTTGAATTGTTCATACCTTTCTTGAATATTTCCTTTGTTGCTTCAATAGTAGTGAGCATTGCACATAAGGCATATGATTCAATCTCAATTGCATTAAGGTTAGAGTAGGTGAAATTGGCATAAGTGTCCTTTTGTTTGACATATTCTTCCAACTGTGTCTCAATGGATGATATCTTCAAAGAAACAAATTCTCTGAATTCTAATAGTATTCTCAAAATTTTATCTTCTTCAAGTTGTAGTTTCCTAATTTCTATGTGAACACTGACAACTTATCCTTCAAACTCATTAACTCTGCAAGAGGGTTGCTATATATGACTAGTTAGAGCTTCCATCTCACTCAGCTTCCCTTGACTCTTACTATACAAATATTTGGTCAACTTATGAGATAAAGTACATTTGATGTACAATACCTTACCAACTTGCTGAAATCTTCGGAGTTCCTTGATACAAGTATCAAGACTCAAAAAATAATTCTAAGTATTTTGAAACATGGTGCTAAAAAGATTAGCATCATATGAAATTTGAGTCCTAGACTCAACAACATTCAAAAAAATTTTAAACACATTATCAAGTGATTTTACAACTACTTGATCTCTTTGTTTGGGGTCTACTTCTATATGTTTGGCTATGAGGGTGTTGTGCAATCTGTCAGTCACCTTTGTTAATGCTCTCTATAGACTCTTGACTTTTCTCTTCTTCTCAATAAATTTTTTCAAGGATGAGATCAATTTAGATTGATCATCATCATCACTTGTAAGGTTAGCAAGAGATATAGGAGTGGAAGAGCTAGATTCTTTCACCTCATCTTCCTCTTGTTTATTTTCTACTACCTTCTTTGATTTTCTATCTTCTTTTTCCTTCTCCTCTTTTTCTTTTCTTTCTTTTACTTTCTTTTCATTTTCTTCTTCTCTCTGCTTCTTCTCATCTTGAAGAAATTTTAGATTGACTTCTTCAATATTCTTCTTTTATTATTCAAGCTATCTTTCATTTGCCTCCATTAGTCTCAACTAATCTAAATATCTTTAGAATGGGGCTCAGGATGATCAAAACTTATGAAAGGATTTTCATCAATGTTAACTATAGCACTTGTTTGATCAATATGCATAGTAACGCCACTTATTAATACTTCCAAAGTTTTCCCTACTGTGGTAGGAGTTGTCTCTACCTCAACCATCATTTTGTTGATAGATATAATAGTTGAACTTCCTATTTTATTCTTATCACCTTCCATAAATAGAATTGGCCTTATTTTTTTCTATAGATAGGGTGCTAGTTTACCCATCAATTTCCTTATTTATTCTTCATCTTCTATCTTCCATATAGTTCTTATAATTTATTTCTAAAGTTCAATATCTTTTTCTCGAACTGGTGCCTTCTTTGCTATAAGTTTTCCATAGAATTTCTAATTGGAAAAACCTCTAATGTCTTTAAGTCTCAAGTTATTAAGAATCATATATCTCATAGTAGAGATATCATTCTATTCTTTCTCAATACCATTGTACAAATAATAAAACTTATTCATCTGGACAAAGTTCCCTTCATTAACAATAGCTATGTTAATCTTCTCTATCTTTGGTTTCTATGGTTTCCTTGTTTTATCTATTGGCTACTTGGAAATAATAACTTTCTCTAGTAGTTTTCTTCTTGTTTCTCTACTTCTTCTTCATCACTGGCATCTTCAATTGTCATCAATATCTTCTTTCTTTTCTTTGGTCTAGTATCTTACTACTTAACTCTTTTTTACTACCTTTCAGATCTTCTTGGTCATTTTGATGATACAACAACATATGGGATGCTCTTTTCTATAGGATTTTCTACAATGGATACATGAGATGCTTGGACAATTGACAGAGGTGTCATATACATTACACCTTGTTCAACAATTTGTTTTAGTCTAGAGATTATTTATCTAATTTCCTATGATTTTTCTTCTAACATACCAACCTAAAATAGTGCTTTCTTCACTATAGTTACAATCTTCTTATGAGTTAACATCGTATCACCAGATGGGGATGTGGCCCCTATAGCCCCCCTATTTTCTCGCATGTTTAGAATATGTAGGATGCTTGATCTACTTTAGATTTCAGCATTAAATCAATATAACCAATAGCTACATCATCACTTAACTCATAACCTAAGGGCTCAAGAAATGTTTCTCAAGGTTCTACTACTTCAATATAAGTTAGGTCTATATCCCCCATAAAAGATATCTCATTCTTAAGTCTATCAACAATTATAGGGGCAATTATGAATCTCTATTTCATCTCATTTTGAAATGTCCTTATAATAAGATTTCCATTGTCCAAGATTTTCTCTACTGGATGCCTTCTACAAACATCTCTTATCTTGTCCATAGTGCATTTTCACTACTCATTACATCAATAACTGATAGAAATGGAAATATCTTAAGTTTTTGAAAGAAAATATGATTAATCAGAGATTGGAATCTAAATACAACATTCTTAGTTCTCTTAATCTTCTCCAAATTATCAAGGAGTTGTACTCCTAGAATCTCACTTAAATTTACTTTCTCCTTCTCAATGCAAATCTTATAGGGTGAATAGATAAAACCAACTAACAACTCATCACTCTTAGAACTTGCACAAATAGAATATGCAATGGTTCTAATTAAGAATATAATATCATGTTGTCTTATGGTGCTGATCAACATTGGCTTACCATTATAAACTACCTTAGTATAATTTTCAACCTTTTTCTTAACTAGTTTCTCATCACTAGGTACACTGCCTTGTTTTCTAAGAATAGTGACCTCATGAATAAGGTCAACATAGATGCTAACTACATCTTCTCCCATACAAATCTTTCCATTATGAATTATACTTAATATAGTTTGAGTCCACACTCTAGTATCAAGTTTGTAGTAAAAGTGATATCTAACTAAGTCTAAATCCCTCAAGTGCTCATGTCTAGGCTTAAAAATCATATCATGATTGAAATTTTTTCCATATATTTGTTCATAAACTCACTTCCAATAGTTTCAAACTTCCTACATGAGTAGCTTCCCATGTCTTCGAAGTAAACCATGTTGTTCAGAGTAATTAATAAAGATAAATTATGGTTTTGCTCTAGTTTTTTCATAGGAACAGCCTTTAATTTAAGTCTCTCAATATTCTCAACATTTTCGACTATAGAAATATCCATCATTACCCCAAATAGAATTTTATCAAAAAAAAAATTGTGCAAAAAATGATACAATACTTTTTTTTAAGTAGGGTTTTGCTAAAAACCACTTTTCCAATTTTCCTTTCAGTCCTCTAGAAGATTTTGAGATTATCACAATGTGAAAATAATCAAGCTTGTACTCTATTTATTTAGTTGGGACTTTCATTAATTACATACTTTGCTAACTCGGAAAAGTTATTTATTTTGTTGTGAAATCAAATATCTTCTCAAGATCATCTATCTGAGGCTCACTATAGCTTCCTTTCATCATGAAAATTATTTATAAAACTTCACTTCATGAAATTTGTTGTAGAAACATATATTTCATCTTCTTTCACAGAATGAAGTTTCTCTATTATACCTGTAACTTCTATTTCCTTCGTGACTTGTTTTAATAATCTCCAAATTACAAGAAAGATTAACTAAAATCCAAAATCATTAAGATACATCTTCTCACAACCTCACTACTCATAGCTCAATCTATAAATAAAGTTTCCAATTCTAGTATTGTGAACAACCTTAATTCAACTTGGTTGAATCAAACTTGATCACTGACTTTGATTTTCCTATCTTAGCATCATCTAACTTTTCCTCTAAGATATCTAATCCCTTTATAAATACCTCATTAAGTTCTTCTCAAAGTTTACTAACTACATTTTTAGATCTTCATTGACTTTCTTAGTTCTGGAGTTACTTTCATGATTTCTTCTATTATTTCCAAAGTTTCTTGCATTGTTGGTTTTATTTTCAAAGTTTCTTTCATGATTCCTTCTATCATTTCTAAAGTTCCTTCAGTTGTTTCTTTTATCCATTCTATAGTACTTTGGTGTATGTGCAAATGTTTTGCATAACTGACATACTGGGTTCTACTACTAGGATTTTATTGATTGATAGGTGCTTGATAGTTTTGGGCTATGTGACCAAAGTTGTTATGCTTAGAACACATGATTTTCTTTCTTTCTTCTTAAGGTCTTCTTTCTCTTGATGTCCTTTCATTGAATCTTCTTCTATCTATAGGGTTACTATTTCCACACATTCTACTATTTATTCTATCATTATCATATTTAGGTTTCCTACAATCAATTGCATTATGACAAATACCATGACAATTATGATAGTTAAATTTTGTAACATGATTAAATGACTTAATTGTACAATCTCTTTTCATATGACCTATTTCATTACATGAAAAACACTTACCTCTAAATTCATACTTGGTTTCCTTAGGAGATTCCACTTTCTTAGGTTCATCCAATTTCTCAGTTTCCTTCTCTTGTCCAACATATTTTGATTTATTAGAACATTGATTGGATTCAATCTTATCATTAGATTTATATTTCTCTTTTGAATTAGATCTACTTTTAGTTTTCTTTTTAGACATGTTAAATAGATAACCAAGACTAGTCTTATCATAGGTAGCTCTTTGTATTGACATTGATTCATCAAGCTTTTCTCTCCTAGTATAAAGCTATTCAATTTGTAGCTTACACTGAGTTAGTTCACCTTTCACAATAGTGTTGTACTTATAAAATTCTCCATGATATTCTTTAATTTTTCAAATTTAGATGTCTTCTTCACTAGATTTTCTCTAAGATTTGAATTTTCAGTCTTCAAATCAGATTCAACATTTCTAGGATCATTCTTCAAACTCAATTTTGGATTGGTAATCTTCAATTCATGCTTCAAGATCTTGTACTCCATTTTCAGTTTTGAATGTTCATCATCATTAGTTTTAGATTTAGTAGATCTAGCTTGGATTTGAGATGTTCAATCTTGTCCCTCAATTGTCCAATGTATACTTTGGAGTCTTCATATCTATCATTTAGCTTATCTCTTTCATCAGTAAGTAGATCAATTTTTTCAAGTTCCTCTTCAACATTCCTCATTAGCTTTTCCATATCCATAGAGATCTTACTCAAGTTGTTAAGCCTCTTCTAAGTAACTATGCTTTGATAATAAATTTTAGAATATGGAATACTAGGGTTGGGGGGGGGGAGGTGAGGGGTGAATCAATATTCTACAAACTTTTGTTGCCAAATCGATATTATTTATTATTTTGAACAATGATTAAGAAAGTAAACAAGTAATGTTGAACATTAGTAATAACCATGCATAAAGAGAACTCATAAAACCATGTTTTGTTAACTAGGGAAACCCTGGTCAAGGGAAAACTCTAGTGAGGATGATACCCAGTAGATGATGTACTAATATAAATGTTCCTTGTTAGAGGATGGAGTTTGTTAGGAGTCTATAAATGCATTCAATACATAGGAGTACCTATTAGGAGATTCCAACATTGTTATAAGTTGTAGTACAATGGATGCAAGAAGAGCCAACTACCCAAACATGCACTTCCACTTACAAGAATATCTCACTCCCCAAACAAGTAATTAATCCTCAAGTATATAGATGTTGTAACTATTGGAAATATAAGATAGCCTAGGTTACTAATAGGGGAGGGGTGAATAAGGAACCAATAAAATCGAATCTAAATTCACCAATTAAAACTTTATATGTAATAAAAAATAGAAAGCATTAAAACATTCATAAAACCTTGACACACAATATGTTAACCCAGAAACCTTCCAAAAAGAAAGTAAAACTAGGGTGGGGATGATACCCACAAGCTTTAGTACTACAATATAATTTTGGCCTATTAAGGCTTACAATTATAACTTCTAATGATCTACCCTATTAGGAGCAATAAGGACTACTAAAACCACCATGCAAAAGGATTTGTGAAAAGTGAAGCATGTACTTGGTAAATAGATTTACCACAGATTGTTAAGTCTACCTTTTGAAAGGATTTAACTATTCTACTTGTTAGGATTAACCAGTAGCTAATCTCTAATCTACAACATTGATTTTTTGAATGATATTCCTTTAGAGTGTAATGATTAGCTTTCTATGATAGATAAATCTTTGCTATTCCTTATACTCTTTCTAGCCTTTTTACGTAGCACTTCTTCTCTTATACATGTCTTTCTTTTTTCATGTCATTCTCTTTGGATGTGATATAATACATTACATATATACCAATCCAATTTACAATTCATCAAAGTCAGCTACAATATAAGTTTACAAAAATACACAAAGTCAGCCTATCTATAGGTACTCAGGTTCTAAAGACAAACTTGGTGAGATTCTAATACTAAATAACCATTGTCAATGCTTGGCACCATCATGCACTTCGTAGACATAAAAGATTGAGTCATACTAATCACTTTCAAGTAGTCTAAACTTGGTCTACATTGGTGATGTTGGTGTAAATAATTATTTACTATTTTCACTTTACGTAAGTTTAATTAGGTTAATGCATTATTTTATTATATTGCATTATTTTATTATTTATTTTGTGAGACACTTAGGAGTTTGCATACCTTTATGAGTTTTCATGTTGACAACATAGAGGTATGCAACTATAATTCAACACATGGTGTCCACAACATTGAAGTTTGCATCATTCACTGAGTCGTCATGTAGAAAACACAATTTTTCACACTCCTAATTTAGCAAATGGTGTCTACAACATAAATTTGTGAGCTACACCATTGTAGGCTTATCCTCTCATCACCACAGTCACTTCCATGTTTAATGGAGGATAACCTATATCTAGTTGACATGTGCCTAGTTGTATGACTTATCATGATGCTAGTTCTTAGGCATTCTATATCAATCTCAAAGGCTTTTACATGTAGGCACTCCTAGTGTACTTTCATATTGAATCGAATACATATTGATATTCTGATCATACTCTTTCTAGTCTATAGTTGTGCTTGTGTTTGAGTTCTTTGTTCTTGGGTGAATTTTTTCATAACACAAATTCTTGCATGGTATCAGAGCTTGGAGAATCTCTCTTCCCATAGCCATTCAAGACCATTGTTTCTTTAGCACCTCAACCCAGATCTAGAGTACCGCATATATTAGGAGCATCTAGAGCCATAATGGACCTCACCATTGCATTTGGAATGTTGATTTGGTTAAAATTGACTATAAATTTGCCTACCCTAGGCTAAAGTTGATCATGAGGAAAAATTGTTTTGCAAATCCGTACCCAAAGACTTGATTTGCAACTCTAGTATGGTTAGTTTCAGATCTTCTTAATTATTTTTTGGATCTATAATTTTATTATTCTCTACATTTTTTTTCAAATTTTTTTTAAACCCAGTTGGGTGTGCGGAGAATTTTTTTTGCATAGGTACCAGGCAGTCACACCCCAGCCATATGCAATATATTCCTTAAGTAGCAAAATATTGAATTATTACCCCTGCAGACACCTTTCATATTCTAGCAGCTTAACATTTCTAGTAGGTCATAGACATTTAAATTCTAGCGAGCATTACTTATTATTTAACATACAAGCACTGTGTTTTCTAAACACCTCCAAAGCAAGCCACGTAGGCAATGTGGGATTAAATCCCAACATCGCAGATGACACCTTGGTCTTCCTAGTGGCCTTGTTCATCCTAGTAGCCACACTTTTGGTCCACCATAGTCTATGGTGACCTTTTAAAACCCCTGGCAGCATCTGATTCCATTTTGGCAACCACTACATTACATTTTTGGCAACATGAAAGAACCTTTTCATCATAGGTGATCACATTTTAAAACTTCACGATAAACTCTCGTACTCAACATCTTCCAAGTCTAGCAAAGCATATTCTGGAATTTGCACTATTAGTGGGAAATTTTTGATCAACCTGCATTTAATTACTTGGCCCATTTCTTTGATTTTCTAGCAAATGTTGTGATGGAAGAAATTGCCATATCAGATAGCTCTGGCACTCATTTCCCCTACCACACAAACATATTGTACATGACACATGTACAGTAGACAACTCGACCACCACCTTAATGTCGAGTACAACAATAGATGCCACATGGACCATCCTCACCACAATAGACTATACAAATTAGTATCCACCTTAGTTGACCCACCTCAACATATGACATTGACACATAACAGTTGTATTGCAATGTATACATTTTGGTACACCATACGGTCTAGTCAGCGTGCTATGTTATCCAAGGTGGCTATTTTCTTCACTAACATCAATCAGATATGAGGTTAAATTTGATGGTCATCTGACTATCATTCCAAGGCATTTCCTAACTACAACAATGACCATTTGATCACCAAATTTAAGCATGCAATTTTCTACTTAGACCCCTCTTTAGATGCACTTTTGATTTGGCAACTTGACTTTGAAAGGCCATAACTTAGTCATACAAACTCCAAATCAAGTGCAATTTATTTTGATTTTGAGTAGAATTTCCTAAAATTTATAATGGTGGTTTACTATTCTAGTTTTGGTGAAAGTAATTTTTAGAAATTGCATTTTTTTGTGACTATACCTATTCAATCCTACATTTTGCAACTTTAAACGCTCCATACAAGCTCATCTAAACACATTTTTAGGTTTCATTTTTTTTGAAAGTGCATTATTTTTTGTCTACTTTCTAGATCTACATTTAGATTCTAGGGTTATGTGGACAAAAATATCACTTTTAGACTTAAGGCCTTTTCTACATTGTATTATTTTGATTACTTATTAAAATTGTTGTACATCTAAGCTACAATGCTTAGTGATAGATTTAAACCTCAAAAGATAGTTGTAAAAAGGAAAATCAAAAGTCCACTTTATACATTTTGACAGGTGGCCTATTGTACACACACTACATATCAAGTGCCAAAAGTGTCTTTTCTAGGGTGGTCTATTGATTGAGTGAAAGGGGGTGTGTGTATTGTGTTTTTGTGTCTCTCTTGTGTTCTCTTTTCATTTTTTGCATCATGGATTCACCTAAATGTCCACTTCTAACTTCATGTAATTATTCTACATGGAAAGATATTGCATGGAGTAGATTAATGGAAAGAGGTCTAAGTCTTTATGTTGATGGTACAATTCTACAACCCACTGATGCTAATGAACTCATTACATGGAAACAACAAGACAAATAGGCTTTAGGAATTATCAAGAACTGTGTACACGGATATCTCTTCTTCTACATTGGTAGTTTTAAGGAATCCGAACTAGCTTGGGACAAACTTGCAACATTTTATGGTAAAGTGGGTGAGGAAAAGGGATTTCAGATTGAGGAAAATCTACTTGTATTAGGTCCAAAGAACTTTGACATAATTCAATATTATATCAACAAAGCTAATAAGTATAGGGCACTACTTAACGATTGTGGAAATCCCATGAAGGATGAAAAGTTGATTCATCATATCCTAAAGAGGATACCATCAGAGTACGCTTCCTTTTTCTTGAGTTATAACACTCACAGGTTAACCATGGGAAGTGCTTTCTAGAAACCTACATTTGATTATTTTGCAAAGATGTTGATTCTTGAACAATCTCACTTGATAGATTTAGGACTTCTCACATCATCAAAAACCAAAGCATTGGTGGCTAGTGATGAGAACAAATCAAGTCAAGGAGGAAAGGGTTCTAACAAAAACAACAAGAACAAGTAGTGGAAGTAGAAATCACAATCTAAGATACAACAATCCTCCTCACAACTACTAGAAATACTTTAGAATAACTTGGGGGGGGGGGGGGGGGGGGGGGGGGGGGTGCGGTGGGGGGGCGGTGAATCAGTTATTCAAGGTCTAGATGTCTTACTCAAACTTTTCACTAAGTCTAGTGGATCCATTCAACCATTCATTCTTTAACTTATCTAATCAACAAGTTACTGTTAAATCAACATGCAAGCATAATAAACAAGAAATCAACACATGACATAGTGATTTATGTGGAAACTCAATTTGGGAAAAACCACCAGTAAGATGCTACTCAATTCTCACTCTTTTGAAGTGATGCCCTATGAAAGGCTTGCATTGTTAAAGGCTTACAACACACTATTAAATGTGACCTTGTTAGAGAATTTAACCACTTTGATAGAAATGGGACTAGTTAGAAGACTTTAGAACATTCAGTTGGAATGTCACCCTATTAAAGAATTTCCAAATGGTTGTTAGGCCAACCTAAGTCCATAGAATTTTTAGACCTAATACAATTGCTAGAGACTATTAGAAAATCTTGACTTGACTACAACATACAACTTATCTTGTAGATCTTAAATCACTTCTCAGCTCACACGATTGCCTAGCCTTCAATCTTTGCAACCCTTGATAGCTTTCCCTCCTTTCAAGCTTAGACCTCTCATCCTCAATGTACCCGTGCAATCATCTCTTCATGACCACTAGTAGAAGCAGAGCCTCTATGCTCTTCCTTCTCCTAGATGTCTCCTCCTTGACACCCTTCTAACCACTTTGTAGATTTGGCTCTTCAGCAACAACAGTATCAAGAGCTCTTTGCTTCTTAGTCTATAACTTCTTAAATAAAATTCTTGGAGTACCTTTTCCCACTTGATTCTTCCATTTTTCAATTTAAATTCACTAGATTAGGTAGGATTCAATGCATCTAATCCATATTTAATTTTCCTTTGGAAAACTTCTTGAATAATCTTTTAGCATTTTCCAAAAGAAATCAATGTAACCACTATGTCATCTTAGATTTGGTGAATCTTCATCTTTTGAAAAGATGTAGCAGCTTGGCACTATTGAAATACTGGTGCTAAACACATACTGTGTTACTCAACATCAACTGTGTTATTCCTTATGCTCGGCACCTTAAGATCACT
Source organism: Cupressus sempervirens (assembly GCA_028749045.1). Taxonomy (NCBI): domain Eukaryota; kingdom Viridiplantae; phylum Streptophyta; class Pinopsida; order Cupressales; family Cupressaceae; genus Cupressus; species Cupressus sempervirens. Next base: position 740,879,418 of record CM053791.1, on the reverse strand, counting down.
TGGAATCAACTGAAATTTTTTTGATGTTGGGCACCTGATCCTCACTTGGCACATGAAGATCACTTGGCACACACTAGAATTTTCTTTTACTCAACTTGTACTGAAAATTTAGATGGCTTCAACTAACTTTCTTGGCACCCACTTATGATCTTAGTTTAAGCTTTACAATCAACCTTGTTACAACTTCTTCCTCCAATAATTCTAGGTGTGACCAACCTCTATATCTTTGAGTATGTCATCAATACATTACTTAACCATTGTCTTAACTGATCCTTTCACTTCATTATAACATCATAACTCAACCTTTCCCTTAGGTTCTTTTGTTACATCTTGTTGATCAAATCCTCTTCATCAATCAACTAAGTGATAGTACTTAGATCTTATAAGAAAATATCATCCCTACAAATAGCAGGTTTGATATCAATGACAAAACAATGATTGATAAAATTCTTTTACAACAATCTCCCTCTTTGATCTTCAATAACAATGAGCTTTTCAATTAGATTTCCAAAAATCTCCCTCTTTGGCATTGATGGAAAACTAAAGTAATCAACCATCAAACTAAACTATTCCACCAAATGCTAGCTAGGTTAGAATAGTGAGCCAAATGCCAAAAAGTAAATTGTAACATCACATCTCCTTCTATTGTTTTGATTAATTCATTTCAACTTCTCCATCTTTGTTGTTGTATCCTTTTTCTTTGTCTTTCTCCCTAAATATTTCTTTACTTATACTATTTTGATCATCATCTTACAACTTTTCCTTCTATGTTCTTTGATTAGTTTTAAATATCTTCTCCCTCTTTTCTAATTCTTTATCTTTAATAGTTGTTGATTAGTTGTCTACTTCTCCCTCTTTGACAATAATGCCAAAGACATATTAGCATCTTAATATGCAGATGTAGCTCTTATAGGTTCATTCTATTTTTCCCTTTGTCACCTTACTTGTGAATGATTTGGAACTTTAGCACATCAACTACTTTAGGCATGAATCACAAAGTAAACATCCTCTGCATCAATGTGTAAAATCTTCTATATTCTGCTCATTTGATGTAGGACAATCTTTATTTTGTTTTAGGTAGCCTTAGCTAGGGTTATCACCCCTAACTTACCTATAAGATACTTAGAAGAATATTTAGGTAGTGCTTTTGTAAAGATATAAGCAATTTGTTCTTCTGAGCTAACATATTCCATCTTTACTTGTTTGTCCTCCACCAACTCTCTTACATAGTGATACTTGATTGCAATATGCTTAGTTTTAGTATGCATTACTAGATTCTTTGATATATTGATAGCACTTGTATTATCACAATAAAGTATCACAGGCTTTGTTACTTCTTCCTTCATACCTTGCAACAAATATTTGATCCATACAATATTCGTGTAGTTTATAGCCATTGCCAAATATTAAGCTTTAGCAGTGGACTTTAAGGTGCACCTTTATTTTTTGCTTGTCCATGTAATAAACTTCTTTCCTAAGAAAAGTGCTCCTACACTGGTGCTTTTTCTTTCATCAATGTTGTCTCCCCAATCTACATTAGTGTAGGCTTTCAATTCAAACTTCTCATTCCTCTTGTACTATAAACCAAAGTCATCAGTTCCTTTTAGGTATCTTAGTATTCTCTTCACTGCCATTAAGTGGTTTTCTCTTGGATTTGCAAAAAATATTTCTACTATTCCAATAGCTAATGCAATGTCTGGTCTACTATGTACAAAATATTGCAGCTTTCCAATCATTGACCTATATAATGTCTAATTTACTACAACAGACTCGTCATTTTTGGATAGCTTATGACCTATTTCCATTGGTGTGCTGACTAGTTTTGAGTACTTCCTTGATGTATTTGGATTGGGTTACAAATATACCATGCTTCAACTAATGTACTTGTAATCCAACAAAGAATTTGATTTCTCCAAACATTGACATCTCAAATTCATGCTTCATTTGATTAGAAAAATCTTTACATAAAACATCATTTCCTCCAAATATTATATCATCAACAAAGATTTCTGATATCAAAATGTCTTTACCTTCTTTAGCTTTGATGTAAAAGTTTCTTTTGTCATCTGTTCTCTCAAATACTATTTTTACAAGATATTTGTGCAACCTCTCATACCATGCTCTAGGTGCTTGCTTCAATCCATAAAGTGTTTTGTGTAGCTTGCAGACCATGTCCTTGTCCTTCTTATCAACATATCACTCTATTTGTTCTATGTAGACTTCCTCTTCTAGTATACCATTTAGAAAAGAAAATTTCACATCCATTTGGTACACTTTGAAAATTTTATATGTAGCATATGCAAGTAATGTTCTTACTCCTTCCATTCTTGCAATAGGGGCAAATGTCTCTGCATACTCTAGTCCTTCTTATGCGTAGCCTTCACAAACTAATTTGGCTTTGTTTCTTGTTATCTAACCATTCTCATCAAGTTTGTTTCTAAACACCCATTTGGTACCAATCACATTCTTATTAGCTGGTCTAGGAACTAGAGACCATGTTTTGTTCTTCTCAATCTGATCTATCTCTTCTTCTATGGCTTTATACTAGTTATCATCTCGTAGTGAATCTTTCACTATTTCAGGTTCAACCTTGCTTAGTAGACATGATTCATTCCTGAGTCTATTCCTTATCATTGGTCTTGCATCCTTATCACCAATGATTTGATCTATAGGGTAATGTCTTTTTACATACTTGACTAATCTAGGTTTAGTCCCTCTTTCCATGTCTAATTCTTCAACATCAGAGTCATTTCATTCTTCATCATTTGGCATTTCATCATTCCTTTCTTGCATACTATTTTCAAAATCAGAATGTACATTTTCTACATTGTGCAACTCAGCTTCTAAATGCATCTTGGCATTCATAGGCTGATACTCGGTAGATACTGAAGTTTTTTGCTGATTCCCAACTTGATTTGCAACATTGTCTTCAACTCTCATTCCTTCATAGAAGTATACAAAGGATCTATAATCCTCTATTTTCTTTGACTCATCAACCTAAACTTATGCATGCTCATCAAAATTTACGTTTGCACTCTCCTCAACTTTTTTAGTGTTAGTATTCAAATACATATATGCCTTAGTTCTAGTGGAGTATCCAAGGAATATGCCTTCATAACTTTTTGTTTCAAACTTTCCATTTCTTGTATCTTTTAGAATATAACATTTACAACCAAATAATTTGAAATAATTAACATTAGGTGAATGACCATACCATAATTCAAAAGGTGTTGCATTTGTACCTTTCTTGACTTGAACTCTATTCAATGTGTAGACTATAGTACTTATAGCTTATCTCCAGTACTTTAGTACAACATTTTTCTCTATCATCAAGGTTCTAGCACAGTCAATCACTAACCTATTCCTCCTTTTAGCAATACCATTTTGTGGTGGAGTTCTTGGTGCTGATGTTTGCCTTTAGATACCTTTGTCATTGTAGAATATTTCAAAATCTCTTGATGTGAACTCACCTCCTCTATATGACCTTAGACATTCTATTTTCTTTTCTATTTCCTTCTCAACTCTAGCCAAATACCACTTGAACATTTGAAATGCATCAGATTTTTGCTTTAAAAACATAGCATTCATCACCCTAAAATAGTCATCTACAAATAACATTATCTATCCATCTCCTAGGTAGCTTTGTACTTCTATTGGGCCACATAAGTCTATATGGACTAACTCTAGTACTTCTTTGGAAATGTATGTTTTGCTTTTGAAACTAGACTTAGTCATATTTCCTAGTTGACATTGGTTGCACATTGTGTTTTCAGGTTTCTTCAACTTGACCAACCCTCTAACGTTCTTTTTCTTGCTGATGCTAATTAGATTATCAAAGTTAACATGACACAGCCTTTTATGCCATAACCACAGATCATTAAGTCTAACAATAAGATATGTTGCATCTTCCATATCTAGGTAAAATAGATTACTCCTAGTTTGTTCACCTTTTCCTATCAGATTTCTATCAGTGTGTCATAGATCTTGGCAGTTTTATTTCCAAATTCAAATTTCCAACCTATATTGCATAATTGTGATACACTCAACAAGTTGTGGTTTAATCCTTCAACATAGTATGCATTATAACATGAAATTTTCTCTATAAGTTTTATAGAGCCTTTTCCTTTGATTTGACATGGGGCATCATTACCAAATATAACACTATTTCCATCATATTGAGTAAAGGTAATGAACTTACTTTTATCTCTTGTCATGTGATGTGAGCATCTACTGTCTATGACCCACTTGTCAGGCTTATTCACATAGGTAACCAATGCTATTGCTTAATCTTCATCTTTGTTTGATTCATCCTTGATGGCTACATAGGCTACTTCATCATCATTCTCATCATAATATTTTTCAGCAATGTAGCATCTCTTGCCTTTCTCCTTATAATCTTTGCTATCATCTTCTCCTTCGTTCCTGTACTTCTTTCCTTCTTTATAGTTCTTCTTCTATGGACATCTTGCAGCTTTATGACCTACTTTATTGTAATTGAAACATATGATAGCGAGCTTACCTTTGAATTTTCCTTTACCTCTATGGAATCTCCTAGCCAGTAGTGCTTCTAATTATTCCACATCTCCCTCATCTATGCTACTATCACTAGATGCATATTTTCCTTTTCTTCTTTTCTTGCTTGATGTGTCCTCCTTAGTATCGTTTATTGTCATCTTGGCCTTAAAAGTAGATTCAAGGTTCTCAGGTCTGTAGTTGTCAAAATTGGATAGCTCAAATGCAGTAAGTCTTCCCACTATTCCTTCAAAGGTTATTGTGTTCCCTTGTACACACCTCAGCTCTTGGATGGCTGAAATTCTAATATCATAGATAGGAAGCATAGTTCTTAAGTATTTTCTGATAGCTATTTCTTCTTCCAATTTTCCACGTAAACTTCTTATTGCACTCACCACTTCTTTCATTCTTGTAGCGTACTAAGCAACATTTTCACCTTCCTCCATCTTCATGTCATCAAAATTTCCTCTTAGACTTTCTCTGTTTACTCTCTAGACATTTTTATCTCCTCCATAGATTCCTTATAGGCTTTCCACATCTTGAATGTACTGTCATAGTCTTTGATTTCATCTTATTCTACATAGTTAAGTGTAGAGGCAATCTCCAACATTGTTTGGTTTTGCTCCTTCCTTTTGTTCAAATCATCAGTAGTGAGAGGTCCTGCTAGAGTTACATGTTCTATTCCAATTGAGATTTGTGCATAGTCACCTATTGATCCAAGGTGCAATTTCATCAGACTCTATGATGCAATAAAATTTTCTTTGTTGAGCTTGGGAACTTCTCTCTTGGATATCTTGATCTTTCAGCTTCTAGTACCTTTAAACTAAATTAGTAGATGGCTCTGATACCAATTGTTAGAAATGCTTTAGAATAACTAAGCGGCGGGGTGGGGGGGTGTGCAGGGGGGGTGAACTAGTTATTTAAGGTTTAGATCTCCTATTCAAACTTTTCACTAAGTATAGTGGATCCATTCAACCATTCATTCATCTAAGCTTTAATTGATCTAATCAGCAAGTTACTATGAATCAACATGCAAGCCTAATACACAAGAAATCAACACATGATATAGTGATTTACATGAAAACCCAATTTGGGTAAATCCACTAGTAACATGCTACTCAATTCTCACTCTTCTGAAGTGATGCCCTATTAAAGGCATACAAAACACTATTAAATGTGACCATGTTAGAGGATTTAACCACTCTATTAGAAGTGGGCCTAGTTAGAGGACTTTAGAACATTCACTTGGAATGTCACTTAGTTAAAGGATTTACAAATGGCTATTAGGCCAACCTAAGTCCATAGAATTTTTAGATCTAATACAATTGCTAGAGAGTATTAGAAAATATTGACCTGACTACAACATACAACTTATCTTTTAGATCTCAGATCACTTCTCAACTCATACCCTTGCCTAGCCTTCAATCTCTGCAACTCTTGATAGCTTACCCTCCTTTCGAGCTTAGACCTCTCATCCTCAATGTACCAATGCAATCATCTCTTCATGACCACTCATAGAAGTAGAGCCTCTATGCTCTTCCTTCTCCTAGATGTCTCCTCCTTGACACGCTTCTAATAACTTTGCAGATTTGGCTCTTCATCAGTAACAGTATTAGTAGCTCTTTGCTTCTTGGTCTATTAATTCTTAAATAGATGTCTTGGAGTACCTTTTCCCACTCGATTCTTCCATTTTTCAATTTCAATTCACATGGATTAGGTAGGATTCATTACATCTAACCCATATTCTATTTCCTCTAGAAATGTCTTGAATAATCCTTTAGAATTCACCCAAAAATGGTTTACATAGGATTCTATGCCAACAAATCATCATCCTTATCTTCCAACTCATTTACAAAATTTAATGTAACCACTATGTCAGCTTAGATTTGACGAATCTTCATCTTTTAAAATAATGTAGTAGCTCAACACTATTGAAATACTAGTGCTCATTACATACTATGTTACTCGGCATCAACTATGTTTTTCCTAATGCTTGGCACCTGAAGATCACTCAGCACACACTAGAAATGTCTATTAGTTGGCTTCTACTAAAAATTTTCTCAACTTTAACTAACTTGCTGGGCACCCACTTATGATCTTAGTTTGAGCTTTGCAGTCAACCTTGTTACAACTTCTTCCTCCAATAATTCTAAGTGTGACCAATCTTTATATCTTTGAGTATGTCATAAATACATTACTTAACCATTTTCTTAACTGATCCTTGCAATTCATTATAACATCATAACTCAACCTTTCCCTTAGGTGCTCTTGTTACATCTTGTTGATCAAATCCTCTTCATCAATCAACTAAGTGATAGTGCTTGGATCTTATAAGAAAATATTATCCCTACAAATAGTAGGATTGATATCACTGACAAAACAATGATTGAAAACATTCTTTTACAACAATCTCCCTCTTTGATCTTCAACAACAATGATTTTTTCAATTAGATTTCCAACACACAACAAGGCAGTTCTTCAAACAAGAAGGGAAATAGTGAAAAGAAGGAAAACAAATTTTGTGCATATTATAAAAATCTAAATCATGATGAGCATCATTGCAAGATTAAGAGAATCAATGAGTGTGAAAACGTATTAAAGAAGAACAAAATTCAAGTACCGAGTACTTTCAAGGATGCAACCCCAACCTCTTCAAAGGGAAAAGGGCAAGAACTTATAGCAAATACAAGATCTTCATCAAAATGGATGAAATTGAATCAAGTGCCTCCTATCATATGGGTTCTTCAAATGGAAATTTTCTTCATTGAAGTAGTCATAGGTACCACGCATCTTTGTGGGAGATGATACTAAAATAGAAGTTGAAGGGAAAGGACATGTGGAGATGGAAAATGGAGAATTCAAAGAAGTTCTCTATGTTCCAAACTGAAGCTCTAATCTTCTCTCAATTTACCAAATCTCTCACCTTGGAGATGGCAAAAAATTTGAGTTCCTTCTAGATTCAGTAATGGTGTGAAGTTTGAAAGATGATTCATTGGTTGTAGTGGGGTAAGTCAATCATGACAAGAGGCTTTATTCCTTCTCCCACTTTGTGCCTAGCTCTCCTTCACATGGCTTGTTGACTCAATTACATCCACAAATCAAACTATGGCATGAGTCATTTGGTCATCTAACCTTCCACTATCTTCAACAACTTTGCTCAAAACACATGGTCAAAGGTCTACCTAACATCAAATTTTTTAAGGGTGAGTGTTCATCATGTTTAGTGGATATGCATCTTGAGGAGAAGTATAATAAAGGGAAGTCTTTAAAAGCACTAGTTGTTCTTTAGTTGGTTCACATGGTATTAGTAGGCCCTTTTTCCATGACATTAGTTAGCCAAGGCAGCTACATCCTTACTTCCATTGATGACTTTTCATGCTTCACTTGGGTCTACTTTTTTCATCATAAGAATGAAGTGTTGGATAAGTTTCTAGCCTTCAAGGCTCATGTTGAACAAAAATCAAGGAAAACCATCAATGTTCTATGGATGGAAAATGAATGCAGATATGTGAATAGAAGACTTAAAGACTTTTGCAAACTTGAGGGAAGTGATCTTTAGAATCCACCTGCATTCATTTTGCACAAGATGGATGTTGTAGCACTAAGGATATGAACTCTTAAGTCCATGGCAATTTACATGATAAAATCCAAGTCTCTTGATTTGACACTTAAAGTCAAAGCTATAAGCAGTGCCACTCACATACTTAATAGATCGTAAGACTCCTTTTTAGGCATGGTGTGTTAGAAAACTAGTTGTGAGTTACTTTAGTTGTCCAGCATGGGAAAACCTATCTTCCAAGGGATGTAAGGCACCACCATCTTTGCCTTATACTTTCATCAATTATGAAGACACTGTAAAGGCATACAGACTTATGGATCATGAGACTCATGAGATTTTTGTGGAGAAGGATGTTCACTTTGAGGAAAGTTCACCCAACTTATCCTCTAATCTTCTCCTCACTTCATATATTATGGAAATTGACAGTGACACTAGCGATAGTGCTTAAACAAATTCAGATATGTAGGGTTCTATTAATAATTTTAGTGAGACATCATGACATCAGTATAGTCCACATGCATATATTGCCATAGTGATAGGTCCAATATAATAGGGTATAATTTGTCTTCTAGCTCCAACAACAGAAGATGACTACATGGAAAACAATGCAGGTTTGTTTGTGGAGTCACACATTGTAGATTTGTGAGACAACATTGACGATTTACATTTTTTCTTTAATGAAGATGATCCTTCTATAGTTGTTGCAAGGGTTCACTTTGAACCTCATGTCCATTCTCTACATTATTGATCTTTATAAGTTGATGTAATTGTGGATCCTTATGAAGAGTAGTTGTCAGAGGTCACTTTATCAATTGAGGAGATAGATGGCTCACTGGGATAGGTTCTATAGACATCCTTGCTATATTAGAATTAATTCCTTTCAATAGTGTTGGAAGGGGCGACCATCACTATTGACATAGGGACACTTGAGTAGGTTTCAAGGCCACTATCCATCTTTAGGATTGTACCTTTGCCATTGTTTCTTCCAAAGGGGAGCAACATCATTCAGTAGTCATGGACCAGCTTCTTCCTTAGAGTAGCAATCACTGGTCAACATTCTTCATTGGGGGGTGGGGGGGGGGGCGGGGCGTGGGGGGGTGGGGGGTGGGGGGTACTACCTTGTCTCTCTTTCTCTTCTTTCTTATGGGGGAATTTTTTCCTCTTATGAGGTATTGTTCTTCTTGTTCTTCACTATTGTATATACTTGATGTATGTTGTAATCAGGATGTCTTGATTACTCCATCCATCCATGCATCTAGTCTTTTCATCTCTCTTTATGGGGGAGGGTTTTTCCCATGAGGTTTTCCCTCTTTCTCCACTTTATGAGAGATTACATTTCGTTATGTACATGGGTACTTAACATGGCTTAGTAGATAGGAACCATTATGCATTTCGTCCTAGTTTTCATAAGCTTAAGGGCATTCCCCTAAGTTGCACTTAAGAGGGGGTGTTGGTGTAAACACATATTTGATATTTTCACTTTACTTGAGTTTACTTAGGTTAATGCATTATTTTATTAAACTGTATTATTTTATTATTTATTTTGTGAGACACTTAGGATTTTGCATACCTTTATGAGTTATCATGTTGACAACATAGTACTATGCCAATCTAATTTAGCACATGGTGTCTATAACATATATTTTTGTGATATACCATCGTAGGCTTATCCTCTCATCATCACAATTACTTCCATGCTTAATGGAGGATAACCCATATCTAGTGGACATGTGCCTAGTTGTATGACTTATCATTATGTTGATTCCTAGGCATTCTAGATGCATCTCAAAGGCCTTTATATATAGGTACTCCTAGTGTACTTCCATATTGAATCAAAATACATATTGATATTTTAATCATACTCTTTCTGGACTACAGTTGTGCTTGTGTTTGAGTTCTTTGTTCTTGGTGAATTTTTCCGTAAGGAAAATTCTTATAGGTGACTTGGTGAACTCTATGAAACTCAGCATACAAACCAAGTCACTTTGTTGACACTGCATAGCTTGGTCAACACTATCACTATGAGCACAGTATAAATTTAATTACTTGGTTGACACTAAATAGCTCAATCAATACTAGATTCACACTACTAAAGCTATGCACATAGTAAGCACTAGAGAACATGATTTGCATTGAGAAACTTGGTAAACAACATGAAGCTTAGTTCATACTAATAATCACTAACTTGGTAGATACTACTCAATGCAAATTAAATATTGTTCATGGAACTTGGTAGCAACTATAAAACTTGGTAGAGTCTAAGTTACTTGGTTAACACTACAAATTGCAAGATAAGCTCGATAGATGCTAGAACCATCTGATTAAGTGTGTGTGTTTCACTAATAAAAAAACTTGACTATAATGTCAACAATCTCCCCATTTGGCATTAGTGAAAAAAATAGTTATCAATCAAAACTGAATTCTCAAAAAGTTCAAAACAATCTTTATTCTCTATACTATGTGTTCAACTTAGTAATATACTCTATTTTTGATATTTTTCAAATTTTCTTTTATAAGAGATGTGTCATGCCCTAAATTTATCAAGGAAACAACACAAACAAATAAAAATTTAAAGGTGAACTAAGGATAATGTGTATAGAACTATACTTGTTATGAATGTTCTATCAAACTATGAGGTGTTTGGATAATAATTCATAGTTCCTTGAGGGTGTTAGAAATTACGAATTTGATCATTGAGTTTGGATATGGTAAAGTGAATTGGTGTAAAGAAATTTGTTTTCATGGAAATCATGTACTTTGAGTTTCCATAGGGTGCCAATTTATTTCCTAACATTTATTGGAAATATAGGTTGTGACACAAGGGCTAGGAGATGTTATCATAGTAGGATTCACATCTTATCCTTGAAGTGAGACATATGTAAGTATGAAACACAAATTCTATACCAATGTTGTTATAATGGTTTCATAGTTGCTTTTGTGAAGATGTTTTATAATTGTCCTAGGTATATTACTTTAATCTCATTATATTTTATGTCCCCTTTTATCCTAAATTATTATGGTAGGACTATTTTGATGAAAATATTGCACTATATCCTTTAGCAATTTCAACCAACCAGATGTTTCAGAACCAAGTGTTTAAAATCATTTACCATTTATTCAATAACGAAATTCTATAATGTTTTTCTATTTACCAATCCTTTATTATTTATTCTCCACTTCTCTATATAGTGATAGCTCATTTATCCATAATTAATATTCCTATTTTATTTTACTATTATTATTTTTATAATTTTGTTTTATTTTATGATTTTATTATTATATTATTATTTTATTTTCTCATATAATAATTTAAGCATCGATTATACACTCCATTATCATGTGGGATGATTCTTAGATGTCCTATTATCAAATATTTCATTTAACAAATATATTTGTAAAAGAAATCATCCTAATTATCTACTAACTTCCACCATTCTACCTAACACTCCTAGGTATACATGGGTTTTAAAATAATTCTACACCTCACAATTTTTTCTTTCCTCTAAATTTAACCATACCATTATAACTTTTCTAACTACCATTTATATCATTATTAGACTTAACCAAAAATTTATTATTACTAAACTTAACTATAATTCTAACTTCCTCTCTAGTTAATACTAAGTTTAGCTACAATTTAAATCCTTAATACATTTGACTACCATCCTATTTTATATATTGAAACACCTAAAATACTCTTTTCACTAACTAATCCTTAACCCCAAACATTATTGTTTACCCTATTAAGTATCAGAAAAAACCCACATTCTCCTCTTATAAATATTCCCTACAAGTTCCTACCATCTTTCCTAACTTACCATCTACACTTCCCATGAACCATCTAAGAATTTACCTTTTTCAAGACATTAATAATGATTCCATAACATGTCATAAGCTTTCCTTCCCTCAAACTAGGCACTAGCTCTATATGTCACATCCTAAGACACTTTTCCAAGGCACCTAGGAAGATGAATTTCAAAATAATTTGATGCTCACCCTTCCTAAAGGCACCAATACACATCTCCCAAGGTGTTTTCACTTAGGGAAGAGGGGCCGAATTTATGTCAATGGCTGCCCCCACCCCCCAAAAATGCCTTGTCACATGCATATGGGATAGAAAGGTGCTTAGAATAGGAGTGCTTTTTATTTTTATTTGTTTAAAATTTTATTGTTTTAATTTTTACTGGTTTTGGATGGTCATACTTTCCTTGAGTAACTCATAGGAGCTTAGGTACTAACATAATCCTTGACTTGTCATAGTGTTAAACATATTTATATATTTTTTGATAACATGACAAGGTCACGTGACTCATATGAGTCTTTGATTTCCAATTGTTATAAGTTAAAATTTTTACCTTTTTGTTTGAATCTTTATTTTAATGTCCTAGTTCCTATTATTTTATGTATTGGATTCCTAGGGAATATTCTCTTATTATTTTATTGGTCTGTAATCTTGGAGAAGGATTTAATTCTTCCCCCATACATTTTCTAGAGGGCATAATATGCACCTACATAATTGTTTCCTTATGTATTTGGACTATGTATTCTTTTCAAACTAATTTTCTTTTAATCCTACCATAGAATTTTAGTGAATATGTTGATGATGTGATGATGTTAGCTAACCTAGGAATTTATTAGCACTTGGAATCCAAATGAACTAATTTTCATACACATTAAATGAACTATCAAATATGATAACTTTCTTCCATTATATTGAATGAATAACATGTAAACTTACAATGAAATCGTTTATGTTATGAATTGAATCAGCTATATCCATAACATTCTTCCACACAAAAACTATGAAATATTTCTACCAAATGACTTATAATTAACATAATAAGAAGGATCTCATTGCATAAATTCTTCATACTACATCAATTCACATATTGTGAAGCTCATAGTGAATATTTCCTTACAAGTAAACTATATAAAATTCCTCAATATTCCCTTACACAATTTCAACAATATACAATGATAAACAAATCCCCTTTTTACATCAAAATGTAAAAACAATGGAAACTTAATATCAAATCACATTTTGAGCTGACATGGAATATTGGTCTCTCACTACACACTTTAAAAAAAAAAAAAAAATGTCAAGGGTGAAACCCTAGTATCATCAAGGAATCCATCATCACAAAAACTTGAAAACACACACAAAACTAGGAACCATGGAGGCTCACCTCCCATCTTAGGCTTCTTTGAAGCCACCTGTTGAGTAGGGGAAACAATTCCAAACATTTAACAGTAACAGATTTCCACACATGATACACACACACACATCACATGTCAATGCATGAAATACACCACATAACACTAAACAATCTCTCCTATAGCTTTCACATTGATTCACCATTGGAATCATAAAACATTGGGTGAAGATGGGCTCTTCAAAGAGGATATGCCATATCCATAATCCAAACATTATATTGCAATTGCATTTTTAATTCCAAGGCTTTCATAGAAATCTCCCCTTTCTTACACACAAAACCCCTTGTATCTCCCAAACCAACAAAGGTATATGGCTTCAATGGAGCCCATACTCCATGAAAGAAAGAACACTCCTCATCATGATCTAAATTTTCTCAACTACAATGTTGAACCTAACTAATCCCTTCACCTAAGACATCTCTTCCATCCCAAGGGTGAGTGATGCCTTCACACCCATGATCACATTCATCATTCAAATCCAAAACAAGAAAATCAAGAAAAAAGGCCAAGAAATTTACATGAACACAATACACATTCACACTATCACAACACAACACCAAAATCCACAATACAAAGATTCAAAATACAATACATGATCCCATGACAAATACTCCATGCTTACAAATTTATTTTGCAATACTAAAAGAAAGAAAATGAACATAGTTTGAAACACCAACCTTGGTCCAAGCTAAAGGCAGTAATAGTTGTTGTAGAGCTCCCTTAAACTCCCTCCAAAACCTAACTATCTGTAAACTTAGAGAGTGGGTGAACATCCCACTAATTTTTCCAAGACTCTCTAATAAGGCCTTCCCACTAACTATTTTAGGAAAGACACCATGCCACTTCCTCTTGTAAACTTGTCTCTCTCTAAATTTTCTATATTTGAATTAGTGGGAACATGGGAGAAAAGACATGTGACAACTCCAATTTCGAATTGAAGGAAGACTGCATGGGTAAAGGCCCCCCCCTAGGCTGTCTAAGCAGTAACATGGTAAAATTAGGTCCCTAACATGATATATTATCATATGGGTGACTTATTTTCACATAAAAGACACTTTGGGACCACTTAATGACCCCTCAAAATGCTAGCCAAGTTCAAATTCGAATTTCCTTTTATTGTGACCCATCCTACCCCTTTTCAAGTGGGTTTACTTACTCATTAACAAGGTAATTAGTTTTAGGGTAAATTTCCATCATGACCAAAACCCTAAATGACATGTCAATTACACACAATGTCCACAAGTGTCAAGTGACACATAAAATCACATTCCACATCAACATGGCATGTCCCTAATGAATCTTTATGATTAAGCTTTTCCACATACAAGAAAACTTCCATTTATGAAGAAAAATACTTTCACAATGAGGCTCTCGAATCTTCCAAAGATTCATCTTGGTTAGACTCTGTTCACATAGGCTTGGAACTTGTTTTCCCCAAAAATTTCCATTGTTCCACTTCCTGCACATTAAACTCGAGCATCTATAGTCGAAGGAGGTCATATAAAATATATATCATAAATACATATAAAATTTTAAATTTTATGAAATCCATATTAACATAATTCAAATTAAATTTACTTTCCTAGTCATTTCAAATAATTCCTCAAAATGTTAAAATATCATAATCTAATCATAAATCATCATAATCAAATTAACATTTCGCATCACATTATAATCTAATTATATCATGTTATAAGGTTGCATTTATATGTGTTCAATGATTCCATACACAATATTAGGTTCTTAGTGCATATCATAGATGCAAAACACTACTACAATGTCAAAATCAATTGGTAAGACAAGCCAATGTCTATCTAAGTCTTGAATAACTGTCAAAATATTAAAGTTTCGAGTATCAAAATGGAAGTAAAATATTTATGCTATGATGGGTTGGGGTGAGGCCTCACAAGATGTTTATCTAAATATTTATACCTATATATGTATAATATTATGATGCTCCCCCATACATATATTCTCAATATACTTTAAATGTCTTTATATTACATCATCTCTTCTTATTTTCTCCCCTTTTATTGCATTATCACATATTCTCCCCCTTTTTGACATAAATGCCAAAGGTGTATGCTACATGGTAACACCAAAATATGACAAGAAGTTAGAATGTACCTTTAAAATCAATGACATTCTCTTGTCCCAATTTTCTTGTAATACCTTGCTTGTATGTAATGCAATCTGAACATCTATTGATAACTCCATCATGTGATCAGCTATGGAAAATTCATTGTCATGGATGAGACTTTTGGCATGTGCAATGTACTTCTAAAACACATCCATGTTTGGAAGAATCATGCCTTGTATCTGTGGCCCTTATCTTTGCTTCTTCCCTTAGTAATTCTACTTGCATATTAGTCATAAATGCAATCTTTGTGTAATGAGCAGAAATGTAGCTTAGGTCAAGTGACAACTATTGTACACTTTCCTTTATCTCTTCATCTATTTTAGATTATCTTTGATTTCTTGAGTAAAGATAGATGTATCACATAGTTTAGTGAATAGAGAAGTGACATTGTGTTAGAAATAATAGGGTTGTTGTTACACCAAAAGATCAACCTATTAATCCCTAATACAATTAATAGTCTTATAGAATCATAGGAGATGGTTAAGCCATGTCATGAATCCTATAAGGGATGCTAGCCCACTACCAAAAATGCACCTCTAGCATCACTCATCGTGGCCAACAAGATTCAAACCTATGACCAAGCTTTGATACCAATTGTTAGAAAGGATAGGGTTGTCGTTGCACCGAAAGGTCAACCTTGTAATGCCTAATACAAAAAATAGTCTTATATAACCACAAGAGGTGGTTAATATATGTCACAAATCCTATGAGGGATGCTAGCCCACTACCAACACATTGTTGGTAGAGGTTTCCTATGAGCTAAGAATAGTAGATAAGTCTACTTGATATATTGCAATCTTTAGTGCAACTAGCTCCAATACTTTGTTTTCAAATTTCTTCTTTGATCGTTGCAAAAAAATTTATTTCCCATTTAGATCTTCATTAAATTTCTAAAATTTTTTTGCTAATTGAGCCAAAATAGGTTGAGAAGTATCAACCTCTGTGTTGAGCACATCTACAAGTATGTTCTTTGCATCTTCAAGCACTTGAATTTCTCTGTTTCTCTCCTCTCTAAGCCTTTGTTACTTAGCTTTCTTCTATGAAAGCTCACCTATTATATGCATTTGATTAGGATTCAAAGTAGAGATGTTCCAAGTTGTGATAACTATATCCTCATCAAGATCAATGTCTTCTACTTTATCTTTTCCTTTGCTAGAAACCTTACTACTTAGTTGAGGCTTGCTCTCTATTGGAGTTTTAAAACTACTAAGCAATAAAATGCTCAATACCAAAATGATATCACTCACACAATCTAAAGATTAGCCAATTCCTATTAAAAATTATATGTGCAAACCATTTGGACCCAACTTCAACAAAACCAAGGGTGGTTTTGTACTCTTTAGGCTCTGCAAAACTAGGGTGGGTATAACCAGGGATGATTCAAGACTCGAAAACACTGTATGAGAATTATTTTAGTTTCATTCTAATTCTCATCTCATATCCTCAAATACATGCATAATTTTTAGCAATTTGATAAACACATCCCATATAATAGATCCGGCAAAAATTCTTCTATAGATCTGCACATGTTCTCAGCAATAGTGGCTAACTAAAGGTAAAACATTCCATGCAAACAAGTACATGCCAACTTTGAAGATATTCAAGAAATAAAAGTAAAATTGATTACAATTCTGAATTTGAAAACCATTTATGACATATTCCTCTTCCAGCTAAATCAATTTGACCAATGCCTAATCCACTAGGATTTAGAGTCTACCACAAATCCATTGATCTAATTTGGTTCCTTACAACAAATATTATTAGGAATTCTTATCAAAATTCATCATTCAAAAATCCTTCCTACTGCTATAGCTACCTTATCAAATTCATCAAAGCTTTTGCTTAATCCATTGAACTAATAATAGTGATGAACAAATATACAACCAAACTAGATTGCATTCAATCACAAAAGCCTTTACTCATAAAATATCAAGATGACCAAGTAACTAAAAGGAGACAAAATTCAGAAAGAACTGATATAGGGATAGCTCATAATTTGTATTCATTTTCTTTGAAAATTGTATACATTTGTAGTAAACTTAGAATGACCTTAAGAAAAAAACACAAGGATCATTCTATATTCATGTATTCTTAGGAACTAAAAAAGAAAATACATCATGGACTTGCTCAAATATTGGACTAAAAACAAACTAAGTATATCACTTCAACATTAGAAAATCAGACCATTCTCTAGCCCTAGAATCTCACTTATATAGTGTGAGATGCAACAAGCTTCAAGGTAAGAGAAAATGATAGGTGTCCTTTACAAGAGATAATTACATTCACCTATCATAAAATGACAAAAATGTGGGTAATAGAAGATGTCTAGATCAAACATTCCTTTTGGTGGGTCTACTTCTATCACATCCTCTATTGTTGTTGATTTGGCTACTATTCTCATCCCTCTTTTTATGCAACTACCAAGCTAACCAACAATGAAGTTTGTTTTGATGATTGTACATTAATCTCCACTTGTGGGTTTTCATCATCTTTATCCTGTATGGTGGGAGTAACTTCTACTTTTCTCTCTTCTAAGGTTGTATCAGCATCCTATGGGCCTGTGCTTGCAACTGAAAGTGACTAATTATTCTTGTCTTCTTCTCCCTATTAGCCTTGTGTAGTGATGATGACAATGATTTGGTTCTCCTCACCCTGCACCTCATCGCTGTCAATTTCATCTTCATCAAACTATTCACTAGGAGCTATTTCTACCATCCACTTGTCAAACAATGTGTCATCTAGCCAATTGAATTGTAAAATATCCCTCTACCTTTTTAACACATACTCAATCTCCTTATCAATAGAAAAAAAATCCTATTTTAAAGAATCAAAGAATATTTGGGCCTTCACTATTTCTTCCATTGTGGTAGCCCACCATACATGCCCTATTTCATTTACAATTCTCTTCATTCTTTAAAAAAAAATTCATCAAGTTCCTTCGCCCATTCATCTTTTTTTTTCAAATTATTTCTTTTATATAGGGCATGAGGAAAAAAACAAAATTTTTAGCTCTTGTACTTGTTCAAGTAGCCTACTATTATTGTCTATAAATGAATCCTTTTATTGTCAAAATCAGAAAGATCAAATACAATATGAAAGGTTTTTTCAATTTGATCATAAGAATTATTTATGATAGAGAAACACAAAACTGTCATTTATTTCTCCCTTCTCACCCATTTATTTACAATAGGCTTTAAAGCCTCATCATTAGCTTTCAACTCCTCCTAGATACTGATCATCCTAGCTAATTGATCATGGATTAGTGGCCATATAACTTTGTCCCCCAAATATGTGAGAGCTTTTCTTAATTTATCTTCATATTTTGCCTCCAACTCTACATGTAAGGCCCACAGTTTACCCTTTTCTTCAAAATCCTCAACAATGTAGTACTGTGGCCTTTGGGGTGTATTTGGTATTTCTATGAGGGGGGTGGATTTAAAGGGTTCAACTAGGGGATGAGGGTATGTTATTCTAGGCCTAGGGGATTTTCCCAATAGCTTGTTCTCAAGCTCAATTCTCTTTTTTACCTCTTTATTGTAGGCATCCACAACTGCCTCATATTTATTCTGTAACTCAAACATAGCCTATTCTTCCTTCTTAGTAGTGGCCAAAAGAAACTTGGAAGAATTCACATTCCAATGTGTTTCTTGCACATGTGAGGTATCATCAACTCTTCTCACAATTATGCTTCCCATTCATCTAGACTTATCTGGTTGTAATGATGGAGCTCTAGATCCTCTTCTCAATGACCAACTAACCAATGCAACTCGATCTTCAATGAATGTAGTGCCTTGGAAATTTCCCTTATTTTGATCCTGCAAAGTTAGTTTATTTGAAATAGAACTGAAAACTAAGGCATTAGCAATATCCCAATTTGGCAATAATAAAATTTTAGATGCCTTCACCATTTGCCTTCCATCCTCAAGGGTTATATTCTAAAATTCTTTTATCATTTCTTTTTTTGTTTGGTTTTGGATAGAAGCTTGATCCATTTTTTGATGCTTTGTTTTCAACCTTTTACATTTTCCCTTAAAAATATTCATGTTTTCCCTCCATGCAAACTATTGAAAAGCCCTAGATTTCACAAAACTATTATTGACTGAAAATTGATGACTCGCTTGTTCTAACACAGGGTCCAATTCTCTACCTCTATAGTTAGCTATTGTTAGGTCCAAACTTGGTAGAGGAGGCTTTGGAGGATTACCTTCATCTAATTCTGCTTGAGTAATAAAAATACCTCCCTGTGATCCCATCTCCTTAATTTGCTCACCTATGAGCTATTCTTCTCCAATCCTCAAAAGGGATTGAGTGGGTGAACATTCCTCAACTTGAGGCCTCTCCTCTTTCATTATCTTCTACCTCTTGGGACTAGGCTCATTAGGTATCTCCTCTAGGGCTATACTAGTGGATCCCTTTTATTTTGAATTATAGTGTAACTAGGCTTCTTTTGTACAGTTATTTGACTAGCTCCTATATTAGGAGTGCAAGCCAACCTCCTCATGCCTTCCCTGGCCTTATCAGAATAAGAATCAATAAAAAATTGTTTCTTCTCATTCATAGCTTCCATTATTTTAGGGAAGTTATTCATGAGCTTATTTATTATCTAAGCCTCTGTATTAGCACTATCTAGAGGACTACATTTTTTATCAAAACAACAAATGAATTCTAGGACCGAGGAGTAAACTCTCCATATTTTCTTTTTGATTTCCTACTCCTACAATGAGAATTCATTCCTTATAATTTCCTCTAGATAATATGAATCATGCTTTACCTATCCTAGCTTAATTCTATGCCTCAAGGTCAGGTTAAAAAATCCCTTAGAATCACAAAAATGGGGATAAGAGGCAGCCATCATATATTGATCCAAAATTTTATGCAAAAAAATCCAACCCCCTTTTGTAATCACAAACTGATGGGTCACTATGCAGGTGGAGAAAATTGACCCTAGTTTCCTTTTCAACAGAAATATTTCTTCTACTCCTCCTAATTGCCACAAAACTTCAGCCATTCCTACCTTCAAAGGTACTTGGTAAGGCAAGACATGAGGACTCCCTTTAAAACCATAGATTCTAAAAATCGTAGAAACAAGATAAGGAATGATATCTCCCCAATTGTGTGAAACTTTCAAGTTGTGGGGTTTGGCCATAGGTTTGGGGAGGTCCATTAATACCTTATGGATTTTGGGATTGTCTCTTAATATGATACATCTCAATTTAGAAGCAAAATACCTATCAAATATAACAAAACTGGCATTATTTGCATCCTAGGTCATATTTGTGCTCCACAACTGGACTGGCAATGCTTCCCCATTCTCCTCTCTATTCAATTCTAGCTCCTTACCCAAATATGTCACCCCCTTGAACAAGAACATATGCATCAATAGAGAATAGTGGCCAAAAGTTTTCTCCACCTTCCTTTTTGCAATTCCAAATAAACCAGTATGAATTTCTTCATCCAAATAGCAAGCAAAATCAAAGATAACATCTACACTGAAAGAAGAAATTTGAACCATCATACACATAAGGCCAATGGGCATGAAATCTTGTTCATCTTCACCAAAAAAAAGGTAGAGGGTCTTGTATATCTCTACAACCTAGGAGGTAAAAAGACTCTTTTTAAAAGGTTCTCTAGAGGCTGCAATAATTACTAGCAGAGTTCCTATTGTACCAATGTGTTCCTTAGTACACCTCCCTTAACTACATCCTTCTTTTCTTTGTATTCATTCTCTAATTCTAGCAGATTGATTGGCACATGGTAATCTAAAAATGGTTCTAGTTGAAAAACCTTTCTAATTTCTTCAGGACTAATTGAGATCAGAGGCACACCATCATTTCTTCTCATCAGCTTGGTCATAATTCTTGGCAATGGCTTCAAGCAAATCATAATCCATGAAAACACTTGGTACTACTAGCTTTCCCAAATCAAAATTCTAGATGTTAGCATGTGGGGCAAACAAATTCCTTTCTAAAAACCACTTTTTAAACAAGACAAGACTAGTTTGTGTAGTTGTTACATCCCTAACCTAGTTCCCCTTGTCATATAAGCCAACAACAATTTTGAGCCTAGGGTTTAAGGAAATTAATTTTTTAACTTGTGTAGGTTCAGTGGTTGATGGTGGGAGTAATTCTAACAAATTGTCATGAACATTCCTATCCATATAATTAACTTGCTCAAAAACTGCTTTCTTTGGAGGCATCTTGGTTGTAATAATAGGAACTAGAAAGTTATAGAGATTAAATATGAGTAATTACTTGAATTGTTAAACTTATCTTTCCTTGAACCTCTACAGTTTCTCTCGAACAGATGAAGAATTAGTTCACATTTGTACCAGGCTAAACACAATATGATCAATAGGCTCTTATGCTTAGAAAATGTGAAATCTTTGTTTGCATGGGACTGGAACTAATGAAAACCTCTTGTATTATACTTTATTTCTCCCACATGCAAAGCTTTCATTCATCATAAATGTGCAAAATAGAAAAATAGAATGGCATCACACTTCCTTTTAAATTTGTGCTATTGATCCTTAAAACATCCTATGATCCAGGAATGAAAAATAGGCTGACTCACTTTTCTTCTTAGCACACTGGCAGTCAAACCAATAAACTGCCTCCATCTATATATTTCCTTCAATGCTAGAATTTCAATCTAGGCCCATTAATGACTAGGGACACATGTCATCAAGTCGCTACCTCACTATGCAGAACTTTCAAGCATCTTGCCATAATGAGTATGCATAAACCATTGATTTCTCTTTGATCCTGTGGTAGATATTTGAAACAACCTTTAAGAGTGGAATGGTGGGTCCCTCATTTACTAACTCGCTATACATCATCTTCACACATCTTTTCATAGTGAGTTAATGAGCATTGTTGATCCATGTTTGATCTAATGATCAGAATTCTTTATATGTTTCATACATGGGGAGTGGGTCCAAATTACCACTAGCACTAAGCTAGTTTAAAATGTAACCACACATATATATTGTTTTAAACCCTTAGTGATAGCTCATGTCCTTGGCCTTTTTGTGTTTGTTATTTTTAGGCGGGTCACTACATCACTACCGGCAAAATTACTAACTATCTGACTAGCGATATAGAAAATTCTAACGAATTCAAAATTTTTGACTTATCCATGCTCAGTAAGATGCCACCATGTCATCTGCTCTACATAGCTCAGCTTTCTCAAGTCACTCGATCAGGGCCCACCATTGAGGATTTTTTTTTACATCACAACCTTTTGACTAGTCACTACATCACTACTGATTGAATTACCAATTATCCAGCTAGCGATACAACGACTTTCTGGTAACCATCAAAAACTTGTGCTAGGAAATAAAATTATGAGTGACACAATTTGCATAGAAATAAAAGAAAAGTTGGCACAATATTTTCCTCAGGATCCTCAAAATCAATACTTATTTTAAAATAACGTCATCTTTTGCAATGACTGGGCCCTCGCTACATCACTACTAGAGAATTGGTAATTTTGTGGCTAGAAATATAGTGACCTCCAATCGATTCACAATTCTGGTGATGAAAAACAAAGATGCATTAATTGAAACTTCACTAATTAAAACTAGTGTCAGAGAAGGTAGTTGTGCCTATTTATATGATTGCATGAGGATTTCTGCAGTCACATCAACCTTTAAAAGAACACCACCTTTTGAAAAATTTAGGCACTTGCTATATCGCCATTGGTAATTCACATGGATTTTTTGATAGTGACTTAGCGAGTTATCAAAGAAACTTGAACTCTAGTGACACCATTTGTGAGTTTTTCCATGTGCGTTCTTCTTAATACTAACAAGCTTGGGACATAGCATGTGATCAGAATGCCTTCATATTAACACACATTTTTCAGCACTAGACTTTATTTTTTGGTATCACAACATAGTTCTCTAGTGGTCGCTACCTTGCTACGCATAATCTTCGAGAATATTGCTATAGAAAGTACGCAAAAATCATAGATTCAAATAAGATCCAATGGTAGGATAAAACCCTTTCAAAAGTACTCGACAAAGACCTCAAAGTAGGTGGGAAAAGAATATTTTCTTATCCCTTTTTTAAACTTTCATGCCAAGATAAAATTTAAAAGGAAATGAGACTTAGGGCTTAAACAAGAAAATTCAAATGCTACCAAGATTTTGTAGGATTAAAATAAAAATTGTAGTCTCCACTTGACAAATTCAATTCTGATTTTTTTTTAGAAAATGGGGAAAGATATCTTGGAAAAATCATACCAACACTCTCAATTGTCTTTGTACTAACTAATTGTACACTAGAAATAGTAACAATAGTGGAAATATATGGAGTAGCAACAAAATTAGATATTGCATTAATTGTAGAAATACCTAGTTGTTAAGTAGCCAAATATGATGGAGGAAGCATTGACTGCTTGGTAGATGGAGTGTTGATCACTTCAATCAATAAAGTACTTAGCTAAACAAGTGTAAACATTGGTTGAGTGCTTAGATTTGTAGATTTTTCCACAGCCAACTCAGCATAATCTTTCTCTGAGCTTGATGGCTTTAAACATTTTCTTGGAGAGTTAGGAAATGAGGCCATAATCATTGGTGCAATCTTCTCAGAGTCAATTTCCTCAATACTTTGAATCTCAGAGAGACTCTCCTTGGTAGCTTCCTATTATTGCTCCTCATCATCTTTATTATGATCATTTGTTTCTTCTTCATCACCATTTTCCTTTTCTTCCATGTCATCTTCATCCTCATCTTTATCATTGAGATGAACAACAAAATCACTCTTCTGATGAAGATTGTAGATATTCTTCCATGTATTAGTGGTATTCTTTACCACATGTTCAATGTCATTAACCAACATCAAGAAAGTGTTAAATTTCAAAGCGATTTTTTCTTCATTCTTCTTTATGGAGTCTTTTACTTTTTTATCATTAAGACTCAACATGAGTTGCCTCAAAGTATTCTCATATATATCCTTTGTATTTATCTTGGCATGTTACCATCTTGGCTTAATTCTTTCCACCAGTTAATTGAGAATTTGTTGTGCAAGTTGGTTAGGTGAATATTTACATTTACCTAGATTAGACATAATCATGTCTTCAACTCTCTTCTTCTCCTTAGCATTTCTAGTCTCATATCTTAATGATTTAAAATTTTCCATGCCAAATCTAGAATCAATTTCTTTTAAATTCTCTTGAAATGTAGCTTGAGACCATTTGAAAACAACATCCTTTACTTGTTTACTCAATTTCAGTTTCTTACTAGATGTCCTTATAGTGAATACTATAGTAGATGACTTGGTGGATTTGGTTATGATAACCATACCTTTCTTCCTAATTGACTCTTCTTCTCCTAATTTATTTTCATCTTCCTCATCTTATGTTTCATCTTCTACCACATCATCACCTTCACATTCTATCAATAGGAGAGTAGAATTAGTTTTCTCAATTTAGTTTTCCTCTTCTTTCCTTTGTTGATAGCCTGGGGAAGCTTTATTTCTAGTTGAACTTTGGCTTTGGCTTCATCATATGTACTGAAATATGCAGCCTATAGATCCATAGGTTTATTCAACAATGCCTTAATGATGTCCCTAGTGTCATCAATGTTAACCTCATAGGATAGAAGCTTAACCCACATCACTCTAGGTTTGATTACTTGTATGTATACCTCATCATAGTCTACAATAAAAAAAAACATCATCCTTGTAATCTTCTACAAGTTTCATGGGAATTATGAATATATTATTCATCTTTTCTTTGAATGAATCAAAATAGTTATCCATGATTCTAACATAGTTCTCATTGATTACTTCTATATACTCATTCATTTGGCAGTGTATAGGCACATCTTTTGTCCATACAACCATACCATTCAAAGGGAAAAAAAAAATTCACAAAGAAGAATAAATAGGTTAAAAGTGAACCAATCTTACATAGGTTGTTCATCAAAGTTTTGATGCTTTCCATGTTCTTGATTAGTTGGTTCAACATTAGCTTGGCAAGGCCAAAGGACATGTTGTTCTTCACCACCTTGAGAGCAAGATCAATTGCCTCACATGATATGTTGTTGAGATAACTAGAGCTATATTTTATATGTGCTATTATATTAATTCCAAACTTTAGTTCCATGTCAGTTACACAACTGATTTTCATATGTCTTCCATCCCATTTTGCAAGATTTTTCTTTTCTAGTTCTACTCGACTTAGGGTTATAGTTGTCTTTTCCTTGGCCAACATTGGGAGCCCTATGATTTGATGAATCATTTTATTCATTATGAGAATAGGCTGCTCCAACCATAGCTACTCATTATGTACATAGCTAAGGATACATATTATCCATTTAATCTAAAAGTCTCGGTGCATATGTCAAATGTAGGTTAAACCCTTGGTTTCCTAGTGTTGATGCTCGGGTTTTAATACACCATTCACACACAACTTTTCTAGAGTTTCATCCATTTGTAGGGTTCCATTGTCTTGAATCAAACAAAAAAAAATCATCAAATTCCAGTAATTTGTAGTACATTTTTTGGAATGTGCGACGAAGCTCTAGTTGGATTAAGCATTTCTACAATTGCTGGACTTAAGTTGAAGTTTGGTGCTTTCCACTTGCCTCCTCGAACAAACATCTCAGACCCCTTCTTAGTTTTTCTTCTAGAAGATGCCATGCTTGGTAGGGTTTACAAAAACACAAAAAACTTCAACAATAAATCACATAGATCACTTGGGTGCACATAAATCTCTCTTCACATATAGCTCTTTTAAAATTTATAGTAAAATATGAATTCAATTTCATCCTTTTAACAAAATTCATTTTCTAATTGCCATAAATGATTTGTAGGTTCACTTGCTTTGTGAAAAACTATCTTCCACTTAGTTTGATCTAATTTCTTGGTAGATTCATCCATGACTCAATGTTCGCACAATGACTTAGTTACTCTTGACCTTGCTCAGAAGGGTCTTGCAACCTAACCTAGCTCAATAAGGTCCAAATTTTCTTTAGACACTTGGTGATCCCTTTACATATTGAATGTTGATATGGATCTTTCCTCCTATTTGACTATAATAGATGTAGGATGTCTACTTCAAAATCTTAGTTCTAGTTATCTTTGTGTGAGCTCATGTAGAAATGCTTCAGTTACCCAACTCTTGAGTGAAATGTGCTTCATTTCTCACACCTGCATTCTTAAAAGATTTCAAAATCCAATGTTGTCTCATCTACTTTTTGATGTTGTAAGACTTGGCTTTCTTTTTATCTTCAATTTTTGTAGTGTTCATATAGTTCTTAGTGTTGAAATTCTAGTCATGTTTGCTATTAGTGACATACACTTATTTAGATTGTGAGTCCATACTAAGCATATTGTACAAATAATAGTGTTAACCAAGTATTTTAATTTCTATTGAGTCCCATGGATAGATTTCAATTTGAATTGAGTAGTTACTATAGAGTTGAAGTTTAGCAGTATAAATTGAGAATTTTAGTGTATACCAAGTTTATAAGTGTAAACTGGGTTGTGCAATGTTTACTGAGTTTTTAGTTGATGTGATGTGAGTCTAGTATTGACCATGATATGTAGTGTTAACCAAGTTATTCAGTTTATATGCTAAGTTCTACAATATTTGCTGAGTGACTAGTGTAGACCATGTTCAAGACTACTTGGAAGTGATCAGTGTAGACAAAGCTTCTATGTCTATTGAGTGCATGATGATGTCAACCATTGATAGTGGATGTCGAGTATCAGAACCTCATTGAGTCAATCTTTTGGAGCCGAGTTTCTACAATTTGGTTGACTTTGTAATATTTTGTTTAAACTTGTACTGTGGCCAACTTTTTTATTATGTAATTAGATTGATATATGCAATGTACTGTATCACATCCAAAGTGTGTATGTATCAAAAATGGAAGAAATGTAATTCTCATAAAAGAGAAAAATAGTGAATTACAAAGACTATAGTAGTATAAGTAGTAGCAAAGATTCATCTATCATAGCAAGGTGATTTGTACACTTAAAGGAGTCTCATTCAACAAACCAAATTGTAGATCAAAGTCACTATTTCATCCTAACAAGTGGATCATTTGAATCCTTTAATAGGGTAGGCCTAACAGTCTTATGTAAATCTATTTACCGAGTGCATACTTTATTGTATGTTTGTAAATGATTTCAAAAGGTGGACCTAGCAGTCCTTATTACTCCTAACAAGGTAGATCATCTGAAGTGATTAGTGTAAGCCTTAATAGGCCAACTTATACTATAGTACTAAGGCTAATGGGTATAATCCCCACCCTATTTTTACTTTCTATTTGGAAGGTTTCTAGGTCACTAAATCTTGTGTCAAAGTGTTATGTATGTTTTCATGTTTTCTTAGTTTCTCATGCATGAAGTTAGATCAAAATTTATATAAAGGTTTAATTGCTAATTGGGAGGAAAAAATTATAAGTTAATGATAAGAGAAGATAAGAGAAAAATAGAAGGAAAGAATAATGAAATTTAGCACCTATCCCTTTAGCAAGCAAATTTCATTGTTAAGCTCACCAATGCAAATGAAGAAATATGAACATGAGATCAAAGAAAGAAAGATTACAAAATGATCTAAACATTCAAAAGGAAAACCAATGAAATAATTTTGAAATCCCAAGAAGACATGAATCAAATGAATGAACAAAGACACTTTAGACAAAAATGAAAAGCATGAATTGGATATATAGAAGAAAGAGAATCACAAGCAAGGTGCTCAAAGGAACCAAAAACCTACTTGTAATCACTGTGGTAAGAAGGGTCATAGTTCAAACAAATTTTGGAGCAATGGGAAAGAAAATTTAAATGGAAAATGCTACAACCATAATGAACATGGTCATAGAGAAAATGAATGCAAAGAGAAACCAAGATTTGAAGGCAAATGTCACAAATGTAAGAAGCATGGGCACAAATCATCAGAATGCAAAACCAAAATATTAAATCTAGTAGAACAAATTATGAAAACTATATTTGATTGGGAATATAAAACATGGTGTAGATGCCATTACTATGGAGAATTTGGGCACATTGGTATGAATTTTGTAAAACATCACATGAGGAAAAGAGATACTACCAAAAGATGTTTCATCTGTACAGGACTTGCTAACCTTGCCAAGAATTGTATGAATACTGAAAGAATAGAAGATGAAAAGAAGGCAAAAGATGATAACATTAGAAAACAAATGAGACAACAATTGGTTCCAAATTCTATCGAGAATGAAAGACTGAGCAATGATGATCAAGTCACTCAAGAATTGGGCAACTCCACTATTTCCACTTGATTTCTCAGAGGAAAAATGGAACTAGGCTACCAAAGAAGACATATAAATAAGTTTTATCTATCAAGACAAAAGATCCATATCAGCACTGAAGATGTGAAAGGGATCACCAAGTAAAAGTTACCAGTTACTACTAAGTTATCTT
Source organism: Cupressus sempervirens (assembly GCA_028749045.1). NCBI lineage: Eukaryota > Viridiplantae > Streptophyta > Pinopsida > Cupressales > Cupressaceae > Cupressus > Cupressus sempervirens. The sequence goes on along the minus strand of CM053791.1, from coordinate 740,850,578 downwards.
CCTTACCACGTGAGGTTGAGTCATAGACTCTACTAAGTGAGGTCAAGAGTAACTAAGTTTTACACGTGGTTACTAAATGATAGAAAACTCTATCGCATAATCAATGCAAGCAATGTGAATGACAATCTCTCAATTTGATCTAACATTCATACTAGGAATTTATGAAAATTTTTGATAAAAGGAATGAAATTAAAGTCATCTTTCTACCATGAATTTTGAAGCAAACTGTGCAGAGTGATCTTCAAGAACATTCAAGCGATTTGAGCAAATTATTATCAAAATTTTTGAATTCTCTCAAACCCTACCAAGTGAAGATGGTAGCTACTAGTAGCAAGGCATAGCAAGGGTAAAAAATCTTAGTTCATGGTGTAGAATGGAAGGCATTGGATTTTAAGCTCACTCCTATAGTCACTGAAACCCTAAACCTGAGTGGAGCATAGTCAAAAATCCCTTCCAAGGTACTATTGATCAATGACATCCATTCTTATTTTAAATTTATGATTCAAGATATTGGAACCCTAGAAATGGATGAATGTTTAAAAGAGTTATGTGTTGATGGTATTTTGAAACTTGAGCACTAACATCTCAAAGCCAAAGCTTTGACCCATATTCCTCACATACCCCATAAATTCCAAGTAAAATGGATTAGGTATATTCTTGACCATGTGCACACGGGATAGTTTTGGTTAGAGAAACCTTTTTTTTTATTAAAAGGAAGATGATTCATAGGATCATTGGTCTTCCTATGCTAGCTAAAGCTAAAATGACAAAAACCCTAGTTTAGGTCAAACTGGAGAAGAAAATTCTAGCTGATTGGGATAGTAGGGGAATGAAAATTAGTAGTTTCATTGAGATGGAATTCATGTCATTGCACACAAGATATACAATTTGATTTGGTTGAATAGTGTGTCATGTGAAGCAGTTGACCTAGCATACAAATTTGTCAAGAATAACCTTTCTCTTGACCATGTTGAGCTATAGTTGAATCAAATCAACAAGAATATGGAGACCATCTGGACATAAAAGAATAATCCATGTATGTTTGGCTCTCTATTAGCATGTTTATTCTTTTATGTTCAAAAATTCTTGCCATCAAAAGGTACTATCATGTAAAGGAAAGATGTTCTAGTACTCTATCAGATTAATGAATATATTACTGAGATGGGAGAAAATTACACCAATATTATGGATAATTATTTTGATGCTTTCAAGGAGAAAATGAATAAAAAATACTAAATCCCCAAGAAACTAGTTGAAGAATATAAGGATGGTGTATGTTTTATGGTGGATAGTGATAAGGTATACATTCATGTAGTTAGGCCTAGAATTGCATGGGTAAAAAAATCTAGGATATGAGGTAAACATTGATGAAACAAAAGATATTATTGAGGCACTGATTAATGAACTAGTTGACCCTAAGGCTACATATTTTTGAACATGTGATGAGGCTAAGGCTCAAATGGCACTAGAGATCAGGCTCCCTTAGGTGGTTAGCAAAGGAAAGAAAAGAATTTCCAAGTTAAAAATAAGTTCTATTCTTTTGTTAACTAAGGGAAAAGGTGAAGAAGAAGAACTAGAGGGATGAAGAATCAGAGGAAGAGGAACCAATGAAGAAAAAGTCAAGGTAATCATTACCAAGCCTGCCAAGACATCCAATATACTATTCACCAAGAGATCCTCTAGGAAGAAGGTAGACAAAGAAGGGGGAGAAATAATTTTCAAGAGGTCTCCACCCACATTTGAAGAGAGGATGAAGGAATTGGAATCAGGTTTTGGGATGACAAATTTCAAAGCATTAAAATATTAGACTAGAATAGATAATGAGAAAAATCAAATTGAAGATACTTTGATATCTAAAATGGGAAAATGGAAATACTCCCTTGACTAGCTCACTTAGTAAATTCCAGATGCTTTAATGAATAAAATGAAGCCAAGATGGGAACATACAATGCAAACTGTAAAAGAAATAGAGCATGTTGTGAAGAAAGTAACAAACACATGGAAAAATATCTATCTTCTTCACAAACCGAGTGATTTTTTAGTTAGCATAAGTGACAAAGATGATGATGATGATGATCAAGAAAAGGATGAAAAGAAAAATGATGAAGAAGCAACACATTTTGATAATAAGGATGATGAAGAAGAACAAGAGCAAGAGGCTACCAAGGAAGGAACTCAAGATGTTGAGGAAACTAACTTAGTCAAGATTGATGCTGCAATTGTTGCCTCACTTGCTCACTCTCCAAGCAATATAGTGACAACATCAAGCATGGAGACAACCTCTACAGGATTGATTCTGTCTAGCACTACAAGCACAAGCATCCAAACAATCTTTGCACCAGTTTAGCTTAGCACATAATTGACTGAAGTGTCAACTACTTCATCTACTGAGCTACAAAATCTTTCATCTTCAATAATTTTGAATAAAATAGTTTTGGATACATCAATTTTGGCTTTAATAGATACTTCTACTAGTATTTTTACAATAAGTACAATATCATTTTTTGCAGCAAGGCCCACTATTTCTACTATTGCTTCCATTTGAGCTACATAAGTAATAAGTGCAAGGAAACTTGAGACCAAGCCAGAACCGAACACAAAAATTTTGGGTAAAGGTAACAAAAAGGAGGAGGATGTAGATCTTTATGAAAAAAATTTAGACCTTCCAAGAGTTACTTCAAAAGAGAGCCAAATAGTAGAGGATTAGAGAGGAAAGATATAAAGAATTCAAAATTATTGAGGATGCTAAGAATATTTTGGTAGAGGCTATAGGTATAGTGATTGATTCTTCTCAATCAATTTTGTATTAGTTGGTAGAAGTGGTCCAAAAGTATAATGAAGATCTAGATGGACAAGACAAGTTATTATGAAAAGTAGAGAAGAAATTTGAGAACAAAGTCTTAGAACTATTGCTTAATAGAGTGACATTTACCAAGTAGAGTTATCTACTATTTTGGGTTCTCCTGAAACATCTTGTACAAATGTAACTTTACTTTTTGGTAAATTATAGGATATTTCAAGTTTTACAAAGGAAATGAAAGAAAAATTATCTAATATTGATGAAGATCTTAAGGCAAGTTCTCAGCAATTGTAGCTTGACCTGATTTCAAGCTCTTCCCATTTCAAAAGGATCAAATTTTTTGTAGACATGCAGGTAGAAGTGTTTTAAGAAGAGGCTAGAATAAGATCTATATTGGTAGATATTCAAAATATGATAGTCCCTAACATGGATGCACTATAGAAGCACATTTCTTATTCAAAAACTCTCATCTATGATAATAATTTCTCTATTGCAGACCATATGATTGAACTATCAGCAGAAGTGCAAGTGGCATTGCACACATGCAGGGTCTTGCAAGAGAATTGGGACAAGACTTTGGAAATCATACTAAAGGTACATTCAAATTTCATGTCTCATTTTTTGCATTACTATGTAAATACATATAGTGTAAATCTTTGCCATTAATGTCAAAAAAGGGGGAGAAGATATTCAAAAGATATAAATATAAGATTATATAAAGGGGAGAAACTATAGAAGTCATGAGGAGTAAGATGTAAAATGAAAGGGGGAAAAAATTGTAAGAAAAGTATGAAGAAATATATGTTGTATGTATGGTTTACTATATATTATCTATGGAGGAAGCATTACCATGTACAAAAATGTATCATTTATGAAAACAATTTTGCAAAATCTCAAAAATAGTATACTCTTCCAAGTTGGAGATATAAGGTGATGGATAATTCAATTATGACTAATGAGTGCTTTTGTCACTAATGCGAAAGGGGAAGATTGTTGACATTCAAGTCATTTTTGTTATAAGTGACATATACTTATTCAAATTGTGAGTCCATAATAAGCATATTATATAGTTAACAATGTTGACCAAGTATTTTTGTTGCTACCAAGTCGTATAGTTGCTACTGAATCCTATGCATAGATTTTAGTTTGAATTGAGCATCTATTATAGAGTCAAAGTTTAGCAGTGTAAACAGAGTAGTTCAGTGTATGCCAAGTTTACAAGTGTAAACAAAGTTGTGAAGCACTTACTAAGTTTTTAGTTGATGTGATGAGAGTGTAGTGTTGATTGATCTATTTAGTGTTAACCAAGTGATTTAGTTTATATGCCAAGTTTCACAATATTCACTGAGTCACTAGTGTAGATCAAGTTCAAGGCTACTTCGAAGCGATCAATATGGACTAAGCTTTTATATCTATCGAGTGCATGATGATGTCAGCATGAACAATGGATGTCGAGTATCAGAAGCTCACCAAGTTAGCCTTTAGAGCTTGAGTTTCTACACTTTGGTCAACTTTGTAATATTTTGTGTAAACTTGTATTGTGGTCGACTTTGTAATTGTGTAATTGGATTGATATATATGTAATGTATGGTATCACATACAAAGTATGTATGCATCAAAAAGGGATGAAATGTAATGATCATAAAAGAGTAGAAGAGAAAATTACAAAGGCTACAATAGTATAAGGAGCAGCAAAGATTCATCTATCACACCAAGGTGATTTGTACACTTAGAGGAATCTCATTTAGCAAAACAAGTTGTAGATCGAAGATTAACCACTATTTCATTCTAATAGGTTGATCAATCAAATCCTCTAACAAGGTAGACGTAACAGTCTTATGTAAATCACTTTACTAAGTGCATACTTTATTGTATGTTTGTAAATCCTTTCACAAGGTGAACATAGCAGTCCTTATTGCTCCTAATAGGGCAGATCATTAGAAGTGATCAATGTAAGCCTCAACAAGCCAACTTTATACTGCAGTGCTAAAGCTTGTGGGTATCATCCCCACCCTAGTTTTAATTTCTACTTGAAAGGGTTCTGTATCACCAAATCTTGTGTCAAATTGTTATGTATGCTTTCATATTTTTCCAATTTCTCATGCATGAAGTTAGATCAAAATTCACATAAAGGATTAATTGCTAATTGGGATAATAGTTTTAGAAGTTAATAATTCACTCCTCCCATCTCAGTAACTTATATTTTCATAATATTTCCAACACTTGGAATGGTGTCCAAGTTTTGTACAAATAAAACATCTTCTAGTGGTGTCTCTTGTCCTCGTGTGATGTTTCACATAGTTTATTCCAATGTGTCCAAATTATCCAAAGTAATGACATCCTCACCATGTGTTGTAGTACAAACCAAATATAGATTTTACAATATATTATATTGGATTCAATATCTTAGTTTTGTATTTAGAATATTTGTGCCCATGCTACTTGCATTTGTGACATTTTCCTTCAACTCTAGGATTCTCTTTACATTCATTAGCTCTACAACTATGCTTGTTGCAATTGTGACATTTTCCATTGAATTTAACTTTACCATTACTCCAAAATTGGTTTAATGTATGACCTAACTTACCACAATGATTGCAAGTAGGTCTTTGATTATTTTGAGCTCCTTGCTTGGATGATTCATCTTTTTCTATATATCCAATTCTTGCTTTGTCTTTCTGTCTACATTGGTTTTTCTCATTCAATTGATTTATGTCTACTTGAGATTTTATTATCCTCTCATTGGTTTTCTTTTCAATCTTTAGATAATTTTGAAATATTTCATTCTCTTATCTTAGATTCATGGGTAAAAGCACAAATCTTTGTCACCTTTTATAAATAAATGAGATAGGTCAACATTACTAATAAAAAAAATGGTATTTGTGTTTAGAATTTGAAGATAATGTAAATTGATAAAATGTGTAGAATTGGATTAACATTATGGCTATAATTTTTGCATTTTTTTTTTGAGTAAGAATTTAATCATTTTCTTTTATTTTGATGTCCCTTTTTTAACAATAAAAACATAGGGTGTAGTTCCCATCAAACAAGTATATGCAAATCATTTTTTTTGTTCTGATTTAAAAATATCTTAAATATAGCATGTATAGTTAGGGAAAAATAATAATTAAATTATTTTTTATGTATATTTTCTTTGTTAAAAGTAGTCAAGCTAGACCTAATCAGAATCCAATAGTTTTTTCCTCCTGTCAAAACATCCCTATCAAATCTACACCTTTAAAAAAAAATGACATAAATGTGAAGAGGACTCTCCCCTCTAGAGATAATTTTTTTTTTCTATTTTTTATATGATTTACTATTTTGTTTCCTTTCTTAAGGGACCATCTTCTAAAACTTTAAAATATCGACTTATAATATTTTGAAATTATAACATATTATAACTAATAAAAGCACTCAAAAATTTATATAATGATCATATTGAATCTGAGATCTATAAAGGGGTATTTTTAGTTTTTGAAAAAATGAGTTTTGATAGAGAAATGAGATTTGACCAAAACAAGTTTTAGTATCCTAAATGGTGACATAGATTTGTGCTTTTACCCTCATGATTTCTTCATTTGCATTAGTAAGTTGATCACTGATGTCTACATGTTGAAGGGATAGATGTTGAATTTCATTTTCCTTTCCTTGTATCTCTTTTTCAATCTTATTTTTCTATTCCATGACTTCACACAATCTTACTATCTAAATTTATTGTTCTCTTTTCAACTTTCTTATTTCTTCTTGAAGATTACCCTTGTTCTCTAATAGTTCTCTAATTGCCTCATTAGCTTCATCTAAATTACTTTTTGAATGGATATCTTCAATTCTTTTTTTAGTGTATAGTTTTTCATTCATTTGTTTCTTTTTAGGAACTAAGAGAGTTTCTCCTTTTCTTTCTTAAGTTTCCCAATAGCCAATTCCAAATCTAGCTTCTCATTGTCAATAGCCTTATCAAGTCTGAATACCTCCACTACCTTTGATCTTTGCCCAAGCTATTAAGCTTCCTCATTGAGAACCACAAAGCTCTAATACCAAATTTTCAAAATATAAGATAGACTAGGTTACTGAGAAGGGAGGGGTGAATTAGGAACTAATAAAACTTAATATTAATTCATCAATTAATCTTTTATATGTAATGAAAAATTGAAAGCATTAAAACATTCATAATACTTTGACACATAATATGGTAACCCAAAAACCTTCCAAATAGAAAGTAAAACAGGAGTGGGGATGATACCCAAATTTTTTAGTAGTGCAGTATAATGTTGGCCTATTAATGCTTACAATGATCACTTCTAATGATCTACCTTGTTAGGAGCAATAAGGACTACTAGGTCCACCTTGAAAAAGGATTTACAAACATACAATGAAGTATGCACTCGGTCAAGAGATTTACAAAAGATTGTTAAGTCTATCTTGTGAAATGATTTAACTATTCCACTTGTTAGGAACAACTAATTTCTAATCTCTAATTTGCAACCTTGATTTCCTAAATGAGATTCCTTTGGAGTGTAATGATCACCTTGCTATGATAGATAAATCTTTTCTACTCCTTATACTGATTGTAGCCTTTTTTCTTCGCATTTCTACTCTTATGCATATCTTTCCATTTTCATGTCATTCTCTTTGGATGTGATAAAATAAATTACATATATACCAATCCAATTTAAAATTCATCAAATTTAGCTAAAATACAATTTTCACAAAAATACACAAAGTCAGCCCAATTGTAGGTACTCAGGTTTTGAAGATAGACTTGGTGAGGTTCTGACACTCGGCAACCATTTTCACCACTTGGAATCATCATGCACTCTATATACATAGAATCTTGGCTCATACTAATCATTTTCAAGTAGTCTTAACTTGGCCTACACTGGTGACTCAATAAACATTGTTAAACTGGGCATATAAACTGAATTGCTCGGTTGATACTAGATAGCTTGGTCAATACTATATACTCAAATTACTCAACCTGCAAACTTAGTAAACACTAGAGAACTTGGTTTTTATTGAGAAACTTAGTAAGCACTGTCAAGCTCAATTTACACTGATAATTAGTAAATTAGTGGATATTTCTTGATGTGAACTAAATATTGTTCCTATAACTTGGTAGCAACTATAGAACTTGGTAGGTCTTGAATTACTTGGTTCACATTGTAAATTGCAAGATAGCTCAGTAGCTACTAACCATCCAATTAAGTTTGTGTGTCACTAATAAACAAAATTGACTATAATTTCAATAATACCTTCTTTTCAACTAATATCTGACCTCAACTCAATCTCAGATCACAAAATTAGGTTCTAAAAAACTTCGCATATATTGCTTTTTAGAAAGTTCACATATCACTTCTCACATCATGATGCACACTTAATCTCATAAGTTATCCTTTGTATAAATACCATGCCTTTAAAAAAATGATACTAGATTGGCTAAGACAAAAATATAATTTTTAAAGTTAGATTAAACATCTAGGACGTCGGCCCTAATTGGTGATGTAATTATTTTGTAAACAAAATAATTCCTTTACCTTTAATTTCATTGTTTTGTTCACTAGTAAATCATGAATATCTCCTTTTTATTCTATTCATACCAATGTTTGAGGTTATACACATGATCATCAATAATGTATATTAATTCCATCTAACCTCTCTCTCATAGATAATATAAACAAGTTATATATCAAAACAATATGGTATTGTAAACTAGTTTCATACATAGACAATTTTTTGAGTATGAAAAGCTAAGTATCTTTATTTTTGAGATTTTCTACAACATGTACATCATGTGTTACCATTAATGACACAAATTACATCACTACTTGTAGCCAATTATTAACAAGAAGAAACCTATAAGTTGCCAAAATTTTCTTTAGATTTCTTGCTAAACTTTGTCATTAGTTGGTAGTGAAATTCTTATTGGAAGAAAAAAGAGAAATCTTATTCCTAGTAAAATTGAATAATATATCATGTTTGTCTCTAGATAATTCTTTGAATATTGGCACGGATCTATGTTTTTTTTATTTTATGTTTTATCTATCAAGACATGGATTTTATAGTAAAGAATTTGTATGTAAAATTTTAGAGATGGAAATAAATTTCTAACATATATGTTACTTGGAAGATTATTGGGAAGGTTTTTGAATTTAACATGAAATTAAGAGGAAAATTCATTCAAGGCTTAGACTGTCACAAATCTCAACTCTAGATTTGAACTTGAGTGTAGATAGAGCTCATAAAGATAGTTCAAACCTCTGTTGAACCTGATCATTTGAATCAGCCTGATCACCCCATGACCACTATAAATTGGTCTGAGCTAGAAAGCAGTGACCTAATGTAGAGACCACAAAATGTTATTGAGTATAATATGACATGGCTCAAACAAAAAAAAGAAGTCTTATCAATCTTAGTTTTAGAGAACGAATCTAGCATCCCATTCTAATCTAATCCATTCTACTAGTTTTGTAGGTTGAAGGAAGGATTCAAGAATTTTAACCTCTAAACTAGTTCCTATAAAAAAAATTAATCAAAGAACTAGGTCAAAGTATAGACTTAAAAAATATATTATCATGTTATCCTCTCGGAAAAAAATGATAGATTTGGACTACATACAAGGAGAAGACTCAACTAGTGAAGAGCAATAGGTTCGAGCTAATATTAATAATGTATGTGAGGTTCTAGATTAATTAAATACACCTAAAAAGGAGCCAAAAATTATTGAACATAATCAAGTTTTACCAAATTTGTTATGTAGTTTGGTGTACAAAAAGAAAGTCTTATTCTAGTTACAGTCCCTACTATAGACATGAAAAAAAAAAATGTAGCCAAAACCCTAGAACTTAAAATGATGAAAGAATATGCTTAGTTAATAATCGATGCTAATAGTAGAGAGGTGACGATTTTTATTTCCTTATATAAACATTAATATGATTCTTTTTATCTAGGTGTTGTGGATTTTCACATCTCCAAGGTGAGTTTAGGAGTATGGAACAAAGAAACTAAAGAAGAGTGGCTCAATGAATTCATGTTGCATATGTTGATTGACTCTTAGAAAGATGTTAGGGATAAGAGAGAAATGAAACAAGTGATCAATTCTATGGTAGAATACATCAATCCACTTGATGATTTTGGAATGTTTTCTTTGGTAAAAATGACTCAAGGTTTTGACCCTTTTTCTTCTGATAGTAAAATGCTATTGAACCAAGTGAAATGTGGGAGAACCTTTATATTTGTGTTGGAAGAATGGATAGACAAAATTATTCAAAATGTTCAAATAATTATTCCAATAGTATGTAGTAATTTTCAATAAGAGTAATATTGTGTTGAATAGATTAAAACCTCAAGTAGCCACTTGGGAGATAGAAGAAAGAAAATTAGTAGTGGTTGTTACCCAAATTTAAAACATTGAAGAATATGGCTTAAAGAAGTTCTTTGTTGAGAACACCTTCAAGATAGTGGATACTAGTTTACTATACGTAATCAAGGGGAACATGATAAGGAGATGCTCAATTATCTGAGGGGTGGTAGCTAATTCACACAACATTGAAGTTGAAATGAAACGTATGTACATGAGTGAAGGTCCTTTTCCATTGGCTTGGTTAGCCTCTTTTCTGATTTTTTGTTGTCTTTAAATTTTTGCCATGCTTGTCCTTTTTGAACTTTTTGTACTTATAAATATTTTTTTAACAATTTCAAGGAGACCCACTCTAATGTTTAGTATTTAAGACATGTCTAAATTATAATAAGGTGGAGGTATTCTAGTTTTGGACTCTATGTTAGTATAAAAATTGGCATGTTATCTTTCTAAAATGGTATGAATAAAATCAAAGAATATTATCACATTCAATTTGTACTTTAACCTATAAACTATTGCATATTGGAGTATTCTATCAATTTGAATAAGGTGTTAGAATCATAAATTGGATCTTCAAATAATTATGCATAAATATTGGTTAAGGATTCAAAGAATTAGCCTTGTCCATCCTTTCAATATTTATAATTTCAAAAATGTTGGTGATCATTACATTTATTATTTAACTAGTAGAAAAGGAGTCTATATTGTTTTCATTTACTGGCATTCGTACAAAAATATAGCTTATTATAAATTTCTTTCCAAGACCAAGTTGAGTTTCCATTACTTTGTTTCCGAGTTAAGAAAAACATGTGTTGAACCTACAAGATATTCTAAATCTCCTAGGGAGATTACCTAATTAAAATTCAAAGGAAGATAGTTTATTGAATCTTTCCAACCATGTTGATCGATATCTATTTTTCCTAATATGGGTATATAGTCTATTTGAATTAAGAAGTAGGAAGAAAAATATGTTCGCAAACACTTGGCTTTAAATATTTCTTACCTCCATCTTGTTCTTTAAACTTGTAAACATATTTATTCTGTAAAGCCCCTTTACCTACAACTTGAATAATCCCAAGTCTGATTTTTCAGCAAGGAGTCTATTTCTTCTTTGATCATAGACTCCCAATGAATCTTAGTATCCACTTGCATAGTTTCATCATAACATTCAAGCTCTCAAACATAATTTAGTAAAATAGAGTACAAAGACGGAGAAAATATTTGTATAGGTCTACTTAGCCTTGTTGGTTATTTAACATTCACTTGGGTGTGTGGTATTTATTGTTTTATTTATTGCAAAGCATGAGGGACTACTCAATCATCTTCTCCTTTAGTATCATCCAACACTACATATTCATTTTCTTTCTTCTCATGGTGCTAAAACAGATCTTTGTACAACACTTTCTCATTAAAAATGACATCCGTATTTCTTACATTTTTTAAAATCATAAATCCTATAACCAAATTCATCATTGTCATTTCCAAAAAATACAAATTTCTTTTACTTAGCTTCCATCTTGGTTCTATTTTTAGAATCTCTATGGGTATGTCCAGGATCATGCTCAACCATACTATGCTCTTAAATGGGAATAAAAAATCAAGAAATCAGGGTTATGTCAACTTGACGTACAATTTTCTACTTGTTATTAAGTTTATATCAAAAAGTTGAGGGAAAATAATCTCTAGAAAATTGAATCTAGTTTCTAAACTACTAGGACTTATCTCACAAAAAATAAAATTGATTGGTCAAAATTTTGAATTTTAATGCAATATTACAAAAAATTTAGAACAAAAATAAGAAGTAGACATATGCCTGACCACCTTAATCAAAATCAAATGATAATATTTTTTAATAATATTCTAGAAATAAGTAGTAGACTCATGCCTAGATGTGACACATATTTTTTAGGTATTTTTATTCTAAATAAATAATTTTTGACTTTAGTATTTTTGGAATAAAAAAACTCTCGTGTCTGACCACTTAACTCATTCAAAACTCTGCAAAATTTATTTTTTCCCTTATAGTATAAGAAACATACAATGTGATGCATATTTTGGATTTAAAAAATATTGTACCATTTGAAAGTTATAGTTGTTTTTCAAGTAGTGTGTCAATTAGTAGTTTATATGTAACTCCATTAGAAAATAAGTAATAATTACTTACTAAACTCATAATTTGACAAACATTACATTTATGGAAAGATAAGAAAATTCTTAAGAAACCCTTTTCATTTCATCAAATTTTGGTGAAAAAAAGGTTGTTAGCTACATGTTTGAAGTAAAAATCACATAAAAATAGGCCAAAAGCACATTTTTAGGATGTTTTTAAAGTTGACCCAATAGGTTTGGTATCAAAAGATATAGTAGACCTTATCAAGATATTAACTATTTTGATTTAATATCAGGGTGCGTGGGAAAAATTTTTGAATAGATTTTGAAATGGTTTGAGATATTTTAGAACTATACATTTTTTAGATCACCACCTTTTATCACTCCATGATCCTACACATACCCATATGTGCAAATTCTTCACAACAGAAGGTTTTTAGAAAAGAAAAACTTTCCTTATTAGAAGTTCATGCTTCCTCTAGAATACCACAAATCAAAGGAGTAGAAGTACCTCTATTTGTCAAATATATAGTATTATTGACAGCCTTAGCCTACATGTTTAAGGGAATCCTGACACACAACCTCATGCTCCTTGCATGCTCCATTATTGTCCTATTCATGCATTTAGCCATTCCATTTTCCCATGGAATCTTCAGAATAGTTTTTTGTCTACAAATACCATTAGTGGAGAAATAACCTTCAATTTATTTAGTGTGATATCCACCATCATTATCAGATATGAGACATTTTAATCTCTTACCAGTCTCATTTTCAACCAAGCATTTTCATTTCTTAAAAGTTTGAAATACATTAGGTTTTTGTCTAAGAAAACACACCCATACTTTTCTAGTTGCATCATAAATAAATTTATAATAATAATGAGATCCACGAAGGGAAAATACCTAAGTTGGTACCCATACATTTGTATGCCCAAGCTCTAATTTCTATTTTTCCTTTTCCTTCCAACATTTCACAAAACTCACTCTCTCTTTTCTCATACACACAACTTTCATAGAAATCCATATTGACACATTTCACACTTGATAAAAATTTATTTGAAAGAAGTGATATCATACCTTTCTCACTCATGTGCCCAAGTTTTTTGTGCCATAGAATTGTATTAGAATCTAAAATAACTATTTATTCTCCCTACTCAACTGCATCAATTGAACTTGAACACTTATTTTTCTTTTAAGTAATTTAAGTAGAAGGAACACTATGACCTATTAATGTATGAGCATCTTTCATCCCAAAAATAAAATTGGGAATGATTAAAACAATTGGAGGAGAAATAAAGTGGCAAAAATAGGAGGAAAATAAAAAAAAATAAAAAAAAATAAAAAAATGGAGAAAAATTCTTTTTTGTTTACCAAGGTGCATGGGTGAAAAAAAAAAATAAAAAAAAAGTTTTCATTTCATTTATTGAGGTGTGTAAATGGCATCATAGAAATTTGTGGAGAGTTGCTTAAATCATGCATTTATTATTTTTTATGATCCAAAAAGGAGATGTAATTTTCTAATTGACCTACATGGTGGTACTTTGTTGTCATTGGGTGGGAATTTAATATTTTTTGTAAGATAGATGCATCTATATTTTATCTCACATTGGTTGTGTTTGTAATACTTTGCTTGGTAAGTGCCTATATAGGCAAGTCATATGAACATTTGTAATCAAGCTCTGAAGGTGTGATCTCTTCTTAGCAGAAGCTTTAGAGGTGAAGGATTTAAATGTTTAAGATGTTAGTTGGGAAGTTCATCTTGGTGAATCCTTTTGGGATAAAAGCATTTGGTTGTAAGCTCTCTCATATTGTAAGAATTTGGAGTTCTCTCATTTGGAGAATATTGTAAGGAGTTTCAAGTATTAATGGATGCTTTGTGAAGTATTTGGTATTCTCCTATCTCCATATTATTATGCTTTTTGTTATGATTTGGTAAGGGACATGGTGTGACCCTTCATCAATCATATCAGAGTATACCTTAGTTAGTGGTATCAGAGTAGCCCCTCATTAGTTGTATCAATGCATAGCTTCATCTATAGAACATTAGATGAATGTGGTGATTTCTCATTAGAAATAAAATAATGTGAAGAGATAGGTGTGGAAGGTGTAGGAAAAAAAACTAAGAGTAAGATCGTTAGGTATACTAAACTCAACAATATTTCTATTCTAATAAGACTTATATGACTATAAAACATAACTAGGATGACTAGGAGGGTTAGTAGGAATAGAAGGCCAAGAAAATTTAGGTGTAGAATAACTATGAGGCTTCAAAGGATAATCAAGACTATGATTGATCATATTAATCTCACCATCATGAGTTAACTTAATGTATTTATGAATAGGAGAACAAATGCCTTTCATGGAAATTGACCAAACTAAACCAAGAGTCACTTGGAGTAGATCAAAAGTAGGAAAGGCAATAATGGTAGTATTCACCACTTTTATACTATTAGAAACAATAGTTCACCAAGATAACTGAGAGGGGTGATTTAGTTATCCAATAATTAAAATATTTATCCACCTTAAATAATCTTAACCATTCAACCAAAGTAAACAACAACCATAACAAGATGCACATGTATACACAATTACACTAGATATATTAACGAGGGAAACCCTTGATTAGAGTAAAAACCCTAGTGGGAATGATGCCAACAAGATGATTTAATAATATAAATATTCTTTGTTAGAGGATGGACACTATTAGGAGTCTATTACAACATTTAGTACAGATGAGTCCCTATTAGGAGACTTTGAATACTTGTTAGAAGATTCCAACCCTATTAGGAGTTGTATAAAACAAAAGTACTCACTATCCAATCAGCTTCTAGGGAAATACCCCTAAACACTCTATCCAACTAACTTGTCAACTATTCCTTGTACAATAATTGTGTGTACTGTTCTTTCACTCCTTTCCTGTATCCTGTCAAACATACCAATCACTACCAAACCTTGTAGACTAGGTCATGAACCTTAGATCCAAGTATCAAACTTTGGATCACACAACAAAATTTCTTCAATAAAGTTTCCTTCACCTTCACTTTGCTATGCTTATCTTTGTATTCTTCTATTTGTGCTACTTGCAATCATTCACTTTAATCCATAAATGATAAAGGAAAATTTCCTTACTTTATACTAAATCTATAGAACAATTGCATAAGTTAGCTATTACACCTTCTCAATAAGTTATTATACGATCACATTAAGAACCGATTACTATAACTTGAATAACCTTTTGTAAATGTAACATTATGATGAGTGAGCTTAGCTATGTCACCTCCAGAATGTCTTTTTAATGTTTTTAACTTTAGGTTCTTAGAATAACAACTCTACTAAGAGGTATAACAAATTTACCAAAATATGCTTCTCTAAACTCTATCTTAGAACAATCTTCACCAAAACTTGCATAAATTCTTCCATACCTAATATCTTATGGTTCTAAGTTTAGCTTTATATCCTAGACACTTATTAGTATCTCCCTTTAACCTCACTGAAAATGCTCAACTATCTATCTATACCAACTTGATCTTTCCATTGTTCTTCTATAAAATACCATAGAAAACTGCTATGTTGACATCAATGACAAACATAGTCATGAATGTAACATATCATTGAGATAATGATCTAATAATGTTTCTATGTTACTCCTTGATATGAATATCATTAGCATTCATTCTTCCAACAATATCCCCCTTTGGCATTGATTGAAACATATATGAAAAACATCTAGTTCCAAAAATACCAACTACAAAAGACTGTTAATCATTTCTTTTCAAATCCTCTTCATCAATCATTCTTCTAGGTTGTACTTCTCCCCCATTAACATCAATGTCAAAGGTTTCAGCAACCATCATTATCCATAAAAAATATCTCTAATCTTCTCAAGTGTCCAAAGACATTATTAAAAACAATATCTAACAATAGTCCTAGATGACTCTATCTATCATAGACACTCCTTCATATAGGAAGCATCAATATTCAATCCAAACAAACAATAGTGCTCATTTAAACTGGATTGATGCACTCTTGCATCATCTACTTTGATGTAGGAAGGGGCATGACCCCTAGCATACGTCACAAATACTCAAAAGTCTCATTGGGAAGAGGCTTAGTGAAATATTCTCTAATCTACTCTTTGGTGCTTACATAATCCAATCTAATTTATTTTTCTACAACTTTTTTCTCTCAACATGTGATACTTGATAGAAATGTGCTTAGGCTTAGAATGCAACATTGCATTCTTTTACATATTTACTATGCTTGTGTTGTCACAATGTATGATAATGGGATCACTAAATTCTATCCTTATATCCTTCAACATCTACTTCATCCAAACAACATGATTACAATTTTTTGTTGCTGCAAATTACTCTACTTCTATTGTACTTTATCAAGTATAGTCCTACTTTTTTCTTAGCTAAGAGACCAATCTTCCTCCAATAAAGGAGGCTCCACCATTGGTTCTCTTTTTTTCATCCATACTACCTATCCAATTAATATTAGTATAAGCATATAAAATGAAATCATTAGATCTGTCATACCACAATCTAAACTCTAGTGTTCCTTTCAAATATATAAATATCCTTTTGTCTATTACATAATGTGCTTCTCTTAGGTCAGCTTGAAATCATGCAACAATTTCAACTGCATTTAGGAGATCCCACAATATTGGGTGCCACTTTTCTAGCATGAACAAAATTGGAAATGGATGAAAATTTTCAATTTCCAATTTCCAATTGTTTGCTGGAATATTATGGAAATGTTCATGCAAACATTCCTTACATTTATGTTTGTGTGAACATAAATAAATATAAATAGGCACATTTGTGCAAATATAAGTCCTATAAATGTTTGCATGAACATACAAAAGTTACTATTCTCAGTGCAAAATTGTCCATTTTTGAAAACATATGTTCATGCAAACATTTTTTTTTCTTAGAACTTTTCTATTTTCTAAAAAGAAAAAGAAAAAATGGTGTTTTGACCCTAAAAATTGAGATCAAATGATCTCCTACTATAAATCAACAAATATCAAATTGTGCTTCTTGGAGCAAGCTTTCCAATGACTATAATTTTAATAGGTATTATATTCATTAGGAATTTCAAAAATGAGTTTAACTCATTATACGTTTATTAATAATATAAAATCAACTAACTTCAACACTTTGAGAAAATTTATGAATTAGGTAAAAAAAATTGAAAAATATCTAGGAAATATGTTACTGAGATAGCTTTCTATTAAAGAAAGAAAATTTGACTTATGATATATTGAGTTCAAGTTATCCTTGTCAAAATGAACCTATGTTTGAATTACCATTGATGTCACTTCAAAACTTCAAAAACTATACAAAATTCAACCAAATTGAATAAAACCAAATGCATCCCCTAGATATTGATGTTATAAATTAAAAATCGAAAGAATTAGCTCATTATCATTTCAACAAAAAAAGTTATTCATGTTTGAGCAGAGTGTCACTATTTAAAAATTATTCATCTTCAAATCACTAGTTTACGCCATCTAGAAATCACCAGGAATAGAGTACTAGAAATCACTAGTTTGTGCCATCATCAAATTATTCATAGTTTTAGATATATAGTCACTCAAATGTGAGGTATGTTTCAAAAATATTGATTTTAGTGTGAAAATTGGTCAAAAAATGGAACCCATTATTGTGGGACCATCCATTCACTATATCTGACCTTCTGTGAGTTAGATATTGCAATCCTCTAATCATAGATGTGTACTTCTTCTACTCAACAATAGGTGTCTCATCCTTTGTAGATAACTTCTATCTAGTTACCATAGGTGTTCCAATGGGTTTACATTTTTCCAAACTAAACTATTTTAGTAAATTTTTTAAGTACTTAGTCTAAGAAATAAAGATTCCTTCTTTGTCTTGCACAATCTTTAATCCTAGAATATATTTCATTTCCCTATCATGCTCATTTCAAATTCCTTCTTCATTTATTAAGAAATCTTGTCACTTTCATCATCATTTTCTTCCAATATGATATCATCAACAAATATTAGCAAGACCATTAATCCATCATCAATTTATTTCCAATACAGATTACTATCTTTCATACCTTTGCTATATCCAAGCTTTGTCAAATACTTGTCCAACCTTTTATACCAAGTTCTGGGTGCTTGCTTCAATTCATATGATTCTTTCTTCAGTCTACATACTATGTCTTTGTCATCTATTAAAGGACAACCTTCAGGTTGTTCTATGTATACCTCTTTCAAGTTCTCCATTTAGAAATGTGTTGGAAATCTGTTTGAAAAGATCATTGTTGAAGATCAAAGAGGGAGATTGTTGCAAAGAAAGAAGATTTTTGTTTTCAATCATTTTTTTGTCATTGATATCAAACCTGCTACTTGTAGGAATGACATTTACTTCTAAGATCCAAGTACTATCACTTAGTTGATTGATGAAGAGGATTTGATCAACAAGATGTAACAAGAGCACCTAAGGGAAAGGTTGAGTTATGATGTTCTAATGAAGTGTAAGGATTAGTTAAGACAATGGTTAAATGATGAATTGATAATTTAATCAAAGATATAGAGGTTGGTCACACTTAGAAACATTGGAGGAAGAAGTTGTAACAAGAATGACTGCAAAGCTTAAACTAAGATCATTATTATGTGCCAAGCAAGTTAGTTGAAGCTAAGAAAATTCTTGGTTTGAGCTAAGTTCTAGGAAATTATAGTGTGTGTGCTAAGTGATCTTCAAGTGTCGAGTCAAGATCAAGTGTTGAGCATTAGAAAATCTTAGTTGGTGCCGAGTGATCTTCAGGTGTCGAGCATTAGGAAAAACATAGTTGATGCCAAGTAACACAATATGTATTGAGCACCAGTATTTCAATAGTGTCATGTTGCTACATTATTTCAAATGATAAAGATTTTCCAAATCTGAGCTGACAAAGTGGTTATCTTGAATTTTTTGAACAAGTTGGAAGATAACATTGATGAGCTAGTGGCATAGAATCCTATCTCAAGCATTTTTAGGCAAATTCAAGATGACTATTCAAGAAGTTTCTAGAGGAAACAAAATATGGGTTGGATGCAATGAATCCTACCTGATCCATGTGAATTGAAATTAAAGAATGGAAGAATCAAGCAAGAAAAGAACTCCAAGAGTATGATTTAAGGAGTCATAGACTAAGAAGCAAATGATGCTAATGCTAGTGCTACTAAAGTGCCAAATTGTGAAGTGGTTAGAAGGGTGTCAAGGAGAAGACATCTAGGAGAAGGAAGAGCACAAAGGCTCTACTTCTACAAGTGTTCAAGAAGAGATGATTGCACTGGTACATTGAGCATGGAGACTCAAGAAGACTAAGCTTTAAAGGAGGGCAAGCTATCAAAGTTGCAGAGATTCAAAGGCAGGCAAAGGTATGAGTTGAGAAGTGATCTAAGATCTACAAGATAAGTTGTATATTGTAGTCAAGTCAAAGATTTTGTTAATACTCTCTAGCAATTGTATTAGATATGAAAATCCTATGGACTTAGGTTGGCCTAACAGCCATTTGTAAATCCTTTAACACGATCGCATTCCAAGTGAATGTTCTAAAGCCCTCTAAACAGGCCCACTTCTAATAGGATGGTTAAATCCCCTACAAGTTCACATTTGACAATGTGTTTTAAGCCTTCAACAAGGCATCAATTGAAAATAATGAGAATTGATTAGCATATTACTAGTGGTTTTTCCCAAATTGGGTTTCCACATAAGTCACTTTGTTAGGTGTTGATTTCTTGTGTATTATGCTTGCATGTTGATTTACAGTAACTTGCTAGTTAGAAAAGTTAAAGCTTGGATGAATGAATGATTGAATGGGCTCACTATACTTAGTGAAAATTTTGAATAGGACTTTTGGACCTTGAACAACTAATTCAACCCCCCTCCTAGTTATTCTAAAGTATTTCTAACAAAATGTTGACTTGACATCCATCTGATACACCTTGAATTTCTTATATGATGCATATACTAAGAATAACCTTACTACTTCTATTCTTTCCATAGGAGCATAGGTTTCATCATAGTCTATTCCTTCTTGTTGTGAGAAACCTTTACATACCAATCTTTCTTTGTTCCTTAAAACTTCACTTTGTTCATTCATCTTGTTCCTAAATACTCATTTTGTTCCTATCACATTCTTATCTGCTAGTCTAGGGATGAATTCCCATGTCTCATTCTTTACTGTCTGATCTAATTCTTCTTTCATAGCTTGCTTCTAATAGTCATATTTAGATGCTTCATCTACATTATTTGGTTAAACTTGAGATATCTAACATAGTTCTATATTGATTTTTCTTCTTGTCATCACCCCTTTATATTTGCTTATAGTGATCTATTTGGGTGGATGATTCTTTGAAATATTCTTATGCAGAGTAGGAGTTGCTATTTCAACTCTTAGCTCTGTTGAAGGTTCTAAGATTTGTTCCTATCTCAACTCTCCTTCATTCTACAAATCATTCTTAGTCTCAAAGAATATTTCATCATTCCTTGATTTAGTAACAACATTCTCATCATCTGAATTGTAGTAAACTATTCTTTCTTATATCCTAAATTTCTCGTCAACTCTTATATTTTCACTTTCCATAATAGTTTCCAAAGTTGTCTCTTCAATTACTTCCTCTTCATCAACCAATCTAGCCTCATTATCACAGTCATTCAAAAATCCTTCCATACTTTCTTTATATACTTCAACTTTATCAGAAAGTAAATTCTTTCTAGTTTTTCTTATTCTCTTAAGACATCTAGTAGAAAAATGACCAAATTCTTTACATGTCCAATAAAAAAAAAGTTTCATACCTTATAGTTTTCATTTTATAAGTAGATCAATGCCTTCCTTTATCTTTATGTCTTCTTTAGATTTAGACTTTTCTTTGCTTGTGCTTCTATTCTTTTGTATACAACAAAAGGACTTAGGATCTAGACACTTAATGCTTTGTTCTTTGCATAGATATGATAACTCACCAAGAATTTCCATCATCTAGGTGTCAAAATTTCCTCTATCTGACTTAGGACTATCCTTTGTGAATATATCCTCCATGGATCTCCCAAAGTTGTTAAAATTTATCTTCAATGACCTAATGCTCTGATACCAATTGTTAGAAACAATAGTCCACTAAGATAATTGAGAGGGCGGGTGGGAGTGAATTAGTTATCCAATAATTAAAACATTTATCCAGCTTAAATAATCTTAACCATTCAACCAATGTAAACAAAAACCATTACAAGATGCACATACAAAATTACATTAGACATGTTAACTAGGGAAACCCTTGATCAGAAGGAAACCCTAGTCGGAATGATGCCCATAAGATGATGTACTAACATAAATATTCCTTGTTGGAGGATGGACCCTATTAGTAGTCTATTACAACATTTAGTACATATGTGTCCCTGTTAGGAAACTTTGAATTCTTCCTAGAAGATCCCAACCCTATTAGGAATTGTAGAAGATAGAAGAACCCATTATCCAAATAGCTTCTTGGGCAAGACCATTGAACTCACTATACAACTAATCGCTCAACTAGTCCTTATAGAATAATTTTTTGTACTATTGTTTCACTCCTTTTCTCTATCCTTTCAATTGAAAAAATAACTATTAGACCTTGTAGACAAGGTCATGAATCTCAAATCCAATTATAAAACTTTTGATCACACAATAAAACCTTGGCAACAAAGTTTCTTTTACCTTTTCTCTACTCTCCTTATCTTCACATTACACTCTTTGTGTTGCTTACAATCATTCAATTTTATTGATAGATGATAAAGTAAAATTTCCTTCCTTTATATTTCAAATCCATATAAAAATTCCCTTAGTCCACTATTACACCTTCTCAATTAGTTATTATAAGACAACATTAAGAACACATTACACTTAGCGATAACATTAATTTTTTTTGGCCTTGTAACTTGCATAAATTTTTGTACATGTAACATTATGATGAGGTATCTTAGCTACGTCATCTCCAAAATATCTTCTTCACATATTTAACCCTAACTTCTCAGAATAACAACTCTGCTAAGAGATATAACAAGTTTACTAGAGCATGCCTCTCTAAACTCTATCTCAAAATAGTCTTCACCAAAAATTGTGTAACTTATTATAGACTTAATATCTTATGCTTTTGAGGTTACCTTCATATACTATAAACTTAGTAGTATCTCCCTTTAACCTTGCTTAGGGAAAATGTTCAATTGTCTATCCATGACAACTTGATCTTTTCACTACTCTTCTATCAAATACCATAGAAAATTGCTACTTTGACATCGATGATAAACATAGTCATGAATGTAACATGTCATGATGATAATGACATAATAATGTTTCTATAATACTCCCCATAGGAATATTATTAGCATTAATGATTCCAACATATACAAAGTTTAATAGTTAAGGAAATGGAACCATGAGGTGGATATGAAAAAGCATTACATGTCTAAATCCAAGGATTGATTAAATCATAAAATCCACGGTGTACTTTTTTGGAAAAAAATTGTTTTGTAGTGGTGATATTTACCATGGAAGTATGATTGACAAGAAAAACATAAATAGGATAGTGGGAAACTCTAGAAGCTATGTAAAGAGGACTATTAGGAGCATGAATAGATTTACGATTATAAAATTTACTAGTAAAGTTTCTTTAATCATTAAGAGTGGGTATAGGGTTAGGTTTTTCTTGAAGTTTAGATTTAATCTTATGTGTTTGGTGAGGTATAGGATCCATAATGTTAATAATATGGTCATCGTCTTCCAATATCTTATCATAAGATATGTTCATAATAGAGGGACAAGAAGTTTGAGAAATACTATTTGTAGTGTGTTGAGGTAAAGGATTAGGGTAGAGTTAAAGATTTTTATTAGGAGGTGTCCTAGATTTTTTTCCATTATCATTATTTTCAAAAGAAAAAGCATTGGAATTCGTTAAGTCTTGAATCTTATGCTTTAGTGTATAACACTATTCAGAATCATGGCTAGGATGACAATGACATTAACAAGGATTTAGAATCAAAGTGCAGACTTAGATATTATTAATTGAAGAATTGGTATAATAGGAAGGAGTGTAATAATATTAGAACTTACTAACCTTCCATTATTTTAATTAAATTAACCAAAAAGAGGACTAAACTTACAATTAATCCCAAAAATTGATGAACAAGTAGTGACACCTTTTGATGTAGTAGCTTCTCATTCATCTACTAATCTATATTTTTGTTGATATTGAAATAGTTGTTAGGATTCTAATTTTTTGTTTCTAGTTGTGGGGTCACTCTTATCAACTAGTATATGAGCCATTGGAGTGGTACTCCCAAATTGGATCACCCATAATTGTTAATAATGAAGTGGTGCACAAAGTTATGAAAAATAGGTAAATTAATTAAGAAGAATATTATCTATAATGCATTTTTGTAAATTACCAAAAAGAATATGTTTAATATCAATATTTGGTACAAAATAATAAATCTAAGCATGAAAATGCTTAAATTATCCTTAAAATATTAGCAACTTTTTCCTTATGACCTTGTTTAGAATACCTTAAATTAGTTAAGGAGACTTGAGGACCTATGTTTTTGTATAATTGTTGAATGAAAAAATTAGAAATTTTGGGAAGGGAATCAATAAAAGAATGAACAAAGAACAATACCATTTCAAGGATTTGCAAAGAAAGATGTTCAAAACAATTTTGTGAAAATCCTATTGTCATGTGCATAATAACTACATAGGACTTGATATATTTTAAGATGATTAAAAAGATTACTCTTACTTCTATAAGTATCATGGAGAAGCATATTAGTTTGTTGAAGGGAAATGACATGGATAATATCTAAGGAAAAAGGACTACTAATATCACATGTAGGAACATTGGACATAGATTAAGTTAAGGAAGCAAGTTGTTTCTACAAAGAATACATTTTTTTATCAATATTAATGATGGTATAATCATTAGAAGAAATAGATAGCTAGGAAAAATTTGATAGACTAGGAAAAGTGTATGAATTAGATTAATTAGAAGGTGAGCCACTAAGAGCCACAAGAGTATGAGGATTAGGATAAGTGTAAGGAAACTATTATATAAAGGTAGTGGCATAGGAAATTAAGTAGGTAGAACACATAAGAAGATAATGGGTGTGAAGACTAAGAATTATAAGGTTGAATAGATGTAGCCGCAATAGGAGGAACATATGTGGAAATACTAGATATAGTTGTAGAAACAAGAAAGCAGGATCAAACACTAGTGGTAGGTGGAATCATTCCTATTTCATATGTGGCTTGATTCAAAAACTAAAAATTCGAGTGAACAATGTGAGTAAAATCATGCAAGAGATAAAATCCATGTTCATAATTATGTATTAGTTTTTTAAGAGAATCAAAATGAAAAATAGAATTAGTCTTTTGATTCTTTGTAATAAGCCATTTTTCCATCTTGTTCAAGAGAAACCATTAAAGCCTCATATTTATATTACATGGCTAGGAAGAGTCAATTTCCATAGAAGTGTTAGGATCATAGGAAACCTAAGTATCACAAAGGTTTTAAAGAGGGGACATAATATCATTGGAAACCTAAGTATCGCAAAGGTTTTGAAAAGTGGGGACATAATATTGTAGATCAAATTGTTGGATTGTCTTTTTGGAAATAATGCTTCTAAGAGGGGGGGTGAATCAGAAGCACTAGCCTTTTTTAACTGTTTCAAATCCTTAATAAGATATTTTTGAAATGAGCATGCATGCATATAAACTTTAAGCAATCATAAGAAACAAATATGCATCACCAGATAACACTTAAGATCTGGTAACCCAGAAACCCTCCAGAAATAAGAAGGTAAAACTAGGGTGGGGATGATACCCACAAAATCACTACAGTAATAATGTTTAACCACTTCTGATGGTCTACCTTATTAAAGGCCTACCCTATCAAAGGCTTTACACTATATCAATAGTGACCTGGTTAAAGGATTTAGTCACCTAGTTAAAGGATCTATCAAATAGCTGTTAAGCTAACCTATCATCATAGGATTTTCTCTCTAATACAATGGTTAAAGAGTATTAGGTATGATAAACTTGATGGCTTACAATCCTTTGATTGCTGAATACAGGCACTTGATCTACTATTTTGTGATCTTGATCCTCTATGATCTAATTCTCTTCTCTCTCATATTAGACTTCCTTATACACTTTTTTCATGCTCTCTCTAATCTCAATCTGATTTCATCTTCCTTATAAAGACACTCAAAGACTTAGGGTTAGGTATGGATCTACGATCCATATTTAATCTTTGATATTTTCTTATTCCTTGCACATCACTTATTTGTTGCATGCCTTCTCTATTTTTCTTATTAGTTGCATGTAGATTGCATAGAAAATATAAATGATTTGATCTTATCACTTAAGTCTTTCAAGATCTATCTTATGTCAGCTATGAAAATGTTTTACATCTGCATTTGTGAAGTTTCAAACTCATATGTTGATTCTATGTTACTCGGCACTTACTGCTTCCTGATGCTTGACATCTTTTGTAACTCGGCTTCTGTACATGCCCCTATCTTGTTCAACATCCTTTAAGACTCGACACCTGAATGATGCTCGATACTTAGATCATGCTTAGCACTTGTACTTACTCAGCACCTGATCTTCACTTGGCACCTAAAGGCTGCTCAGCACCTGAAGACTTTTCTAACTCGGCTCATGTTGTGGCTCAACGTACATGATGTACTTGGCTCCAATGTAGAATGTAATTAAGTGTGTTGGCACTCAATTGTCAAAAACTATTATGAGGTTAACAATCTCCCCCTTTGACATAAGTGACAAAAACACTTAACTGAACTTATGAGTACATCTACTAAACTTACTCGGTATATACACAGGTTGAGAAACCTTACTCAAAATTGTAAAATGTATATATACCTCAAAATTGGTGTAACTCCCCCTGAGTTGATTGTGCCAGTGTCTTGTGCCATTATGCTTAATGTTCTTTTTAATATATCTTCAACATATTATCTCCCCCTTAGAGTATTATCTCCCCCTATTTTATACTTATGTCAAAGGGTTCTAAATAGTAATGCCATGTTTGGCCAAAAATGTATTGTTTACCTCAAGGAGTATTTGGAGAGTTGCATCCCAATTATTTAAGGCAATATCCAATGACTTTTTTTGGATGGAAAGGTCTATTGTGAGATCAACAAGTCCATCATGTGTGGAAATATTGGGATCCTTCTTCAAGATTGTTTTTGCATACAATTGCTCCTTGTGCAATACTTCTAAGTGAGGAGTTATGGAGGCTTGAATTTGCATCAGCTTTTCTTTGATAGTGGCCTCTTTTGCTGATGATGCAACTAATTCCCTCTGAGTGTGTAAGGTATGAGAAAATTTTGTTGCACTCTGTGCAAGATTGGATGGTACTTGCATGCTGGAGAGTTTTAATTTACTCTCAAGGTTCAAATTTTTTTGATTTATTTCATGTGTGAGCCTAGGAAAATCACACAATTTAATGTAAAGGGAGAATATGTTCCCTAATACACTTTTTACATTTTCCAATTTCTTGGCTAGGTTAACCTGTCCCAAAATTATGTTATTAGCTATTTTCTAGTTGACTTTGCCTAATAACTTCTTTTCTATCCATTCCAATAGTTTTGCATTAGCATCATGGTCTTCATTATTTACTTGATCAACTATAACAGATAATTGCTCAAGTATTGGCCTATTTGCATCTAGAGGTTGAAGACTAAAAGAATCCATGAATATATCTTTTATTTCATTTAGTGCCTGCTTGTATTTGTAGTCTTTTCTCATTGCCTCTTGTCTCCTCCTTTCATCCAATGCACTCTGTATTTCATTCATCTTTTCCTCATTTAGAGTGCTTGAATCATAATAGGGTATTTTGATTTCTTCATCAAGCTCAGAAATACCATAATGTATGGTCCTAGCTACCCTTGTAGAACTTGAACTTGGTGTACTGGCATATAAAATTATCTTTTCAGTACTCTGCTCATGACTAGGTTTTGTGGGAGTTGCTATTTTTGGCAATTCTACCAAAGTTTGTATTGCAGAATCCTCTTTATTTTTGGTTTCTTCCTTCTCCTCTTCTTCTTTCTTGTCTTCTTCTTGATGTGTTATTGTTGCTGGGGGTGTATTCATTGTCTGAGCTATTGTTCCTATGATAACCTCTATTGTTGTACTCGACTCCTAATGAGTTTGAGTGCCTAATCTTGGTGGTGACGGAGGTGGTAGAAATGTAAGTCTAGTAGTTTGAGTGATTTGAGGTGGTTTTTGTAATGGCACCTTGACCTCTTTAAGTTTATCTACTGACTTTTGAAGACTATCCACACTGACCAATATGGGATTTGTACATAATTGTGCTTGTAGATTCGTTTGGTCAAGGATCTTGGTAAGATCCGTTGTAGTTAGTGGATTGATGTTTTGACAAGTGGTGTCAACAACATCCTTAATCTTTATGATTTCTATAGGTGTGGTAGGTGAGTGAGGTGAGCTAGGAGGTGAAGGATGTGTGTCTTGCACACTTTGCTATTCATTAGATCCTTTTTCTTCATCTTTCCTTTCCTCCTCTCTTTCTTTATTATTTTACTCTTCTTCAACCTTTTTCTCTTCTTCAGCTTTCTCTTCTCTCCTCTTCCTTCTTTCTTTTGGTTTTCCAGTAGCTTCTTCTTTATATATTTCTTCAATAACATCTTCAAATGTTTTGTACAAGTTTTTCCATACTCTTGTTGTTCTCTACACAACTTCTTCAATTTTGTTTTGCAAGATGGAGAATGCCCTATATTTGGGTGTAAACCTTTTATTATGCCTTTTGACTTCTTGAGTTACCTATTCTTTTGTCAAATTAGGTAGTAAGTTTTCTAGGGTTGATTCCCTCATTTCTTTCTCCATCATTAGGTAGAAATACCATCTGTCTTCTACAATTTTAGACAATTCCTTTGGCAATTGTCCATCTAGTTCAAGAGGGGTATACTTGAACTATGCCATAAATGCATAGACTGATTCTTCTATGCTATTTTGTTCCTCTTTACTGAACTTATTGAAATCAAGCTTTTTCATTTCATTTAGGTTTCCATTCCTAATCTTCTTACATAATATATCAATTGAAGATTTAGGAGGACTTACCTCTTCAATCTGATCTTCTTTATCAGTATTAGGTTGGGCCACATATCTTTTCCTTTTCTTTGGCTCTTCATGTGCCTTTGCGTTTTTCTTCTTTGTGGCTTCCTCTTTAACCTTTTGGTTAGAGGCCCTTGTTGTAGCTCTGGTTGTTGTCTTCTTTGGTGTTTGCATGGAAGCTTTCTTTGGTGAGAGTTGAGAAGTAGGAGAGGTCTTTGTTTTCCTTTTAATGACTCTGCCTCTGATGGGTGCTTCCTTGGCTTTTGTTTCCTTGGCACTCTCATCTTTCTCTTTACCTTGTTTTTGGGTAAGTTTAGGTGGCTCTTGTTCTGGCTCTCCTTCTTCTTCACCTTCACTAATCTCTTCTTCTTCACCTAATGCACTTGATTCTTCAACACCAAATTTATTCTTTATCTATTTTACCAACTTGTCCTTTTTCTTTATTGCTGAGGCTGTCTTGAGTTCTGTAACAACTCTTGATTTTACAGTGTCATATGTCCCAAATGCCTTGGTAGATTTATCCATTTCTGCTGCAAGTAAATTTTTGATGGCTACAGAATCTTGGTCAACATCAAGCTCATATCCTAATGGTCTAAGCCATCTTTTCCTAGGAAGGACTGCTGGCATGTAGGTGTAATCAATATCAACAAGAAAACATATGTCATTTATATCCTTTTCTACTAGTGAGAATGGTATTCTCATTCTATTCTTCATTGCATTTTTGAAATCCTCAAAATAGATAGACATTTGATCATCAAAGCTATCTCCCATTTGTGCAATGAAATCATTAATTTGATCAACAATTGTTTTATTTCGACTCCAGTTGACTTTGCCAAATGAAGGGAATTCCTTCATTACATAGAAGAACATGCAAACCAACACTAAACCAAATTTTCACTGTGCTCCCTTGGATTTTCTAATAGCTACAAGATTTTCATTAATCTATCACAACAGGAGTTCTACAAGATCATAAGTGTGATCTTTCTTTACAATTTTGTATGCCACATCAACTACTATGCAGGGTACACTATTTAACCTACTAGATTGGTAGAACTTATGTGATATGATCCTTACAACAAAATCTAAAAGAGGATCAGTAATAGTATCTATGGTCATTCCTCTGTTGTTCCACTTTGCACCTGTATTTTTCTCAATTGTTTCCTCCTTTTTGCTCCTCAATGTTTTTGGCCGATCTAGTGTTGGAAAACTAGTAACCCTATGAACCATTTTCTTAGTAATCTTAACTTGCCCTTGTTTTAACCAAAATGATCCATCATGGATTCTACTAAGTATAATGCATATCCACTCATTTTTTAATATGATTAGGAAAACTAGGGCTTTGGTTAAACCCTTCTTTTCTATGATAGAAAACTCATCTTTTAGAATACCATTTTCACAAAGTTTGTCATAGGCATTGAAGATTTCCAAATCTCCTATTGCTCCTATTTTACAGTTGTAGCATTTTCGCACATCCTGAACCATAACGACTTTTTCAAGAATGGTGGATAGGGTACCAGTGGAATCATTTTTGTATGGAACCTTTGGTATTGGTCTAAACTCAGGTTGCTTAACTTCATTGTTGACAAGTTGAATTTCATGACTAATTTTCTCTTGGGTTATTTTTGAACTTCTCGCCATTTGTATCTGAACTAGGGTTTTAACAATTTTAAAGAAAAACTTTTCAAATTGTAAAACTAGGCACTTGTGGAAAATACCTGAATAGATACTTTGATCACTTGGGTGGATGTTGATTTGCTACAAATCACTGGTTGAAAGGTTGAAAATTGCTCAGACGTGCTCAAAATAATTGCTCTTCATTTGAATGACTCAGGAATGAATTGAATTTTACTTTTAAACAACAGAAGAAACTTTAGCAATTTAATTCATTTTAGTACCTACACCTGTCACTCAGCTTTCAAATGTTCTTCAACTTGGCATCCACTCGGCATCTATGCTTACTCGCCATCTACTAACTTTGCTGATAACTTAGCATCCAAAGCAGTTTCACTCGACATCCAAGGACGACTCAGCGTCATTGTTTGAGTTTAGTCTTAGCATCTTATCTTATGCTTAATTCTTCTTTCCAGTTCTTCTTTGTCTTGGGACTGATGTATGATATAACTTTGTATATCAGTCCCATACATCTCCCTTATGTTTAGTTTGATGAAGTGTGATCACTTGACCCGTTAGATGAAGTGATCCCTTTGGTTGATGTACTGCACTCATCTTTCTTCTTCCAAGTCTTGTTCATTTGTCCTCTTATGACATCAATCTTTTCTTTTCCTTTGTTGGCATCAGTATTTGGTGCTTTGGACCTTGTTGGACAGTTTTTGCTGGTATGACTAGTTTTCAAGCAACTGAAACATGTAGTTTGACTCAACCATCTTTTATAGTTTCCCTTGAAATGTGTTCTTATGCAATTTTGGGGTGTATGTCCATATTCTTAGCAATAGTGACAACTATACCTGGTATTGTAATCCCAATAGTAGTGAATTTCATTCCCTTTTGCTAGTTGATATGATGTCCACACGGGCTTTGATCTGCATTCAAATGCCCTATGTCCATATTTCTTGCAGTTATGACAATGTCCTTCAAATCTTTGTTTTCTTTGGATTTTGAATATAAAGTCTTATGTCATATGTCCTTGCATTTTGCACTTGTGACAGTAACTCTTGCTTTTATTTGGCTGATTGATTCTTCTACTCCTACAAATATTACCAGTATGTCCCTTTTTATTACAGTAATGATAAGTGGGTTTAGAATCCTTACCTTTGTCACTTCTTTACTCAACACTCTTTGATGATTCACCAACCTCAGTGTCATTGTATCCAAGTCTTGACATATCATGGGTTGATCTTGGGAATTTTAGTAACTATTCAAAGTTATTTATCGCTTTGCTTGACTTGTTGAGATTTTCTACCATCTCCTTTTCTTTGTTCAGTTCATTCTGTAATTGTTCATTTTGTATCTTCAGAGTAGAGATCTCAATCTCTTTCATATTAAGTTCATGATGAAGGTTCATCATTTGAGCAAGTGTATCCATCTACATGTTTGAGATCCTTGTTAATTCAGTACTCTTTTCATCCAATCTGTTTGCAATATTTCTTTTGTCATCTTCCATCATGACTTTGTCCTCCACTGCTCTTTTCTTTTGTTCAATGATTTCACATAACATTATGGCCTATGATTCATGTTCCATCTTGAGAGATCTTATCTCATTTGCTTGATCTTTGTTTTTCTCCATCAGTTCTGCTATTGCTGCATCAAATTCTTTAGTGTCTCCATTGGTAAAGACTTGTGTGGTACCAATCTCCTTGTAGTGTATGTCATTTTCAACTATGGCTATCTCCTTTCTTCTTTTTAAAGATTTTCTTAATTCCACTCTAGCTTCCTCTACCTTTTTTAGAGTGAGATGCACATCTATCACTTGGGTTTCAATGATCTTTCCAAGTTTGAAAACTTCCATCCTTAGATCTTTTCCTCCAAGCTGTTAGGCTCCTCTTTGAGAGAAACTGGGCTCTGATACCAATTGTTGGATTGTCTTGTTGGAGAGAATGCTTCTGAGAGGTGGGGTGAATCAGAAGCACTAGCCTTTTTTAACTGTTTCAAATCCTTAATAACATATTTTTAAAAATGAGCATGCATGCATATAAACTTTAAGAAATCATAAGAAACAAATATGCATTACCACATAACACTTAAGATTTGGTAACCCAGAAACCCTCTGGAAATAAGAAGGTAAAATTGGTGTGGGGATGATAACCACAAAATCATTGCAGTAATAATGTTTAACCACTTTTGATGGTCTACCCTATTAAAGGCTTTACAGTGTATCAATAGTGACCTGGTTAAAGGATTTACAAACACTTTACATGAAGTGTCACCCTGTCAAAGGATTTAGTCACCTAGTTAAAGGATCTATAAAATAGCTGCTAAGCTAACCTATCATCATAGGATTTTCTCTCTAATACAATGGTTAAAGAGTATTAGGTATGATAAGCCTGATGGCTTACAATCCTTCGATTGCTAAATATAGGCACTTGATCCTCTATGATCTGATTCTCTTCTCTCTGATATTAGACTTCCTTATACACTTTTTTCATGCTCTCTCTAATCTGAATCTGATTTCATCTTCCTTATAAAGAAACTCAAATACTTAGGGTTAGGTATGGATCTACAATCCATATTTAATCTTTGATATTTGCTTATTCCTTGCACATCACTTATTTGTTGCATGCCTTCTCTATTTTTCTTATTGGCTGCATGTAGATTGCATAGAAAATATAAATGATTTGATCTTATCACTCAAGTCTTTTGAGATTTGTCTTTTGTTTGCTATGAAAAAATTTTACATTTGAGTTTGTGAAGTTTCAAACTCATATGCTAATTCTGTGTTACTCGACACTTACTACTTCCTGATGCTCGACATCTTCTATAACTCGACTTATGTACATGCTCCTATCTTGCTCGACATCCTTTAAAACTCAGCACCTAAATGATGCTCGATACTTAGATCATGCTTGGCACCTGTACTTACTCGGCACGTGATCTTCACTCGGCACCTAAAGGCTGCTCAGCACCTGAAGACTTTTCTGACTCGGCTCATGTTGTGGCTTGACATACATGATGTACTGGGCTCCAATATAGAATGTAATTAAGTGTGTTGGCACTCAATTGTCAAAAACCATTATGAGGTTAACATAAAATCATGCAAGAGATAAACTCCATGTTCATTATTATGTATTAGTTTTTTAAGAGAATAAAAATGAAAAATAGAATTATTCTTTTGATTCTTTGTAATAAGCCATTTTTCCATCTTGTTCGAGAGAAACCATTAAAGCCTCATATTTATATTACATGGCTAGGAAGAGTCAGTTTCCATAGAAGTGTTAGGATCATAGAAAACCTAAGTATCACAAAGGTTTTTAAAGAGGGGACATAATATCATAGGAAACCAAAGTATCACAAAGGTTTTGAAAAGAGAGGACATAATATTGTAGATCAAAGAAATTCATGAGCCTACCTCTTCTCTTATTGGGAATATTATAAGTAGGGCTTAAGGTAATAACTATAAGACACAAAGGAAGAAAACAGAAAGATTGCACAAAAGGAATCTAACCTTGAGATATGAACTAGATCAAAAGAAAAAAAAGAACATAATCTAATCTAGGGAAACTAAAAACATACAACATGAGAAGAGGAATCAAGATTGACGTATTAAACCAAACAAAAAAACTAAATACTAAAACTCAATAAAATGCAAAAATCTAACTTGGTATTCAAACTAATGGGGTATGAATGTTGGAATTCTTTAGAATAACTGAGGGCGAGGTGGGGGTGAATTAGTTATCCAAGCTCTAGATGTACAAATAAAACTTTTCAAAACTTAGTGAACCCATATCCATAAATTTTTTTTATCTTGCATTCATCCATCAGATTATGCAATCACTTAAACTTGTAGGCTATTGTCAAGTCAACTTTGCAGAAATATAAACATAAAACATAATAGATTCAATGAGAAATTTGACACAATGATTTAAAATGGAAACCCAACTTGGGAAAAACCACTAGTAACATGCTACCCATTCTCACTCCTCTGAAATGATGCACTATGAAAGGCCAACCCTATTAAAGGTTACAATGCACACTATTAAATGTCACCTAGTTAAAGGATTTCAGTAACACTATTAGGAGTGAGCCTTGTTAGAGGACTTTAGATAATTCACTTTGAATTTCACCCAATTAAAGGAATTACAAATGACTATTAGGTCAACCTTAATCAAATGGGTTTACCATAGACTGATATAATAATTAGAAAGTAAAAATAAAGCTTGATCTAATAACAACTTACAACACCCTTGCAGATTACGTATCTTTGTTTTAGTTCTCCATTCTACTTGGCCTTCACACACTTTAGCTCTAATAGCTTGCTCACTCTTCAAGCATCCATACCCTTAAGCCTTCTTTATTTTCTTTCCAATGCACTCTCTCCTCATAGGTCACTAAATGAAGCAATACCCTAGACTCCTTTTCTTCGTTAGGTTCTCACATGAAAACCTTTAATTCTGACTAATCATCTCTATAAATAGAGAATTAAGATTGTTTGGCGTTCATCCTCTATCATCCATTTTAGGGTTAGGTTAGATTAGGTAGGATTCAATGAATCTACCATTTATTTCATTTCATTCTCTTAAAGAAACTTCTCCTTCAATCCTCTTTGAATTTTCTTCAAAATGGTTCACCATGAATTTTGTGCCACTAGCTCATCAAACTTATCTTTCACACGGTTTACACAATCCAAGAAATCAAACTTATTGGTTTAGATTCATTGAATTCTCAATCTTTCTCATAATGTTGAAACTTGGCATTAACTGGCCGTTTATGCTTGACACATACTACGTTTCTTGGAATCCTTTATCAAATCACTTAGGACAAACTAAAGTTTACTAGTGCTCGATGTCAACTAAACTTGACTCAACTTACACTATTTCACTCAACATACACTAAAATTGATTTTTCTTGGCTCCAACTGATTTTCTACTTAGCTTGTACTAACTTTTCTTGGCACCTACTATGAAGAATGATAATCTTGGTAGAAAAACTTCTTTTAACTTGTTCTTCTAAACTTAATCAGTGTAACAAACCTTTGCAGCATAAATAGATTTACACTGCACTATAATATCACTGTCTTAATTGGTCCTTGTACTCATTTTTCATATCATAAATCAACCTTTCCTCTAGGTTTTAGTGTTACCTCATTTGATCAAATCCTCTTTATCAATCAAATAAATGATAGTACTTAAATCATATAAGAAATTGTCTTACTCGCAACTAGCAGGTTTGACACTAGTGACAAAATAATGATTGAAACACATATATCATACTTGTATCAATGTGTTTACAACAATCTCTCTCTTTGGCATTGATGGAAAACCAAACTAATCATACTTAATTAGTATAACCAACAAAATACCAAAAAGAAAATAACTCCTTGTATTGTAATCTTTCGTCTATCAACAAGTTCAATCTTCTAATTAGGTTACAAAATTATGTTTCAATCAATGGACAATCAATCAACTCATCCTTATGACTCCTTGATTTCTTCTTATATCTCACTCAATATTATCTACCTCTTACTAGGTAGATTTAATGAGCAAGTACTTCTATCTCCCTTTGAGTAGATATTCCATAGTTTTGTATCTTCTATATCTGAATTTCTCCCTCTTTATATCTTTTCTCTTAATGATTTCTCCTTGAGCCTACTACACTTTCTCCCTATTTGACAACAATGCCAAAGACATGTCATCTTCATATGAAGACATGAATATTTTCAGTTTCTCCCTTAGTCACCTTGCTTGTGACTGATTTGTAGCTCTAGCTCTTTGATTACTTTAGGAAACTCCTAATGTAAGATCCATTACATCAATGTCTAACATATTTCAATTAGCTTGTTTGATGCAAGGCACTCCACATGCTTCTTAGATAGCCTTTGATAGGGATATCACCCCTATTTTACCTCTTAGATACTCATGAGCATCGTTAGGTAATGCTTTTGTGAAGATATCAATTATTTTCTCTTTTGTGTTAACATATTCCATCTTCACCTCATTATCTTGAACTAATTCTCCCAAGTAATGATACTTGATTGCAATGTGCTTAGTCTTTGTATGCATCACAAGTTTCTTTGCTATATTTATCGCACTTGTATTATCAAAATAAATTATGATAGGTTTAGTGACTTCCTCCTTCATACCTTTGAGTAGCTTGTTGATCCATTCAATGTTTGTACAATTTTTTGTAGCAGCAACATATTCAACTTCAATAGTAGATTGAGAAATGCAATTTTTTTTCTTGCCAGTTCATGTAACCAACCTTTTAAGTAAGAAAAATTCTCCACCAGTGGTGCTCTTTGTATCATCAATATTTTGAGCCCAATAAACATTAGTGTAGGCTCTCTATTAAAATTTCTCATTTTTCTTCTAGTATAGACCACAGTCCTATGTTCCTTTCAAAGATCTCATTATTCTCTTAGTGGCTATTAACTGATTCTACCTAGGATTAGGAAAGAATCTTGCAACTATCCCTATAGATAATGCAATATTAGGTTTGTTGTGTACTACATATTGTAATTTTCCAATCATAGACCTATATAATGTTTGATTCACCTTAGCAAAATCATCATTTTTTGAAAATTTATGTTCTATCACCATAGGTGTACTTATTGGCTTGGAATCCTCCAATCCAAATTTTTTAAAGTATTTCCTTAACATACTTCTACTAAGTGGTGTATTTACCATATTTCATCTGATGTACTTACAAACCAATAAAGAACTTGATCTCTCCAAACATCGACATCTCAAATTATTTCTTCATTTCATTTGCAAAAGCATTATATAAAGTATTTTGACCTCAAACTATGATATCATCAACCAAAATTTTAGATAACAAAACACCTTTTTTTTACTCTATCTTCAAGTACAAATTGTTTTTATCATCAATCCTTTCAAATCCAATCTTCACAAAATAATTATGAAGCCTTTCATACCATGCTCTTGGTGTTTGCTTCAAACCATATAGAGCTTTGTGTAGTGTACATACCATGTTTTTGTTGTTAGTATCAACAAATTCTCCTAGCTATTCTGTATAAACCTCTTCATCTAATATACCATTAATAAATTCAAACTTAACATCCATTTGATAAAATTAAAAACCTTTGTATATAGAGTAAGCAAGAAGAGTTCATACTCCTTCCTGTCTTGCAATAGGGGAAAATGTTTCTCATAGTCAATCCCTTCTTTCTGTGCATATCCTTTACAAACTAATATTGTCTTGTTCCTTGTGACTTCACCATTTTCATCTAACTTGTTTCTATATACCCACTTGGTACCAACTACATTTTAGTATTCTAGTCTAGGAACTAGAGTCCATGTCTTATTTTTCTAAATTTGTTCAATCTCTTCTTCCATGGCTTTAGTATCATCCACACCTTCTAAGGAATATTTCATTGTTTTGGGTTCTTGCATGCTCAAAAAACATGTATCATTTCTTAACTTGTTGCTTGTTATTGGTCTAACATCTATATCTCCAATTGTTCATGTAGTAGGGTGATGTCTCTTGACATACTTAGACAATCTTGGTTCAGCTCTGGGTTCTACATTTTGCTCTAAACTTCTGAATCACTATGTATCTCTTTATTAGGTAGTTCACCATCTCTATCATGTACACTAATCTTAGAGTCAAAATGTGCATCAACTTAATTCTATAACTCGACACCTAAATGTAGCTCAATTCCTCGAATGCAACTCGACATTCACAATATGTGACTTGCTAGTCACTGAAACTTGCTCTTGATTTGCAACTTGATTTACAACATCTTCATTAGCATGGATACCTTCATTAAAGTATACAAATGATTTTTATTCTTTTGATTCCTTCATAGATTCATCCTCATATACTTCTATATATTCATCAAATTTCACATTTTCACTTTCCAAAACTTTGTTAGTGTTAGTATTTAAACACTTATAAGCTTTACTTCTTATGGAATAAACAAGAAATATATCTTCTTCACTTTTTGCATCTAGTTTACCATTCGTGAAATCTTTGAGAATATAGCACTTTCTGACAAATACCTTAAAATATTTTACATTGGGTGAGTATCCATACCATAGTTCAAAAGGTGTTGAATGTGTACCTTTCTTGACTTATACATAGTTCAAGGTATAGACAACTATAATTAGAGCTTCTCTCCAGTATTTCAAAGAAACATTTTTCTTCATCATGAGTTTCCTAGTGCAGTCCATTATAGATCTATTCCTCCTTTCAACAATTCCATTTTATGGAGGGGTTCTAGGAGCACATTTTTGTCTTTTGATTCCTTTGTCATTGCAAAACATATCAAACTCATTTGATGTAAATTCTCCTCCTCTATCAGATGTCAAACATTTCAAACATTTATCTTTTTCTTCCTCAACTCTTTCTAAGTACCACTTAAATATTTGGAAAGCATCAAATTCCTATTTTGGAAACATAGTTCAATCATCATTTTAGATAAATTATCAATGTACTTATCTCCTTTCTAGATTTGCACTTCAATTGGTCCACACAAGTTAGTATGAACAATCTCTAATATTTCTTTAGAGGTATTAGCTTTTCTCTTAAAACATCACTTCATTATTTTGCCTAACTGACATTGTTTGCAAATTATATTGTCAAGCTTCTTCAACTTAGGTAAACCCTTGAATCTTCTCATGTTACTGACACTAACCAAGTTATCAAAATTGACATGACATAACCTCTTGTTCCATAGCCACACATCATGAAATTCTACAACTAAACAAGTAGCATCGTCTATATCAAGGTAGAATAGATTACCTCTAGTTTGATCATGTTTTACAATCAGTTTTCCATCAGTATCATATATCTTAGCAATCTTATTTTCAAACCTAGCCTTACATCCTAAATTATTCAGTTGTGACAAACTCAACAAATTATAGTTGAGTCCTTCAACATACTAAGCATTATCACATAAAATATTTTCTATCTTGATAGAACCTTTTCCTATTATCAAACATGGTGCATCATTACCAAACCTTACACTATTTCCATCATAATAATTCAAGGTAATGAATTTACTAAATTATCTCCACTCATGTGATGTGAAAACCCACTATCAATGATCCATATGTCATTCTTGTTCACACAAGACACTAGTGCAGTTGCCTCATCTTCATCAAATTCATCCTTCATTACATACACTACTTTGTCATCATGATCATCAGATCCATCTTTTGTTTCCTCTTCAACAATATAGCAAGACTTCTTGCCCTTTTCTTTGTAATCTTTGTTGTTTTCATCTCTTCTACTTTTGTACTTGTCACTACCTCTATAATTCTTCTTCTCTAGACATCTAGCAACAATATGTCCAACCTCATTGCAATTGAAACACATGATGGGTAACTTACCTTTGAACTTTCTTTTAACTTTATGAAATCTCCTTGCTAGTAGTGCTTCAAGTTGACCAACCTCTTCCTCATCTATATCACTATCACTAGCCACATATTTTTCCTTTTTCTTCTTCTTCTCATTAGGTTCCTTCAATCCCAACTTAGCTTTGAAAGAAAATTCAACATCAACAAGTTTGTAATTATCAAAACTAGATAGCTCAAAAGAAGTGAGCCTACCTACCAGACCTTCAAGGATTAGATTATTCCCTATCATACATCTCAGCTCTTCTATTGTAGATACTCTAATAATATAGATCAAAGAAATTATTCTCAACACTTTTCTTATTGCATTAACAACATCTTTTATCATAGAGCAATATTGAGCAATATTCTCACCTTGCATTCTCATATCATTGAACTTACGTCTGATACTTTTAGCTTTGGTTCCTAGAACATTCTTGTCACCTACATAGATGGTGTGTTCTTTCTTCTTTGTTAGATCTTTAGTAGCTATGACTCTAGTAGGATTTGCATGCTCAACATCAATGGTTGATTGTGCATGATTTCCAACACTAACTAATTGTATTTTCATCAAACTTTTCCATGTATGAAATTTATCTCTATTGAGATTGGGTACTTCTCTTTTCGACATCTTGATCATTGTGCTTCTACTATCTTCAAACTAGTCCTCTTAAGTAGATGGCTCTGATACCAATTATTGGAATTCTTTAGAATAATTGAAGCGAGGGGGAGAGATGAATCAGTTATCTAAGGTCTAGATGTACAAATAAAACTTTTCACCACTTAGTGAACCCAATTCCATAAAAAAAAATTTATCATGCATTGATCCATTAGATTATGAAATCACTTAAACTTGTAGGTTATTGTCAAATCAACTTTGTAGAAATGTAAACATGAAACATAATAGATTCAATAATAGATTTGACATAATGGTTTAACATGGAAACCCACATAAGGAAAAAACACTAGTAACATGCTACCCATCCTCACTCTTTTGAAGTGATGCCTTGTGAAAGGAAAACCCTATTAAAGGTTATAATGCACTCTATTAAATGTGACCTAGTTAAAGGATATCAACCACCCTATTAGGAGTGAGCCTTGTTAGAGAACTTTAGATCATTCACTTGGAATTTCACCCAGTTAAAGGATTTACCCTAGAATTATATAATGATTAGAAAGTAATAGTAAGGCTTGATCTGATAACAACCTACAACACACTTTGTAGATTATAGATCGTTGTTTCAATCCTCCATTATTCTTGTCTTTCACACCCTTTAGATCTGATAGCTTGTTCACCCTTAAAGCATCCATACCCTTAAGCCTTCTTGCTTTTCTTTCCAATATGGTCTCTTCTCTTAGGTCACTAAATGAAGAAATACCCTGGACTCCTTAAATTCCTTATGTTCTCTCACATGATGACCTTTACTTCTTACAAGTCATCTCTATAAATAGAGAATTAAGATTTTTGTCATTCATCCACCATCATTCATTCTAGGGTTAGGTCAAATTAGGTAGGATTAAATGAATCTACCCCTTATTCATTTCATTCTCTTCTAGAAACTTCTCCTTCAATCCTCTTTGAATTCACCTCAAAATGATTCACAATGAATTTTGTGCCACCAACTCATCAACCTTATCTTCCACATGGTTCACACAATCCAAGAAACCAAACTTTCTAGCTTAGATTCATCAAATTCTTTATCTTTCTCATAACGCTAACACTTGGAATTAATTGGCCTATGATGTTTAACACATTCTACATTTTTGAGCATCCTATATCAAATAACTTGGCACGAACTAAAGTTTAGTAGTGCTCGAAATCAGCTAAACTTTACTTGGCTTACACAATTTCACTTGGCTTACACTAAAATTGACTTTGCTCAGCTCCAACTGATTTTTCGATTGACTTGCACTAAATTTTCTTGGCACCTACTATGAAGAATGTTAATATTGGTAGAAAAACTTCATTTAACTTGTTCTTATAAACTTAATCAATGTAACCAACCTTTGCAACCTTAAGTAGATTATCATTGCACTATAATATCACTTTCTT
Organism: Cupressus sempervirens; assembly: GCA_028749045.1. Lineage (NCBI taxonomy): Eukaryota > Viridiplantae > Streptophyta > Pinopsida > Cupressales > Cupressaceae > Cupressus > Cupressus sempervirens. The sequence goes on along the minus strand of CM053791.1, from coordinate 740,809,174 downwards.
AACTAATCCTTGTACTCCTTTTCCATATCACAACTCAACCTTTCCTCTAGTTGATATTTTTACCTTATATTATAAAATCCTCTTCATCATTTAAATAAATGATAGTAGTTAAATCATATAAGAAATTTTCTTACTAGAAATTAGCAAGTTTGACATCAGTGACAAAACAATGATTGAAACACATTTATCATACTTGTACCAATCTATTTTCAAGAATGGAGTCATGTTAACCAAATGTATAAGGTGAAATATGAAGAAATCAAGAAAACCATTTAATTACTCTATATTTTAGTGATTGAGTTCACCTTATACCTCAAAGGGAAGTTAAGGTGATCAATTTATTTCAGTTCTAAATATAAAGTAATTAGGTATAATATGATAAGTGTAAACCAAATGATGGAGGAGAACAAATACCTAATGACTATAGATATAGAGAAAGAATAAAAGATCTTCAAAACTCTAGTATAACAATAAATATAAAATAGAATTAAGATATTTAAATGACATATGTAAAAAATGCTAGCCCCAAATGATAATGTAATTCATAATCTATGAATGTATGTAAAAGAGTTATATCAGTTGTTACATTGTCATTGATGTCAAGTCCTAGTTGGTTAGACATTGTGCTAATTTAGTAGAGTGTCATATTATTTAATTGATGAAGAGGATTTGATTGGTGAAGAGGATTTGAATAAATTATGTTGAAGACAAAGTTGATAATTATAGTGTTCAATGGGCACTTGAATAATTTGGACAATGATAATGTAATGTTGGTTTGATATATTTTCAACCATTTAAAATTGTAATGTGTTCAGCTATACAACATAAGTTGAGTGACAAGGTTAAACCTAGAAGAAAATATTTTTTGGGTAACTATAGTGTTCACTGAGAAGTTGGAAATGTTAAGCTAGAGATTTAGTATTTCCTAAATGAAGCCTAGTATTAATTGAGTGTTATATTACCCAAGTGAAGTGTAATGTTCACTAAGTAATAGTTGGAAGAACAATATTTTTAAGATGAAATATAAAGATGACTTTTGATAGGAATAGTGAATGTCTAAGATGTTGAAAGGTATGAGTCGAAGGTTTTTACAAGATCTGCAATTGTGAAAATTAAAGAAAGATCTTATAATAAAGATTGAAGAATGATAATGATGATCAAGATTTTCTACGAAAGTTCTATTTTATATGTAGCTAAATACAATGTATCTAAGATAGATGATTATGATCAAGTAACAATATTTTGAAGAATCTCGAAGTATAGAGACTACTATTTAAGGAGATGTTAAAGTCAATTTTTTGTTGCTACTTGGATGATGAAGTTATTGTGAATGAAACTTCTTGGTAGAGATTGAAAAAAGAAAAAAGAAATGTGAACCAAGAAGATTAGAGAAAAGATAAAAGGAGAATTGGTGAAAGTGTAAATGTGAATTAGCTAGTGAAAGATTAGAAAGAAACTAGGATGAAAGAAGATATGGACAAGTAACATAGTACTATACCTAAAAGATCAGTTATATTTTTAATTTCTAATCATTATAGAAGAAAATATCATAAACCAAGTGGATCTAACAAGTCTATGAAATCCTATATATTACCTTCAATTAGTGGTCTATTTAACTCCTTTAGAGAAGGCCACTCTTTATATAATATCAAGGAGTGATAAGGTCTAGATAATATTTTGGTGTAAATCCTGTAAAAAGGTGGCATTAAAAATGTGTGTGTAACTTGTACCAAGGTTGTCTCTTTGAAGAGCTCACTACAAAAGAGTGAAATTTTTGGGTTGTCAGTCCCAAGCGCTTTTTCCCTTTACAAGGTTTATATATTAAAAATTTTGGTGTCAAACATGTGAATGTTCCTATGTTGAGAGTTAATTTTTATGTTATTTATATTTTTCTACAACTCACGACATCTAAGTTAATGGTTGGTTACTATTAAGTTTGATTACTATCGGTTGGTAATAATAAAAAAGTGAATGAACAATTTTGAAGCAAAGTGATTTCTTACAATGTTTTGAAGGGACTATAAGATAAGTAAACATAATTGGTATTAGAGCATAGTTCTTTGAGAAACATGTTTAAAGAAACTTGAGCTAAAAATTAAAGATGTATAAGAGAGAGGTACAAAAACTAAAATAAAGAGTATTTCTAGTCATGTAAAGAAAAATAGAATTACATAGATATTTGGAATTCAAGATAACATTACATATTGGATGTAAAATGAATACACTACCCCTACTCATCCTTTGAATATGGAGAAAATGAATGAGAAGATGAATCACAATAACTTGATGATTAGGATTGTTTCTTCTCTCATTGATGTTGAGTTTAAATATTTAAATAATCACACTACTACCAAATAGAGGTGGGATAAATTCACACTTGCAAATGAAGGAGATGATAATATAAGGAGAGATAAAGCTAAAAGTATTAGACTTAAGTACAATGACATAAGAATGAGAGCAGGTAAGAGTTTTTCATAATATGTAAACCAAATCAAAGATTTTGTTAGTGTAATTAAAGTTGCTAGAGGGGTTATCACTAAAACTCAAATTGCAAGTAAATTTCTCTAGACCCTTCTACCTATTTATGATATCAATTTTTTTGCAATTCAATAAGTGAGAGTTCTTATTGGTAATGTATTGACATTTGATATTTTATTTGGTCAGTTGAATTTATTTGAATTGTGCAATTATGACAATAATAAGGTTATAATTGGAAATACTTTTTAATCTTCACTAACCATTGAAAGTTGAAAGATAGATAATAAAAGTAAGGAAGAAAATATTCTGAATCTAGGGATGCTCTAGATGATCTTAAAGCATTGTTCAACAAAAATTTTCAAGAGCTAAAGGTAAATACAAAGGTAAACTACCCCTAATTTGTTTCACATGTAATTAAGTTCAAAATTTTTATTCTAAATGTCCTAGGATAGCAAGGGTGACTAAAATGACAAGAAAGATTTAAAATATATAAAGAATAGGGATTACAAAGATAAAATGGAATAAGTCATTCTACATTGCTAAGGAAGAGCACGTTGAGTCTAGTTTTGATGATGGAAAAGGAGCACTTGAGATGGTAAATTCTACAATCAAAGAAGATTTGAAAGGAAAAAAGTATGAAAATGAAGCTTCCCTTTTTCCCCTATTAGAAAGAATGATTCACAGATTATAGATATTGGATGCCCATATCACATGATTGGTGATCTAAGTAAGTTTGATAAATTTGTAGAAAGTTATGATGGTGGAACTATTAAGATAGGTAATAATACTCCATGTCCAATGAAAGGTATAGGATTAGTAATGTTGAATCAAAAGATCATATATAATGATGCTTACTAGATCAAAAGGAATAAAGTATAATATATTTTAATGTTGCTAGCATGAATAATTCAACTCATAGACCAGAATTTCAAAACTTGAAAATAAAGATCTATGAGGACAAAGGCAATCTAGTTGGAGCTGGAATGAAAAAAAATGTAACTTATTTTATCTTGATCCTACTATTTAGACATGTTTATTTTCTAAAATTGTCGATGTATGTTTATGAAATAAAAGGTTGCTTTGTATAAACTTTGAGAACATGGTGAAGGTTGGTCGAAAGAAAAGATTAAGAGGCTTACCAAAACTACAAAAACTAAGAGTTCTATGTGTAAAGATTGACAACTTTGTTATATGAAAAATCTAGTCTTTTAAGCAAAAAATACATTTCAAATGATATCTTGGAACTAGTGCATACTAATCTATGTGGACCAATATGTGTTGAAAGTTACTATGGTGACATCTATTTATATTATTTATTTATAATTATTCTAGAATATTGACTGTTATGTTCATGAAAGTGAAATCGCATCCTTTTAGTATGTTCAAATGATATAAAGCTAGAGCTAAGAAAGAAACTGACAAGTTTTTAAAATGTTTAAGATATGATAGAGGTTGTGAGTTTATGTCTATTGAATTCACTAACTATTATGCTAAGAATGACATTAAGAGATAATTGTCTACATCAAGGACACTAAAACAAAATGGGATTGTTGAGAGAAGAAATAGACCAATCATGGATTGTGAAAGAATATAGATGATTGAAAAAGAGGCTTCTTATATATTTTGGATAGAAGTAATCAATGCTATTTTTTATACTCTCAACTAAGTCAAGGTTAAGAAAGGAATAAATAAAACACCATATGAACTCTAGTATGGTCATACACCAAATGTAAGTTATTTTAAAATCTTTGGAAGAAGGTGTTATATTCACAATGATGCAATGAATGGTAAACTTTATTTAAAACTAGATGAATGTATTTTCTCTGGTTATTCATCTAAGAGAAAATCTTATCAATGTTTGAAAAATGTTACTAACAAGATGATTGAAATTAGAAATATTACAATTGATGAGTTTGCAGAAAAGAATAGTTTGGAAAGAAATAAGGAACCTAATTACAACAAGTTCATGTACATGTATATGAAGAGTCATCTAATATACTAATTGAGTTATAGTATAGATTCACTAAGTATGATATAGTGTCACCCAAGTTATAGAATTCTTCATATGAGCATCAGATAGTAGAACTCAAGAAAGAAGTTGAACCCCTAAAGAGTGTAGGAAATGTTGAAAATTAGAGAAGTGAACATGTATTGAAAAGATATGTTAGAAAGAATCATTCCTCTAAACATATATTTATTGTAGAAGAGTTGGAGTATAAATAAGAAGTATATTAAGAGACAATACATGTTTGATTATTGATTTTAAACCAAGAATAGTTAAGGCTCCATTAGATAATGAGGATAGTATAAATGCCATAAAAAAGGATATTGATCATATAGAGAAGAACAACACATTAGAATTAGTACTGAGACCTAAAAACAAGAATCTAATAGCAAACAAATGGATTTTTAGAAAAAATATGAATGCAAATGAAAAAGTGGTAAGAAAAAAGTGAAGACTTGTTTGAAAAAGTTTATAAACAAGTAGAAGGTATAGATTATGGTGAGAATTTTTCATGTGTGGATAGACTGGAAAGAGTAACAACATTTTTGTCTTATGGTACCTTTAAGGAGTTCAAATTTTATCGAATAGATGTCAAATCAACATTTTTGAGTGGAATTCTTAAAGAGGGAGTATATATTGAACAACCTGAATGATTCATTGAACCTAATCAAAGGAACATAGTTTTAAAACTAAACAACGCATTGGATAGATTGAAACAAGCACTAAGAGCATGCTATGGAATGTTACACTCTTACTTGATTAAGATTGGATTTGATAGAACAAGTGATAAGAATAGTCTAAATTTGAAATTCAAATTTGAGTATACTATTTATTTATAAAATATAGGTGGATAACATTATTTTTAGAGGAAATGACATGTTATTAAAGATATTTGTTGAAAAAATAAGTACATAATTTGAGATATCAAGATTCAATGAAATCAAAATTTTCATTAGATTCCAAATTCATCAAACAAGGAAAGTTAAGTGACTCAATCTAAGTATGTGAAATCTTGAAGAAATTTTGGATGGATGATTCTAAGCTAGTCAGTCCACCTATGGTGATTGGAGTGGAATTATCAAAGGAATACAGTACATAATACAAATCCATGACTAGTATGTTACAGTATGTTATACATAGTAGACTAGGTATTGTACATGTTGTTGGTGTATTTATAAGATTTTATTCTATTCCAAAGGAGACATCCATGACTATTGTGGAAAGGATATTTGGATATCAAAAGGGAACTAAATATTTTTGTCTATGGTAACAAGGTGATATTTTTTAATCTTAAAGTCTGCACATATGTTGATGGGGATGGAAATATTGATGATAGAAAAAATATAAGTAATGGAGCTTTCATTTTAGGAGAATGATAATTTGGATAAGAAAGAAAAAAATTGTATACGACAAACTACTCCAACAGTTGATTATGTTGCTTCTGTAATCAATTGTTTCAGTATTGTATGTATTAAGAAATTGTTGGAAGGTATGCAAGAAGAGATAATTGAAACAATTACAATTTATTGTGATAACACCAGTGTGATAAATATTTCTAAAAATCCTGCCAGTCATGTAAAAATATAGCACATAGAAATAAGGTGTTATTAGTTGACGAAAAAAACTACAAGAGAAATAAGTAAGGCTTGAATATGTAAAATATAAAAAGAAAATAATAGATATATTTACTAAGGCATTGCCTAAGGATATTATCATCTAAATGATAAATTTGGGATCCTACCCCTATCCAAATTTTTCTAGGTGAAGAAGCATTCTACATGAATTCATAGGTGAACCTAAATATGTTTGCAGAGTCAATTCCATCATTCATTCTTTAGGAATTTTGTAGACTTGTGAAGATGATTGTGATGAAAGTGATGTAAATTATACATACAAGGTAGAAGGATTATCTATAAGGGTTTATAAGTTTTAAATTAGAACTTATAGTGACCTTTGGAGCTTTTATCAAAGGGGGAGAAGTGAATCAAATGAAAAGAAATGTTGCTAAACAGAAAAAGATCATATCTTAAGGCAGGAGAAATGTTGATGAAGACTATTATTGTTAAAGATATAGATTGAGTTGCTAAGAATTAAAGTGAAGACAAAATACATGAAAACTTGTATTTTTGTCAGTGCATACATTTGATTATCTTATGTAATGTTTTATTAGTAAACTCATATGCTATATTGTGTCATCAATGCAAAAGCTAGAGATTCTTAGGGCCAACTAATAATATAATTGGTAATGTGATGAACCTATGTAAAATAGTCATATCATTTGTGATGGTGTGTTTGATGTCAAGTCTCAGTTGACTAAACATTATCCTAATTCAATAAAGTGACATATCATTTTATTGATGAAGATTATAGGAAGAAATTATGTTGACCATAGTGTTGATAAGTATGTTATTCAATGAGCACTTCAATGAGTTTGATATTGATAATGTAATGTTAGTTTTATTTTTTTACAATCATATAATATTGTAATGTATTGAGTTTCACAAAGTAAATTGAGAGACAAGGTTAAATAAGGAAGACAATATTCACCTAGGGACTATAGTGTCCATTGAGTAGTTGGATAAGTTATGTGGAGAAATTAGTATTGTTTGAGAAAATTTAGTATTAGCTGAGTACTATATGATGTGAGTTAAATGTTATGTTTAGAGATAAACAATTAGAAGAACAAGATTGTAAAGATGGAATCTTAGGTAGAGTTTTGATGAAAATATGGAATGTTTGACATGTCCAAAGGAAGGATTCAATGTTTCTTACAAGATCAATGACAGGGAAAATTCAAGGAAGATTTGATGATGAAGATTGAAGAAGGATAAGGATGAGCACAAAGTTATATGAAAGTTCTATTTCTATGTGGCTAGATACAATATATATGAGATCAATGATTACGATCAAGAGGCAATATTCAAAAGAAATTTGAAGTAGAGAGACTAATATTTATGTAGATGTTCAAGGTAGTTTTTGGTTGTTGGTTGAATGATGAAGTTGTTGGGAAAATGAATCATTGAAGGATTTTGAAAAGAAGAATAGACTAAGGTGAACGGAGCAAAGTTGAGGAAAGATAGAAGCATAATTGGTGAAAGCGTAAGTTTGAATCAACCAAGAAGAGATCAATAAGAGACTAAGAAGATAATAGATATAAACAAAAAGATAGTGTTATACCTAATAGATCATGTATAGTGTTACTTTTTAATCATTATAGTACAAAATATTATAAACATAGTGGACCTAACATGTGAGATCCTATATGGTAACATTGATTAGTGGTGATTGTAAGTCCTCTAGAGTGGGCCAATCTTTAGACAAGATGAAGGAGTGATAAGGTCAAGATGATCTTTTATTATAAATCCTCTTATAAGATCACATTCTTGTAACATGGTTGGCTTCTAGCAAAGATAACTTTAGAAGAGTGAAAATTTCGGGTTGCTAGTCCGAGGTGGCTTTTCACTTTGTATGGTTTCTACATTAAAAATATTGGTGTCAAATGTGTTAATGTTTCTAGGTTGCAAGTAAATATTCATGTTATTTATATTTTACTATAACTTGGTAACAACTAAGTTAATGGTTGGTAAATACTAATTTTTATTGTTGTCAGTCGATAACAATAAAATAGTGAATGAAGAGTTTGAAGTAAAGTGATTGAATATGGTATTTATGAAGTTATTTTGGTACTAAAACTATTTGAAGGATGAAGAGAATGAGATCACTTTACAAATTGAATGGATGAAGAGAATGAGAATGTAGAAGCCCTTTCTTGAGGACATGTTCCACTATCACCAATGAAAGAGACTAGATTTTGAAAGGTTGTGGCACAAAAATGAAAGAGATGATCTAAATCCCCAAAGTGAACTCCTTAGAGATCCTTGAAAGTACCCAAATGCAAGAGACCTCATTTCTAATTTCCTTCCAAAAGATGTCCTTGAATGTACTTGAATTCTTGAATGCCCAGGTGATTGAGTTCCTATGCATGTAAATGATGGAATTATTTGTCTATCAAATATAAAATGACTCAAATGGATATGCTTAAAGGGATTAGAATAAAATTTCTCCCAAGCTGACTAAACATAGAATTAATGCATTAGATAATGCCCAATATAGGGCCCAAGAAGAGGATTTAAAAATTGGTCCCTATTAGGGATGTTGTTTATCATCAAGGAAACACTCCATTGTTAGTGACACACTATGTCATTGATTCATAGGTCTAAAAATCCCTAGGATTTCATTGAGGTTCCAGAACATATCATGTTCTAGGAAATTGGGTGAAGTTATTGAAAAAACTCAGTTTTGGTGCAAAAAATAGATTCTAAGTGATTCAAGGACAGAAGAAAGGAACTATGTGGATAGGTCCTTCCTCAAGCCTTACACCTTGAAATAAGACTGCTAAGGTGGATCTACTAGGTCATAATCTAATTTTATCTACATGGTTTGGTAAGAGATTAGAAGAGATGAGAGGAAAAAAAATTAAGTGAATCTCTAGATCTAAAGCTCATTAAATATGTTCTAAACCAATGTTAAATTAAACTTGTTTTTAAAAAATGGCATAGGAACAAGGTGTTTAAAATTATTATGACATAGTTAACCATTGATGGTCAATTGACTAGAGCATTTGGTATCACCTTTGGTTTCTAAATTATATTTTCTATGGAAATAGGGTTAAATTTATTTTTTTCCATTCTTGGTCTTTCGTTAAAGCTAGCTTTGAGTCACATAGGAAAAACTTGTTAAAAGTCATATACTTCATTAGGACCTTTTAGTCCTAATTTTGGAGCACTTGAAATACATTCTTGCTCCCTCAAACACTATTGTTTAGTGTAGGATGATGGAACAATAATAGGAGAGATAGACACTAATTTTATAGATTAGGATGAAATAATAATTAGGAAGATGATGAAACTCTAATTGAAACTAAGAAAATTACAATGATTAAAAGTGTCAAAGAGATATATTATGATGATTAGGATTATGCTCCAACTATAAAAGTTAGAATTACACCCAAATCTGCCTCTAATTTAGGCTCAATTGGTATGGACAAGGATAAGACTATGGTTTTGAAATGTTCAAAATACCTCTTTCTCGTATAATAGTTGGTTTTGGCAATAACAATGACTTGGAAATGGACAAGATTTTTTCACTAGATGAGAGAATGATAACAATTAGTAGGTTGAATTTTAGGTTATTCCAAATGTCATTGCAAAGATAGAACCAATACATCTTAGGATTCTACTCATAGGGAAGATAAATTTGATTCATCACTCAAACTAGGACATAAATCTAAGCATTTCAAACTAGATCGAAAATACTATTGCAATGTTCTTGGTATCACTGGAGAGAATGCAATTGATTCCTTCTCCCTTATGAAATTGTGAAGGCATGAAATAAAATAGAAGAAAAACAAATGATCAAAAAAATTGACGTTTTAGAAAACCAATTTATAGGATGCATTATACATGACATTATCTAGGCTACTGAGGATATTAGAGTTAGTTTGGGGCAGAATCTATGGACTATAAGAAGAATTATCCATTGTTTGAGGTCCTAAAAAGATAACATTAGATCTGGGACAACTAAAGAAGCATAAACAAAATTAGCTAGCTCATAATGAGAAAATGGTGAAGAGTGGGAAACAATTCATCTACACTATTCTAACTCAGAGCCATAGGAGCATCACACCTTCTACAAATCTAACTAAAATACTGGTTAATGTCCTTCACAAGCTACCCTAGGTAAAAACATCATCATGTTGAAATCGGAAAAGGGTCGAGAGTCAAAGCTGCCTAGAATAAATAATACGACTAGAGGATATTTGAAAAGGATGGCTAAAACAACCTTTTTTTGTTAGACAATTTCAAATTACTTCAAAATCTTATTTCACCGTAGTAAACAAACATATACTATATTTCTATTTTTCATTAGATACACAAAGTTTATCCCAAAAAAACTAATTGTAACTTTCCAATCTAATTATTAAAACTACACAAGATACTAATAAGAAGGTACTAAAAACAAAACAATAGCCTACAACGTTTTCTACACATTATAAATCTATCAAATAAAGCAATATACTTATGAATTAGATAATGTTGCATAATGTTGCTTTTTCAAAAGCGAAGATTGTCGGCCATACACACTAACGAAAACAATGCATTCTAAATGAATGGACATATTCGGATTTTTTTAGTGTTCGTGCATCAAATCAGCAAATTAGAAATCACGTTTTAAGTCGGTCAAGATGTTTTATACGTACCCAGACACTCCCAAGTTTTGAGAGCGCATACTCGAATGAGAGGAATGTTCTGCATCTCAATACAGTCTGCGGCGTGGAATTAGTGGCAAACAAATATCTTCATTTCAGCGTTAATGTACTTCCAACAGCCCAACCATGGTAAGGTAAGACATTAGGGTTTCAGAAGTTTACTTTCACTCATCGCTAGCGTTGGGGCCCACAGAAACCCTTCTGATTGATTCCGGTTTGCCATGCTCCTTGGACAAATCTTTTTTTATTTTTTTCACAATATCCTCCTTTTTTAAAAGTCAAAGTCTGTACATTAGTTTTCTGTAGAGATTCTACGGTTTTAATAGTAATTTATCAATTTGCAGATGTTGGAAGACATTGTACTCGGATCTTTAATGAGGCATAGTTGCTGTAATATGTAACAGGGCAATACAGGATCGCTGAGAAAAACTCCAAGGTTACATATGAGTTAAATTGACCTATGATTATTGGCTTTTATTCTTCCTGGTTCTCGGCTGAATTTCTTTACTTCTTTTAGACGAGATGAAAAATAAATGGTCGCGAAAGAGGATTTCTTAAAGATTCGAAATTTTTTTTTGCTAAATATTAGATGTTAACTGATATATATATATATATATATGATGAATAATTATAAGTAGGAGATCTTTTCTACAACAAATTGATGTTACTCTAACTCTCTTGTTTTTTATTGAAACTTTTTAACCCATGTTTCATGGGTATTGATTCACATGAATCCATCTCTCATGATTAAAAATGAAACATTTAGCACTCATTTGATTGAGGCGATGCTCCAATAGCTGAAGTACCAAGACTTTGTAGAACGTCATCAATCACAATACTACTCAAACTTGACATCATTCATGAAATAAATTAAAATAATGCAATACAAATTAATATAATCTATTTAAATAATAAAAATAAAAATATATTTGATATTATTCATTTGCAGCACTAGTAAATCTTATTTTATAAAAAAATTAACAAAGAATTTTGATCAATATTAATTCTTAATAGTAAGAGCTAAATTAAGTGTTATGTGATTTCCACAATATAAAGGTTATGAAATTGATGTAAAGAAGGAAACATATTATGATGTTAAATGTTATATAATATATGTGAAACATTTTATAATCAACTTGTATTGACAATTTGATTATAATCAGTTTTCTTAGGGGGGCCCTAAACCTTAGTTCAACTATAAAAAACTTACAAATTCATTGTTGAACTCTTCTAGACTCCATCTAATTGCATAATATTTCACGTGTATATAAAGAATGAAACTATTTTGTTGATGTGTTTGCAAACTTGGGAGTTTTGTAATCTAATGTAAAATGTTTCAAGGAAAAAAATGAAATCATCCCACATCAGATCATACTACTAACTCAAAATGATGCTAAGTGGTACTAATATGGAGGCTTCTTTGAAATTATCAAATTTAAATCTAAATCCATGGAAAGAGGCATAATGCTAAGAATGTGTTCAAAATATAAGAGGAGTAACTAAGAGGGGAGGGGTTAATCAATTACAATAAAAATAAAACCCAAATCCCTTAGTTGTCAATACAAATCAAAACCAAACTTTGCTGAAATTGAAAATACTGCTATAACTCAATTAGCACTAAATCACTCGGGAAACAAGTTAAGAATCTATGTTACTTGGCAATAACTAAAATAAATACTTCTTAAGATGTTTAATGTTATTAACCACAATTAACTTACTTGCAGAAATAGAAGGAAAATAACATGAACACATATGACACTAGGTTTTAATGTGGAAACTTAATTTGGGGAAAACCACCAATTGCAACTATTTATTGTAAGTGAGCCTTGTTAGGAGCCAACGCTATTAAAAGGTTACAAAATACATTGTTAGGTGTGACCTTGTTAAATGATTTAATCACCCCATTAGGAGTGGCCTTGCTAGAGGTCTTTGGATACTTCAATCTAGAAATGCCACCTTGTTAGATAATGTGACAAATAGTTGTTAAGCTAACTCTATTAAGAGATTTGATACACTGATACAATTGCTTGAGAGTAACAATCATGTGACCTAGTTACTGATTTCAAATCTCTATTCTAGCTTGAATACTTGATCCTCCTTGATCAGATAAAACTTTGTACCTCTGTCAACTTAGGATACTCTGCTATCCTTCTAATTCACTTCCTTTTTTTATCTTTTCAATCCCGTGATTCTCTCTTTCAATCCCACACCTTGACCTTATACTTATATCTTTTTCTTAGTTAGGTGATCATGAATATATTTACAAAAATTCAATATTCATCCCTTAAGTTGACTAGACTTAAGAAATAAATTCATCAAACTAAATATATGTTAAATCAAGAAAATCCTTTGTTAGTCAACCCAACTCGGTTAACACTAGCTTAGAAAAGACTTGCTTTAGACTTCATTCGTTAAACATGTGAACTTGGTTAACAATGCATTTTGAACTAAATTTCTTTCGTAACTGAGTGAGCTCGGTTAACACTAGTTCTGTGCCAACTTCTCTTTGGTGCCTGAGTGAACATAGTAGACACTATCTTCCTACAAACTTTTTTTGGTTCCTGAGTGAAGCTTGGCACATACTGACTCTAAGCTTGGTTTACTCTGGAATGCTCAACACACACTAGAAATTATCTTCATCACTTGAGTGATCTTGATAGACACTGACTAGTAAAGACTTGACATTTTGTGTAACATCAAAGACAATATACAATTGAACTATTATTTTCAATAGAATATTGATGGAAATTTGTTCACCACTCTATTGAGAATTCATGACAAGGGCTTAACCACCTCATGTGTACTATAAGTTGAGTGGTTATATTAGGCATTGGCAGATTGATCTTTTGGTGCAATGAGAATCCCACTCCAACAAGTTGTATCAAAGCTTAGTCACAAGTTTGAATCCTCAAACCCTAGGGTAACGCTGAGGGGGAGATTGTTGGAAATTTTTTAAGCGCTCACCTTAGGATTTGTTAGAACATCTTAATAACCTCTTGTGTACTATAAGTTGAGTGGTTATATTAGGCATTGGTAGATTGGTCTTTTGGTGCAAGGACAACCCCATTCTAACAAATGTTTAATATTGTGGTCTTCAATATCATGTTAGAATAATTTAAAACTTAAATTGAATGTTTCTAGTTTATTTTCATGGTTAATTGGCCTTTTTTATTTCATTTCAATGGAATTCATGGTGATATTGAATCAATGGATTTTATGATCTATGAAATGTGGAAGGGAAATATAAAGGTATATTCAAAATTATTTCAAAATCACTCACTCTCTAAATTGATAAACTAGAAAAGTACAATATTTAGGTTGGAAAGACTTTTATTGAAGGATAGTTTGGGCAAAAGAAGAACCCATAAAAACCTTTTGTAAATGAGAATGATGATAGAGTGCAAACAGTTCAACTTTAGTTGAAATAAAAGTGGCATTTGAATTTAGAATTTGAAGATTATGTAAACTAACAAAATGCCTAAAATTGGATGCAATTTATTCCTTTTTTTTCTTGGATTTTTGTGAGAAGGAATTTAACCATCATTTAATGTTTTGAATTAATTTTTTTAATGCAAAACTTATGGTGTATAGTACGTAACAAAATTTTATGTGTAACTAATCTTTTTTTTCTTACTTTAACTTCAAAATATGTTAAAGAAGCAATGTATAACTACTGCTAATATTTTTTTTTGAAAATTGGGTTTTGACATGTATTTTCTTTATTATAAGTACTCAAGGTCAAACCTATTAGACATAAATGGTTTTTTCTCTTGACAAAACTTACCTACTAAATCTACACATTTCTACAAAAACATTATGTTTTCTTGAAGAGGACGCTCTCCTATAGTGCTAATCATAAATTTACACTTATTTTCATATGATTTGCTTCTTTTTATTCTTTTTTGAAGTAGTATCTTCTCAAATTTTGAAATACCTACTTCAAATATTTTGAAATTATAAAATTTGGTAACTAATTAAAACATTGTGTAATGTATATGATGATGCTCCTGACCATAAGATCTACAAAAGGGTTTTTTTTTTTTTTTTGAAGAAAGTTATGTTTTGATAGGGAAATAATGTTTGGCCAAAATGTAATCAGATGTACTAGGAGGTACTACATATGTACTTTAACCTATGAGTAATAGATTCTTCATTCTTTTGATATTAAGCACATGAAGGTCACTATACAATGGATAATTATAGGAAGTTTTGCAATTATATGAAACGAATTGATGAAGCATACTTGATCTTTATGTTTTAAATAGAAATTGGAATGAAGTAAAAATAAAATCTTATGGTAGTCATGAAGGGTCTTGTGTTAATTTATTGTAAGATTGTTTTTTCAAAATTATTACCAAGAAGAATTCCTTCGTACGCTAATTTTACATGAGCATTATTCTTCTTACAATGTAATGTTATAAGGCTATATCTATTCAAACAAACCCTTTTTTTCTATTAGGATAGTTTGAAAATTTTTTAAGTATAGAGTAGTCTGTATAAGATATCTTATCACACTCCCATTACATGTACACTTACAAAATTGTTGGGGGGGGCGGGGGTGGGCGGGGGGGGGGGGGGCGGTTGGTAAGATTCTACATTAGTAGCTTTCTATGAATTCTAAAAATCATCATTTACATTTACATATACAAAAATGTAGCAAAATGAACAATGTAAGACTAGCCATCATTCTGGCTGTCTTGCTCTTGGTTAATCACTGGGACTTCTTCACTAGTTTGGGTCATAACTAGGATTGAAGCCTCCTATTTGCTTGGGCTACCTTCACAAAGTTCATCTCTAACATTACTTAGTTGAGCTACCTCTGAGGGTGCCAACATACTTTGATAGTCATCTATATAGTTAGCTACATATACATTATCTTTATTTATCAGCAACCTACCTTCACGCATGAGAATCATGAAGTCACTTCTAGAAATATGCAACACCACTGCCACTTGTGACATGATGTAAAAATGTGTGAGTTTAAAATTAAACTCAATAAGCCTTCTCCTCTCCTCCTAAAAGATTTCTTTATTCCTGTCCTTCCAAAGAGTCCACAGGATTTCAATAGACAAAGCAAACCAAAAAGTGTTAAGGTTAGAATCAAATTTCTTAACATAACCAACAAGAATTTCACTCCAGGTAATACTATCAGCACAGTTCCATAAAAAAGGAGTACCAAGGAAAATGGACCACATCTTATAGGCATAAACACATCAAAGAACAGATGCTCAAAAGACTTAGTTACTCTACACAAACTACAAGTCATAGGTGAATGACCACAAGATGACAGAACTTGACCCACTGCTAGCTTCTTAAGCAACAATAGCCATCTAAACAAAATCTTTTTAGGTTTAGCTAAACCTTTCCAAAATAATTTTTTTTAAAAAGACCAATCTAAGAAAGGGTTAATTTGCCCCCAGTATTGGATCACCCTAGCAATGAGAGAAAAATCATTTTTCATACACAAATATAGTGTCATGCCCAAACTACGTGGGCAAAAACACACAACTCTTTTGAAACAAGAGGACGATAACATCGTTAAAATTTTGAAACTTCATTATTAGATTAAATTAACATTAATGGTAAAATCAATTAAATTACATCTACAAAATTAAACAAAACTATATTCAAACAACAACTAACTAGAATAATTAACAAATAACAAAACAATAACTAACTTAAAACTTAAATAAATTTTAAATGACTTACTAACATTGTTAACCAAACTTAATTACATTCGAAACTAATTTTAATGCAAACTTTACAACATTTTTATAAAAATAACATACTAACATTCTTAAATTACTTTTAAAAATAACTAATTAAAAGTAACTACAAATTAATCAATAACATAATTAACTAAAAAAACATAATATATACTACTAAATACAACTTAGTTACATTTTAAACTAACTAACTTTACTTAAATTAAAACTAAATTAATTTAGAAATTAAACAAACCTATAACTACTAACTAAACTAATAACAAAGTAGAAACTAACCAACATTATTAATAATTAGTAAAGAAAAATAAACTACACATAAACTAAACTTAAAAAAAAAGCAACTAACACTAATAACTAACTTACTTCCTAACCCATCCTACACTAACCCTATGCCCCACTTGGGCAAGCGCTTCCCAAGGAGCGCTTCCCAAGCGTTGTCCTTGGGACAGCGCTCTGCCCAAGGGAGGCATGACAGACTCCCCCACCTTCCCTCAACTCAAGCGATTTAAGTGGATAGCAAGTGGATGGATGCAGGATAGAATCTCTTGCAAAATTTTGTATATATATATTTTTTTTAAACTCAAAACTTTAATGCCTTCCCTCCAATCTGAGCACCCAATTTGGAGGAAGATAGTGATGGGACATGGTGATGTCATCATGAGGGATGACATTTTGACTTGCTCCAAACATTCAATGCTAAAGTTTTATAGGTGAGTATTAGGATATTAAGGATATCTACTACAACTATATTATTTTTACCATAATGCATAGAATTTGGTTTTAGATTTTATTTTATTTTATTGTGATGTGAATATTTTAATAGACTGTAATGGCATCAACCAATTTTGAGTTTCCCATACAATTTCCAGAATGAAAATGTGCTTCTACAGGCCTCTTTTATATGCAATTTTGAAACTTATTTGATGGTTAAGGTCTTACTATATAGTCTTATAGAATTGGTGCTTTAATTCATAATGATATTAATCTACCACCTTTTTATGCATTATGCTCAACAAATCAACTAGTGCAAGATCATCAAAATCTACGTAAATTTCTTATGAATTCCTGCTTAATAACTTTCATGAACCTCAAATGCCATGTATTTCAATGATACCTACATTACATGAAAAATCATCTACATATTCGTTTAACTATCTATTATAACTAATGGAGCAAAATTGAAATAACATAGTGATGAAACTAGTCTTAAGGCAATTGAGAAAATAAGAGATCAAAATGATAATGCTCCATTCCTTTTTGAAGGGAGTATCAAAATACACAAAGTTATTTCTCTATCATGTTTCAATTTTAGCTTGGATCTCTTGACGTAAGTCTTTCCTTCATGTTCTTGCAAATTCACTTTCAACACAACCTTACATAAACTAAATCATTTCAAACTTGATAAAGACACCATACATTTACATGGATTAGCAACATCCCTCTCTACAGTCCATATGAATAGAGGCATCACCACACATCACAAATTGAATCTTGTATAATTGAACATCATTGTTGCATCTTATCTTTGATACACATTCATATGACAACATAGAATATGAAAAATTTAAGAGAATTAAATTTACTCAATCACTTATTTTATTATCAACCTGATTCAAGGCTCAGCCGGGAAAGAATCAGGAAGAAAACCCGACTTCGTAGCCATATATAATAGGGTTTAAAAAAAATACAATTTACAATAGGATCTCAATCCCATTTTTCAATAATTTTATCAAATTTTCTTCATGATCATAATCAAGGAGTTTGTAATGTCTTCTGAGTCTCATTTCAAGAACCATGGAGGAAACCAATAATTGATCGGGTGACAACCAAGCAGAACCAAAAGAACATCAAGCATGCATAATCATACATGGTTTACACAATAAGATTCACAGTGAATCAAGACTAGGGAGAGGTGGATTCTTCCAACTGGAGAAGTCAAGCACAACACCAATTTAGATGCCCAATCGGGGCCAATAACCAAGAACTTCCGTTCTTCCATTAAACTTGCCATACTCATACCAGGTTTGTACTGATGGGTAGGGGCCCATAACACCCTACCCTTTATCCCTCTTCTCATCCTGAGAAGAGACTCTACACAGGTTGGAGTCCAACTAAACAGACCTCTCCCAAAATTGGTCACTTCTGCCCTCTCCTAGGGTGAGTAATACCAAAACACCCATGCAAAAAAACTCAAAATTGCAAACATAAACAAGAAAGGAAAACAACCAAAATAACAAGGTTTACAAATCTTCCCAACATAACCACAACCATACAACAGTAAAAAAACAACAAGGTAACAAGAACATGAAACAAAACATAAAAACTGAATAAGGGAGATGGGAGTTTCCTACCTTCACAAAGAGGTAATGGCAATGAACCAATTTGAGTAGAGTATCCCTCCTTCCTTCAAGCTTTAAGAAATCTTCTCTAAATGTAGAGATTGGGTAACAAAACCACTAGACCAAGGGAGGCCTCTAAATAAGCCTCCAACTCAACCACCCAAAAAGGAGCAATAACTATTTCCACCCACTAGCCACACTAGAAACTCCTAACTCAACCTACACCATGGTTAAACCCTAAGAGGATGTGGGGTAAGACAACTCATGACAACCACTTGCAATTTTCGCACAAAGGCAAAAAGGGACTTTTTGAGTGCCCTCAAAAGTCAAAGCTAGGGGCTTAGGGGTTGGAAAAGACCCCTAACCCATACCCATACTCTTTGGTTAGAATAAAAACATGTTAAAAGCCTTAGGAAAGAGGTTTAGAGACAAAATAAAATATAGGAATAAAATAGGTCCATCTAACAACTCTAACTAGCAAAATAAGCACATAAACATTTTACGAGTGTCAAGCGACACTGAAAGAACATAATTACGAACAATAGGGTTTCCAAATTTTAGCACATGGAGATCAGTTTTGTTCCTCCGTAGGGTTTCTCAGCTAAATATCTGCACACTCATTGCACACATCAGTAGTCCCGTAAAATCACATGTACATATATATGTATCAGAAATTTACATAAATTGAAACATACATAAATCAGGGTTTCTTGCATCCTACTTATATCCTTAATCATAAAGATTCCAACTCACTATGTTAATCCTACATTTTACTAATTTCGTCAACATACATATACATGAACATTAAATGACAATCATCAAATATATCTGCAAATGACATCACACAACATGAAATAATAAAATATGTTCTAAGCATCAGTTACTATCTCGACATCTCGAGTCATTAATAACAAAATAAGGGTAATGCATCACTATGCTACGATGGGTCGGGGCAAGACCTCACATATAGCCCTTTAGATGTGCTCTCCTTCACCAATGTACCGTCTACCCATTTGACTTTGTCAATAAAAGCTTTAGAATCAATGATGTCACAAGAGCACTTAAATTTGATAGATTTTTTAATCATTGTGTAAGTTCTCTTCTAAGTCTTTGCAATATTATATTTTCATTTTAACTCCTCCCACTCCCCTAACTTCCCCCCTACTAAGATATCTTGTATCCATGAAATCCCCTTTGAATTCCATGTTTTGGTGAACAACTCTGTGTAAGTGCTAGTGGTTTATTATTATATGAGAGACCTAGCCAAATGGATTTGTCCATCACAAGGAAATAAGGAGGCCCCCCTACTGCATCCATCCGTTGAATATACTTCCTCACCTGCATCCAAGCCTTCCAAAATGTTTGAAAGATTTTTGACCCAAATAGTCTCATCTTGAATTCCCCTAACACAATATAAATCATTGGTATCTCCTTCCAATCCTTACCTTTCCTGATGACTAATTTTAAAATATTATTTCTAACCAACACTTTCCAAGGTTCATTCCCCCATAGGGCCTTTATCACCCATTTGGATGCTAACGCCATTCCTTGACTTTTGACATCCTTTAACCCTAGGCCTCCCTGTGACTTAGGCTAGCAGCACTATTCCCACTTTACACAATGCCTTTTCTTATTACCTTTCCCATTTGACCACAGGAAGTCTCTAAGAATCTTATCTAACAAGCCCATGTGAGAGTTTAAAAACATCCAATGTAAGGAAAAATATATATGATGAGATTCTAGAACTTTCTAAACAACTTGCAGTCTACCCACAAGGGATAGGGAATGAGATTGCCATTTCAGGCACTTCTTATTAATCTTTCCATATGCCCATTTCCACATCTTTTGGAGATTTGGATCAACTAAAAAAGGAATTCCCAAGTACCTAACAATCTGGTTAGGCCAAACCACTGCCACCACTTTTCTTCTTACCCAATCTGATAGCTCAATAGTCCATCCCAACACTTTAGACTTGGCTAGGGAGATCTTAGATGTAGATGCCATACAAAAGAATTCTACCCTTTTACAAGCATTTTCAAAATTTTCTTCTGACAATTCTAAGAATAGAGAAGTGTCATCAAAAAATTGAACCTTTAGCAATTCCTCTCCATTAGGCAAGGAAAAACCTTTGAGTGGTGCCCCCAGTTCCTTATCCCTCAATATGTAGAAAAGTGCATCTGCTACAATAATAAATAACAACAGGTCAATCAGGAACCCTTGTCTAATTGATCTTTCTAGCACAATTGGTTACGATATGCAACCGTTAACATCTATAACAATAGGAGTTTCACCCAATTACAATATATTTCTGGGAAGCCAAAAGCTTCCAACATTCCAATCACAAAATCCCACTCAATCCTATGATATGCTTTCTCAAAGTCTATCAACACCATAGCAACATCTTGTCCATCCTCCTTAGCCCAATTCAAGGCTTCCCAACTAGCAATTAGATTTTCCAAAATATACCTGCCTTGGATAAACCCTGTTTGAGTCTGGGAAATAAATTTGTTTAACAACCCCGCAATCTGGTTGGCTAGAGCTTTAGCTAGAATCTTGTATGACAAGTTCAAAAGAGTGATCGGTCTCCAGTTCTTGACTAGAGAACTATCTCCCTCCTTAGGTAAAAACTTAATAACTCCTTGGTTTATACTGCCCCCTAATGACCCTTTCTTGTATGCTTCTTTGTATACCTCCAACAATTCACTATAGATCCACCTTTTATTTTTCTTATAAAATTCGTTAGGGAACCCATCCAATCCAGGTGCCTTACCATGTGGAAGGGAGTTAAAAAAAGCTTCAATTTCCCCCACTGATATATCCTTAGTTAAATTCACCGTTTCCTCCTTAGAAATATTGGAAGGAATGATCTTAAAACACTCACCCATCGCAATTCTACTATTAGAGGACCTTTCTGAAGAGAATAGCTTTTTGTAAAAGCTAAACAACGCTCCCTGAATCTCCTCAAGGTTATTAGAAATTCTATCCCCAATAAGAATATCATTAATTCTCTCCCTTTTCTATTTTTCTCTAATGATGTGAAAAACATATCCCAACCCCTTATCACCTTCGTTAATCTAGTTTATCCTAGCTCTAGTCCTTTGCCCCTAGATCTTATACCTTTGAATGCAGCTCAACTAATGCTTAATATTAGCGTACTACCACTCCATCTCTTCATCCCTTCCTACCCCTTGAATTTATTTCTCTGCCTACATCAACTTCTTCTGCTAGAAATATTCTTCTTTGTTCCTATCCATCGCCAATTTCTTTCTAATGACTTGAAGGAGGTTCCTCTAGGTCTCCACCTTCAAGTTCCAAAGATTGATAGGTACTAGAGTAGGATTGCTAAACCTAAGGATTTTAGAGACCATAGCTATAGCTTCAATATTCTTAGAATCATCACGGAGAAAAGAATTCAGTTTGAAATAATTATGCCTCCTCTTCAGGGCATGGTCACTCCCAAGGGCTTCTATCTTGCAACTAGAATAGATGGGAGAATGATTAGATGTTGAAGATGGCACCACTTGAACTAGAGCATGACTCTCATGTTGCAAGAATTCTATAGATGTAGCATCTCCATACATCCTATCAAGCCTACAATAAACCCTCTATTTACTTGACTAGTTATTACACCAGGTGAACCAAATGTCTTGAAACTTTTGATACATATTCTCCGTAGGATCCACCAAATTGAATTTCCTCTTGATTTTGTGCCAAAACTACATTTCATTACCCTTCCAAAAATGTGCCAAACCTCCAATCTTATTTGTCTTGTGTTCCACCATGTTAAAGTCCCCCATAACTATCCATGGAACTTTTGGCAAATAATCACAACACCACTCCCATAGTTTTGTTCTTTCCCTATAGTCATTAGAAGCATACACATTACAAATACTGAAAACATTGTCTCCTTCTTTGACAATAACCCAAATTACCCTCTTACACACTAAACATCCATGGCTCACAATTTCCTTCTCCCATCTAGGATTAATAAAAATAGCTACTCTTCCCTTCCCTCTCTCATGGTTAGAGTGAAAACCTATTTCCTTGTCCCACAGAAACTTCAACATGGAATATGCTTGAAATCCTACCACCTTAATCTCCTAAAAAAATATTTATTTATTCTTCAAATTATTACACCATCTCCTAACCAAATACTTCCTATCAGGTATTTTTAACCCCGTAACATTCCAACTATGTATATGTATCATCATGTCAATTTTGAGGGGGTTTTGGAACTCTTACAAAGCTTATTGAAACAAGCTAGAAGGCTCCTCCTCCCTCTATCTCCTAAAGTACCAAAACTCTTCTCTACTATTTTTCTTTTCTTCCTAACCACCTCCATAAACTGTCCTTCCATAGCCATCACTTCCAAGGTTACCAACTTAGGTGACGAAGGAGGGGTTGGCTGCAATAGCAACACTTCCTTATTTCCTCGTTGGACCATACTAGCTTTCTCTTTAATAGAAATAAGAGGTAGTTGTTGTGCATTTAGAACATTTCTAAAATTAATGACCTCCTTGGGGGTCTTGGATTGACCTCCTAGTAGAAAGGAAGCTACAAGACTAGGAGCAAGCTCCAATCCTCTAGTGTTAGCTAGAACCACCTCAAATGCTTCTTCAAATAGGGGATTTGACAATGAAAAAAATCTATTATTTAATGGGATGTTGATAGAGCTATCAAATTGATGTTGAATATCTTGCAATTCTTCAGGACTGTTCGACCATAAGCTACCAGCCTCCTTAGGCTGACTCACATTACTGACATTCTCCTTAGAGACTAAGCCATCACTAGTTTTACCAGCAACTAGTAAATCCAATGGCTCTTTTCTGTTGCCCACATTTTTTTTTTCTTTATGAGAGGGCTAAAGACTCAGGCAATCTTTTTTAGTATGCTCGTTATGCCTGCAATGAAAGCAAGCATTCTAATTTCCCAATAGGGCATTCTCCCAAAAATATTTTTCTCCTTCAAGTTCTAATGAAATTCTATCAGGGAATTCATCTACCAGGGCCAGGGCTCAAAGAACCCTAGCATTGAGATGAGGTAATGTCACTCTTAATTGCTCAACCTGTAAAACTGAGCCTAAAGGCTGCAAAATCTATGGGATAAACAACCAAAATTTCACATTCAAATTTTTAATTTCTACCCAATTTGGTGGGGCCTTAGCCACCACCTTATCAAATTCACCCTTTGAAGACCAGGGATTAACCCTAAACACTAACCTACCGACATTCCAAAACCTTTTTTACAAAAATCTTTCTTGCATATTATGATTCTTAAGGAAAATAACAAATAATCCCTTTTGAATTATTCTATAGTAAGTCACATAAATACCAAGTTTTTTACCCCACAGAGTGGTGAGCCAATCATTAAAAAACTTCCTCATAGGTAAAGCATCTTTATCCAAGAAAATGAAAAAAATTTCTATGCTTTTAATCCTCAACCTTTCATTTAAAATAGCAGACACCATGTCCTCATTAGGAGATAGGGAAAGAATCTTAGGAACAAGGGGCAGAGGCTTACCTTTCTCTCCTCCACTTCCACTAGCGGTGGAACCATCTCCATTAGGGAGTCAACCTTCATTGGTTGTGGGTTATTCTCCTCCTCTGCATTGCTTTGTTTCCACACTATGCTTAAGAAAATACTTTTAAACATCACGACTACTGAAATAGATGGGGAACTTTTGACAACCACCTGTTTGAATGACAATTTTTGTCCACCTTTGCCCTCATTAATAGTTTCCAATTTAATAACCCCATGTACTACCGTACCTCCACCCATTTCATTCTGTGAGCTGATGGCCTTCCCTCCCCTACAATTTGGTTCTCCCATTGCACAAGTGAACCAGGCCAAGGGAAAAAACCATACTTCATAGAAAGGGCATGAAATAATTAAACAATATGCTGTAGGAAAAATAAAAGCAAGCAAAATTAAAACAAGGGCCAAGTGAATAGTACACTTGACACATGATGAAACACATGACACACATATCACACACCAAGTAGGACATCATACAAACATGTGGCTGGTTATAGAGCCCATTCCTCCCTATTCAAACAAATCCTTACAAAGATAGGGATGAAAAATATGTTAAATATTTTTATGAAAATTTTGTATTTGGTGAATTATGTCCCATGTAAGGTGTTCAAAACAATTAATTAATTGTGTATTGTCTTTGATGTTACACAAAATGCAATATCATTGCTAGTTAGTGTATGGCATGCTCACTCAAGCAATGAATATAGTTTCCTATGTCTGCCAAGCATTCCAAAGTTCACCAAGTTTAGAAGAAAGTGTCTACCAAATTCACTCAGTTGTCAAAGGAAAGTTTGTAGAAGGTGAGTGTTAATCGAGCTCACTCGGTTAATGAAGGAAATTTTGGATGGAATCAGTGTTAACTAAGCTCACTTATTTACCAAAGGAATTTTGTGAATATGTGGTATTAATCAAGTTCACTTGGTTAACATAGGAAAATCATTTCTAATTTATTGTCTACCGAGCACTGTTAGCTACCAAAACATTATCTTGTTTTGGCATATTGAGTTCATGTGATTGAGTTGTTGGTTCTAGCTGACTAAGAAGTTGAATATTAATTATTTTAAGTTATATTTAAGACAACTTGGCAATGTGTAAGATATAAATACAAGGTCAAGTTGAAAGTTGAATGTGTGGAACATAATAGAAGATTAAATGAAGGTTAGAGGAAGTGAATTGGAAGGATAAGAAAAGTATACTTGTCGAGCTAAAAAGATACATTTGATTAGGAAGGGTCAACTATACAAGAAAAAATTGAGATTTTTAATTGGCAATTTAGTTGCATCAGAAATTAGGTCATCTCATTGTTAATTCCTAACCATTGTAGCAGTGATCTAAATCTGTTAACCTAGTTTGCTTAACAACTATTTATAAATCCTCTATCAAGGTGGAATTTCTATTTCAAGTGCCTCAAGGCCTCTAATAAGGCCACTCCTAATAAAATGATTAAATCCTCTAACAAGGTCCGACTTAATATTGTGTTTTATAACTTTTAATAGTGTGGTTTTTCCCAAATTGGGTTTCCACATTAAATCATAGTGTCAATTTTGTTCATGCTATTTTTATTATACAACTAAGTTAAGTAAGATTAATCACAAATAATATCTTAGAGATTTCCATGTTAAGAAATTACCAAGTTATTTTAGTATTTACTAAGTTACAACAGTTTCTAGTGTATTCTGAGTGAATGTGTGTTTTCTAAGTAATAGTTGAAAATAGTTTAATTAGAGTTCTACTTTGTATTGACATATAAGGGATCTAGGATTTACTTTAGTGGTTACTAATTCACCCCTCCCCTCTTAGTAACTCCTATTCCATTTCCAAAAATTGGTATTAGAGCTTTTGATGCTTATAGAAAGGGTTTCAAGACCCTAAGGTAAAGATCAAGATGTCTTACATAAAGGAGATTCCAAAATTGAATGAAGATAACTTGAAGGCATGGAAAGAACTCATGAGGCTACACTCAGAAACCATTGGAGATACAGGGCTAAAGAATCTAGACAATAAATTTACGAGGCTCATAATGGAACTATGACTATTGAAGAAATTGCAGAGAAGAAAAGTCATAATATCATGATGATTATTATTCCCTCATCTCTCAACTATGCCAAATTTGATGAAGTCAAATATTGTGGAGCTGCTCATGAAATGTGGATCAAGCTAAAAGACATATATAGAGGAAATGACAATGTAAGGAGAGATAAAGTTGAAAGTCTTAGAGGACAATTTAATGAAATGAAAATAAGATAAGATGAAAATATTGCGAAATATTTTGGCAGAAACAAAATGAGTGTCAATATTATCAAAGCCTCTAGAGGAACAATTGATGATGTAATAGTGGTAAGAAAGGTACTTTGAACCCTTTTTCCTATCTATGCAATCAAAGTATCTACTATTCAAGAGATGAGATGTAATCCAAATCATACTATAAATTTGGATATGCTAGTTCAAAGGTTGACAACATCTGAACTATATAACTATGATAACTATATCCCTAATCCATAATATACTGAGTGTGGCATAGTTGAATTACATTGGATTCAAGGTTAAATTTATGAATGGGAAGGTCAAACTACTAGATGAAAAAGAAAATCTAGTTTGGTCTAGCAAACAAATAAAAGCTAATCTATTCTACCTAGATCTCAGTGAAAGCTAATATTTTATTGCTCAAGTACAAGAAAGATGGTTATAGCATAAAAGGTTGTGTGATGTGAACTTTGATAATCTGGTGAAGATAAGAAAAAATGTAAGAGTAAGAGGTATTCCTAGTGTAAGGAAACTTGATATGGGTCTATGCAAAAATTATCAAATTAGAAAGATGGGAAAAAATAGTTTAAAAGAGCAAGAACTATAAATTTGAAGAAGTCCTAGAGTTGGTCCATACAAACCTACGTGAACACAATCCCACTAGGTGCCCAAATAGAGAAGACATAGATGAAAAGAAGCACGTCAAATTCAAAGGAAAGAAGGATTTGAAAAACTACAAATACTACAAGGAAAAGGGTAAGAAATTGTGTTTCATAGCTAAAGATTCAGATAGTAATGAAGATGATGAAATGGTTTATATTGTTGTAAAATATGAATCTGATGATGAAGGAAAAAAGATGACACTTATCTTTCATGTTTGAAAAAATGGTACATGAATTATTGATAGTGGTTTCCCACATCATATGATGAGTGATAGATCAGAATTTGAACACATGGAACATTATGATGATGGTAGTGTGAGAATAGGAAACAATGAACCTTGTTGCATAAGGGTACAAGGTTGTATTCCACTAACCAATTAACCTAGATGTGACAATTCTTATTGCATTGAACGACTAAAGCATAATATATTGAGTGTGGCATAGTTGAATAACATTGGATTCAAGGTTAAATTTATGAATGGGAAGGTCAAACTATTGGATGAAAAAAGAAATCTTGTTTGGTATAGCAAACAAATAAAAGGTAATCTATTCTACCTAGATGTTAGTGAAAGCTAATGTTTTATAGCTCAAGTAGAAGAAAGATGGATACAACATAAAAGGTTGTGTGATGTGAACTTTGATAATCTGGTGAAGATATGTAAAAATGCAAGAGTAAGAGGTATTCCTAGTGTAAGGAAACTTGATATGGGTCTATGCAAAAATTATCAAATTGGAAAGATGGGAAGGACTAGTTTAAAAGAGCAAGAACTATAAATTTGAAGAAGTCCTAGAGTTGGTCCATACAAACCTATGTGGACCTATTACAAAAAAACATTACAATGGAGATAATTATTTAATTCCTTTAGTTGATGATTATTCTAGAATAATAATTGTAATGTATCTAAAAGAAAAATATGAAGCTTTTCAAAAGTTTAAGTGGTATTTGGCAAGAGTGAAAAAAGAAACTAGAAAGAGAATGAAATGTTTGAGATCGAATAGAGGTGGTTAATTCATTTCCAATGAGTTCAATGATTTATGCAATGAGAAATGAATTAAGATAAAAGTATCAGCCCTTGAATCACCTCAACAAAATGGTCTAGTTGAAAGAAGGAAAAGATCCATAATGGATTATGTAAGAACCTTAATGATAAAAAAGAGTGTTGTAATCAAATACTTAAAGGAAGAAATCAATACAAGAGTGCATACCTTGAGTAAAGTATAGTTGAAGAAAGACTCCAATCAAATTGTTGATGAAATATGGTATGGCAACAAACCCAATGTGAGTTACTTGAAAGTATTTGGTAGCAAATGTTATATCTTGAAGCAATGTAGGAAAGATAAATTTGATGTAAAAGGTAATGAAGGCATATTCCTATGATACTCCTGCAGAAGTAAAGCATACAAGTGTTTAAATTTAACTACTCATAAAATCATAGAAATTTCCATGGGAGAATTGGTGAATTTGCAAAAAAGAGTGAAGAGGAAAGTAATGGAGAACTTGAGGATTACAAAAGATTTGTTTACTATAAACCTAATACAGTGTCAAATATATTTGGAAGTTAGGAGGCATCACCTCTCACATCAACAAAATCTCCAAAAGCTACTAAGTTACAACTCGAGTCATAATCTGAACAACCTGAGTTGCAATCAGATGCTACTGAGCTACTGCCAGAACAAACCAAGTCTAATGGACCTAAGTTACAAATAGTGCAACCCGAGCTTGTTATAGAAGATCAAGAAGAGGTTACTAGAATGAAATCCAAATCCAAAGTACCTATGTTATCAAGATATGTTAGGAAGGTTCCATGCACTTGATCAGATCATAGGAGGCAAGTCAGATGAAACAATTACAAGAATGAAATTGAAAGGTACATGTTTTCTTGCTGAATTTGAACCTAGAAATGTTAAAGATGCTTTGGATAATGAAAGTTGGATTGAAGCTATGAATGAAGAAATTGAATAGATAGAGAGGAATAAGACTTGGACCCTTGTTCCAAGACCCAAGGATAAAAATATAATTGGCACAAAGTGGGTATCTAGAAATAAGTTGAACGAAGATGGAAAATCTTAGGAAACAAAGCATGTTTAGTATGTAAAGGTTATTCTCAAGAAGAAGGTATTGATTATGGTGAAACTTTTTCTCTTTTTGCAAGATTAGAAGGTGTTAGCACTTTACTAGCATATGCAGTGCATTGAGTATTTGAAGATTAGCAAATGGATGTAAAATCTGCATTCTTCAATTGAATTCTCGATCTTGAAGTCTACATTAAACAACCTAAAGGTTTTGTAGATCCTAGAAAAAGAGATATGGTTTGAAAATTATACAAAGCCTTGCATGGTCTCAAGAAAGCTCCCAGAGTTTGGTATGAAAGAATTCATAACTACTTGATAAAGATTGGTTTTCAAAGAACAAATTATAACAATAGTTTGTATATCAAAGAAGGACTAGACAAGAAGATTGTGTTGGCAGAAATATATGTGGATGACACTTTATTTTATAGGAAATGATGACTTTTGCAAAGCATTTTGAGAAGATATGTGTAAAGAATTTGAGATGTCTATGTTTGGAGAGATAATCTTTTTTGTTGGATTACAGATCCAGCAGAAGAAAGATGGTATCTACATTACTCAATCCCAATATATCAAGGAGATACTAAAGAAGTTTGGAATGGAAGATTCAAAAGCTATTGGAACACCTATGTCTAATAGACATAAGCTTTCCAAAAATGATGATTCCAAAGAACTAGATCAAACCATATACAGATCAATGATTGAAAAATTGTAGTATGTAGTGCATACAAGGCTTTATATTGCATTAGCAACCAATATAGTGGCAAGATTCTTAGAAAATCCTAAAGAAAACCATAAGACAAAGTATGGATAATGGATAATTGTAAAAAAAAGGAGGTAATTTGGATTTGAAAGAATTCACAAATGTTGATTAGGTAGGAAGTGTTGGTGATAGGAAGAGCAGAACTAGTGGAGCATTCTTTCTTGGTAAAAGACTAATTTCTTGGATAAGTAAGAAGAAGAATTGAGTTTCTCAGTCCACAATAGAGGCAAAATATTTGGAAAAAATAGTTAATTTTTCAAATATTGTTTGGTTCAAGCAACTGTTGGCAGGTTTGAAGATAGAGATTATGGATCAAGTAGTTATATTCTATGATAACACTAGTGTAATTAATATATCAATGAATCCCATGATGCATACTAAAACCAAGCACATTTCTATAAAATATCATTTTTTGAGAGAATTATTACAAGATAAAGAGGTAAGATTGGAATATGTTAATACTGAAGAGAAATTATAGATATATTCACTAAGCCATTACCTAAGGATGCATTTTTGTATCTAAGAGGTAAGTTAGGAGTAATTTCCCTATCTTAAGCTCACTAAATGCAGTTTAGTGATGCATCAAGTAGAGCATATTGAATATCAGTTAGTTTATGCAGTATTGACAAAGGCACATTGCAAATGAATCAATATATGAGGTGCATTGATATTCATTAAATATTGTCTTTGGCATGAGATGTCAAAGAGAGAGAAGTTTATCTGTCATATTTCATAGAAATTTGATCACTTCATGAGTTGACTAATAAGGAGACGTCAAGAAGGAAAAATTGGTATGATATCAAAGAAGGAAAGTTTGCTATTACAAGAAGATGTTGAAGCCAAAGTTTTACTAATAGAGGGAGAAACAAAAGGTAGAGAGAGTTCACACTGATAAAGGGAATTCTCATGGACGAGAATTAGAATGAAACTAAGGATATGTTCCTTACTTTATTATTTCTCTAAAATTTCATTCTATTATGTCATGTTGTGTTTCCAACAATCCTGAAAAGGGAGATTGTTGAAAACAATTGATTAGTTGTGTATTGTCTTTGATGTTACACAAAATGTCATATCATTCTGAGTCAATGTGTGGAGAGCTCACTTAGGAGATGAAGCAATTTTCATGTGTCTACTAAGCATTCCATAGTTTACCAAGTTCATAAGACAGTGTCTACCAAGTTCACTCGATCATTAAAGGAATGTTTACAAAATTTGACTGTTAACTAAGCTCACTTAGTTAATGACAGAAATGTTGGATGGAACTTGTAGTGACTCTCCCTTTTGAATTCTATAAGTCATCTTGATGGATGCAACTTTGTTGATCTCTCATTGAGAAGGGATCATGATTGGGACCATGAGTGCTCTACACCCTTGATGTAATTGAATATAAGTTACTATATCAATTGCTTTGATTATTCTTATGCTTGTTTTATGAGATTATGATGTGATTTATGGTTCATTGAGGTTTGTGCTAGTGGTTACCAAGATCAATATGGTATCATGAGATTTTTCCATTATTACCATGAGATGTGTGCATAGGTTGCAGTGTGTACTATTACCCTGCTACACTAGACTAGGTTCCTGCAGTAGTGGTTAGTCATATTTATGACTATGTTCACTTATGTGTTTTAAGTGGATTTTCATGTTGTGTAATCAACCATTATGAAATGCCTAAATAATTAGGGATGGATTATCCATGTTGGATTCATTGATTTTAGTATCATAGATGCTCGACTACTATGTTGTTCAGTCTATCATATTTGCATGATGATGCCATTTTAAGATGATAGTATGTTTTATGATGATATCTGATTATCTAATATTTCGAGATATCTTTTATTTTTTAAGGTGATGGATTTAATGCTATGGTTATTTACTTCATTATTGCTTCATTATGTTGTATGGGAACATAAGTGGTGTAAATAGATTATTTCAATATAATTGAATAAATGGTTAAATTAGGTGATTTAATGCATTTATTGCTTCGACTATGTTATTATACACAATTGAACTTGATCACTTATTTTAGAGTGCAGGATTTATATCCTTAGCAATGGCATATGTAGTTAGTGTTTCAACTGCTAATTATTACCAATGTTGTCCCTGTATGGTCAACATATCTCATTAAATATTTAAATTAAACGTTCCAAGAAATTGATTAAATCTAGACTTGTGAGCATGTATGTGCATTTAGGGATTCGCATTATCACAAAATTTGTTAAGGAAATTTTTGTGATTTTGGGTTTTTTGGGTTTTTTGGCTTTTTATTATTATTTTTAATTTCTAGTAGCTTTTCCATAGATTAATTGCTATTACTAGGAATACTTTGTTTTCAATTGGGTCAATTCAAGGTTTAACTAGGTTGGCTAGTTATTTGTTATAATTGGTTATTCACTCAAAAAGTGAATAAGTATTCAAAAAAGGATTTAGTTCCTCTCTTCTCACTTTTGAATTAGAAAGTTTGAGAGTAAAATCCAAAATCCTCTTCATGAGGATTTACTTTTTTTTTTTCATTGTGGGAGCTAGGGATATAAGATCATCATGAGATTGATCTTGTTCGATCGAGATTGACAAGACCTTGGATTGCCACAATTTTTGGCTACTTCTGTGGGACTTTTATTTTATGGTTTAGATTCCCATTTTGCCCTTTTGGCTACGAGGTAGGGCTCTCTTGTTTTATTGTTTCTTCTTTATTTTAGCTTCTATTTTTGGTAGCCATTTGTTAGGAGATTAGAATTAGTGTTTCCCTCCATTTCTATATGCTATGTTTACTTGATTAGGTGGGTATGAGAATTTCCCTATTTTTTGGGATGAGGGTTTGGGGTTTTGCACTATTATGCTAGTCATTTTTGCATATAGACTCCAAACTTAGATTTTGTTTGATATTTGGGGCTTTTTTGCCCTAAGGAAAAATGAGTTTTAGTTTTGAAGTTTTTCCCTTTTGAGGTTTTGTACTTCTAGGAGTTATGATCATTGAGTTTGGGTTGGGAATATGCATGCCTATGAGAACTCATTGTTGGATGAGCATGGGTAGGGTAGGGTAGGGTAGTACATGGAGGGGCTTCTATCTCCCAGTCTACTAAATATTTCTTGTTGGTTGGCAGAGGAAGTTTTATATAAGTGATAACTAAGTTAAAATACTATGTGGTAATAAGTATAACATAATTAAAAAGTTGGGCTTATGTTCCTTCCATTGGGAAGAGCTGCCACCTAGAGCGTGTGTTTCCCGTTGGGGAGTTTAGTTGCCAATACTAGCTTGGGCTTGTCAATGCCAACTGACTCTCCATGACATCAGCCCATACATAGTAGTCCATTGAGTGTCTAACTAGGTCCTATATTTATGCATTGTATTTGTTCTTGGTTTCTGACATCATACAATCTAGCGTAAGTGTTAGTCATGGATGTTTTCTTTTTGTGTGTTTATGGTAGGATCATTATCTCCATTAGCACTATAGGAGTGGACCTATGGATTCCATGTGGTTAGGAGGCATAATATCTTCACCATTGCTAGGACTGGTGTATAGAGATTGTCTATTGTCTTGGTGTAAAAATTGCTAGAAGTTTTCAATTGTACTTTAGGTTTTAGAGTATGCTTTCTTGTGATTTATGATCTCATTGGAATGCTTGGATATCATTTTTAGATGTTGTTAGTTTATTTAACACATTCCTATATTATGATATTTTGCATATGATTAGATGATGTGAATTGCTTTATTGGACTATTTATTGCTTTGGTTTAGCATGTTATATTTCCTATTTGTATGATGTCTAATGTATGTTATATGATGAACTTGATTTGTACGATGATCTTATGCTTTACTTTCAGCATGTTAGATTTCCTTATTCTTACATTGTAGCACATTTTAGTAGTGATGTCCTCATAAGATAGATTTTATGATTTGGTCGGTGGTTAGGGATGTTACACATAGGGGATGGCTACGACCCATAATGGTCGCATGATGCTATTACAATTGGGAGGAATCACAGTTTAGTTTGTCATTTTAGTACATTGTGATGTTTCTTTTGTATATTATAATGTTTCTTTTAGTTATTTCCCTTCATTTCTATGTTAGATGGTTAGATACAATTTTCATCTTTTAGTTATTTTGTTCGAGTGTCTTCACTTTGATTGTGGATCCGATACTCCTTGATGTAGAGGAAATTTATTTCCTATCTTTTTATCTTTATATTTTTTGGCTTGTTGATTTGTGTCCCTTGGAAAAATTTTACTTTCTCACATGAGAATGTAATTTTTCATGTGGTGTGCTGGGTTTCCTTGTGCAACTTGTGGTAAATGCTCCTATGAAACCCCACACTACTGCAGTGCTTTTGATTATTGATTTTGGCATATCCTTGCACAAGATTGTTTTTCCTCGCATGGCTCAATGTACTTTCTCATGTGAATAGGTACTTCCTCATGCAAGACTTTTAGTTGTTATTCTCTCACCTGAAAGTTAGTATGCATCTCTACTATTTTTTAGAGAATGCAATTTGAACCTTTAAGTAACCTTTAGGAATGCTAATGGTTCCATGATTCGATAGATCAAAGATTTTCTGTTTTGACATTGTCTTGGGTTTTTGTTCTTCAATTTGGTTCTCAATTAGGTTGTGGCATTTGGAGATCCATTGGTTGTTGGGATTATTGGTGAAGTATTCCATTCTAATCTTTGTGATCCTTATATGATGTTCTCATGTGCATTCATATTTGTAAAAATAAATATCTTGGCTTGTATTGAATCCTTGTTCCAAGAATCTCTAGATGGGGCATTATAGAACTAGTGTTAATAGATCTCACTTGGTTATCAAAGAAACTTTATGAATATGTAGTTTTAACTGAGTTCACTTGGTGTTGGCACTCAAAATTGCCTTCCCAATTTTGAGCACCATTGAAAACTCAAGCCCCATAAATGCCCTTTTGATGAGATTGTACCCGGTTGTCAGTCTGAGGCCTAAGATGTGTTTTATGCTTCTAACACCTTTAATTTAGTGCATCTATGTGTTCTACGAAGTTAAACTGACATTTTGAACCATTTTGCGAAGTCCCATTTTGAGCTAGTGTCAAAATTTGCAATTCTACCCGTGTCAAATAGCGACCAGAGGCCCAGTTTGCATTTGAATATCTTTTACTCAGGAATGTGTCATGACTAGCCACTTTGGGAATGTTTAGTATGTATAACAAAGAACCTATGTTTCAATTTTCAAGTCATTTCAAATCTGTTTGACTAGGTTTTGCACCCCCCAAAGTTGGTCATTTACTGTTTTGTGCATTTGACTAGTTGTTCACAATTCTGAGAAGCCCTATTCAACCAATCATATCTTTGACCCAGTTGACCCAAATGAAAAAATTCTTTTTGCATTGTGTTCTAGGGGTAAGACACTTCTTATGTTCCAATTTTGAGATCATGTTGAATCCATTTGATCAGTTTGCTAACATGATTAAAAACCTAGTTTGCATTGTTTTGTTATGGCTAAGGTATCCAAATTGATCCGTACCCGTGTTCGGCATGTTATAACTTTGATCCTGTGATTGGCTAGCCTAAATGGATTGTACCATTGTGTTGTGTCCTAGAAATGCTTGAAGTATGTCAGTTCTTAAGTCATGATGAATCCATCTGTATATTTTCATATGTCCATACATTTGCCAAAAATCACTTTTTGACACATTTGCCAGCTAAAATTTCCAAGTGCCTGTTTTCAAAAATTTGCCAAATGTGCCCTATGATTCGTCATGAGCCCAAAACCATAGAATTCTATTCTCTTTATGGAAAAGAACTTATATCCTAGTTTTCAGAACCCCAGGCAATCAATTACCCAGTTTTATAATGCCAAACCCGAGCCCAGTTTATGTTTTTTTAACATTGTTTGCCTGTAGGGTAATTGAAGTATGGATGTTCGGCAATTAAAATCTTTTTACTGGGAAATCGTCATGGCCTAAGAATTTGCAGTGTGATAGAGTGTGCAAGATTGAACACTCATGCCGATTTTTATGGCCTGGTTACTTGATTGAGTTAGTTTTTATGGCCACCTGGCGAGCCTCCAGACGCAAATTTCACACTAGTGTGAGAATGATTAAAATGGAATTTTAAAGTGGAGTTCCTATGATTTTTCTAATTCCAGTCATTACATTGCAATCAAGAGACGAATATGAGGATGCCAGTTGTTTGTACGAGAATTTTTTTTTAGCTAGACCCACTTTGGAGTCTGACTAGTTTCTTCATGCATGGATGATTGTGAATATTAAATAAACATTATCATAATTTGAATTATTATAATGCATGATCAAAGTTCTTAAATGCATTGAAAGCATTTCTACTTGATGCCAACATGCAGGCTAACAAAAGCTAAATTTTATATTATGGGAGCATTCAAGATAAGTCCTGATCATAAGTTGATTGCATATGCAAAGCACATCAAAGGGAATGAAATATACAGATAGTTCTCACTTATTTGCCAAATGCAAGATGTCAATACCGGTTTCAATGAAAGTTTTCAATGATTTTATGAGCCCCACGTTTTAACCAGAGGCATATCTGTTATTGATTCCTAAAAAATCATGGATATCATATATATGGAATTCATATATCAAAGTACCAGCTCAACGCAATAGAGAAGGAAATGCCCAAGTTTTAAGATAGAAATCCCACGCTAAAAACAGAGGAAAATAGTATACAAGGTGCAGGCAAGGTTAGAAGTTGTGACATTGGAAGAGCCACATTTAAAAAAAAAAAAGGCAATCACCATATGAGTGATGGAATTTCATGCTTTAAAGGTGAAATCTGCATGCATAAGAGGAGTATGAAGCTGCAACCAGTGCAAGGCATGTTACCAGCGACAAGTAAGAAGAAAAAAGAGGAAATCTGCTAGTATTTAAAGCGTGTGAAAAGAAGGATGTAGACTTAACAGCCGTCCAGCAAACAATTGAGATCCTCACACCTTCTAAGTCAATTTCAAATATAGAGCTCATGCAAGGCATATAGGAAGGAGAATCATGCATAAAAAGGGAAGTCTCATTTCCAAAAGGCAGCAGGCATTGAAATGGAGGCAAAAACAGTGATAAACTATTATCCCACATTGATGGGGAAATGGGAATTATAAATGTTGAAATACAATTCTCCACAATATGTATAATGAATTGAAGTGAGAGACTTTTGAAAGGCAAGGGCACATGTGGAAGTTGGGGCCCAAATATGACGTCAGTTGGAGGCAAATAAAATATAATTCTAAATGAAAACACAATTAAAGACCGATTTCGTCATCAAATTGAAGCCCGCCAGAAAAGTAAAAATTCGGCTAGTCTCTATGTCGCTAGCCAAAAAATTTAAGAAATTTCGGCTAGCGACTAGCCAGAAATTTTCAAACCCGGTGAGAAGTTAGTAAAGCATCGTGGGTCCCCCATGCAGGAGCAATAGTGAACCAGATTGCACCACGTGGCACAATCAACGATCCTCGTTACCTCGCTAAAGCGAACTTGCTAACCGATTAATATAGCGAAGTAGCGAGTGTGACGTGGCATCCATGTAGCGTGCTGATGTGGCAGTGAGCTGAACCAATCAGAAGCTGACACGTGTCAAGAATGGTCAACATGGTTTGACCCAGATAGAAAGTGGTGGGGAATTTCTGAGCTTACAAAATTTTAATATTTTATTGTTTTTCCTCAAAAAACTCAAGTGAATAACATTTTAAATAAAGTCTGAACTTTAATATAGTTTGAACTATATGTAAAGTTTAATTTTTGGCAAAACATGTGCAAAGCCATGAATAGAGGCCTGATTTTCAAACGGCCATATCTAGGGCTATTTTAATCCAAAATAGGCACTCCAATATACCGTTGGAACCAGGAGAGCCTAAATTTTCTGAATACAGGGTCAGATTTTGCACAGCATTGCAGTGTTTCATGTTATAAGCAGTTTTATAGTTTTTGGGCTTTTCTCGGTACAATGAGCAGATCTGATCATGAGTCATCAAAGGTGGTTATAGAGCAGATCTCAATACTTGGAAAAGTTTGGATATGGAGAAAATAG
This sequence comes from Cupressus sempervirens, assembly GCA_028749045.1. Classification (NCBI taxonomy): domain Eukaryota; kingdom Viridiplantae; phylum Streptophyta; class Pinopsida; order Cupressales; family Cupressaceae; genus Cupressus; species Cupressus sempervirens. The sequence goes on along the minus strand of CM053791.1, from coordinate 740,771,063 downwards.
ACTCTAAAAGGTTCATGCTTTTAGAAATTACCTTGTAACTGGTTTTTTCAATTTTTACCATGTTTTCACTTTAGGAGCAGAAATCAGTTACAACGGGAATAAGATATCTCATATTTTGAAGCCTTTGAGAGGTGTAATAAAAAAGATTTGATTTACCAGATAGGGGAGAAGATTAGAAAGAGGTTTTAACTTGTTGAAAGGGTTTTCCTAGTGGACAGCTATCAATTGTTCAGACCAAATCCAAGAATTTCCCTCTCCTTACTTATTCCCTCTCTTTCTCTAAAAAGAGGTTGTTGGTTGGTTTTCTTTTTCGAGTTCTTTGAGCTCTACTCAGGCTTTGAAAGCCACACACACCCAGCATATCTCGTATGAACAACATATGGATTTCATAGATAGTTCTGATATAGTAGTGTGATCTTGTATCTTGTTTTATGCATTTCCTAATGTACTTATTTCAAGGAGATAAATACAATTTGCCGAAGGTTTTAAATTTCAATATAATTCTGTCTCCTTTCTTGTTGAATTTGTAATTTTATATGTTCAAGAACAAAGATCTTGAACCTATTTGCAATTGCTCGGTTGTATGTTTGAGGTTTGCTTGCCTTTGACTCAAGGAGTCATATAATCGCTTGTGGTTTCAGACAGGGTTGTAGATTCATTGAAAAGGATGCGTGAAAGTATGGGGTTATATTGGATGTTGTTGTCTAATTCATAAGGTGAACAGACCGAACATGAATGTTTCTACATATGCCATATGTTGAGTGATGTTCAAGGATGCATAATTCTGGAGTATAGGATTGCCCTAATGGATAAGGCACTGGTCATTTGTAGGATCATTAAGTTTTTGTTGCATATTGGACATGCTGTCTTTTCTCAATGTAAATCAATCATTTTCCCTTCATGTTGAAGTGGACATTAAAGTTTAAACCCTCACTCAATTTATGACTAATATAGGTTTGCACCTAGCTATTGTAGAATCTGTGTTGTTTCATAAGCCATTAGGAGATATTAGGGGTTTCTATCTACTTTGTATTAGATTCAGTGTATGCTTTGATAACTAGTACCATATAAGGAATCTATAGGTTCACCCGCCTAGGTTTTGCAGAGCCTAAAGTGCAGAAGGAGTATAGCCTTATAGTTGGCCTGGTGTCTGAATGGATGTGTTGATAATGGGAGTTAGCTACCCCTAGATGCATCTTGTTCTCATCAGGGTAATTGGAAATGGGTAATGTTTTCAAACACCAACACTTGGTTCACATAGGAAAATTGTTTGAGTTATTGTCTACTGAGCATGGTTAGCTAGTGAAAATTTTTCTTGTTTTGGCATATTGGGTTCAAGTGATTGAGTTGTTGGTTTTAGCTAACTAAGAAGATGAATATTAATTATTCTAAGTTTTATTCAAGCCAACTTAATAATGTGTAAGATATAAATATAAGGTCAATTTGAAGATTGAATGTGTGGAACATAATAGAAGATTTAATGAAGCTTAGAGGAAGCGAATTGGAAGGATAAGTTGAATATCCTTGTTGAGCTCCAAAGATACATTTGGTTAGGAAGGATCAAGTATACAAGCCAAAATTGAGATCTGTAACTAGCAATTTAGTTGCATTAGAAATTGGGTCATCTCATTGTTACTTTCTAACCATTGTAGCATTGATCTAAATCTCTTAACTAATTCAATTTAATAGTTATTTATAAATCCTCTGACAAGGTGGCATTTCTATTTGAAGTGTCCCAACACCTTTAACAAGGCCACTCCTAAGAAGATGATTCAATCCTCTAATAGGGTCGCACTTAGCACTATGTTTTGTCACCTTTAACAAGGTTGGCTCCTAATAGGGCTCACTTCATAAGAGTAAAAATTGGCAACTAGTTTCAATTGGTGTTTTTTCCCAAATTGGGTTGCCATATTAAATCTTGGTGTCCATTGTGTTCATGTTACTTAATTTATGCAACTAAGTTAAGAAATATTAATCATAGATAATTTCTTGAATGTTTTCATGTTAAGTAGTTACTAAGTTATTTTAGTGTTTACCAAATTAAAACATTTTCTAGTGTATGCCGAGTGAATGTGTGTTTGTCGTGTCACAATTAAAATAGTTTAGTCAAAGTTTTGATTTCTATTGACATCTAAGGGATCTAGGATTTATTTTAGCGGTTATTGATTCACCCCTACCCTCTTAGTAACCTCTCTTATATTTCCGATAGTAAGGATGGAAGTGAGGTTCACTTTCATAAATATACAAACTCTAAGAAAAAAATCTATGACCCACATAAATGTTTTCATTTGATCAACCACCTTTTTTTGAATGTGGTATCTCTTCATCTCTCATAGTGTTTTGAAATGAAAACAAAAAGTGAATCATTCTATTTATATTTCAATAAAGGTAACAAAAAAACACCATCAATTTATCATATTTTATAATATCTAAAAATACCTAAAATAACATTTGCTAGGATTTGTAGGTACTAAGAACTAGTGTGACAGAGGGGTGGGTGAGGGGTAGTGAATCAATATAATAATATGTCTTCAAACTTTACCAACTGATATATGAAAATTACTTTCTAACTTCCAAGATCTAAAATATATTATAACCAATTTTAACAAATAAAACATAATAAGATTAAATAACAACATATATATATCACAAATTATGTAATAATTTTGGTCATTAAAAGACCCCTATTAGAAGATAAAAACCGTGGTGAGATGGTAACCAAAATGATTCACTACTATAGAAAATGATTTGTCCTAATAGGAGCATAGTACTACACTTTGTATAGGTTCACCATATTAGGAGACACTTTGTAATATGTTAGAAGTATAAAACCATTAGTTAGGATCAATCTTGTAAAATGACATATATAAATATACATAAACATAAACATAAACATAAACATAAATATATACATATACATATACATATGCATATGCATATACATATACATATACATATACATATACATATACACATACATATACATATACATATACATATACATATACATATACATATATATCTATGTGTATACACGTGTATATATATGTATATATCTAGACATACATATATGTACATATGTGTGTATATATGTATGTATATACATTTTTATATGTATATGTGTGTGTAGGGTAGGAGCAACAAGTCAAGTCTCAAATCCATTGAAGTTCACAAATTCAGATCATACACTTTTAGAAATTGTAGCCCATTTTTCAAAAATGGGCATGTATTAGGCTCCTATGTTCGATACGAATTTAAAAAAATGGGGATCCATTTTTAAAAAAATTGAGTGGCCATTTTTGAAAAAATGAATTTAAAAAAAAACGAGCATCAATTTTTTTAAATAAAAAATTGGTACCCATTTTTCAAAAATTGGATGCCCATTTTCTATATTTTAAAAATAGGTGCCCATTTTTGTTTTTTTTTGTTTTTTTTGGATTTAAAATGGATTTTAAAATTTTCTTATAGTTTTTCAAAATGTGCACCCATTTTTTGAATTTAAGGAGTACATGTGAGGTTTTAAAATTTACCTTCAAATAAATTATAGGAGTAAAGTTTGATGAAATTTATCTAAATTTCTCGGGGGCTCTAAAATACTTTTCACTCTTAGCTCTGAAAATTTTGCAGTCAAATAATAACCTTCAATTTCTCCGTTTAACAAAATTTAGTTTCTTAAAATCTCCATTAATAAATCATACAACAGTTGGCTAAGTGACATGCTGTCCAACTCAGCTAAGTTTTAATTTCTTGGAAGATACCTTTAACCTAAAAAGATCTCTAAACTCATCAAGGTCTTCAACTTGACAGGGTCTTCAACTTGCTAGAGTCTTTTGAAGGATTTGATGAATACAAATCCACAAAGCCTTCAAAAACATGCATGTAAATAACCTATCATAGAAGAAAATGATGAGAGAAGGCAAGGGTTTTTCTCTAAAAATTATGAAAATGTATTCTTAGAAATGAAAGAGATAATGAAAAATACAAAAGATCAATCCTTACAAAAGGAGATTGAAACCCAAAAAGGGTAACCTAAAAAGGAAAAGTTATTTAATAATTACTAATTAATTATTAAATAGAGATGAAAAAGGTGCATAAAATAAAATCTTAAGAAGGGAATAAAGAAAATTTAATAAGTGAAATTAAATTAACACTTTACTCTAACACCCCTCCTTAAGATGAGCAATAATGCAGCTACAAACAATGCAGAAAGAGAAAGGAAACTACAATGCAATGTTGAAAGAAAACATGGATCTTGGCAACAAGGCCTAATGAGGTACCCGATCACAATAAAATCTCTATGAAATGGAGAATTAGAGAAAACCTAGTGGGAAAATCTGTACTCCTAAAAGAGATAGTAGTAAAAAGAAGGAAGGAAGGAATCATCACTTAGACCCCCCATGGACAACTTCGTTCACCCCAAGCATAGAACATAGCTGAAAATATTGTGGGGACATAAAAGGTTTAGTGAAGACGTTTGCAACTTGCTTAGTAGTAGGAATGTATTTCAAGCTCAAGGTGTAATCCTGAATGAGATGCCTGATGAAGTTCATGTGAAGCTTGATGTGCTTGGTCCACCAATGCTTAATAGGGTTGCATAAAATGTGTATAGCACTCTCACTATCACACCATAGAAAGGTGGGACTATCAAGAGGAAATCGAAACTCTGTCATCAACTGTCAAATCCACAAAACCTCCTAACTAGTTAATACATCTGCCTTGTATTCTACCTCTATAGATGATAATGCATGAGCATCTTCTTTCTTGCAATACCATGTGATAGGACAAGAACCAATACAAAAAAAAAAACCAGAAATAAACTTGTGATCATCAATGTCACTAGCCCAATCTGAATTTGTGAAACCAACAATGTGAGAATCCCCTAATGTGTAGTGAATGTCATCACATGTTGTACCTCTAATATACCTTAAGATACATTTGGATGCTTGCTAATGAATCTCATGAGGATCATGGGAGAATCAAGAGACAAGTCCAATCACAAAGGAAATATCAAGATGTGTGTGTGTCAGGTACAATAGACTACCCACAAGCGATTTGTATAGAGTGGAATCCATTGTAGGAGTAGAGAAAGTGGTAGATAAAACAAAACCTAACTAAAAAGGTGTGGGGGTAGGCTTGCAATCAAGCATGTCGAATCTCTAAAGCATATCTACAACATACTTCTACTGGAGTATGGCTATCCCATCTAAGGATTGACCAACCTATAGGCTGAAAAAATAGTGTAGAAGTCCAATATCTATCATCTCAAACTGCTCTCTCAATGCTTGGTCAACACTTGTATCATGGATATTGAGTTTCCTATGATGATGAGGTCATCAACATAAAGGACAAGTATTAGTAAGTCAGCCCCATGATGCTAAATGTAAATTGTAGGGTCAGAATGACACTAAGTGAACTATGAAGTAAGAAAGAAGGAATCCATCTTCTCATACCAAGACTTAGGAGCCTATTTGAGACTATATAAAGACCTTTGAAGCTAGCATACCAATCAAGAGTCCTACAAAAAACCATGAGGTTGCTCCATGTAGATCTCCTCATGAAGGTCTCCATGTAGGAAAGCACTCTTCACATCCATCTAGAAAATTGTCCATCCCTATGGAGCTACTAGAGAGAGTACAAGGTAAATAGAATTCATCTTGGCAACATGGGTAAAGGTCTCAGAGTAATTAATATCCTCAACCTATGAAAAACCCTTTGCAACAAGACATGCCTTGTACATATCAATATAGCCATCTACAACATACTTAGTATGGTACAACCAATGGCACCAAACCAACTTTCTTCCTTTCAGAAGAGGACAAAGATCCCATGTGTTGTTCTTCATCAAAGATGAGTACTCCTCATCCATATCCCTATCCCACTCTGTGTGTCCTGTCACTTGTGAGAAACTTTGAGAATCATGTAAAATGGCATGACTCAAAAGGCCACTACCTATAGTCTAAGAATGAGTGTAATAAGCATCTATAGGATCACCTGCCAAAGGTCTAGCTACATCAACACTATCACAAGCCCACTTGGGCACTTGCAAAATATCTAGTGGAGGTGGTGAAGGGGGATCAATAGAAAGATCTTCCTCAAAGGATGCATAATCCTATAGAGGAGTAGAGGAAGTACTGTGTAGTGAAGGAGAAGGTGAAGATGGAGGATCTATCAGAGGATAATGCTCATCAAACTGAACATCTTGCTGAAATAAGACATCTCTAGAATTAGGATCAAAAAACTTGTATGCCTTCACATGCTCATAGTAGCCAGCAAAATGAGTGGGCAACTCTTCTTCTCCATGTCTTTCTCCTAAGAATCTAGAATAAATTCCCAAGTCTCACTACCAAAAATGCACAAAGTAGAAACATCCAGCTTGACATGAGTCCAAGCCTCCTCATGAGTCAAGTGTCACAATTCCTTGTGAGGCATTCAATTCTAAATATAGTTGGCACAATTGATAGCCTTAGCCCAAAATGAAGAGCTCATAGCATGAGAATGTATCATACAATTGGCCATCTCCCATAATGTCCTATTATTTCTCTCTGCTACCCCATTTTGCTGAGGTGTATGGGGAATAGAGAACTAATATTTTAAACTATGCTTAGAACAAAAATCTATGAAAGACTGATTCACATATTCCCCCCATTGTTAGTGTGTATACACCTAACTGAAAGACTAGAGTATTTCTCCACAAAAGTCTTAAATATTTGAAATGAACTAAAGACATCATATTTGTACTTCAAAAGGTACACCCACATGCATCTGGAGAAGCCATCAATGAAGGTAAGCACATATCTAGAACCTAAAAATGATGAAGTGGGAAATGACGTAAGATCACTATGTATCAACTCCAATGTTGTCTTAGCACATGTGGATCTACCTATTGGAAAGGTATCTTTGTAATGGTTTCCAAGTGTACAACATTGACACACACTATCAGTACAAGAGATCTAAGGTAACCCAATCACTAGCTCCTATGTAATCATCTGTTATAGATATTTGTAGTTGACATGGCCAACATGCTCATGCCATAGCTTTCTCACTGTGTCTACATGAGCAGTGAGAGATACACCTATAGAATTAGAGCTCTCAAAGCCATGAAACTAATATAAGTGAGACTACAGACCAACACTCCCTGTAGCAACAACCAAATCAGGATCATGGAGGTCTTGAATAACCACATCATGTGGTGAGAACTCTACTATCTTTCTAGAGCTTGAATAAAAAATCTAAAAGATAGATAGGAGGTTCATAGAAATGTTTGAAATGAAGACAAGATCCTATAGTGAACCACCTTCTAAAGAGATAGTTCTTGAACCTGTGATTGAAAGCTAAGAAGAATCACCAACTACAATCTATGTAGTGGTATGTGCAGGATCATGGTGTACCCAAAAGTGGCGATCTGAAAAATCTATAGTTCTAAAATATCTCAAACCATTTCAAAATCTATTCCAGCATTTTTCCCAACCACCTTGATACTAAATGAAAAAAATTAATATCTTTATAAGGTTTACTATATTTTTTGATACCAAACCTATATGGTCAACTTTAAAAACATCCTAAAAATGTGCTTTTGACTTGTTTTTATGTGATTTTTACTTCAAACATGTAGCTGACGACTTATTTTCACCAAAATTTAATGAAATGAAAAGAGTTCTTAAGAATGTTCTTATCTTTCCATAAATGTAAGGTTTGTCAAATTATGAGTTTAGTAAGTGATTATTACTTATTTTTTAATGGAGTTACGTATAAAGTACTAACTGACACACTACTTGAAAAACAACTATAACTTTCAATTGGTACAACAATTTTTAAATCCAAAAGATGCATCACATTCTATGTTTCTTCTACTATAAGGAAAAAAAATGGAAAATTGAATTTTGTAGAGTTTTGAATTAGTTAAGGTGGTCATACATGAGAGTTTTTTTGTTCCAAAAATACTAAAGTCAAAAATTAATTAATTATTATTTATTTAGAATAAAAATACCCAAAAATATGTGTCACATCTAGGCATGAGTCTACTACTTATATCTAGAATATTATTAAAAAATAGTACCATTTGATTTTGATTAAGGTGGTCAAACATATGTCTACTTCTTATTTTTGTTCTAAAATTTTTGTAATATTGCATTGAAATTCAAAATATTTACCAATCAATTTTTATTTTTTTGAGATATGTCCTAGTAGTTTAGAAACTAGATTCAATTTGTTAGACATTCTTTTCTCTCAAATTTTTGACATAAAGTTAATAACAAGTAGAAAATTGCATGTCAAGTTGACGTAACCCTAATTTTCTATTTTTCTATTTTTTTATTACCACTTAAGAACATAGTTTGGTTGACCATGATCTTGGACATACCTTAGTAGAACTCTAAGCAAGTGAGGTAACCAAATTAGATGAGTGTCTCATATAATGGGAAGTTCCAAAATCAAGAATCCAAGAAGCTATAGAAGACAATGCTCATGTAGAAAGAGAATGTCCTATCCTTGTACGTGGAGGTGGAGGCTTCAAAGAAGCAATATTGGAATGTTGCATAGCTTGCTCTAATGCCTTAAGATGTTTCCAACACCTAGAAACTAGATGTCCTTCCTATTGGAAATATTCAAGATATAATAGGTTACTGAGAGGGGAGGGGTGAATCAGTAACAATAAAACTTTTAAGTCACTTCAGAATAACCATATACAATGTTCACTCAATTAGCCTGCAGCATAAAAGAACTATTAAACATTTAAACCATATATGCACAGAGATTTGGTGACCCAGAAACCTTCCAAAATAGAAAGTAAAACTGGGGTGGGGATGATACCCACAAAGCTTCATTACTGCAGTATGAAGTTGGCCGGTTAAGGCTTACAATGATCACTTATGGTGATCTACCCTATTAGGAGCAGAGAAGATTGCTAGATCCACCTTGTTAGAGGATTTACAAACATACTTTACAAGTATGCACTCTGTTAGGAGATTTGAATAAAGACGGTTAAGTCTACCTTGTTAAAGGATTTACAAGAATGATTCACCTATTAGGATGAATCAACAGATCAACTTACAACTTGACTAGATTCTTTATTGTAGATCACCTTCTGTGATTGATGAAATCATTTTTGCTCCTTGTAGACCTTGCTAAGTATTCTTTACTACTGATGAATTCGCATATCATATCTTATGTCCCTCTTTTGTGCAATATTATATATCTTGTATATCTTCCTTGCATCTATTTTTATGAATGATATAATACATTACATATATACCATTCCAATAATTATTCATGCAAGGTCGGCCAAACACAAGTAAACAAAATATAACTGAGTCGGCCCAAATAGTAAAATAAACTTGGGTTCTTCAGACAGACTTGATGACCTTCTGATACGCAACATCCACTATGTTACTTGGCATCATCATGCACTCGGTAGAGGTAGGGGCTCAGTTCATACTAGTCATACAACATTGCCTAGAACTTGGTAACCATTGGTGACTCGGTAGATATAGTGTCACTCAGTAGAAACTAACTTCTTTGTTAACCTCCTGAGCTTGGTTATCACTGAGTCCTTCTTCACTCGGTCATCACTGAGTGCTTCCTCACTCGGTTAATACTGAGTGCATCTTTACTTGGTTAACACTAAGTGCATCTTCACTCGGTTAACACTAAGTGCTTCTTTACTCACTTAACACTACGTGCATCTTCACTTGGTTAACACTAAGTGCTTCTTCACTTGGTTAGAACTGTGTCTTCAATGCTCAGTTTGAATTGTGTCTTTAGTGCTCGGTTTGAACTATGTCTTCAGTGCTCGATTTGAACTGTGTTGCCATCACTTAGTCTGAACTGTATTACTTTGTGCTCAGTTAGAACTGTGAGATGAGTGTTGTCACTAATGGAAAATAACTTTATGCCAACAATCTCCCCATTTGGCATTAGTGACAAAAACAATTATGATTCAAAGTTTATGTGCAAAAATTGACATACAGTTCTGAATTTTAAAAATTGATCTTTGCAAGTTTTATTACACATATCTTTCTTACATGTATCTCCCCCATACAATATGCATAGTATTTACAAGTCATTACACATATCTCTTGCACAATTATCTCTTGGAGTGTGTTATCTCCCCCTTTTTGACAATAATGCCAAATTAAATAATATATATTTACATAGAGATTCCAAAATGAGAGATAAACTCATAATGAACCTTGAGAATAAGAACCAATGTCTTATCCCAATTTTCTTGCAAAAGTTTGTCGGTGGAGAGTGCTATTTGAACTTATGTAGAGAGTTCAATCATATGATCTGCAATTGAGAAGTTTTTGTCATGAATCAATGTTTTTGAATGGGCAATATGCTTCTGCATCGTGTCCATGATAGGAAGGATCATATTTTGGATGTCAATCAGAGTACACCCGATCCTTGCTCCCTCTCTCAATAATTCTGCCTATTTCTCTGACAAAAATCTTATTCTGAGATGATGGGATGAACTTGAACTGTGGTCAAGCTGCAACATTTGGGCACTGACCTTCATATCCTCATCAATTTTATTCAACTTTTCTTTGATTTCCTTAGTATACTCAGTAACATCACAAAGTTTTCCAAAAAGTGAAGTTACATTATTAATAGAATGTTCAAAATTACTCAAAATTGTAGACAATTCTACCTATTTTAATGCAATATGCTAAGCAATGTGCTCAAGCACCTTATTGTCAAATTTCTTCTCTGCCTTTTCAATCAAATTTTCTTGGCCGAAGGTATCCTCATTGAATTTATATATAGCCTCGTCTAACTGAATCAAAATGTGTTGAGTAGAATCTTCTTCAACACCTATAGCCTCTGTTAGAATATTCTTAGCACTTTCAATAATACTATATTCATGGTCTCTCTCATGCCTCAGTTGTTTTTGTCTTGCCTTCTAATCTAATAATTGACTGATCATTCTCATTTCATCGACTGATGCATTATCTAGATCTATCTTAGGAATGACAATGTCCTTATCCAAGTCTATTTCCTCATCCACTACCTTGCTGGAAAACATGTATCTCTTTGCTTTTCCTACAGTGACTTCACCTTTTCCCTTTGAAATTGAAATAATAGTTGATGAGGCTGGACTGGCTGAAAAAAATAGAATAGGACTAACTAGAGGAAGACTGAGAGAAGTGCTAACAGTATCAAAAATTGATGTTCCTCCCAAGATTGATGTACAGGTTGGAATGGGAGAACTAACATATGCAAAAATTGGAGCAGATGAAATTGTCAAAATTGAAGTACTAGTGGGTACATTTACTATACACTTTGTAGTAGAAGTTGATATGCTTGATGAACTTACTGATGTAGCTGATGATGACTCTGTCAATGAAGATGGTTGTAGCTTAGTTAATGAAGTGGTAGACACTTGCATAGATGGTACCCAGAGCAAAGAGGAGCCAGGTGAAGATTGAGCAATTGATGAAGCTGTTGTGCACATAATCTCACCAGTAGAAGCTATCTCCACAGTTGATGTAGCTACTTTAGGTGGAGAGTGAGGAAGAGATGCAATGACTTTGGCTACAATTTTTATAGGATCTTCCTTATCTTCTTCCTCCATTTCATCTTCCTTGTCTTCTTCCTCAACATTGATCATCATTGAATGTAGATCCCCTAGAATATCTTCAATATCATCATCATCACTGTTATCGTTGTCCTTGATTTCAACAATATCCTCACTGGATTTATGTAGATGATAGATATGTTTCCACATGTTTGTTGCATCATTTACGACATGCTCAATGTCTTTGATTAGTATCAAACAAGTGTGGAATCTAATCATCATATTACCTTCATGATCTTTCAGTGATTTCTTCACTTCTACATCAGTGAGACTTGGCAGGAGATTTTTTAGGGTTTGCTCAAAGATATCCTTGACAGTCTTGATTGCAATTTCCCATCTTGGTTGCAACCTCTCCAATAGCTCTTTAGGGATCTAAGAGGAAATCTTGTCTGGAGAGTATTTCCATCTTCCCATTTTACTCAATACCAGTTCCTCAATGTGAATTTTCTCCTGTTCTATTCTTGTTTCAAACTTCAATGCTTTGAAGTTTGTGAAGCTAGCACCCTCTTCTAATTGCTTCAACCTTGCCTGAAATGTGAGTGGAGGCTTGACAAGTATAGGTTCCTTCTACCCCCTGTCTTGTTCTCCTAGAGAAGATTGCAGTAGCTTGCTTTTTAGGTTTGGTGATAATCACCTTACCTTTCTTCCGTTGAGGCTCCTCTACTTTTTCTGACTTGATTTCCTCTTCTTCTTCATCATCTTCTCCTTTCCCTTCAGTAATCATCAGAGGACCAACTTTTGTTTTTAGCTTTTCAATCCCCCTCTTTCCTTTTCTAATGACCTGAGGGATTTTGATTTGAAGCTCAATTCTAGCCTTAGCTTCATTATAAGTTCCAAAGACTAGTTGCTTTGGGTCTACTGGTTCATTCACCAATGCTTCTATGATATCTCTAGTTTCATCAATATTGACCTCATAAGGAAGAGGTTTCACCCATGCAACTCGGGGCCTGACTGCCTATATGTATACTTTGTCACAATCTACCATAAAGCATACATCTTCTTTGTATTCCTCAACTAGTTTAGGTGGAATCTGGAACCTATTGTTCATTCTTTCCTTAAAATATTCAAAGTAATTATCCAAAAAATTGTCAAAATTTTCACCTAACTCTACAATGAACTCATTTATTTGATAAAGAACAGGAATATCTTTTCTCCATACTATAGATCCTTTTGATGGAAAAGACTTTTGAACATAGAAAAATAAATAGATCAAAATTGAACCGAATTTTTAGGAGTTGTTCTTTGAAGTCCTTATGCTTTCCATATTTTTATTAAATTGAGACAAAAGCAATTCAAATAGATCAATCTCAACATTCTTCTTTAATACCTTATATACTAAATCTACTGCTTCACAAGGTACACTGTTTGGACGGCTTGAACTGTAAATTTTATGAGCAATGACGTGAATACCAAATCTTAATTCAGCATCAGCTACTGTACTAAGCTTAAGTCCTCTACCATCCCATTCTGCCTAGGTTAGCCTTTGCAATTCTTCTCGACCTAGGGTTTTGGAAGACTTAGCTTTGCTCAACATGGGAAGGCCAATAATCTTGTTAATCATTTTCTTTGTGATAAGCATTGGTTGCTCTAACCACAATTTCCCGTTGTGAACCCGACTACATACATACCTAACCCATTTAATTTGAAAATTCCTTGAAAAATGTGAAATGTGGGTTAACCCTTTTGTTTCAAGATGCTTATGCTCGGGTTTCAAATTTCCATCTATGCTCATTTCTCCTAGGGCATTATCAATTTCTAGGTTTCCAAGTTCTTGAATGGAACATTTGAAATGAGAGTGAATGTCATTTAAAAGGAGTACCTTTGGAGGAATTTGAGACTAAGCACCATTAGGATCAAGTGATTCTTCAATTGCTGGTGCAAATTTGAAGTTCAGCGCCTTCCATTCCACACCTTTAACTAGCATTTCTGAGCCTCTCTTTGCCTTGGAGCTGCTACTTCTGGATGCCATTGCTGCTCAGTAAGTGAAGAGAAATTCTGACTAGATTCTTTGCCCTTTAAAATTTGCTCAAAATTGCTTTAAGCTTGCTCTGGAATCATAGAAGATAACTTAGCTCAAAGTTCGTAGTGAAGAATGAGATCAAAATTTTCCCTTTTTGACAAAAATTGTCATAAATGCTTGGTATGACGATTGATGAAATGACAGGTTCTCATCCACTTGCTCGGTAGATACTATCAACTCAATGATCAAAAGAAAGCATTCATGTACCTACCTAACTTAGTAAGGTCACGAATCGACCTTGCTTGGTTGATATAACTTGGTAAATAAAATTTTATTGCACCCAACCGAACTTGGTTAAGTCTAGGATCAAAGTGTATCTGAATATTGTTTTGATCATCTTTCTTCTTGTGGAACTATTTAGGATAATTCTTGGAGGATGCAGTTCCATACTTACTTTTATGAATATTAATCAGAGATGGTGGAGTCACTCGTTTCTTGAGTGATATTGCCATTGCTTGACTTATCTTGTTCGGTAGATTTTGGTATCCATAGTTGCTTCATTTTCTTCTGAATGTTGTCTGCTTTGATTTTCTTCTCATGCTCAATTCTTTCTATATTCATGCAATTTCTAGCTCTATGACCAAGTTCTGTACATGTATAGCACCTTACAGTAGTGTCCTTCTTCCTTAGGTGATGTCTTCCACAATTTATGCTAGTATGTCCATATTCTCCACAATAGTGACATCTGCACTAGGTGTTATAGTCCCATCCAAATATGGCTTTGACAAGTTGTTCAGCTAGATTGAATGATTTGGATCTACATTGGAATGCCTTGTGACCATGTTTTTTGCATTTGTGACAGTTGCCTTCAAATTTTGGTTTTTCTTTGCACTCATTTGCTTTGTGACCATGCTGATTGCAATTGAACCATTTACCATTGAATTTTTATTTTCCATTGCTCCAGCATTTGTTTGATGTATGACACAACTTTCCATAGTGATTACAAGTGGGTTTTTGATTCCTTTGTTCACCTTGTTTGGAGGATTCACCTTCTTCCTTGTATCCAAGACCAGCTTTACCTTTATGTCTATAAAGATTTTCCTCATTTTGTTGATTTAATTGATTCATATCTGCTTGGGATTTCATCATTCTTTCATTGACTTTCCTTTCAGAGATTAGATCATTTTGCAAGATTTCATTGATTTGTCTATTAGTTCTTAAATCATTCTATAGACTTTCATTTAGTACTCTGAGAATCTTGATTTCTTCATTTGCATTAAAGAGTTGGTCTATAAGGTCTTCATGGTGATGGGATTGATTATGAATATAATGAATTTTATCTTCCAATTCTTCTTGTGCTATTTTTCTTTGTTCCCAAACTTCACATAGCCTAATTGACTATATTTCTTGCTCTCTTTTAAGCTTTCTTACCTCTTCTTGTAGAGATCCATTCTTTTCTAGAAGTTCTTTGATTGCCTTGTCAGCTTCTTTTGAACTACTTGATGGTAACAAATCTTCAATCTTTTCTTCAACATAGTGATGGTCATTCATTTGTCTTGCAAGTTCCTTTCTTCTTTTTAGGGATTGAGAAAGATTCTCCTTTGCTTCTTTGAGTTGAACCATGGCCATTTCTAGATCTAAATTTTCATTTTCAATAACTTTCTCTAGTCTGAATATCTCCATAACTTAGATCTTTGCTCAAACTATCAAACTTTTTCCTGAGAACCAAAAAAGCTCTGATACCAATTGTTGGAAGTATTCAAGATATAATAGGTTATAGAGAGGGGAGGGGTGAATCAGTAACAATAAAACTTTTAAGTCAATTCAGAATAACCATATACAACATTCACTCATCTAGCCTGCTACATAAAAGAACTATTAAACATTTAAACCATATATGCACAGAGATTTGGTGACCCAGAAACCTTCCAAAATAGAAAGTAAAATTGGGGTGGGGATTATACCCACAAAGCTTTGTTACTGCAGTATGAAGTTGGCCAGTTAAGGCTTACAATGATCACTTATGGTGATCTGCCCTGTTAGGAGCATAGAGGATTGCTAGATCCTCCTTGTTAGAGGATTTACAAACATACTTTACAAGTATGCACTCTATTAGGAGATTTGAATAAAGACGGTTAAGTCTACCTTGTTAAAGGATTTACAAGAATGATTCACCTGTTAGGATGAATCAACATATCAACTTACAACTTGACTGGATTCTTTATTGTAGATCACCTTCTATGATTGATGAAATCATTTCTGCTCCTTGTAGACCTTGCTGAGTATTCTTTACTGCTAATGAATTTGCATATCATATCTTATGTCCCTCTTTTGTGTAATATTCTATATCTTGTATATCTTCCTTGCATCTCTTTTTTTGAATGATATAATACATTACATATATACCATTCCAATAATTATTCATGCAAGGTTGGCCAAACATAAGTAAACAAAATATAACTGAGTCAGCCAAATAGTAAAATAAACTTGGGTTCTTCAGTCATACTTGATGACCTTCTGATACGTGGCATCCACTACATTACTCAGCATTGTCATGCACTCGGTAGAGGTAGGGGCTTAGTTCATACTCATCATGCAACATTTTCTGGAACTTAGTAACCATTGGTGACTCGGTAGATATAGTGTCACTCGGTAGAAACTAACTTCTTCGTTAACCTCCTGAGCTCAGTTATCACTAAGTCCTTCTTCACTCGGTCATCACTAAGTGCTTCCTCACTCAGTTAATACTGAGTGCATCTTTACTCGGTTAACACTAAGTGCATCTTTACTTGGTTAACACTAAGTGCTTCTTCACTCGATTAGAACTATGTCTTCGATGCTCAGTTTGAACTGTGTCTTCAGTGCTCGATTTGAACAGTGTCTTCAGTGCTCAGTTTGAACTGTGTTTCCATCACTTGGTCTGAACTGTATTACTCGGTGCTCGATTAGAACTGTGAGATGAGTGTTGTCACTAATGGAAAATAACTTTATGCCAACACTTCCTTGGCAAAAAATCTAAAAGTTTCACCTATATACTTCTTTGTTTTGGAGGAGAAATCACTAGGCTTAGAAGTATTACCCTTCTAAGAGTGGAGGCTTGGAGGAGCTTTCACTGTCTGTTGAATCTATCTTATGCTTCAATTTTTTCTTTGGCTTTCCTATAGACATCTAGCCTACCAATTACTTTGTCTTAGAACCAGTCATAGTATACAACTATGTGAGCTTTGACTGTTCTCTACTCAAGCGATCACAAAATATCTCAAAAGAAGGCATAACAAATCTATTCCCAAAAAAATCTTTGGTAGAATAGAATGTGGAAGAAAATATCTAAGAATTCCCTCAAAGCTTAGAGAGAATCAAATAGATGCACTTAGTATCAATCTTCATCTTTTCACAACCCTACAACAATGATCTCTGTTGTGTAAACTTCATCAAGAAGTCATCAATAGTCAAAAAGGAATTTGGCACAAGTGATGTTAAATCTATCTCTATTTGAAGTGCCCTAAACTCATTCACTACAACAAACAAGCTTCAAGCTTGGTCTACATAGAAAGAGGAGTATTGCACTCATCTAGATGAAACTATAGACTATTGAAGACCTATAAAGCAATCAATCATATTGCCTCATCCATCATGTTCTTGTGTTGCATGACCTCAAAAGGCCTCTGTAAAATAGGATATACAACACCTAAACATGACCACAACACTTTTGACTGGAGAAGCTGAGTCATCAAGGTCTTCCAGGTGTGATAATTGTGAGCAGTCAGAAGTTCTGGAGAAGAAGTGGTCTCAACTATTATTTTAGAAAGGTTTTTTTTTTAATGTTTTCTAATATACTAATATAATAATAGAAAAATGAGATAAAAATGCTCCCTCAAAATGCAACAAATTGAACCCCAACTTACAAATAGATTGCATAAATGAGATAAGATAAAAAATGCTTTAGATATGAATTAAAAATACTTGCTACCAAATACTAATGAAAAAATAGAAAATCTAGAAAGTGCTTTAGAAGAGCTTTTTGGTACTTTTTTCAAAATGGAAAATAGAGCTATAACAAAGAAGTTATTCCCCCTAGAAGATAGAAGTCATCAATAGACGTCAAATGCCAAAATAGGCATCAATCAGGAAAAAAATCCCAAAAATTCCTTCTCGATCATCTCTAACTCAGAACCAACTTTTTTACGCTTCTTTTGGATTGGAAAAATGCCCCCGTATGCTCGAGTTATTGCAAAATTACTAATAGGGTCCCCAAAAGCTTGAAAAAAAAAATTATTTAGAATATATATATATATATATATACACCACTACTAGTTGAAGAAGAGCTTTGGATGACTTTTTGGTGGTGGTGGTTGACCAAAGTGGAGTAGGGTAGTGGAGGAGGAGTAGCAACCTGGGTAGAGGCGGGGTGGTGGCCATAAAACAAAAGCCAATTGGCGATGTCAGTGCCAGGCTGGAATGGTGTCAAAAAAAGATTTTCTAGCACTAGAAATGCAAATTTGTATATTCAAAATTTTTTTTTGATAAAAATCTAACCTTGAAAAGCATGTAGAGGTTGTACTGTCCTATTGGGAAAAAATTTTCTACCTCTTGCATCAACATTGTCCAAATCAGATAAACTTTATATTGAAACAAGGGTTTGACACCTTCTAGATCCATCCATGACATTGGATTGGCCTCAACCTACTCTAAAAGTCATTGACCCCCCTTTTTTCACAAAACATAATCGCGAAAACTCCAGATTTATTCTATCAAACCCTCGTTCTCCTTTTTCTCCACATAATGAAGAAGCTATAATAGATCTGGCTCTGACACCATGAATGATTTGATCAATACAAATCCACAAAGCCTTTGAACACCTGGATGTAAAAAACCTATCATAGAAGGAAAAGACAAGAGAAGGCAAGGGTTTTGTTCTAAAAATTATGCAAATGTATTCTTAGGAGTGAAAGAGGTAATAAAAAATACAAAATATCAATCTTTATAAAAGGAGATCGAAACTTGAAAAGGGTAACCTTAGAAAGAAAAGCTATCTAATAATTACTAATTAATTATTAAATAGAGATGCAAAAGGTGCATAAAGTAAAATATTAAGAAGGGAATAAAGGGAATTTAATAAGTGAAATTAAATAAATGCTTTACTCTCATCTTCAACTCAAAAAATTCTTCTAGTTGGTAGAGTCTTCAACTCACCATCTACATCCAAGCTCTTCCATTAGGTCTTCCAACCTGACCATGCTCAGTAAGGTCTAAGACATCACTTGAACTAATATCTTAACTTATTGATCCCAATGCATCCGAAATGTTTATTTAGATCTTTTTCTTTCTAATTGGAACATATGTGAGACATCTCCTTTTAAATCATAGTTCTAGTAATCTCCATAAATAACTAGGTTGAAATGGTTGAGTCACCCAACACATTGACTTGGGTGTCAACACTTACATTACTCTAATTTGCATCCTCAGGAGACTTCTTTACCCATTGCTACCTCATTTGAAATCTAATATTGTTAGCCTTTGCTTTATTTTCATCTTCAACTCTACCTTAGTTCATGTAGTTCTTACAAAGATGTCCAAGTTTTTTACATACAAAACATCTCTTTGTAGTGTCTCTCTTCTGTGTGTGATGTTCTACGTAACTTTCTCTAATATGCCCATACTCACCTCAATAGTGACATCTATACCATGTGTTTTAATCCCAACCAAATATAGCTTTGATAATTTGTTTTGTTGGGTTCCATTTTTTTTTCTTGCACTCTGAATATTTAGGTTCATGTTTGTTGCAATTGAAACACTTTCTTTTAAACTTAAGCTTCTTCATGCATTCATTTTCTCTATGTCTTGCTTTATTGTAACTGTGACACTTTACACTAAAATTTTATTTACCATTGCTCCAACACTTGTTTTATGGATGCCCTATCTTTCCACAATGATTATAATTAGGAATTTTGTTCTTTTGAGCTCCTTGCTAACATGACTCACCTTCTTCTATGTATCCTAATCTAGCTTTGCCTTTGTGTCTAAATTGGGTTTTCTCATTCAATTGGTTCATGCTTTCTTGAGATTACATAATCCTCTCATTGGTTTTCTTTTCTATGTTGAGATCATTCTACAATGTTTCATTCTCTATCCTCAAGTTGATAAGCTCTTGATTGGCATCATTGAGTTGATCAATCAGATTTATTTGGTGAAGAGATAGTTGTTGAATTTCATTGTCCTTTTGTTCTATTTCTTCTTTGTATTTGTCCTTTTGTTCCATGACTTCATGCATTCTAACTAATTGAATTTCTTTCTCTCTTTTCAACTTTCTAATTTCTTCATTAAGAGTAAGATTCTTTTCAAGTAGATCTTTGATTGTTGCACCAGCTTCATCTGAACTTCTTTCTTCAATGTAGAGAGCATCATCCATTTGTATTGCAAGGTATTTTCTTCTTTTCCAAGATTGAGAGAGTTACTCCTTTATTTTCTTGAATTATTCCATGGCCAATTGTAGATCTAACTTTTCATTTCCTATAGCTTTTTGTAGCCTATATGTATACATTTCCTCTGATATTTTCTTAAGCTATTAAAATTTTGATGTGAGAACCATTGCTCTAATACCAATTATTGAAAATCTACTATAGAGTGGGTGTTTGAGAGGAGGAGAGGATGAATGAGGAACCAATAAAACTTTAACTTCAATTCACCACATAAACCTTTACAGTATAATCTGATCTAATTGCATTGCAATGAAACATTAAAAGCACTAAAACATTCATAACACTTGGCACAATATTTGGTAACCTAAAAATGTTACAAAATGGAAAGTAAACCTTTGGTGGGGATGATAGCCACAAGATTTATTACTGTAGTATAAGATTAGTTTGTTAAAGCTTAAAACTGATTGCTTGTGGTGATCTACCCTATTAGGAGCAATAAGGACTATTAGGTCCACCTTGTGAAAGGATTTACAACATATAGTGAAGCATGGAGTCTATTAGGATATTTAGAAAAGATTGTTAAGTCTATCTTGTTAGAAAATTTGGTTGATACACCTGTTAGGAGTAATCAATGACTGATCTCTAATCTACAACTCAGTTTGTTGAACGAGAATTTTTT
The DNA here is from genome assembly GCA_028749045.1 of Cupressus sempervirens. NCBI lineage: Eukaryota > Viridiplantae > Streptophyta > Pinopsida > Cupressales > Cupressaceae > Cupressus > Cupressus sempervirens. Next base: position 740,750,433 of record CM053791.1, on the reverse strand, counting down.
GAAATACAATGATCAACTAACTATGCTAGATAAGACCCTATTTTTCCTTCTACTTCTTGTAGCCTTCTTAGTTCTCACTCGTGCTACTTTCTTTAATCACTTCTATTATTACTCATTAGATATGAAAATATATATTACATATATATACCAATCCAATAAATTGCCTTCTGGAGTCGGCTACAACACTAAATTTAAAAAATCTTCATGAAGTCAGCTTACTATTTTAAATTGGGGTCTGAAGATAACTCAGGTGATATTCTAACACTCAAAAAATTGCGGCACTTACTTTACACTGATGCTCGGTCCACATTGATCACTCGGAGTAGCAAGAACTTGGTTAACATTCTGTGACTTAGAAAATACTAAAGAACTTGTTAGACATGGTTGACACTAAATGGCTTGGTCAACATTACCTTCATTCACTTTGTTAACATTGTCAGCTTGGGTAACACTACTTAGCTTCGGTACCACTACAAAGCTTAGTTAATACTACAATTTATATGGTTTGCACTAATGACCTTGGTAGACTCTATGAAACTTGTAGAACATTGCAATCTAAATGACTAGCTCAGTAGGAACTATCAAACATGACTTACATTGCAATTTGTCTTAGATGCTTGATTGATATTGTGAACCTTGGGAGGCTCTTCTTTCTGCATATGGTGCTTGGTAGAAATGTAAATAACTGACTAAGTGTTGTCACTAATAAAAAAATTATTTCAACATAAGGCTGACAGTGATCCCATTACAACTTAGGTGTTTGGAGGAAAACCAAGATGGTCAACCTCTTCCCTTACTAGCCATGATGAATCTTGTACTGGTCTCCTTTCCCACTTCACTAGATACACTTTTTATGTTTTGTTCCTTGTTCTTCTTCCCATACAAATGTCCAATATCTCATAAATCTCCCTTGTAGGTTAAGTAGATGCTAGAATACTCAATTGTGCTTGAAAAAATTCATCTCCATATCCTCCATAATATTATATCAAATATAAAATTTTAAATACTAGCAAAATTGTAGTTTAGTAGGAAACTTTACTTCATAGACATTTCAAGGATCATGCATTTTCACTATGTGGCATGATCCAAACAACTTTTTTTCCAACTTATTATATGTACCCACTACAAAACTCCCATTTCTCAAATCAACCAAGACTTCATCCCTAATGTGAAATTCCTTGTACCTCCTTTTCATATCTACATTGTTCTTATATTGTGTATTCATTTTTGTGATATGCTTCCTCACCTCCTTGTGAATGTTCTTCAAATGTTCATCAAAATAATTACCCTCAACATTGCTTATCTCTCCCTAATCTAACTCCCTTAATCAGAAAGTAATTTTGTGATTTCTCCCATATACTATATATAATTTTTATTTACTACTACTCCTATTGATAGAATCATTATATACAAATTATGCTCGAGTTAAAAACATATCCCAATGTTTTTGCTTATCTCCAACCAAGTATCTCATTAAATTCCCCAAACTCTTATTCAAAACTTCTATTTGTCCATGAGTTTGTAGATTATGTGATGAACTAGACTTCAAATATGTCTTCATCTTATTCCACAATAAATGCTAGAAATACACAACAAACTTGGTATCCCTATTTTAAACTATTTTATCAACCAAACCATGTAGTCTCACCCCATTACTATAATCAAGAGTATTATATGTGACATTTTTGGAAATATGTCAACCACCACAAATATTGTGACACAAGGAGGATAAGAAATAAATAGGGCCAAAGGCACACCTAGCAATCCAAACCAACTTTTCAAAGTTAACACAAAGGAAGCAAACACACAAAGAGAAAAACATGAGAGAGAGAGAGAGAGAGAGAGAGAGAGAGAGAGAGATTTTTAATTCATCAAATTATCAACATACATGCCTAGCTGTAAGGCCTTTTGGGTTGTGGCTAGATACAAAATACATTCAAGATCAAAGATTCAGCTTCAAATTCACACCTTCTAGACACATATGCAACAAAGTTTCCAAACCTTCTCATTCTTTCTAAACTCTCCAAAAAAAATTCTAACTCTAAACACCCTTTTTGTAGTTGCCAAAACAACTTATAGAACATTCTAGATCATTACATAATAGAGAGGTTGACCCAAAAAAGGTCTAGACACATCACAAGAAATATCTTATCATAAATTTCATGATTGAAATAAATCCTACAAGTCAGCTCATACCAAAAACATAGAAAACATGTCCAAAATGCTAACACTTAGCATAAATAGGAAAACTCAACACATGAAGGGTCACTCGGCGCACACTAGGTAACTCTACACATGAAGGATAGCTCAGAACACATTGTGAAACTTGGTACAAACTACAAAGTGAGATGAGATAACACACTAACCCGAGCGTTAACATGATGTGGGATAACTTCAACTCAACTTAAACTACAAAATTATTGGCACTCAACAATTGGTACAACTTGACAATGATTGGCAAAATGAACACAAATGAGAAAGATAACACATCAACCTAGGATGCCCCTACATTAGACAACCAAGGTAGGAAGAAATGATTCTCATCAATGATTGAGATGTCACAACTTGAGCTCAATCCAACTTAGATTAGAAATCCATGTTGCATCTTCAACTGGTCTATTTTTCTACTTCACTAAATATTCATAATACTCTTTTCCTCTTATTCTTTTACCAACTCTCTAATCCAATGTCTATTTAGCCTCTTCAATTTGCTTCTTAGGATACTCATTAGGTACATCAACTTCATCATCTGACTTATGGTACCATATAGATCAACAACATTGAATATACGAGATATATCTATGTCATTAGGTAACTCAACTTTATAAGCATTTTAACTGTCAAACTTCTTCATCTTTAGCTTAATGTATATTCCAATTAGAAATCTTCCTGTCTTCAAATGAACAATCACCTCATAACCAACTTCAAATACATGATGTCTTATAGACTTATCAACATTCTCCTTGTACTTCTAATTACTTTGTTCCAACTTCAGCTTCACTTCCTTATGCAAAGAATCCATAAAATCAACAAATTCTTCTCCTACAACACTTCTCTTCTCTTCACCAGAAACATCCCTTAAATTTGATACTCATCTAGGCTTCATTCTAGTAACAATCTCAAAAGGTCTCTTCTCTATAGTACTATTCATAGAATTATTATATGCAAACTTAGTTTGTGACTTAGAAAAATTAGGATCGATATCATACAACTCTTTCATTTTATCAAAACCAAGAACTTCCACCTTCATTTTAGTCAATAAAAAATGTAATCTACTCAATGCAATAGCAACTCTATTATTAAGTACACTCTTATTCTTAATCACAAATGTAAAAGTTTTCAAATACTCAATGCACTTCATATTTCTCTAATTCAATTTATATTGACTTCCCAAGTACTATAAAGCTTTATGATTGGTATACAACACAAACTCCTTAGGAATCAAATAATTTCTCCTGTTCTTCAAATCTTGAACAATAGCATAAAACTCTTAAACATACACAAAATATTTCCTTTTAGCATCATTCAACCTCTCACTAAAGAAAGCAATAGGTTTACCTTCTTGAATCAATACAATTCCTATTGCACTACCACTTGCATCACATTCAACTTGAAATACCTTATTGAAATCAGGCAAAGCCAATATAGGTAACTCAGTAGCATTTTGTTTCAAAGTCTCAAAACTCTTATCAGCTTCATGTGTCCATTTTTATTTATTTTTAACTTCCTCTCATTGTCTCAGTCATATCATTATGAACAACACTGAAATTCTTTATAAACTTTTTGTAAAAACTAGCGAAACCATGAAATGATTTTACCTCACCAACATTCTTAGGTGTAGGCCATTACAAAATTTCTTTAACCTTCTCAAGATCCATTCTTAAACCATCAGTTGAAGTAACAAATTCCAAATACACAATCTCCTCTTGCATAAAAGAACAATTTTTTAGATTAATCAACAATTTCTCCTCTTTCAATCTCTGCAATACTTGTCTAGCATGCTCAAGATGTTCTTCCTTGGCCTTACTGAATATTAGAATATCATCCAAATAAACAATGACAAAATTACCCAAAAATATTTTTAGAATTTCATTCATCAACCTCATGGAAGTACTAGGTGCATTAGTCAAACCAAAAGGCATCACCGATCATTCATACAAACCATATTTTGTCCTGAAAGTAGTCTTTCATTCATCACCTTCTCTGATTCTAATCTGATGATAGCCACTCTTTAAATTAATTTTGGTAAAATACTTTGCTCCACTCAAACAATCCATTGTGTCATCCATCCTTGGTATAGGAAACCTATATTTCACTATGATCTTGTTAATAGCTATGAAATTAGTACACATTTGGTATTTTCCATTTTCCTTGGATGCTAATATAGTAGGTACAACACATGGACTTCAACTTTCTCTGATTAATCCATTTTTTTATAATTCATGAACTTGTATGTTATGTTCTTAATTCTCTATAGGTGTTAATCTATATGGTGGTTCATTTGACAAACGAGCTCTAGGAATCAGATCATTCAATGACTTATAATTCTTACTGGTAGTAAACCATCATGAATATCCTCAACAACAATCTCTTTATACTCATTCAACAATTCTATAATTTCTTCTGGTACTCGAATACCACTATCTTCTATCACTTGGTCATTACTAACTTCTGCTACTTGGTCATTACTACCAACACTTGGTCCTCTAGGAACTATAGAAAAATAGACTTGATACTTCTTCACTTCTTATTCAAATTTATTTCCATTGATCATGCAAACTTTTATTGCAAAACAATTAAGCTCATCTAGACTTTCAATCAAAGGCAACAATATTTTCTTCTTCCCATTCACCCAAAGAGTATATTGATTCAATCTTCCATCATGTACAACATATTTGTTATATTGCCAAGGTCTGCTCAACAAAATATGACAACAATCCATAAGCATAATACCACACAACACTTCATCAAAGTAATGTACAATCTTGAACTTCACAATGCATTGCTCACTTACCAATGTTATGCTCATCTTTGATCCATGAAACATGATAGGGTTAAATATGCATTAGCCTTTACAACTGCACCTTTGTAACGATCTCTTCTAATGTTAAATTTTTAGAACTTCCACTATTAATCATCACCTTATACTATTTTCCATGCATCTTACATCTGGTCTTGAAAAGACTTCTTCGTAAAATAGGTTCCTCATCACTTCCTTTAGTACATAGGGTTCTTCTCACCATCAAATATTCTCCAACCTTAGGTCCACTTGGTGAACTCTCAATGTCTACTTGAATCACAACATTCCTATTATATTACCCACTTTTAGAGGATCTATATTCAAAATACATATGCCCCTCTTTACCACATCTGAAACAATTACCATGAAAACTACCTCTAGAATAAAAATTACCTCTCCTTGATAAGAACCAGTACCTCCTCGGTATGAACTACCACCTTACCACTCAGTCTTTTCTTTGTTATCATTCATCCTTTTAAATTTTCCTTTATCTTGTACAAAACTATCTGATATGCCACCTTCACCATAAGATCTACCTCTACCTCTTTGGAATCTACCACCTCTACCTCATTGTCTTTGTTCATGCTTCTTTGTCAAGATCTCCTCAACTTTCAACACATATTGATATGCTTCTTTCAAACTTTCGAATTTCATAAAACTTATTTCATCTTTAATTCTAGATCTTAATCCATTTAGATATCTTGCAATTTTCTCAACATCATCATCCAAATATCCAGATCTGATGTCCAATCTATAGAATTCCTCAATATACTCTTTCACATTCATGTCCGTTTGTCTCAAATTTTTCATCTTTCTCAACAAGCTAACTTGGTAATTAGTAGGAAGGAATTTGTTCTTTAATTTGTTCACCATTTTTGGCCAAGTTCTAATGTTTTCCTTTCCTCACCTTTTTCTATTGGTTTACAAATACACCTACCACAGTGAAGCATAACCTTTTAGCCTAGTAATTATAATATTCACCTTCCTATTATCAAGAATGTTTTCATACTCAAATAACTTCTCCATATTATAGATCCAATCCAACATATCATTGGTGTCCAAATTTCCATCATAAGGAACAACTTCTACAATAGGCTTTAAATGTGCCATTGATAATACTCTCAACAATTTTTCCTCATCTTGATCTTCTTTCAATTCTAGATTAGGATTTGGTGCTACTGCTTCATCACCACTCATATCCTCAAGATGAATTCCTCTCCTCTAGGCTATCTCCACAACATCTAATCTACCTGCAATTTGTCTCAATATATCCAATATGTAATTATTGGCATTTCCTCTGCCATAAACCATATTTACAGATTAGGTTCCTGGAAGATCATAACCCCTATAAGTTGTAGGTCAAATTCATAGATTTGCAACCCTATAACCAAATTTTAATCAAGTTTCTACACAATCCAATCTTTATAATGATGAACCTTAAGCTCTGATACCACTATTTACATTATAGTCATGTTTGTTATTAGTGACATACACTTATTCAGATTATAAGTATATACTGAACACATTTTATAGATAATAGTGTTAACCAAGCTTTTACTAAGTTCTACAGTTGCTATTGAATCCAAGGGACAATATTTAGTTTGCACCAAGTAGTTACTACCAAGGTGTTGATTAATATTATAAATTGAGCATCTCAGTGTATGTTGAATTTATCAATGCAAATCAAGTTGTATAGTGCTTACCAAATTCATAGTCACTATGATGTGAATCTAGTGTTAACTGATCTACTGAGTGTTAAGAAAGTGACTCAAATTATAGTATGCTTGTAGTGATAGCATTGACCAAGCTATGTAGTGTGAATTAAGTGATTTAGTTTACATGTCAAGTTTCCTAATTTTTTTGAGTCACCATTGTAGACCAAGTTCAAGACTAATTAAAAGTGATCAGTATGGACCAAGCTTTTATGCCTACTAAGTACATGATGATGTTGAGCATTGACATTGGATGTTGAGTATACAAACCTTCCCAAGCCATTCTTTAGAACTTGTATTCCTGCAGTTGGTCTGACTTTGTGGTTTTTTGTAAACTTGTATTGTGGCCAACTTTGTAATTTGTAATTTTGATTGGCATATATGTAATGTATTGTATCATGTGCAATGTAATGGTATGGAAGTAATATAATAAGCATAAGAGAGAAGAAGAGTTAATTAGAAAGGCTACAATAGTATAAGGAGTAATAAAGATTTATCTATCAGAGCAAGGTGATTACTATACTCAAAGGAATATCATTTAGAAAAAAAAGTTGTAGATTAAAGATCAACTACTATTTTGTCCTAATAGGTGGATCAATCAAATCCTTTCACAAGGTAGAATTAACAGTCTTACGTAAATCTCTTTATTGAGTGCATAGTTCATTGTATATTTATAAATCCTTTTGCAAGGTGTACCTAGTAGTCCTTATTGCTCCTAATAGGGTAGACCATCAGATGTGATCATTATAAGCCTTAACAAACAAACTTTACACTATAGTACTAAAGCTTGTGGGTATCATCCCCACTCTAGTTTTACTTTCTATTTGGAAGGTTTCCAGATCACCAAATTGTGTGTCAAAGTGTTACAAATGGTTTAATGTTTTCAATTTCTCATGCATCTAATTAGATTAGAATACTCTTGAAGGATTAATTGCTAATTAAGGATTAAGTTTAATAAGTTACTAATTTACCCCTCCCATCTTAGTAACTTAGCCTATCAGAATATTTCCAACAATTGGTATCAGATCTTTATGGTTCTTAGGAAATAATTTTATTAGACTGAGCAAAGATCAAAGGCTATGGAGGTATTCAAACTTGACAAGGCTATTGACAATGAGAAGATAGACTTGGAATTGGCTATTGGACAACTCAAGAAAGAAAAAGAGAAACTCTCTTAATCTATCAAAAGAAGGAAAGATCTTGCAATCCAAATGAATGATCAACTCTCCATTAAAGAATGGATTGAAGACACCCATTCAAGAAATTTAGATTAAACTGATGTAGTAGTCAAAGAACTATTTGAAAAGAATAGTACTCTTCAAGTAGAAGTAAGAAGACTAAGAAGAGAAGAAGAAATTTAGTTAGTTAGAATGTGTGCAGTAATGCAAGAGAAAAACAAGATAAAAGAAGAGATAGAAGGAAAGAAAAATGAAATTCAGCACCTATCCCTTCAACAGACAAACCTCATTGATCAAGTCACTAATACAAATGAAGAAATCATGAATCTAAAATTAGAGAATGAAAGATTGCAGAATGATCTAAACGTCGAAATCCAAACCACTAAGAGGATGATGAAATCTGAAGTATACATGAATCATTTGAATGAGAAAAGCCATTATAGACAAAAGGGAAAAATAGGAATTGGATATACAAAAGAAGGTGAATCATCCAAGCAAAGAGCTTAGAAGAATCAAAAACCTACTTGCAGTCACTGTGGTAAGATAGGCCATACATCAAACAAATGTTAGAGAAATGGAAAAGGTAAATTCAATGGAATGTGCTACAATTGTTATCAAAATGGTCATAGGGCAACTGAACATAAAGAGAAATCTAAGTTTGAAGCAAAATATCATAGATGCAAGAAGCATGGGCACAAATCCTTAGAATGCAAAACTAAGATATTGAACCCAGTAGAATAGATTGTGAAGGCAATATTTGGTTGGGACTATAACATTTGGTGTAGATGTCATTATTGTAGAGAATTTAGACACATTGAAATGAATTGTGTGAAACATCACATGAGGACAAGAGACACTACCAGAAGATGTTTCATTTGTATAGAACTTGGTCATCTTGCCAAGAAATTTATAAATGCTAGAAGAATTGAAGATGAAAAGAATGCAAAAGATGATAACATTAGAAAGTAGATGAAACAGCAATGGGTTCCAAAATCTTCTAAGAATACAAGTCCAAGTAATGATGAACAAGTCACTCAAGAATTGGGTGACTCCACCATTTCCACTTGATCTCTCATAGGAGAATTGGAACTAGTATTCTAAAGATATCTCACATTAGTTCTAGTTAATAGAATGAAAGATCTAAATCAACGTTCAAGATGTAAAGGGATCACTAAGTAAAAGATGCCAATGATTATCAAGTATGTCAGTCATGTTTCTAAAACAAAAATTAGATGTTTTTCAAATGTTTAAAAGGTACTTGGAAAGAGTTGAGAAAGAAACAGGTAAGAGTTTGAAATGTTTGATATGAAATAGAGGAGGTGACTTCACTTCACATGAATTTGAGATGTTCTACAATGACAAAGGAATCAAGAGACAAACATTAGCACCTAGAACCTCCACAAAATGGAATTTCTGAAAGAAGAAATAGATATGTAATGGACTATGCCAGAACACTAATGATGGAGAAAAATGTTGCCTTGAAATACTAGAGAGAAACTATAAGTACTATAGTATACACATTGAATCATGTGCAAGTAAAGAAAGCTACTCACTCAACACCTTTTGAACTATGGTATGGTCATCCACCTAATGTGAAATATGTTAAGGTATTTGGAAGAAAATGCTATATTCTTAAAGATGTTAGGAGTGGAAAGTTTGATGCAAAGAGTGAAGAAGCTATATTCCTTGGTTATTCCACAATAAGTAAAGCTTACAAGTGTTTAATTACTAACACTAAAAAAATTTTGGAAAGTGAAAATGTGAATTTTGATGAGTTCATAGAAGCAGATGAGGTTGAAACTACAAAAGAACCAGAAGACTACAAGACTTTTTCATACTACTATGAAGGAATGTCTATTGAAGAAAATGTTACAAATCATGTAGCAAGTGAACAATAGATTTCAACATTTTCCAAGTCACATCCTATGAATTTTGAGTTGCACAATCTGACTCTAAGATTGGCACACATGAAAGAGATGCTAAAACACCTGATAGAGATGCACATAGTGAAACTGAAGCTGAGAGACAAAATGTAGCCACAAGAACTAAGACTGGATTATCCAAATATGTCAAAAGACACCATCCTATAGATCAAATCATTGGAGACAAAGATGCAAGGCCAATGAAAAGAAATAGGTTGAGAGGTGAATCATGTTTTCTAAGTATGAAGAAATCAAGGAACCTAAGATAGTAAAAGATGCATTAGAGGATGATGATTAGTACAAGGCTATGGAAGAAGAAATTCAACAGATAGAAAAGAACAAGAATTGGACCCTAGTTCCTAGACCAAAGGACAAGAAAGTGATTAGCACAAAATGGGTATTCAGGAACAAGCTAGAAGAGAATGGTGAAGTAACAAGAAATAAAGCAAGACTAGTTTGTAAAGGGTATGACCAAGAGGAAGGAATTGACTATGGTAAAACATTTGCCCCTATTGCAAGAATGGAAGGAGTAAGAATTTTTCTTGCTTATGCTACATACAAAGGTTTTAAAGTTTATCAGATGGATGTCACGTCTACATTTTTGAATGGAATATTAGAAGGGGAGGTCTACATAAAATAGCTAGAAGGATTTGTGGACAAAAATAATAAGAACATGATATGCAAACTACACAAAGCCCTTTATCGATTGAAGCAAGCACCAAGAGCATGGTATGAGACACTTCATACTTATCTTGTTAAGATTGGATTTGAAAGGATAGATGATAACAAAAATTTGTACATGAATACAAATGAAGAAAAAGGTATACTATTATTTGAAATATTTGTTGATGACATTATATTTGGAGGACAAGATGCTTTGAGTAGAGATTTGGAAAATTAGATGATGCAAGAGTTTGAGATGTCAATGTTTGGTGAGATAAAATTCTTTGTGGGGCTACAAGTATATCAAATGAAGTATGGTGTATATATCACTTTGTCAAAATATATCAAGGAGATATTGAAGACATTTGGACTTGAGGACTCAAAATTAGTAAGTACACCTATGGTAACCACACTCAAGTTGTTGATGAATGATAAGTCACCTAAGGTCAATCAAACATTGTATAGATCTATGATTGGTAAATTTTAATATGTAGTACATAGTAGACTTGATATTGCATTAGTTGTTGGGATAGTTACTAGATTCTCTACTAATCCTAGAGAGAATCAATAGCTAGTATCGAAAAGGATAATGAGATACTTGAAAAGAACAAAAGAGTATGGTGTATACTATAAGAAGAATGAAAAGTTTGAACTGAAAGCCTACACTGATGTTGATTGGGTTGGAAATATTGATGAGAGAAAGAGCACCAATGGACGAGAATTTTTCTTAGGGAGAAGAATTGTTACATAGACAAGCAAGAAGTAGAGTTGTACTTCCCAATCTACTGCTAAAGTAGAGTATGTTGCTACTACTATCAATTGCACAAACATTGTATGGATCAAACTATTGCTAAAGGGAATAAAGGAAGAAATCATTGAACCAGTGACACTTTATTTTGATAATACAAGTGCTATAAAAGAATCTTGTTATGCATACAAAGACAAATCACATTTCAATAAAGTATCATTTTGTAAGGGAGTTGGTTCAAGACAAAGAGGTGAAGATGGAATATATCAACAAAAATGAGAAAATTGTTGATGTCTTCACCAAAGAATTACCTAAGGATGCTTATGAGTATCTAAGAGGTAAATTAGGGGTCATACCCTATAAAAGGCTATGTAAAATATTGAGGGAGTACCCTGCATCTGACAAGCTAAAATTCATACAAATTGATGTAGTGGATCTTACTTTAGGAAGTTGCCTAAAGTAATTATAGAGATAGAATTTCAAAATAGGCACAAGTAAGGTGACAGAGGGAGAAAATTTTAAAACCTAGAAAAGCTTATATCTACATATATAAAGATGTCAAGTGTTAAGTACATATCTTTGGCATTATTGTCAAAGAGGGAGAAAGTACAGTATACTGATCAAGAGCATACTAATCAAGAGGAAGAAGATCAAAAGTAGAAAATCAACTTAGAGGGAGAAATTACATTGGAAGAAAGTGCAATGCAAAAGAGGAACACTAAAGTGAAGGTACATCATTAGAAGAATCAGAAGAGTAGAAGCAAGAGATAGGGAGAAAGAAGAAAACTAAAGAGGAATATAGTCTTATATTCTGCTAATCCATGGAAGAACAGAATGAGACATTTTGTAACCTAAGAAGGAATTTTTGATAGAGGGAGAAGTTTTATTCACAAGCTTTCTTTTTGGTATTGCCTTACTATTTTAACCTAGTTAGTTTATCATTTGTTTGACTAGTTCATTAGTTTGGTTTGCCATCAATGTCAAAGAGGAAGATTATTGATATATGATTGAAAAGATCATTTGAGTAGAAAGATTGTTATTGTTGAAGAATTTTTTTCAATCATTATTTTGTCATTAATTTCAACTGTACTATATCTTGGTAAGACAATAGATTATATGTTTCAAGCACTATGATTTAGTTTATTGATGAAGAGGATTTGATCACCAAGATTTAACAAAAGTACCTAGAAGAAAGGCTAAGTTATGATTATGTACTGAAGTGCAAGAATTAGTTAAGATAGTGATAAAAAATGATTGGCTACAGTTAGAAAGTTTAGATAAAAAAGGTTGGACAAAGTTCATTTGTTAAGCTTGACCAAGTTGATAGAAGGTGCTAAGCAAAGTTAGTTCAAGCTGAGCAAAAAGTCAGTTGGAGATAAGTGAAATCAATTTCTAGTGGATGCCAAGAAAATTACGAGATGCTAAAAAATGTAGTAGATGTTGAGTGAATTTTACTAGATGTCAAGCACAAGTAAAATCTAGTTGATGATGAGTGATTTTATAGTAGATACCGAGTAACATAGTATGTGCTGAGAATCAACAAATTGATAATGCTGAGCTTTTGTATTATGAAAAAGATCAAAGATTCACCAAAAAAAAGCTAACAAGTTTGTTTTCTTGGAACTTGTAAATTACAAAGAAGATAAGATTGATGAGTTGGAGGCACAAAATCTTAGGTAAACCATTTTGGAGGCAAATTCAAATGGATTCTAGGAGAAGTTTCTAGAAAATACAAGACGTGGGGTAGATACATTGTATTCTACCTAATCCATCAAAAAATCTCCTTTTTGAGATGGATAATGAGCAAGAAAAAGAGTTCTAATTTCCTATAAGTAGGGATGTCTAGTCATGAAGGAAAGTTCATTAGAGGTTAGAGAATTTTGGATGAGAAAATTTGACAAGGAGAAGGAAGAGGGTTTGCTTCATCAAGAGATCCAAGTGAAGAAGTTTGCCATGGAGAGCTAAGTAGAAAGGCTAGAGAAGGATGAATTCTTGAAGGCTAAACAAGCTATCAGAAATATAAAGATAGGAAGCCAAGTAGAGTTGAGGATTGAATAGTGATTTGTAATCTACAAGTAAGGTTATAAGTTGTATAAGATCAAACTCTACTATTACTCTCTAACAATTGTATTAGATTAGTGTAAATCCTTTGGAGAAATGTTGACTTAACAGTCATTGGAAAATCCTTTAACATGGTGGCATTCCAAGTGAATGACCTAAAGTCCTCTAACAAGGCTCACTTTTAATAGGGTGATTAAAGTCCCTTAATTGAGTCATATTTAATAGTGTGTTTTGTAACCTTTATAGGGTTGGCCCTTAATAGGGCATCACTTTAGAAGAGTGAGATAGGAGTAGCATGTTACTACTGGTTTTTCCCAAATTGAGTTTCCATGTTAAATCATTATGTCAAGTGTACTGATGGATGTGTTGTGTTTTATGCTTTACATTTCTGCATGTTAGTTTAATATTAACATATCAATTTTGGTTTACACATAATGAATACATGCATGGTTAAGAATATTAAATGGGTTCACTGAATTGTGGAAAGTTTTATTTGGGCATCTGGACCTTGGATAATTGATTCAAACCCAACTGCCCACACCACCCCCCCTCGCCCCTCTTCTTAGTTATTCTGAAATAATTCTAACAAATCTATCACTTGACTTTGCTGAGTTGATGTTGAATCAATTCAACAAGAACATGGAGAGTATAAGAACTTCCAAGAATAATCCTTGTAAGTTTGGTTCAATTTTGACTTGTCTATTTTTCTATGTACAATTTTTTTCCCCATCTAAAGGTGCAATAGTATGGAGGAAGGATGTACTTGTTATTTATTAGATTAATGAGTATATAGTTGAAATGGGAGAGAACTATGTAAGTATTATGGACAACTATATTCATGCTCAAAGAGAAGATGAATAATAGATTCAGGATTCCCAAGAAACTAGTTGATGATTACAAAGATGATGTTTGTTTCATGGTTGATAGTGACAAAGTACATATTTAGGCAATTAGACCAATGATAGTATGGGTAAAACCTCTTTCTTATGAGGAAAAAATAAATGAAACCAAGGACATTATTGTGGCATTGATTAATGAGCCTATTGGGCCTAAAGCTACATAATTTGGCAGTTATGATGAGGCAAAGGCTAGAATTGAATGTGAAATCAAACTCCCTCAAGCAGTCAACATAGGAAAGAAGAGAATTGCCAAACTGAAAACCAGTTTCACTCTTCTATTAACTAAAGGCAAAGGAGATGATATTGAGGATGAAGAATTAGGAGATGAAGAGAAATTAGAGTATGTAGAGCCATTGAACAAGAAAGGTAAGGTAATTATTACCAAGCCTGCCAATACATCTACTATTGTATTTACAAAAAGATCATCTAGGAAGAAAGTAGATAAAGAAGGAGGAGATGTAATCTTTAAGAGCCTCCACCTACTTTTGAGGAAAGATTAATAGATATTGAACCAGGATCAAGCATACCAAATTTCAAAGCACTAAAGTATGAGACTAGAACTGTAGAAGAGAAAACACAAATATAAGATATGTTAATGTCTAAAATTGGTAAATGGAAGTATACCCCAGACCAACTTTTTGAATAGCTTCCAAGTGATCTAATGGAGAAGATCAAGCCAATATGGGAGAATGCCATGAAAAATTCATTAGACATAAATGAGTTGACCCTGAGGCAACTCATGCTGAGTTTGGATGACAAGGAGGTGAAGGAATTTCTAAAGAAAAGTGAAGAAAAGATTACTTTAAGATTCAACACTTTTCTTATATTGTTGACATGTGTTAAGGAATGTTACAAACACATGCAAGAACATTTATCTTCTTCACAAGTTGAGAGGCTTTTTTGTTAATATTATTGACAAGGATGAAGGTGATGATGAACAAGAAAAAGATGAGGAAATTGATAATGAAGAAGTTGCTCATTATGACAATGTAGATGATGATGAAGAGGGTTAGGGGAAGGAAGCTACTAAGGAAGATTTTTCAGATGTACAAGACACTGAGGAGATTGACCTAGAGAAAATTGTTTTAGTGGTCATAGCCTCACTTTCTCATTCTCCAAGAAAAACACTAAAAACATCAATCCTAGAGATTGCTCTAGTAGGATTGATTGTGACAAATACGAAAAGCACAAGTACTCAATCAATTATTGCACCCATCTAGCTTAGTACTTCATTGACTAAAGTGACAAGCACTTCATCTACCAAGCAGCCAACACTTCCCTCTACATCAATTTTGGTAAATCTATGTATTTCTACTCTAGGTATTTCAAGAATAAGTGCAATATCTATAGCTAGTACTACTATTTCTATGATTGTTTCCATTCCTAGCATCTAATTAATAAGTACAAATATAGTTGAGACCAAGTATCAATGGAGTACAAGATTTTTGGGAAAAAAGAAAGAGAAGGAGGAAAACATAGATCTTGATGAGGAGATTATAATTCCAAATTGAGACATCTCAAATCTCAATCCTTATTAGATGCATGTTCTTGAGAAATTCTTTAGAAGAAAGCCAAGTAATAGAGGCTTAGAGAAGAAAGGAAAAAGGAATTCCAAATAATAGAAGATGCAAAGAATATCATTGTAGAGACATTAAATACAAAGGTTGGTACTTCACAACCAATTTTGAACTAGTTAGTAGAGGTAGTCAAAAAATTCAGTGATAATTTGAGTGGACAACAGAAATTGCTACAGAGAGCTAAGAAGTTTGAGAATAAAGTTTTGGAACTTATGGCTCAATAAATTGCTATCCATCAGGTAGAATTATCTACTATTCTAGGCTCACTAGAGACCTATTACAACAATGTGTCTTCAGTATTCAGTAAACTCTATGATATGTCAAGTTTCACTAAGGAAATAAAAGATAAACTATTGAAGATTGATGAAGATCTAAAAGCTAGTACATAGAAGTTACAACTTCACCTGAGCTACAAATCTATCCATTACAACAAGATCAGATTCTTAACTGATATGCATGGATAATTTCTAAGAGAAGAGGCAAGCACTAGAGCATTATTCTATAGTATATATGGAATAGATCTTTGGCATTAATGTCAAAAAGGGGGAGAAGATGCATAGAAAAGAAGAGAATATGTATATATTAGATGAGAAAAGATGTATATTATACTATATATTATGTATGGGGGAGCACTATAATATTATTCATGTACAAATACTTAGAGGTACATCTCTTACAATTCTAAGTTTTAAAAAAATCTCAAAAATAGTATATTCTACTAGGTTAGAAACATAAGGTGATGGCTAAGGAAAATCATTTGATGGCTATGGAGAGAATTATGAGATATCTAAAAGGAACATATGGCTATGGTCTATACTAGAAGAAAAATGAAAAATTTGAGTAGAGAACCTATAGAGATGTTGATTGGGATAGAAACATTGATGAAACAAAGAGCACAACCAAAGGATAATTTTTTGTACAAAATAGATTGGTCACCTAGACTAGCAAGAAATAAAATTGTATATCTCAATCTATTGTTGAATCTAAATATGTATCTACTATAGTAAATTATATAAATGTGGTATGTATCAAATAAATACTCAAATTTATGAAGCAGGAAATCATTGAACCTTTGGTATTTTATTGTGATAATACAAATGCTATAAATATATCAAAGAACCTTGTGATGAACACAAAGCCTAAGCACATTGCAATCAAGTATAATTACTTGAGAGTGTTAATTCATGACAAAGAAGTGATAATGGAATATGTGAATACAAAAGAACAGATAGATGATATCTTCTCAAAAACTTTACCTAAGGATGCTCATGAGTATCTTAGAGGTAAACTAGGAGTGGTACCCCTATCAAAATTTACTTAAGAAGAATGAGTAGTGCCCTGCATCAACTAAGATGAATGTTGTATCTTACAACTTGATGTAGTATATATTACTTTAGGAGCTAACTAGAGTAATGAAGGATTTGAATTAGAAGATTTACAACCCTATGAAAGGTGACAGAGGGAGAAACTAGAATTAGTTATATCTGCATACAAACATGACAAGTCTTTGGCATTCTTCTCAAAGAGGGAAAAATAACTATATAGAGAAGACATACGTAGTAGATGGAGATAGAATACCAAAAAAATATAAGAATAAAGGATAAATACATATACCTAGTTAGAAGGAGAAAGTACCGAGGGAGATATAAGAATAGAACATAGAGAGATAGATACTTGAATAAAAAAAAAGGGGAGAGATACTCTAAAGAGGGATATATAAGTCAGAGGAAGAAGATAGAGTAAAGGAGCAAGACAAAGCTCACATTACCCTACATAGAGTAAGGAAATATAGTACACTAATAGTGGGAAAAATTTCAAAGATTTATTTTCTTTTTGGTATTATTATTGGTATTGGTTTGCCATCAATGCCTTAGAGGGAGATTATTGATAGAAGATTGTTTAGAAATGAAGAAACTGTAATAGAACAATCATTATTTTGTCAATGATATCAAACCTACTATCTACTAGTGAGATATTTCTTTTTGGTCTACAAGATATCATTTAGTTTATTGATGAAGATGATTTGAAAATAGGAGATAATAATATCACCTAGAGAAAGGTTGAGTTATTTGCTATGTAAAAGAAGCAACATGACCAAGTAAAACATTGATACTATAGTGTACATTTATCTACTTCAAGTCTTAAATAAAAGATTACTCAAGTTAAGATTGGAGAAATACTAAGTAAGAAAAGTGACTTCTAAGCCTTGTCAAGCACTTAGATCAAGCTGAGTAGAAATTAGTGGAAGCCGAGTGAATATCAAGATGTGTTGAGCAAAGATGAAAAATAGTGTAAGGTGATTGATTATTCGCATATGATGAGTAAAATTTATTTAGTGTTTTCTAAATAAACTAGGGTTGGCTAAGTTATAGGATAGTATAGTTGCCAAGTTATTGTAGAGAATGTTAAATAAAAAATTTCACAAATGTGAGCTAACTATTTTGTTTTCTTGAATTATGTGAAGTGTGTGGAAGATAAGTACAATGACCTAATGGCATAAAACTCAAGTTAAACCATTTTGACAAAAAATCAAGGAATATTATAGACAAATTTCTAAAGGAACCAAATATAAAAGTGGGTTGATTCATTGTATCCTACCTAATCCTACCTAACCCTAAAAATGGATGATTGTGGTTAAGCAGAAAAAGATCTCATTTCTCTATTTATGAAGATAGTTGGTGAGAAGAAAAGGTTGTCATGTGTGAGAACCTAAGGAAGATAAGGAGTCGAGGGTGTTGCTTCATTCAGTGACCAAACAAAAGTGATTGTAGCTAGCATGAAAAAAAAGAATCCTTAAGAATATGAATGCTTGAAGGGTGAGCAAGCTACCAGAAATGAAGGACTAAAATAGATATCTTTAATCTACAAGTCAATTGGAATTTTTTATTAGAACAAGTCTTACTATTAAATTATAATTATTGTATTAGTCTATGGTAAATTATTTTGAATAAGCTTGACCTAAAAGTCATTTGTAAATCCTTCAACTAGGTGACATCCTAATGGAATGGTGTAAAGCCCTCTAACAAGCCTCAGTCTTAAGAAGGTGATTGAAATCCTTCAACTAGGTCACATTTAACAATATCTATTATAATGTTTAATAGAATTGGAATTTCATAGGGCATCACTTCATAAAAGTGAGAATTAGTAGCATGATACTAGTGTTTTTCCCCAAATTGGGTTTCCATGTAAAATCCCCGAGTCAAATTTTTTGAATTTCTTATGTTGTTTCATGTTTACATTTCTACAAAGTTTTTTTGACCTAGGATAGTAGCCTACAAAGTTTAAGTATTGTATGATCTAATATATGCATGCATTTTAAGGTTTTATGGATATGGGTCTATTAAGCATTAAAAAAAATTATTTGTATTTTTGGACCTTGGATAACTAATTCACCCCCCCCCCCCCCCCATGCCAGTTAGTCTAAATAATTACAACACTAGCATCTTAAGAGAATGGGATTTGTTTTGTTGGTAATTGATTCACCCCTCCCCTCTCAGTTACTCCTCTTACATTTCCAACAATGACAACATCAAAATGTATGACCTAGCCAAATTTTCAACATGGTACATGTTGAAACCTAATTCATAAGGAGTCTTGTTTGTACCTTTTCTGATCTATGCTCTATTCATTGTATATACATTTATATTTACTATTTCCCTCGACAATGTCTTTGATACATCATTCTCAAAAATCATATCTTTAGCTTCTTTTGTTAAAGATCTTGTTCTTCTCTTAGCTATACCACTCTACTCAAGTGTCTTACTAGGTGACAGTTGTCTTTTAGTAATATTGACTTCACAAGATGTGTTAAACTCATTCAAGGTCAATTTTACACCTCTATTAGATCTTAAATACTTAATCTTTAATCAAAAATCATCTTCAAATTTATTCTTGAACAAATTAAGCTTCTTAAATAGTGCATACTTTTATCTAAGGAATGATACCCACATCATCCTAGTAAATTTATGAACAATAATCATGAAATACATTTCTTGATAGAATCCTCTTGTCTTTGTAGGACCAATCAGATATGTGTGAACAATATACAACTTTGTTATTGTAATAAAATTCTTGCTATGCAAGGTTCTTTTATTTTTCTTAACCATAACACATTTGTTGTGCATAATATTTGTAAGCTCCTCAATTTTAGGCAAATACATAACAACACATATACTACTTTATTTCATAATATTATCAAAATTTATGTGAAAAACCTTCTATTCCATAGCAAACTCATATCAACTTTACCAACCAATGTGTCATCTCTATGGGATTCAACTAAAAAACATTAACTCTAGTTCTTGTGCTAGTGCCAATAATCTTAACAATCTTATCCTTGATGCTACATTTCCTCTCTATAAAGCATAATTGATATTGCTTTTCAACCAACTTTCCAATACTTAGGATACTAAGATTTATTCCACCAAAAAAGTAAATATAATCTTTGTTTATTTTACCATGAAGAATTATAGATCATATTCACTTGATATGACAAGATGCATTATTACTAATTCTTACATTTTCTCAATCACAATTATTAAACTCGACAAATTTAATCATATCACAAGTCATATTATGTGAACAATGACCATCTTTGATCCAATCAAATTTCTTCTCAACTTGTGATACTGACACTTTTTATTCTATAACTTTTTTTTTAGAATTTTCTTCTTGAATAGCAACAAATCCTAACTTGTCATCCTTTTCACTCTTGACTCTTTTATCTGATTAATCATCGTCATTTTCATACAAAAATTCTCTAGGATTTCTAGAAATAAAATTATTCTTATACTTCTTAACTCTCTTAGGAGATTTAGAAGCATAATGACCAAATTCATACATGTCTGACATTTATAGATTTTCTTACCATCTTCTTCTCTTCTCAAAAGTGAGGTAGTTCCTTCTTCAATCTTTCTGTCTTCCTTAAATTATTCTCTACTACTACAAGAATAATCTCCACTGGCACATGCACTCCCTGATAGGGAATGATTATTAGTTAATGTACTAAAGACAATATCCACTCTAAGAAAATCTCTAGCTTATCTCAAAATTATTTATGCTAGTTTAAATCTTCCAAGAAGAGTCTCTTAGATAATTTCTCTATACATGTTGTCACTTACTCAATTAGTTGCACTGTCTTCTTGAATGGTGGTGTCAACATTTTCAAAGTCTTCCATATGATCTCATCTCCATGTTTTTTTCCTCTAAAAGTCTTAATTCTTTAAATAATTTCTAATATTCTAGGTGATCACAAGAAGTTGGGTCGCAATTCCACGGAAGTCAAATACACAGAATTGTACTTCTCAGAAACGGGTACCCAATTTTTAAAAAATTGGGTACCCATTTCTAAAATTACACTTCGGGCACCCAAGCCAAATTTTAAAAATTGGGTACCTGATATTTAAAATGGATCGGGTGCCTGAGCCGCTTAACTATCAGACGCTCACCTTTTTAAGAATTGGGTACCTGAGTTTTAAAAAATCGGGTACCCGATTTGTAAAATTTTATATAAGTGCTTTTTTGGCATTCTTGAGGTCATTTTCATGACCTCAAAAATGGGAGCCCGATTAGAGACTCATATAGGAGCCCATTTCTCAACCCTACTGACTACCCCCTTGCTGCTAGTTTTCGATACACAGGTATTTTAATATGTTTTATACTATTTTACTTTATTTTTTTTTAATTTTCAATTTAATATGTATGTTAATTTACTATTTTTTCACTTTTAATATGTACGTAAAATTATAAATTTACTTTGTTAATTAACTTAAATGTTTAAATTTTTGTATTTGCTAATTAAAATATAGTTTCGTAAATGTTTATTTAAAAAATTATTATTTTAGATGTTTTAAAATGTATTTATTTATGTATTTATTACAATGTTGAATGATTAGATTATATGTAAATTTATTGTTTAAACATGTAATTTTACAAATAAATATAACCTTGACCTAAAACCATATAACCTCGACCTTGTTTTAACTATAACCTCAGCCTAAATTCATTGTTTAAACTATAATCTCGACCTAACCATATAAATAAAACCTTAAACATATATAAAATACTTAATCACATAACAGCCCGCCAAGGGATCCAAACAAAAAACTTATAGTATTTAAAATGATTTTACTTAAATTGTATTGTACTGTGTTTCATGGATCAAAAATGGATGATGTAAACTATTTTATAAATGTATATTCTTTTAGCCTTTCATACCATGTGACATGTACAATGGATAATTGTGCATTCCGAATTAATTTGCCAAGTGGCATTCGGAAGAAATGTATATAAATTATTTAAATGGATTGAATTGAAGTAGTTAATATGAACTTTCATGTGGATGGGTTATTTATTTTACTTTTAGTAGTTTATAATTATTTAAAAATGAAATGTAAATGTGCTCATTAAGGAATGCATTCTCTTATGTTTTTAATAAATGTAAATTATTGTATGTATGTTATTGCTTGCTTAGTAAAACTTTTGATTAGTTCTTTGGATCCCTTGGTTGGGCGTCATTTAGGATTAGTTCTATAATGTCAATTTGTATTGAATTTAACTCTAATCATAACCCTTACTATCATCTTAACCTAAGTAAACTTAATTCTCTAAAACCTACACCAGGTAATATATAAATAATTAAATAACTTTCCTATCTTACCTTGAGTACTAATTTTATAAATGTCAAACCCTAAGATTGAAAGGTAACCCTAGCCCTTAACTAATTAATATTATACTTATAAACCAAATTGAATTAAACCATGATCATAAACCTAATTATATATCCCAACTTAAGAGTAGAAACCTTGAATTTAACCTTAAAAATCCTTTCCCCAACCATTAACCAAATTGAACCATTATCCTAGAAGATTGAACCAAGTTAAACATTGACCTTATGACTGAACTGAATCACCCTAAACTAGAACTCAATAATATATTGAACACTTTAAAACAAAATTCAAACCTAACTTTTTTGAATTAATGTTGGTTTTTAATCCAAAAGCTCTAACTATAATTCTATATCTAAAACCAAATTTAGCACTTTAAAACTTAATTCAATTTATTAACTCTTGTCCTAATTGAAACCTAAGCATGTAAACCTAATCAAATAGTACAAACCAAATTGAACCCTAATCCTAAAACTAATTAAACATTGATACCAAGGTCTCAAAATGATACATCATAAAAAAATTAGAAGAGACTCGAATGAATTAGGCATCTAATTAAGTAACCCTCCTTGACCATCAAGAGGTGGAGGTGTCCACATCAGTGCAAGTAGGAGCCCAGACTAGACCCTTAGATGGGTAGCCTAAATGTTTATTACCTTTGCAGAATGGAAGGCCACATAACAAAATATTGTGTTATTCTATAAAAAGAAATACCCACCCCCTAGTGATATATATAGTAAGATCTTTTTCCTAATTTTACTATCAATTTTTTTGGTTAGAAGATGATGATAGTTCAAAATGATTCAGAAGATAGGGATAAAATGAGAGCCATCACTCCTAGAATGAAGATGCATTATTCCAAGTGATAAATCCATTTCTATCATAAATCAACTCCTCCATCCAAAAAATTAGTGATGAGAAATCTCTATGTCAAGTAATCAATGGAGGGCTCATAAAATACCTAGGTCAAGAAATCAATTAATCCCCAAGGGGAGATAAGAATATCATTAAAAATTAGAGACAGGACACTCCTAAATGCATATCATAAAAAATTATTATTGCCAAGGTCTTAGCCTCTAGACTAGAAGATATCCTACCCAAGATCATTAACCCTAAAAAAAAGTGTTTTGTTAAGGATATTTATGCATATTGGAGAACTTGATAACCTATTGGAAGACTTTGGATTGAGAAACATTTCTAGGATAGAGTATAGGCATGCTAGAGTAATTGATTATGAAAATGTCTACAAAAGGGTGGAATGGAGTTTCACTATGATGATGTTTCAAGCCCTCCATCCAATATTAAATGTCAAATGATGTCTTCTCTTATGATTGGTGTCAAGGTTTTAGTAAAGAAATTAATGGGGTTGGATCATAATTTTTAGAACTCTCTAGATCAATTATGAAAGGGTGTCCTCTTGCATCCTCTTTATTTTTTATTGTTGAACATTGACTCATTACATTATCTCCTTAGAGATAACCAGTTGTCTCTAAAATTTAGAGGATCTACTCTCCAAATAATTAATAAGTATCTAATGTACATAGTTTGTTTATAATATATTTGTATTCTTTTTAAGCTAGAAGAGTGCAACATGAGTCATTTAATGATAAAATTGGACCTCTTTTCTTTGCATTTGGTAGTAAGATTTATGTCTCTACATCTATCTTATTGGGGCTAAATATTGAGTCCCCTACCTTGTGTAGTAAATATGGTATTGGATGGAGATTTCATAATTAAGTGGTTAGGTACCTAGGGTGGTGCAGAGGCACCTAAATTTCAAGAAGACAAAGATATAAAAGCTAGAGAAGCCATTTGTAATAAGTTGTCAAAGGAGGTCTTAATATGGTAAATAATGTAAAAATGTTTATTTAATTGGTGAATGGATCTATTGAAATCCATCTAAATTCATTTGAGTCATAATGTTGGTCTAGGTTGGGTTTGTATGAAAGTTGTAATGTAAAAATGCATAAAGTGCATAAAATATTGTCAAAAATGCAAAAGGGTTAAAGTAATGTAATGGGTTGGTTTAAAGGGTGGTTTGGAAGTTATAACCAACCAAAAAATCTATAAAACTGTATGTAAGGTCGAACCAAAGCATTAATGAAAGGAATAGATACATTTTTAAACAAATTTGGTAATATTCTGAGTTGTTATTTTGATTGGTTTTTAGTTTTAGTGTTGGTTACAGGTCTTGTACGACCATGTACAGCCTGGAAACCATGTAAATTTTGTATATTTGGATAGAGAAGTGAATAAAATTTCTTTTGGATTTGGTTTTGATTTGTTTCATTTAGAAATGAAGAAGTTATGCAGGTTTTGGCAAAGCTTGTAAATTGCAGATTTGAGAATGCCCAACTACAGTCAGATTGAAACATTTGGTACAGGAATATTTTGGAAAATAAAGACCTCTAAAAATATTCATTGGAAAGATACATGAATTAAATTTCATTTATTTTTGGTTTGGGTTGTTTTTATATAGATTTGTGGAAGTTATGAAGATTTGAGTGAAAACTGGTTTTTAAATGCCTTCAATGGTGTTGCAGGCAAAGATTTGTGCTTATAGATTGATTTATGTATTGGATAAATTAATGGCTTACAGATTTGGAAACTAGACTCACAAATGGATGATTTGGAATTGGTTTGGGGTTATTTTAATTTGTTTTGTGAACGTTATGTGATGCCCTAGGCAGGGTTACCAGTTTTGGTTCTGGTTTATGACAGAGAAAATGGGTCTTGGTTCAGAGTACGTAATTTATAATCTACTTATTGAATTGGTCTCATATTTGGATATGTTTTAGAATTACTAATTTGGAAGAACTAGTCCAAAGGTTTTTTCAAGAAGATATATATAACTGAAGTTATAAACAATGAAATCAGACATAGAAATCTGATTGTGTGAGTGAAGATGTTGTCTTTATCGATGTATAATGTCAGGGTTCTTTGTTGTAATCTTTGAGATGTTCTTGGTTCCTTGAGGGTGTACCAGCCTATTGTGAATCCCTTGAGTTGAACTAAGATTCCTTGAAGATAAATACAGAGGGCTCTGCATCAGATTGGTATCAGAGCTCAGAAGATTCTGAGCGTGTAGATGGAAGATGATCTACACCAGGTAGTGTTGGGTTGTTTTGGATTCTTGTTTTGAGATTTGTGGTTGCAGAATGGTGTCGGTTCACTTAGCTGCAATGGGTGGATAGGAGAGGTCTACCAAGGGATCATAGGAGATGATCCAGGGCCAGAGAGGATGGTCCTTTGTGTGTTGCCAATAGACTGGGGAGAGAGGCATGATGGGACTCCCAGGTGAGGGACAAGAGGTTGTGATGCAGCATGGAGGAGTGGATTGAGGAATGAGAAGCACCATAGAGGCAACCAGAATAACTCCATTGATGGGAGTCATTAGTGAAAGAGATAGGAAAGTGGAGGAGGCATCGATCCAATGATGATGGTGAAGAGGCAAAGGAAAAGATTAGGATTTTGATCTAATATTTTTTCTTGCAGGTTATTGATTCCATGTTTCCAAGGGACTTAGAAACTTTTCAAGGTTGGGAGTATGGTGCAGAGGCACCTAAATTTCAAGAAGACAAAGATATAAAAGCTAGAGAAGCCATTTGTAATAAGTTGTCAAAGGAGGTCTTAATATGGTAAATAATGTAAAAATGTTTATTTAATTGGTGAATGGATCTATTGACATCCATCTAAATTCATTTGAGTCATAATTTTGGTCTAGGTTGGGTTTGTATGAAAGTTGTAATGTAAAAATGCATAAAGTGCATAAAATATTGTCAAAAATGCAAAAGGGTTAAAGTAATGTAATGGGTTGGTTTAAAGGGTAGTTTGGAAGTTATAACCAACCAAAAAATCTATAAAACTGTATGTAAGGTCGAACCAAAGCATGAATGAAAGGAATAGATACATTTTGAAACAAATTTGGTAATATTCTGAGTTGTTATTTTGATTGGTTTTTAGTTTTAGTGTTGGTTACAGGTCTTGTACGACCATGTACAGCCTGGAAACCATGTAAATTTTGTATATTTGGATAGAGAAGTGAATAAAATTTCTTTTTGCTTTGGTTTGGATTTGTTTCATTTAGAAATGAAGAAGTTATGCAGGTTTTGTCAAAGCTTGTAAATTGCAGATTTGAGAATGCCCAACTACAGTCAGACTGAAACATTTGGTACAGGAATATTTTGGAAAATAAAGACCTCTAAAAATATTCATTGGAAAGATACATGAATTAAATTTCATTTATTTTTGGTTTGGGTTGTTTTTATATAGATTTGTGGAAGTTATGAAGATTTGAGTGAAAACTGGTTTTTAAATGCCTTCAATGGTGTTGCAGGCAAAGATTTGTGCTTATAGATTGATTTATGTATTGGATAAATTAATGGCTTACAGATTTGGAAACTAGACTCAAAAATGGATGATTTGGAATTGGTTTGGGGTTATTTTAATTTGTTTTGTGAACGTTATGTGATGCCCTAGGCAGGGTTACCAGTTTTGGTTCTGGTTTATGACAGAGAAAATGGGTCTTGGTTCAGAGTACGTAATTTATAATCTGCTAATTGAATTGGTCTCATATTTTGATATGTTTTGGAATTACTAATTTGGAACAACTCCTCCAAAGGTTTTTTCAAGAAGATATATATAACTGAAGTTATAAACAATGAAATCAGACATAGAAATCTGATTGTGTGAGTGAAGATGTTGTCTTTATCGATGTATAATGTCAGGGTTCTTTGTTGTAATATTTGAGATGTTCTTGGTTCCTTGAGGGTGTACCAGCCTATTTTGAATCCCTTGAGTTGAACTAATATTCCTTGAAGATAAATACAGAGGGCTCTGCATCATAGGGATTCCATCTATAGTAAACCCTAACATATAAATGAAATGTGTCTTTATATCGACAAGAAAATCTTTGGAAAACTCAACAACTAAAACTCTAATTATCTCACTTTGGTTGGTAGAATTAAAGTATGTTAAAAGATTCTCTCCTTGAATATTGGGTGTAAGTTTGTCTTCTTCCTGCTCATTTTATTTAAATCAATTTGGTCTTCTATATAAATCTATTAGGACCATTTGGTGGATAGCCAAGGGATTACTTTGGCAATAAAATGGATAGCCAAAGCTTCATAATGTAATGAATTATGGATTATGATTAGAATTAGGATTATTATATGGTTAGGGATAGGGTTCACATGTAAATCAGTTCATTATCTAACATGATCTACACTTATAGTTTGCAAGAAATTTTTCAACTTGGTGCCATACTCTATTTTTGAGATCTTCTGAAATTGCTTTTGTAAGAGATGTTCATCTCAATACCTATATATGTACATAATATGATGGTGCTTCCCCATACATATATACTCAATATACTTTACACATTATATGCAAATTCTTATATTTTCACCTTTATATGTTTTCCCCCTTTCTAATGTAAATTCCAAAGGTGAATTTTACATGGTTATTCCAAAATGTGACAAGAAGTCTAAACATACCTTTAGAATTAGTGCCATTGTCTTGTCCCAGTTTTCTTGTAACATCTTGTTTGTGTGTAATGTAATCTAAACTTCTGCTGATAATTCTATCATCTGATCAACAATGGAGAAATTCTTAGCATGTGCTCTATGACATGAGTATTTTCAACACCTTTCTAGAGAATATTTTTTATTAGCCAACTACTTTTTGTAGAACTTCATATGACTAGGTTTACAATAATAATGCATGAGTTAAGTTTTAGATTTTAATTCTTTGAAGAATCATGAAGTTTTTTGTATCCTTTCTATATAGTAGAATTGTCCCCTCATTCCCAAAAGCCCCAAAATTCCCCTCATCCCTCGGTGATGTAGTTAATGGGGATGCCTATTTTAAGTGTTGAGATTTGTACTTGTGTCACACAAGGTTTTTCTCTTTGTTCTTCTCCCTATTCTATTATGTTTGTAATATGGTCATAAGATTGCATAGAAGGTTGACTCCTTTGAATGCTCTATGACAAGAGAATTTTTGACACCTTTCCAAGAACAATTTTTGATCAGCCAACTACTTTTTGTAGAATTTCATATGACCTAGTTTACAACAATAATGTCATGTAATAGTTTTTAGATTCTTTAAAGAATTGTGAAATTTTTTCTATCCTTTCTATATAGCATAATTGTCTTTGCCTTTGTCCTTGGTATTTAATGTTTTTTCATGTTGGATGTGTCATTGTTGATAGAGAACTACTTATGTTAAAAAGTGGATAATAGTTAGGATTCAAACTACAATCATAAATATGTTTTAATCAAATCATAATTCTATCTCTAAGCTTGCATTAGATAATTGTAACCTTAAATCTCGTCTTAGGACCATAATAAATATCTGATACAGGTAAGTATAATTTTAACTAAAACCATAATCCTAGGTAAGTTCCCTAACATTAAAGGATCACAATCATTATAATAATCTTAAGCTTAGCCATCATGAAAACTGTTAACATAACAAAATTGTAAACCATAACCTTGTCATAATCTTAACTTTGTTTCATCCTGAAACATGAACATGTATAATCCATAACAAGTTCATACTTAAAAATTTAGTATTTAATGTTTAATTTGACTCAAGTGTTTAACTTTATTTATTTAATTGATATGATTTTAATAAAGATATGCACATTTATATAGATCTAGTTGATAAATTTTAGATTTAAATTTTATTAAATAGTAATCTTTCGTACATGTACTATGTTGTGATGTATTTTTGATGTGTTTTATGTTTTATGTTGTTTAAATATATATGCAGATTATATTTGATGGACCCACCGCCACCCCCTCCCCCTCCCATACCCCCACCTCTGCCACCTCCATCTCCACCTCCACCTCCACCTCCACCTCCACCCCTGCCCACACCTCCACCACCCACCGCAGATGAGCTCCACGAGACCATGAGGCATAACCTCAATGACCTCATGAGTGATATAGAGCCTATCTGATGTGAGAGGCACCCCCCCCTCACCTACTACGTCTTACAGATAGCATGCAAGGCGTGGTTGACTCCATTCATCATTTTGATTTAGACATCGATTCATTTAGATCATGGAGGGAAAGCATGTGTGCCTTCTACTCTGATGGCTTATCATACAGAGAGGTTTATAACCTGCATATAGGTAAAGAAAATTTTCAACATTATATTGTAAACCCTAAGATGGGTGAACCAATTAGTGAGAAGAAGCCTTGCATTTCCATTGGGTGGTGTACACATCCACGCATAGCAGCACATTTTTGGGAGCAGTGGTGGATGGTATTTGACCATCCACCACATGCTAATCATGAGGTGCCCATGTACTTCCTTAGGAATTTATGGGCTGAGTTTGAGTTGGGTTTGAAATCCAACTATTTTGATATGGAAGCATTTCAGGGGGTTGGTAGAGGGATGCCTCAAGATAGGCCTGGGGAAAAGATGAGTGATAGAATGAGAAACTGCAGGCGAGCTGAGCCCCTTGTACCTCTTCTTGCGCCTGTTGTGTATGCTCCTCACCATCATCATTCAATTTCATCTGCTTTTACCCATTTGAGTGCCCTTTCAAGCAATTTAGTATAGTAGTGGACGTAGGCAGTACATGCTCCTCCACTTGGACATGTTTGTACTGGTTGTGGAGGCATATGCATAGGCCCCCAGAGAAATCCTGGTGCAACACACGATGGCCATTATGCTGAGGGTGTAGATTTTGATGATGATGTATACGCTACCCGTGGTGATGGTAGTGACGAGATTGATGTGTCATCATTTTTTGACCTCATGTAGTAGGGAGAGCTTGGAGAGAGTCAAGAGCAGTAGGTAAAATTTTAATTTCAATATAAATATAAAGTGCATATAATTATTTACTTTCTACATATATGTGTAAATTTATTATCTATATTAATTTTTACTTTTCAAATAATAGAGGATGGATGACATTGTTCCTCCTAGGAGGCAGTATAGTCTTTTTTCGAGACCTATAGATGTTGGCGTCCCTTATACGATATGCACTTTGAATTAAACTATAAAATGTACATTCAAATTTGAATTTAATAACATGTTCTCATATGTTCTTTTTATTTGATTTTGTAGGGATTGTCTGCATCTACACATACTGATGTTAGTACAAGTCCTACTCCAGTTACCACTGAGGAACAGCCTCAAATACATGCGGTATGAACTTTTGATTGAAGAAAAATAATTTGTATTATTTTTATGTATGTACATTATTATTAACTTATAATCTGAACAATTTTGACTCACATGTATATATATTTTATGTGTTTTCATTTTACGAACCAGAGCATGGATATCATACTCATCCATACAAGCCTCGGTAGTCTATTTTCAACTCCATCTTATGATTATCATGCTAGCATACCTGTAGACACATCTGTGACATTGGCTACCACTTGGGTATGATATATACATTATATATACATCTTTAATTTATAGTGTATAAAAAATGCAATGTACAAATTATGTACTTTTTCATTATTCATGTATATTTAATTTTAACTAAATGTTTATGTATCCATAATTTTAGGACTACGTCACCATGAGTGTTGCTAAGAGCATAGGACTTAGCCAGATGGATGTACCTACATCATCATTTGAGGTTAGTATTGTGATTTATGTACATAATGTATAATTCATTATGCTCTAAAATCAAATTAAAAAAATGTATGTATTGTAAATTACAGGACCTCACGACTGTTGCATTTGGTAGTTTTGACAGTGTGCCTCCTCCCATTACTGAGGGACACCCATCTCATGTGGTATAATTTATTTTATTATGTAGTGAATATTTAATTTATTTGCAAGCTAGATTTTGAGACCCATTTCAATTAAGCAAGTACATGATGAGATGTGCCTCATGTTACATAGGGTGATACATCTACCTCACAGGGTGTCTGACATGATGAGATGACTCATATTACACATGATGATCCATCTGAGTCCTCTTCGCATGGAGAAAAGAGGACATTTGATCAGATAGATTAGGTCTTGTTGGCACCTATAGATTATGTTTTTATGATGTATATATATTATTTATGATGTATATACACTTTGTGTTAGGATAGTTAAAACTGTATGTTAGACCATGTACTATTTTTTTATGATTTCTTATCATGCTTGCCTATGTAGTACATATATTACTATGTTTCACCATGTTTTAAGTATATTCAAACCATTTTCTTTATTCTGACATATTTTACTCATGAACATATGACACATTTTGTACGTATATATGCAAGATGAACAATAATTTTAACTATCTATAGAGCATTATTGGATAAATATCACATCAAATTTATGCATTGAGATTCATAAAAATAAAATTGACCTACTCGATTAAAAAATGTATTGATAACGTACCTAACAATGTATCATAAGTGATCTTAATGTGTTGTTTGGTAATGTAAGACTCATTATCACTTAATAAGACCTATTATGTGGTAGTAAACATATGAATACCTATCATAACGTATAACATACATAATGACTTATTAGGACTCCCATGTCCCCTTAAGACACACATGCATGGAGAACGTACCTAACAATGTACATCATAAGTGATCTTAATGTGTTGTTTGGTAATGAAAGATATAATCAATACAATGAATACAATGAGTAATGATCTAACATATAATCAATAGTAATGATCTAACATGAGTAATGATCTAACATATATTGAGTAATGATCTAACATATAATAAATACATAAATTAATATTCAAGGTATCTAAACTATGTAAATATATATGTGTAATTTTTATGTACTTACTATGTGAAATTGCACAAGATGTTGATGTTCGATCCACTTTAACATTTAAATTTGCATAAATTGTAATTGAGACCTGAATAAGAGGTATATAAGTTCTCTAAATTGGTATTGACAACACAAACATACATGTAATTAAATTATATAAGTACATATATATATAAATAATACAATAATGAAAAAACTTACATGTGTTTGATTTAAATGTAGTCATCCCACTATACCATCTGCATCCTCTCTCTCTTGCAATGCATCTATGATTGTCTCATGCTCGTCCATTAAAATTGTCCATAATACCTTATTGGCTGGTCTCCCTTTGTATCTTTCTAATTTGATATTTGTTGCCACAACCAAATGAGAATAGTGTAAAATCTTCTTTTCGATTTGGTAGTCTACAAATGTTGGCAAACCATTTCTTCTTGTTAGGTATCTACATAGCCAGGTGCCAGCTACAACAATAGACCTGATTGGATACTCAAAACCATCATCATCTACTTGATGACATGTCATTTTTTTCTTAGGTTCCACACATCTAGCTAGCCAATACTTAGTCTGTTCATCATTATCACTAGGTGCAATAACAACATAAACATGTCCTACAAGATAAGATAAAGTATAGAAACACTTTAATCACTCATGTACATATGCAAATTATATAAATTGAAGCATGAGATCACAAAAAAATCTAATTAAATTGTGCATACCAGGTTCTATGAGGTCTGAAATACGATCATAGTCTTTCGATGCAAAAGTAACATTCTAGCCTTCATTTACTATATCATCTTCAAAATGCGTGTTAGTAGGTGCTAATGATCTTTGTTGCCAATCTTCAACCCATTTTGTATTCTCACATTCTTCTCATTCACCTGCAAGACAAAATTGACAAAAACAAGCAAGCTCCCTAATCCATATAGTCCAAGTGTTAGAATCTAAACTCCTAAATGAATGCCATTTAGCTGAACCACTAATTGTATCACAATCATATCTTGAAGGGATATTATTTTCTTCAATTAGGTAGAAGAAAAATTTGATTGTAGAGTTTTGACTTCATCCCATGTATAAATATTTGTTACACCATTCAACAATCTCATGTGCATTTTTGAATTTAGCTCTTTCCTCAAATTTTAATTGCTCTTTACTAAGGGCTCTCTTCACACATGCACCAGCACCATCATGTTCTCCTTTACCATGTCCAGCCTCAAAAAAACTCCACACATGTTGGATGCTAGTTTTCTTATGTGTTCTACTCAACCAATAGAACATTCTAGCATTCTTGAATTGTCCTGTACAATTATCTAACCATATCCAATGTTGTGTCATTTGAATTTGTCTCTCTTTTAAATTATCATAAAAGACCTTGAAACAATATTGGAAAAACTCGGATGAATGGAGTTTATTATCACTTAAATAAAAATGGTACTCTCTCAATATTTTTTGATCCTCCTCTATATTATCAGGTGCATGCCTATAAACTATATGAACATAAATTGTTACTTGCACTGAATTGTAATATTGTGATTGTACCTCTTCTTGCAATGCAAGCATATAGTTCTCTGCAAAGTCAACAACTGAAAGTATAGTACCAATTGGAAATGTATTCTTACATATGTGAAATTGTCCATCAAGCCATCTAGAATATTGAGAGTGTTTAACATATTTTTGTATGATCACACTCTTAAACTCATCCATAAATGCATGACAACTAACTTTATCTATAACTAGATCACACCTTCTTCCAAACTTCCCATCCTTCAATGGATATTCAATAGTTTTGAATCTTTTTACCTCAACTAATTGTTGTCCAAAATTAGTCAAAGCATTTTCATGCAAACATTCATCTAACAAAGAAAGATTGCCGCACATATCACATGTACTAGAAAGACATGCATTGAAAAGAAAGTATTGATCATTAGGTGTCTTACAAGACAAACCTAATATGAAATCTTTTATAGTTTGAGGTGGTATTTATTTACCACATTCTTGCAACATTTCTTTACTATGCATGGTACCATGTATAGATTAAAATACATTATAATGGTAAAAAGATTGAATATGAGTTTTACAACAACATGTGATTCTTTCCTTGTTAATCCTTATATACCATGGTTTACACTTTTCAAAAGATCTTTGACTAATGGTAATATTTAATACCTTACCATCTACAAATTTTTTAAACAATTCAGTTTGATTCGTGTCCAAAAGGTGTTTAGGATGTGGATCACGTATTTTTGACCCAATTCTCAATTTAAGAACATCTCTTGAATTAGGTGATACTCTTGTATTATCATGCCAAAAAATTTCAATCAAACTTTTGATTTCACTAGTAAGTTTCATATCACATCTCGGGAGTCTACCACTAGAAGTTCATAAAATATTTGTTGGATCACATTCAAAGTTAACCCTTCTTTTTATAGCTCTTTCGAAAGTCTTAAGATTCACATTAAGATATCCACTTATGTTGGTAATCAATCTTTTGTCAGATGTTGATTTGTTAACTAAAGCTGTTGTTATTGGTTGTCGTGCTACATTCTTATCTTTAGACCGACTTCTCTTTTGGATAACATCAAAGGCACTAGCAACACTGGATAAAACTTTTTTTAAAGACTCATTTTTATTCTTGGGTTTTTCATACATTCCCAACCTTCTTATTACTTTTCGCATTTTAGACATTTTAATTAGTTGCAACATTAGCTGACATTGAAACCCAAATTTCTTATTATAAAAAAAATGCCTATACAATCTATTAGCATGTGTCCTAATTTGTATCCATGAAACCAATCCCTCAAGATTATCTAACACATCATTACGAATATGAAAATTATGTTCAGACACTTTACTATCATCCTGACATGTTTGTTCAGTAGTTGGTGTTTCTATGTCTACATTCATGCAATTTTTATTTTCAGACACTTTACTATTTTCACTATTATTTGGGATTTGAATATCATTTTCAAAATTTCTTGGCATTTCTATTGGGGCAGGCATTTCAATTGGAGTGTTTTTTGCATGATCGTTTGACAATTGCTTGTCATGAAGAAAATCTAAATCATTTAAATCATAACCTGCTTCTAAAAAATCACCAATTTCATTACGAGAGAAAATTTGAGGGTTTGGAGACACACTTGTATTGAATGCATAATTAGAATGTGCACTTGAATTTTTTTGTATTGGGTTCTCTTCTTTGACTTCTTCATCCATCGTGGTATCTTCAATGTCTTTCTCCTTTGAAACATTGTTCAAGTCTCTAATTCTCTGTCTTCTCTCTCATTGACGTTGTGCTTCATTCTCTTTATTTGTTGCAATCTCCTCATCTGTCAAAACTCTTGGTTTCTTTTTTCTTTGTTGTTTTGATCCCATGTTTGCACCAATTTTGAATTTGAATCAGTAGCCTGCAAATTGTATAAGAGGACAAGAAAATAGAATAAGCGTGATGAAATTTGGTGTTGCAGGTCGAAACTATTGTTCAATCATTTCAATCATTGAAATTGGGTCAGTGGGGCAGCTTTTGGGACCCAATGAGTACATCAAAAACGGGTACCCAATTTCTTAAAAATTGGGCACCTAATTTTTTAAAAATTGGGTACCCGTTTACAAATTAGGTATCCAATTTTTAAAAGAATCAGGTACTCGATTTTTAAAAAGTCAGTATAATGGTTCAAAACAATCGGGCACCCGATTCGTGAGACATGAGCGGGAATTTGGCATGGCTCCCAAATTTTGCATGGGGTTTTTCCTTGGGAATAGGCATGGCATAGGCTTGGTCCCTCCAAGCCATGCCTTTGTGCTCCTTTTCTTTTCTAAGGCATTTAATCGACAATTTCTGGTATTGTCGTAATTTTTTCATAGTCATTCCTATTGAATTTTTTAATGAGATAAAAACCCATTATAGGTCTTGCTATTATGATTTCAAAAATGTAAATTTTATAGTGTTATTAGTTTATTTTCTATTTTTTCATTATTTATTAATCAAAACTATCTCCTAAACGTTAAAATGTGACATTCACTAAAACTTTAATAATTTTTTTATTTTATAATTTTTCTTAAATTAATTTATATGTCATCAATCTACATACAATTCTTTTGATGTTAAAGAAAAATTTGAAAAAAGTGAGATTTTGATCAAATTATGTGGTCCGTACACGAGAGGTTTTAAAATTTACCTTTATAGCCAATTAATAATTAATAATAAAAAAATTATTCAATAAAAAATTAAGAAAAAATATTGTCATCAATCTTAGGTGTATTAGGTAACTCCCTTTCAAAGGATTTGCAAAAATTCATTTATTTGTGTCAAATTATGGTGTTCGTACACGAGCATGGTATGGTCCTGAAACATGCATTTTGAAAAAGTAGTTTTTAAAGATCCATACCAAAAAATAAATTTATTATACGGGTGCACAAATAAATTACATATTCAAAAACTAGATTCCGAACACTAAAGATTTTATTTTTGGAGTTTTTTAATATTCAATCTCTAAATACATTAAATTTTGACATCAATTGACAAAAATTTCAAAAATAGGAAAAACACTTCCACTTTTTGGCCAAAAGTGACACCCAACTTCTTGCACTGACCCATTCTACCAATATAATTTCTTGTAGATTCATCTTCCATTGGCTTAGCCTCTTGAAATAGACATCCAATTTTTTGAATCTAACCATCTTAGCATGCCCATCACCTTCAAAAGTAGATTCCAAAGGTTTCTAAATTGCATTAGGTAATTACAAATAGTTTACCTTACACTACTCATTTTTTGGGAAGAGCTAACAAACACACTTCTCTAGTAAGCATGTTGCACATGAAAAAATCTCTTTCGGCTTCAATACACTCTTCAAGTTTTCTCTCTTCCACTATGGCCTTTCCATTATTTTTAATTAGCCAATATCTTGGACCCATACATAGTAGATGTGTCTTCATCTTCTCTTTCCAACTATAATAGTTCCCTCAACAAACTTAGGACTTTACTTTCTGAAATGCCCCACTATTGATCTCCTTAAGTTATTAAACTTTTCTATCAAGGACCTAGTGCTCTAATGCCGATTGTTAGATAGTAAAGTCCACCAAGATAATTGAGAGGATGAATTAGTTATCAAATTCATACAACTTTTATTAACCTTATTAAACTTCAACAATTTGATCAATATAAACAACAACCACAAGTACATATAGATACACAATAACACTAGATATGTTAAATAGCAAAACCATTTATCAGATGGAACACCCTGGTGGGGATGGTACCCATAAAATAACATACTAATATATAACTTCCTTGTGAGAGGGTGGACTCTATTAGTAGCCAGTAACATGCATTAAGCTCATATTAGTTGTTTTTAGGAGACTTGGAATCATTGTGAGGAGATTCAAAGCCTTTTAGGAGTTGTGTTAGCCCTGTTAGGTGTCATACAAGGTAGAAGGACCCAACCCACTATCCAACTTTCATCTGTATTATTTCTTTCAAAATAATAGAAACAAAATAGATCTCATCAATTAATACCCTTTCTCTTTCCTCCTAGTATTCCTCTTCCACACCAAACACTTATGAAATCTTAATTCCAAATCTACAAACTTGCATCATAATAATCCCTTTGATCACTTACTTGCATCCACAAAAGAATTTATCAACTTACATAACTTACACACCTCAGCACAAGGAAAAAAAAAAATTATTTATAGAAATTCCTTGAAAAAATTCATTGAGTTGGCCTTGAGTCTTTCCCAACTAATTACAATACAACCTCATTAAAATAACACATTACATCACATCTTTTCACAAGTGCATAATACATTTGGCTCAAAGTATTTACAACTTCTCATATGTTTGACCTCACACTTCACACACTTTTTGATGTCATTATAAGGATGCCTTCTTCCTCTATGTAATTGTTCCCAACCATATTCTATATCTATTAGGAGATATAATCTAAACACCAGAAACCACTTCTTAGGATCTCTATCTACAAACTATCTTCTATAAATCTCAAATATTGCACTCTTGAACGTAGAATTAGGACACATTATAGAACTTCTCCTTAACTACACTTGACCTTATTTTCAATATTTGATTCATATAGTCTTGATTTTTCTCTATTGCTCTACCTATCTTCACAGTATGTTGACATCAATGACAAACATAGTCATCAAGCAATACATAATCACACTAATTGTCTTTCCAATGTTCAAGAAATGCTAGTATAGACACCCATAGGAATATCATTAGCATTTATGATCACAAAGGCCACTTTAGAGGAGTGAATATTTCAGGTTACTTTTCTAAAGCATTTCCATTTTTGGTTTTTGATTTTCAATAGCTTAATAGTGGCTTGCAAGATGCTTGTCGAAGACACCTTCTTACAAACCCTTAAAATGGTACTAACAGTTTGATTGTAGGACATCTTTTAAAAGATACACATGTCAAAGAATATATTCAAACCCAATAAAATATTGTGTCTTCTTTTTTGCTTTCTTACATAGTTTAATAGGGCTTGTGAAATTTGTAGGGCTCTAGACAAAGGAATAAGGGAATATGTGTTTTGCTACTTGGAAGTGATTCCCAAGAGTAAATCAGAAACCTGAACACCTTTGGAAGATGATACCTGAGGGAGGCTAGAAATATATGTTGAAATTCTTCCAAATAACTGAGAGGGGGGTGAATCATTTATTCAAGGTCCAGATGTACAAATAAAAATTTTCTAAGCTTAGTGAAGCCATAAAACATTCATATTCATGCATGCACCCATATGAATATGCATTTACTTAAAATTTGTAGGTTACTATCAAATCAATTTGTAGAAATGTAAAGTATGAAACATATTAGATTCATCAATACACCTGATAGAGTGATTTATGTGGAAACTCAATTTTTGAAAAGCTACCAATAACATGCTACTCCTTTTCACTCTTCTAAAGTGATGTCCTGTGAAAGACCAACCCTATTAAAGGTTACAATACACATTGTTAAATGTGACCCAGTTAAGGGATTTCATTCATCCTATTATAAGTGAGCCTTATTAGAGGACATTAGGCCATTCACTTGGAATTCCACCCTGTTAAAGGATTTACTAATAACTGTTAGGTCAAACTTAATCTAAAGGATTTACCCTAGACTAATACAATTGTTATAGAGTAATAGTAGAGCTTTGATCTAATACAAATTACAACTTCTCTTGAAAATTATAGATCTTTGTTTGGTCCTCCATTCTACTTGGCCTTCACTCATTGCAACTTTCATAGCTTTTTCACCCTTCAAGCATTCATCTCCTTAAGCCTTCATACTTAACATGCCATTGCAGATTCTTCTCTTGGGTCACTTGATGAAGCAAAACCCTTAATTCCTCCTTCTCTCTAGGTTCTCGCATATGAAAACCTTACTTCATGACCAACCATTCCAAATAATAGGAAATTAAATATTTTTCACTCATTCTCCATCATCCAAATTAGGGTTTAGATGGGTTAGGTAGGATACAATGTATCTACACTATATTCCATATCTATTCTAGAAATTTCTCCTAGAATCCATTTGAATTTTCTTTAAAAATGGTTTACATCAAATTTTGTACCACTAGCTCATCAACCTTATCTTCCTCCTCATTCACAAGTTTCAAGAAAACAAAATTTTTAGCTTACATTCGATGATTCTTCAATCTTTAACATAATGCAACAGCTCAACATTATCAACCTTTTGATGCTTAACACATATTGTGTTGCTCGGCATTAACTGTGAAATAACTCGGCAACAACTAAAGTTTAATGGTTCTCAGTATCAATTAAACTTTACTCAGCATTAATTGTCTTGGTTAACATCCACTAGAATTTTCTTTTACTCAGCTCCAACTAACTTTATGCTTGGCTTGTACTAACTTTGCTCGACACCTACTATCCACTTGGTTAAGCTTGGCAGACAAACTTTGTTTAACCTGTTCATCTAAACTTTCTTAGTGTAACCAACATTTGTAATGTTATGTAGATCATCAATACATCATGTCATCACTTTCTTAATTGATCCTTGTACTTCATTACATAATCATAAATCAACCTTTTGTGTAGGTGCTTTTATTACATCTTATTGATCAAAACCTCCTCATCAATCAACTAAGTGATAGTACTTGAATCTTATAAGTAGTTGTCTTACTAGAACATAGTAGGTTTGACATCAGTGACAAAATAATGATTGAAACACATAACAATCTCTCTCATCTCTTTCAATGATCTTTTCAATCAGATTTCAATAATCTCCCTCTTTGGCATTGATGGACCAAACTGATCAACCAAGTCAATCAAATGATGAACATCTTGGTCAAGAAAACTAACTAGGTTAAAATAGTAAGACTACTAAAAAGAATTTAGCAACTTCCATCTTCTGATTAGGTTACAAAACTTTGTCAGATAACTCCCTTTAAGGTCCTTCTTATATCTCCCTCTTACTAGGTAAATTAGGATTTCTCCATCTTTCTTTAATGCTAGATTGATTAGGAAAGTAACTCCATCTGATGATGATCTTTCTAGCTCTCTAATTAATGTCTCCCTCTTTGATTAGTAGATTAGTTTAGGACTTTCTCCCTCTTTGAAAATAATGCCTAAGATGTATACCAAAAAATTAACATCTTTAATACATGCAGATATAGGCTTTCACAATTTTCTTAGTTTATCCCTTTGTCACCTTCCTTGTGACTAATTCATAGTTCAGTTCTTTGATTACTTTAGGTAGCTCCCAAAGTAAGATCTTCTACATCAACTTGTAACATTTAACAATTAGCTTGTTTGATGCAAGGAAATCCTCTTATTTATTAGATAGCCTTTGCTAGGTGTATCACCCATAATTTACCTCTTAGATACTCATAAGAATTCTTAGGTAATTCTTTTGTGAAGATGTCAAAAATTTTCTCCTTTGTGTTAACATATTCCATCTTCCCCTCTTTATCTTGAACTAATTCTCTTACATAATGATACTTGATTGCAATGTGCTTAGTATTTGTATGCATCACTAGATTCTTTGATATATTGATAGCACTTTTATCATCACAAAAAGTGTCATTGGTTCCTCGATCTCTTCCTTAATTCCTTTAAGTAGTTGTTTGATCCACACAATGTTTGTACAATTTATAGTAGCAACAACATATTCAGCTTCAACGATAGATTAGGAAGTACAAGTTTCCTTCTTGGTAGTCCATGTAACTATTCTTTTGCCTAAGAAGAATGCTCCTCCACTGGTGCTTTTTCTATCATCAATATTTCCAACCCAGTTAGCATCAATGTAGGCTTTTAAGTCAAACTTTTCATTCTTATTGTAGTATAGACCAAACTCTTTTGTTCCTTTCAAGATTCTCATTATTCTCTACACAACCATTAAGTGATTCTCCTTGAGATTAGCAAAGAATCTTGCAACTATCCCTATAGATAATGTAATGTTAGGTCTACTATGTACTACATATTACAATTTTCCAATCATAGACCTATATTATGTTTGATTCACCTTAGTTGAATCATCATTCTTTGACAACTTGTGTCTTGTCACCATAGGTGTACTCATTGGTTTGGAATCTTCTAATCCAAAATTTTTTAATATTTCTTTAATGTACATTGACTAAGTGATATATATACCATACTTCATCTAGTATACTTGCGATCCCACAAAAAAATTGATCTCTCAAAAGATAGACATTTCATATTCTTTCTTCATCTGATTTGCAAGTCCTTACGTAAAGCATCTTGTCCTCCAAATATGATATCATCAAAAAATATTTTAGACAAAAAAATACCTTTACCTTTCTCTATCTTCATGAAGAGATTTTTGTTATCATTAGTCCTTTCAAATCCAATATTTACAAGATATGTATGAAGTGTCTCATACCATGCTCTTGGTGCTTGCTTTAATCTATATAGGGCTTTGTGTAGTCTACATACCATGCTCTAATTGTCAACATCAACAAATCCTTTAGGTTGTTCTATGTAAACCTCCTCTTCTAGTATGGCA
This sequence comes from Cupressus sempervirens, assembly GCA_028749045.1. Taxonomy (NCBI): domain Eukaryota; kingdom Viridiplantae; phylum Streptophyta; class Pinopsida; order Cupressales; family Cupressaceae; genus Cupressus; species Cupressus sempervirens. The sequence continues at coordinate 740,708,240 of CM053791.1, read as the reverse complement.
TTGAGAAATGTAGATTTAAAATCCATCTGATAAACTTTGAAACCTTTGTATGTAGCATAACCAAGCATAGTGCTCACTCCTTCTAGTCTTGCAATAGGGGAAAATGTCTCTTCATAGTTAATTCATCCTTCCTGTGCATATCCTTTGCAAACTAATCTTTCTTTTTTCCTTGTGACTTAATCATTCTCATCTACCTTCTTTCTAAATGCCCAATTGGTACCAATCGCATTTATGTCTTCTGGTCTAGGAACTAGAGTCCATGTTTTGTTCTTCCCTATCTATTCAATCTCTTCTTGCATGGCCTTGTACAAGTCATCATCTTCTTATTCAATTAATTTGGGATCCTTCATGCTTAAGAAATATGATTCACTTCTCAATGTATTTCTTCTCATTGGCCTAGCATCTTTGTTTCTAGTTATTTGATCAATAGGATGATGTCTTTTGACATATTTAGAGAATTTTGGCTCAACTTTTATTTCTTCATTTTGTCTCTAAGCTTCTGAATCACAATGTGTATCTTAGTTAAGTATCCCAACATTTCTTTCATTTCCACCAACTTCAAAATTAGAATGTGCATTCACTTCATTCTGCAACTCAGGATTTGAATGTAGCTCAGTTCCTGAATGCAACTCAACATTCATAGGGTGTGACTCAATAGTCACTAAAACTTGCTATTTATTTTCAACTAGATTTGCAACATCTTCTTCTAAAGTCATTCCTTCATAAAAATATACAAATGATCTATATCCTTTTGGTTCTTTCATAGGTTCACCATGAGGAACTTCTGTATATTAATCAAAATTTACATTTGTACTTTTCCCAATTTTGTTAGTGTTAATATTTAAACATTTATAAGCTTTACTTCTTGTGGAGTATCCAAGTAATATACCTTATTCACTTTTTTCATTGAGCTTTCCATTCCTAACATCTTTAAGAATGTAACATTTACTTCCAAATACCTTAAAGTATTTTACATAAGGTGGATATCCATGCCATAATTCAAAAGGTGTTGAATGAGTACCTTTCTTGATTTGTACATGGTTCAAGGTATAGACAACTATAATTATACCTTCTCAATAGTATTTTAGAGAAACATTGTTCTCTATCATGAGTGCTGTAGCACAATCCATTATAGACCTATTTCTCCTTTTAGCTATTCCATTTTGTGAAGGGGTTCTAGGTGCAGATGTTAATCTTTTGATTCCTCTATCATTTCAAAACATCTCAAACTCATTTGATGTGAATTCTCCTCCTCTATCTAATCTTAAATATTTTAGACTTTTACCTGTTTGCTTCTCAAATCTTGTTCAGTACCACTTAAACATTTGAAAATCATTAGATTTCTATTTTAAAAACATGATTATCATCATTTTAGAATAATCATCAACAAATAACATTATATACTCATCTCCTTTGTAGCTTTGTACCTCAATTGGTCCACACAAGTTAGTATGAACAATCTCTAGTATTTCTTTAGAGGTATAAGCATTACTATTAAAGCTTTATTTTATCATTTTTCCTACCTAACATTATTTGCATACTAAATTATTAGGTTTCTTCAACTTAGGGAAAGCTCTAACTTTCTTCATGTTACTGATACTAACCAAGTTATCAAAATTAACATGACATAAACTCTTGTGCCATAGCCATACATCATCAAGTCTTACAACAAGACAATTAGCATTCTCCATATCTAGTTAGAATAGATTTCTTCTAGTTTGATCACATTTTCCAATTAACCTTCCTTTAGTATCATAAATCTTAGGAATCTTATTTTTAATTTCAAGCTTGCATCCCAAATTGTTTAGTTGTGACACACTCAATAAGTGATGAAGGGCCACACCACCCTTATAAATGCACAACCAAGATCACAACAAGATGGAGACAAAGAGATGACAAAAATGCTTCATAAAGCATCCATTAATACTTGAAATTCAGTACAATATTCTCCAAATGAAAGGACTCCAAACTCTTACAATATAAGAGATATTTGCTCACTAAGAGCTTCTACAGGAAGAGCCTATCCTTCAAGAGGTTATACTCGAAGAGCTTCTACTTCCTTACAACAGATTACATCCAAAGAGCTTCACTACAAGAGCTTACACTTGAAGAGCTTCCAACTACAAGAGCTCACACCTTGAGAGCTTCTTCTTCTCAAGCTTGATTAGAAATGCTCGCCTTGCTTAAATAGGTGCTTACTACCCAATGCATGACTTATCCACAACCTTCTAAATTTTCCACCTAAATACAACTAAGAACCACCATGTGGCCCAATTAGAAAATTGTATTTCCTTTATGGATCACAACAAATATTAAATGCATGATTCAAGGAACTTTCCACAAACTTCTAAAATGCCACCTACACACCTCGATAAATGGAATGACAACAATTTTTATTATTTTTCTATTTATACCACCTATGCACCTTGAAAATAGAAATTCCTTTTTTCTCCTTTTTTCCTATTTTTCATTTTTTTTTTCTTTCTATTTTCGTCACTTTCTCTCTCCTCCACAATTTTTTTTTTCTCACTTTTTTTTCTTTTTTCTTTTTAAATTTAATTTTCCCATGCAAGATGCTCCTGCATCAGACTCCCCTGGTAGATAGAAAAGTGTGTCCCACAATTTGATGCCAAAAGAAAGATATACAACCATCTTCATCTTCACTAAAGGCTTCTACCTCAACAGGGACAAGAAAACCAACATACAAATCTTCCACTTTTTTTTTTTTTTTTTTTTCTGATGCATGATGCTCCTGCATCTGACTCCCATGGTAGGAAAAATTTTGTGAGTATGGATTCACAAAATGAAGTAGCCATTGTTGACTTTTTTTTTTTTTTTCTCTTCTTCCAACACATAGCTGGAACAAGTATTCAATGTGGATATATTTCCTTCTTTCTTCTTTTCCAACACCTAGTCGTAACAAGTGTTTGTTGCTGAAATTTCTCCTTTGCAATGAACTCTATCCAAATATAAATCTCATCCTCATTCAATCTTGTTGAATTAAGCACACCTATCCCAACAACACCATACCAATCTTTCTTTGCATACCACACATCACTGACAAGATTCTCATGCAAACCATCATCAATATTTTTAAAACTCATCTCAAAGAAAACATCCCATAATTCATAAGAATTTACCTCTTTGATATATTCATCTTTGCTTGCCTTTTTCATGTCATCAACAATGCACGTAACTAGTTCTCCAACTAAGCACTATACTTTTCCTCCATTGCTGCAATCTTCAAATCATCTTGATCTACTTTCGATGCACAAATATGGTTATCTTTATGCTCTTCCTCTTCTCTTTCATCTTCTTAAACTTCTAGTTCACAAATAAATTCCTCTTTGTCCTCTTGCTCTTCCACTGGATCATCTTTCTTTTTTGCATCCAAATAATTATCAATATCTCTTTTCTAGTAATTTGCTCTTCTCTTCTGCAACTCAACTTCTAATTCATTCACCTACTTCTGCAAATCAACTAGCAATGCCCCTTGATTTCTTGCCTTAATTTTCTCTAGTCAAGGAATCCTTAGAATCCATCCAATCACAAAAGTCATCTTCTTCTTTCTCTTCTCCATACTCAAGTCTTTAGAAGATGAATCTAGTGCAACACAAGAACCTTGTGCAAACTGCCTCATAGTTGGTGATCTATCTACACAATCAAGAAATTTTTGACAAACTTCACCCAACTCAAGGTCTTGGTGCAAACTACCTCATGTTTGACAATCTATCTGTATGCTTAGGAACTCCTGCTCTAATAACACTAATGTAGGTACACTCTGCTAGCACTAACAAAGGTATGCTCTGATACTACTGATGAAGGGCCACACCACCCTACAAATGCACAACCAAGATCACAACAAGATGGAGACAAAGAGATGACAAAAATGCTTCATAAAGCATCCATTAATACTTGCAATTCATTACAATATTCTCCAAATGAAAGGACTCCAAACTCTTACAATATAAGAGATATTTTCTCACTAAGAGCTTCTACAAGAAGAGCCTATCCTTCAAGAGGTTATACTCGAAGAGCTTCTACTTCCCCAACTTCTACTTCTTGTGCTTCCTTACAAGAGATTACATCCGAAGAGCTTGACTACAAGAGCTTACACTTGAAGAGCTTCCAACTACAAGAGCTCACACCTTGAGAGCTTCTTCTTCTCAAGCTTTATTAGAAATGCTCATATGCCTTGCTTAAATAGGCACTTACCACCCAATGCATGACTTATCCACAACTTTCTAGAATTTCCACAACCTTCTACAATATCTACAACCTTCTATATTTTCCACCTAAATACAACTAAGTACCATCATGTGGCCCAATTAGAAAATTACATTTCCTTTATGGATCACAACAAATATTAAATGCATGATTCAAGGAACTTTCCACAAACTTCTAAAATGCCACCTACACACCTCGATAAATGGAATGACAACAATTTTTATTATTTTTCTATTTATGCCACCTATGCACCTTGAAAATAGAAATTCCTCTTTTCTCCTTTCTTCCTATTTTTCAATTTTTTATTATTTTCTTTCTATTTTTGTCACTTTCTCTCTCCTCCACAAATTTTTTTTTTTCTTGCTTTTTTTTTAAAAAAAAAATTTAATTTAATTTTCCCATGCAAGATGCTCCTGCATCACATCATGCATCAATAAGTTATAATTCATTCCTTCAACATAGTAAGCATTGTCACATGAAATCTTGTCTGTAAGTTTGATAGAGCCTTTTTATTTTATCAAACATGGTGCATCATTACCAAATCTTACACTATTTCCATCATAACAAGTTAAGGTAATGAACTCACTTTTTCCTCCAATCATGTGGTGTGAGCATCCACTATCAATGATCCATCTAGCACTTTTTTTCACACAACTGACAAGTGTAGTTTCCCCATCTTCATCAAATTCATCCTTCATTGCAACACACACCACTTCATCATCGTGTTCATTAGAATCACCTCTGCTTCCTTCTTCAACAATGCAGCATGACTTCTTGCCTTTTTCTTTATAATCTATGTTGTTATCTTCTCTTTTATTTGTGTACTTGTTGTCATCTCTATAGTTCTTCTTCTTTGTACATCTTGCAGCAATTTGACCAACTTCATTGTAATTGAAACAAATGATGGGTAACATACCTTTGAACTTGCATTTACCTCTATGAAATCTTCTTTCCAGTAGTGATTCCAATTTTTCAACATCTTCCTCATTTGTATCATTGTCACTAGTTACATATTTTATCTTTCTTTTCTTCTTCTTTTGCTTCTCCTCATTAGAATTCTTCAGTAGCAACATAGCTTTGAAAGTAGATTCAAGACTTTTTGGTTTGTAATTGTCAAAGTTAGATAGCTCAAAAGTAGTGAGTCTACCTACTAGTCCTTCAAAAGTTAGAATATTTCCTATAATACATATCAATTCTTTGATTGCAAAAACTCTAATAGCATAAATAGGTAGTAATGTTCTCAAGATTTTTCTTAACATAGTATCATCATCTATATGACCAATAACACCTTTTATTGCACTAACAACTTATTTTATTCTAGCAACATATAGAGCAATATTATCACCTTCTTCCATTCTCATGTCATCAAACTTACCTCTAAGAATAAGCATACCATAAAAAACTCATTACTGTAGCTTAAGTATTAGAGAAGCTATTGCAGATTTTCAGTGAAATTTTTTGTAGAAACATCTTTAAGATCACCACTAGAGGCCTTAGAGTTCTTGGATGAGGTCCAAAAAATTGACAAAAGGGATCTAGCATAGTTTGGAACCTATAGATCAAGAGCTAGCATTTTCGGAAAGTGATTATAATAGCCAATCAGAGCAATGGTTTGTGAGTTATGGCCTTCCAAAGTTGGGCTACCCGAAACTTCTAAAATAATTGTCAAAGATGTATTTGGACAACTCTATATGTTTTGTTAGGTACTGTTTGCCCTAGGTATTAAGTTTGAGCATCTAGAACCTTCCTGGGTGGCATAAAACTACCTATTTAAGAAAGGCTTGAATATTGTCTAGAACAACTCAGGGTGATAGTTCGGAGCTTGTCTTGCAAATTATTGTACTGAAGGTTCCCATGTGGGTTAGCATATTGTACTTATGAATTCTATAATTCTACATTTATGGTGCAAATAAGAAGTCCATTTTTTATTCTTGCATTTTCTTTTGTTTTTCTATTTCTATTATGAATTTATGGTATTAAGAGGACTACCCTGCATCAAGTGGCATCAGAGCTAGAGTTCTTAAGTGTGTGGACATATCATTGACTATGAGGTATTTTGCACTAGGACCATGGTTTGGGTTGAGTGTGTAGATAGATCGCTAATTGTGAGGCACTTTGAACTAGGGTTTTAGTTGAAGTGTAAAAATGCCTCCATGAAGACACCATGGTAGAAGAGCTATAGATGCTACACCTAAGGGTTTTTGATCCCTCCAAAGGAAAATGCAAGCATCAAAAGAAAAAATGCGAAGAGCAATAAATTTTTCTATAAGAGATGAAAGTGAGGATGAGGACGAAGTAGAAGAAAATGCCAATGTAGAGGTAGTTTTAAATCCAAAGGAAGCGAGGCTTTTTAGGGCCATCTCCAAGATTGAAAAAAAACCTAAGTTTGAGGTTCTCACATTTTTGGGAAATCTTAATCTAAAGGAGCTAATTGATTGGATCAATGAACTAGAAGAGTACTTTGAGTATGAAGACATTGATGATCCTAATAAGGTCAAGTTTGCAATGACAAAACTAAAGGGACATGCAAAGATCTGGTGGCAAGAGGTTCATTTAGAGCGAAATAGAAAGGAAAAGGACAAAATCACTATATGGATCGGATGAAAGATAAACTAAAGTAAAAATTCATTCGTATGGATTATAAGCATGATATGTTGAAAAAGATGCAAGGGTTGAAGAAAGTAGGAAAATCTATTCAAGAGTATACCAAAGAGTTCTATCGAGTTATCATTAGAATCGGCCATGCAGAATCTAATAAGGAGAAAGTTTCCTGTTATCTTAATGGTTTAAGGCACAACATTTAGGACAAGCTAAGTCTAGTTCAAATGAGTAGTATTAAGGAGGCATACCAATTTTCCCTAAGAGTCAAGGAGAAACTAAGCAAGAAGTCTAACAATAAGAATAGTGGATGAGGTCATGGTGGAAGAACTGGGGGACGATCTTATGCTGGTCATAATGATGATAATAAAAAAAAGAATGAGGTTGGAAGTACCAATCAAAACTAGAGGGGAAATAGTTCCAATTGTTTCCATGATTAGAATAATAGAGATTAGAGAGGAAGAAGTAGAGGACAAGGATCTAGAAGAGCCGTCTTTCATGGGAAATGTTTTCACTATGGAGAAGAAGGGTATAGAGCATTTGAATGTATGTAGTGCCAAGGAATGACAGATCAAAGAATAGAAGGCTAGGCTAGAGTTGCACATGTTGACAAAGATGCTAAATCCTCACATTTTGAAGATGCTGAAATAGGAGAAGTCCAAGTTAACCAAAGAGTCCTGCTGAGTGGTGAGAATGAACCTGACCAAAGAAGGATATTGTTTTACACAAGTTGTAGATGTGAATATAAGTGTTGTGATGTGATCATTGATGGTGGAAGTATTGAAAATCTTGTGTTAAAAATGATGGTTTCCAAGTAGAAGCTAAAGACGTAGAAATACACATTTCCATACCATATTTCTTGGGTGCAAGATGACCCAAAGGTCATGGTCAATGAGTAGTGCTTAGTGAAGTTCAAGATTGGAAGCTACTACGATGAGGTACTATGTGATATCATACCTATGGACATATGTTTTTGGGTAGGCCATGGTAGTTTTATAGGAATTTTGTACATGATAGGTAAGAAAATACCTACACTCCAACTAAGGATGGAGTGAAACATAAGTTGAAGCCATTGAATGATAAAGAAGAAAAGGTATGTAATGCTACTAGAATATGTTTTATTGATGGAAAATATTTTCTTAAAGGTATGAAGTGTGAGCTTATGTGTTTTGCTATAATTCTTAAAGATAGTAAAGATAAAGTAGAAGAGGTACTTATTTTAAATATGTTGGGAGAGTTTTCTAATATTTTATTAGATAATGTACTTGATGAATTGCCCCCAATGAGGAAGATTAGTCACCAGATGGATTTAGTTGTAGGATGTAGTTTGGCAAACAAGATAGTGCATAGAATGACACCAGTAGAAAGTAAAGAGCTGAATAAGCAAGTTCATGGATTATTGTAGAAGGTGTTGATTCAAGAGAGTTTGAGTCCATGTGCTATACTAGTAGTGTTAGCACCAAAGAAGAGTGGAGAATGAAGGATGTGAACACATTGTCATGCTATCAACAAGATCACCATCAAGTATAGATTTATTTTTTTGAGGATGGATGATATTATGGATTGTTTGAGCAGAGCTCAATATTTCACGAAGATAGATTTGAAGAGTGTGTACCATCAGATTTGTATTAGAGAAGGTGACAAGTGGAAGACTACTTTCAAAACAAGAGAAGGATTTTATGAGTGGTTAGTCATGCCTTTTGGGCTAAAAAATGCACCAAGTACTTTCATGAGGCTCATGAATGGGGTACTGAAGGAGTTTCTATGTAAGTTTCATATTTTTTACATAGATGATATGTTGATCCTTAGTAAGACGTTGGAGGAGCATTTGATTCATATTCACAAGGTGTTTGATAGGTTGAGGGAAGAAACATTGTTGATCACTTTTAAGAAGTGTAGTTTTATAAAGAAAGAGTTGGTGTTTCTGGGATTTTTAGTCTCAAGAGAAGGTCTAAAAATGGACCCAGAGAAGGTGTATCTTATCATGGACTAGCTACATTTTATAGAAAGTTCATAAGAAGTTTTAGTAGTATTTGTGGACCCTTGACTAAAAAAATGAGAGGGGATAGGAAAGAGGTTAAGTGGACTGTAGGAGTAGGTAAGAATTTTAATCTATTGAAACAAAAAGTTACTGAGTAGCCTATTTTAGCTCTTCTTGATTTTAGCAAGGTGTTTCAAGTAGACTGTGATGCTACTGGTACTGCAATAGGAGTGGTTTTGAGTCAAGAAGGTAGACTTGTTTCTTATTTTAGTGAGATGTTGAATGATGCAAAAAGAAAATATTCTTTTTATGATTTAAGAATTTTATGCTATAGTTCAAGCATTGAAGAAGTGGAGACACTATCTTCTTCCTAAGGAGTTGTTTTTGTATACAGATCATCAAGCTTTACAATATTTGAATAGTAAAGAAAAATTGAACTAAAGGCATTCAAAATGGGTTGGGTTTTTGCAAAGTTATACATTTTTTCAGAAAGCATAGGAGTGGGAAGTCTAACAAAGCTACAGATGCTCTTAGTAGAAGACAAATTTTGCTGATAGAAAAGTAGATAGAGGTGGTTGGGTTCAAGGAACTCAATACTTGCTATCTAGATGATCCTAATTTTGGTGAAGCATGGAAGCCTTGTATAGAAACTATTACACTTGATAGGACAAAGTGGTTGGATTTTATGATCCAGGATTGTATGTTGTTCAAAGGAAGCTAGTTGTGCATTCCCAGAAGTTCAATGAGGGAGAACCTCATCAAGGAGAAGCATAGTGGAGGATTGGTTGGATATTTTGGCAAAGATAAAACTATAGCTTTGGTTGCTGAAAATTATTATTGGCCTCATTTATAGCAAGATGTGACAAAGTTTGTATAAATTTATTGAATATGTGAGATGGTGAAAGGAGTGAAGTAGAATAAAAGGTTGTATCAACCATTATCGGTACCACAGAGGCCATTGGAGGATGTCAGCATGGATTTTGTTCTTGGATTATTGAGGAAATAGTTTGGGTATGATTCTATTTTTGTGGTGGTTGAAAAGATTTTGAAGATGGTACATTTTATATCTTGCAAGAAGACTAGTGATGTTGTTCATGTAGTAGAGTTCTTTTTTAGAGAAGTGATGAGATTAAATGGTCTACTAAAGAGTATAGTTTTAGATCAAGATACCAAATTTGTTGGGTATTTTTGTGATACATTATGGAAGAATTTGAAGATATATTTGAAGTTTAGTTCATCATATCATCCATAGATTGATGGATAGACAAATGTTATGAATCACAGTTTGGGAAACTTGCTAAGATGTTTGGTTGGAGGCAAGCCAAAAGGATAGGATATAATTTTACCATAGGAAAAATTTGCATATAATAATTCTATCCATAGGAGTACTGGTAAATCACCATTCTAGATTGTGTATGGGAGTAGTCCTAGAAATGCTTTTGAATTAACAAAGTTTGATAAATGAGAGATAAGTAGTGCAGAAGTAGAAGATTTTGCTGAATATTTGAAGAACATCCACGAGGAGGTAAGGAAACACATCATAAAGATGAATACACAATATAAGGCTAAGGTAGATGTGAAAAGGAGATATAAGGAATTTAAAATTGGAGATGATGTTGGCAATATGTCCAATTAATTAGATACATTAAATCATGGTTATCATTTATGGCAACATATTTGTTTTGCAAATTAACGCCATTCAGTTATGGAAGAAAATTGTCTAAGTATTAGATAGTGTTATAGCAATAGGATAGTTTCGATGATAACAGAACATTCCCTAGGAATATTCTCTTATGTAGTTGACCAGAGATGCATGACATCATAAGGGTGATGTATATCAGTGCCCATGTCTGTACAGTCAACCAAACTCAAGTTATGATGAAAACAATGATGCATTACTGACATAGTGTAGAATAGAGCATATCATTAGAATATGGTTAACAATTTCTTTTAATTTTTAAGTTATATTTTCTTATTGAGCTGACTCTGATAATGTTAAATGAGCTAACTAAAGAAGAATTTTCTAAGATGTTCCATATAAGTAAAGTATTTTATTTGTGAAGTTAAAAGGTGTTGTGTGAAAATGTGAATTGTGAGTTGTGAAAGGGAAAAGTGAATGATTCAATGATGCAAAGTCGATATGACCTTGTGAAATAAGAGTAACAAGTGAATGCACCACTTTGATATGTGATGCAAAGATCTAATATAGACTAATATGTGTGCAGTCACTATTGTGTGAAGAATCATCAATCAGAAGGTTTGCAAAGTACAACAAACAAGTCAATATTGTATGTATACTCATTTTTTGAAGAACTTATTGTATAGTTGCATGTCAGGGAAGTGGGCTCTTCTTGCACACATTTTTATATGATCCACCAACTCTTAACAAGGTTGAAGCAACTCCTAATAAGGTTGAGGCTTGTAACAAGGCCTAGTCAGACTTGAGATACTATACATGCTTCATAGACTCCTAACAAGGTCAATGTCCTTAATCAAATCCTTATATATAGTGAATCATCTAGTGGGTTCCATCTCTACAAAGGTTTACCCTTGGCTAGGCTTTCCCTAATTAACAAAATATGGTGTTATGATCTCTCTTTGTGTATGGTTGTTTACATTTCTCAACACTATTGGTTTATCTCATTATGCACATCATAAAGTGATTAATAATATTTAGTTCCCCCCCCAAACCCCCCCTGCCCCCCCTCTGTATTATCTATTTCTAACAATTGGTATCAGAGCCCTGATATTTAGAAAAGGCTTAACAAATTGAATAAGATCCTTATGGATATGAAACAACTGAAAAAAAAATTTCAAGAAAAACTTGAATAGATTGATCTTCTTAGTAATGAAAGAGATGTTCGCAAAGGTAGATACAAGGATATGAAAGCCTACATTGGTGAATTGAAGGACAAGATAGATGATCTAAAATAGAAAGGTCCTACTAATTAATCTAGTGATGAAGACATTGAAGAGCTGAAGAAAGAAAATGAGATCCTAAAACATGAGTTAATGATAGTTGAACTTAAGCTAACTCTTAAGAAAAATGGAGGTAAGATTGATTTTGAACTAAAAGTAGAGAATGTAGATTTGAGATCCCAGTTAAGCAAGGTAACATTAGAACTAGAATCTATTAAGATAGAACATGTAAAATTAGAAAAATACAACACTATTGTGAAAGTTGAGTTAGTACAAACCAAGCAGCAACTTGAGAAATTGTATATTACTAGTGATATAATTGAAGAGAAAATATGTGTACAAAGACCCACTTATGATAAGACTAGACTTGGACTCTTTCTTGATCAATCCACCAAGAACCCTATTGAAACAAAAGAACTTGTTACTCCTAAAGTCAATAAAGACCTAAGTAAGATAGATGATACATCTAAGGATAAAGTGAATGTTGCTCACTCAGAAAAGAACAGAGAATTTGATCAAGATATGTTTAAGAAGGAAGATTTTACCTGGTGTGATGAACTTGAAGACATTGAAGCCAATTGCAAATATAAGTCTTTCAAACCTATTTCAAAAATTTATTGTCATAATTTTCATCGATATGATCATTATGTAGTAGATTGTAAGAAACCTAAATTTGATAGTGATAATGCAAATAGTAGGATACATAGGAACACTAGCCATGTAGGAAACATAAGAAGATCTCATAGTAATGAGAGTGGAGAAAGAAGCTAGATTTTTTGCTACAGATGCAACAGCCATGCACACATTGCAATGAATTATAGAACACCTAATGACAAGTTGAATGAATACAAAAAGGATGTACCTATATGTTAGTTATGTAATAACTTTGGACACACAACAAGGTTTTGTAGAATGGACAAAAGAGATCTAAACAGGAATCATAATTATAAAAGGAACAATAGAAGAAATGAAGTAAAAGAGCAGACAAATGAATTAGAGGAATTATTTGTGAAAGCAAAGGAACTAGAAAGTGCTTATACAATTTTAGAAGATGTACTTAACAAGACAATGAAGTCACTTATTTTCATGACTCTTCTCACTAAAATTAAGCATTCTCAATGGAACAATATCAATTATTAATAACTGATGCTAGAGAGGGTTTTAAGAGTTGTGAAATTGATAGAAGGTAGTAGACATTGAGAGAAGTCTATAGTAAAGTGTGCATTTCATGATATTATTAGGATGAGGAGATGTGAAAGGATCAAACTCTCTATTACACAAAGATAGTATACTGAACTAGTGGCAGATATACATTTATTGTGTAGTATAGATTACAAAAGATTTAAAGGATTTGAAATAACTTTCACACATCATTTATTTGTGCAAAGTTTATAAGCAATATTGAAGCAAGATTTGAAGAATGAAAGAACCTTGTAAGCATGTGGAGTCACCACAAACCCTAGTGCACATAATTGAGGTATTTTTCTAAATTATTGAGCATAATCCTTCTAGAATGGCAAGGCAAAAAGTTTATAATGTAAGCAACAGACCTAGGTATAATTTTAAGAAGTACCCATTTGTTTCTTCGCTCGATGGCCTCATTGGAGCATTTTTGCAAATTTTGGAAAATGTTCTTCATGGAGAAGATATTAGAGGCTACATTCATTGAAAGATTGAAAGTATAGGTGACTCTAAGATTCACAAGGAATTGGAAAAGATCTACAACAATTATTTGTCATTGAAATCCAAACATAAGTTTCTAGAACGTCTTAACCTAGTTAAGCATATGTTCTATATGGACTTCGATAATAACAATAGAAGATTCACCAATATTTTTATATCCTTTTTAGGAGGGGGGGTTGCTTAAAGTTTACCCTGATTAGTAGAGTTCATAATGATCTTTTATTGCTCAAAGACTCTATCATTAGCATTGATAATGACCTAATTCACAAGGTCACGGGATTAAGAAATTAGAGCAGAAATCCAGTAAACATCAAGAATGTGTGCAAGCTTGTTGAGGCAAAACTCAACACATATTTGGATGGAAGGAATATGAAGGTAAACTCAATCCAAGATGATGGAGTAAGACTTATTTTCAAAATTTTGGGTTACAAGTATAACATGGATTGAGAATTGATTCAATCCTTGTAGGATTTCTACATGCAACTTACCTAGCTGTAAGAGGTGAAGAAGTAAACATGTCTGATATTGTTAGAACTCAATTATTGGACAATATCTCAAGAATTAAGAATTGAAGAAGTGAAATATTTATATTTGAATCCCTTCTAACACACATATTCTTCTATGCTACTGAAAAGTTTCTTAGTATTACAATTTGGAATGAAAATGAGTGTTCAATGCAATAGATCACTCAAGCATATAGATCTAGACCTAAAGCAATTAGAGATAGTGAATTGGATAGAATCATGAAGTCATTTTAGATGGAAATGAAGAAGAGGTATAGAATACCTTAAAAACTTGTAAAAAAGTACAAGGACGAAATATGTTTTATGGTTGAAATAGACTTTACATGCATGGAGGTAGTAGTTCCTTGATTGAAATTCATTGAACCTATGGGTTATGAAATGAGTGAGGACCTAATTGAAGGGTATGCATAGATAATCCTTCACTCTGAAGTTGATTATAATTATGACAAATGGGAAACATAAATAGAGAAAATGAGGGAAGTGAAAACTAGTCAAGTCATAAAAGACTCCAAGAAGAAGGTAGAGAAAGTTATTGATTCCATCCTAAAGGAATCTGGAATGTTAAGGAAAGAGTTTGATGAGGTATATGGAATAGTCATGTAGATGAAAGCTTGTGTCCAAACTAAGCTCCTAACCCCTACACCCATTGTAGTGGAAGGACCTATAGAAGAGGTCACAGTTGTCCAAACAATTGCATAGACTCCTTTTGTGCCCAATGTAGCAGTTGCACAATAGCAACCACCAAGGAATCCAGTGAAGACACAGGAAACATCTGCAACAAGTAAGTCTACAAGGAGAACTAAGAAGACAATCATTGCCCCAAGAAAAAGGAGGAAAACTCTACAAATTAGCTCATCTAAGTTTGAGGAAGAAATTGGTGATAGACTAGTTGAAGCAACTGATCAGGAAGTGAAAACATTAGCATGACGTTGAGCATGGAAGCCAAAGGTAGAAAACCTTAACATGCAAATCATTAATGATATTAATTTTGTATAGTTGAATAAATATTATGACTTGTATAATAACATGGATAGGAGATAGCTAGAAAATGTTGTAGTTAGAAATATGATTTTGAAAGATAAAAGGTTTGATAATATAAAGGGACAAATACCCAAAGATTTGTACAATAGATTGCTAAATAGGAAAAATAGAGTCATAGAAGAGGAAAAACAAATAAAAGTAAATGTGATAAGAAAGCTATGTATTGTAAATAGTGAAGAAGACATAAATGTAATTTTGAAGGGTATAGAACCAATATTGAGGCATAAGGGAATATCCATCCTAATTATGGGAGGTAATTATGAGGAAATCAATAAAAAAACTCAAGAAGCCATAGTTTATTTTGTGTCTACTGTGCCTAAAGATAATGCACAATCATTAGAGGCAAGCCATATTCCTAGAGGAACTGCACAAATTCCTTAAGTTAGTGTGTAATTAGTAGAAGCCAAGGAGGGTGTGTAGGTAAAGGAGGATAGTCCAACAGCTTACAACCCTCCTCACACTACTGAACCTAGAGCTACACCAAGCTCTCCTCCTCACATCACTATTGTTAGTGACTCTATGCAAGTAGATAATACCAAAGTGACTGTTGACAAATCAGAGGACCCATTTAAGAATTATGCTTTTAGCATTGTTCGCAATATTGTAGATTATAGTAGCTCTGGCAATGAAGAGTATGAAAAGACTACTGAAGAAACTACAAAGAAGATGGTAACCAATACTTTAGTAGGTGCCATAACTATGCCTTTAACATTGGTAGTAGTAGTGGGAACTTCTACTCTCCCTACTCAGATAGCAATAGTAGTAGAAGTTTTAGTTCAATTTGATGAAGAGGAAGAAGTGAAGAATCTTATATCATCTTTAAGCAAACTTCTTGAAAAGATGAAGTTAGTTAAGTCACTTAAGAAGACTTTGACCATAGTTTTGTACAAAATGGAGTAGGTAGTGAGCCTTGTTGACACCCCAATAGAAATCTAATGGCATGAAACAATTTTGTACAAGGCCTTTGATGATGAGTTCTCAACACTTATGAATGTGGCTATGATACAAGCATAGACTAAGCATGATGGTAAACTCCTAAGCACCATGTGCATTAATGTAAGAAATGACATAGAAACCCTTAACATATGTATTAAGGCAATGAGGCAATGCATAGAGGAAGGAAAATAGTCATATGGTAAGTGTAACTTAGCACACATTCATCTAAAACAATATGATGACCAAATCAAGGATAAAGTGATTGAGCTTCAGACAGTCACAAACAACTTTTTGAAGTTGAATCAAAAAATAGACACCATTGAGCCTATAGTATAGTTACCTCATGATAATATAAGGGAATTACAAGAGGAGAAGGAAAAAAAAACCCTAAAAAGGTTCACTCTTTTCAATGCATATTTATTCCCTCAGATAACATTAATGGAAAACCAATTGAAAGAGTGCTTATATACAAAATCTTCATATGACAAGTTTGTGGCTATAGACTTGAGTGCAGAAGAATTGGCAACATATGCTCTATGTTCCCTTATTCGTGTATCCAATAATGTGAAGGATAGTTGGAAGAAACAATTTGAGCAGTTAAAGATAAATTTTAGTGATTGTCTTTCCAAATTTTGACATGCAACAAATAGATTTTGATAGTTTTTGACACCTTTGTCATTAATGTCAAAGGGAGAGAAGAAATGGAAAATTGTATTGTAAAAGAATTGTAATATGTATGTAAGGGGGAGGAATAATTTGTAATAGGAAGTGATAAGAAATGTAATCTTTCATGAACATGAATACAAATGTCTTTAATGTTTTATGTTATGATTATTTGTTTTGATTGGCATGACAACATGTTTGGAACTTAGCCAATTTTGCCAAAATGTTCCCATCAATGCCAAAGTGGTAGATTTTTGGCAATATTTCCAATTAATTAGATAAATTAATTCATGGTTGTCATTTATGGCAACATATTTGTTTTGCAGATTAACCTTATTCAATTACAAAAGAAAATTGTATAAGTATCAGATAATGTTACAGTAACATGACAATTTTGATGATAATAGAATATTCCCTTGGAATATTCTCTTGTACAATTGACCAAATATGAAAGACATCATAAGGATGAAATATACCAATGTACATGTCCATACAATCAACCAAACTCAAGTTTTGATGAAAATAGTGATGTAGTACTGACACAGTGTAGAACAAAGCATATCAGTAGAATATGGTTAACAATTTGAGTTATCATTTTAAGTTATATTTTCCTATTGAGCTAACTCTAATAATGTTATATGAGTTGACTAAAGAATAATTCACTAAGATGTTCCATGTAAGTAAAGTATTTTATTTGCAAAGTTAAAAGGTGTTGTGTGAAAAATGTGAATTATGAGTTGTGAAAGTGAAAAATGAATGATTCAATAATGCAAAGTCGATATGATCTTGTGAAATAAGAGTAACAATTGAATGTGACACTTTGATATGTGATGCAAAGATCTAATGCTAAATAATATGTGTGTAGCCACTATTGTGTGAAGAATCATCAATTAGAAGGTTTGTGAAGTACAACAAACAAGTCAATATCATATGTATACTCATTTCTTGAAGAACTTATTCTATAGTTAAATGTTAGGGAAGTCGGCTCTTCTTGCACACATTTTTATATGATCCACCAACTCCTAATAGGGTTAAAGCAACTCATATTAGGGTTGAGGCTTGTAACAAGGCCTAGTCTCCTAATAGGGACTTGAGACACTATACATGCTTCATAGTCTCCTAACAAGGTCAATATCCTTAATTGGATCCTTATATATAGTGAATAATCTTGTGGGTTCCATCCCCATTGGGGTTTTCCCTTGGCCAGGGTTTCCCTTGTTAAAAAAAATGGTGTTATGATCTCTCTTTGTGTATGGTTCTTTACATTGCCTAACACTATTGGTTTATTTTATTATGCACATCATAAATTGATTAATAATATTTAGTTGTGGGTTAAAAGATTTAAAATAATGATTCTCCCCCCCCCCCTTTAGTATTTTCTATTTCTAATAGATCAAGTCATGGTTCATTTGAGAAAGGAGAATTTTTTAGTGGGTACATATAATAAGCTAAAGATGAAGAAGTTTGGACTGTGCAAGATAGTAAAAAGGCATGATTTTGGAAATGCATATAAAGTGGAGTTTCCTACTAAATTGAATATTTCACTAGTATTTAATATTTCAAATTTGATAGAGTATTATGAAGGAGGTGATGGAGATGAAGTTGTCAAAGCATAGTTGATTATTCTAGTAGCTAGTTCAACTACACAATAGATTGAGGAGATACTAGATAGTTGTATTGGCAAAAGTACTAGAAACAAAAATTATGAGGAATATCTAGTCAAATGGAAGGGGAGGCCAGTTGAGGATTCATCATGGCTAGCAAAGAAGGAGGCTAACCATCTTGGTTTTTCTCTGAACACCTAAGAAGTCATAGGGTCACTTCTCAAATTACCTTGGGTGTTTGATGCAAGAGCATCCTTGGTGTAAGGGCAATCTTGCATCACCCAAAAATATTTTATTTTTAGTCATTTCTATTTTAATAATGACTAGTAGACAGGGTGGTTACTATTAATGGGAATGTGCTATTTTTAGTAATTTTTTTATATGAGCTCGAAATGTTCTCATCTTCTATATGAAGGTTCATTTTGAAGACATAAGCCTACCAAAAAAATGTCAATTGTAAAAACTCTTCAGGCTTACTGTTGGAGGCCTTAGAGTGCCTGAACGAGGTTCGAAAGCTCAATGGAAAGGTGCTAGCACCATTCCAAGCCTAAAGATTAGGAGTTGGCATTTTTGAAAAGTGGTTATAATAGCCAATCAGAGTAATGGTTCATGAGTTATGGCTTTCTGAAGTTGGGCTACCCGAAACTTCTAATATAACCATCAAGGATGTATTTGGCCAACTCTAAATGTTTTGTTAGGGTCTGTCGGCCCTAGTTATTAAGTTTGAGCAACTAGAATCATCCTACATGGCATAAAACTACCTATTTAAGAAAGGCTCAAACATTGTCTAGAACAGCTTGGGGTGATAGTTCATAGCTTGTCTTGCAGATTATTGTAGTAAAGGCACTCATGCGGGTTAACATATTGTACCTATGAATTTTGTAACTTTCCAAATTTGTGATGTAAATAAAAATTCCATATTTTATTTTTGCATTTTCAATTTTGTTTTTGTTTCTGTTATGAGTTTATGGTATTATGGGGAGCACTTTGCATCATATTATCAAATTCGACATAGCTTAGGAAAGAGTAAATCTCCAACATCACCTGATTATGTTCTTTCTTTTTCTTTATATCTTTAGTGGTTAGGGCGATAAATGGATCAGCATGTTCAACTGTAATGGTAGATTGTGCATGATCTCTAAGTTCTCCTAGGTGTACCTTTGTCGAACTTTGCAATGTATGAAAGTTATCTCTATTGAGCTTGGACACATCCCTTTTTGACATTTTGATCTTTGTACTTCTAGTACCTTCAATCTAGTCCTCTTAAGTAGATGACTCAAATAAAAATTGTTAGAATTCTTTAGAATAACTTATAGGGGAGTGAATCAGTTATTCAAGGTCCATATGTACAAATAAAACTTTTCTTAGCTTAGTGAACCCATAAAACATTCATATTCATGCATGCACCCATATGAATATTTATTTAACTTAAAACTTGTAGGTTGCTATCAAATCAATTTGCAAAAATATAAAGTATGAAACATAAAAGATTCATCAACACATTTGACACAATGATTTAATGTGGAAACCCAATTTGGGAAAAACCACTAGTAACATGCTACTCCTTTTCACTCTTTTTAAGTGATGTCCTATAATAGGCCAACCTTGTTAAAGGTTATAATACACACTATTAAATGTGACCTAGTTAAGGGATTTCAATCACGTAGTTAGAAGTGAGCCTTGTTAGAGGACATTAGGCCATTCACTTGGAATGCCACCATATTAAAGGATTTACTTATGACTATTAGGACAACCTTAATCCAAAGGATTTACCCTAGACTAATACAATTGTTAGAAAGTAATAGTAGAGCTTTGGTTTGATACAACTTACAATTTCTCTTGTACATTACATATCTCTATTTGGTCCTCCATTCTTCTTAGCTTTCGCTCATTCCATCTCTAAGAGCTTTTTCACCCTTCAAGCATTCATCTCCTTAAGCCTTCTTGCTTAGATTTTCATTGCAAATTCTTCTCTTGGGTCACTTGATGAAGCAAAACCCTTAATTCCTCCTTCTCTTTGGGTTCGCGCATATAACAACCTTGCTTTAGGATGAACCGTTACAATTAATAGGAAAATTAAGATATTTTTCTGCTCATTCTCCATCATCCAAATTTGGATTTAGATGGGTTAGGTAGGATACAATGTATCTACCCCATATTTCATATCTATCTTAGAAACTTCTCCTAGAATCCATTTGAATTTTCCTTAAAAATGGTTTACATCAAATTCTATACTACTAGCTCATCAACCTTATCTTCCTTCTAGTTCACAAGTTTGAAGAAAATAAACTTGTTGGCTTACATTTGGTCAATCTTTAATCTTTAACATAATGTAGCAATTCGGCATTATCAACCTTCGGATGCTTAGCACATACTACATTGCTCGACATCAATTGTGTAATCACTTGACATCAACTATACTTTCCTGGACATCAACTATCTTGCTAGACATACACTATAATTTTCTTTTAGTTAGCTCCAACTAACTTTCTACTCAGCTTGTACTAACTTTTCTCAGCACCTACTATCCACTCAGTCAAGCTTGGTAGACAAAGTTTGTTTAACTTGTTCTTCTAAGATTTCTTAGTGTAGCCAACATTTGTGACCTTAAGTAGATCATCAATACATCATGTCATAACTATCTTAATTGATCCTTGTACTTCATTACCTAATCATAACTCAACCTTTCCTCTAGGTTCTTTTGTTACATCTTATTGATCAAAACCTCCTCATCAATCAACTAAGTGATAGTACTTGAATCTTATAAGCAGTTGTCTTACCAGAACATAGTAGGTTTGACATTAGTGACGAAATAATGATTGAAACACATAACAATCTCCCTCGTCTCTTTCAATGATCTCTTCAATCAGATTTTAAAAACTTAGTGGTTCTCCCAAGAAAATGCTTTGATGAAGAGATGATGATTTCCTTTTAGGGGATCAAAGTATTGAAATAGGATAAGTCAAGATCGATAAGCTAACTTTGTAATACCCCGCCAAGGAATCCAAAGAATTTCACTAAGTTTGCCAAACAATTTTTTTTTTTTTTTTTAAAACATGAAAGTAAAACCATACACAACACTTGCAGAAGCAATAGTAACAATTCATCTGAAAGTAAACATAACATAACAGATTACATTCTTTAGAGATCCCTTAACGTTGAATTATGTCTAACCATAACTATCCTTCTAACATCACATCCATGATACATCGAATGTTCTTAAACAATATACAAGTGTACATTTTAGATTGCTCAATCATCCACTATAATGACATATGGTATGTAAAGCTTAAAAGAATAAACATCCATGTAAATAAATTATATCATCATCCAATATTAATCCATGATGCAATAGCATAATGAAACCATAACCATACATGATACATCATCATCATAAAGATATAAGCATCCATCATAAAAGATAACCATATATCACAAACATAACTAACTAAGTGCACGGTTCCTCCCAACCATAAATAGCATCATTAGACCATCATGGATCCTAGCCATCCCTCCATGCGTAACATTCCAAAGCACCGAAGAGATCATCGATATAAACATAGTAGGAATGTCACTCCTAAAAACATCCTACTAACATGCAAAGTAAAGCATAAGACAACATCATCTAACATATGCAAATCATCAATTCAAGAAACATACCAATAAATACATCCATCATTAGGTATATCATCAACCATAATGATCCAAGAATAGAATGAAGATAAATACCAACCAAGAATACTCCACCCACGGTGTCTCAATGGATCTCAAATGATAAGAGTGGAAATACACTACCACCCAACCGCGTGGTACCTAAGTGGTCCACTCCCACCGTGCTGAGGAGATAATATCAAGTCCTAAACAGGATATCAATCCACAAAGCATAAATCTCTATGAGTCCAAGAATCCTAAAAGTATACTAACTCAAAGGTTCCGTCATACAAAACCAACATCTAATTCCCAGAGGCACAACAATGACATGTAGGAAACCTACTCTGCAAGTGGGAAAGTGTCATCGCATTTATCTTGTACAAGTTACCTTGGCAGTTAGCTAAACTCCATGGGTCCATACAGATCTCATGCGGCCACTAGTATCCTCTCATATTGACGAGGCATACTATGGAATGCAAGGTTGCAACCATGCGTCTCACTACTCCCATCCTAGCCTGTACAAGCACTCAAGGCATGGGCGAGAAAATCCAAAACAATTATCTTTTTAGGTTCATTTAATCCCCATTTAGTGTGTAAATGTTATCACTTATTAACCAAACTTACAATGAGTTACCCTGGCAGTCACTTAGGGCCCCAGCCCCCATTGCAAGCCACTTCCCGACACTACAAGTAGATTACCTACGCTAATGCTCATGGAATCATAAATCACCACAGTCCTGTACAAGCGACTGTAAAGAAAATCCAAAAGATATTCCATAAAAAGAATCATCAAATATCCATGATAAAAGCATCAAATATCCAAGATAAGAATCATCAAATAACCAAGATAAGAATCATCAAAATCTCCATGAGCAACATCCATAGAAAATCATGACCACAACAGTTCTCTATTGGAAATCGAAGGCATCACTGATAATCATAAGTATCCATTGGTTCTCAATAACCAAAATATATCATCACATCCATTGGTTCTCAACAAGAAACCAAGAATATCTCAAAATCATACTGATCGAAGACTCCAAAATGGTT
The DNA here is from genome assembly GCA_028749045.1 of Cupressus sempervirens. Taxonomy (NCBI): domain Eukaryota; kingdom Viridiplantae; phylum Streptophyta; class Pinopsida; order Cupressales; family Cupressaceae; genus Cupressus; species Cupressus sempervirens. The sequence continues at coordinate 740,685,363 of CM053791.1, read as the reverse complement.
GAGTCAAAGCATGTCACAACATGACATCATCAAGAAATACATCCACATATCAGTCCCATCATGGCGACTAGAATATAATCCAAGGATAACTGATCGATGACTCAAAAATGATTAGCTCAAGTATTTCATACACATACATCTCAGCTTCACACATGAAGACTGATGAAAAAATAAAAACATATCATAGAGCATATGATCACATAAAAAGATCAACATGCCAACACATCTCATAACCCCCGAGCCTCTGGTAACAACCTAGGACTGGTCATCACTAGTTAACCCAAAACCCAAAACAAGAAGCATATAGAATACATGATGCAAACACATGTTTTGGTTTTGCTATAATCTCATAGTTGAGTTAAGTGTACAGCTTCGATTTTCATTTCAAGTATACTTCAAATGTCTAAGTTTCATCATTGACCTACAAGTCAACCCATTTGTTCCCCGATAGCATTATCCTTCCAATATTAAGAATTACATTCTAAGAATAAGTTAAGGATAAACATTTACTGATTATCATTGACCTTTGATTAACTTGTTCTCTTTATTTAACTAAGATCCATATTCAAATTGATCAACTCTTCTTATTGTTACTTCAACTTTTCTCATAAAACAAGGATCATTAATCGCTAAATTATAAGAGAACCAAATTATCATTCTTCAAATAAGATATCTTAACTTAATTAGAATAATTAAATCCATCAATTAACATAGGCACACCATCTATGACCTATTATCATTCTAATAATTCTTAATTAAGACTTAATTAAATAATATTAAAACTTAAGCCTTTAATTCAATCGTTATCATCATTGACAATCTTATAATCTCTAGAATCATAATTCAAGTCATAAGACTTATCAACTTCAATATAGATAATTTACAATCTCTCTACAAGATTTATATCAATTAAATCTCCATTACATAACTTAATTATTAATTAAATCCAATTAGCTTTAGTTAATTGACTTAATTAATAAATTCACAACCAAACCATCAAACCAATGATTATTAGTTGACTAACAATAGTTTGTACATCAAAGTCAACCTCAATCCAATACACAAATATTAATATTTTAATAATAATAATATTAACAAGTTATTTTGGAAATCTTATCCATAATGACTACATTCATCTTGATAATTATTTCAAGTTAAAACTCTATCGCATATAATTATATTGACAACTCAATGAACATTAATCAATTATAATCCAAATCCAAAGATTATTATCTTTTATGAAACTTCAATCATTTATCTCTACTCGATTAAATCTAATCGAATTAATTGATAATTAATTAAACTCATCAAAATTATTGACGTCCAAATTAATAGTAACTTGTTAATCATGAATAACGAATTATATTAAAGGTGACTAGTATTTCCATATTCTACATTATAAATAATAGCATCTTAATGAAAACCTAAATATAGATTGGGTCATTTAAGCTGATAATCCCGCCTTGACCTAAATCAATTCTCCAGAGGCAAGCTTCTTATTAACCCAAGTATGTACTTCACAATTTCCACCCAATTCCATATTTAGCTTCAATTAAACTTGTCTAAAGGTTCAAATAGAATACTCAATTCTTCCTTTGCAAATAACTTAATTTATTAATTATTTTACAATTAATAATATGACAACTCAAAGAATATCTCTCAATATCATTATCTAATATTTGCTATAACCCTATCATCTCATATCCCCTGAGATTGTCTAAATCAATTGTTATAACTTATTGCTATACTTCAATTATTACAAATCTCAATTTGAGTTAAAATGAATTACTTAATACTTGTACTAGCTTTACTTATCATTTATTAATAATTGCTAACCTTAACAATTATCAATAAATAATAATCCCATTAATAATCTCAATACTTAAATCAGATTCATCGTTCATTCAATGAATATCAAATAAACGTTAATATCTCTAGAAGAATAATATATAGTTTTCTCAAATTTCCATTCAATTCTCCCATCTTTCTCATTTAAATTCTATTAAACCATTAAATTTATATCACGAGACTTAAAATATTATAAGATGATTAACTTTGTTAATATTAAAATTTCATTTATAATAAATATAATACATATATAATAATTGTTGAATATCAATATATATATCACACAACACATGAAATATCATAAATTAAGGAATGCCTAAATGTTTCAAACCCAAAACGATGGCAATATTTATAATCCACTGGCATGTACTCATGTGAGACCTGCGGGTCGCGGGTACCCTACGGATCGTAGGTACACTGCGATCACGCAGGTACTCTGCGATCCTCGCAGTCCTGCCACGTACCGCAGTCGAGATTAATAAGGATGGGGGGTGTGGTCGGGGTAAAGCCCGGCCACCCCAATAAATATATTTTAAAAAAAAAATGTTTCCAAACAACATTTGCATTATATGCAAAATTTGGATTTTGTAAATAAAGTTTACTCATTTCGACTTACACGAATATATATACATATATATATATATATATATGTATATACGTACATGTATGTATGTATATATATATATATATATATATATATATATATATATATATATATATATATGTACATGTATGTATATATATATATATATATATATACACACACACACACACAATTTGCTATCAATTATTACTGCATATATACATATAATTATTTATATGCAGATTTATAAAGGAAAAATATATACTCAAATCTAGACGCTTAAACAAGAATTCTTCCCTTTAAATAATTGTTTTCTAAATATATCCATTAATTCATCCAATGGGTTTAACTATAAATTTGAATCACCTTCCTCAATTTGATTCTATTTTGAACCCAAACCCGTTTAGATCTAATGTCTCTTTAATTGGATCTAGGGTTTTCTAATGTCTTCTTCTCAAATAAATACATATCTAGATTCCAATTTAATTGTAGATTCTAACACAAGAGTATTTAGACACATAAAATAGACATGAAGACAAGAAGAGAAATGGTGCAAAGAGAAATATGCGATTATCACGAGTGCACCTGGACACTGATGCTAATCCATCATGCCTCAGAAGTCCATAGAAACCCCTTCCTTTTTCCATCATTCGCAATTCCTCCAAGATCCAAGCCAACCAAAAACCTCATAGAGCTTGTAGAAAATATATGAGCATATGAACTTCTCCAATGCATGTAAGCTTTGAAGCTTCCATTTTAGCTTGAAGCTTGTAGTTTCCAATAAGCTTCCATAAGGCTTCTACTCAACTTGTCCAAACACACTAGGAGAGCCTCAATTTAAAGGCCTCTAAGATGCATCTAGAGTGTCTCTAGAGACAACTAGAAGATAAGCATGACAACCAAGCATGGGTCTTCTCCAACCTTCTAGATAAGTCTTAAGGTTGTAGACACCATGTGCTCAAATAAAAATGCTAACTTCTAAGTGTAGACAACTTATGCATTCTTAGAGTGCAAACTCCAGTGTTGTCTACATGACAACTCTCGAGAATTTGCCAACTCCTATGTGAGCAAATATAAAAATAATGCACATTAATTAATATAATATTTAATTTACTCTTTCCAATTTAATTTATTTATTTATTAAATCTCATGCACTAACTTTAATAATTCCACTTTTCAATCTTAATATATTTATATTTTAATTACATGAGATTTAGAATCTTTTAATAATTTAAATATTTTTTCCACTTTTAAATTTCATTTTCCAAAACTTAATTGCTAAAATATTTATTAGGTTTAACAATAATATTATTTAGTCATTTATTTAAAAATGAACTCCAAATATATTATTATTAAAATAAATATTGTCACATTCCAAATTTAAACTTTAACTTTCTATTTTCAAATTTAATTATTTTATTTAATTAATTTCCCAATTAATTAAATAAAATAAATATTAAAATTTCATATTAATTTTCCATTAAATTAAACCATTAATTAAATCTTTTAATTAGGCTTAATGAATAGAAAATACATCAAAGACTCACAAGGTAAAAATATGAAAACCCATCATAGCCAAAATACATACAAAATCAAACTAAGGGCTAATATCATGAATTACGTCATCCAACGTATTCAGAGGGTACTCAACTTAGATACTTGTCCTAATTTTCCAATTAGAACAAATGGCTTAAGGGGTTGGGATTTGGACTTGAGAATTTATCTCCCCTCTCTTATCATTGAGATAGTGTGATAAGGTACGCTCATCCTAGCAATTTAGGGAAGTCGATACCTAGTACCTGCAACCTACATAAAAACCACGCATGTACAAGCACAATATATACTAAACTAAACAGGCAATGGCAGGAAGTGGTGCATCGTGTAGATCTCGATTAGCAGGTGACTACGACTCCCTTCCTTAACCACATCAGACATGCCATACAAAAGTAAACACGCAAAGAAAGCACGCACACCATACACATGCAAGTATGGGGTAAGTATCCATAATAAAACACATATGATAATAAATCATCTTACTAATCATCATTGATAACTGAAATCAATGTAATAATCATCATGCATACATGAAATATAAAGTCTAAGTAATCTCATCACATAATAAACTAAATCCATAGCACAATATCTGATAATCTCAAAAGAATGCTGCTAACCATCAACATAAAACTAGCTCTAAAAGAGTTCAACAATGTTAGCAAAAATGCGAACTAGGGGCAGGCATTACAAACTTGGTGATGATCGTGTTCTACATGTTTGGGTAAGGTGAAAAGGTACAAGAGTATGCTCTTTCCCCTTGTGGGAAATCAAAAACTTGGACCCCTAGATCCAAACCACCAGTCTGGGTCAACCTTTAGAGGGCCTACCAGAGAAATCCAACCTTTGGGAACAACCCAAGTGAGCAGACTCCTTTTGTAGAGATTCTGACTCACAATAATAAAGAAGCTTTGTTGAGAGAAAGACTCCAAAGCCATGTTAATTCCCTCTTCTTCATTTTGATATTGCATATCAAGAAGAGGCTTTCTATACTGTACTAGTTGGCACCGGCCCTAGTCTTTCTAGTGAAGTGTGTGCACTTATAGATGCTGGTGTGGGCTGCTAGCATCAACTTCATTCAGAAAGCTGCTAGGGGTTAATATGAATAGAAGCCAAGTATAAAGCTCTTAGTGAGTTGCATAAAGGGGGCATAATTTTATGCAAGGAGGGGGAAGAATCTTTCTTGTAGATACTCATCATAGGTATGTACCTAGATTTTTGAAGGTGGTATAAATGTGTGTCCCTTGCCACAAGGGTGTTCATTTAGTGTATATGTTATTGAGTCCTTGGACTACACCAAAAATATGGGTGCTCTCTAGTGGGGTGACATGGCTATATAATGTGAATGCATGTGCATAAGTTGTAAGACAAAGGTTTTGCTTCCTCTACAATTTTTTGTTATAGGGATAAAGAATGTCCTTTTCAAGTCTTTTAACTTGTCCAAATTCATCAAACAAATAAAAGGTCAAGATTCAAAGACGTTGTCCCTCCAAGTTGCTTTGTCTTCTATTGGATTGTTTACAACTACTACTTTATTTCCATATCTGAAAAAAAAAATCTACTTAAAAACCAAAATGATGTCCCGAAACCTAGAAACTATGCTATTATCTACATGAAACTTGTAAACACAATCAATCTTCTGTTCAGAACTATTGAAACCATTGAAAATATCTTTTCTTTTTGTCAAAATTGTTGATCTATCCCTTTTCTTGCACCTATTTCTACAAATTTTCATGTGAGAAAAATCCTTGTCATTACTTTGTCATGGGGTTCTTTGCAATTCCTCACATGACTGTCGACGAATCTTCACATGAGATTTTTCAATACATTGTATACGGATGCCAAATTATTTTTTTATTCAAAATATCAAATCCTCATGCAGCTCTATAGAAGTCCTCGTGTGAGAAAATTGTTCAAAATTTGTTCTGAAACTTTTCTTGGTTCACTATGCTTTCTCCTGCAGTTCTCTGTGAATCCTCATGTAGGGTCTTGTCCTAAAACTATCAAACTATTATGTCAGAGTTATCTATGGTCCAAGTCTGATTTGTTTTTACAACATTTGATCAATTCTCTATCTGTAAATAGTATCAAATAGTGACTTCTTTCTTAGTCCACAACTTGCGATCTACACATGAACTAGTCTCCGCATTTAGTTATCTTATTCTATCCTTTTGTGTTTGTCATACTTGGTGAGCTAAAAGTACAAAGTTGTGTCACCTTTCAGGCTGACTTATCAGAAGGACTAATTTGAATATTTCTATCTAAAATCCATTTTTTTTCAAACATATCATCTTGATAAGTTTATTGTAGCTAAGTTATATATGGTCTCACAATTTTCCAATTGGAAATATCTATTAAATGCATGTTTTATACTAGTTAGTATCCAATTACTAAAGAAATAAAAAATTTTCAAAAGCCTGATGTTTCAATAACTATTACTATTTTTTATGATGTTTTCTTAATAACATATAAACACCATTTTGTAGAGCTCAAAGTCAAGAATATTCATGTATAGAGCTCATAGTATTTTAATTAGATATATATATTGTAATTATAAAATTCTACAAGTATGTATTTTAACACTTGAAAAGATGTCAATTTTGAGATTTTTTTTTTATGAAATTACATTAAAAAAATTAAAATCATATGATGTTCTAGAGTAGAGAGTCCTCCTTTGGAATCTATAAATTTTCTTTTGGTTGGAATAGATTTATATTGAAAAATGTGGTGGGAGATGAAAACTATCTATTTGAATCATTATAAAAGAGAAAATATAAGTTTAAGTCAATTTTTATTTTTGATTGTTCTAGCTACATATGTTATCTATAAAATAATATAAGATCAAAGGGAAATAAGTTTATTTCTATATAGTTTTGTGGTGGGAACTAGACCCCTAGTTTTTAGCATTTTTCAGCAACTAAAAAGTTATCTTTAAAAAATAGAAAAATATATCATTTCTTATTCAAAAGAATTATTAAAAATTATAATCCTAAACTTCATCCATTTCTACACATTTTATTATTTTACTTCGTTTTCAAATTCTAAATAATAATATTAGTTTTATGTCATTGAAGATGAATAGTTATACATTTGTTAGCCTTTTCCTTTGTAAAAGGGTGACACAAGTTTGTGCTTTTACCCTAACATGTCATGATAGTCATAACTTTTGGCTATCCTAGCCATTATTTAGCTAACTCATACCTAAGTATACAACACTCTTATCTCAGTTTGAGGCTATGTTCTCTTGTGATCTAGAGGCTTTTGCTTTTCATCATTTTCTATGACTATTGCAACTTGTTGGAAATAATTAAGACTAGCTAGGTTACTAAGAGGGGAGGAGTGAATTAGTAACCTCAATTTTTTTAATCAAATTCAACACTTAATCAACATAATTCATTCACCATTAATTGATTTAATCTATTGCATGCATGAGAAATTGAAAGATAAAAATTCATAGCACATGAACACAATATTTGGTGACCCAAAAACCTTCCAAATAGAAAGTAAAAATGGGGTGGGGATGATACTCACAAAACTCCAATACTGTAGTATAAAGTTGGCCTATTAAGGCTTACAATAATCACTTTTGATGATCTACCTTGTTAGGAGCAATTAGGACTGCTAGGTCCACCTTTTTAGAGGTTTTACAAACATATAATGAAGTATGCACTCTGTTAAGAGATTTAAGAAAAAGATTGTTAAGTCTACTCTGTTAAAGGATTTAAATCCGATTCACCTATTAGAATGAAACAATAGATCTAACTTACAACTTGATTACTAATTAGATCCTTGAAATATTGATAACCTCTTATGATAGATGTAACTTGACTGCTTCTTATTGACCTTTTTGAATACTCTACTCTACTATTGATTTGCATTCACTCTTCTCAAAACATTACTTTTTATCATATTGAAGAATGATATAATACATTACAGATATACCATCCCAATTCTCATATTTACAAGGTTAGCCAAAACACAAGGTAACACAATTATTATTGAGTCAGCCAAAATGTAGAAACTTAGGTTCTAAATAGCTGACTTGGTGACCTTTTGATACTCAACATCCATTGCATTACATAGCATCATCATGCATTAAGTAGAAGTAGAAGCTCAATCCATACTAGTCACTCAATTTACCTTCAAACCTTGTGAAGACTTGGTAGATATAGAATAACTTGATAAGAACTAAATACTATGTTTACCTTGCTTGTACTCGGTAAACACTGCTCATCCCATCACTTGGTAGACACTAGCTTCACATCACAATAACTGATGACTAAGTAAATTCTCCAAAGCTTGATAACCACTAACTACATGGTGATGACTGCTAGACTACACACTATCTGTTTTCACTCAGTAGCTTCTAGAATGGTCAGTGTGAACTAGTGAATTGTTGAACTTTCTTGGGAACCACTCAATGCTCAAAAAATACTAGAGACTGAGTGATGAACTCAGTAACCATACAAAATTATGAATAAGTGTTGTCACTAATGATAAAACATAACTTAATGCCAACAATCTCCACCTTTGTCATTAGTGACAAAAACACTTATTAGCCAAAAATATATGTACAATGACATGCTAATTTTTTATTTTTCAAAACTTGTCTTTGTGATTCTATTGTATATGCATTTGCACATATCTCCCCCATATAGTGTACATATTATATAAGGCATAGTACCATACTATATATACAAGTGTCTCTTTATTATTATGTACTATACATATGTTTCTCCACAAATATCTCTTTCTCTCCTCCTTTTTGACAATAATGCCAAACATTTATTCACACCATACTTATATAGAGACACTAAAATGTGAGAGAAACTTAGAGTGTACCTTAAGAATAAGAGATAATGTCTTATCCCAGTTCTCTTACAAAATTTTGCAAGTGTGAAGTGCCACTTGAACTTCTGCTAAAAGTTCAATCATATGGTCTGCAATTGAAAAATTGTTATCATGAATCAATGTTTTTGAATATGCAATATGTTTCTTCATTGCATCCATGATTGGCAGGATCATTTTTTGGATGTCTATTAATGTAGACCTAATAATTGCTTCCTCTCTTAACAATTCTACCTGCATATCTAATAAAAATATTACCTTTATGTGATGTGCAGAGCTGGAGCTAGGGTCAAGCTACAACTTTTGGGCACTACCCTTCAGATCCTTATCAATTTTATTTAGTTTTTCCTTTATTTCCTTAGTGTACTTGGTAACATCACAAAGTTTGGGAAAAGGAGATGTTACATTTGTAAAATAATTTTTAAGATTACTCAAAATTGAGGATAGCTCTACAGTATTAATGGCAATGTGCTCAAGTACTTTATTGTCAAACTTTTTCTCTACCTTTTCAATCAACTTGTCTTGACCTGTAGAGTCCTCATTGAATTTATTTACTACTTCCTCTAACTATAGCAAAATATTCTAAGATGAATCAACATCTACTCTTATGGCTTCTATCAAAATTATTTTTGCACTCTACTTTATCTTGAATTCTCCATCCCTTTCCTCTTTGAATTGCTTCTGTCTAGCTTTCTATTCTAGAAGTTGGCTAACCAATCTCATTTGTTCCATGGTAGCATTGTCAAGATCCAACTTAGGAATTTTAATCTATTTTTCCTATTGAAAATGATTGAAAAGATCATGAGGAAAGTTGTTGGAATGATATATGGAAATTGTAAAGAATGTTCTCAATCATTGTTTTGTCATTGATGTCAAACTTGCTATTTGTAGGAATGACAATTGCTTTAGTGATCCAAATACTATCAATTAGTTGATTGAAAAGGAGGAGGAAATCAATAAGATATAACTAGTACACCAAGAGAAAGGTTGAAGTTCTGATGTTGTAATGAAGTACAAGGATCAGTCAAGCCATTGATGAAATAAGTGTGTTGATGACATACTATAACACATAGAGAATGGGCACACAAAAACATATCAAAGATGTAAGTTTTTAGCTAAGACATCTGTAAAACCTAATTAAAGTTCATTAGAGAGAAGGAGCCGAGCAAGCTAGTAGGAGCCGAGCAAATTCCTAGTTGAAGCCGAGCAAGATCAATATCAAGTACTGACTAAACTTCAGATGCCGAATGATATCAAGTGCCAAGTAAACTTCAAGTACTGAGTGATATCAAGTACCGAGTAAACTTCAGATGCCGAGTGATATCAAGTGCTGAGTAAACTTCAGATGTCAAGTGATATCAACTGCCGAGTAAACTTCAGATGTTGAATGATATCAAGTGCCGAGTAAACTTCAACTACCGAGTGATATCAAGTGTTGAGTAAACTTCAAGTGCTGAGTGATACAAGTGCCAATTAGATATAGGTGTCGAGAAACACATAGATGCCGAGCACCAGTAAAACCAATGGTGCCGAGTAACACAGAGATGTCGAGCACCAGTAAAACCAATAGTGTTGAGTAACACAGAGATGCTAAGCAACAGTAAAACTGATAGTGCCGAGTAACATAGAGATGTCGAGCACCAGTAATAACTATAATGTCGAGTTGCTACATTATTTTAAAAATCAAAGATTGGCCAAATCTAAGCCGACAAGGTTGTTATCTAGAAGTTTGTGAATTAAATGGAAGATAAGAGTGATGAGTTGGTGGCATAGAACACCATGTAAAATGTTTTTAAGGATACAACTAATGAAGTTTCTAGATGAGAACAAGATATGATGTAGATAAATTGTATCCTACCTAATCCATTTTGAAACCCTAAAATTGGAGAAGGAGAATTGAGTGGCAAAGGAAAAATCAGATTTCTATTTAAGGAGATATAAGTTCATAAAGAAGAAATAGAGAGAGGCGATCAAGCATGAAAGCATAAAATGCTGAAGGAGGTTCTAAGGAGGAGAGAGAGCACAGTTACTCTATTTCAATAAGAAGACACCAGATATGGATGCATTGGCATGATGAGTAAGAAGACTCAAGGAGATAGAGCTTGATAAGAAGACAAGCAATCAGAGCTAAAGTGATTGAAGCCAAGCATAAGGATTGAACTGAAAGTGTGATCTGAAATCTGCAAAGTATGTTGTAAGTTATATCAGATCAAAAGGCCATTATTGTTACTTTTAAGCAATTGTAATAGTTAGTTTAAATCCTATGGACTTAGGTTGGTTTGATAGCCATGAGATAAATCCTTTAACAGGGTGACATTCCAAGTGAATGTTTTGAAGTCCTTTAATCAGGCCTATTCTTAACAGTTTGGTGAAATCCTCTAACAAGGTCACATTTAACAGTGTGTTGTAAGCCTTTAATAGGGTAGGCTTTTAACAGGGCATCACTTTAGAAGAGTGAGAATCAAGTAGCATGTTACTAGTGGTTTTTTCCAAATTGGGTTTTCATGTAAACCATTGTATCATGTGTTGATCTTGAATGTTTCATGTTTGCATGTCGATTTACTGTAAGTTACTAATATGGTTGATTTAAGTTTGGATGGATGAAAAAGTGTACGGATTTATTAAAAGTGAAAAAAAAGTATTATTAGGGCATTTGGACCTTGAATAACTGATTCACCCCTCCCCCCGTAAGTTATTCTAAAGAATTCTAAGAATTGGTATTAGAGCCGAACTGCTGATTTAGTTTAAAGGAACTATAAGTAGAAAAGATCAAAATGCCTAAGAGAGAAATTCCCAAGGTCAAAAAAGACAACTTTGTTGCATGGAACAGTTTGATGAATCTACATCTTGGATCCATAGGAGATTATGCCCAAAATTAAATTGTCACTAAACATGTAGGTCCAACTGGTACTCTTACCGCAGAAGACATGAAAAAAAAGTAGAAACACAATCAGACAATGCTGGAGATTGCCTCTGCACTCAACTATGCTAAATTTGATGATATCAAAGGATGTGACACTGTATTCAAAATGTGGAAAGCCCTATCAGACATCTATGGAGGAGATCAGAATGTACAAAGAGAAAAAAGAGAAATTCTCAGAGGAAAGTTTGATGATATGAAAATGGAGGAAAATGGGAATGATGCTCAGTATGGCGCAAGAATAAAAGAAGTGGTAAGTGCAATAAGATGCTTAAGTGGTCAACTGGATGAAGATACTATTAATAGTAAGTTCTTAAGAACCTTGCTCCCTATCTATGCTATTAGAGTATTAGCAATAAAAAGACTAAGATGTATACTAGGAAACAATCTAAATTTTGAAGGTATAATAGGTAGAATCACTGCATTTGAGTTATCTAATTTTGACAACTACAGACCAAAGAATGCTGAATCTGTATTTAAGGTGAAGTTATCATTAAAATATGTTGAACAGGTGAAATCAAAGAAAGGAAGAAAAATGAAGTATGTATCTAGTGACAGTAGCACTGATGAGGAAGATGTGGAACAATTGGAAGCATTTCTTGCTAGAAGATTTCACAGAGGTAAAGGAAAATACAAAGGTAAGATGCCTATCATTTGTTTCAATTGCAATGAAGTAGGTCATATTGCTGCCAGGTGTCCACAGAAAAAGGATTACAAGGAAGGAAACAAAAACAAATTTAGAAGAGATGATGACAAGAGACATTACAAAGAAAAAGGTAAGAAATGTTATATTGTTGAAGAAAATTATGATGACAATGATGATGAAGTTGTTTATGTAGCCATGAAGGATCAATCTAATGAAGAAGAGCCCACATCACTGGTAACATGTATGAACAAGAATGGCAAGTGGATCATAGACAGTGGATGCTCACATCACATGACAGGAGACAAAAGTAAGTTTGTTAATTTTACTCATTATGATGGAAATAGTGTTAGATTTGGTAATGATGCTCCATGTCAAATCAAAGGAAAAGGTTCCATTAAAATCATAGAAAAAATTTCATGTGATAATGCATACTATGTTGAAGGATTAAACTACAATTTGTTGAGTGTCTCACAGTTAGGCAATATAGGATGCAAAGTAGAATTTGAAAACAAAACTGCAAAAATCTATGATACTGATGGTAAACCGATAGGAAAAGGAGATCAAACAAGGAGTAATCTATTTTACCTTGATATAGATGATGTTTCTTGTTTTATTGCAAAATTTGATGATGAATGGTTGTGGCATAGAAGATTATGTCATGTCAACTTTGACAATCTGGTCAAGATCAGTAAAATGAAGAAAGTTAGAGGTTTACCAAAATTGAAGAAGCCTGATAATATCATGTGCAAACAATGTCAGCTAGGAAAGATGTTAAAGTCAAGTTTCAAAAGAAAAAACTATACATCCAAAGAAGTACTTGAACTAGTTCATACTAACTTATGTGGTCCAATGGAAATACAAAGCTATAGAGGAGATAAATACATAATGTTGTTTGTTGATGACTATTCCAAAATGATGACTGTTATGTTCTTAAAATAAAAATCTGATGCTTTTCAAATGTTTAAGTGGTATGTGGCTAGAGTTGAAAAGGAAACAGAAAAAAGCTTGAAATGCCTAAGATCAGATAGAGGTGGTGAATTCACATCAAATGAATTCGAGATATTTTGTAATGATAAAGGAATCAAAAGAAAAATGTCAGCTCCTAGAACTCCCCCAAAGAATGGAATTGCTGAAAGAAGAAATAGATCTGTGATTGATTGTGCTAGAACATTAATGATGGAAAAGATTGTTGCTCTAAAATACTGGAGAGAAGCTGTAAGTGTAGCTATTCATACACTGAACCGAGTACAAGTCAAGAAAGGCACAAATACAACACTTTTTGAATTATGGTATGGTCACTCACCCAATGTAAAACATTTCAAAGTATTTGGTTGTAAATGTTTTATCCTTAAAGATGCTAGAAATGGAAAATTTGATGCAAAAAGTGATGAAGGTATATTCCTTGGTTATTCCGCTAGAAGTAAGGCATACAAGTGTTTGAATACTAACACTAATAAAATTGTGGAAAGTGCAAATGTAAACTTTGATGAACATACAATAGTCCAAGCTAAAGAACCAAAAAGAATGAATGAATACAGAACTTTTGTGTATTCTTATTAAGGAATGACTGATGAGGATGATGTCAATCAAATTGAAACTCAACAACAAGTTTCAGTTTCAGTCGACTCACGACTAGTGAATGCCAAGCTGTATTCAAAAGCCGAGTTGCAGAATGAAGAAAATGCACAATCTAATTCTGAAGTCAGTACATATGAAAGAGATGTAGAACAACTTGAAAACTTAGTACATAGTGACCCCGAATTAGAAATATGAAACATGGAAACAAGGACAGAACCAAGATTATCCAAATATGTAAAAAGACATCACCCTACTGAATATATAATTGGTGACAAAGATGCAAGACCAATGACAAGGAACAGACTAAGACATGAATCATGTCTAATCAGAAAATATAAACCTAAGATAGTATATGGTGCATTACAAGTTGATGATTGGTACAAAGCTATGGAAGAAGATATTGATCAAATAAAGAAAAACAAAACCTAGAGTCTAGTTTCCAGACCAGTTGACAAGAATGTGATTGGCACCAAGTGGGTATTCAAAAACAAGCTAGATGAGAATGGTGAGATTACTAGAAACAAAGCTAGACTAGTATGCAAGGGTTATGCTCAAGAAGAAGGAATAGACTATGGGAAAACATTTGCCCTTGTTGCTAGAATGGAAGGAGTAAGAACTTTACTTGCATATGCTGCATATAAAGATTTGAAAGTCTATCAGATGGATGTAAAATCTTCTTTTTTAAATGGCATATTAGAAGAAGAAGTCTACATTGAACAACCGAAAGGATTTATTGATGAAAACAACAGGGATATGGTTTGTAAGCTACATAAGGCACTCTATGGTTTGAAAAAAGCACCTAGAGCATGGTATGAAAGACTTCACAAGTATCTAATAGAAATAGGATTTGAAAGAAGTGATGATAACAACAACATGTACATCAAAGAAAAAGAAGGTAAAGACATTATTGTATCTGAAATCTTTGTGGATGACATAGTGTTTGGTGGAAAGGACGTGCTTTGCAAAGGCTTTACTGACAAAATGAAACATGAATTCAAAATGTCTATGTTTGGAGAAATCAAATTATTTGTTGGATTGCAAGTACATCAACTCAAACATGGTATATTTGTGACACAATCAAAGTACATCAAAGAGATTCTTAAAACATTTGGATTAGAGGAGTCCAAATTGGTCAGCACACCAATGGCAATAGGAAATAAGTTATTCAAAAATGATGAATCAGCTTAAGTCAATCAAACAATGTACAGATCCATGATTGGAAAACTATAATATATTGTACATAGTAGACTAGACATAGCATTAGCAGTTGGAATACTGGCTAGATTCTCTGCTAATCCTAAAGAAAATCATCTCATAGCAGTAAAAAGAATAATTAGATATCTTAAAGGAACTGATAACTTTGGTCTATACTATAAAAAGAATGGGAAATTTGAGCTCAATGCATATACAGATGCAGATTGGGGAGGCAACATTGATAATAGAAAAAGCACAAGTGGAGGTGCATTATTTTTAGGCAAAAGGCTAGTTACCTGGACTAGCAAGAAATAAACATGCACATCTCAGTCCACTAGAGAGTCAGAATATGTGGCAGCAACAGTCAATTGCACAAACATTGTGTGGCTCACAAATCTATTGGAAGGAATGAAAGAAGAGGTAACAAAACTTGTGATATTGTATTGTGATAACACAAGTGCTATAAACATATCCAAAAATCCAATAATGCATGCAAAAACCAAGAAAATCACAATCAAGTATCATTATGTTAGAGAACTAGTAGAAGACAAACAAGTGAAGTTGGAATACATTCACACAAAGGAACAAACTGTAGATATCTTCACCAAACCATTTCCAAAAGATGCTTATGAATATCTTAGAGGCAAGTTGGGGGTAATACCCCTAACTCAAGTAGTTTAAAGTAGAAAGGAAGATACCTTACATCACTAGCAATAAATTATTGAAATATCAGAAGAATGATGCAGAGGATAACAAAAGGAGCAAAAACTCCAAATTAGTCACAAGCATGGTGACAGAGGGAGAAAACAACAAGAAGCCAAAGCTCATATTTTGCATAATGATGATGCTACATCTTTGGCATTTATGTCAAACATGGAGAAATGTGAAACCTGATCAATACAAAGAAAGAGGGAAATATATATGAAAGAGGGAGATATATGAGATCAACTAGTAAAGATGAAGCCAGCAAAGAAAAGTAGCAAATAACGTATACAATCTTGGTGGTAACTAAGTTCATCAATTGATCAGTTTGGTTTGCCATCAATGCCAAAGAGGGAGATTACTGGAAATGATTGAAAAGATCATGAGGAAAGTTGTTGGAATGATATATGGAAATTGTAAAGAATGTTCTCAATCATTGTTTTGTCATTGATGTCAAACTTGTTATTTGCAGAAATGACAATTGCTTTAGTGATCCAAAAACTATCAATTAGTTGATTGACAAGGATGAGGAAATCAATAAGATATAACTAGTACACCAAGAGAAAGGTTAAAGTTATGATGTTGTAATGAAGTACAAGAATTAGTCAAGCCATTGATCAAATAAGTGTGTTGATGACATACTTCAACACATAGAGAATGGGCACACAGAAACATATCAAAGATGTAAGGTTTTAGCTAAGATATCTATAAAACTGAATTAAAGTTCATTAGACAGAAGGAGCCGAGCAAGCTAGTAGGAGCCGAGTAGATTCCTAGTTGAAGCCAAGCAAGATCAATATCAAGTGTTGAGTAAACTTTAGATGTCAAATGATATCAAGTGTCGAGTAAACTTCAAGTGCCAAATAAACTTCAGATGCCGAGTGATATCAAGTGCGGAGTAAAATTCAGATGCCAAGTGATATCAAGTGTCGGGTAAACTTTAGATGCTGAATGATATCAAGTGCTGAGTAAACTTTAAGTGCCAAGTGATATCAAGTGTGGCGTAAAATTCAAGTGCCGAGTGATACAAGTGCCAAGCAGATATAAGTGTCGAGTAACACAAAGATGTCGAGCACCAGTAAAACCAATGGTGTCAAGTAACACAGAGATGTCGAGCACCAGTAAAACCAATAGTGTCGAGTCACATAGAGATGTTGAGCACCAGTAAAACCAATAGTGCCAAGTAACATAGAGATGCCAAGCACCAGTAACAACAATAATGCCGAGTTGCTACATTATTTTGAAAATCGAAGATTTGCCAGATCTAAACCAACAAGGTTGTTATCCAGAAGTTTGTGAATTCAATGGAAGATAAGAATGATTAGTTGGTGGCACAAAACACCATGTAAAATTTTTTTTAAGGATATAACTGATGAAGTTTCTAGATGAGAACAAGTTATGAAGTAGATACATTGTATCCTACCTAATCCATTTTGAAACCCTAAAATTGGAGAAGGAGAATTGAGTGGAAAAGGAAAAATTAGATTTCTATTTAAGGAGAGATAAGTTCATAAAGAAGAAATAGAGAGAGGCGGTCAAGCATGAAAGCATAAAATGCTGAAGGAGGTGCTAAGGAGGAGAAAGAGAATAGTTACTTTGTTTCAATAAGAAGACACCAGTTATGGATGGATTGGCATGATGAGTAAGAAGACTCAAGGAGATAGAGCTTGATAAGAAGACAAGCAATCAGAGTTGAAGTGATTGAAGCCAAGCATAAGGATTGAACTGAAAGTGTAATTTAAAGTCTAGAAAGTATGTTGTAAGTTATATCAGATCAAAAGGCCATTATCGTTACTTTTTAACAATTGTAATAGTTAGTTTAAATCCTATGGACTTAGGTTGGTTTGATATCCATGAGATAAATCCTTTAACAGGGTGACATTCCAAGTGAATGTTGTAAAGTCCTTTAATCAAGTCCATTCCTAATAGCTTGGTGAATTCCTCTAACAAGGTCACATTTAACAATGTGTTGTAAGCCTTTAACAAGGCATCACTTTAGAAGAGTGAGAATCAAGTAGCATGTTACTGGTGCTTTTTCCCAAATTGGGTTTCCATGTAAATCATTGTGTCATGTGTTGATCTTGAATGTTTCATCTCTGTATGTTGATTTATTGTAGCTTACTAATATGGTTGATTTAAGTTTGGATGGATGAAAAAGTGTATGGATTTATTAAAAGTGAAAAAAAAGTATTATTAGGGCATTTGGACCTTGAACAAATGATTCACCTCCCCCCCCCCTCTTAGTTATTCTAAAGAATTCTAACATTTCCAAATCTATATCTTCATCAATTTCTTTTCTAGTAATCAAAAGTTTAAGAGGTGTCCTTGGTTCTACTTCTAATATCACTACCTTTGACTTAGGAATAGAAACAATAGGGCTTGCCAGGAAAATTTAAATAGGGCCTACAAGAGGAATACTGATAGGGGTGCTAACAAAATCCAAAACTAAAGTGCTATCCAAAATTGAAGTAATAACAGGTGGAACATTGACCAAAATACATAAAATAGGATCACTAGTAGAAGTATTTAGAAATGAAGTACTTATAGGAGCATGCAAAACTAAAGTTGACAAAATTGTAGAACTTGATGTTGTACTTAATGCTGATGTCCTTGACTTGAGAGTTGAAGAAGAGGAGGGTTGAAACTTGGTGGATGAAGTGGTAGACACTTCCATTACTAATACCTAGAGCTGAGAGGTAGCAAATAGTGATTGAATAGATGATGTGTCATTGTGTTTGCAATCACATTCGCTAAAGTTGTCTCCATGCCAGATGATGTAGAAGATTTTGGTGGAGAGTGAGGAAGGGAGGCTATAACTTGTGTAGCTATCCTTACTAGATCATTCTCTTCTTCTTCTTCTTCCTTTTCTTCCTCTTCAACTTCTTCCTCCTCTTCTTCACCATCCTTCATCACTGCCTAATAGTCCTCAACATCAATAGTGACACAAGGTGTGTTATCTTCTTCATTGTCACTATCATCATCATCTTTGATCTCCATTGGATCTTCACTTGGTTTGTGTAAATGATAAACATTTTTCCACATATTTGTAGCATCTCTAGCTACATGCTCAATATCTTTGATTAAAATCAAATAGGTATGAAATTTGATCATCATTTTACCTTCGTTATCCTTCCTTGCTACCTTATCCTTTGCATTAGTAAGAATTGATAGCAATTGTCCCAGAGAATGCTCATATATATCTTTTTCTATCTACACAGTTGATTCCCATCTAGGTTTCAACCTTTCCAATAATTCATTGGAAATCTAAGGGGCAATTTGATCTAGAGAATATTTCCATTTTCCCATCTTAGTTACCACTAGCTCCTTAATCTACATCTTTTTTGCATCAGTTCTTGTTTCGTACTTTAAAGCTTTGAAATTTGTAATACTTGCACCTTCTTCTAATGTCTTTAATCTTTCTTGGAAGGTGAGTGGGGGCTTACTGAACATAATCTCACTACCACCTTTCTTCTTGGATCTTCTTGTGAACACAACTATGGGGGCCTTGGGTGGCTTGATTATAATCACCTTGCCTTTCTTTCTTATAGGCTCTTCCTCCTTTTCTAATTCTTTCTCTTCATCCTTAGATTCTTCTTCAGTTTCTCTTTTGCCCTTGGTAAGCATAAGAGGAGCACTTGCAATTTTCAACTTTGTTATCTTTCTCTTACCTTTGCTTACTGCCTAAGGTAGCTTGATCTTAAGCTCTATTCTGACTTTTACATCTCATATGTTCCAAAGATAGGAAACTTTGAATCTATAGGTTCATTCACTAGGGCTTCAATTATCTCTTTTGTTTCATCAATTTTAACCTCATAGGGAAGAGGTTTCACTCATACAATTCTAGGCCTAACTACCTAAATATATGCCCTATCATAGTCAACCATGAAATAAATATCATCCTTGTAGTCTTCAACTAGTGTTGGTAGAATCCAAAACCTATTATTCATTTTCTCTTTGAAACCTTCAAAATAGTTATCCATAATACTATCAAAGTTCTCACCCATTTTTGCAATAAACTCATTGATTTGATACAAAACTAGAGTATCCTTTCTCCATACCATAGATCCTTTGGATGGGAAAAACTTTTGTACATAAAATAACAAAAAGGTTAACAAAGAGCCAAATTTACATGGGTTATTCTTTGATGTTCTTATGCTTTCCATGTTTTTGTTAAGCTGATTCAAGATTAAATCTACCTAATCATACTCCAAATTCTTCTTTACAACTTTTTAATACTAAGTCCACAGTCCCACATGACACACTATTCAATTTTCTAGAGCTATATATCTTATGGGCAATGATATGAATACAAAACTTGAGTTCCACATTAGATACATTACTAATCTTTAGTCCTCTACCATCCAATTTAGCTAGGGTTTTCTTCTATAACTCAATCTGCTAGAGCTATATATCTTATGGGCAATGATATGAATACAAAACTTGAGTTCCACATTAGAAACATTACTAATATTTAGTCCTCTACCATCCAATTCAGCTAGGGTTTTCTTCTATAACTCATCCTGACCTAGGGTTTTGTTAACCTTAACCTTGTTGGGCATGGGAAGACTCACTATTTTGTGAATCGTCTTCTTTTTTATCAAGGTAGGCTTCTCTAACCATAATTGACCATGGTGCACTTGGATCAAAATATACCTAATCCACTTAATTCGAAAGTTCCTTGGTAGGTGTGGAATGTGGATCAAGCCTTTCTCCTCTAATTGTTTATGCTTAGGTTTGAGGGTTCCATCCACACATAATTCAGCTAGGGCATTTTCCATTTCTAGGGTTCCAATTTCTTGCACAACACATTTAAAATGAGTATGAATATCATTTATGAGAAGTACCTTTGCCAAAAGTTGAGACAGAGCTCCTTTAGGGTTGAGTGATTCTGTAATTTTTGGCACTAGCTTGAAGTTTGGAGCCTTTCATTCAACACCACGCACCAACATCTTTGAACCTTTCTTTTCCTTGTTTCTACTATTGGTGGATTGCATGATTTCTCAGTAGACTAATAAAATATCTTTTGAAAATTTCACTGTAAACTATGCTCAAGATCGCCTAGATGCTCTAAGAATTGCTTTGCTCTTAGATATATTGAACTCATAGTAAAAATGAAGTCAAAATTTTTCCTTTTTCATGAAAATCTTCCATTAATGCTAGGAATGATGAGAGACATAATGAGACAATGCTTGACATGCTATCATCCATTATCTATCCAAATAACTCAGTAGAACCTTGTAGCTTGATGACCAAACAAAACTTGTTACTCTCAACCTTGCTCAGTATGGTCTAGCCTCACTCGGTGAATATTGATGCTAAGCTTTTTGTGAACCCTCTATATCTACAATACTGATTTGGATCTTTCCTTTCTTTTATTGGAACTACTTAAGATGTGGCTTGAAGATATAGTTCTAGTTCTTCCTTAATAACCTAATTAGAAATGGTGGAGTCACCCACTTCTTGAGTGACATGACCATCATTTGAACTGGCTTGCTTGGTAGATTTGGGAATCCACTACTATCTCATCTGCTTCTTGATGTTACAACTTTGGCTTTCTTTTCATCTTCAACTCTACCTATATTCATGCAATTCTTAGCTATGTGACCAAGTTCAGTGCATGTATAACATCTTATTGTTGTATCCTTCTTTCTCAAGTGATGCCTTGCACAATTTATGCTAATGTGTCCATATTATCCACAATAATAAAATCTACACCAAGTATTGTAGTCCCAACCAAATATTATATTTACAATTTTTTCAGCTAGATTGAATGGTTTAGATCTCGATTTAGATTCCTTATGACCTTGTTTCTTGCATTTGTGACAGTTACCTTCAAATTTTGGTTTCTCCTTGCATTCATTAGCTTTATGACCATACTGGCTGCAATTGTAATATTTTCCATTGAATTTTTCCTTTCCATTGCTCCAACATTTGTTTGATGTATGACCTATCTTACCATGATGATTGTAAGTAGGTCTTTGATTCCTTTGAGCATGTTGTTTGGAGGATTCACCTTCTTCTTTGTATCCAAGTCCTACTTTACCTTTTTTCCTATAGAGATTCTACTCACTTTGCCGATTTAGTTGATCCATGTCTATTTGGGATTTCATTATTCTTTCATTGAGTTGCTTCTCAGAATTTAGATCAGCTTTCAATCTTTCTTTGATTTGTCTTTTAGTGCTTAAGTCATTTCTTAACCTTTCATTTTCAGATCTCAGACTCATGATTTCCTCATTTGCATTAGAGAGCTGATTGATAAGATTTTCTTGCTGAAGGGATTGATTTTGAGTTTCATTGTTCCTTTCCTCCTAGTCTTCACTTGCCTTATTCCTTTGTTCTGAGATTTCACACATTCTTATTGACTGAATTTCTTGTTCTCTTTTCAATTTTCTTACCTCTTCTTGTAGAGAGCCATTCTTTTCTAGGATTTCTTTGATTGACTCACTTGCTTCATCTAAACTAGTCGAAGGGAAAAAGTCTTTAATCTTTTCTTCAACATACTAGTGATCATTCATCTATTTTGCAAGTTCCTTCCTTCTTTTTAGGGACTGGGAAAGATGCTCTTTTGCTTCCTTGAGTTGAGCTATGGCCATCCCCAAATCTAGCTTCTCATTGTCAATAGCTTTGTCAAGTTTGAATATCTCCATTTCCCTTGATCTTTGCTCAAGTTGTCAAACTTTATCTTGAGAACCACAAAGCTCTCATGCCAATTGTTGAAAATAATCAAGACTAGCTAGGTTACTAAGAGGGGAAGGGTGAATCAGTAACCTCAAAAACTTTTATCAAATTAAGCACTTAATCAACATAATTCATTCACCATCAATTGATTTAATCTACTGCATGCATGAGAAATTTAAAGATAAACATTCATAGCACATGAACACAATATTTGGTGACCCAAAAACCTTCCAAATAGAAAGTAAAATTGGGGTGGGGATGATGCCTGCAAAACTTCAATGGTGTAGTATAAAGTTGGTCTATTAAGATTTACAATGATCACTTTTGATGGTCTTCCTTGTTAGGAGAAATTAAGACTACTAAGTCCACCTTGTTAGAGGTTTTAAAAACATACGATGAAGTATGGACTTTGTTAAGAGATTTAAGAAAAATACTATTAAGTCTACCTTGTTAAAGGATTTAAATATGATTCACTTGTTAGGATGAAACAATAGATCTAACTTACAACTTGATTGTTGATTAGATCCTTGAAATGCTAATCACCTCTTGTGATAGATGTAACTTGACTAGTTCTTATAGACCTTGCTGAATACTTTGCTCTGCTACTGATTTGCATTCACTCTTCTCAAAACATTACTTGTCATCATATTGAAGAATGATATAATACATTACATATATACCATCCCAATTCTCATACTTACAAGGTCGGCCAAAATGCAAGTTAAGACAAATATTACCAAGTCAGCCCAAATGTAGAAACTCAAGTTTTGAATAGTTGACATGGTGACCTTATGATACTCAACATCCACTGCATTACTCAATATTATCATGGATTCGATAGAAGTAGAGGCTTAGTCCATACTAGTAACTCACCGTAGCTTTGAACTTAGTGAACATTGGAGACTTGGTAGATATAGTGTAACTCAGTAAGAACTAAATCGTATGTTTACCTTGCTTGTACTTGGTAAACACTACTCATCCCATCACTTGGTAGACATTGGCTTCACATTATAGTAACTAATGACTCAATAAATTTTGTGAAGCTCAGTAACCACTAACTATTCGATGATGACTACTAGACTGCACATTGTTTGTTTTCACTCAATAGCTTTTGAAATGCTCGATGTGAACTATTAAATTTTTAAACTTGCTTGGCAACCATTGAATGCTCATAAAATACTAGAGACTAAGTGATGAACTTGGTAACCATATAGAATTATGAATAAGTGTGGCCACTAATGACAAACATAACTTGATGCCAACAACAACTAAGGTTGGAAGAGGAGTTTTTTCTTCACATAAACCATAGGACATTAGAATGGCTAGCAATAAATATACTGAAATAAGAAGCACTCAACTCCAAAGACTGAAAGAATAAGAAGACACATCATCAAGCACATTATCCTTGCAAAGTTATTCCAATTCCTCTAAAGATAATGAGCCATCAACTTCTTACAATGTTGAAACCAAATCCTTGGAAAACAATGCAAAAAAACCCAATAAATTTAAAGGTATGTTGGAAAACAAACCTTGGGAATTTAAACCAAAGCATGATTTAACACCTTTGAAAATATCTTACAAATTAACCTTGGAAGAACTTCTTGAAGAAAAACTCATTATTTTACCTAAGGTCACTTTGGTGGGAGTTTCATTTAGGCATAACTATTATGCCTATCATATACACAATTTACAAAAAGCTTCACATTGTAAGGAGCTGAAAAAAAAGATCCAAGATGTCCTTGATAATGGCATAATTTGAAAATCTAAGTTTCCATCTACTAAAGATACTACTCTCAAGAAGGATCAACATCATGAAACCAAGTCTAGTAATGGTTTAAATGTGACACTTATCTTTTCCGACATACAACTACCTTCTAAAGCATCCAATCTTTCCAATGCATATTCACCAAACAAAGAACTTGCTACTCCCTATGTTGACTATGTATACCCTTAAGAAATGCCTTTAAAAGAACCTAAAGTCAACAAATATTGGGCTGCAAGTCTTTTCACTACCTTCATAGATCATACGTCTTCATGACCTACTATGCCTATGAATTCCACTCCAAGCAATTTTCCTACTGAACTTCAAGAGCCTATTATGCAGACTCTAAAAATAGATTCAAATACTCCCTCATCCTCAGAATTGGTTTCATGTCAAGAGGACTACTTAAACAATGAAGAAAAAAGTGTTGGTTAGGACCAAGATTCATTCATCACCTTTCAAATCTTCCAAGATCTCATTCCTCCATCTTAAAAGCCACATAGTCCTCCATCTCCCATGTCATGCACATCTAATAAGAAAGATCAAAGGAGATTACTAAAGATCAAGAGAAGGATACTTTTCCTATGCTACCTAAAATTCCTTTTGAAGAGAAAGTTGTTCCCTCACACTCTTGTTCTACCTCACTACGTTCACTTCAAAACTATTCTCAAGCTTTAAATACTCTTGGAAAAGGTATTACTCCTATAATAGTTACTCATAAATCTATTGATGGCTTTGGTCATGTTGCTCATGTTGGAAATATTCAAGATATGATAGGTTACTAAGATAGGAGGGGTGAATCAATAACTTCAAAACTTTAAACAATTCAACACTTTAACTATATATACTATTCACCAATTATTCATCTAATCTACTGCATATATGAGAAATCAAACATCCATAAAACATGTACACAGTGATTTGGTGACCTAGAAACCTTCCAAATAGAAAGTAAAACTGGGGTGGGGATGATACCCACAAAACTTCGTTACTGCAATATGAAGTTGGCCTATTAAGGCTTACAGTGACCACTTCTAGTGATCTACCCTATTAGGAGCACAAAGGACTACTAGGTCCACCTTGTTAGAGGATTTACAAACATACACTAAGGTATACACTCTGTTAGGAGATTTATACAAAGACTATTAAGTCTACCTTGTTAAAGGATTTACAAAACTGATTCACCTGTTAGGATGAAATAGTGGATCTACTTACAAACTTGATTTGTTGATTAGATCCTTGAAGTATAGATCACCTCTTGTGACTGATGAATCTTTACTGCTCCTTGTAGACCTTGCTGAATTGTAATGCCCTGCCAAAAGATCCTTGGAAACAAAGATGAAATACAAGCAAGAGTTTTTTTTTTTTTTTTTTTTAACCAAGTGTAATTTCACAAGAAAACAACTTACACAAATCAAAAGGTTGCAACGGAATACAACAAACAACCTTACACCAATAGATCTCCAAATGCCACTAACAACTGAAACACAAAAGGAAACATACAAGATCAATCAAGCTGAAGACAAAAGCTGACTCCTAAAAATTGGCTAAGTCTAAAATCCTGAAGCCTTGAAATCTCCTAGAATCTTTATCTTAGCTCATTGAGGTCTAGAACCTATCTCAAAAGAATCATCATATATATTAAAATATATCTTAAGTATAAGGATATATTTTAAGCCCCTTAGAACATCTGTTAAGGAATAGGAAGGTAAGAAAACCAAAAGGGTATCTAAAACCAACTTCCAAACTTTATTTTGACAAGCCTAACTAGCCCCTATTTTTTGCATGAAGACAGAGCACCAGTTTTTCTTCTTGCACAAAGACTTTAACCGGCTCGCGCAAAGTCCTTCACTAGCTTGCACGAAGACTTGAATCCTCATGCAAAGAGATTCATTCTTGCGTGAAGAATTCCACTAATTCATGTCAGTACTTTCATTGTTGTCCGAAAGAGATGCATTCTCCCATGAAGTCTTGCATCAACACGCACCCAACAATCACAAAAACAAGGCTAGGAAATTATGAAATGAAGTTCCTCCATATCGGGGAGTACCAAATCCAATTTTTGAGGCATGGACACTTGAATCCAAGCTAAAAGATAGAAAACTAGAAGCAAAGTCTAACTATCTAAATCAATAGCAAGGGAATAATATAAGGAAACATTGCAATAAACTAAAGTAACATCACAGTGAACATGAAAATAACCACTTACATTTAAGCATAAATATCAAAGAAATAAAACAAATAACCAAACTAGGTACGTGGATCCTCCCAACCATCAACAGCATCATAAGACCATTGTGGGCCCTAGCCATCCCCCCTATGCATAACATCCCAAGCCACTGATCATATCAATGGTGCTATCGTGATATGGATGCCACTTACTAAACATGCTAATCAATATAACAATGAATTTGTCAAAACTAAAATCATCTAAATATGATAAGAAACATCCCAATAAAAGCACAAGTCACAAGAAAGCATACTCTGTAGACCAAAGTACCAAGTGACACATGCAGCCATAGTCGCGCTAGGATACAAGACCATCTCTATAAATTGGTCCCTAGCAATGGTGAAGGTAGCTACACCTCCCAGCCATGTGGCACCTATAGGTCAACACCTACCATGCTAAAGGAGATAATGATCCAACTACAACCACATGCAAAACAAACATCCATGGCTAACACACATGCCAAGCAGTATGATGACTGAACCCAAGACAAAGACAATGCATAACTATAGGTCCTGGTCAGACATCTTAATGGGCTACTATATAGGGATTGACATCATGGAGAGTCACTTGGCATCAACAAGCCCAAGCTTGGATCATGCATTTCAACTCCTCAACGAAGGGCCCCGCATACACCTTTTATTGTCTTAAATTTTATTACCACCCAATGTTTTATTTAATCATCACTTACTTAAAAATTTCTCTGCCAACCCTATGGGACTAAGGTCACTAGGCTGTGAGATAGAAGCCCCCTCCATATGTTACCCTACCCTACCCATGCTCATCCAGTGATGAGTGTCTGTAGGCACGCAAATTCCCAACCCAACCCCAATGATCACAACTTCTGGAAGTACCACAGAAGATCAGGCCCCACAGGTCACCTGATAGATGTACATGTGTGTGGTGCACCACCATCATGAAGATCATACACAAGGATAGGATGAGAATGCAAACAGAAGTCAATCAACTGAAACATAATCAGGATGATAGATGCTACATGCATCCCCATGCAAAAAAAGATGCAAAAGTGGCATGACTGATATCCAAGTGGATCATCCAAGTCCACAAACCACAATGTGCCAAGAAAACTCGAGGAAACATGGCAGCACACAAAATGAGGTAAAAACCCCAAATTTTGGAAAAATTCTAAACTTAATACCCATTTGGCCTTTGGGTTCAAAATCCCCAAAAATCCAAAAATAAAATGAATTGGACATCATATGCAAAAACAACCAACATAATGGCCGAAAAACCCAAACGCCCATTTCAAAAATAAGAAAAATACTCATACTTGACCAATCGGGTAGAACTAGCAAATTGAAATGGAGTGGAACACTAGTTCTCAACCTCCTAACATATTGCTACAAGAAACAAAAACAAAAACAGAGTGAAAACATTAAAATGGGAAGGCCCTGCCTAACAACAAAAGGGGCCGAAACTAAAACCCATAGAATAAAATAAATAATCTATTGTAACTGTTGAAACTGACGGCAAAGCAAGAACTCCTCAAGCTGAATCCAATGAGACCAACCTCATAGAGATCCCACACTCATAGCTCCCACAATGAACAAAACAATAATCCTTCACAAGAGGATTTCCAAACTTGCTCCCCAAATACAATTTCCAAAATGTGAGAAGTGAATAATGAAATCACTTTTTCAATACTTATTCATTTTTGAGTGAATTGTCGATCCTGGAAAATAGCTGACTGGAGTAGTTAAACTTTGAATCAACCCAAAAAAAAAAAAGGTTATTATTTGTAATGGAATTTTGCCTAAGGCAAAGCTGCTAGAAATTAAATTAAAAAATAATTAAAACCCAAAAACCCAAAATCATAGAAAATCACTTAACACTTTCACAAAAAATGTAAACTTCAAGATGCATAGACACACTCATTGGTCTAATTGCAAAATGTAGAAGAGTTTGGATTTAATAATTACCAAAAAATTTTAATTAAAAACAACTAAAATAAGGATAAGTCAACCATATAGGGATGACATTGGTAAAATATGAATAGCTGAATCACTAACTCCATGTACCACTGCTAGGGATATAATTATTGCACACTAAAACACTCGATCAAGTGCAATTGCATATAATATAATAGCTGAAGCAATTTAAATGTTAATTAACTAATTAATTTGTTTACATCACTCATGTTCACAAAAATCATAAAGAACATAAATGAAGTAAATACCCATAACATAGAATCCATCTCATAACATGATCAACAAATATTTCCAATACATCATATAACCAAATATCATCATAGATCTACTGTCATCTCAAAATAGCATCAACATGCAAATATGATAAACTGAACAACATAGCAATATAGCATCTATAGTATTGAATCCAAGATCACATCTGACCCTCAGGTCATCTCAAATAACATATAAAAGAGTATCAAGTATCTCTCAAATCAAAATAGACAAGGTATAGACTACAAACATGAGAGGCACTATATGAATACTCTACTCTGTTGATTCACTTTCATTCTTCTCAAAACATTACATATCTCTCTTTTATATTTCCTTCCATATATTGTAAATGATATAATACATTACATATATACCATTCCAATAATTACAATTGCAAGGTCGACCAAAACACAAGTGAACCAAATATTACTAAGTTAGCCAAATAGTAAATAACTTGGGTTCACTGAATTGACTCGGTGACCTTCTGATACTCGGTGTCCATTGCATTACTCGGCATCATCATGCACTTGGTAGAAGTGAAGGCTCGGTCCATACTAATCACTTGACATAGTTCTGAACTTGGTAGCCATTGGAGACTACGTAGATATAGTATCACTTGGTAAAAACTAAATCCTTTGTTTACCTTGCTTTCACTCGGTAAACACTGCACTTTCATTACTTGATAAACACTGCACTTCCATCACTCGATAAACACTACACTTTCATTACTTGATAAACACTGCAGTTCCATCACTCAATAAGCACGATGAAGCTCGGTGAACACTAGAATGCTCGATGTGAACTGTGTAGCTCGGTTAACACTAGAATGCTCGGTGTGAACTGCGAAGCTCAGTATGAACTACTTAAGTGATGAACCTATAAGGTAACCAATGAATGCTCGGTATACACTGTAGATGCTCATTGTAAACTGTGAAGCTTGGTGAGTGTAGGAAACTAAGTGCTGAGCTCAGTAGCTATACTGATACAAATAAGTGTTGTCACTAATGGAAATAATAACTTAATGCCAAAAATCTCCCCCTTTGGCATTAGTGACAAAAACATTTATAAGCCAAAACATATGTGCAATACCTGATTCAATGAATTTTGGTTTTTCAAAATTGATCTTTGTAGAACTGCTGCATATACATTTCTATGTACCTTCTTGATGACTTCTAATGTATATACAAAGATACTTATGTACACATGCTAACTCTAATGAGTGCTAACTCCCCCTATCACTTATAGTGATACCTCTCTCCTCATTTATTATGTTGAATCTCTAAATCTCTCCCCCTTTTTGACAATAATGCCAAAGGACTACATATATATAGTTTATATGGCTACACCAAAGTGAGATAGAAATTCTTGATGTACCTTAAGGATGGTTGCAAATGTACTATCCCAAGTTTGCTACAAAATTTGACAGGTGAAGCGAGCAATTTAAACTTCTGCTAATAATTGGATCAAGTGATCAGCGAATGAGAAGTTTTGATCTTGGACCAATGTTTTGCAATGAGCAAGATCTTTCTACATTGTGTCCATGATAGGAAGGATCATGTGTTGGATGTCTATGAGTGTAGACTAGACCCTTGCTTCCTCTCCCAATAGTTTAGCCTAAACATCTGCCAAATATCTGATTTTGGTGTGATGGGATGTTGTGGAGGAGGAGTCCACCTTTAGCTTGGATGCACTTGATTGCATTTTAGCGTCAATCTTATTTAACTTATCCTTTATTTCTTTTGTAAAACCAAAAACATCACAAAGTTTAGCAAAAAGTGATGCTACATTATTAAAAGAATTTTCAAAATTTCCCAAAAATGTTGATAATTCAACTTGCTTTATTGCTATCTTTTGAGCAATACGCTCTTTCACCTTACTATCAAATTTGTTTCCAGCTTTCTCAATAAGTTTCTCTTGACCAAAAGAATCTTCATTAAATTTCTGTACTGCCTCTTCTAACTGAATCAAAATGTGTTGAGTAGAATCTACTTCAACACCTATGGCATTTGTAATTATATTCTTGGCATTTTTAATTATTCTATATTCTTTATCCCTTTCTGATCTTAACTATTTATGCATAGCTTTCATCTCTATGAGTTGAGTGGCTAACCTAATCTCTTCAATGGTAGCATTGTCATAGTCAATCTTAGGAATCGCTATTTCTATGTCTAAGTCAATGTCTTCTCCAATTTCCTATCTAGTGATTAGAAGTTTTAATGGATTCTTTTGTTTGACTTCTGTGATGACTGGTTTGACCTTAGGAATAGATACTTTATCACTTCTTGATTAAAACTTTTAGTTACTCCTGACCTAGCTCGGTAAGGTCTTCAACTAACTTTCCTCGATAGATGCAACTCAGCGAAAGATATGCTTTCTTTGATTCTCGTGTATATGGAATAATGATTTGATCATTTTTCTTTCTTTTATTTTGGAATTGGTTGAGATATCACTTAAAGATGTAGTTCAATATCCTCCTTTATGAATCTAATTGGAATTGATGGAGTCACTCACTTATTGGGTGAAATTCTTGCTTGGTAGATTTTGGAATCCACTGTTGCCTCATCTGCTTCTAAATGTTATCAGCTTTAATTTTCTTTTCATCTTCAACTCTTCCTATTTTCATGCAATTTTTAAATATATGACCGAGTTTTGTATATGTATAACATCTTACTATTGTATCTCTTTTTCTCAAGTGATGCCTTGAGCAGTATTTGCCAATGTGACCATACTCTCCAAAATAATGACATCTGCACCAGGTATTGTAGTCCCATCCAAAGATTGCTTTAACAAGTTGTTCAGCTAGATTGAATGATTTGAATCTACATTGGAATGCCTTGTGACCATGCTTCTTGTATTTGTGATAATTGCCTTCAAATTTTAGTTTCTCCTTGCATTCATTAGCTTTATGACCACGTTGACTGCAATTGTACCATTTACCATTGAATTTTCCTTTTCCATTGCTTCAACACTTGTTTGATGTATGACCTAACTTACCATAGTTATTTCATTAGGTTTTTGATTCCATTGGGAACCTTATTTGGAGGTTTCACCTTCTTCCTTATAACCAAGTCTAGCTTTACCTTTTTGTCTATGAAGATTTTGCTCACTTTGTTGATTTAATTGAGTCATGTCTGCTTGAGATTTCATCATTCTCTCATTGATTTTCCTTTCAGTGATCAAGTCATTCTCCAAAATTTCATTGATTTGTCTTTCAGATCTCAAGTCACTTTTTAAGTTTTCATTGATTTGTCTTT
Organism: Cupressus sempervirens; assembly: GCA_028749045.1. Taxonomy (NCBI): domain Eukaryota; kingdom Viridiplantae; phylum Streptophyta; class Pinopsida; order Cupressales; family Cupressaceae; genus Cupressus; species Cupressus sempervirens. The sequence goes on along the minus strand of CM053791.1, from coordinate 740,653,371 downwards.
CAATGATTAAATCATTCCTTAGGCTTTCATTTTTAGATTTTTGATTCATGATTTCTTCATTTGCATTAGATAGTTGATCTACGAGATCTTCATGCTAAAGGAATTGATTATTTCTTATCTCTAAGTCTTCATTTGCCTTGTTTCTTTGTTCCAAAACTTCACATAGCCTTATTGATTGGATTTCTTGTTCTCTTTTAAGCTTTCTTACTTCTTCCTGTAGAGAACCATTCTTTGCTAGGAGTTCCTTAATTGCCTCATTACCTTCATCTGAACTGCTTGATGGTAAAAGGTCTTCAATATTTTCTTCAACATAATAATGATCATTCATTTTCCTTGCAAGTTCCTTCCTTCTCTTCAGGAATTCAGAAAGATGCTCCTTTGCTTCCTTGAGTTGAGCCATGGCCATTTCCAAATCTAGCTTTTCATTTTCAATAGCTTTGTCAAGACTGAATATCTCCATTATCCTTGATCTTTGCTCAAGCTATCAAGCTTTGTCCTAAGAACCAAACTGCTCTAATACCCATTGTTGGAAATATTCAAGATATGATAGGTTACTAAGACGGGAGGGGTGAATCAGTAACTTCAAAATTTTAAACAATCCAACACTTTAACCATATATACTATTCACCATTTATTCATCTAATCTACTGCATATATGAGAAATTGAACATCCATAGGACATGTACACAGTGATTTGGTGACCTAGAAACCTTCCAAATAGAAAGTAAAACTGGGGTGGAGATGATATCCACAAAACTTCATTACTATAGTATGAAGTTGGCTTGTTAAGGCTTACATTGACCACTTCTAGTGATCTACCTTGTTAGGAGCACAAAGGACTGCTAGGTCCACCTTGTTAGAGCATTTACAAACATACACTAAAGTATGCACTCTATTAGGATATTTATACAAAGACTGTTAAGTCTACCCTGTTAAAGGATTTACAAAACTGATTGACCTGTTACAATGAAATAGTGGATCTACTTACAAACTTGATTTGTTGATTAGATCCTTGAAGTATAGATCACCTCTTGTGATTGATGAATCTTTACTACTTCTTGTAGACCTTGTTGAATACTCTCCTCTGCTTATTTGCTTTCATTCTTCTCAAAACATTACATGTCTCTCTTTTATATTTCCTTCCATATATTGTAAATGGTATAATACATTACATATATACCATTCCAATAATTACAATTGTAAGGTTAGCCAAAACACAAGTGAACAAAATATTACTGAGTCAGCCAAATAGTAAATAACTCAAGTTCACTGAATTGACTTGGTGAGCTTCTGTTACTCAGCATCCACTGCATTACTCGACATCGTCATGCACTTGGTAGAAGTGAAGACTTAGTCCATACTAATCACTTGACATAGTTCTGAACTCGGTAACCATTTGAGACTCGGTAGATATAATATCACTCGATAAAAATTAAATCCTTTGTTTAGCTTGCTTTCACTTGGTAAACACTACACTTTCATTACTCTATAAACATTGTGCTTCCATCACTTGGTAAATACTACACTTTCATTACTCAATAAACACTACACTTCCATCACTCAGTAAATACTATGAAGCTTGGTGAACACTAGAATGCTTGGTGTGAACTGTGAAGCTCGATTAACACTAGAATGCTCAGTGTGAACTGCGAAGCTTGGTATGAACTACTTAAGTGATGAACCTATAAGGTAACCATTGAAAGCTCAGTATACACTGTAGATGCTCGGTGTAAACTGTGAAGCTCAGTGAGTGTAGGAAACTAAGTGCAGAGCTCGATAGCTATACTGATATAGATAAGTATTGTCACTAATGGCAATAATAACTTAATGCCAACAACTCACTCAAAAGATGTTGATATCCCTACTCACATTCCATTAACATTTTCTAAAGATATCCTTGGTCCCTATCCATCTAAGCTAGAACCCTTCATCTCCTACTTCCACTCTCAGCTCATTACATGTTCCTCCTACTCTAACTCAAGATAAACAAAGATACACATACTTGAACTCTTCACATTCACCTTTCCATTTAAACCAATCATATTGGCCTCATTCATCCATAACTCCCAAGTCTTTTTGAAGCAATTTGGATGATCAATTCAAACACAAGTGCATGAATCCATCTTCAAAAGTTCACTATGTCTCCTCTAATTGACATTTGAATGTTAAGAAGGAAAATATGTAAAAGAGACTGTAAATCTCCATTGTTCAAAGAGCTCAACCAAACAAAGTACGGGTTCTTAAATCTATTATTGAAGAAATGTGTTCTAAATAATATAATGAAAAATAAAAAGCTATATGGACTCCTAGGTCTTTTTTGAAGGATTTGAACATTGGAAAGAAATTAAAGTTGACATTCAAGCTTCCAAAGGTTTCCACTCCATCTTTTTCCCAACATCTTCCTAAAAAGGTATCAAAACCTTCTACTCAACCTTCCTCCAAAATTCCTCTGCTACCTCATATATTTAAGCCTCAATTTATTTTGTCCATGATTTTCCCATCATTCCATCACCCTTCAAGGTGTGTGTCAATGTTGATCTTGCCTAATATCTCATCCACCCTCTTGAAATCCTCTAAATATTCTTCCTACTTACTATCATTTCTTGTTTTAGTCTTCCAAAACCAACAACCTTTCATTTTTTTATCACTTCCCTTCTACTAACTTATCAACATCTTTGAGTGTACCTTGTTATGCCCTTGGCTTATCATAACTTATCTTTCTTATAGGCATGCTATCTAAGTTGACAAAGCTTGAACACTTTCTAAAAATAAAGAAAAAGAAAAGTAAAATTTTTTAAAATGAAAAATAAAAAAAGTTCCTTGGTCAAAACCACTTCTTGTGACACCTTGGTAGCAAAAGTAAAAGAAAAATAAATCCATCCTATGGTAAAAACCACTTCTTATGGCACCTTGGATAAATACCATGATGATAACCTGGTAAATAGGCATCATGCATAATTCTTACATCCATGACATCCTAGCATGATATTTCTTATCCTTCAAATTTCCTCATTCCCAAAGTCATTCACTCATAACCTCCATAATAGACTTTACTATACTACTCAGTTAACCCTTTGGTCATGATCAACAAAAGAAAGAAGCAAACTTAGTTCTTAGCAATCTCAATATGGTCATTTTCTTGAATTACTTATGTGATATCCTTCACTACACCATGAGCTTACATTTCTATATCCTCTTTCCCTTTGTTAGTGTAAATAATTAATTATTATTACACTTTACTAAAGTTTACTTAGATTAAATTCATTATTTTATTATTTAGACACCTAGGAGTATGTTTAGTCATTTGAATTGTCTTTTTGACAACATAGGAGTTAGTGTACTAATGAGAGAATAAGCTTACATAGGTGTATCTCATAAAGAGATGTTGTAGACACCATGTGTTTAATTAGAGTGCAATCAACTATGTTGTCTACATGAAAACTTAGATGAATATGGAAACTCCTATGTTGTCAACAAGACAACTCAAATGACTATGCATACTCCTAGATGTCTATATTATAAATAATAAAATAATGCATTTAACCTAGGTAAGCTTAAGTGAAGTGTAATAATAATTAATTATTTACACTAACACCCCCCCTTAAGTAAGACTTAGGGGAATGCACTTAAGCTCAAAAGGCTATTATGGAAATACATGATGGGTTCCAACTACTAGGCCATGTTAGATACCCATGTACAAAAGCAATACTCTACATATAGTGTGATGCAATACAATGCAATACAATCTCTCCAAAAATGGAGAAGGAGGGAAAACCTCATGGGAAAAACCCTCCCCCAAAAGGAGAGATAAGTACACTAAAGAAGTATGAGAAGGACAAAACCCCATAAGAGGAAAAGGTCCCCCCCATAAGAGAGAAGAAGTAGAAGAAGAAAGGAGACAAGGTACTCCCCCCATAATGTAGAATGCCCATCAATGATAGCTACTCCAAGATGCATGTAGAAGCTGATCCATGACCACTAAATAATATTCCTCCTCTTAGGAAGAAAAAATTTCATAGGTACATATGAGATGCTTCCCCAGTGTGTAGAAAGAATCCTAAAGATGAATGGTGTCTCTAAAAACTACTCAACTATCCCTATGTTGATTCTGATGGTCGCCCCTTCCACCACTCCTAAAAAGAACAAGTTTAGATCTAGAAAGGATGGATGTAGAACATATCCCAAATAACAATATGTCTCCTTGAATGATAAAAAGACCTTCTACAATTTTTGTACATAAGGATCCACAATCATATCAACCTTGAAAGATTGATCATTTCGAGAAAGGACAAGAGGTTCAGAATGTTCGCTCACAAAAATTGAAGAAGGATCATCTTCATCAAAGAGAAGATGTATATCATTAATAATGTCTACCAGATCTATAATGTGGGACTTCATAGACAAACCTAAAATATTTGTCACATACTCATCCCCTAATGCTAGAATTGAAAGACAAGGTGTATCCAACTATACTAAATTACATGGACCTATCATTGTAGCAATGCATGCATGTGGAATTTTTTGATGTTGTGACCTTGTCATCCTAGTATCTGAAGGATTCTCCACCAATGAACCTATTGAATCAAGTGTTTTTTGTGCTCAACGAGGTCTAGTGGAAGAAGAAGAAAGAATATCCTCAGCTATTTGTGGACCCTAAGAAGGTGGTGTCCTGTGAGTCAAATTTGAAGGAATGACATATTCCAAGTCACTATCATCACTATCATCGCTTTGCATGCAGGAGGAAGAACGAGTTGAAGGAGCCAAACTTGGACATGTTTCTTCAAAGTGAACACTCCTTTCAAAGAAAATTTCACGTGTCTCTAGATCCATGAGTTTGTATGCCTTAAGGTTGTTAGGATATCCAACAAATATACAAGGTTTACTTTGAGGTTCCAATGCCTTCCATTTTTGTGGTGGTATCCTTGCCCATGCTAGACAACCAATTTTTTTAAAGTGCTTTACAATTGGTTTTCTTCCACACCAAGCCTCAAAAGGTGTAATTCCATCTAAGGCCTTATGGGGACTTCTATTTTTGATGTAATTGGCACAACAAATGGCTTCTACCCAAAAAAACATGATCTAGAGACTTATGTTGAAGCATACACATGGTCATCTCCTTAACGATTCTATTCTTCCTTTTAGCAACACCATTTTTTTGGGAGTGTATGCACCTAAATGTTTAAGATCAATACACTCATGAGTACAAAAGTCTATAAGCCTTGAGTTCACATATTCCCTTCCATTATCTATTTGTAGAATCTTGATGGCTTTCACTAATTGTTTCTCAACCTAAACTTTGAAGTTGATAAAATTTTCAAGCACTTCACTCTTATGAGAAAGAAAGAAGACCTAAGTGTAGCGTGAAAAGTTGTCAATGAAGGTCAGAACATAGTGATCCTTTCAAAATGATGGTACTAGAAATGGGCCAGCTACATCACTATGAACCATTTCAAGAACAACAGTAGCTCTCCAAGACTTCCCCTTGTCAAATTTCTCTTAGGTTAAATGCATTATTTTATTATTTATCATATAGACAACTAGGAGTATGCATAGTCATTTGAGTTGTCTTGTTGACAACTAAGTTGTCATGTAGACAAAATAGTTGTTTTCACTCTAATTAAGCACATGGTGTCTGCAACATCTCTTTACAAGATACACCTACGTAAGCTTATCCTCTCATCATCACACTAACTCCTATGCTCAATGGAGGATAACCAACTCTTGGTAGACATGTTCTTAGTTGTAAGGCTTATCACATTGCTGACTCCTAGTCATTCTAGATGTCTTTATATATAGGCACTTCTAGTGTATATGTACACATATGATATTCTCATTATTTTTATTTTGATCATCCATTATTGGTCCATATTTTTCTACTATTTGAGCTTCTTGATCTTGGTGTTATTTTGCCCCAAGGAAAATTCTTACACCCTATCTTGGGTAATCTTGTGAAGACTTTCCTTTAAGGTAACATTTCACCTCTTCATACTCCTTGCCTATCCATCTCTACTTACACAGCAGCTTGCTACTACATCTTATCCTACACCTTGCTCGACATTGGAACAAAATGATATGATCCTTCTTGACAACTAGTCATCTCTAAAAAATTTCTAAAATTTTGAAAATGTTCTGAAAAAGTCTAAAAGTTGCAAAATGTTCTAAAAAAATTTGTTATCTTTGTGAAAACCTAGGTGCCTTGGTAATAAGAAAAAAATATTCAAAAAATTCAAAAATACAAAAAATTTGAAAATTTTCAAAAATACAAAAAAATTGAAAAACAAAAAAAAGTTCCATTAATGAAAACCTAGCAAACATGCATCATGGTAGTTGAAATAGAATCTATTCCAAAAGGTGAAAACATAGTAAATAGGTGCTTCTCGTTTCAAATTCTACATCTCATAGCACATCTTCCTGCTCTTGTATAGTTGCTTTCCTTCTTTAGTTTGCTTCTTTCACTCATGCATCCATGGATTGATTCTTGTTATAATTTGGGGGTAGCACCCTACAGTGTCATAAGAATCTCTCCCATGTTAGTCACTACTTGTTCTAATTGCATTTTCCTACTGTCACTTGTGTCACTTTTGAGATTCCTCTCATGGAAGATTTCTTAAGCTTCAATCACTAGTTGATCTAACAATGTCTACTTACTATCGATTTTGTCACTATTGAGATTCCTCTCACAGAAGATCTCTTTAAGCTTTAGTCTCCAATTGTTCTAACTACATCTACCTACCATCACTTGTGTCACTTTTAAGATTCCTCTAATGCAAAATCTCTTAAGCCTTAGTCACCATTTGTTCTAACTACATCTACCTACTATCACTTGTGTCACTTTTGAGATTCCTCTGATGGAAAATCTCTTAAGCTTCAATCAATAGTTGTTCCAATTGTGTTTGTCTATTGTCACTTAGTTTTCTACTAAAATTCTTCTTACTAAAGATTGCTCTTTGACTTTAGTCACCAACTTTTCTAACTACATTTGTCTACTATTATCAACCTACTAAAGAGATTTCTTTCATATATGTTATGAACGTTGACACTTGACATCAATCCTATAAAACAAAAAATAAATTAAAAATATTCATATTGTTTAGAATATGCTAAGATTTTCATTGTTTATTTTTCTTTCATTTTATCATGTTATTTTGAGCAACTTGATGATGTCCCTTTGAACTAGAGAAGCAAGAACTATAGGCATGATATTTTCTCTACTTTCTGTTTGTTGTTCTAGTTCCAATGATTTGAAGCATCCATATAAAAAGCATGTCCACTATAAGAGCCTATATCTCGTGTTGGATGGTCATGTGTACCTTGACTCCTTTTATATGGATAACTCAGTGAGGTTTGTTCCTTTCCTTGCTAGCTTGAGTGAATTCTCTATACACTACATTCAATATTGATACTAATCTTTCTAAATCAATGTATGGGTCACTGCAAGTATACTTAACACACTTTTGTCTCAAGTTATGAATGTAAGGGTCATTGTGGATAAAATACTTAATGATGACTTATCATAAGAAGGATTACTTATATGTGTTGTGTGTCTACATGCAAGAAAAAAAAATTTCATCCTAGCATTTATTCTCTAATTCTTATGTAAGCTTTATACATTAAAAGGGACAAATATTCTGGTCATTCTGGGTTCTTGTGCCTTGAATGCTTACATTTAATCTTGAAAAAACTAGAATAGATATCCTATTCATATTCCTATGATTGTAATATCAATTAGAATTGTACAACATTTGGAATTTAGGTAAACACTCAATGATGATAATTTTATGAGTTCAGTAACCAGACCTAGGGTTGCATCTAACGTAGGGCTACATTGCATAAGAACATGGTTCAATCACTAAGTTACTTGCATCCTTCGTGATGAGGAATTGTTGGTTTCCTCAATGTATCACATTTCCTCTTAACTACAAAAGCAATCAAATAATTAGCCTCTTGGCTAATCTAGCTACTCTGAACTCATTTTTGGGATCAAATTTAAAATTTGACATAATTAAATAGCTCAAAATTGCATTAAAAATTTTTCAGACCAATGCGATCGAGCAGTTGCATAGTCATTTTTCTGATACTTTGTGAATCTCAAAATCATTTCAAATCAAAATTTCTTCAAAATTTCCAAACTTTTTAGAAAATTCAACTTTGGTCAACTTGGTCTTTTGGACTTCGAAATCACTTCGTATTGACTTCAAATTTTCTTCAAATCCTTCTCATCTCTTCTATATTCTTTTGAACCTTAGATTTCTATAGTATCTCTTGGTATACTACTTTGAATCACTATTATGGCATGTCATGTTTCAATTTTTCTCTTGATGGGGTAGCATGATTACATCATTGAATCGTTCAAAACTGGCTTCAACTCAATTTTAAATCTTATTTCCTCAGCACGCGGGGCATCTCTTCACTTAGGGAATATTTGTTCCCTTTATCTGACATCATATGTCATCTATCTCATCTTTTGATTAGCTGATCATACTCATAATGGTTCTTATTAGAGTTTGATGGATAGGTATCATGATAGTCTAATCCTGACTCTTGAGAATCAAGCCTCATTCTAGGGATAGTTTTATGCCTAATGACAGGTCTTTTTATCTCTTTCATAGACCTGTATTTAGGTGTTCTATCTAGACTCTAGGGGATTAAGCTCCATTCTAGAGATAATTCCAAATTCTTGCTAAGGATTAAGCCTCATTCTAGAGATAATCCCAAGTCTTGCTAAGAACTAAGCCTCATTCTGGGGATAATTCTATCAATCATGATTAATCTTGTCATCTTCTCATGGATAGGTATCAGGATATTCTAGCCGTAACTCCTAAGAATTAAGTTTCATTCTAGGAATAGTTCTATGAAGTTTTATAATATCTGTTCTATGAACTTTAGTGTCTAGGTGTTCTCTCTAGATTCCCTAAGGTTAAGCTTTTTTTTGGAGATAATCTTGAAAAGATTATCAATCTCAGTATCTAGGTGTTCTATCTAGATTCCCTAAGGTTAAACTTCATTCCAGAGATAACCTTAAAAAGTTTACCAATTGGTCTTTGTATCATCAATTTTAGAACCAATCTCATTTCTTGATCTATGCTTCATACTTCTGATTTCTTTGAATCAACGTGTTGCTTGCACATTTAGTCAGAGAGGGGCAAATGTAATACCCAAAAATTGGCACATTGCCACACTAAACTAATTCTAGTCTATTTAATCAATCCCAAAGTCCTATTGTACTAGGAAATTTTGATTATGATAATCTCTACTCGACCTAAATGTCAAATGCAGAAAGGAATTAATCTGTATTAATTATTGACTCTAATTAATTCCTAAATATTTATTAAATTAGCTAAAGTAACCTTTTAATTGAATTAATTTAATTATAAGTCCTACTACTTTAATTAAATTAAATTCACCCCTTTTAGCTAATATACACGAGGAATTAAATATATTTGATTTAATTCAATATTCTTAATCTAGTTGTTGAATTGAATTTTTCGATTTGGAATATTCAATTTCCTTAAATCAAATATCTCCTCCAATATGTTTTCTTCTATTTAGAAATGGAAACTCTGGGTGAACTGAAGTCAAAAAAGGAATTAAATCAGTTAACTCCTTATTCCACTCAAAAGTAATCAATTAATTTCATTTTTATAAGGAAACTTTCTATTCTAATTGAATCTTCTTTAGATCTCAACCGTTCATTCTATTTTATCTTGACTATTGATCAATTCTCGGATTCTATTTAAGAAGCTCTCATTCCTTATTAGGAAAGAGGACAATTAATTTGCATCAAACTTATGCCAAAATACTCACTCAACCATTTACATTCATAAGCATTTCTAGTCTTTCATAGTGATCTCATTTTAGTTTAAATTCATCCATTTAGATTAAAATTCTTCCTTTATTTCTAGATTAATATTACGTTTTATCTAGATTAATCTTGCAAATCATTTAGCTTTACAAATCCTTCATTCTAGATGCCTGGTTGTTAGCTTCTCATTCTAAGAGGAATAACATAATAATTCTTGTTAGGAGGCAACAGATCAAACTATTGGACATTTTAGATGAACAATCACATGTTTATCCTAGGATGATCCCTTAGATAATGATCATGTTCAAGTGTGTATGAAGACAAAGGCCCACATTTCCCACATACAAGTGTTAGCCAGTTTAAACAAACAAATCAACGAATAACTTAGAGTAAAGAAATTGAAAGAGTTAAATGAATACATTAAGTGATTTTTTTTTTTGTTGAATAGTCCTTTTCAATTAATAAAATTTACTAAGTTTACAATTCACAAAAAAGGGGCCGACAGATACAAGATCATCCCGCGAATGAGTTCACATGGTCGAAGACAGAATTAACAACATGGCCTCAGGCAGATACTATTCACTATTCATCAAAAAAAAACTTTTAACAACCTCAGGCTACCAAGGCAGTACCAGAAGAGGGAGGATCCTCTTTATTATGAAATCCTCACACATAAGTGGGATTGTGGGGCGGACTGGGAATAGTGCAGCCATCAGCAACATCAGCAGGATCTATGGTAGTCGCAGTCTTCGCATCCTTCTTGTCTAGCCACAAAGGAGAAATTTCCAAGGCTAGCTGAGGAATCTTGCCAGAGTGCGCCCATCTAGGGGGAGGAGCCGAGGATTGGCTAGAAGCCCGCCCAAGGGGAGGAGCCAGGGACCAGCCAGAACCACCACATGGTGGGGAAGCAGAGCGGTGCCTCCAACTGCCATGTCCACCACTGGGAGAGCAGTGTCAGGGACCTTGGAAGCGCGGCATGTGTGAATGGCAACTAGAGGACTGACATCAAGAACGACGATCACGAGACGAAGAGGCATCGACCGAGGCATCCGGAGGCACTCTAGTAATGGTGCATGGAGCATTGCCCCAATGATTTAACAATTCTGGTAAGTGCGCAACTTCCAGGGAAACTTTATTAGCTTGCACCTGTATCTGCATAATGACATTGTTACAAATGCATGCCTTAGTGTACATTGCAATGTTAACATCCAAAAAATTGTGAGTGAATAAAACTGCATTCCTATCTTTCCACATAGAAAAAAAAATTTCCATCCTGAAGGTATGCCAAATTTGGGAGAACTTTCAAGGAATTATAGGGGAATCACCCAACAAGATCATGTGCCATGAAAAAGGTTTGGGCCTGAAAGGCTTGAAAAAATCATGAATCTAGTGCCAATAATTCTAAGCATGCTTGCAAAACCAGAAAATATGCAAAAAGGACTCAGGTTGACCATAGAAGGGGCATTTGGGATTAGGAACCTCAATGTGCTTTAGCCGAGGCCCTAGGGGAAGACCTTGGAAGGCAAGGCACCAAGAAAAGTGGGCAATCTTAGGTTCTATAATGGCACTCCAAATGGTGTCGAAATGTTTTCTCCATTGAGAAAGCAAAGATTGCAAATGCCACCATTGATTAAGAGTTTACACCATTGGAAGGGGGGTGAAAGCCATTTGTACCCCATATTGGGCTTATAATTGGTAAATGGAGTGGCAAGATACCACTTCCAATCATGCCACCAAGGACGAACAGACTGAATCCGCACTTTATAAACTAAGTGGACAGGGATGAAAGACAATAGAAGGTCATAAGTATGGCAATCGGGACTAACAAGGTGGTACTGAACTTGCATATCCTCCCATGACCTAAAATTCATGGTGACTCTTGAAAAAAAATCCTTGGTATTGTGGATGCCACGTTTAAAGAAACGCGGAGCACTAGCACCTTGAGTCCTGGCAAGAGGAGTACCCTAGCTGGCAAACAAGTGAGACCACCAAATGTTCTATTTATTTAAGGATAGCCCATTGTGAAACTCATTACCAGCCCAATGAAGCCAAGGTTTAATAGCTTCCCAAGCTTTCTCTAGAAATAGCTTTAATAATCCATTTAGCACAGAGGGCAAGGCCCTGCTTTCGAGTGGAAAGCAGGCCAAGACCCCCAAATTCCCTTGGGAGACAACAAAAATCCCAAGCAACTCTGTGAAAACCATGATGGTCAGAACCAGAGGCCTAAAGAAAATCTTTGAGCAAATGTTCTAGTTTGAGATAGGAAGCTTTGGAGGGAGCCCAATAGGAAGGATAGTACACATGGGTGGCAGCCAGAATCTTAGAACAAATTTGGAATTTACCAACAAGAGAAAGTGGCTTAGTGATCCAATAATCAAGCTTTTTGCTAATCTTTTCAAGCACAACATTCCAAAGTTCCACAAGGGAAGCCTGGAAAGCAAAGGGAATGCCAAGAAAGTGGAATATTTCTCCATGAGTAACCCATTTCCATTGAAATTGGCTGAGCCAAGGTGGACCTGCCAAGAAAGACTGGTGGTAACAGAGCATTTTATGCCATTGAATGGCAAAGCCATAGGCTTGACAAAAAGTGTCCAGACAATTTAAAGCATTTTTTATGTTTTCTTCATCTTCAAGAAGAGTAAGAAAAGAATCATTAGCAAAATGACCATTGACTAACTGGGAGGCAGAATCAGGAAAGGAAATGCCATGGACCAATCCTGAAGACACAGAGTCAGCAAGTAAATAACCAAAACCTTTAGTAGCAAGGATATAAAGCGCTGGTGCTAGCGGACAACCTTGCCTGATGGAGAAAAAAATTCCAAAAGCCTTAGATTGTGAATTATTGATGGTGATGCAAGCATTAGCATCACCAAAGAGCATCTCCATAGACTAAAGGAAATTAGGACCAAAACCTAGAGCCTGAAGCATAGCCAAAATGAAGGGACATTCAATGCGATCATAAGCTTTAGAAAAATCTATCTTTGAAAAGATAGCCTGCTACTTGGACTTATGGGCCCATTCCATACCTTCCCAGATAGCATTGATGTTGTCAAGAATATATCTAGATTTGATGAAGGCAGTTTGTTCAGGCCGCACAATTAAAGGTAGCATATGGCAGATTTTGAGAGAGAGCGCCTTGGCAATGATCTTATAAGACACATTCAGGAGGGTGATGGGCCTCCAGTTGCATATGTCCTTAGGATCACCAGCTTTACGTATGAATTCAATATTTCCTTTGTTTATGATCGCTCCTAAGCTTTTAGAATAATATGCTTCAAGATAGACTTTGTGCAGATCAAGACCAATTTGCTCCCAAAGATGTTTGCAAAATTCATAGAGAAATCCATCACACCCAAGGGATTTGTCATCCACCATGGAGTAAACTGCCTCTTTAAGGTCTTAGAGGGAAAGAAGTTTCTCACAAAAAGCACGTTGCTCAACCGCAAGGCGATTTGGAGTTACAACGATACACTTTCGGAGAGCCTCTTCCTGAGCAGTTGAATTGCCCTGCAAAGAAAAGACGTTCTCATAGTGAAGAACAAATGCTTGCAAGATGTTGGGAAGACTAGAAAGAACATCAGTTCCCTGTTTTATCTTTTTAATCCCAACATTGGTATGATGGGCTCGAAGAGCCTGGAAGAACTCCTTCAAGGCTTTGTCGCCAACCTCCAACCAGTGGAGACAGGATTTGATTTGGGCTCCTCTAGTAGCATAGTTATCAGCAATTTACTTAACATGGCAAAACTTGGCAAGCTGAATTTGTAAATCCACATGAAAGGGGTTGAAGGTGAGAGCTTCAGAGGCTTTTTTGAGGGCAAGGGTGTTGGCCTCATAAGGCCATTTTTTGAAGATTACCAGCTGACACCCTAGATGCACAAAAATCAAGCAGTTCTAGTAATGGCATCATTCCACCATTGAATCCAACCCTGATGGGAATGAGGACGTGGCTCCAAATTCCAGACACGTTGGATGTGGGAGATGGTGGAAGCATGTAACAACACAGACATGTTGAGGAAGAATTGAGACTTGGCCACCTTGGGGACAACTGTGTGCCAAGAAATGCCAAAATAAATGGGATAGTGGTTTGACAATGTCACATCTATCAGGGGAATGATAGGTAAATTGTGATCTTCAAAAAAGGAGAAAAAAGATTGTGCCAAGATCATAGCACGATCAAGACATTTCAAAATGCGATCAGGACCGGCTCAAAAATTGGACCAAGTGTGCCAGGCCCCACTACCATGGTGGTAGTTTGTATTGGGATCAAAAAGGCCCAGTTTATTCCGCATGTAAAACCAGGCTTCTCTTTCCCCAGCTGTCCAATAGAAAGGTAGAATGCCATCTTTGTTAGAGGCCACTTCAAACATATTGAAGTCCCCACATAGGACCCAAGTAGTTGGCGACAAGTTGTCAGCAAGCCAAACCCACATTTGTGCCCTTTCCACTGCATCATTGGAGGCATAAGTATTAATGACTCCGAAAGAATGATTGTTAATGGAAAGCAAAAGCCAAATAATATGGTGTGTGGGGTCAAAACCGTGCCAGATAATAGCAGAATGAAGGCGAGGTGATAGGAGAGTAACTACACCACCTTGGCTAGCTTCATGCTGAGAAGAAAACATAACACTATCCTGCCAAATGATGCGGCATGTATCAGAAAGCATGAAACTAGAAATCTTAACTTCTTGCAGGCAAAGAAAATCTAAATTCCCAAGTCGATGATGGGTATCCCAGACATAGAACTTTCTGGGGAGGTTTGTGAGACCTCAAACATTCCATGAGAGGAATTAATGAGAACTCTTCCATATCGTCCTCATCCTTTAGCGAGGAGTACCTATTTTGCAAAAAGGTAGAAACTAGGTGGAAGTCAGATGGGAAATCCTCTGGACTTACAGCCTGTTGTTTTACCCCTAATATCTCTACACGTCCAGGAGGACTATCAAAATGCCTTGTTTCTGGTGGTACTACGGAAGAAACTGTAAGAGGAGTACAAGCCCCATCCAAGGGTGAGGCCCTGACGACCACCTTGATCCCCTACGAACCAGCAAGGTTTGAAACCTGTGAAACCCCCGAAAAAAGTGCAATGGAAACTGCTAGCATCTCCATGCGAGTAGGCATTGACACTTCTGTCGAAGTAGGAGGAATCATGGTAACCACTGCATAAGATGGCTTAGGCACCAAGGGATTCAAGGTAGGCTTGCCCTTGCGCCCAACAGTAGCCCATTCTTCTTTTTTTCCTTCGGCCTGTTTGGCAGGCGCCGCTTTAGGCTGGGGTTTGACCCTAGGCATAGCCAAAGGGAAATCCTTGGTCTTGTGTTCCATAGACTAGCACCTATAACAAGTGTTAGGTAGGTTCAAGTAAAGCACCTTCTGTGAGAAGGTTTGAGTTCCAATCTAGATTTTCACAGAATCCTTGAGATCTTTGAAAAGATCAACTTCAACGCAAACATGCCACTGAGGGCGAGCATTAAAATTTTTCTCAAGTTCCTTGGTGACAACTTTGAATAGAGCTTGGGTAATAGACTCAATGAAAGGCTAGCAGGGCAAGGGTAGATCTGGGAATTCAACCCATACAAGAACCCTAAGCTTTTTATCTGAGATAGTGAACTCTCGGGACCATTTCTGAAAAAGAAGCAGAGAGGAATGCACAGACCAAGGGCCATTGTTAAAGACCATTTCTACTTGCGACGGGTTAGGAAAGAGAAATAAAAAGAAACATTTGGTAAGGTTTTGCACAACATCAAAGTAGACTCCATGAGGAGTCCAGCATTTGTTGACCCATTCTCTGAGCATAGCTTCAGGAGGAGTCCTACCAACAAAATACCCTATCAAGGTATGTTGCTCTAACCAGTCACATGCAACATCAAATTCTTGTAAAGGAAGGATAATATTAGGATTATCTCATGAAAAACCTTTGGGACAAACTTGCGCAGGCATTTTTTTAGTGGCAGTGCCATGGCAGTCCGAAGCAGCAGCGTGAACACCAGAAACATCTAGTTCACCGCTGGCCAGAGCCATTATATCCTAACCTAAAGCTCTCGCAGTAAATGCGGTATGACAAGTGGTGCTGACAAAAGGGGAGTGCAAGCAAAGGGTCATACGCAAAAACAACTGAAAGTTCGCATGTAGCAAGAAAACCCTAGCAGAGCATTTTTTTGATATCTCCTCATTAAGTAATTTTTTATGATGTTTATGAATGCTTTTTACTATTAAAATATTTTGAAGGGAGTGTAGTATAACTCGCCATAACTGATTCAACACCCTCTTAGTTATCTAACATATATGATCTATGTAAAACTAATTAGATGATTTAGAGAACAAAAATATTAATTAAAACTCTATGTGATTAATTTCAATAATTTTATTTTGAATAGATTTATTTATTATTCATAAATATTAATACTATATAGTGATAATAACACTTATCATTGTCATTATTCTTGTAATTTAAATATTTTAAGGAATACCATCTCAATTCATCTATGAAATTTCAATAATACACGGTGGACTAGACATTGGTCTAAATTGATAATGATGTAGGAGCATCTTGGGTGTAAGAGAAATCTTGCATCACCCCAAAAATATTTGTATTTTAGTCTCTTCTATTTTAATAAGGACTACTAGATAGGGCAGTTACTATTTATGGGAACTTTCTATTTTTAGTAAATTTGACATATGAGCTTAGAAGGTTCTCATTTTCTATTGGAAGGTTCATTTTAGAGTTATAAGTCTACCATAAAAGTATCATTGCTCAAGCATAAGTATCAAAGAAGATATTGCTAATTTTCAGTGGAAAAATTTTTGCAGAAAAATTTTCAAGCTCACCATTGAAGGCCTTAGATTGCCTAGATGAGGTCCAAAAACTTGATGAAAGGGTGCTAGTGCAATTCTAAGCCTATATATCATGAGTTGACATTTCCAAAAAGTGGTTATAATAGCCAATCAGAGCAATAGTTCTTGAATTATGGCTTTTCAATGTTGGGCTACCTAAAATATCTAAAATAATTGTCAAAGATGTATTTGGTCAACTCTATATGTATTGCTAGGGTCTTTTGGCCCTAGCTATTAAGTTTCAATGTCTAGAACCTTCCAGGGTGAAATAAATTTTCCTATTGAAGAAAGGTTTGAACACTATCTAGGATAGCTCTAGGTGATAGTTCGTAGCTCATCCTGTAGATTATTGTAATGAAGCTACCCATGTGGGTTAGCATATTGTACTTGAGAATTTTGTAATTCTTCATTTGGAGTGCAAATGAGAAGTCCATATTTTGTTCTCACATTGGCTATTGTTTCTTTGTTTCTATTATGAGTTTATGGCTTTAAGGGGAGCACCCTTCATCAAATTGTATTAGAGCTACAGCTCTTGAGTGTGTGGGTAGATCGATGATTGTGAGGTAGTTCACACCAAGATTGCGATTTACACTAAGTGTATAGAAAAACTGTCGATTGTAAGGTAGATTTCACTAAGGTATCTACAAAAGCATGAAAATATCTCCACAAAGAGAGCATGGTAGAAGATCTGTAGGTGTTACACCTGAGGTTTTCCAAGCCCTCCAAAGGAAAATGCAAGCATTGGAAGAATAGATACAAAGAGGAATAACTCTTCCTGTGAGAGATGAAAGCGAGGATGAGGAAAAAGTAGAATAAAATGCCCTAGTAGAGGTAGCTCTAAACCTAGGAAGAGAGGTTTTTTAGGCCCATCTCCAAGATTGGAAAAAAATATAAGTTTGAGGTTCCCACATTTTTAGGAAATATTAGCCTAGAAGAGCTAATCGATTAGATCAATGAACTAGAGGAGTACTTTGAGTATGAAGATATTGAGGATATAGATAAGGTCAAGTTTGCATAGGAAAAACTAAAGGGACATGCAAAGATCTGGTGGCAAGAGGCTTAGTTGGAGTGAAATAGAAAGGGAAAGGACAAAATCACCAGATGGGATCAAATAATAGCTAAAATGAAGTGACAATTCATTCCTATGGATTATGAGCTTGATATGTTGTAGAAGATGCAAGGAATAAAGCAAGTGGCAAGAGTATACTGAAGAGTTCTTTCGAGTTCTAATTAGAACCTTCCATACAAAAGCTAATAAGGAGAAATTTGCTCAATATATTAATGGGTTAAGGCCAAGCATTTAAGATGAGCTAAGTCTGGTTCAAATGAATAGTATTGAGGATGTGTACCAATTTTCCCTAAGAGTTGAGGAGAAAATAAGAAAGAAGTTTGCCAATAAGAACAGTGGAAGAGGTCATGGTGGAAGATTTTCCAGATGATCTTATGGAGGCTGTAATGATGATCACAAGAAGAAGGATGAAGCTAGAAGTAGTGATCAAAACCAAACGGGAAACAATTCCAATCATTTCCATTATCAGTACAATAGAGATAAGAGAGGAATAGGCATAGGACAAGGATCTAGAAGAGGAGGCTTTTATGGAAAATGTTTTCACTATGGAGAAGAAGGGCATAGAGCATTTGTATGTACCTAGCACCAAGGAAGGATAGATTGAAGAACTAAAGGCCCAGCTAGAGTTGTACATTTTGATGAAGATCCTAGATCCTCAGATTCTAAAGATGTTGAAAGAGGAGAAGTCCTAGTTAATAGAAGAGTCCTACTAAGTGGTGAGAATGAACCTTATCAAAGGAGTTTGTTTCGCACGAGGTGCAAATATGAAGGTAAGTGTTGTGATGTGATCATTGATGGTGGAAGTACTAAAAATTTGGTGTCAAAAATGATGGTCACCAAGTTGAAGCTGAAAAGATAGAAACACCTACATCCATACCATATTGCTTGGGTGCAAGATTACCACAATGTTTTGGTCAATGAGCAGTGCTTAGTGAAGTTCAATATTGGAAGCTACTAGGATGAGATACCATGTGATATCATACCTATGGACATATGTCATATGTTGTTGGGTAGGCTATGGAAATTTGATAGGCACATTGTATACAATGGGTGAGAAAATACCTACACTCTGACCAAGGATGGAGTGAAACATAATTTGAAACCATTGAAGGATAAAAAAGAAAAGGTATGTAGTGCTACTAGAATATGTTTTGTTGATGGAAAAGAGTTTCTCAAAGGTATGAAGCATGAGCATGTGTGTTTTCCTATAATTCCAAAAGATAGTAAAGAAGAAGTAGAGGAGGTACCTGTAGAAGTTGTAGATATGTTGGGAGAATTTTTTAATATTTTATCAGATAATGTACTTGATGGATTTCCCCCAATGAAGAAGATTAGTCACTGGATGGATTTAGTTTTAGGAGCTAGTTTGTCAAACAAAGTAGCACAAAGAATGATACCAACAAAAAGTGAAGAGTTGAACATACAAGTTCATGAGTTGTTCCAAAAGGGGTTGATTTGAGAGAGTCTAAGTCCATGTGTTTTACCAGAACAATTAGCCCAAAAGAGAAATGAAGAATGGTGGATGTGCATAGATTCTCACGCTATCAATAAGATCACAATCAAGTATAGATTTCCATTGCCAAGGATGGATGATATTATGGATTGCTTGAATGGAGCTGAATATTTCATGAAGATAGATCTGAAGAGTGGATACCATCATATTCGTATCAAAGAAGATGATGAGTGGAAGACTACTTTCAAGACAAGGGAAGGATTTTCTTTGTGGTTAGTCATGCCTTTTTGGCTAACCAATGCACCGAGCACTTTCATAAGGCTCATGAATGAGGTACTGAAGTAATTTTTGGGTACGTTTATCATTCTTTAGCTAGATGATATATTGATCTTTAGTAAGACATTGGAGGATCATTTGATCCATATTGGAAAGGTGTTTGATAAGTGGAGGGAAGAAAAGTTACTAATAACCCTGAAGAAGTGTGGTTTTGTAAAGGAGTTGATGTACTTGGGATTTGTTGTCTCAGTGAAAGGTCTAAAAATGGATCGAGAGAAAGTGAAGGCTATCCTCAAATGGCCTACTAAAAGGAGTGCAACAAAGGTAAGATCATTTTATGGACTAGATACATTTTACAAAAGGTTCATAAGAAGTTTTAGCAGTATTTGTGGACCCTTGACTGAAACAATGAGAGGGGATACGAAAGAGTTTAAGTGGAGTGTAGGAGTAGATAAGAGTTTTTATCTATTGAAATAAAAAGTTATTGAGTAGCCTATTTTAGCACTTCCTAATTTTAACAAGATGTTTCAAGTAGACTATGATGCTAGTGGTACTACAATAGGAGTTATTTTTAGTCAAGAAGTTATACCTGTTGCTTATTTCAGTAAGAAGTTGAATGATGCAAAAAGAAAGTATTATGTTTATGATTAGAAATTTTATGGTATAGTTCAAGCATTGAAGAAGTGAAGACACCATCTTCTTCCTAAGGAAGTTGTTTTGTATAATGATCATCAAGCTTTGAAATATTTGAATAGTTCAGGAAAATTGAACCAAAGGAATTTAAAGTGGGTTGAGTTTCTGAAAAGTTATACATTATATTTTAAACATAGGAGTGGGAAGTCTAACAAATTTGTACATGCTCTTACTAGAAGACAACCTTTTTTGACAGAAATGTAGATAGAGGTGGTTGGGTTCAAGTAACTTAGTAGTTTTTATCCAGATGATCTTGATTTTGGTGAAGCATGGAAGGCTTGTAAAAAACCTATTACACTTGATAGGACAAGGTGGTTGGATTTCATGATCTAGGATAGTATTTTTTCTAAAGGAAGTTAATTGTGCATTCCTAGAAGTTCAATGAGAGATAATCTCATCAAGGAGAAGCATAGTGGAGGATTGGCTAGACATTTTTGTATGGATAAAACCATAGCTTTGGTTGCTGAGAATTATTATTGGCCACAGTTGCAGCAACTATTAACCTCATAATGGTTTTTGACACTTGAGTGCCAATACACTTAACCACTTTCTATATTGAAGCCGAGTACACCATGTATGCCGAGCCACAACATGTGTCAAGTCTGGAAAGACTTCAGGTGCCGAGTAAAGATCAGGTGCCGAGAAAAGTTCAAGTGTCGAATGACTTTAGGTACTAAGAATTATACAAGTGCCGAGTGATATTTAAGTGCCAAGTCACAGATGATGCCAAGCAATACAAAAATGCAACAAGAGCCGAGTAAGCTAGTTTTTTATTAGTGTCGAGCATTTGAAATTAGCAAGTGCCGAGTAACACAGATTGTACATATGAGTTTGTAACTTCATTGATTCATATGTAAACCATTTTCATGGCTGACATATGACAAATCTTGAAGGATTAAATGATAAGATCAAATATTTTGTATTTCCTATGCAATTTACATGCAACCAATTAGAAAAATGGAGAAGGCATGCAACCAATAAGAAAAGTGCAAGGAATGAGCAGGAAGCAAAGATTCAATATGGATCATAGATCCATACCTAACCCTAAGTCTTTGAATGTCTTTATAAGGAAGAAAAAATCTCATTTAAAAAAAAAAGTGGATGTACAAGGGTGTGGAAGAAACACTATTTCAGAGAAAAGAGTATCAAATCTCAGAGGATCAAGATTAGAGAAAGCAGATCAAGTGTCTATATTCAACAAACGAAGGATTGTAAGCTATCAGGTTTATTATACCTAATACTCTCTAGCCATTGTATGAATCACAGGATATAATGTTATGTGAAATCACTGAACAAAAGAAAAGAGTAGTTGAGGAAAAAGTCATGATGGAAAATGACAAAATAAATCCTGCAAAAAGACTTGAGGAAAAATGTACTGAATTATTAAGGATCTCAAACATGCAGATGGATACACTTGCCCAAATGATGAACCTTCATCATGAACTCAATATGAAAGATATTGAGATTTCTACTTTGAAGATGCAAAATGAACAATTGAAGAATGAATTAAACAAAGAAAAAGAGGTAGCAGAGAATCTCAACAAGTCAAGTGAAGCCATCAAGTATTTTGAACAGTTCATGAAATCCCCAAAATCCACCCATGATACATCAGGAATTGGATACAATAGCACTGAAGTTGAAGAATCATCGAAGAATGTTGAGCAAAAAAGTGACAAAGGTAAGGATTCTAAACCCACTTGTCATTATTGTAACAAAAGGGGACATACTGCTAATATTTGCAAGAGTAGGAGATTCAATTAGACAAATACACCCAAGAGTTACTGTAACAAGTGCAACATGCAAGGACATGTAACACAAGATCGCAGATCTAATGCCACAAGGAGTCAAAGATTTGAAGTACATTTTCATAATTGGAAGAAGTATTGACATAGAGCATTTGAATGCAGATCAAAGCCTATGTCGACATCAAATCATCCAGCAAAATCAAAAGGAAATGAAATTCACTATCATTGGGATTACAACACCAGGTATAGCTATCATTATTGTTAGGAAGATGGACATACACCCCAAAATTGCATAATAACACATTTCAAGGGAAACTATAAAAGATGGTTGAGCCAAACTACATGTTTCAGTTGTGTAAAAATTGGGCATACCAACAAAAAATGTCCTACAAAGTCAAAGGCACCCAAGACTGAGGAAAATAAGGGAAAAGAAAAGATTGATGTCAAAAAGATAAGGGGACAAATGAATAAGACTTGGAAAAAGAAAGATGAGTGCAACACATCAAGTGGAAGGATCACTTCACCCAATGGGTCAAGTGATCACACTTCATCAAACTAAGCATGAGAAGTATATGGGACTGATGTACAAAGTTATATCACACATCAGTTCCAAGACAAAGAAGCAATGCAAAGTATACATCTACATGAGACAAGATGTCAAGACAAAATCTAAATGATGTTGTCGAGCTATCTTTGGATGCCAAGCTAAACTCCAATAGATGTCGAGTTCCTAATAGCAACCAAGTTGATAAATGATGCCGAGTTGGTTAAATCCAATGCAAGCCAAGTAAAGTGGAAGTGTAGTACAAGCTAAGTAATATTAAAATCCATCAGAAGCCGAGTTGGCAGTTGAGCATTTAATGTGATAAAAATAGGGTATATTATTGTGATTCCAATCAGTTTTCCTCATTGCGATCAAGAAGTAAAGAAGAGAAAGAGAGCAGAGTGACTTCATAGTAGAGAATCCAGCATTTCAAGCAGATTGCAACATCTCTCAACGTGTTTTTATCGATCTTGAGGTATTTTCATTTGTGCTGAGCTATGCAGTTTCATATTTCATAAAGAGGAAACCCTAGTTTGCATAAATGGCATCAAGTTCCAAGAAAACTGAGGAGAAAGAGTCATTTGAAGTTCATTTAGTGTCAAATGAGGTCAAGCAACCTGAGTTCTATCCCATCCTTGAAGTTGCATACTAAAATAACCCAGCCAGAGCTCTCTCCCAAATACCTCCAAAAGTTATAATGGTTCAAGACGTGAGAAGATGTTACAATTGTAAGATAGGAGCCCTAGGAGATATGGAGGTAAGGCAAGCCGTATTCAAGACAGAATGGGTAGTGTTAAGCAGAATTCATGGTGGAATTCTTTGGTTAGAAGATATTCCCATCATATTAACCAAACGAATCATACATAGGGTAACTAGGTATCCTACCCTAGATTGGTTCAAAACCTTAAGAAGTGAATCAAAGGAGGTTATTGAAAAGAACACTGCTTCTCAGTGGAATAAAAGAGGAGTGACAATTCACACCATCCAGGATCCTCTAGTTGAGTTTGTTGTTAGAGTCATAGCCCATAAGTTCTATCAATCCAATAGACTCAACAGTGTGCCATGTATTGCAGTAGATGTAGGTTACAAATTGGTGAAAAAGGATCATACTTATGATCTTGTAGAGCTGCAACTACAATAGATTACTGAAAACCTAGCTGCCATAAGAAGGACAAAGGGTGATCAATGCAAATTTGGAGCAATTCTAGTTTTTATATTCTTTTATGTTCAGAATGAGTTCCCCTCTTTTGGAAAAGTTACATGGAGGAATGATAAGACTATCATTGCCCAAATCAATGAATATATAGAACACATGGGAGAAAATTTTGATACACTGATGACAAGTTATTTTGAGGATTTCAAGAAATCCATGAAGCAAAGATCAAGAATACTAGTTTCCTTAGTGGAAAAGCATACTAATGATTTGTGCTTCTTAGTTGACATTTATTTTACTTATATTCAAGCAGTAAGTCCAAGAGTGAGATGGCTAAGGCCATTTGGATATGAAATCAATATAGATGAAGCTTCTGCAACAATAACTGCATTATTGGCAGAAGAGATAGATAAAATTGCTCCACACTTTGGCACTTATGATGTGGTAAGATCAAAGATAAACATGGAGCTAAAGACTGCCTCCACATTAAAGAAGAAAGAAAAATTGTTAAAGAATATTAAAAAGAAATTTGGTGAAGAAATTGAGGCTGAAGCAAAAGAAGATGAAGATGACAATGATGATGATGAAGATGAACAAGAACAAGGCCCAATGGAATTAACCCAAGGCCTAGGTGAAGACAAGGAGGAAGGTGCAGAGGAAGAAGAAGCCAAGGAAGCACCAACTGATGTTGAGTCAAAGAAAAGGAAGGCAAT
The DNA here is from genome assembly GCA_028749045.1 of Cupressus sempervirens. Classification (NCBI taxonomy): domain Eukaryota; kingdom Viridiplantae; phylum Streptophyta; class Pinopsida; order Cupressales; family Cupressaceae; genus Cupressus; species Cupressus sempervirens. Next base: position 740,629,092 of record CM053791.1, on the reverse strand, counting down.
ATAATAGCCTCCAGCTCAACAAAAACCAAAGAAATCTGCTATGCCATCACCTCAAAAGCCAACAACCCGAGCTGCAACAAGGGCCTCCACAAAAAGGGCTACAAAGGAAGCTACAAAGAAGAAACCAATCAAGGAAACACAGGAAGGGCCGAGGAAAAGAAGAAGATATGTGGCTCAACCTGATACTGATGAAGAAGATTAATCAAAAAAGGTCAGCCATTTTTCAGTAGATACTTTATGTAAAAAGATTGGAAATGGTGATTTAAGAAACTTAAATAAAGTTGATTTCAATAAGTTTACTAAAGAAGAACAGAATAAGATAGAGGAAATAGTTTATGGAATGATGGCATAGTTCAAGTACACTCCTCTTGATCTAGATGGAAAATTGCCAAAAGAACTGTTTAAAATTGTAGAAGACAGATGGCATTTTTGTTTGAAAATGGAGAAGGAGATGAGGGAATCAACGCTAGCAAGCATGTTGCCTGATTTGACTAAGGAACAAATAAAGAAAGCAGTCAAAAGGCATAATACTAGGTTTACACCTAAGTACAAGGCATTCTTTATTCTCCAAAAAAAATGGAATAAATTGTTCAAAGAATAATGAAATCATGGAAAAACTTGTACAAAAAGATTGAAGATTTTCTTGACAAAGAATACAGGGAAGAAGCAGCTGCTACACAAGAAGAGAGAAGAAAAAGGAGAGAAGAGAAGACAGTAGTAGAGAAGGAAGAAGAAGAGAAAGATGAAGAAGAGAAGAAGGAAGAAGAAAAGAAAGATAGAGAGGAGGAAGGGACACAAGAACAAGATGTAATAGCAACATCTGAGAAAGAGCATCAACCAAACCAAAGTGTGCAAGACACACAATTACCACCCTCTAGCCCTCCTCAAGTACCCATCACACCTACATAAGCTATAATTATAAAAGATGTTCCTGACACTTCTGGTCAAAACATCTACCCATTAACTGCAGAAGACATCAAAAGAATCCTTCACCAATCTACGCATCAAGAAAGATTGTGTATAGATCCAGTAATGGTTAGTATGGATGAATTACAAAAACTAGTAGAAAGCATAGTTAGAGAAAAGGTGAATCCACAAGAACCACCTTCCATCATCTCTACAACTACTAGTGGTCAACCTCAAATGCCCATAGTTATTTCATTAGGCATAGTTGACACCTCAATACAGAAGTCAAGTGCAGTTGTAGAAAAACAAATAGAACAAACAGGACAGACTATTACATCTGATCCTACAACACAAACACAAGGTGCACTTCCTAAGATTACCATAATTGATCAAGGAAGTAGACAGCAGGAGGAGAAAATAGTGAAAACTCCTAAAGAGCAAGAGGCAATACAAAGATTGATAAATTTGCCTACCTCAGGAACTCCTTCACAATAGCCATTGCAAATATCTACACCAAGATCCAATACTACAAAAGTTGCAAGGGTACTTCACTATGGAGATCCTGAATTAGATGAGGAGATAGTCATACCAAGATATGACTCAAAAACAATAACCATTGATCAAATCAATGAGGTGCAGGAAGCACTAAATAGGAGAAAGAGACAAGAGATACTCAGGAGGGAGTATAAACAAAAGCAAACACCACATGAGATTAATGACACCTTTATGGATGCCTTCAGTTTGTAGTCACTAGATGAGTCAAAGCATATCATAGAGCAATTATCAGATATTGTTGGCCAAGTGACAAATGAAGACTAAGAGACAAATGCAAAACTTATAGAATGGTCTAAAAAAAGATTCCAAGGAAAATTAAGTGAGAAGGTATCAAGTCAAATTGCACTATCCTAGGTTGAACTGGAAAAGCTTATAGATAAAGTGAAAAAGGTACTTGAGAATATATTCTCATTGTACAAAAAGTTGTGTGACTTTTCATACTTCACACAAGAGACAAGCCAAAAGATACTGAGCTTGGAGAGAAATTTAAATATTTCAAGCATGCAGCTACCAAACGATCCAGCTTAAAGTGAGAAGCATTTTGCTCAATCGCTTCACACTCAGAAAGAAATAGTTGTATTATCAGCAGATGAGGCCAATATAAAGGCAAAACTGATACAGCTCTAGTCCTCCATTACCCCACACTTGGAAATACTCCATAAGGAACAAGTCTATGTAGAAACTATTCTCAAGAAAGATCCCAATCTTTCTACTTCAGATGGACTTATTCATCTTGCAACAGAGACTACCATCCAGCACAAGTCACTAGAAATTGCTTTGAACAATTGGGATGCAGGTCTCAAGATGATTATGGAGGTAAACAACACATTTTTGGTGAAATATGGTCTTAACCCTTAAAATCCTTTGACATAAGTGTCAAAGAAGGGAGAGATATATATCTTATTAACAAAGGGGGAGATACTATAAAGGGGGAGATATTATAAGACGAATAAAAGAATGGGGGAAATAAAACCAAGGAAACTGAGGGGAGCATGATATATAGATAATGGCACAAACAACCAAATCAGGGGGAGTTACAATAATTTTGAGGTATATATACCGTAAGTTACAAAAATTTTGATTAAAGGTTTTTAAAACCTCTGTATATACCAAGCAGATTAGTTAATGTACTCATAAGATCAATTAAGTGTTTTTGTCACTCGTGTCAAAGGGAGAGATTTTTAACTTCATAATGGTTTTTGAAACTTGAGTGCAATTACACTTAACCACTTTCTATATTAAAGCTGAGTACACCATGTATGTCGAGCCACAACATGTGTCGAGTTAGGAAAAACTTCAGGTGCTGAGTGATCTTTAGGTGCCGAGTAAAGATTAGGTGCCGAGCAAAGTTCAAGTGTCGAATGACTTTAGGTGCTGAGCATTATACAAGTGTCGAGTGATATTTAAGTGCCAAGTCACAGATGATGCCGAGCAATACAAAAATGAAACAAGAGCCGAGTAAGCTAGTTTTTTATTAGTGTCGAGCATCTAAAATTAGCAAGTGTTGAGTAACACAGATTGTACATATGAGTTTGTAACTTCACTGATTCATATGTAAACCATTTTCATGGCCGACATATGATGAATCTTGAAGGATTAAATGGTAAGATCAAATATTTTGTATTTCCTATGTAATTTACATGTAGCCAATTAGAAAAATGGAGAAGGCATGCAACCAATAAGAAAAGTGCAAGGAATGAGCGGGAAGCAAAGATTTAATATGGATTGTAGATGCATACCTAACCCTAAGTCTTTGAATGTGTTAATAAGGAAGACAAAATCTTATTAAAAAAAAAAAAAGTGGATGTACAAGGGTGTGGAAGAAACACTATTTCAGAGAAAAGAGTATCAGATCTCAAAGGATCAAGATTAGAGAAAGCAAATCAAGTGCCTATATTCAGCAAACGAAGGATTGCAAGCTATCAGGTTTATTGTACCTAATACTCTCTAGCAATTGTATTAGAATGAAAAACCCTATGGCGATAGGTTAGCTTAACAGCTATTTTGTAGATCCTTTAAATAGGTGATTAGATCCTTTAATAGGGTGACACTTTATGTAAAGTGTTTGTAAATCCTTTAACTAGGTCACTATTGATACAGTGTAAAGCCTTTAACGGGGCAAACCATCAGAAGTGGTTAAATATTATTACTGCAGTGATTTTGTTGGTATCATCCCCACCTCAGTTTTACCTTCTTATTCTTGGAGGGTTTTTGGGTTACCAAAATCTCAAGTGTTATGTGGTGATGTTTATGTTTTTTTCATAACTATCTGATATGTTCATATGCATGCAATCTACTTTCAGTTAAAAGATTTTATAGTTAAAATACAATACTTCTGATTCACCCCCCCTCTCAGAAGCATTCTTTCCATTTGAATATTCCAATAGCAAGATGTGAAGAATTTTGTATATAGTTGTAGATTATGTCAGATGGTGAAAGGAGTGAAGCAGTATACAAGATTTTATTAGTCATTACCTATACCAAAGAAGTTGTGGGATGATGTCAGCATGGATTTTTTTCCTAGACTACTAAGGACTCGATGTGGGCATGATTCTATTTTTGTGGTGGTTGACAAGTTTTCAAAGATGGCACATTTTATTCCTTGCAAGAAGACTAACTTGATGTTGTTCATGTAGCAGAATTATTTTTCTAAGAAGTGGTATGACTACATGGCCTTCCAAAGAGTATAATTTCAAATCGAGATACTAAATTTATTGGGTAATTTGTGAAAGAAATTTAAGATAGATTTGAAGTTAAGTTCATCACATCACCCACAGACTGATGGATAGACGGAAGTTGTGAATCATAGTTTGGGAAACCTTCTGAGATGTTTGGTTTGAGAAAAGTCAAAAGGATGGGATCTGATTTTACTATAGGTAGAATTTGCATATAATAATTCTATCAATAGAAGTACAAGTAAATCACCATTCCAAATTGTATATGGGAGTAGTCCCAAAAATACTTCCAAATTGAGGTAGTTGGATAAATGAGAGATAGGTAGTGCTAAAGTAAAAGAGTTTTCTAAACATTTGAAGAACATCCATGAGGAGGTGAGGAAGCACATCATAAAGATGAATACAAAGTATAAGACTAAGGAAAATGTGAAAAGGAGGTATAAGGAATTTTAGATTGGATATGAATTCATGGTACATTTGAGGAAGGAGCATTTTCTAGTGGGTCAATATAATAAGCTCAAGATGAAGAAGTTTGATCCACGCAAGATAGTGAAAAGACATAATTTTGGAAATTGTTATGAAGTTGAGCTGCCTACTAAATTGAATATTTCACCAATATTTAATATTTCAGATGTGATAAAGTACTATGAAGGAGGTGATGGAGATGAAGTTGTAGAAGTGCAGTGGAATATTCCAGCAACTAGTTCAACTACAAAGGAGATTGAGGAGATACTGGATAGTCATGTTGGCAAAGGTAAAAGGAGCAGAACTCATGAGGAATAACTAGTCAAATGGAAAGGGAGGCCAATAGAGGATTCGTCATGGCTAGCAAAGGAGGAGGTTAACTATCTTGGTTTTCATTTGAACACTTGAGACATGATAGAGTCACTTCTCAAATTACTCTAGGTTTTTGATGCTAGAGCATGCTAGGTATAAGAGCAATCTTGCATCACCCAAAAAAATTTTCCTTTTAGTCTTTTTCTATTTTAATAAGGACTATTAAATAGGGCAGTTACTATTTATGGGAACTTGATATTTTTAGTAAGTTTTTCATATGATCTTAGAATGTTCTCATTTTCTATAGGAAGGTCCATTTTAGATTTGTAAGCCTACCATAAAAATAACACCGCTCAAGCATAAGTGCTAGAGAATTTACTATGGATTTTTAGTGGAACAATTTGTAGAAAAATCTTCAAGCTCACTATTGGAGGCCTTAGATTGTCTGGATGAGCTCTAATAATTTGATGGAAGGGCACTAGCACCATTTCAACCCAGTAGATCTAGAGCTGGCATTTTTAGAAAAGTGGTTATAATAGCCAATTAGAGAAACAATTTGTGAGTTATGGCCTTTCAAAGTTGGGTAATCCAAAACATCTAAAATAATTGTCAAAGATGTATTTGGCTAACTCTATATGTTTTGTTAGGGTCTGTTGGACCTAGGTATTAAGTTTGAGCATCTAGAACTTTCCCAGGTGGCATAGAATTGCCTATTTAAGAAAGGCTTGTACATTGTCTAGGATAGCTTTGGGTGATAGTTCATAGCTTGTCTTGCAAATTATCGTACTAAAGGTGCTCATGTGGGTTAGCATATTCTACTTATGAATTGTGTAATTTTGCATTTTTAGTGCAAGTAAGAAGTGTGGATTTTATTCTCATATTAGCTATTGTTTCTTTATTTCTATTATGAGTTTATGGTATTAAGGGGAGCTCGCTGCATCATGTTACTAGGTGCGAGATATTTAATTACAAACATAGTCTCCCATTGCTATTTGACACTTAGGGAAAAATACAAATTTGGACATTTCTCCAAACAAAACTTCATAGAATGACTCAGAATGACAATTTATCTTCATGGGATGCATAATGTATTGAATGCAAAGTGTTAGAAACATTGAACACCTTATAGGCCTCAAAAGGAAAACTAGGTACACATGCATTAAAGAGCACTTATAGGGCTTGATTTCTAGGATGGCACTCAAAATCAAGGCTTCAATTTTGAGTCCCAACAATAACTACAGGTATTAAAGCTCAAGGAGGAAACAAAGAAGATGATGAGGTTATATATAAGATATTGAAGACGCTAACACGACCATTCAAGCCAATAGTTCAGATGATATAGTGTTGATATCATGTACAAATGATTTCACTAAGGAGATGTTTCTTGGAAGACTTGAAGTAGTTGAGAATGAACTTAGATAGTCTAGAGAATTAACTAGAATAGAGACAATGAAATCTGCAAATGAAATTTGAAGAATGTTTGTATCATTTTAACCTATATGCATTGAGTTTATCAATATTTGATTTTATCATCTGAGGAGCCATCACAATTTTTGTGTGCATCCTTCTATGGTAATCCTGAACAAAGATAACTATGAGTCCTGATATAATGGTTTCCTCACAAATCATCTTGAAAGATGAATGTACCACTTTAATCTAAATATGAATCTAAGCCTGCAATTTATTTATATAATTGTAGTGATCATAACTTTCGAGTTTATCTCCTCTTGATGAGAAATTGTTCTAACCAATTTTTGAGATGAAAAGCTAAATTTTAACAGTAGTTCAATTTCTATACATACCTATAAGAAAAATTTGATGATCAACACAAATGTCAATGATGCTATTGCTAATTATGGATGTTTAAAGTGGTTTGTTGTATCTTTATAGATTATGGTTGGATGGTTGTTCTCACGTGGTGTCGAGTTTGGAAGGTTGTCACTTGGCATTATTCGATTGGCACAAACTAGAGCTGAAAACTTGCATGTACATGTAACATAAGAAATTTATATTGAATATATATCTTTTACTTGAGCTAATATTTATTCTCTTAAAGTGATATGATTTTTTGTATTATTTTTTAAAAACTAATGTTATATATACTTAGATTTTTTCTTATAAATAACATATTCACAAAAATGGTATGTGCCTATTTTTTTATACTTCTGTAAAAATTTGTCTCCATTATAATATTTAATTAAATTCACCCTACTCTTATCACCTTTGTACCTTTAGCATGAAATGAAGAAATAGTAAAATTTTTCTTATGTCTATACACATAGTACAAAAAAAATATTAATTTAAAGGGAACAATGTAAAATATAATGCATTGAACACAAAGAATTTTTTCTTTTTTTGTCAAATCTATCTTTGTTCCTATGGATGTGCCTCATGGAGACATTCATTTATTGCATATTGGAAATAAGAAGTACTTGAATAAGTGGAAGTTCTATATTCTAGTAAATCATAAAGGTAGTAATTATATTTCTTTTAGCATAAAGTCCATTGAAAATGTGGAGTATTATTTTTGTATTTTATATGTCAAGAATAATAAATGTACAAAGTAAAAAATAGCCTGCCTTAGAAGTGAAACGTACCTCTATATACAAGTAAGAAATAAATAGAAACATCATAATTGAACAGGAAAAGATATATATGTTGTTAAAGGGGTAAATTGGGTTGCTAAAAAAAATCCTATAATATTAGTGATAACCCTAGTATTGAGGACGTTTGCTGCAATCCATAGAAGAGGGTCGCTACAAGGTCAAATGTAATATCGATATTATCACAAAGAAAGTTCAAGAATACCACATATCAAAGTTTTATGTGAAGTAAATTTTCCTTTACAATCACCACCACGAGGGTTTAAATGGTCAATGATAAATTACAAGTCCTTGAAGTTGTCATTCTTGGTTATGGTTTTTTTTTTGTAATTGGTGATTAAAGAAAAATTGGTTAAACTAGTTTGCATCGATATCTATTATGTCATGAATATCAATTAAAAAGTTATAGAAATGAATTTCATAGTATTAGAATTCTTACAGAACTTCCATAAGTTGGGTTGAGTTTTGACCCTATTTTATTTGCATTCTTTTTTCTTGTCTTTTTGGTGTATTGTTGGGCTTTGTTGGTTTATCTTGAGTTAATGGAAATTTCGTAATGTAATGATTTTATGATTTTGTTAAAAATATATCTAGTATTTCATTGAAATTAAATCCCACCTTAATCAAGTGTACGAGAAATTTCCAAACATCTAATTTGAGAGAATAATTCCCAAAAAGCTATATAGTAAACATATATTCATCGCATTAGCTAAAGGTGGGAAACCATGACTCATTAAAGCATCCACAAGGAACATGGAAAGAAATCTTCTTCCATTTTGTTCATCATTTATACCTTTTGAGCATCCTTAGTGGGCTCTATTTCAAAGAATATTTTGATAAATTAATACACATAATATTTATTTTTTCTTCTCTTGAATAAAGTATGGATAATTAGTCTACTGAATAACGGTGTTTTTAAAATACTACTATTTGGGACCACTTTTAAACAATTAGAATCAACAATAAAGTCGTGAAAGATCTCAATCTAAAACCTAATGATATTACTTTGGATATTTATTATACATATTATATTCTTTATTACTCTTTGCCAAAAAAATATTTTCAAACCTATCATAATATTCTATAAAAGATCGGAACATAATTTTATCCCATAGACATATAGCATAAAATATATTTTATAATTCTACTCTACAAATCTGATTTTCGTTTAGGTTTATTGAGAACTAAAAGATAAAACGACAATGAGATTTTGTTATTTTATTCAAACAATACAAAAGTAAAGTAGACATCTCATCACGGAGTATTTTAGTTTGAAGTTCCCACCTGTCCTAGATAGATATATGTGATTATTAAACAGTGTACGGTCTATACTACGTTTTATAGGCGAAAATTGAACATAATCTTCGTTCAGCGTACTGTTATGTCTAATTGTATATAAAGCTTGGTGCTTCAAAATATTTCCAGTGCCGTCCAAAATCGCTGCAAGTAAAAATTAAAGGAAGCCTCTAGCATTCACGAATTATTTCCATTAGATTGTTACTGTAAAGCCTTAGTAGAGGACGCAATACACTCGCACAACAACAAAATTGATATTAAATAATAATAATAATAATAGAAAACCCTAGAATCTGTAGATTTGTCTGGCGTTAACCTGGCAACTGAAAAGTTAGAGATTGTTATATAAGGGATATATCATGAAGGAGATTGCCAAAGCAAAAATATATCGGTAGGTAATAACGATTTTTTGCTGATGCTATCAAAGCGTACGAGTGAGAGAAAAGTTCCCAAGGGATGAACAAAAGCCTTAATCTACCATAAGCCGAGTAGACTTACTAAGACACTTGTCCGTAAGTATTTAAATGCACTCATATTCTCTGAGGCCCACGCTTTATTATGATTCCAGAGCACTTTCTCCATTACAAGATGTATTCTTTTTCTAGCAAAAAGGAAGGCATCTCCGCCATTCCCATATAGCTTAATTGTATAAAAATACGTGGGCAGCTTAAATCTCAACACATCTTTGACATACTTGTTGAGCTGTAGTTTTGTAACTTCTTTCTTGAAAAGTTAATCTAAGAACAATTCGAAAGTTCCAGGGAATTGATCTATTGGAATTTGCTCAATTGAAGATAAATGTATTTGTTCACAGGGAGGTCTTTGTTGATTAGGAGCAATTTGAATACGATATGTTACCTGTTGTTTTCAAAGTAGCCACGAAAGAGATATATTTTTGGTATTTTATGTTTTATAGTGAATGCAATCTATCAATGAACCTATATGAAGTCCTAATTTAACCGAGTGTCAGTAAAGCAAATAAAAAAGATAAGGTAACAATAGATTATAGCAAATAACTTGAAAGGGAAATTTCTAACGGATATAAACTACGGTAGCAACATGTTTGCAAGTTAAATTGTCAGAAAGATCAAGTAGGAAACCAAACCAATGAAAATAGGAGCAACGTTTCCTCAATTCCACTGATGCAATCATCCATGGGAACTTAATAATAATCGAAGAATGTTTCACTTCTCGTTGAATAGCAAGGCCACAAAAATTATGCTCATGTGAGACAAGAAGCTATGTAAGAACAATAGGGTGATCTCTTCTCCAACTTGGTACATCAGCAAAATTTATTAACACGAAGAAAACACTAGAACTAAAAGATTGCACAATCAAATCAACAAAACAAAACTATTGGCTCAATTATTATTCAAGAATATACATTCACAAAAATAACACACCCCAACAAGAATAACTAGATTCAAAATGAGAACACCAATAACATATATTATTGCATCAAAATAATGGCTCAGAGTGCATACTAAATCCTTGTATTTATAAGGAATCATCTCCTCGAGAGTGAGAGATCTCTTAATGCATACATATTCTTTTGAACTAATAAAATAAATTTTATTATATACAAACTGGCTCTCTAAGTAGTGCTAAGTAGGACTCCACCATTGTTTATATCAATTAATGGGTGCATGAGCCTTTACATGACTTAAAACAATAAAAGAAGAAGGAGATGAGAATAAAGAAGTTGTAAGAGGATTTGAGCATCATAAAAAACTCTAAAAATCGAAGCTTAACCTTCTCTAGGCATTTATTTGAGTTGAATTACCGTCAAAATGTGTTTCTAGTGCATTGGAATGCTCTAAATTAGGAACTGAGAGTTAACTGTTGGTGCACCTCTGTGAAAAGTGCACCTTTTGCACCTATGCATCTTGCACACCTATCCACATTGCACACCTTGATGAAAGCTTCAAAATACAAAATTTTTCCAAGTGTCAAAACTAAATTTCTAGCATCTAGGTTTTCTTCCCCTTTATACTAGAGCGATGCTTGGATATTTTCTCTTGAATTTCTCTATAATCTTCGCTACTTGGGTAGAATCTGGAAAATCAAAAGCTTCATACTTATCCTTTACTACTAGTCGTTAATTACTAACTTTTGTATGCATCACCAAAAAATCCTCAAGTTTAGTGTCAAGCTTAAACAGTACCTCTTCAGTCCTAAATATTTTTCTGATATCCTTATCTGGCAAAGCATCTTTGAAGGTTTTTCAGAATTGCTAGACTATTGATTGCACTAAAATGAGTTTGGATTTTGACTCATCATTAAAAATGTCAAGGCTGGCATTATTGTAATACTTCTCCACTTGTAAAATCTACTCTTGAGTTTGATCTTTCAATTTTTGTATCCCTTCATGTAATGTCTCCATTACTTTATTACTGACAGCTATCTTCTCGATCTAATCTTCTAATTTATCAAGCCCTTCCACCAAGTAGACCTTCATGAGCATACAATACCTCTCACCTTTTATTGATTGAAGCACTTGAAGATCCTTTACCCAAGTATGTACCTCATCCATTAGGCCAAAATCCTAGTTTAATATACATACTAGTTTATCTAAACTAGATTGAATATGGTACAACAAGTTCAAATTATCTTGTATAATATGTACACTTTTATTGTCAAAAATTGTCACGTCAGTTTTGACATGCACCCAAAAATGAATCTATTTGTAAACTCTCCTTTTCTCTCCTCTCTAATGTCACCACAAGAGTGATCTCAAGATTATCTAGGTCTATAGGGCCAACTACTACATGTAAATAGCCTCTCATAAACTCATTTTGTTTCCTCGGTAATATCAGTTCAAACTCATCTTGGTCCATATGTCTAAATACTTTAGCTGTATTTTATATTTTTGCAACTAAGAAATACTAAAGGTTAATACATATTACTATCTTAAAAATACTTTGTTAATCAAATTATAGTGAATATCTAGTTCTAACTAAGTAGAGAAAGGACTTTGTTTATTAAGTGAGAAGCTTGTATTAACATCTAGGGAACTTGGAGTTGTTGTTGTGGTAACTGATTTACCCCTCCCTTCTAAGTTACTCCTTGAATTTCCAATAATTGGTATCAGAGTTGTTAGTACCTATAGGAAAGGTTTCAAAGACCTAAGCTAAATATCAACATGTCTTACAAAAGAGAGATTTCTAAGCTTAACCGAGAGAGCTTTTCAACATGCCAGGAACTAATGAAACTACATCTGGGAACCATTGGAGATATAGGTCTACACTTATTATTGAACCACTATATGGCACCACCAAAGCCTTTAAATATGAATTAGATGGTGGATATGAAGAATCACAATACAATGATGATTGATATTTCTTCCTCTCTCAACTATTCTAAATTTGATGAAGTCAAACATTTCCTTACTACCTATGACATGTGGAACAAACTAAAGAAGATATATGGAGGAAACAATAATGTGAAAGGAACCAAAAAAGGAAGTCTAAGATGCTATTTTGTTCAAATGGAGATGAAATAAGATTAAAACATTTCTAAATATAGTGATAGAATCAAAGCAAGTTTAAGTGCCATCAAAGCTACAAGAGGAGAAAAAGATGATAGAATAGTAGTTAGAAAGGTATTAAGAAATCTTCTTCCTATTTATGCAATTAGAGTTTCAGCTATTAAAGAGATGAGATGTGATCCTAAAAATGATATGACTTTTGATGCACTACTAGGAAGATTGACTACTTTTGAGTGGATAACTTTGATAAGTATCTTCCTAATACTAACAACATAAAATTTGCATTCAAAGAGAAACTAACTCTTGGTAGAAAGGAAGGAAATTCAAAAGGAAAGTAGATTGACAGTGAGAAAGATGATGATTCTAAGTATGACCTTGAAGCCATTGAAGCCTTACTTACAAGAAGGCTTCTATAAGGAAAATGTAAATAGAAAGGTAAAATTCTGTTGATTTTATTCTCATGTTAAGAGGTTGGCCATATTGATACAAGGTGTCTAAATAGAGGAAACAAAGATGAAAAAAATTAGAATACGTTCAAAGGCAAGAAAGACTTCAAGAGACCAGGAGTACAAAGACAAAGACAAGAAATTTTGTTACATTTGTAAAGATTCTAACAATGATGATCAAAATAAAAATGATATATATTTCTATTAAGGATGAATTGAATAATGAAGAAAATGAAAAGATTGCACTTGTTTCTCATGTTAGCAAGAATGGCACAAGGATAATAGGTAGTAGTTGTTCTCCTTACATGGATGCTGACAAAACTAAGTTTGAATAGATAGAATATTATGATGGTGGTGTTCACATCATAGTCATGTTTGTTGTTAATGGCATACACTTATTTAGATTGTAAGTTGTTAGAAATGCTTTAGAATAATTGTGGGTGAGGGGGGGGGGGGGGGGGGGGGGGTGTTGAATTAGTTATTCAAGGTCCAAATGTCCAATTAAAACCTTTTTCATCAAGTAAAGTGAGCCTTCAAAATTGTTCAATCATCCAAGCTAAATCTTTCTTACTTAGCAAGTTACTATAAATCAACATGCAAACATAACACATGACACAGTGATTTATGTGAAAACCCAATTTAGGAAAAACCACCAGTAACATGATACTCAATTTTCACTCTTCTGAAGTAATGCCCTATGGAAGGCCTTCCCTATTAAAGGCTACAACACACTATTAAAGGTGATCTAGTTAAAGGATTTAACCACCCTATTAGAAGTGGGCTTTGTTAGAGGACTTTGAACATTAACTTGGAATGTCACTCTATCAAAAGATTTTAAAATGGTTGTTAAACCAACTTAAGGCCATAGGATTTTTACCCTAACTAATACAATGGCTAGAGAGTAACAATTAGGGGTTTGACTTGATTACAATTCACAACTTATCTTGTAGATCTCAGATCTCTATTCAACTCTTCACCCTGTCTAACTTTTAGTCTCTCCACCTCTTGACAACTTGCCCTCCTTTCAAGCTTTTTCTCCTTGAGTCTTCATGCTCAATGTACTAGTGTGATCTTTACTATGACCACTAATCAAAGTAGAGTCTTTGTGCTCTATTATGTCTTCTCATAGATGCCTTCTTCTTGACACCCTTCAACCACTTCGCTATTTGGCACACTAGCAATTCTTGCTTCTTGAGTTGTGACTCCTTAAGAAGAAATCTAAAAATGCTTTTCATGCTTTACTCTTCCCATCTTTACTTTAAATTCAAAAGGATTAGGTAGGATTCGTTGAATCTAACTCACATCTTGTTCCTTCTAGAAAAATCTTGAAGAATCCTCTTGAATTTTCTCAAAAATGGTTTACATAAATTTCTATGCCACCAGCTCATCATCCTTATCCTCCAACTAGTTCACAAAATTCAAGGTAACAAATTTCTCAGCTCAGATTTGATGAATCTTTGACCTTTCCAATAATGCATTGACCTTTCCAATAATGCAATAGCTCACCACTATTGAAATTCTTGTGCTTGGCACATACTGTGGTACTCAGCATCAACTATGTTTTACTGATGCTCGACACCCTACTGTGGATTCACTCAACATCGACTAAGTTTTTTTGATGTTCAACACCTGTTACTTTTCTCAACACCTAAACATGCTAAGCTCCTTCTGTATCACTTGGCACACACTAGATTTTTCATTTTCTTGGCACTAACTAAAAATCTTCTTGGCTTGAACTAACTTACTTGGCACTTACTAAAGAACTTAGTTTAAGCTTTGTAATCAATATTGTTGTAACTTATTCCTCTAGTGTTTCTAAGTATGGCCAACCTCTATATCTTCAATTATATTATCAATACATCATTTAAGTATTGTCTTAACTAATCCTCGCACTTCATTACAAAACCATAACCCAACCTTTTCGGTAGGTGCTTTCTTTACATCTTGTTGATTAAATCCTCTTCATCAATCAACTAAGTGATAGTACTTAGATCTTATAAGAAATTGTCATTTCAGCAAATAGTAGGTTTGACATCAATGAAAAAATAATGATTGAAAACATTCGATTAACAACAATCTTCCTTCTTTGCAATCAATCTTCTTCATTTTTCAACAATGATCTTTTCAATTAGATTTCCAATAGTAAGTATCTACCGAGCATTTTGTATAGTTAATAGTATTAACCAAGCATGTCAGTATCTATCGAGTTCTAGAATTACTACTAAGTCCAAGGGATAATATTCAGTTTGCACTGAGAAATTACTACCATAGTGATGATCAATAATGTAAATCGTGCATCTCAGTGTATGTCAAGTTTATCAGTAAAAACTGAGTTATGTAGTACTTACCAAGTTCATAGTTACTGTGATTTGAATCTAGTATTAACTGAACCACTCAGTATTAACCAAATGATTTAGTTTATACCAAGCTTAATGTGATAGCATTGACCAAGCTATGGACTATGAATCAAATGATTTAGTTTATATGTCGAGTTTTACAACATTCATTAAGTCACCAGTGTAGACCAAATTTAAGACTACTTGGAAGTGATCAGTATGGACTGAGCTTCTACATCTACTAAGTGCATGATAATGCCGAGAATTGATAGTGGATGTCGAGTATTAAAGCTCACCAAGCAAGTCTTTAGAACTTGAGTTTCTTCAATTTGGTTGACTTTGTGTATTTTGGGTAAACTTGTACTATGGTTGACTTTATAATTTGTAAATTAGATTGGTATATATGTAATGTATTGTATCACGTCCAAAGAAAGACATAACAATCATGTATTAAGCATAGAAGAGAAAAATAGAATTAAAAAGGCTACAATAGTATAAGGAGCAGAAAAGATTTACCTATCATAGGGAGGTGATTACTACATTTAAATGAATCTCATTGAGCAAACCAAGTTATAGATCAAAAACCAGCTATTGTTTCATCCTAACTAGTGGATCAATCAAATCCTTTCACAAGGTAGACTTAATAGTCTTTTGTTAATCTCTTTACCGAGTGCATACTTCATTGTATATTTGTAAATCCTTTTGCAAGGTGGACCTAGCAGTCCTTATTGTAAGCCTTAACATGCCAACTTTATACTAAAGTACTAAAGAATGTTCGTGTCATCCCCACCCTACTTTTACTTTCTATTTGGAAGGTTTTTGGGTCAGAAAATTGTGTGTCAAAAGTGTTATGAACACTTTAATGTTTTTAGTTTCTCATGCATGCAATTAAATCAAAATAGACATGAAGAATTAATTGCTAATTAAGGATTAAGTTTTATTGGTTACTAATTCACCCCTCCCCTCTTAATAAATTATCCTATTATAATATTTCCAACAATTGGTATCAAATCTTTATAGTTCTAAGGAAAGAATTTTAATAGCTTGACCAAAGATCAAAAGCTATTAAGGTATTCAGACTTGATAAGGCTATTGACAATGAGAAGCTAGATTTGGAATTGGCTATTGGAAAACTCAAGAAAGAAAAGGAGCAATTCTCTCAATCCTTAAAGAGAAGAAAAGAACTTTTAGTATAGATGAGTGACCAAAATTTAGCACCTATCCCTTGCAGTATAGATGAGTGACCAACTCTGCATTGAAGAAATAATTGAAGACATCCATTCAGTAAATTTAGATGAAGATGATGAATCAATCAAAGAACTATTGGAAAATAATAATAATCTTCATGAAGAGGAAAGAAAACTAAGAAGAGAACAAGAAATTCAGTCACTAAGATTTTGTGAATTCATGGAAGAGAAAAAAAAGATGAAATAAGAGATAGAAGGAAAGAGCAATGAAATTCAACACGTATCCCTTAAGCAAGAGACTTCATTGATTAGCTCACCAATGAAAATGAAGAAATCATGAATCTAAGATTAGAGAATGAAAAATTGTAGAATGATCTAAATAGTGAAAGGAAAACCAATGAGAGGATGATGAAATCTCAAGAGGACATGAATCAATTGAATGAGCAAAGTCATTACAGTGAAAAAGGAAAATAATAATTGGATATAAAGAAGAAGGTGAATCATCCAAACAAGGAGCTCAAAAGAATCAAAGACCTACTTACAGTCACTATGGTAAGATAGAATGTATACATCAAATAAATATTGGAGTAATGTGAAAGAAAAACTCAATGTAAAGTGCTACACTTGCAATCAGCATGGACATAGAGAAATGAATGCAAAGAGAAACCAAAATTTGAAGGAAAATGGCACAAATGCAAGAAGCATGAGCACAAATCCTCAGAATGCAAAACAAATATATTGAACCCAATAGAATAAATTGTGAAATCTATATTTGGTTGGGATTATAACACTTGGGGGAGATGTCACTACTCTAGAGAATTTAGACAGATTGGAATGAATTGTGTGAAACATCACATGAGGACAAGAGATACTACCAGATGATGTTTCATTTGTGTAGAACTTGGTCATCTTTCCAAGAACTATATGAAAACTAGAAGAATAGAAGATGAAAAGAAAGCCAAGGTTGATAACATCAGAAAGAAAATGAGACAACAATGGGTACCAAAATCTAATGAGAATGCAAGTCTGAGTACTAATGAACATGTCACTCAAGAATTGGATGACTCAAACATTTCCACTTAATTTATGAAAGGAAAAAAATAACAAGGATTCTAAAGAAGACATCTCACATCAGTCCTAATTGACAGATTGAAACATCCAAATTAGCATTCAAGATGCAAAGGGATCACTAAGTAAAAGATGCCAGTCATTCCCATGTGAGATCGTGTTACTGTCCTTACCAAGAAAGGTTGGATTATAAAACCCTAATGAGCAAGGTTAGGAGTAACAAAGCTTTTTATGGTTATCAAGTAATGATTACTCTATTGAGCATTCAATGCAAGTGAAGTGGATAATATTTTTTCATTTGAGTGAGCAATCATACCAAGCATATATGGCAATCAAAAGAAGAAATTTGATAAAAGGGAAAAATCAAAGTCATTTTTCACCATGAATTTTCGAGAGTTGTCTATATAGAGTGATCTTTACAACATTCAAGAGATTTGAGAGAATTATTATTGAAGACTTTTGTGCCATTGAAAACCCTACCAAGCAACAATGACATCTACTAACAGTGAATCAAAGAAAGTTTCAGACATGTGTGTTTGAGGCATGGAGTTGAAGGCACCAAATTTTAAGTTGAGTCCTACCATCACAAAATCCCTAGATCTAAGTGGAACTTAGTCACAAATTCCACCAAAGGTATTATTGATCAATGATATCCATTCACATTTTAAGTGTGCTATACAAGACATTGGAACATTAGAGATGGATGAATTGTGGAAAGAGTTTTGTGTTAATGGTGTACTGAAATTGGAACATCAACATCTTGAAGCAAAAGGTTTAACTCATATTCCACATATGCAATGGGATTTTAAAATCAAATGGATAAGATTTATCTTTAGTCATGTGCACAATGGTTAGTTGTGGTTGGAATAACTAGTTTTGATAACCAAGAAGATGATCCACAGGATCACTGGTCTACCTATGTTGAGAAAATAAAAAATAACCAAAACCCTAAGTTGGGTCGGACTAGAGAAGAAAAGCCTTGCTGGGTGGGATGGAAGGGGAATGAATATCAGCTATGTCACTGACATAGAAATAAAGGTTAGGATACATGTCATCACTCATAATATTTACCACTTGAGCAGACTTAACAATGTGTCATGCGAAGTAATGGATTTAGCATACAAAGTGATCAAGAATAACTTGTCACTTGACCTTGTTGATTTGATGTTGAACAAGTTCAACAAGAACATGGAGAGTATAAGAACATCCAAGAACAATCTTTGTTAGTTTGGTTCACTCCTAACTTGTCTATTTTTCTATGTAAACAATTTTTTTTTCCGTCTAAAGGTACAGTAGTATGGAGGAAAGATGTACTAGTTCTTTATCAGATTAATGAGCATATAGCTAAAATGGGAGAGAACTACATACGTATCATTGACAATTACTTTGAGTCATTCAAAGAGAAGATGAATACAAAATTCAAGATACCAAAGAAACTCATTGACAATTACAAAGATGATGTTTTTTTTATGGTTGATAGTGACAAAGTATATATTCAGGCAGTTAGACTGAAAATAGTTTGGGTGAACCCTCTTGGTTATGAGGTAAACATAAATGAAACCAAGGAAATAATTGAGGCACTAATTAATGAGCCTATTGACCCTAAAGCTACATACTTTGGCACTTATGATAAGGCAAAGGCTATAATTTAACTTGAAATCAAACTCCCTCTGGTAGTCAAAAAAGGGAAGAAGAGAATTACCAAACTAAAAACTAGTTCCACTCTTTTGTTAACTGAAGGAAAAGGACACGATATTGAGGATAAAGGAGTAGAAGATGAAGAGAAATTAGAGGAAGAAGGTCCATTAAAGAAGAAAGGTAAGGTAATTATTACTAATCCTACCAAATCATCTACTATTGTGTTTACCAGAAGATCATGTAGGAAGAAACTAGACAAAGAAGGAGGAGATGTAATCTTTAAAAGGCCTCCACCTACTTTTGAAGAAAGGATGAAAGAATTATAGTTAGGATTTGGCATAACAATGTTCAAAGAACTAAAATATGAGATAAGGATTGCAAAGGAGCAAAAGAAAATAGAGGACTTAGTAATATCTAAAATGGGTAAATGGAAGTATTCTCCAGACCAGCATGCTCAATAGATTTTGAATGTTCTAATGGAGAAAATCCAGCCAATATGGGAGAATGCAATGAAAACTACCAAAGACATATATGAGAAAACCCTGAGGTAAATCATACTGAGTTTGAGTGACAAGGAAATAAAAGAATCTCGAAAGAAGAATGAAGAAAAAATCACTTTGAGATTCAATACTTGTCTTGTACTATTAAAAGACATTGAACATGTAGTGAAGAATTCTACAAAGACATGGAATAAGGTTTATATTCTTCACAAGTCGAGTGAATTTGTAGTTAGTGTTAGCAACAAGGATGGTGATGAAAAAGAGAAAGATGAAGAACTTACACATTTTTACTTGTCTAGCTCATTACTCCATTGACAAAAGTGGCAAGCACTTCATGTACCAAGAAAACAACACTTCCCTCTACATCAGTTTTGGTTACACCAAGTATTTCAACTATTGGTATTTCAACAATGAGTGCAATATCTACTTTTATAGCTATTTCTACTATTTCTACAATTGTTTCCATTCTTGAGATGCAATTAATAACTGCAAAGATAGTTGAGACTAAGTCTCAACTAAGTAAAAAGAATTGGGTAAAGGCAAAGAGATGGAAGAAGACATAGATCTTGATGAGGAAATTGTTATTCCTGATTGGGACATCTGAAATCTCAATCCTAATTAGATGCATATTTTTGGAGAAATTGTTTAGAAGAAATATAAGTAGTAGAGGCAAGTAGAGAAGAAAGATACAAGAAATTTCAAATAATAGAAGATGCAATGAATATCCTTGCAGAGGATCTAAACATAGAGGTTGATACTTCTCAACTAATTTTTAATCAATTAATAGAGGTAGTATACAAATTTAATGAAGATTTGAATGGACATGAGAAATTGTTGCAAAGAGCTGAGAAGAAATTTGAGAATAAAGTCTTGGAACTTATTGCTCAACAAATTGCTATCCATCAAGTAGAATTATCTATTATTCTAGGCTCACTGGAGACCTCTTGGAATAATGTGTCTTCACTATTCAGTAAACTCTATGATACATCAATTTTCACTAAGAAAATAAAAGATGAACTACCAAAGATTGATGAAGATCTTAAGACAAGTGCACAACAATTGCAACTTGACCCAAGTTATAGCTCTACCCAGCACAACAAAATCAGATTCCTAACTAATATGGAAGTAGAATTGTTGAGAGAAGAAGCCAGAATAGGAGTTACTTTGATAAATATGCACGACATGATTCCTCCAAACATGGATGGATTGTAGAAACACATTGAACATGCAAAAATGTTCATCCATGACAACTTCTCAATTGTAGACCACATGATAGAACTATCAACAGAAGTGCAAATTACATTCAAACATGCAAGGTGCTACAAGAGAATTGGGACAAGACAATGACACTTATCTTAAAGGTACATTCAAATTTCTTGTGACATTTCTACATGATTGTATAATATATATAGCATACATATTTATCATTAATGTCAAAAAGAGGGAGATAATGTATATTGTAGAAAAGATGCATATTGTGTAAAGGGGAGAAGATATTATAACAATTATACATAAAGGAGGAGAAAATGTTTATATATTAGATTTAAACGATGTAAACTATACTGTACATTATGTATGGGGGAGCATTGTTATATTATTCATGTAGAGATACTCAGAGGCACATCTCTTACAAAACCAATTTTGAAAAATCTCAAAAATAGTATACTCTACCGAGTTGGGGACATAAGGTGATGAAGAAAAGATGTTCTTGAACATTTTTGAATTGAGTTTTGATTGATAAGTGTTTTTGTCACTAATGACAAAGGGGGAGATTGTTGACATTACAATCATGTTTTTCATTAGTGACATACACTTATTTAGATTGTGGGTATCTACTAAGCATATTACACAGTTAATAGTGTTAACCAAGAATTTTAGTATATACTAAGTTCTATAGTTACTATTGAGTCCAAGGGGCAATATTCAGTTTGCACTAAGAAATTACTACCATGGTGACGATCAACAGTGTAAACCATGCATCTCAATTTATGCTGAGTTTATTAGTACAAACTGAGTTATACAGTGCTTGTTGCGTTCACAGTTACTATGATGTGAATCTAGTGTTAACCAAGCCACTCGATGTTAACCAAATGATTCAATTTATATTGAGCTTCTTGTGATAGCATTGACCAAGCTATGGAGTATGAATCAAATGATTTAGTTCATGTGCCAAGTTTCATAGCATTCATCGAGTCACCAATGTAGACCAACTTCAAGACTACTTGGAAGTGATAAGTATGGACCGAGCTTCTACATCTACCTATAAGACTAGACAATAGGCTAATGTCTAACATACTATGAGAAAATTACAAACTCAATAAACTTATATTGACACCCACTAGTCTACCATGAAAGCTGAATAAACAAAAGGAAGCAACCCAAGGTTAGAAACCCCATCTTTCACTTGTAGCTCCCATGTCCTTCTTTCTTCTACATTTGATGTAGCTCCAAATTTCCTATAGAGCATACAATATTGAAGAAAAAGCATAAGATGGTGATAATGAGCTATGAGAATACTAGAAGATGTGATTTTAGTATGAGAGATGGAGCAAAAGACTAAAAACTAGGGACTGGAAATGAGAGAAAGAATGCTCATCTTATAATCAAAATGCAAGATGAGAGCAATGGAATTGTCAGCTTAGATATGCAACTTGGCAAGAGATTCCTTGGAAAATCCATGATGCATATCACACAAGATTCCAAGTGTAGGATTGTATGATGCTTGGAAATCAAACTTGGCTAAAGACTGAAGAGAATCTATGATGCATCATATGACGCATCAAACCCACTTAAAGCCAAGAATCTATGAAAATGAAAGCCAAATATGGATGTGCATAAGAGAATAAGAATATATCAATTATGAAATATCTTAGCTAAGTGTTAGTGGAGAATCAAAAAGGTGTCATAGTGATGTCAATATTATATGGAATATTTGAATTAAAGATTCATTATTCTACACAAATAGAAATTAGTGAAAATAGAATTAATGGTGGTAAATATGACTTAGAAAGTTGATAATTTCCATGGTTCATGAATAATGGATCAATTAATTAATAAAATTAATTAATTGGGGATGATAATGAGGAAGAAAAGTTAGTAAACTAACATAGGATTAAATTATGGGTTATTTAATCCTATAGGAAGAGTTAGTAGATGGTTGGCCAAACTAATTAAATAAGTGGGATAGTATGCTTTGATGAAATGTGCTGATAATGGAGATCAACAAGGGTGATGATGGATAGACTAAAGCCATGGTCAAATTGATCAATTGATCAAAATTGATAACATGCCAAGGACACATGACATGAATTAAAGATACGTAACATTTAAAATGCTATAGGATCGAGATTGGTTGAACTAGGGTTGATCATAATAACATCAAAGGACACTATCAATGTTATTAAATGGCTGATTAATGCCATGATCTAACACTGAGAGACTTGATAATGTTAAAGATCGGATGACGTGGATGACAGTTTGACCTGGCAATAAGAGCCATGATAGTACTAAGGCCAAATTGACAAGATTTGATATATTGATAGGTTTCCAAGGTAGTGAAAGCCACAAAAATGCCTAAGATTGCACAAAGGATGATAGATTTGGGATGTTTGACACAATTTGGGTTGATTAGGACTCATTTTGGGTGATTTGGGGTGATTCCAGGTTGATTTGGTATGATTGCAAGTTGATTTGATATGATTCTAATGATGTTGAAATGGTTCCAAAATGATGTGAAATTGATGTGAAAGAGGATATGAATGATGATAGTCACTGTTAAGATATAATTAGGTTGGCCAAAAGATCAGAGTTAGTGGAATGAGAAAATGAGATGAATTAGTATGAAAAGTGATGTCAATTCAGGGGTGAGAGAGTATTTTGAAGGGATACCACTCAAGATAGTGACCAAATAATGAAATTAATAGCTCAATTTGTTCACAACAAAGATAAAAATCCAACACAATTGATAGTTCAAGAATTGGAGTTTAAACACAAAAGTTATTGCCTCTGGAGTGTAACATAGGGGCTATAGGAGCAATTCTAGGCATCTTACTACCCCAAGTATGCCTAAAATGCACCCAAGTGAACCCATTGCACACTTAGTAAGCCCAAGTGTGCTATGATAATACCAAGTGCTCCCATGGCTCAGTTGAAAAGTCCAAGTACACTTAGGAAGTGTAGATTGTGCCCTAGAAGGCTTCAGAGGATAGAATCAGCCCGTCTAGACTTGGGATGACCCAAAACATTGTGTGGGTACCCAAAATGGTGGAAAGAGGTCAAAAAATGATTGAAATAAGTCAAATATGGTTATATTTTGTCAAACTTGGTCAAACAAGCATTTTACTAAGGCTAGACTAGGTGGAAAGCCATAGAAGGTTAATAGATAGTATAGGATGATGCAAGAATGTAGGAATACAAGATGAAGATGATTTGGTGTATCAAAAATCATGATCATGGTGATGAACGAAAGTATGAATGAAATAAGACTAAAGAGATGAGATGAGGACCAGTTAGAATGAGGTGAAGACTTTTACTTTCAAATGGTGTGCTATATGTCAAATGGAGTTTCATTTCAATGAAACCATAGAAGCGAACCATTTTTGAGTGTCTACACTTTTCCCTGCTTTGATACAATGCGATTTAGAACATTGTGTCAAAGAACACTGATAAGAAGGCCATAAAAGCATGCCCAATAGGAATGATATATATGGGTGACCCCTTAAGAAATTGATTGAGATTTGCATATAGTAGGAGGATTTGTCAACAATGAAATGTAAGGTAGCAAATGAGGAAGACACAGAAGATGGAAGAGATGAGATGAGGAATTTTCAGTATGAGATGAAGACTTTTTCTTTCAAAAAGTGTGTTATATGTCAAATGGAGCTTCATTTTGATGAAATCATAGATGTGAACCATTTTTTAGCATCTACATTTTCCCCCTCTTTGATACAATGTGATTAAGAGCATTATGTCAGAGAACACTGATGAGAAGGCCATAACAACATGCTCCAGTACGAATGATATATATGGGTGCCCCCTTGAGAAATTGACTAAGATGTGCATATGGTAGGTCAATTTTTCAACAATGAGATGCAAGGTAGCGGATGAAGAAGACATAGAAGATGGAGGAGATGAAATGAGGCATTGTTAGTATGAGGTGAAGACTTTTAATTTCAAAAAGTGTTCTATATGTCAAATGGAGCTTCATTTTGATGAAACTGCAGATGCAAACCCTTTTTGAGTGTCTACACCAATTGTAGCTCCAAATTGCCTATAGTGCACACAATATTGAACCAAAATCCTAAGATGGTGATAATGCTATGATAATTCTAGAAGATGTGATTTGTTTGTGTGTGTGTGTGTGTGTGTGTGTGTGTGTGTGTGTGTGTGTGTGTGTGTGTGTGTGTGTGTGTGTGTGTGTGTGAGAGAGCAAAAACAAAGAAAATTAGGGACTTGAAAAGACTTAAAAATTAGGGTCTAGAAATAAGAGGAAGAATGCTGAATTTATAATTCTAAGAATTTGCATTAGGGCAAGATCCACCCAAGATCAAAGAACTCAAACACAAGAAGAACTATAGACCAAAAAGAAGTATGATCAATATATCAGAGTATGTCCTCATACATTGCTTTGTATTGTATATTTAGATGAATCTACACACTAGGAGTGCTTTTATATAAAGGCCTCTCAGGAAGCACATAGAGTGTTACTAGAAAGAACTAGGATATAAGATATGCATGAAAACTAAGAACATGTCTTATCCAAGAAGAATGACAAGGTATATCTCAAGTAGAGATGTTGTAGGCATCATTTGTTTAATTAGTGTGCTAACTCCTATGTTGTAGACACCATGTGCATAAAAGAGGTGTGAACACCTATGTTATCAACACGATAACTCACAAGAGTGCACATACTCCTAGGTGACTAATAAGTAAATATTAAAATAATGCATTAACCTAAGTAAACTTAAGTAAGTGTAAATAGTAAATATGTATTTACACCAACAATAATCAACACGAAAGATGAGATCATCAGATTTATCACCTTGG
Organism: Cupressus sempervirens; assembly: GCA_028749045.1. NCBI lineage: Eukaryota > Viridiplantae > Streptophyta > Pinopsida > Cupressales > Cupressaceae > Cupressus > Cupressus sempervirens. The sequence continues at coordinate 740,603,573 of CM053791.1, read as the reverse complement.
ATATGCAACCTAGCAAGAGATTCCTTGGAGAATCCATGATGCATATGACACAAGATGCAAAATGTAAGATTGTATGATGCTTGGAAGTCAAACTTGGATAAAGATGAAGAAGATCTATGATGCTTCATATGACACCTAAAACCTACTTGAAGACAAGAATCTATGACAATAGAAGCGAAATAGTGATGTGCATAAGTGAATATGAATATTGGATTATGACATATCTTAGCTAGATGCCAAAGGAGAATCCACAAGGTATCAAACCCATGTGTAAAAATGATGTCAATATTTTGCATAATATTTGAATTAAAGATCTATTATTCTGCACAAATAGAACCTAGTGAAAATGGAATTAATGGTGGTAAATATGACTTAGGAAATTGAGAAATTCCATGGTTTGTGAATAATGGATAAAGTAATTAATAAAATTAATTAATTGGGGATTATAATTAGGAAGAATAGTTAGTAAATTGACATAGGATTAAATAATGGGTTATTTAATCCTATAGGAAGAGTTGGTAGATGATTGGCCAAACTGATTAAATAAATGTGATAGTATCTTTTGATGAAATGTGTTGATAATGGAGATTGACTAGGATGATGATGGATAGAACAAATCCATGGTCAAATTGATTGATTGATCAAAACTGATAACATGCAAAGGACACATGACATGAATTAAAGATATGTAACATTTAACTGACATTGTAAAATGCTACAGGACCGAGATTGGTAAATCTAAGTTTGATCATAATAACATAAATAGACATTGTCAATATTATTATATGGTTCATAATGCCATTATCTAACACTGAGAGACTTGACAATGTCAAAGATTGGATGATGTGAATGACAAGTTAACCTAGCGCTGAGAGCCATGATAGTATTAAGGCCAAATTAATAAGATTTGATAGATTGATAGGTTTCCAATGCACTGAAAGGGACAAAAATGCCTAGGATTTAAGAAATGATGAAATATTTTGGATGTTTGAAACATTTTGGTTTGATTAGGACTAATTTTGGGTGATTCCAGGGTGATTTGGGTGATTCTAGTTTGATTTGATATGGTTTTGAGTTGATTTGATATGATTGTGAGTCAATTTGATATGATTTTTGGTGATGTTGAAATGGTTTCAAAATGATGTGAAATTGACGTAAAAGAGGATATCAATGATGGCAGATACTATTGAGATACAATCAGGTTGGCTAAAAGTTCAAAGTTAGTGGAATAAGAAAATGGGATGAATTAGTATGAAAAGTGATGTTGATTCAGGGGTTTGAGAATATTTTCAAGGGTTACTACTCAAGAATGTGACCAAATAACAAAAATGATATCTCAATGTGTTAACAATGAAGATAAAAATGCAATACAACTAACGATTCAAAAATAAGAATTGAAATGTAGAATTTATGCCATCTAGAGTGCAATATAGGGGCTTCAAGAGCAGTTATGGGCATCTTACTGCCCCAAGTGCACCCAAAATGCACCCTAGTACATCTAGTGTGCACTTTGTATGCCCAAGTATGCTATGACAATACTAAGTGCACCCATGGCACACTTGGGAAGCCCAAGTGTGCTTAAAAAGTAGAAATTGCATCCTAGAAGGCTTTAGGGACCATAATTAGCTTGACTAGACTTAGAATGACCCAAAACATTGTTTGGGTGCCCAACATGGCAGAAAGAGGTCAAAAAATGACTAAAATTAGTTAAACATTGTCAAATTTTCTCAAACTTGGTCAACCAAGTATTTGATTATAGTTGACTAGGTGGAAAGCCACAAAAGGTCAACAAATAGTTTAGGATGATGCAAAAATGTAGGAATGCAAGATAAAGATTATTTGGTGTATTGAAACACATGATCATGGTCATGAATGAAGGTATAAATGAAAGAAAACCAAAGAGATCAGATGAGGACCAATTAAAATGAGCTAAAGACTTTTTCTATCATAAATTTTTCTATATGTCAAATGGAGCTTCATTTTCATGAAACTGTAGATGCAAACTATTTTTTAGCGTCTACATTTTGGCCCTCTTTGATACAATGTGATTTAGAGCATTGTGTTAAAGAACACTGATGAGAAGGCCATAACAATATGCCCTTGTAGGAATGATATATATGGGTGCCCCCTCGAGAAGTTGATTGTGATGTGCATATGGTAGGTCAATTTGTCTACAATGAGATAATAGGTAGTGGATGAGGAAGACACAGAAGATGGAGGAGATGAGATGAAGCCTTTTTTTTTTCAAAAAGTTTTCTATATGTCAAATAGAGCTTCATTTTGACGAAACCATAGACATGAACCATTTTTGAGCATCTACATTTTTCCCCTCATTGATACAATGTGATTTAGAGCATTGTGTCAAAGAACGCTGATGAGAAGGCCATAACAACATGCCTTGGTAGGAATGATATAAATGGGTACCCCTTCAAGAAATTTACTGATATTTGCATATGGTAGGTCAATTTTTCAACAATGAGATGCAAGGTAGAGGATGAAGAAGAAACAAAAAATGGAGGAGATGAGATGAGGAGTTTTTAGTATGAGGTGAAGATTTTTTCTTCCAAAAAGTGTGCAATATGTCAAATGGAGCTTCATTTTGATGAAACTATAGATGCGAACCATTTTTGAGCATCTACACCAATTGTAGCTCTAAATTTCCTATAGTGTGATAATCATAATGATACGAGATTACTAGAAGATTTGATTTGTGTGTGTGTGTGTGTGTGTGTGTGTGTGTGTGTGTGTGTGAGAGAGAGAGAGAGAGAGCAAAAACTAAGAAAACTAGGGACTTGAGAAGAATTAAGAATTAGGGACCAAAAATGAGAGGAAGAATGCTCATTTTATAATCAACACGATAGATGAGAGCATTGGATTTCTCACGTTTGATATGTGACTTGAAAAGAGGTTCCTTGGAAAATCCATGATGCATATGACACAAGATGCTAGATGTAAGATTGTATGATGCTTGGAAGTCAACCTCAGCTAAAGATGGAAGAGGATCTATGACACATCATATGACACCTCAAACCCACGCAAAGCCAAGAATCTATGACAATGGAAGTTTAATATGGATGTGCATAAGAGAATAAGAATATTGGATTATGACATATCTTTTCCAAGTGTTAATGGAGAATCCATGAGGTATCACACCCATGTGTCACGATGATGTCAATATTTTGTGGAATATTTGAATTAAAGATCCATTATACCACACAAATAGAAATTAGTGAAAATGAAATTCATGTTGGAAAATATGACTTAGGAAATTGAGAATTTCCATGGTTCATGAATAATGGATCAAATAATTAATAAAAATAATTTATTGGGGATGATAATTAGGAAGAAAAGTTAGTAAATTGACATAGGATTAAATTATGGGTTATTTAATCTTATAGGAAGAGTTAGTAGATGATTGGACAAATTGATTAAATAAGTGCAATAGTATGCTTTGATGAAATGTGACAATAATGGATATTGACTAGGATGATTATGGATAGACCAAAGCCATGGTCAAATTGATCGATTGATTGAAACTAATAACATGCCAAGGACACATGATATGAATTAAAGATACTTAACATTTAACTGACATTGTAAAATGCTCCAAGATTGAGATTGGTTGATCTAGGGTTGATCATAATAACATCGACAAACACTATCAATTTTATTAAATGGTGGATAATGTCATGATTTGATGCTAAGAGACTCGACAACGTCAAAGATAAGATGACATGAATGATAGTTTGACCTAGCACTAAGAGCCATGATAGTACTAAGTCCAGATTGATAAGATTTGTTAGATAGATAGGTTTCCGAGGGATTGAAACCCAAAATAATTCCTAGGATTGGACAAATGATGATAGATTTGGGATGTTGGACACATTCTAGGTTGATTAGGACTTATTTTGGGTGATTTTGGGTTGATTTGGGGTGATTCTTGGTTGATTTGATATGATTGTGAGTTGATTTTCTATGATTGCGAGTTAATTTGATATGGTTTTTGATGGTGTTGAAATGGTTCCAAAATGATGTGAAAGAGGATATGAATAATGACAGACACTATTGAGATACAATCAGGTTGGCCAAAAGATCATAGTTAGGGGAATGAGAAATTGGGATGAATTAGTTTGATAAGTGATGTTGATTTAGGGGCTAGAGAGTATTTTCAAGGGTTACCACTAAATATAGTGACCAAATAACAAAAATGATAGCTCGATTTGTTCATAACAAAGACACAAATTCAATGCAACTGATGGTTCAAATATCAGAGTTGAAATGCAAAAGTTATGGCCTCTAAAGTGCAACATAGGGGCTCCAAGAGTAGTTATGGGCATCTTACTACCCCAAGTGCACCCAAAAATGCACCCAGTGCACACTTGGTAAGCCCAAGTGTACTATTAAAATACAAAGTGTGCCTACAGTGCACTTGAAAAGTGCAGATTGCACCCTAGAAGGCTCTGGGGGCCAGAATTAGCCTAACTGGACTCAAAATGACCCAAAACTTTATATGGGTGCCTAAAATGAAAAAAAAAGGTCAGAACATGAGTGCAATTAGTCAAATATGGTCAAACAAGAATTTAACTGAGGCTAGACTAGGTTGAAAGCCACAAAAGGTTGACAGATAGTGTAGGATGATGCAAGAATGTAGGAATGCAAGATGAAGATGATTTGGTGTATCAAAACACATGATCATGGTGATGAATGAAAGAAGGTTGAAGAGATGAGATGAGGAACAATTAGAATGAGGTGAAGACATTTTCTTTCAAAAAGTGTGCTATATGTCAAATGGAGCTTCATTTTGATGAAACCATAGATGCGAACCATTTTTGAGTGTCTACATTTTGCCCCTCTTTGATGCAATGTGATTTAGATAATTGTGTTAAATAAAACTTATGAGAAGGCCATAACAACATGCCCTAGTAGGAATGATAAATATGGGTTCCCCGTAGAGAAATTGACTAAGATGTGCATATGGTAAGTCAATTTGTCGATAATGAGATGCAAGGTAGCAGATAAAGAAGACATAGAAGATGGAGGAGATGAGATGAGGAATTGTTAGTATGAGGTGAAGAATTTTTCTTTCAAAAAGTGTGTTATATGTTAAATGGAGCTTCATTTTAATAAAACTGTAGATGCAAACCATTTTTTAGCATCTACATTTTGCCCCTATTTGATACAATGTGATTTAGAGCATTATGTCAAAGAACACTGATGAGAAGGCCATAACAACATGCCCCAGTAGCAATGAGATATATATGGGTTCCCCCTCAAGAATTGACTAAGATGTGCATATGGTAGGTAAATTAGTTGACAATTAGATGCAAGGTAGCAAACGAAGAAGAAAAAAAAGATGTAGGAGATGTGATGAGGAATTGTTAGTATGATTGGAAGACTTTTTCTTTTTTAAAGTGCACTATATGTCAAATGGAGATTTATTTTGATATGTCAAATGGAATGCAACACATCATGGAATAAAGGGCCTGAGTGCAAAATGCAAGCCTTTTGTGTCAACAAGCATGATGTAGATAGAAAATGACCTTGTCCTTCCTATGGCATATATACATGCCCTAGACTCTCAAACGTACATTTTAATAGATAGAAAATAAAATAAAAGATTACCATGAATCATCCTAGCTACACTCATCGATAAATTTATATCATCGAGTAGCATAGAAACATGATCAAAGAAAAGGTAAAGAAAACATAAATCACTCACTAAACAATGTGAGCCAACAGTTATTCTTGTTCATGATTACTTACTTTTTAGTGTTGTAAGTTTTCATATAGTGTTTGATAGGTTGATCATGTGATAGGTCTGATTGTGGATTTAGTTGATAGGTTCATAGTGACATGTTGGATTGATTATTAGTTCACATTGCTCATATAGGTGTGATTTTCATTGAAGTGTATTGCTTTTAGTTTCAGTTTTTGAGAGTGTGAGTGTTTATGCAAAAGGGATGATTATGTAGAAGTTTTATTACAAATTTTTTATGGGTTTGGTAATTTTTAGGGTTTTTGGGGGATATTTGATGTTTTTGTGTCATTGCTTTCTTCAGGACATTTTATGATTTCTATAATTTTTTAGTATTATATTTGAATTTTTAGGATTTTTTTAGGATCATATTTGGATTTTTAGGATTTTTTTAGGATCATAAAAGAATATACAAGTGTTAGGTCCAATCCGTTATGTGATAAGTCCAATGGATAAAAAATGCTTAGGGATATCACCCCACTTCAAGCTCAAACTCATGCACTATTTTGGTAATATGCCCCCAGAAAAGATGAAAACTATGTACAAAGGCTAATGATAGAGTATGTACAGACTGGTAATGCTCTAGGTAAGATAACAATGGGTACTAACTAGTTTATGGGCCATGACAAGGTACTAGGGATGTTGTGCAAAATGAAGGATATAATCAAGGAATAACAAAAGGGGAGAAAACTACATGGAATCTCTATAGATGGAGGAGCAACAATTGATTACACATAGCACTGGTTTGCCAGGTTTTCACCATGGTACTTGCCCAAAGTGCCTATTTTCTAGGTTTTCAGTTTTAGACAAAAAAATTCTCTTGACTCAAATTTTCATGCCAAGATGCTTTTTGGCTAGGTTTTCATCAAGGCATCCATTTTTTCATGAGTTTTTTTCACTTTTTCTTTTCTTTTTTCGTGACATTTTGCTATTTTTTGATATATTTTAAGGATTTTTTACCATTTTTTGATATTTTTTCAAGACTTTTAGGTAGAATCATGAATTTTACTAATGAATGCTTAGAAGAAATATGTTGTTAGTGTTGCTAGCTAATAATCTCTAGACCCACAATTGACCATAACTATGTAGGAGTCATTCTAAGTCTATAGCTAAGCTTAAACCATTAGAAAGACCTTGAGATATACCATTGTGTACTGTATGTAAGACAGTGTCTACCTATTGTGAATCAAGGCATCTAAGGATGAATGTGTCAAATGATCTATTATGTGGGATGTCACTAATGATGATGTTCTCAAAGGCTTGTTGGATAGAGGCTGCATTTTGGTTATCAAACAAGTTAGGTAGTAGGATTGGGGGATAAACAACTAGATACAAGGGAGGATTGAGACCAATGACCTTCCACATGAAGGCTAATTGAGAGAGCCCAAAAACACTTTGTGGCATGTTGAACACTAGAGCACTAATATCCACGACATTATCTTTTTCATCTTGTATCCTTGGGTGTTGCTTACTTTTAATTTTTCATTGTCTAATGGTGCCTTTCAGTTTTCACCAAGAGATCTATTCTTGTCATTTTTTTCTTTGCATCTGGAAGATAGAATTGACTCCACAAAATATGCCAATGTGTTCACTTTAGGAAAAATTTCTTCTTTATGATCACCAATTTTAATGCCCTCATAGATTTCAAAGTCTATTATGATAGCGTCATCATTTTTGAATTGATAAAATATTAGTGGTTTGCGGTGGTACCAATCCAATAGTTTAGGATAACCTAAGGGAATGTCATCATTAGTGTTGAACAAACTTTGGTTGAAGGTAGATATATGGGTATTAGATTCAATGGTATAATTGAGGTCATGCTTAGAAGCTAGAGGACTATTGGTTTCAAGTTGGGTATCCTCAAATGCCTTTTCATCATTCAAAACATCCATAGTCTTACACATAGGTACCGTAGTAGTAGGAGGATTGATTTGTAATGGTTTAAATCCAAGCCCCAAACTAGGAGGCCATCCTTTTGTAGTGATATGTTCAATTATTCCTTGTTTTGGATATTCAAGATTGTTGTAGCCGTCATAGTAAACCCAAGTCCATACTTGCTAGGAGATATCAAAGTGAATTTTTGTTCTTCTTTTTCTTTCACAATACATATAAATGTATTCTCATTCATAGAATTGGCATTTTGTGTACTAATATTAGAGTGTTAGTCTTGCATTACTTGTGATTTACCATAGGATTGGGGAGAAACTGGTGACTCCCTAATGTGAGATACTTGAGACATAAAGCATTCTCCACACCCATTGTCTTCAAACTTTAGCTTTTCCTTGGCCTTATGGAGGTGTATATTAGTGTTCACATACTTAGAGGAATATATGGGTTGTGCTTCATTATTTTCTGGAATATTATATGTAGTAGCATCTCTCAAATTTGCACAAAACTAGAAAGGATTTGAATTGCCAGGGATGATAGCCTTCACATTGTCATAGGAAAACTTTAGACATTGATGATATGTAGATGGCATTGCTTTCATAGCATGAATCCAAGGGTGTCCTAGTATCATGTTGCAATTCATTTCAATATCTAGGACATTGAATAATGTGTCTTCAGTAGGCAGATCATTTCTTATGGGTAATATGATAATACCCTTGGAGAAGCATTCACCATCATCATAAGCCTTTCTTGTGATTCTTTGAGAGGGATACACATTTTCTTCAAAATAACCCAAACCCTTGACAACTTAGAGTGTACAAATATTCATCCCTACTCCTCCATCTATCAAGACACGTTTGATCTTTACATTATGGACAAAGACTTAAAGTTGAAGAGGGTCATTTTTGGTTGTGTCTGTCTTTAAGAATATCCCAAGGTGAAAAGGTGATATCTTGTGATGTAGATAAGTTCCCCATAATGGCTTGGAACTAGGAAACATTAATTTTATCTGGGACTATAGACTCTCTAAGAGCTTGATCCAAGATTTTTTGATGTTGGGGACATGCACACAGTAGGTCCAAGATGGATATTTGCACAGGGGTCTTTTTGAGCTTTTCAACAAGGCTATAATTAGATGAAGTAGGGGCAATGGGTCTACTAGGGGGTACAGGTCTAGTAGAAGCTGTAGGTATAGATGGGTCTTTAGGTAGGGTTATCTTGGTATGACATGTAGTGATAGCACAACAAGAGTCCTTAGCCTTTAAGGTGAATTTGGATATGAGAGAATATGACTCATTGAAATAGTTGATGGTGTAGTCATACCTGGTGTGTGTATAATTCATATTACCTTATTAGTTAGAGTTTGAATTGGAGGGTTTTCCTTTGTCGTGATTACCTAAAGGATCTTTGAAGATAGTGTGATCAAAGTTGGATGCTAACACTAATAGATCAACTATGATTACACCATCATCAATGAGGTCTTGTGTTGCATTCTTTAGTTGGAAACATGATGAGGTTTTATGTCCTTTGGTATGATGGCAATCACAAAAAAAAAATTCATCCCACCAAGATGCTTTAGTTACTGGCTCATCTTTGATTGGGGGTAACTATAGGAAGTTATTACTGAGTAATTGTTGAAGTAAAATTTCAAGAGGCATCCCCAATGGTGTGAATTTTCTATCTTTTTCCTAGGATGTCTCTGAGGTCCATCCTACATGGAAGTATCATTTTTCTATTATGGAGGTGATGCTTGATTGGGAGTTTATGAATTCGTAGGGTTTGCACCTTTCAAAGTTAGTTAAGGTTGTGTTGTGCTAATTGTACATGCATCCACAATGCCATTATTAGTCACATTCTTCTTTTTGGAGAAAAATTTCATCTTGTCATTGGAGGAGTTGGTGTTTGTTTTTTCCTTGTTCATCTTGAGGATTCCCTTATGGATAAGAGCATCTTCAATGCTATCCCATTTTTTCATCAGTTTAGAAATGGTTCTTGGAATTTCAATTTTGAGTTTATACATTAAGTGGGGGACTAAGTTTTCAATGCACAGGTTAACTTGTTGTTCTTTACAAATATCTAGTGAGCATTGACTGACTATGCTTCTCCAACATAGTAGAAATGTGATAAATGGCTCTCTCACCTTTTACTTAGTTGAGTAAAAAATGGAAAGTGTCACCTCATTTGTAATGTTAAAGGCAAAGTGCAAGATGAACTTATCTACCAGCTCTAACCAAGATTTGATAGTACCAGGAAGTTTGGTGTACCATTCAAGTGCAGGCCCACCTAGAAAATGAGGGAACAATCTCATGAGGTAAGTGGGCTCATCACTGAGTTTGGTATAAGAGGCACATAATTCTTAGATGTGATCAATAGGGTTGCCTTTTCCTCAATATTTTTCAAATATTGGAGTCTCAAACTATTTTGGGAATGCATGTATATAGATACTTTTATCAAATAGATTAGGGCATAGATCCCATTCTATATATAGAACCTATTTCTTTTGGACTCCCAATGCCTCAACTTATTTGGAAAGTTATTTGAATTGTTGTAATAGTTCTTCATTAGGGTTTTGCATGATAACCTTCCCTTCAAGTGTTTTGTGCCTATGAGTAGACCGTTTCCTATGGAAAGAACTATGTCTACTTAGTTCTGACATTTCTATGTCTGATGAGTTTGGTGATGTGTCACTAAGTGTTGGAGGCATGCTAGTACCTCAAAGACAAATGAGTCCTTTTTGTGATAGATGTTGGGATACTTGTTATGATATTTGATGTGGTACTTGTTGTAGTATCAACTGTAGTTGATGTACCATGTGTTGTTGTTGTGCCATTTGTTGTAGTTATTTTTGGGATACCTTTGTTGGTTGCATGTGAGACCATCTATGTGATGATTTTTTTAGAGGTATATGTTGGGGTTGTTGTGGCATGTGTTGTTGTTGTAAAAAATGTTGTTTGTATGCAATTGTTTTCTCAACGTGTCTTTATTATTCTAACTATTGCTTGATTTTCTCTTGTTGTTCAGCAAACATGGCTTCTTGTTGCTAAGGTGGAATAGGACAAGGAAAGGTAGGCATAGCCATTCCTAGAGGAAGTGATGGTGCTTGATATATAACAATGACTAGTAGATTATCTTGATATGCAAGCTCAACAAATTTTTTATTCAAGTGGAGTGATTCTTTTGAATATGAAGAAGGTATTTTAGCTTGAATATCAGCAAATAATTTTTTAAAAGGTTCATCTTTGTTATTCTATCCTTGGGGTTCATCTAGTTCAGGATGAACATCATTAGATGGTTCTTCTTGCGGTGAACCCACAATAATGGGATCCACTTTAGTGGGATGAAGAATTTATTTTTTTGAAAAATGTGAAAATTGCATACACCATACGTTCACATGAACATAGTAAACATGTTCATAGTGAACATATTTTACAAAAGTGTTCACAGCAAACATATTCACCATAAATTAGGAATGTTCATGCAAACATTTGTAACTAACATGTCCATGTGAACATGCCAAACACCAAATTTTGGCTTTAAAATGCCATCATTACCATTGTTTTGCAAAAAATTTTGAACCCCATGTTTTTTGTGAACATATGTTTGCTGCAAACATGCTTTATATGTTCACTGTGAAAACTATGTTTTCTACAAACACCATGCTCGCATGAACATACAAAATTACAAACTTTTTGGCCCTTTTTTCTTAAATTTTTTATTTTAGCTCTTTTGACACCCATAATTGCAGTTTAATGATCTCCTACTGTAAAATAAAAAATGCCAAAATGTGCTTCTCTGAGAAAACTTTCCAATGACTATAATTTTAATACATATTTTAACCACTAAGACTTTCAAATACAAGTTTAACTCATCATAGGTTCATTACCGATTGAACATCAACTAACTTCGACACTTCAGAAAAATTAATAAATTAGGTCAAGTTTTTTTTAAAAACATCTAGGAAATAGCTTATTGAGATAGCTTTCTATTCAAAAAAAAGAGATTAATGATAAATTTACTTCAAGTTACCTATGTCAAAATGAACGTATGTCTGAATTATGATTGGTGTCACTTCAAAACTTCATAAACTATACAAAATTAAACAAAATTGAATCAAACCAAATGCATCATCTAAATATTAATGTTGCAAATTCAATGCCAAAAGAATTACCTCATTATCTTTTCTAGAAAAAAAGTTATGTGTGTCAAGTGGACTATCACTCTTTAAAAATATTGAATTTTATTATGTACCACTTTTTGGAGGAGAAGAAAAAATTGACATAAATAATAGTTTTTTTAGATTTAAAAATATGGTTACAAAGTAGGAATAGAGTACTAAAAATTACTAATTTATGTCATCTTGAAATTATTTATAGTTTTAGAGATATAGTCACTTGAATGTGAAGTTTGTTTCAAAAATATTGATTTTAGTGTCAAAATTGGTCAAAAAGTGGATTCCATTATTGTGGGATCACCCCTCTGTTGGTTACATGTGAGATCATGTCTATGATTTTTTTATTAGAGGTATACATTGTGGTTTTTGTGGCAAATGTTTTTGTTGTAACTAATGTTGTTGGTATGGAATTTTTTTCTCAAGGTGTCTTTGGTATTCCAACTATTGTTTCAGTTGCCCTTGTTGTTTAGCAAACATTGCTTGTTGTTGTTGGAATTGTTGTTGATACATTGCATGGAAGTAAAGTCAGTTTACATTGGATTTTGTGTCAGGGATGTTGAATTCTTACACCACTTGAGGTTGTAATTGTTGTGGTTGATGTTGTTGTTGATATGCCAAATGTGCGTTGGAAATGCTAAGTCCTTGGACTATTGTAGGTTGACATTGTTAGTGTAGTTGGTTATGTCCTTGAGAATTGATCACCATGTTGGTATTGTTGTTTTGGCACCTTTGTGTGCTAGAGGTTTCTCCTTGGGACATCATATTGACTTGACCATGTGATGTATTCCTCTTGGGAATAGGTGTAATATCAATAAGACTTTTCCTTTGTGCATCAATAGGGATTTTTGTAGTTGATGTTTCACATGGTCTACTCATGGGAGGTTCCATAACATTTGATGTCAAAACACTTGGTAGAGTTAGGAGAAAAGGTGCAGTTTGCTGATTTTCCTCCAAAGGAGGTATGTTTGGCATCCCTAGAGTACAAGCCCCTTAAGGCATGTCTTGTCATTGCATCATGTGATTGAGGTCAAGTTTTAATGTCCTCTTGGGATACTTAGGAAGAGTCCTATTTCCCTTCATTGGTTGTGGTTTTTCAAACAAGGGATTAATGTTGATGTGTTCAAATGTACTTTCGAGGATTTCGATGGTTGATTCTTGATGGGACCTTATAGGTGCCATTATTATGTTTGAAAAATCCAAAGGTTTTTTTCCCTTATATAAGTCCAAACTAATCATGGTTTGTATGTTTTCAATTGTTGTGTTGGTTTGATGTTTGGACTTAGGTCCATCCAAGTTTGGGTTGAATTTGACAATTTCTTGAGTTGCCAAAAGTTTGAAGTTCTTGTGGAAATTTTTTTCTTGACATGTCCTAGCTATTTCCTCATTACTGATGCCATAATTAGTGTTAGAGTCATCATTTAGGTGTACAATGCCTTTCTGTGTGTTTGATGTGTTAGGGTTGAAGGTACTTGTGTTGGGTTTGTTGAATTCAAAAGAATGTGTTTGTTCATCCTTGAGTTTGGTTGGTACACTTCCACCTCCAGGTGGTATTAACACAAATATAGGTTCAAAGTTAGGACTCCATTGAACTATCCCATGTGTTGGGGAAGTGTCTGAAGGAAACCACACAGTAGGTGTGTTGCTTAGGGTTTTTTGTGAAATCCCTTGATTATGGTGAGCTTGTGGATAAATGTTTAGGGGGTCCACAAGTAATGGTTGTAATGCCTTGATTTGGTCTTTGTTTATCTTAGATGAGGTTTTGGTTGTGTTGGTAGCTCAGAAAAAAAGGGTTGGTAAAGTTCTTTGGGACTCTGAGCTGATTGTGACCTAGTGAGTGTTGGCATGATACCTAAGGATCTAAATGTAGTGGAGGAAAACAAAAATGGACTCCCTCCCTCCCAAGTGTGCACCTAAACTACCATATGTGCTCAGATAGTACCAAGTCCACCCTTGGTGCACTTGGGGCCCTAAACATATACAATTGGTAAGTAAAAGGTGTGTAGTTGGTTTATAGAAGTACTAGGGTGCCTAAAATGTTGAAAATGAATGATATGAGTGATTTTGAGTTTTTTTTAGGGTTTTGGGATGCTATGAAGGATATGGATGTGAAAATTAGGGTTTTTTAATCTAGAATGAAACCCCTAATTACCAAGTGTGCTTTTAAACTACCAACTATGCACCTAAAGTGTGCAATTTGTAAAATATGGGTGAAATTGGTAAAATAGGTCAAAACTTGATACTTAGGATGTGGGTATGAAAGATATGAATGATTTTTGGATTTTTAAGTATTTAGGGATGTTATGAAATATAGAAAAGTGACAACTAATGTAGGATTTTGATATGCAAGGTGCAAATATCATAGTGAAACTATGCAAATGTAAATTCAAAGTGACATCTTGGAATTTGACTAAAACTGATGAAAATGACTCTATGCTATGCAAAATGATGATTAGGTTGGACCTAAGACTTGGTAATAATACTAGAGGTTGGTGTATGGAAGGCATAATATGCAAGGGATTGTGTTCTTAGGTTGATAATGATGTTTGTATTATGCAAATTGAGAATAAATGATCAAGGACGCAAGTTGGTTGATAGATAATTTGATAGGGTTTGATCATGAGGATGATGCTAGGACATTAAACAATGCAAGATGAAGGTGATATACCACTAGGGTAATTCAAAATGAAATTTAGGGATACTAAGAATATGATTATACTAATGATAAGGGTGTATACAAAGTTTTGAACTTAGGTGAAATCTTTGGAAAGTATTTTGTCTAGGAGTTTAACCATGCGAAGAACGATTTTGGATCTTGACAAAAGAGTGATAAAAGAAAAAAGACAATATTGATAAAGATAACAAGGTCAAATATATTAGGATATAGAAAAAATTTGACCAAATAAAATGGTAAGAAAAGACAAAAGGACTAGTCAAGATCTATCATCCATCAACACTAGAAGATACTATAGGATTCATACTTTGCCCAAATTTTTGACTAAGTTCAAAGATTTTAGTATTCAAAATGATGTTTAAAGGGCTCAAAATGCTGGTTATTCTGGTTGAATATGCAATATGCAAAGGTCCTAAGATGAAAATTGATATTTTTGGTACAAGATGTAGTTTTGGGTCATGTGCAGAACGAGGACCTATAGAGGCTCCTAAATGTACTTTTAGGCTCCCAAAATACAATTTGGAGGCCCAAAAAAGTCATACAAGTGCCAAAATGCACTCTGAAAACACCAAGTGCACTCCAATAGTACCAACTATGCCTATGGTGTAGTTGGGTCCAGTATGGGCACAGTTGGTAGTTTCATGGCGTAGTTGGGAGACTAGATTGAAGGGTTGCTGATTTTGAGTTGGGTGATTGCCAAGTTGGTCTACCAGGGAGTCAAGATGCTAGGGTTGATGTTATGATGGATTAAGAGATGTATAATGAAGGTTACAATGTATGTAATGATGTCCTAATTGAAGATAATGAAGAGTAGGAGGTGCAGAATGTAGATTAGGGCATGCTAATGTAGGGAGGACCTATCCAGGTACCTAAGGACACCTCTGAAGTCTCTAAATGTTTCCTAGAAGCCTAAACTAGGTTCTATAACCAAAAAGTGTGCTTAGATAGTACTAATTTCATCTATGGTGTAGTTGGGGCCAGTTTGGGCACAGTTGTTAAGCTAGGCTAAAACTAAGGCAATTTTAAGTGCTAGGGTATCTAGATTGATGTCACAGTGAGCTAAATAATAGAGGAAAATGCTAAGACCAGAATTAAGGTTCAAAATGATGTTTAGGATGCCAAAAGTGATGGTTAAAGTGTTTAATATGAAGGTTTGGTATGCAAAGATGCAAGATGGCATATGTAAACTATAGATTTTGAGGTTGAAATGTAAAAAACTAAGGGATGCACACTAAACTATAATGAATGCAATATGAAAGATGGGGGATAATAAGTGAGGACTAAAAGATGAAAGATGAATCCTATATGATGCAATTCTAAGTCTTAAACTAGGGTGAATGCAAGTGAGTTCTATGCAAGGATGAAACCTATGTTATGCCAAGCACATTTAGGATCACAAGTTGACATGTTTTCTAAGTCTTGAATGTATTGTACCAAAGTTTGCAAAGTTTTAACAAAAGTTGTAACATTTAGATAGTGTTTGATATTTTGACAAGGTTTTTACAATATTTAAGTTATAAATTTGCAAATTGGCTTTTATCTTGATTAATGTTTTACACACACAAAAGACACATTAAGACAAGAATAACTATTGTTAAAAGTGAAGTCACACCACAATCTAAACTTAAGGAATGTATCTACTAAATTCCTAATTGAACCAAAGCTCAACTTCACTTATCCAAAGTAAACAACTTGGAATCTTGGCACCACAAGCTCCCCCTTACAGTGCACTCACTTGTCAAGGCTACCAAGATTTGCTTCCCTAGGGGCATGACTTCCCAAGGGACTATTGTCTCTACTAAGGACTGTGAGAATGTAGGATGTCTTCAAGGGAATGGGTGACCCCTTGAGCTAGTAGATAGAAAGCATTTTGGCCACTAAAACACAATTTTTAGTAAGGGCATTTTGTTTGGAAAGTGAATGATAAACTTCCTCAGAAGGTCTCCCAACCCTGAGAACCAGGGTTTGACACACCACAAGGGTATTTTAGGAGAGCTATCATCGAACAATACCATCGACATGGATTTCATCATAATAAAGTTTTATATAGTGGCTAGAATTTTGACTTGTCTTTTGGCTTGTTATCAGTCTGAAGTCATCCCTTGGCATACCTAATATCAGGTATCTTAGTCCAAGGTAGGCTTCCTATAAAAGTAACATGGATTTCTCTTAGACCAAAGATCCATGAATGGTGAGGAAAGATGAAATATCCATGTAACACCTAGGGTTTTAAACACTGTATACATGCCAAGAAATAAAGAAAAATTTCACCAAATGAAGTGTTATCTAATCTAGGAAATACACACACGTGGTTTTGACAAACACATAAGATCTTTGCCAAAATCCTACAAACAAGAATTAATAGTTTTTAGGAATTATGTCTTCATCCAATGATTTGCACATGATACATATAGACTATAAGTCACAAAAAAATATCTACACTAGGTCTTCGAAGGAAATAGAAACCCTAGATGTAGATTTTGATTTATGGTGTATGTGTTTTGTGAACCAAGTGTACTTTGAGAGAGCAGACTACACCCCAAAAGGCTAGAATGGCTTAGGATGCCCCCAATTGAACTTATACAAAGATAACTACACCCATGGTGCAATTTGGGCATAGAAGGGTGCATTTTTTAGTTTATGGGCATAGTTGGGAGACTAGGTGCAGAGTGTGTAGAAATTGTGGCCAAACAAACAAGATACAGAAAGTGAAAATTTGAAATCTACACTCCCAAGTGCACTCTACTAGTGTATACTACACCCATGGTGTAGTTGGAGCCTATAAGGGTGTATTTTTTCAATTCTAAGCATAGTTAGTAAGCTAAGAACAATAGACATGGGCTATGGCAGCTCCTAGACTCCTAAAACTACCTCCTATGTGTCCCAAGTGTGCCCTGATAGTGCAGAGTGCACTAGAGGATATCCAACTATTAGAATGCATGAAATAAGAGCAAACAACCATATTACTAAGACCCAAAAATTGACTAGGTGTAATAAAGGGGAGAGAATAAGTCTTATACTAAGTAAGCTCCTTCCTTGCACCTACAAGCATAAGCACAAGAAACCCAAGCTAGTTAATTATTTCCACGTGAGGTTCACTAATTGTAGGACCAAAAAGGAGGCTAATTTCTAACATACTATGAGAAATTGAAAAACTCAATAAACATATATTGACACCCTCTAGTCTACCATTAAAGCCAAATAAATAAAAGGAAGCAACACAAGGTTAGAAGCCCCCTCTTTCATTTGTAGCTCCCATGTCCTTCTTTCTTCTCCATATGATGTAGCTCCAAATTTCCTATAGTGCACACAATGTTGAAGGAAAAGCCTAAGATGATGATATGGTATGAGAATACTAGGAGATGTGATTTTAGTGTGAGAGATGAAGGAAAAGACAAAAAGCTAGGGACCAAAAATGAGAGAAAGAATGCTCATTTTATAACCAATGTGCAAGATAAGAGCATTGGAATTGTCACTTTGGATATGCAACTTGGCAAGAGATTCCTTGGAGAATCCATGATGCATATGACACAAGATGCTAGGTATAGGATTGTATGATGCTTGGAAGAAAACTTGGCTAAAGAGGGGAGAGAATTTACATGTCATATGACACCTCAAACCCACTTAACGCAAAGAATCTATGACAATGGAAGCCAAATATGGATGTGCGTAAGAGAATAATAATATATTGATTATGAAATATCTTATCTAAGTTTCAATGGAGAATCCATGAGGTGTCATGCCTATGTGTCACAATGATGTCAATATTATGTGGAATATTTGAATTAAAGATCCATTACTCCACACAAATGGGAATTAGTGATAAATGGAATTAATGGTAGAAAATATGACTTAGGAAACTAAGAATTTCAATGGTTTGTGAATAATGGATCAATTAATGAATAAAATTATTTAATTAGGAATAATACTTAGGAGGAATAGTTAGCAAACTGACATAGGATTAAATTATGTATTATTTAATCCTATAGAAAGAGTTAGTACATGATTGTCCAAACTAATTAAATAAGTGTGATAGTATGCTTTGATGAAATATGATGATAATGGAGATTGAATGGGATGATGATTGATAGACCAAAGCCATGGTCAAATTGATCGATTGATCAAAACTAATAGCATGTGAAAGACACATGAGATGAATTAAAGATATGTAACATTTAACTAACATTGTAAAATGGTACAGGATCAAGATTGGTTAATCTAGGGTTGATCATGATAACATCAACACACAGTGCCAATGTTATTAAATGGTTGATAATGCCAAGATGTAACACTGATAGACTTCATAATGTCAAAGATTAGATGACATGAATGACAATTTGAACTAGCACTAAGAGCCATGATAGTAATAAGGCTAGATTGATAAGATTTGATAGATTGATAGGTTGCCAAGGCATTGAAAGAAACAAAAATGCCTAGGATTAGAGAAATTATCATAGATTTGGGATGTTTGACATGATCTAGCTTGATTAGGACTAAGTTTGGTGATTTTGAGTTAATTTGGGGTGATTCTGGGTGGATTTGATATGATTCTGAGTTGATTTGATATGACTACAAGTTGATTTGATATTATTTCTATTGATGTTGAAATAGTTCCAAAATGATGTGAAATCTATGTGAAAGAGGATATGAATGATGAAAAACACTGTTGAGATACGATCAGGTTGGATAAAAGATCAGAGTTAGTGGAATGAGAAAATGGGATGAACTACTATGAAAAGTGATGTCGATTTAGGGGCCTGAGAGTATTTTCAAGGGTTACTACTCAAAATAGTGAACAGATAATGAAAATGATAGCTCAATTTATTTACAACAAAGATACAAATCCAACACAAGTTATGGTTGAAAAATTAGAGTTGAAATGCAAATGTTATGGTCTCCAGAGTGCAACATAGGGGCTTTGGGAGCAGTTATGGGCATCTTACTACCCCAAGTACACCCAAAACACACCCAAGTGTGCCCTACATTCACTTGGTAAGCCCAAGTGTGCTATAACAGTACCAAGTGTGCCCATGGCACACTTGGGAAGCCCAAGTGCACTCAAAAAGTGCAGATTATGCTCTAGAAGGCTCTAGGTGTTAGAATTAGTCTAATTGGACTCAAAATGACCCAAAACATTGTGTGGGTGCCCAAAATGGTGGAAAGAGGTCAAAAAATGAGTGAAATCTATCAAACATGGTCAGATTTGGTCAAACTTGGTGAAACAAGCATTTGACTAAGGTTGGACTAGGTGGAAAGCCATAGAAGGTTGACAGATAATGTATGATGATGCAAGATTGTAGGAATGCAAGATTAAGATGATTTGGTGTATCAAAACACATGATCATGGTGATGAATGAAGATATGAATGAAAGAAGACTGAAGACATGAGATGAGGACTAGTTAGAATGAGGCAAAGACTTTTTGTTTCAAAAAGTGTGATATATGTCAAATAGAGCTTCATTTTGATGAAACCATAGATGCGAACCATTTTTGAGCATCTAAATGAGAGATTGCATAATGACATAGAGCATTGATTGTGGACATCAAGGATTAGAACCTTCTTGAGCCAATCTTTATAACCCAAGTTTCTTCATTTGGGTCGATTTTGTGTATTTTGTGTAAACTTATATTGTGGGCAGCTTTGTAATTTGTAAATTTCATTGGTATATATGTAATTTATTGTGTCACATCCAAAGCAAGAAATAGAAGCCATATATTAAGTAGAGAAGAGAAAAACAACAAATTACAAAGGCTATAATAGTATAAGAATTATAAAAGTTTTAGTTCTACCACAACAAGGTGATTACTACATTTAAAGGAATCTCATTTAGCAAAACAAGTTGTAGATCAAAGATCAGGTACTATTTTATCCTAATAGGTGGATTAGTAAAATCCTTTCACAAGGTAGACTTAACATTCTTTTGTAAATCTCTTTACCGAGTGCATACTTCATTGTATGTTTGTAAATCCTTTTGCAAGGTGGACCTAGCAATTCTTATTGCTCCTAGTATGGTAGATCATCAAAAGTTATCATTGTAAGCCTTAATAGAGAAACTTTATACTATAGTACTAAAGCTTGTGGGTATCATCCCCACCCTAGTTTTACTTTTATTTGCAAGGTTTCTAGGTCAGCAAATTGTGTGTCAAAAGTGTTATGAACATTTTAATGTTTTAAGTTTCTCATGCACGCAATTAGATCAGAATATACATGACAAATTAATTTCTAATTAAGGATTAAGTTTTAATAGTTATTGATTCACCCCTCCCCTCTTATTAACTTAGCCTATCATAATATTTCCAATAGGTGGAAGTGTTAGATTTATAAATGATGGAGCCTATTATGTGAAAAGAACAATAATTAATTTCATTAACTAAAGGAATAAAATGTGGCAATCTCTACTGGGTTGAATACTAAGTGATTCAAAGAGCACATAAAACTTGTGCTTTATAGTCCTTCCATAAAATTTCAAAGTTATAGAACCAACTTTACTTTAGAACTCCTTACTATATTCACAGACCTAATAGGCCTAATTAGTCTTGGATTACAAAGAAAGGATCAAAGAATGGGTACATAAAATCAATGAAAACTTTTAAATATATTTTTTCACTTAATAACTAGGTAGGTATTCACATTTATAATCCTTTCTATCCAATCAAATGAATGCAAGAATGTTCCAACATTTTATGAACAATTTCTGTACGAGGGTAGAATTTAAATTTCTCAATCAACCATTAATAAGTCCCATAAATGAAAGTATTAAGCTAATATCTTTTTTGATATCAAATATCACTGATTTAAAATCATTTTCTCCAATTTATAGCCAAATACTAGCAAGGAAATAAAGGTTATTGCAATTTCCTTAAAACTATTCATATTATCACAAATTCTTAGCAGTCCTCACCATAACGGTCATATCTTCTTCCAAATGTAATGAAAATCATCCAAACTAAAACATAATCAAAGATAAATCATATAAATATCTAAAAATATAAGGTTAAGTTTGTGTTATTCAAAATCAATTCAAATCAACTAAAGCATCAGAGAAATTGTAAGAAAAAATAACTAGAAAACTTAAATATACAACATCAAAATAAGTTTTCTTCCATTCCAAATTCTTCGTCCAACTTCTTCCAACTTATAATTTCATATTTTTGGAGACCAAATACATATTATTTGGAATTACATTAAACTCTCCAAAAAACCTACAACTATCCATTAAGATCTTTAAACCAACTTTTAAAAAGTTGTCACCAAGTTGTAAAAGTTGTCATTACAATTTTGGCAACTTTTGAACAACTTGTACAACTATTATCCAAGTGAAATTAAACTTTATATAAACCCTTAAAATATGATATCGATGAATTTAATACTCCAATTAAACTATTCCCACAATATTTTCATACATTTGATTGGTTTTATCACACTTGACATTTTTTAGGACCTTGTAATTCACTATGCTTTTAATGACTTTTATAGCCTTACAAAATAATTTGAATGAACTCCAAATGGTAGTTAGGTCCTTACATGACATTGAAACCATATTAAGGAAAATTTAAAAATTAATTTATCCATGAAAGATCAAATGAATCTATTCGCCTACACCATACTCCCAAACTTTAAAAAAATTCCAAGTTCTCTTGGAAATGGGTTTTCAAAGATCTCTTCATCTTCAATTTTGGGCTTTCAATTTCCTTCTACTTGAGAATATTAACTACTTAAAAAATAATTTATGTCCTATCCAATATTATTTATTCTTCACCTTTATTGAAATGAGCATAACAAAAAATTAATGGCCAAAAATCAATTGATTAGTATCATAATCAATTACAACATTTGCATCTTTCTTCTCAAATCTTCTTGGAAAATCTTCTCTTTTACTAGCATTCTCATCATAAATCTGATCAATCTCTACTATTTTTTTATTATCATCATCGATCTCTTAAAATACTTCAATGTAATCATTTTCAACAATGTCCATCTTCATGAAGTATTTAATTGGTTCAACTTTCTTATTAGATTCAATCAACTCTTCCTCTTTAGTTTATTTTATCCTTGTTTCTCCTTATTCTTCCTCAAGTTTACTCTCTTTTTCCAGATCTTTTTCAACTTCTTGAACCTTTGAAAAATTAAATTCTTCATCTCCCTCACCATTTTCAATTTGCTGCTCTAGGATTTTAAGAAGTGCCTCCAACTTATTTGTATTCTCCTTTACTTCTTAGTGGAATCTTTCTATTATCTCTTGACTTTTTCTTTTCTTCCTTCTTCTTCTTTTGTGAATCCATACCCTAAAAACTAGGATGCATAAATTTCATAAATAATTTAATTTTCAAGAAAGTCTCTTTTACCTTTCTTCTTCTCTTTGATACCTATCCTCGAGCCTTTCTCCTTCTTTTTCTCTCTTGGCCTAGTTTCTTGGCATCTAGGTTCTCTCTATTCAACCTATAAAAGACAAACACGCAACCAAAAAATACCTTTTTCCCAAACCTTTTGGGCTCTAATACAAATTAATGAAAAGAGCACAAAAAAAAGTCTACATTATGGTCCTGCCACAAAATTTCAAGGTTATAGAACCAACTTTACTCTGACACTCCTTAACCCTTACTATGTTCATAGACCTAATAGGCCTAATTAGGCTTGGATTAAAAAAAATTACAAATGAATTGGGACATATAATCAATCAAAAAATTTGAAGATAATATTCCACTTAATACTTAGGTAGGGATTCAAATTTATAATCCTTTCTAGCCATTCAAATTAATGCAAGAATGTTGCAACTTTTTAAGAAGAATTTCTCAACAAGGGTAGAATTTAAAACCTTGAATTAGTCATTAATAACTTCCATAGTGAAAGAATTAAACCAATCCTTTTTGTGATATTAAATAAAAATAAGTTAGTAACATATTCTCTAATTTATAACCAAATCCAATGAAGGAAGTAAAATTTATTCCAATTTCCTCAAAAACACTTCATATTATGAGAGAATCTGACCAGTCTTCACCAAACTAGTCATAACTTCTTCCAAACGTAACGAAAATTATCAAAAGAAAAAATAAATCAAATTTATCTCATCTACATTTCTAAAAATATAAATTTTAGGTCTTTATCATTTTCAATCAATTTAAATCAATGAAAACATCAGAGAAATTGAAGGAAACAATAACCAAAAAAGATAAATATATAACATCAAAATAAGTTTTCTTCAATTCTAAATCCTTCCTCCAAATTCTCCAACTTTTCTCAACATAAAATTTCATATTTTGGAGGCAATATATATATTTTTTGGAATCACATTAAACTCTCCAACCAACCTAGAATACCTATTAACATCTTTAAACCAACTTTTAAAAAATAGTCACCAAGTTGTAAAAGTTGTGATTACAATTTTGGTAACTTTCGAACAAATTTTACAATTATTATCTAAATGGCTTTAAACTTTATATAAATCCTTAAAATATGATAGAGATGACATTAATACTCCAATTAAACTATTTCCACTCTATTTTTGTACATTTGATTGGTTTTATCACACTTTACATTTTTCAGGACCCTGTAACTCACTATGCTTTTAATGGCTTTTATAACATTATAGAATAATTTGAATGAACTAAAAATGGTATTTAGGTCCTTACATGGAATTGAAACCATATTAATGATAATTTAAAATATTAATTTATCCATGAAACATCAAATCAATAAGTGTTCCTACAACACCAAGGCACAATCTTCTAAGTGTGGCATAACTAAATAATATTCTATACAAGGTAAAGTTCATGAATGGGAAAGCCAAGTTGTTGGATGGAAAAGAAAACCTAGTTGGGACTGGAAATTAGACTAAATTTAATCTATTCTATCTATATCTCACTAAAATTTCATGCTATTTGGCAAAACTACAGGAAAATTGGCTATGTCATAAAAGAATGTGTCATGTAAACTTTGATAACCTTGCTACCATAAGGGAGCCAAAAGCATTTAGACATATTCCAAATCTAAAATAACTTGATATGGCCATTTAAAAAAAAAAAAAAAGATTGAAAAAATGGGTAGAAGTAGGTTAAAAATTAAGAATTACTATATAGAAGAAGCCTTGGAACTAGTTCATATAGATCTCTGTGGACCATTAGGTACAGAGAGCTACTATGGATACAAATATTTCATTTTGTTTGTTTTTGATTATTCGAGGATGATGATAGTGATGTTCCTAAAATAAAAATTTGAATATTTTCAAATTTTCAAGTGGTATCTAGGTAGAGTTGAAAAAGAAATAGGAAAGAATACAAAATGCTTGAGGTCAGCTATAGGAGGTGAATTGATCTCTAATGAATTCAATCAGTTCTACAATGAAAGAGGAATCAAAAGATAGGTATCTACACTTGGTACACCTTAGTAGAATGAAATAGCATAAAGATGGAATAGATCCATAATGGATTGTGCTGGAACACTAATGATTAAGAAAAATGTTGCAACCAAAGACTGGAAAGAAGCAATTAACACAATAGTTAATACCATAAACCAAGTTCAACTAAAGAAAGTGATAAATAAAATACCATATATTATGGTATAGCTATAAACCTAATGTTTGTTATTTTGAAGCATTTGGAAGAACATGTCATATTTTTAAAGAGGAAAGAAAATGATAGAAAATTTTGATGCAAAAAGTGATGAAGGCCTATTCCTAGGTTACTCCAACAAGAGTAAAGAATATAAATGTTTAGAACTTGCTACTCACAAAATTATTGAAAGTGTACATGTAAAGAATGATGAATTTATAGAAAGAAGTTAAGAACAAAGTAGCAAGGAACCTAAGGAATACACTTTTTAAACTATGAGCTTGACACTTTACCCAAGCATCAGAAAGTGTGGTCGGGCAACAATAGACTATACCACTTGAGTCAGTTAAATCTTTAGTTCAAACTAATTTGGAGCCAATGCAACTTGATCTACAGATAGTTCAAAATGAGTCTTAGATAATGGAATCTAAGTCATAGAAAGAGGGAACTTAGTCTTAGATAATGCAACCTGAGAAAAGAACAAAAGAATAAAGAATCATTGAATATGGTGAACCGAGTGAAATAAGTCCAAAATATAGAAGGAAAGGATGTGTACTTGATAAATATGTCAAAAGACATCATGCATGAGAAAAATAATTAGAGATAAGATAGGAGGCTTATTGACAAGGAAAAAACTAAAAGGTACATGTTTTCTTAGTGAATTGAACCTAGATCTATAAAGGATACTTTGAATAATTCAAGTTCGATAGAGGCAATGAATGATGAAATGGATTAAAATGAAAAAAATGAGACCTAGACTCTTGTTTCCAGACCCATGGAAAAAAATGTAATTGTTACAAAGTGGGTTTTTAGAAACAAATTGAACAAAAAAGGTTTAAGTATCAAAGAACAAGGAAAGACTAAAGTGTAAAGGATATGCTCAAGAAGATGGTATTGACTATGAAGAAATAGTTTCTCCTATTGCAAGACTTGAAGGAGATAAAACACTAATTGCATATGCTATAGATAAAGCATTCAAATTGTATTATATGGATGTAAAATTAGCTTTCCTAAATAGAAATCTAGAGGAATAAGTCTACATTAAGTAACCTAAAGGTTTAATTGATCCAAATAAAATAAGCATGATCTGGTAACTACACAAAAATTTCTATGGTTTGAAACAAGCTCCTAGAAGATGGTATAAAAGACTACATAGATATCTAGTAAGGATTGGTTTCCAAAGAGAAAATGATAATAGTAATCTATATATTAAAAATTACCATAGAATAAGATATTTATCGAAGAAATATTTTTGGATGATATTTTATTTGCAAGACATGATCAATTAGTAAAAGTACATCAAGGAAATATTGAAGACCTCTAGAATGGAAGATTCAACACTAGTTGAAATACCTATATCTAGTAGAAATAAACTATCTAAGAATGATGATTCAAAGGAGAAACATTAGACTACCTACATATCCATGACTGGGAAACTTCAGTATGTGGTACACACAAGGCCTGATTGTGCATTAGTAGTTAGTATAGTTCCAAGGTTTTCTACAAATCCTAAAGAAAATCATATGATGATAGTCAAAATAATTCTAAGATTTCCAAAAGTTACTAAAGAATATGTTCTATTTTAGAAGAAAGGAGAAAATTTTGAGTTAAAATCCTTTACTGATGTAGATTGGGCTAGGAGCATTGATGATAGGCAAGGCACCAATGGAGAGCATTTTTTCTTAGAAATAGGTTAGTGTAATGAACAAGAAAGAATAAAATTGTATCTCTCATTTTACAAGATAGGTAGAATATGTTGCTACAATAGTTAATTATTCTAACATAATATGGTTCAAGAAACTATTTTTAGGAATGAAGGAAGAAATCAAGGAACTGGTGGTTATCGATTGTGATAACATGAGTGCAATTGATAAATCAAAAAACCAAATGATGTACACCAAGACAAAACACATTGCAATCAAGTAACATTTTCTGAAGGAATTAGTTCAAGATAAAGAGGTAAGATTGAAATATGCGAGCACCAAAGAGCAAGATATAAACATATTCACCAAGCCATTACCTAAGGATGCATTTTTATATCTATGAGGTAAGTTAGGGTCCATTCTCCTATTTGATGCATACTAGAGTATAGATTAGCGATGCATCAATCGAGCTTCATTGAAGAATTATAAAGTTGATGCAAGTTTTGCAGAGCACATTAAATATGAATTAGTACATCAGGTAAATTGCAATTTAATTGTAAGAAGTCTTTGGCATTTGATGTGAAAGAGGGAGAAATTGATGTCATGTCAAAGAAAAGGATAAGATGGAGAGATTGATCAATGTCAATTGAGCATCTAGTGTCAATAGATCTTTGAGAAAATAATTGATATTGCAATTTTTGGTGATTGAAAGAAAGGTTTTAAAGACCTAAGCTAAAGATCAAGATCTGTTACCAAAGATAGATTCCTAAGCTTTAATAAAGCTTTATTGAATAATTATCAAGTTGATGCAAGGTTGTAAAAGAACATTCCATATGAATAGGTACATTGAAATTTCATTGTATGAAGTCTTTGGAATTTGATATCAAAAAAGGAGAGATTGATGTCTTTTCAAAGAAAAGAATAAGAGGGAAAGATTGCTATAAGACAAAGTTTGGAGATGGATGACAGAGAGAGAAATCAAAATTGAGTTCTCATGGAAGAAGAATCATAATGAAACTAAGGATATTATAAAATCCTATAAATTATTTTGTTGCTCTAAATTTTCTTTTATAATGAAATTTTGTGTTTCCATGAAAGCCAAAGAGGGAGATTATTGAAAACAATTATTAAATTGTATATAATATCATAGACATTATAGAATGTCAAGCTTTACCTAAGCACAACTATTAGTTGAGCTTAGTTGAGGATTAAGTGAGATTCTAGGATCATTTTAGTAGAAGTAATTATAATGTAAGTGTTTTCAGTCAATGAATATTATTTAGATTTAATCGAGCTTGGCCAATCAATGAAGAGCAGTTAGTGTTAACCGAATTTGGAAGGTCATTGAAGAAAGTTTTGTATGAATTGAATGATCAGTACAATTTTAGTCAATTTTCAACATATTACTTTTGTTAATCAATTGGTTAATACAATCCAACTAAATCAATGTTAAATATTTGTATGAAAGGGTATTCAATTTGACATTAAATTGAGTATCATATATATGAAAGGTCAAGCTGTGGATTGAAAAAGGAAATTGGGAACACTATAAAAAAATGAAATGAGAAGGATATATGATTAAGGATCGAGCATCAAAGTTAGAAGAATGAGTTACAAAGAATATTCTAAGCAAGAAGGATCAAGATGTTAAATTAGAATAATGATTTGAATTTGTAAAATTAGTTGTTTCAACAATCTACTTAATCATTTTTATTCCCTAACCATTATAGTAGTGAAGAAATCTCTTAATAGAGTTGGCTCAACAGTCATTTTTTAATCCTCTAACAAGGTGGAATTTCTATATTGAAGTGTCTTAACACCTCTAACAAGGAGACTACTAATAGGTTGATTCAAATCTTCTAACAAGGTTACACTTAACGATGGGTTTTGTAACCTTTAACATTGCTAGCTCCTAATAGGGCTCACTTCAGAAGAGTGAAAAGTTGTAACTAGTTGCATTGGTGGGATTCCCAAATTTGGTTTCCACATTATATCATGGTGTCTCATGTGTTCATGTTATTTTCTTAATGCTCTATATTTCTAAAAATAATTTACTAAATATTAATATGCATTCTTAAATTAAAACTTCTTTGTTAACCAAGTTAAAGTGAATAACTAGTTTGAACTAAGTATAGCAAGGATTTGGTTTATTAAGTAAGAAGATTGTATTGACATCTAAGGTACTTGGAATTGCTTTTATGGTAATTGATTCACCCGTCCCCTCTCATTTACTACTTTCATTTCCAACAATTCTCAAATTTATTTCTTAACCAACTTAAACTTCTCAAATGCTTCTAAGTGTTCTCTAAGGAATGCTACCAATATCAACCTAGTAAAGTCATCAATGATAATCATGAAATATCTATCAACATAGAATCATCTTATCTTTGTAGTACCACTTATTTCTTTGTGAATAATCTCCTAATTTATTGTTGTATTAAATTTCTTAAGAGGAAAGGAGCTTCTTTTTCTTAACCATAACACATTCCTTGCACAAAAGATTTCTAGACATCAAGAGTTTAGGAAAATCCATAGCAAAAAATATATCGTTTTCATTAACAATATTATCAAAGTTTATGTGAAAAATGTTAGAATGATTTAGAATAACTGAGAGGGGGTGAATTAGTTATCCTCATGTCCACATGAACCAATTAAACTTTTAATCACTTCAAATACTTCAAATCTAAACATTTAGTGGCTCAATCTCTATAGAAAATAATCAATAACATAAAATTTGCAATCTATTGTCCTAATATTAAAAAACTTGTAGAATGTAAAACATTAAGAGTTACACATCTCAAATAACATCCACACAAATATAACATGAGGATTTAATGTAGAAACCCAATTTGGAAAAAACTACAAGTAACATGCCATCAATTTTTCAATTTTTTGAACTAAGATCTATTAGGAGCCAACTCTATTAAAAGGTTACAAAACACACTATTTTTGAAGTATTAGATAGAAGCAAAAGGAATAGGGGGTTGACCCCATTGTAAAAAAAGGATGAAGGATCAACTAGAGGTTACCTCCCAATCAACTAACCGATACTAGTTTTATACTTCAAAAAAAAAAAAGTTGTAGAATAGAAATATCACTAAAAGTAGTCTTGTTACTCACTAGTAAATAAAATGGAAAAACATAACATCAACAAAGAACCATGACACTGCTATGAGTCCAACAAAAACCACTAAGGGCATCAAGTTCAAATTGATTAACAAAATAATCAGTGAAAAGAAAAGGACATAACTAGGGCTAGATGCCCTTACTCTTTTTAGATGTCTTATCCTTCTTCTCCTCAAGCTCATCGAAGTTCACGTCCACCCACTCCTCTTTGACAAGTTTTTCTAGAATCATATTCATCTAGTCCTCCACTAGAAAGTCGTAGATGGAGTGGGTAGTCTTTCCCTCCTTGTCCAAGTCTTTCTCATCCTTATTCAATTGGAGGAAATAAAGGGCAGTGGAAGTGTAATGCATAAATTTTGTTGAAAATTTAACTAGAGTTTCAATTTTTGGTAGATGCCAATGCAATTTTCCACCATCTCCTTCATCAACTATTTTGTATCTATTCAAACCTTTCTTTTTCTCTGGACATGGCTATGCTTCCATTTTTTTGCTCCACCTCTAGGAGTACCTTTCATGGGGGAGGTTAAGTCCTCCCCCACTTCTACTTAGGGATGGATAAACATCAAGGGTATCAAGGATGTAAGATGGACTTGGAGGGTTGGAGACAAGTTTCTTCCCAATTTCCTAGTGAGGTCTCTTTCTCTTGGTGGGTTTTATGACACTCTCAGTAGACTTAGAGCTAAAAGCTTATTTAGGGGGGACTTAAATTTCTCCAATTGGAGATGTTTGCTAATTCTCCTAGAATGTTTCTTTCTCTTCTTCATATCTATATCTAAATAAATGAGGTTAAATTTATCCTTAAGGGTAGGGGTTTTCTTGTTTTTTTATGGCTGGAGCTAGGACAAGGGTCCAAAGAAAGTTGGGGAGTGACAATAAAAAAATGTTTGACCAAAAGCGATGGGTTTAGGCCAAGGTGGTAGATATATAGTTTATTCTTGAAACCTTGGTGAATAAGATAAATGGGTTTACCCTCCTCTTTCTTTTTCCTGGTCTTATGGATACTATCTTCCATAGAATTCAAAAAGAGATATGGAAACAAAATCTGATCTAGGTTTCTAAAATGGTTGAGAATAGGTAAATTTTAGTAGTAAAGTACCTAAAATTTATTCTCAAGGGTAATTTATCTCATTATGGCTTAGCAAATTAAATCTAAGGGATTAGGAAGATCTTCTCTAGAAAACCCATCATGAATTTAAATTGGTTCCTCATCAAACTTGAAGAACTTCTGTAGACTGGTTTCATCATTCACTCTAGCCTACTTGTGCAATTCTTACATCCTAGGGTAAACCCTCCAATATTATCACTAAACTATTGCATTATTTTAAAATCCATCCCATTGGTGTTAACCTCTTTATCATTCCATGAATTGAAGAACTACATCAAGATATTGTCATCATGCTTTGTCATCCCTTCCATAAATGGAAATAAGTCACTCTCCCACAAATAAACCATCACAACTTCAATCTTATGGATGCAAGCCTCCACTCCCATAGGTTCAATGTGATCACTTGTGCACATACCTTCACCAAGCTCAACCACTAACTCCTTAGAATTTTTTAATATCACCTTGTTGTGGGTTTGACACTCACCACACATTAAATAAAAAGCACTGATGATAAAAATCTAAAGATAGTAAAAGACCATCATAAGACTACAAGGTTTCCCAAAATCTGAAAATCTTCCCTCAATGATATGTGTTAAAATTCCCTTCCCTTCCATTATCACCCACAGCTAGCTGTAGTTGCAATGAGGCTTTGATTAAGGTGTCTTTATTATCTTTTTTAGCCCATTTTTTTATATCTAGGAAAATTCACTCTAGTCATTCTTTTACAGAAATAATTAAGGCTTGCGAAAAGAGGATCACTAAAGTGAATCCTCATGCAATCTTTCAAAATGATTTCTTTGTAAAGGGAAAACCTATTTCCTTCCTATGTACACAAAAAATTAAAGTAATGCCTCCTGTTGTGATGCATCATGCAACATTTCTAGAAGTATACTCACATTACATCATCACTTGAGCTAACGATGGAATTTGGTTGATACCCTCCATTCAACTAGTCATGTGACATTATGGAAAAAATATTCAAACTCATTTACCATGCCATTACCTTCATGATAAATGTGGTCCATGTGAATCCATTGGCATCCCTCTATCAACTTGTGAATTTTGTCAATAATCACTTTGATCAACTGGCTACTCCATCCTTCACCTTTAAGAATTTTAACAATTAACATTGAAAACCCCTCAATAGTTGAGTTGTTAATTCCTCATGTTCTAGATATTTTCATTCCCCATAGAAGTGCCAAGGCTTGTACTTCATTGTTTGAGCCTCCTTCACAATTCCTAGTATGGGAAACCACCATTTCCCCCAAACAAACACAATCCCCAGTAGTAGTTATGTCCACCATGGACAAACCATTGAAATTGAGTTTTATCCATGACATAGGGGGGTTCCACATAGTTCTACTTCTAGGCATAGATTTGGAATTGCCAAATTATGCCACCTTTGGGCCTAAGTCCCAAAAGGAAGCCCACTTCATATCATATCTGACTCGAAGGTGGGGGGATGCTTCTATAGCCATTTCCCACTACATTGTTTTAGAAGTCTGATAAACTACTGGATCACCATCGAACAACTAGTAGTGGCTTTGTATCTGAAGATTATTATATTCTTCTACTTCCAAATTTTTGAAGAAACATGTGGTGGGATTATTGACCATATATTTTTTAAGGGTGTAAAGAAGAATCATCCCAGTAAATAAATTGTTGTAAGCTTTTATTAGCACACCACTGGACATCCCATAAGGAAAAGACCCTCCTCCACACATTCAAGGCAAAAGGGTAGTGGATAAGAATATGTGAGATAAATTATGCATCCTAATAACAAAAGAAAATAGGAATCAACTAGCTAACATCCTCTCCTTTGAATGTTATCCACCATTAGGATAGACCCATGTAAGGCTTTCCACTAGAAGAAATTTATCTTTGGGAGGATCCAAGCATGCCAGACCTTCCTCCAATCTCCCTAGGCCACCCCTCCACACCCCCCCCCCCCCCAAGACAATAAAGATATGTTGACATTATTATGAAATCACCCAACAGGATGAGTTTCCAAACCAAGGAGTCATCTACTAGGGTGAAAGGGATCCTATAAATCTAAAGGAGATTTTTTAGTTCTAGGGAAAGGTTTGTCCCAATAAGCTCTTGGCTCTAAATTGTAATCCATTGACAATTTGGGGTGATATAGCTTCAAGTCAAAGAACCATGATCATAAGTACAAGTCTTACACAATAGTAGGAATCTCATTTTCATGAGGGGCTTATCTTGGAGCCATTGGTCTTTCAAGAAATCAATGGTGTTTCCATTCTCCAAAATCCAATGACAACCCATCTTTAGATATTTTTGAGTGTGCAACACATTGTTCCAAATTTTAAAACCCACTGGGAGAGCATGGTTCCATAGGGAGTGATAGAACATTTCCCCTCCTAGGTACTTGGCCTTAATAATTTTGCACCAACTTCCTTGAGAATTTATCAATCTCTAGCCAATCTTGATTAGGAGGGCCTTATTCATATGTCATATCCTTCTTATATTTAACCCTTCAAGGGCCTTAGGGTGACAAACTTTTTCCTCACTCACCAAGGTCATTCAAGACTTCACTTTAGTGCCAAACCATTAGAAATTACATCAATTTCTTTTATGATTGTCTCTAAATCTTCTAGGGAGTTTAAAGATAGAGAGGAAGTACATTAGGATGCCCCAAAAAGAAGCTGAGAGAAGCTAGAGTTTCCCCACACTACTCAGAATATTTCCTTTCCAACCCACTAGCTTTCTTTGGAAGCATTCAATTAGGCCACTCCAATACTGATTTGAGACCTCTTTAATTGTGAGAGGTAGACCAAGATAAGTATTTGGGAGAAAATCCTCTTGGGATTTGATAATTTTCATCACCTTTTCTCTCAGAATAGCAACAATGTTGAAAAAATATACTTCACTTTTCTGATAATTTATGCATTTCCCAGAAACCATCACATATTGATTCACTATATCTTTCCACTCTCTAGCTTCATAAAAAGAAGAGATTCGAAATATAAAGGTGTCATAAAAAAATTTCTAGATAGTTTGTGGTGGGCATAGGGACACATGTTTAACTCCTTTATTTTTGCCAATGTTGGTCATGGATACTAAAATTCTACTTAGGACTTCCACCATAATGATGAATAGGTATGGTGATAGGGGGTCACCTTGAAAAATACCTTGAGAAGAAGAGAGGAAACTACCAAGAAACCCATTAACAAGCCCTAAAAACATGATAGTGTTCATCACATTTTTTATAATTATCATAGCTTTCTCATTTAAGCCAAGTTTAGAGAGAATAGAACAAATAAAAACCCTCCTAAATGTATCATAGGCTATGGAAATGTCTAGTTTAAGGGCCATACCTAAGTTTTATCTCCTTTCCATAGAATGAATTAACTCATGTGTGGTTATGACCACTTCATGAATCTACCTCTTTAGCACAAAACCATTTTGGTAGGGTCTTATAAACTTATCAAGAAGGGGTTTGAGATGATTTACCATGACCTTGGTGAGAACTTTACAAATTGTGTTCCAAAGTCTAATTGGTCTAAAATAGTTGATATATCTAAGGTCATCCATTTTAGGGACAAGAAAAATGAAAGTCTAATTGAGTTCCTTCAATATTTTACCTACTCTGATAATGTCCCTAGCAACATAGACCACATTGTACTTAGCAATATCACACAATTCCTTAGAAAAAGCAAGCTAAACCCATCAAGACTAGGGGCTTTCTACTAATTCATGCTAAACATGACCTTTTTAACTTCCTCTTTCTTGACCTTACTAGCCATGTCCTCATTCATCTGGTTATTTACCACCGGATAACACAACCTTAAAATATCATTTTGCAAGTTACTATTGGCCTAGAAAATAGGGGGGTTGTAGATTTCTTGGAAACATTTATTAGTTTTATCTTCTTTCTCCTCCATTTCTTTTATCTTATGACCACTATCATCCACCAATAGGTTTATTATGTTTCTCTCATTTTCTCCTTGATGTCAGTTGATCTATGGAAAATGATCATATTTCAGTCACCTTCCTCAAACCACTATGTGCTAGATCTCCATTTCTAGGAAATTTCATCCTTATTCAAAAAGGTCTTCCACCTATCTCGACACTCTCTCGCCCCCTACTGGTACTCAATATTAGCATTTCCTTATGCAACTTGATTTTGAAAATATTCTAACTTCTTTTTAGTAGACTTCTTTTCTTTGGAAATGTTCCCAAATGTAGATTTACTCCATTCTCTCACATTTTTCCAGGTTCTATCGATTTTTTTTGCAATACATAATATATATGTTTATTTAACTAGATCCTTCCACCATAAGACAATACAGTCCTTGAACTTCATGTACAATTGTCACATGATCTCATACCTAAAGTGCCTTCTTTTGGTGGGCTGACTTTGTGCCCATGAGAAAAACAACACAAAGTGATTTGATATGGTCCTTGAACCCACCATTAAGGATGTATGCTGTAAAATGTCCTAGCTTACCTAAATCATATTTTTCCACAATCTATTATTGGACCAAGTCAAAGTAGAACCTTGAAGATCAATATCAATCAAGTCATTCCTTCTAAGGAAGCCCTCCTAATCTTCCATGCTATCAGAAAATCCCTCTAAGCCTCCCATTTTCTCTAAAGGGTAGAGCAAGATATTGAAATCCCCCATGCATAGAATAGTTTTTTGTCTCATAATATTAACCAATTTAGAAGCCTCGTCCCAAATAGGAAATCTACCATTTCAATTATTTGGAGCATAGAAATTAAACAGGTTCCAACCACTACCATGGTAGGTGAAACTCATGACCACAAAATGTGTATTAAGGATGATAGATGATCCAACCACCTTATTAGGGTTCTAAATCATAGCAATGCCACTAGAAGCTCCATTAGCATTACTATAAGAAAATTTAGCACCTTGCCAAATGTTAGTGGCCACTCTAAAGAAAACATGCTCTGTCATTTTTGCTTCCTTTAAAATAATCATATCAATAATAAGTTCAATGATCTTTTGTTTAATTTTATACTTCTTCCTAGGGCTATTAAGTCCTCTCACATTCTAGGAGATTATCTTCATCTCTTATAATTTTGGGTTTCCTTCAAGGTTTTTTTGTTTCCTTTTGGTGGAAGTTCCTTATTGGAGGTCTATAGGTTGACCCAACATTAACTCTATTTCCTCCTATGGTCTTTCTCTTTAGGATAGTCCATTTAGCATCATTGTTGAGGAAGTAGAGACTTGGAACCTCTAAGTTAGGTGAAAGTATTTCAACAATAACAAGGAGTGAAACTACCAGGGTTCCATTTATAAGCCATGATCCATTCCTCATGTGTAGGGATAAGTTATGAGGGCTAAGAACACTAGATCCACCTTGATCTCTTGGCTCAATAGTTCTCCACTAGGTTGAGATAGTTGTAGGGCTTGCATGTCAATAATCTCCACCTCTTCATGCTTAGCTTCATCCTTTTTGTTATTTTGATTAGATATGATCTCCCCACCCTATTCATAAACATTCTCCTTCATAGGGGTTCTAAAATTCTCACCTTCTTTGCTAGTGGCATCATTTAGGTTATGTAGATCCATCATGCAAGTTTTTGTCAAACTTATTAATTCTATATTCTCTTATCTTTTAGACTAGTTAGCCATTTCACATATTTTTGAGCTTCTAACAACCACCACAACTAGTGAGGCCATTTTTTTATTGATTTTCTCACCCTTCAAGAAATCAACAAATAAATGACCAAACATATTGCATTTATTATATAAGGAAACAACATTCTCATAGACTAATAGTACCAACTAGGTACCCCATTTAGATTTTAGATCCACTTTGGTTGAAAAGAGTTTGTTTATACCTACATTCACACAAAAACTAGGAAAGCCTAGTTTACTCTTGGAGCTAGTCATTATATCCATTTTTATGAATTGTCCAAAGGAGTTTCCAATCCATGTAGACACATGCTTGTTCAAGAACTCCAAGGGGAGTCTAGAAATTCTTATCTAGATCGGGTCATATCTCAAGAGATTAATTTCTATGTTGAACCCTAATTTCCATTTCACAAGAAACAACTAGTGCTTTCCAAAGTGATAGGAGCCTACCATGATCAAATCATGGTGTGTTTCCATAGTCAATCTAAATAAAAAGAGGTATCCATCCATCATGGAGATGGAAACCAAAACCATAAGTTTCCACCTTGTTGAGTACCATATTCTCACCATATCCACTATAGGTCAAAATGAGATCAACTTTCCAATGAGGCACAGGGTAAAACTTGAGAAAATTTTATTGCCCAATGCATTTGGTAGTGAAATTAGAGGTCCAGTAGCAGCTAAGAAAAACCTAGGCCTCCCTCTAGAGTCCACATAGATCTTGAATTTGACAACAAATCCAAGATAGTTTGACTTTGGGGACACTGACACTTTAACATCCATTAACGGACAACCTAGGGGTTTGGGGGCTAAATAGGCATTTTCATTAGGAATAACTCTGAGTTCTCTTAAGATAAAATTTTCCTCTTTATGTATGACATGAGAATTCTAGGACATAGTGAATAGAACTAGTTCTAGATCTGAACATAGAGGGGCCAACTCTAGTGGGGGTGTAATGGTGGGGGGATTCAACCCCTTGAAGGCTAAGAGTGCATGAAACCAAGATGAAGGAAAAGGGTAGCAAAAAGTTGTAGATCCCTTTTGTTATATTCATTATTAAATATCATCTTTCTAAATGGTTTAATCACCATAGGAGTGGCCTTGTCAGATGGCTTAAGAACATTCCACTAGAATGTCATCTTCATTGAATGATTTTCATATAATTGTTAGGTCAACCTTGATTAAAGGATTTCAATATTTATATAATGATAAAAAATAAACTGTAAGTCGATCTAAAAAATACAACCCACTTTGCAAACACAAATTATAAATTTGGTCCAACAACTGGCACATTGACTTGCCTTCGTTAACATCTTCATCACTTTTTTTCTTTAGAATCCTTCAAGCAATCACTCCTCATTCCAACATTTCACTGTTTAACCCTCTGCTCAAGTTCACCTATCAAAAGAATCAATAAGTACTCAAATCTTCCTAGGTTAGCCCATGTGCCTCCTTAAATATGTAATTATGATCTTTTTATGCTTAAATATCACTATAGATCTTAAGGTTTGGTTAGATTCATCAAATCCTTTGATCATTTCATTTCCTCTTTTATCTTCTATAAACTTCTCCAAACTGCTCCTTGAATTCATGCATAAAAATGCTCAAACTTTATTTCCCTTAAATTTAAATGCTCCACGTCATCCATCCTTATCATGAACATGATTTCTATATTCCAAGAATTTAGTTATCTTAGCTACAAATAAAGATTTTCCAATAATCTATCAAATGTTGTCCCTCAACAAACATTATGTTCAATCATCGATGACTTACTTGGCCAATACTAACTATCTTGTCTACCATACTTTTTGATACTTGATCAATACCGATGCCTAGTCGACACTATATTTTCTCATCTTATACTATCGCTCAGTCAACTCTAACATCACTCAACATAAAATTCTAGTTCATTGATCTTTTTCTCTTTGTCTTGCTCAAGCCTATACATTTAGTCTTTCTTTGACCTCTTCTTCTAGTCTTTAGAACAAATTTCTTCTCCACTTGGGTTATGATTCAACAATTATATTATCTTATCAAGGTCTAGCTAATCATATGCCCATTGTAGTTCCTCATAACTCAACCTTTCCTATAGATCCTTTTTTTAGGTCTTCTTCTCATATCTTCTTCATAAATTATCCTTATATATGGTAACTATCTTATCAATAAGGTTCAAAATTAATGATGACATAAAAATTGTTCCAATTGTAGTTTTCAACAAAAAAATTCCTTTATTCCATAACCAAATAATATCAACCTTAACAACCAAACATGTCATCTCTATATGATTCGACTAGAAAACATTACCTCTAGATCTTGCGATAGTGTTGAATCAAGATGTTATTCGTTAAAATATTTAAATTATAAGAATAATGACAATAATAATAATTATTATTAATATTATATAGAACAATTATATATGAATAATAAATTAATCATTTTAAAATCAAATTATTTAAATGAATTAAATAGAATTTTATTTATTCTTTTAGTTCTATAAATTATGTAATTAGTTTTATATATATTATGTGTTAGGTAACTAAGAAGGGGGTGAATCTATTCTATCATGTTATCCTATAGTCCCTTTAAATTTAATGTTATCATGAAGATGTACTTAACTATTTAAATTTAAGGGAAATAATGATTGAGCATTTCTATGCATGAATTCAAGGAGCAATTTGGAGAAGTTTATACTCATCTTCATATTCTTATCCTTGATGATACATGTCTTCTCTATGAAGTGTTATTGATATCCCTTTTCAACCAACTATCCAATATTTAGAAGATTATGTCTCAGTTTATCAACAAAGTAAATATCATCTGTGTTAATTTTAGCATCAAGAATAATAGATCCTATTCCCTTGATATGATAGGTTGCCTTGTTACCAATTCTAACAATTCCTCCATCACAAGTATTGAAGTCAAGAAAAATTATTTATATCATCAATCATATCATGTCAACAATCATTGTCTATGATCCAATATACTTTCTTCTCAACTTGTGACACTAGGTATTTTTCTTGTCCAACTTATTTTTTAGGATTTTCTTCTTTTATAGAATTAAAGCCTAAATCATCATCACTTTTACAATTAACTCTTTCATATGATTCATAATTGTCATTTTCATACAAAGATTCTAGAGGATTCTTAAACTTAAATTTATTCTTATGTTTCTTTAATCTCTTATGAAATTTAGAAGCACAATGACAAAATTCATTACAAGTCCAATATTTAAGTATTTTCTTACCATCTAACTCTCTTGTCAAAAGTAGGGCAACTTCATCTTGGATCTTTCTATCTTCCTCACATTCTTTTCTACTACTACTAGCATAATATCAACTTGCACTCACACTCCTTGATAGGGAAGGAAAAAAACTTAATAAACTCAAGGGAATATCCACTCTAGGAGACTCTCTAGCTTATCTCAAACTTATACATGTTGCTTCCAAACCTCAAGAAGAGACTCTCTAAAGAATTTCTCTATACAAGGTACCCGTTGATCAATCATTTTTGTTGTCTTCTTGAATTGTGGTGTCAAAATTTTCAAGATCTTCTATATGATCTCATCTTCTTCTTTTGTTCATTTACAGGCATTTATTCTTGCAACAATTTCTAATATTCTACCAATATAACTTCTTAATGATTTATATTCCTTCATCTTAGCCTCTTGAAATAGACATATCCAATTTTGTAATCTAACCCTCTTAGCATGACTATCACCTTCAAAAAAAAAACAAAAAATTCCAAATTTTATGAGATAATTGCAAAGATTTTACCTAACTATAGTTTTTACATCGTGCTCAGGAATAAAAAAGAAATAAATATAATATTTTAAAAATTTTACAAAACTATTTTTAGGTTTAAAGAACATCAAAGTATCTATGTGAAAGCAACATACATGTACACAAAATTTGCACAAATGCAATATAATACATATTTCATTATTTAAGCGTTCCTTCACATTGATTCACATTTAATAAGTTTATAATAATTAGTTTATGTCTCAAATACATGTTTAAGAATCATAAGAATATGATAGATACATTATCCCATAAAAATAGTATAAGTACATGTGACATAATACATCTAATGAACAACGTCCATTGCATGTTACAGTTTATGTGAGAATAGATACAAGCACATCTAAATATATGATACCTATTAATATATATACATCAAATAAATAGAAGTATACAAGATATAAATAAGAATGATAAAGGTGCATCTCCTGAAATGAACATCCAATAGCTCGCAATGTGATGGGGACCCAAATGGTAAGAAGACACTACTTCCCAACCAGATGATTACCTAGTCAAGCTTCCACTCTGACCATGTAGAAAAGATAATTAATGATCCAAAAATGATGAATCAATCACAAAACATTCCTAGGCAAGGAATCCTAATAGCAAAAACTACCTCAAAGGTAACAAAAACTACTCAAGAAGAAGAGATAACCAAATCGAAAGGATGTTCATTCCAATATCCACATCATACATCAAGTCAATATCTAGACACCACATACAATATCATATCAAATTAAGATAAAGTCAATGAAAGGAATTGACCTTAAGTCAAAGACCATTTGTCCAAGCACAATAATCAATAGATAACAACTGCTATCAATAAAGGTAAATCACCAACAATAAGAACATCCAATAATAAGTACACATTGATAAATAGCTAATACTCATCAATAAAAGTCAACTTTCAACAATAAATGAAATCTAATCAATGAGTAACAACTCACAATAAATAAACCATCAAAACTTATATTAAACAAGTACATTAATAGAGAAAAATATATTTAAAAATAAACATGAAGGAGACTAATGGTACATAATAGGGAGTATCATTGCATGGTTAAACTACTTGAGTTACCCTAAATTCATCTCTTGTTAGACCCCAGAAGCTCAAGCATTAAGTAACCCTTGACCAACCACAAAGGCCCCCAGAGCCTCAAAGTGACACATGTAGAACAAGAGTACCCTCTCATAAAGATGAGAAAAACTAGTTATACCTCTCACTAAGTATCATCCCATTCTAATCCTTAGCCTATACAAGCATTGAAAGCATGGGTGCGGAAAAAATTTATAACTTATATTTTTATTGTATCTCAAGGAAAAGGGCTAAGAAAGATATTTGAATTACTATGTTATCACTTTTTACACAACTTACAATGAGTTACCCTAGCAGCCACTTCGGGCCTTGACCGCCATTGCAAGCCACTCCCATAGATATGCACCTAAACTATCTTCCCAAATCACACAAACCAACTTTGTGTCTAATATAATAAAAACAATACTGATTGAATTTGGTGCCTTAATAGGCTACCAAAAACTAAGACTAGTTCTCAAAATCCAAGTTCTTATAAATTCTTAATAGCGTAAAGCTCATAAAACATAAATCTCAATTCAAATCATAAACTACATCATAACACCAAGCCAAGTAATCATAAAAAATATCTCAAAAATGTCTCTAGTGCACATCCTAACTTTTTCAACTAAAGAACCCACAAAGAAAACCATCACAGAAATAAACATCACAAAACTATAAATAGAATATAAGAAAATACATAGTTTTTAGTGATATAATTTAATTCCATCGATAAGTTTTTCTTTTCAAAATCTATGACATAATTATTTATCCAAAAATCAATACAATAAATTAATAATCATTATGCAAGCACCCAAGAAGACAAAAAGTAGAGAGATCTTTAAAACACATTCTACAATGGGTTTTTAAACCCTACCTCAAAACCATAGCTAAAATTTGAGTCAATTTGTGAATGCATACAAATACAAACCCTCTAAAATCTTCAACAATTCTATTACTCCAATCAAAATTTTTGCTCCCTAGAACCTGTGTGTCTCTCAAATGAACTACCAGCCCTCTTATACAGAACCATAACCCTAACTAGGGTTGATAAATTAATAAAGCCACTACCTTTATTAAATAATAATTACTTTTATTGTTTAATCCTTTCATGCACACTTAAAGAACCTTCTAATACTTTTGTTTTCTTTTACTCCACTTTATTAATTAGTACAAACATTATTTAATGTGTACCATATTATTTAAATTAACAATAATAATTAAAGATCATTATTAAATGCAACTCTAATTTAATTATTATTAATTAAATAGGTATAATAAAATAATATCAAATCTTTAATCTTTTAATCTAACATCTTAAATTAGACTTTTAAATTAAATCTTTTAAATTGAGACACATATTTAATTAATCATGAATTAATTAAATATCTTCGTATCTTGATTTCTCTTTAACCAATTTTCAAATTCTGACTTCCTAATCAAATCTTTTTAAATAAAAGAAAATATTTAATTAATTTTAATTAATTAAATATTGTCATACTTTAATATTTTATTTTGACATAAATAATATTTAGTAATTCTCAATATTATATGATGAAACCAAATATTATAATTAAATCATTTACCAAGTAAATTGCATAACCAAATCCACATAAAAGTGTTAATGTAAATAATTATTATTTACACTTTACTTAAGTTTACTTAGGATAAATGCATTATTTTATTATTTCTTAGGTTAGATACCTAGGAGTTTGCATACTTATTTGAGTTGTCATGTTGACAACACAGGAGTAAACTCCAATTTAGCACATGTTGTCTACAACATGAGAGTTTACATAAGCAATTGAGTCATCATGTTGACAGCATAGTTGTTTGCACTATTATTCTATCACATGTTGTCTACAATATAATTTTATGTGCTACACCTTTGTAGGCTTATCCTCTCATCATTGCACTAACTTCTGTGCTTAATGGTAGATAACCCACACCTTGTTGACATGTGCCTAGTTGAAAGACTTATCATGTAGCTAACTCCTAGGTATTCTAGATGCATCATAGAGGCCTTTATATATAGGCACCTCTAGTGTACTATACAATGGAATTGAATATCATATTGTTATTCTAATCATACTCTCTTGGTCTTGGGTGAATTTTTTCCATAAAAAATGGAACCTAATTTGGAGTCCAAATGAGACCATATAGAGTGTTTAAAGTTGTAAAATATAGGATTGGGCAAGTATAGTCACTAAAAATTATAATTTCTATGGAATCCAATCACCAAAACTAGAAAATAGCTACACCACTAAAAAGTTTAGGAAATTCTACCCAAAATCAAAAAAATTGCACCTGATCTAGAGATCGAATGACTGAGATATGGCTTCCCAAAGTCAAACTATCAAATCAAAAATGAATCTAGAGGAGAGTGTAATCAACAAATAGTGAGGTTAAATTTGACACCCAAAGGGTCATCGCAGTAGTCCAAATTTTCCTAGAAATGATAGACAAATGATCGCCAAATTTAAACTAGTGAAATTATGACATTATTAGAAAATTCAATTTTCAAAAGGTGTTTGTTCAGGTTGATCACTTGGGAAACATCCAAAAAAGATGTATGAAAAGGGGAAGTCTTGGAGAGCACAATGTGTTCTTGAATTGCTTCATAGTGATGTGGCGGGGCCATTTTTAGCGCCATCATTTGGCAAGTCATGCTATGCATTGACCTTCATAGATGGCTATTGTTGCTTTACTTGGGTTTTCTTCATGGCTCACAAAAGTGAAGTGTAGGAAAAATTTCACATCTTCAAGGCTAAAGTGGATAAGAAGTTAGGGAAACTCACCAAAGTTCTTCAAACAGATAATGGGGTAAGTATGTGAACTCAAAACTAATAGACTTTTTCACTTAAGAGGGTATTGACCTTCAGAATTCACTACCATATACACCACAATAGAATGGTGTTGCTGAAAGGAAATATAGAATGCTCAATCTTTTGGGTAGAAGTGATGAATTGTGCTAACTATATCTAGAATGGGAGT
The DNA here is from genome assembly GCA_028749045.1 of Cupressus sempervirens. Classification (NCBI taxonomy): domain Eukaryota; kingdom Viridiplantae; phylum Streptophyta; class Pinopsida; order Cupressales; family Cupressaceae; genus Cupressus; species Cupressus sempervirens. The sequence continues at coordinate 740,559,178 of CM053791.1, read as the reverse complement.
CCTCACAAAGCTTTGGATGGTGTACCTCCTTTTGAAGCATGGACTTGTAGGAAACCTATAGTTAAGCATTTTAGAGTCTTTGGTTGCCCCACATGGGCAAGAATAGCTCCATAAAAATGCAAGGCATTAGAAGCTCAAAGAAAACCTTGCATTTTTTCTAGATATGTAGACTCACATAAAGCCTACAAGTTAATGGATCTAGAGACACATAATATATTCTATGAGAGGAGTTTTCATTTTGAAGAAAGTTTTCCAAGCTTTTCTTCTTCAACTCCTCCTTCTTCCTCCTTCATTGAAGAGAGTGATAGTGAAAATAGTGACTTGGAAGATGTTCATCCCTGACCAATATAGAGGCATAACCTAGTTGAGATTGAGGATACTTCTACTACATCTTCTTCCACTAGACCTAGATGTGCCAAGTAGACATTGGATGCAATAGGACCATTGGCAGGGAATCCTTCTAATACAAGAAGGACAAGATCACATCACAATTCACTCCCACATGCTTATATTGCAATTTCTTTAGATCCATAATCATTTAAAGAAGCATCAGGTATTCTAAAATGGGATAGAAAAATGGAGGAAGAATATAACTTACTTATGAGAAATGATACATAGAACTTAGTCTCTTTTCCTAAGGGAATAAAATTGGTTTGATGTAAGTGGATCTATCAAACCAAATTTGCAATAGATGGAAGTGTGGATAAACATAAAGCTAGACTTGTTGCAAAAGGTTTCTCTTAGGTATCAAGCATTGATTACATGAAGACCTTTGCACTAGTGGCAAAGATAAAATCCATTTGTTTGACAATAGCTATATAGCACCAGATCCGAGATGGGTTGTTCATTAGATGGATGCGAAGAGTGCATTTTTGGATGATGATCTATACATATGAGGAGATAAATGGAGCAGCCATAGGGATTCATACAAGATGCTACCTTGGTTTGCAAATTGAAGAAGTCTATCTATGCACTTAAACAAGCCCCTAGAGCTTGGTACACCAAGATGAATTCCTTCCTTCTCTTCGAAGGCTTCACCAGATGTCATTTTGATTCAAATATCTATGTTCTTCAAAGGGATGATTCACATTTTCTCCTTGTACTTTATGTAGATGACTTGATCATTACAAGAAGTACTACACCCATCATCAACAATGTTAAGGCTATTTTGTAGGATAGGTTTTCGATGATAGACTTGTGACTACTACACTATTTCCTTAGTGTTGAGATACATTAGTCTTCATCACGAATAACACTATCATAGCCCAAGTATGTTCTTGATCTTCTAGCTTAGTTTCACATGAGTGACTGCAAGGCTACATCCACCCCATTCCTTTTAGGTGTTATGTTAGAAACAAAGTGTTCCTCTCCACTTGTTGATGCAACTTTGTATGGATAGTTGGTGGGAAGCCTCATCTACATAACACATACATGCCTCAACATCTCATTTGTAGTTGGCATGGTTTCTTGCTTCATGCAAGATCCACATGAACTTTATTGGAAGGTAGCCAAACACATCCTACATTACCTCCAGGGTACACATACACATGAGATACAATATGCAGCTAATACAGGTCTTCAGTTAGTGGGATATACAGACTCTAACTATGTAGGAGATATTGATTCTTGCAAGTCTACTTGAGGATATGTGTTTCATCTTGGTTTTTGCCCCATCCACTGGTAGAGTGAAAAGAAAAACAATAGTGCTCTTTCATCAATCGAGGCTAGGTATCGAGGAGCTGTGAATATAACAATAGAGGCTATTTGGCTACAACAAATTCTAAAGAAATTTGGATTTGATCTACCCAAACCTACCATCATCTATTGTGATAACTAGAGTCCTATTGAAATTTTGAAACATCCAGTCTAACATCAGTAGACCAAACAACTGAGGTTCATATGCACTACATCAAAATGTTGGTCCATGAGTAGGTCATTGTACTGTAGTATTGTCCTACTGAGTAGCATGTAGCTGACATCTTCACCAAGCCCTTCATAGAGGTTAAGTATGTTCATTTGTGAGATCTCTTGGGGGTGAGGGATTTTTCGCTAGGGGGGTCACATGATCCTTCTGTACTATATTGTACATATCTCTCTTTTTAGGGGACAGTTTTCCCCATGAGGTTTTCCCTCTTTCTTTGGTTTCAGAGAGATTTCATGCATTTCAGCATTACATTGTATTTGGTTACCTAACATGGCCTAGTAGTTGGGACCCATTATGCATTTTATTATAGCTTTTATGAGCTTAAGTGCATTCCCCTAAGTTTCACTTAAGGGGGGTTGTTAGTGTAAATAATAATTATTTACACTTTACTTGAGTTTACTTAGGATAAATGCATTATTTTATTATTTCTTAGGTTAGACACCTAGGAGTTTGCATACTCATTTGAGTTGTCATGTTGACAACATAGGAGTAAGAAACTCTAATTTAGCACATGGTATCTAGAACACTGGAGTTCACATAAACAACTGAGTCATCGTGTAGAAAACATAGCTTTTCACACTACTATTCTAGCCAATGTTGTCTACAACATACTTTTATGTGCTATACCTTTTTAGGCTTATCCTCTCATCATCACACTAACTCCTATGCTTAATGGAGGATAACCCACACCTAGTGGACATGTAGAAAACACAGTTGTTTGGACTATTATTCTGGCACATGTTGTCTACAACATAATTTTATGTGCTACACCTTGTAGGCTTATCCTTTCATCATTGCACTAACTCCTTTGCTTAATGGTAGATAACTTGGACACCTTGTGGACATGTGCCTAGTTGTAAGACTTATCATGTAGTAAACTCTTAGGCATTCTCGATGCATCATAGAGGCCTTTATATACTGTAATATACAATGGAATTGAATATCATATTGTTAGTCTGATCATAGTCTATTGGTATTTGTGCTAGTTATTGTACTTCTTGGTCTTGGATGAATTTTTCCCTACAGAAAATTCTTACAAAAAGTGACATCACAAAAACTAGCCAAAACTCAAAATTAAACTTCACATGCAAAGATAAACTCATGAATTTAAAAAGGGTGGAAATTTAGTTATGAGTCCTCCTTGCAAGATGAGTATATAGGCTATGGTTGGGATTGGAACTGATCATTATCTCTCCATTCTTACCATTGAGTTATTGTGATAGGTTATGCTAATCCTATCATTTTAGGGAAGTTGATGCCTGGCACCTACAAATCTGTATAAACAATGAACATGTACATGTGCATATATATCTAAGCCAAACATACAATGGCAAGGAGTGGTACATCATGTAGATCTTGGTTAGTAGGTGACTATGACTCCCTCCCTCAACCATATTGGGCATGCCAAACATAAATATAAAATAGACACACATAGCATACAAATGCAAGTATGGGGTAAGTAGAATAGTATATTAGAAATGTAAATAACATCATATTCTAAAATGAACATCTCATCATGAGGACATAATAAACATTTTTTTAAGACACATCATATGACATCATCGTAAAAGTAATTTCATTAACTAACTAAGAGCAATTAAAGCATCATTACTACAAGTAACAAGTTGTTACAACCTACAATAATCAATTATTCAACATATCAAAGTATTGCATTTCAAATATCAAGTAAGGTTTATCACATCTATAAAAGATTCATATAGAATTTTAAGCAAATAACTATTAAATGATAGCAAAGGAGGGGCATTACATCCTCCTTCCCATAAAATAGGCTTACTCTTGGAAGCTAACTATTTCTACTAGGATAAAAAAGATGAAATGTAAAGTTACAAAATAGCTTTGAAACACCACATGGTACGATTCCAAATTTTATTTAGTTCTATTGTTTTCAATTTTGTTGTTTATATTTAATGTTGATAAGTCTTTTAGTTTAATCTTGTTGTATGTTTAACTACTTGTTAACTGATGGCATAAAATATGCCTAGAGTTTCCAAAGTTGAAAGTTGGCTCTTATACCAAATGTAATGCCTTGCTCAGGAATCGAAAGGAAATAAAATTAATATGTTACAAAGTTTGTGTAACTTTTTTTAAAATTTTAAACAACATCAAAGTAATATTACAGAAGCAATATGCACATACATAACATTTATGCAAATGCAATTACAATATGTATTTCATTCTTGAAGGGTTCCTTTCAATTGATTCATGTTTAAGAAGTTTATAATAATTAGTTTACGTATCCAGTAAATGTTCAAGAGTCTCTAGCCACATTCATATATATTGCTACTAGCATAATTTCCACTTGTACTCTCACTCCTTGAGAGTGAAGGACAAACACTTAATTAACTAAAAGAAAAATCCACTCTAGGGAACTCTCTAGCTTGTCTCAAACTTATATATGTTGCTTCCAACCTTCCAAGAAGATTCTCTCTAAATAATTTCTCTATACAAGGTACCCATTGTTCAATTATTTGTGTTATCTTCTAGAATGGTGGTGTCAAAATTTATAAGATCTTCCATATGATCTTAGCTTCTTCTTTTGTTCCTTTAAATAACTCTTTTTTCTTACAACAATTTCTAATATTCTACCAATATAACTTCTTAAAGATTCATCTTCCTTTATCTTAGCCTCTTGAAATAGACATATCAATTTTGTAATCTAACCCTCTTAGCATGACTATCACCTTCAAAATTAAATTGAAAAGATATTAAAATTTTGTGAGATAATCCCAAAGATTTTACCTAACTATACTTGCAACAGCCCACTCGAGAAACCAAAAGAAATAAATCTAATATGTTACAAAAGTTTACAAAACTATTTTTAATTTTAAACAACATCAAAGTAATAGTGTGAAAGCAACATAAACATACACAATATTTACACAAATGCAATTACTATACATATTTCATTCTTTAGTGGTTCCTTCACTTTGAGTTATGTTTAAGATGTTTATAATAATTGGTTTAAGTCTCCAGTACATGTTCATGAATCAGAAGGATATAATAGATACATTATCCCATAAGAAAATGTATAAGTACATATGAGACAATACAATTAGTGAATAACAACCACTATGAATGTTATAGGGTATATGAGAATAGGTACAAGTACATCCAAATATAAGTTACATGTTAACATGTATACATCAACTGAATTGAATTCTCCAAGATATGAATAAGAATGATAAAGTTAAATTTCCTACAACAAATATCAAACAACTAGCAATGTGAGGTGAACCCAAAAAGACACTACCTCCTGATCATGTGGTTACCTAGTCATGCTTCCACTCCCACCATGAAGGGAAGATAATGAATGATCCAAAAAATAGCTAATCAATCACAAAAAATTCCTAGGAAAGGAATCCTAATAGCCAAAATTAACTCAAAGGTAAAACAAACTACTCAAGAAGAAGAGATAATCCAAATCAAAAGGACACCCATTCCAATACTAATATCGCACACCAAGTCAATATCCATATACCAAATAAGATATCGTATCAAATAAAGATTAAGTCAATAAAAGGTATCCACCTTAAGTCAAAGGTCATATTTCCAAAAAGAATGATTGATATATAACAAGTGCTATTAGTAAAGGTAAATCACCAACAATAAGAACATCTACAAATAAGTACACCACTAATAAATAGCTAACACTAATCAATAGAAGTCAGCTATCAATAATAAATGACATCAAATCAATGAGTAACAACTCAAAATAAATACACCATCAAAAGAAATATCCAACAAGTACACCAATAGACACAAATTTAGAAAAAATCATGAAGGTGACTCGGGCTACATACTAGGGAGTGTCATCATGGTCAAACTAATTGAGTTACCTTAGACTAGTCCCTCACTAGACCCCAAATCTATAAGTGTTGAGTTACCATTGACTAGTCACTCTTGGCCTCCAACCCTCAATGTGGCACATGCAAAAGCAAAATACCCTCTCATGGAAACAAGGAAAACCAATCACACCTCTCACTAGGTATTATCCCATTCCCATCCTTACCATGTACAAGTACTCAAGACATGGGTTAGGAAAACATTTCTAACTTATCTTTTTAGTGTATCTAGAGGAAAAGTTCTAGGCAAGATATTTTAATTACTATGATATCACTTGTTATACAACTTACATTGAGTTACCTTGGTAGTCACTTTGGGTCTCGACCCCTATTGCAAACCACTCCCATGGACATGCATCTAGACTATATTCCAAAATCTCACAAACTAACTTTGTGTCTCATACCACAAAAGTAATACTGATTGAATTCAGTTTATTAATAGTATACCAAAAAATAATATTAGTTCTCAAACCCAAGTTCTCGTAAATTCTCAATAGCATAAATCTCAATTCAAATCATTAAGTACATCATGACGTCAAATCAAATAATCACAAGAGAGATCTTAAAAACTCCTCTAGTGCATATCCTAACTTGGTCAACTAAAAGAGCCACAAAGAAAACCATTAGCGATATAAAGATCACAATACCATAAATAGAATATATGAAAAGACATAGTTTTTAGTCATATGATTTAATTCAATCAATAAGTTTTTCTTTTCAAAATATAGGACATAATTCTTTATCCAAAATTCAATACAATAAATGAATAAGCATTATGCAAGCATCCAAGAGGACAGAAAGTAGAGAGATCTTTCAATAAAGTTATACAATGGGTTTTCAAACCCATCCTAAAAACCGCAGTGAAAATCTCAAACAATATGTGAATGCATGCAAATCCAAAACCTCTGAAATTTTCATCAATTATCTTGCTTCAATTATTTTTTCTCCCCCAAAATCTATGTCTCTCAAATGAACTACAAACCCCCTCATAAAGAACCATAAATCTAAATAGCATTTCCAAACTATTAAAGCTACTAACATTATTAAATAATAGGGTAAAAGTACAAATTTGTGTCACCTTTCAGGTTGACTTATCAAAACAAGTGATTTTGAGTATTTCTATCTAAAAATAAAATTTTCTCAAACATATGATCTAGATAAATTCATTCTAGCTAAGTTATATATGGTCTCACAAATTTCCAATTAGAAATATCTATTAAATGCATGTTTTATACTAGTTTGTATCTAGTTACTAAAGAAATACTATTATTTAGAAAAGTAGCATTTCAATAACTCTTACTATTTTTTATGATTTTTTTCATAACATATATACACCATTTTAAAGAGCTCAGAGTAAAAAATATTCTCATATAGAGTTTATAGTGTTTTAGTTACATATAGTATTTTGTAATTAAAAAATTCTACAAGCAAATATTTTAACAATAAAAAAGATGTCAATTTTGAGAAAGAAAAAAAAATTAAATAATATCAAAAAAATTAATAATCATATGATATTCTAGAGTAGAGAGTCCTTTTTTATAATGCATATTTTTTCTCCTAGTTAGAATAGATTTGTTTTGAAAAATGTGGTCGGAGATGAAAACTATCAAATTTAGTTAAGTTGAAATTTGAATCATTACAAAAGAGAAAATATAGGTTTAAAATTGATTTTTATTTTTTATTGTTTTGGCTACATGATGGAGAGCATCTTGAATGGGAAATTTGAAAGTGATGAAAATTATAATTGAAATAATAAAAAAATAGAAAAAAGGGAAAAGGAGGAAAAAGGAATTTCTATTTTCGAGGTGCATAGGTGGCATAAATAGAAAATCAATTTGTCATTTCACTTATCAAGGTGTGCAGGTGGAATTTTAGGAGTTTTTAGACACTTTATTAAATCATGCATTTAATATGTGTTGGGCCATGTGGTGGTGCTTAGTTGTATTTGGGTGGGAATTAAATATTTGTTGTAAGGTATTTGCATTTACCTTTTATCCTAGATTGGTTGTGTTTGCAACATCTTGGATGGTGACTTGCTATTTACGCAAGGCATTTGAGCATCTCTAAACAAGCTTGAAGGTGTGATATCTTCTTAGTAGAAGCATGGAAAGGAGGAAGCGATTAGTGACTTTTCTTGAGTTTGTCGACGAAGCATCAAATGTGAGGCAGTTTACAGTAGGATTATGGTGGAGTTATGAGTTCATGAGATGTGCTAGTAGTTGTGGTGTTGAAGACATGAAGATTGCTTCGTGGGCTTGTGAGCACAACTTTAGATCTTCTTTGGAGGTTTCTACCAGAGTGTGGATTTAGACTAGATAGGGTTTGTATTGGATCTTGAGGGATCTTGCAAAACTATTATTATAATTGCTATTATATTTGGCCATAATCGTGAAGGCCTTCTTGCCTAACACATTGCATATAATCAGTTATATCTATGACTAAATTATTGTGAGTTGGATTCATATCTGATATTGTTATTGTGTTTCCACTGCGTGGTTATTTGCTAGGTATTGGGACATCTCCTTTGAAGATTCTCCTACCATGCACTATGTTAGATGGTGTAAGAGAAAAAGTTGTTCTTGAGCATGTAGAAAAATTGCCAAAGTTGAGACAATTTGCACCAGGATTTGAGTTGGAGAAGTAGATCTAAGTTGATCTTGATCTAGTGGTGGATTTTTCATTCTAGAGTCCTAGATCTCTTTGTTGTGAGATGACAAATCATGGTTCTAACTTAAATTTGCAGAGGGATTGCAGATGGATTGATGAATGTGAAGATGGAAGGTTGATCTTGTTGAGGCATGATCATAAAGAGTTTGTGGATTATAGATCCATGGTCTTGGACTTGTGATGTGGTTATTGATTATTGATGTGTGGTGCCTAGTTGTGATTTAACTTGCAAAAAATTCAAGTTTTTCACAAGAAGTGTGGGAAGGATTTGTTGTAGAGAGTTTACGAGGACCTTGGGAGATGGTTCCAAGAGTATTGGAACCTGAGATGTTTTTGAATCTCCACGATGTGGTGGAGAGGAATTTTTTGAAGATGTCTACTTGGCTTGAAGCTAGTTTGGCTAATTGAACTAAGAAGGTGGTTGCTCAATTTGAAACTAGTTTGGATGATTGAGATAAGAACAAGATGAGGAAGGCATTTTGTAGATATTTGTGGAGCTAGAGTATACCAATCTAGAAGAGAGTTGTTTGGATAGTTAAGAGACTTATTCATGAGAGATGATGGCATAGCAAGGTCAATGTGGAAGAGGTTGGTTTTTTTGATTAGTTTGTGAAGTCTAATACAAAACTTGCAGAGCAAAAGGATGTTGTTCCTAAAGATATTCCTAACCTTGTTGATATTGGGATGGAGATTAGTTTTTATGATCATTTGGTTGAGTCTAAGATGGGGATTGTAAAGCACTTGATCATGGATGATCTAGTTGTTGTTAGTGATGATTTGTATGTTACAAAGCATCTTGTTGTGAGCAAAGAGACTACTAGTGTTGCGAGCTTGACATATGTTGTTGAGGAGTTGTGTATTGTTGCTGATATGGAGTTTGTTGTTGTTGGTGTAGATTCACTAGTTGCTGATGTGGATGAGGTTTTGCTAATGAAACATTATGTTCAAGTTGTTTTTGGGAGGGAGCATGCTAATTGGATGGTTGATATTCTAGTGTTTGATAGAGTAATGCAGATGTTAATGATGTGCAGATTGGTTTTCTTGTCCCTGTTGAGGTGGATACCTTTGGTAAAGATGAAGATGGTTGTAGATCTTTCTTTTGGTGTCAATGTGTGGAGCACACTTTTTATCTACTTGGGGAGTCTGATGTAGGAGCATCTTGCATGGGAAAATTTATTTAAAAAATAAAATTGAAAAAAATTGGAGGAGAGAGAAAGTGATGAAAATTAGAGGAAAAATAATAATAAAATATTTAAAAAGGGAAAAGGAGAAAAAATGAATTTCTATTTTTCAGGTGCATAGGTGGCATAAATAGAAAATTAAATAAAAATTGTTGTCATTCCATTTATCGAGGTGTGTAGGTGGAATTCTAGAAGTTTGTGGACACTTTATTAAATCATGCACTTAATATTTGTTGGGCCACTTGGTGTTGCTTAGTTACATTTGGGTGGGAATTAAATATTTTTTGTAAGGTATTTGCATTTACCCTTTATCCCACATTGGTCAAGTTTTTGGAACATCTTGGATGGTAAGTGCCTATTTCAGTAAGGCATTTGAGCATTTGTAATCAAGCTTGAAGGTCTAATCTCTTCTTAGTAGAAGTGTGAAGAGGAGGAAGTGAGGAGTGAGTTTTCTTGAGTCTGTTGAAAGAGTGTCAAATGCGAGGTAGTTTACAGTAGGATTGTGGTGGAGTTGCAATTTTGTGAGAAGAGTTAGTAGCTACAGCTTGAAAGACAAGGAGATTCCTTGGTGGGCTTGCAAGCATAAGTTTAGATCTTCCTTGGAGGTTTCTACCAGAGTGTGGATCTGGACTAGCTAGGGTTTTGATTGTATCTTGAGAGATTTTGCAAAATTATTATTGTAATTGCAATTGTATTTGGCCATAACCGGGAAGGCTTTACAGCCTGGTACATTGCATGTAATCAGTGATATCTATGAATAAATTATTGTGACTTGGCTTCAGATCTTACATTGTTATTGTGTTTCCGCTATGTGGTTATTTTCTAGGGGCTAAGAAATCTCCTTTGAGGATTCTCCTACCTTGTACTACATCACTATATGTGTTATCTTTAGCATAGTTTGAGATCAAAGGGAAATAAGTTTACTTCCATCTAGTTTTGTGGTGGGAACTAGACCACTAATTTTTAGCATTTTTCAACAGCAAAAAAATTATCTATAAAAATTAGGAAAATATATCAATTCTTATTCGAAACAATTATTAAAAGTTATAATCCTAAACTTCATCCATTTCTACACATTTCATTAGTTTACTTCATTTTTGAATTCAAAATAATAATACCAATTTTATGTCATTGAACGTGAACAATTATAATTTTGTTACCCTTTTCCTTTACAAAAGGGTGACACAGGTTTGTGCTTTTACCCAATAATTACTTTGAGTATTTAATCCTTTCATTCACACTTAAAGTACCTTTTAATTCTTTTGTTTTCTTTTCTCCACTTTATTAATTAGTGTAAGCACTTTTTAATGCATAGTTTATGAAGGGGACACAACCCAAGACAAAAATGAATGTGATAGGAAAGGGGGAATATTATTATCAGAAGTAATATAGTATTACATTGAGTACAACAAAAATAGACTCCACAACATGCTTTATGGGCTTGCAATGTTATCAGATTCTAGAGAAAACCCTTCTCATAGTATCTTCTCCCAAACTCAAACAAAAACTACCTTTAAAATGCTAGAAATGTCCTTAATTAAACCAAATTAGGTTTAGGGTTAGAAATGCATTTTAGAATATGTCATTTGGCATCCACTGCCAAAACAAAAGGTTCTAGAAAACATGTCAAAAGTTATTGTAAAATTAGAAGAATCCAAAAATGGTAGTCCAACATCCAAGAGGCATAACTTTTGATCTAGGACTTCAATTAACAAACCATTTACATTGGAAAATTCTACAAGAACTCTATAGCCCTATGGACTAGCTTCATTTGTCCCCCAGTTTTTAGGCCCATACGAGGCCATTTAGTGCCTCATATCTGACTTTGAAGTGCTCTTAGGAGGTCTCCAAACAACTCAAAACTGCAATAACTTTCAAACTGTAAAGCCTTTTGACCAAATTCTTTATCTAGAGTGCTTTAAATTACAATTATAATCATCCCTCCAACTTACACCCTCTAACTCATTAAATTACAAAATGACCTTTTTTACATTGGCACATATCCCAAGGTGCTCAAAAGCTCTAATCTAGAAAACCAATAGTGGAACAATGAGAGTTTGAATCTTTATTTGACCAAATAGGTATCTATAAATGAAAACATTTTAAACAAAAACTAACACTAAGCATATTTTTGGATGATACAGGATTACCCTTACACAATTGGATGCTCTTGTATTAGTTTGTTATTTAAATAAATAATAATAAAATTTAGCTCATTATTAAATGCAACTCTAATTTAAATATTATTAATTAAATTTTTATAATAAAACAATACCGAATCTATAATCTTTTAATCTATTAATTCTTTTTTTAATTCAACTTCCTAAATTTAAAATTTAAAACTAAATCTGTTAAACTAAAGCACACATTTAACTAGTTATCAATTAATTAAATATCTTCATATTTTTATTTCTCTTTAACCAATTTTGTAATTTAGACTTCCAAAATAAGTCCTTTAAATTAAAGCACATATTTAATGATTTTTTAATTAATTAAATATTCTTATATTTTTATATTTTCTTATTAATTAAATAATATTTAATAATTATCAATATAATATGACTGACCCAAATATTATAATTATATCATCTACCAAGTAAATCACATAGCTAAATTCACATAAAGGAAACATTACAAAAATTGGCCAAAGCTCAAAATTAAACTTCACATGCAAAGATAAATTCATGAGTTAAAAAATGTTGGAAAGTCAGTTATGAGTTCTCCTTGTAGGAAAAGTATTTAGGCTATAGTCAGGATTGGACATAATAATTGTCTTTCCATTCTTACTATTGCATTATTTTGATAAAGAGACACTGATCCTAGCAATTTGGGGAAGTCAATTCTTGGTACCTGCAAATCTGTATAAAAGATGAGCATGTACATGTGCATATATATATCTGAGTTAAACAAAAAATGGTGAGTAGGGGTACATTGTGTAGATCTTGGCTAGTCGGTGACTACGAGTCCCTCCCTCAACCATATCAGGCACACCAAACATAAATGTAAAACATACACACACACCATACACATGCATGTATGGGGTAAATATAATAGTAAATCCTAAATATAAATAACATCATATTCTAACATAATAAACATCTTTTTAAGATACACCATATGAAATCATAATAAAATTAATTGTATTAACTAACTAGAGCAATTAATGCATCGTCACTACAAGTAAGAAATTGTCACAACCTGCCATAATCAATTACTTAACATATCAAAGTTTTGCATTTAGAATATCAAAAAAGAGCTATCACATCTATAGAAGAGTCATATAGAATTTTAACAACTAATTATAAAATGATAGCAAAGGAGGGGCATTAAAATACTCATTTTTAGGAACAGCTGACAAAAATTGCTTCTCTTGCAAGCTAGTACCATGGACACATGCATAGAATATAGGCCTTCATCTTCTCTTTCTAGTTGTCATAGTTCACTCAATCAAACTTAGGATTTTATTTTTTGAAATATCTCAGCATTGATCTCCTCTAGGTGTTAAGATTTTCTATCAAGTACTTGATGCTCTAATAGTTGGAACTCTTTAGAATAACTAAGAGTGGGGGTGAATCAATTTTTCAAGGTCCAAATGTCCAATTAAAACTTTTTCATCAAGTAAAGTGGGCCCATTAAATTGTTCATTCATCCAAGCTTTAACCTTCCTACATAGCAAGTTACTATAAATCAACATGCAAGCATAACGCATGAAAGATCAACACCTAACACGGTGATTTATGTGGAAACCCAATTTGGAAAAAACCACCACTAACATGCTACTCGATTTTCACTCTTCTAAAGTGATGCCCTATGAAAGACCTACTCTATTAAAGGCTACAACACAATGTTAAATGTGACTTGGTTAGAGGACATTAGAACATTCACTTGGAATGTCACCCTATGAAAGGATTTACAAATGGTTGTTAAAGTAACCTATGTCCATAGGATTTTACCCTAGTTGACACAATTGTTAGAGAGTAACAACAAGGGTTTTTGACCTAATACAACTCACAAATTAACTTGTTAATTTCAGACCTCTATTCAATTCTTCACAATTTTCTTGGCTTTCGATCTCTGCATCTCTAATAGCTTGTCCTCCTTTCAAGCTTCATCTCCTTGAGTCTTCATGGTCAATATATATCTCCTATATGACCACTTATCAAAGCAGAGTCTCTGTACTCTGTTCTTCCTTCTTCTCGATGCCTTCTCCTTGACACCCTTCAACCCAACCACTCTAACTTCTTGGCCTATGAATCCTTAACTAGAAGTCTTGAAAATGTTTTTCCCACTCAACTCTTCCCTCCTTTAATTTCACTTCAAATGGATTAGGTAGGATTCAATGAATTTACCCCATATCTTGTTTCCTCTAGAAACATCATGAAGAATCCTCTTGAATTTACTCAAAAATAGTTTATCCAAAATTTTGTGCCTCCAGCTCATCATCCTTATCCTCCATCTAGTTTACAAAATTCAAGATAACAAAATTTTTGGCTCAGATCTGGCGAATCTTTGACTTTTCTCATAATGCAGCAATTTGACACTATTAAAATTTTGGTGCTTGGCACATACTGTGTTACTTAGCACCAACTACATTTTACTAATGCTCGACATCTACTATGGATTCATTCGACATCCACTAAGTTTTCTAATGCTCAACACTTGAAGTTTTCTTGGCTCCTTCTATATCAGTTGACACACACTAGATTTTGTATTTTCTTGGCACTAACTAAAAATCTACTTGGCATGAACTAGTTTGCTCGACACTCATTAATGAACTTAGTTAAGCTTTGTAGATAGCCTTGTTACAACTTGTTTTTCTCAAGCTTTCAACTGTGTTCAACCTTTTTATCTTCAAGTGTATTATCAATACATCATTTTACCATTGTCTTAACTAATCTTTGCACTTCATTACAAAACCATAACTCAACCTTTCCCTTAAGTACTTTTGTTGCTTCTTGTTTATTAAATCACCTTCACCAATCAACTAAGTGATAGTGCTTGGATCTTATAAGAATTTTTCATTCCAAAAAATAATAGGTTTGATGTTAGTGACAAAACAATGATTAAAAACATTCTTTATCAACAATCTCCCTCTTTGCAAATAATCTTCTTCACTCTTCAACACTGATCTTTTCAATTAGATTTCTAACAATCTTCGTCTCTGGCATTGATGGAAAACCAAATTGATCAACTAAGTTATCAAAATTCTAACTAGGTTAAAATGGTAAATCGAATGCCAAAAAGAAATTTTATTACCATTTCTATTTTCACCAATTTTCACATCTCTCTCTTAGCTATTTTTTTCCTTTCTATTTCCTTTTTGTCATATCTTCTCCCTTTGCTTGTTTGATCAGTTCCACTTGTCTTAACTACTATTTCTCCCTCTTACATTTTTGTTTCTTCATTTCTCCCTCTATATGAATTGATCAGTTTCTACTATTTCTCAATTTTTGTTATTTCTCCATTTCTCCATTTGATTCTATAGATTTGATCAGTTTCTACTATTTCTCCCTCTTTGAAAACAATGTCAAAGATATATTATCTTTGCATCTTAACATGCAAGTGTAGCATTTGTAGGTACTCCAAATTCTCCCTCTGTCACCTTGCTTGTGACTAATTTGGAACTTCAATATTTTAGTTACTTCAGGGAAAATCCTAAAGTAAGTGTCCTCTACATCAATTTGTAATATTTCAACAATCAACCTATTTGATGTAGGGAAATCTTGTTGTTTTTCAAATAGTCTTGGATAGGGGTATCACCCCTAGCATACCTCTAATATACTCAAATGCATCTTTAGGTAGTACTTTTGTAAATATGTAAGAAATTTTTTCCTTTGAGCTAACATATTCCATCCTTACTTGCTTATCTTCCACCAATTCTCTCACATAGTGATACTTAATTGAAATATGCTTTGTTTTGGCATGCATCACAAGATTCTTTTATATGTTGAAGGCAATTGTGTTGTCACAATAGAGTATCATAGCTTCAATTACTTATTCCTTCATACCTTGCAACAGATGTTTGATCCTTACAATATTGGTGTAGTTGATAGCAGCAGCAACATATTTAGTTTTTGTTGTGGACTATGAGGTACAAATTTTCTTTTTACTGGTCCAAGTAACCAATCTTTTACCTAAGAAAAGTTATCCACCATTTGTGCTTTTTCTATTATCAATATTAACTCAAACTTTTCACTTCTCTTGTAGTATAATCCAAATTCAATAGTTCCTTTTAGGTACCTCAATATTCTTTTTACTACCATCAGATGATTTTCTCTTGGGTTTGTAGAAAATCTTGTCACTATCCCAATAGCTAATGCAATGTCTGGTCTACTATGCACAACATATTGCAACTTTCTAATCTTTGATCTATACATGGTTTGATTTACTTTAGCTAACTCATCATTCTTGGATAACTTAGGTCCTATTACCGTTGGCGTATTGACTAGTTTTGAGTCTTCTAATCCAAAAGTCTTGAGTATCTCCTTGATATATTTTAATAGGGTCACAAATATGCCCTGCTTTAGTTGATTTACTTGTAATCCAACAAAGAATTTGATTTCTCCAAACATTGACATCTTAAACTCATGTTTCATTTCATCAGCAAAATCTTTGCAAAATGACATCTTTTCCTTCAAATATTATATCATCAACAAAGATTTCAGATATCAGAATATCTTTACATTTTTCTACCATCATATACAAGTTATTGTTGTCATTTGTTCTCTCAAATCCAATCTTCACAATATATTTGTGCAATCTCTCATACCATGCTCTAGGTGCTTGCTTCAAACCATAGAGTGCTTTATTCAATTTACAAACCATATCCTTTTTGTTATCATCAACAAACCCCTTTTGTTTCTCTATGTAGACTTCCTCTTCTAGTATAACATTTAGAAAAGAAAACTTTACATCCATTTGGTAGACTTTGAAACCTTTATAAGGAGCATATGCAAGTAGTGTTCTCACTCCTTTCATTCTTACAACAGGGGCAAATGTTTCCCCATAGTCTAGTCCTTCTTCTTATGCATAGCCTTTGCAAACTAGTCTAGCCCTATTTCTTGTGATCTCACCATTTTCATCAAACTTGTTTCTAAATACCCATTTTCTACTAATCACATTTTTAACATCTAGTCTTTGAACTAAGGTCTAGGTTTTGTTCTTCTCAATTTGGTCTATCTTCTCTTCCACAACTTTATGCCAATTATCATCTTGCAATGCATCTTTCATTGTTTTTGGCTCAATCTTGCTTAGAAAACATGATTCATTTCTTAGTCTATTCCTTGTCATTGATTTGGCTTCCTTGTCACTAATGATTTTTTCTATAGGGTGATGCCTTCTCACATACCTAGATAGTCTTGGTTCTATCCTTCTTTCCATGTTTGATCCTTTAGCTTCAGTGTCACTATGCACATCTTTGTCTAGTATTTCATCATCTCTTTCATGTAAACTAATTTTAGAATCAAAATGTGCATTTTCTTCATTCTATAACTTAGCTTCTAAATGTAGCTTGACATTCAATGGCTATGACTTAGCTGATACTAAAACTTATTGTTGATTACCAACTTGATTTGTAGCTTCATGTTCAATAAACATTCCTTCATAGAAGTATACTAAAGACCTATAATCTTCTGGTTTCCTAGATTCATCAACTTGGACTTTTGTATGCTCATCAAAATTTACATTTTCACTCTCCAAAATTCTTTTAGTGTTAGTATTCTTACACTTATATGTTTTATTTCCAGTGGAGTATCCAAGGAATTTTTCTTCATCACTTTATGCATCAAACTTTCCATTTCTAGTATCTTTAAGAATATAGCACCAAATACTTTGAAATGTTTTACATTGGGTGGATAACCATACCATAATTCAAAAGGTGTTGCATTTGTACCTTTCTTGACTTGTACTCAATTTAGGGTGTAGACAACTATACTTACAACTTCTCTCCAATATTTCAAAGTAACATTTTTCTCCATCATCAATGTTCTGACGTAATCTATCACTGATCCATTCCTTCTCTCTACAATGCCATCATGTGGGGGAGTTCTAAATGTTTATGTTTGTCTCTTGATTCTTTTATCATTGAAAAGTGTCTCAAATTCCTTCGATGTAAACTCTCCTCCTCTGTATGATCTTAGGAACTCCAAAATCTTTCCTATTTCCTTTTCAACCCTAGCTAAATACCACTTAAACATTTGAAATGCATTAGATTTTTGTTTTAGGAAAATGGTACTCATCATCCTAGAGTAGTCATCCACAAACAATATTATGTATCTATCTCCTTGGTAGCTTTGTACTTCTATTGGGCCACAAAAGTTTGTATGGACTAGTTCTAATACTTTGTTGGACGCGTAGACTTTGCTTTTGAAACTTGACTTGGTCATTTTTCCTAGCTGACATTGTTTTCACATGGTATTTTCTAGCTTCTTAAGCTTAGGAAAACCTCTAACTTTCTTCTTTTTGCTGATGCTAATTAGATTATCAAAGTTAACATGACATAACTTTTATGTCATAGCCACACATCTTCAAGTTTTACAATAAGATATGTTGCATCTTCCATATCTAGGTAAAATAAATTACTCCTAGTTTGTTGTCCTTTTCCTATCAAATTTCCATCAATGTCATAGATTTTGGTAGTTTTATTTACAAATTCAACTTTGCAACCTACATTTCCTGATTGTGATACACTCAGCAAGTTGTAGTTCAATCCTTCAACATAGTATACACTATCACATGAAATTTTCTCTATAAGTTTAATTGAACCTTTCCCTTTGGTTTCACATGGAGCATCATTTCCAAATCTAACACTATTTCCATCATACTGAGTAAAGGTAATAAACTTACTTTTATCTCCTATCATGTGATGTGAGCATCCACTGTCTATGATCTGTTTGTCATTCTTATTCACATAGGTTACCAGTGATGTTGCCTCATCTTCATCTGACTCATCCTTCATGGCTACATAAACTACCTCATTAGCATTTTCATTAGAATCTTGTTCTTGAACAATGTATCACTTTTTGCCTTTATCTTTGTAATCTTTTCCATCATCTTCCCTTCTGTTCTTGTTATTGTTTCCATCCTTGTAGTTCCTCTTCTATGTGTATCTTGCAGCAATATGTGTTACTTCATTGGAATTAAAAAAAATAATTGAAGCTTACCTTTAAATTTACCTTTGCCACTATGAAATCTTCTAGCTAGTAGTGCTTCCAATTGTTCCACATCTTCTTCATCTCTGCTACTGTCACTAGATGCATATTTTACCTTTTTCTTCTTCTTCTTTGCTTTCACCTCCTCAATTTCTTTCAATGATAGTTTGGCCTTGAAAGCATATTCAAGATTCTTAGCTCTGTAGTTTTCAAAATTGGACAACTCAAATATAGCGAGCCTTCCTACTATTTCTTGAAAAGTTAGCTCATTTCCTGGTACACACCTTAACTCTTATATGGTTGAAACTCTAATAGCATAGATAGGGAGTAGGGTTCTTAAGTATTTACTATAAATAGTGTCATCTTTTAAATGACCACTCAAACTTCATATTACACTTACTACTTTCATTCTAGAGGCATATTGAGCAACATTCTCACCTTCCTCCATTTTCATGTCATCAAACTTTCCTTTGAGGCTTTCCCTTTTGGCTCTTTGAACATTTTGATCCCCTCCATAGATATCAGTCGGGGCTTTCCACATCTTGAATGCAAAATCACATCCCTTGATGTCATCAAATTTAGCATAATTGAGGGCAGAGGCAATCTCTAGCATTGCCTGATTGTGCTCCTTTTTCTTCATATCTTCTATAGTGGGTACAGATGGATCAACATGTTCTACTTTAATTGAGGTTTGTGCATGGTCACTTATTGATCATAGGTGTAGCTTCATCAACTTTTTCCATGCAGTGAAGTTGTCTCTGTTGAGCTTGGGAACTTCTCTCTTGAACATCTTGATCTTCTTGCTTCTAGTACCTTTAAACTAAATCAACAGATGGCTTTGATACCAATTTTTAGAAATGCTTTAGAATAATTAAGAGGGGAGGTGAATCAGTTATTCAAGGTCCAAATGTCCAATTAAAACTTTTTTTATCAAGTATAGTGAGCCCATTAGACTTTTCATGCTTCCAAGCTTTAACCTTCCTATTCAGCAAGTTATTGTAAATCAACATGCAAGAATAACACATGAAAGGTAAACACATAACACAATGATAAATGTGAAAACCCACTTTGTGAAAAACCACTAGTAACATGCTACTCAATTTTCACTCTTCTAAAGTGATGCCCTATGAAAGGCTTGCCCTGTTAAAGGCTACAACACACTATTAAATTTGACCTAGTTAAAAGATTTAACTACCTTATTAGAAGTGGGCCTAGTTAGAGGACTTTAGAACATTCACTTGGAATTTCACCCTGTTAAAAGATTTACAAATGGCTATTAAACCAACCTAAGTCCATAGGATTTTACCCTAGCTGAAACAATTTTTAAAGAGTAATAAGAAGGGCTTTTGACCTAATACAACTCAAAAATTATCATGTTGATTTTATATCTCTATTTAGCTCTTCACAATTTACCTAGCTTTTTGTCTCTACAGCTCTGACAACTTTTCCTCCTTTCAAGCTTCATCTCCTTGAGTCTTAATGCTTGATATACCAGTGCAATCTCATATATGACCATCTATCCAAGCAGAGTCTCTATACTATGTTCTTCATTCTTCTCTATGCCTTCTCCTTGACACCCTTCAACCCAACCACTCTAACTTGTTTGTCTATGACTCCTTAACTAGAAGTCTAGAAAATGCTTTTTTCACTTGATTCTTCCCTCCTTTAATTTTAGTTTGAATGGATTAGGTAAGATTCAATGAATCTACCTCATATCTTGTTTCTTCTAGAAACATCATGAAGAATCCTCTTGAATTTGGTCAAAAATATTTTATCTAAAATTCTATGCCTCTAGCTCATCATCCTTATCCTTCAATTGGTTCACAAAATTGAAGATAACAAACTTGTCAATTCAGATCTAGTGAATCTTTGACTTCTCTCATATTTTAGCAACTCGACACTATTGAAATTCTAGTGCTTGACACATACTATGTTACTCAGCACCAACTACATTTTACTGATGATCGACACCTACTATGGATTTGCTTGGCATCCACTAAGTTTTTTGATGCTTGGCACTTGAAGTTTTCTCAACTCCTTCTTTATCACTTGGCACACACTAGATTTTTCATTTTTTCAGCACTAACTGAAAATCTACTTGGCATGAACTAGCTTGCTCGACACTCACTAATGAATTTAGCTAAGCTTTGTAAACAACCTTGTTACAACTTATTTTTCTAAAGTTTCTAAGTCTGACCAACCTTTGCATCTTCGAGTGTAATATCAATACATCATTTTACCATTTTCTTAACAAATCTTTGCACTTCACTAGAAAACTATAACTCAACCTTTCCCTTAGGTACTTTTGTTACATCTTGTTGATTAAATCCTCTTCATCAATCAACTAAGTGTTACCACTTGGATCTTATAAGCAATTGTCATTCTAGCAAATAGTAGGTTTGACATCAGTGACAAAACAATGATTGAAAACATTCTTTATCAAAAATCACCCTCTTTGCAAACAATCTTCTTCATTCTTCAACAATGATCTTTTCAATCAGATTTCTAACAATCCATATCCATAAAGCATTTTCATGATCCATGCATCCATTAGATCATATAATCGCTTAAACTTGTAGGTTACTGCTAAATCAACTTTTCAAAAATGTAAATGTGAAACATAATAGATTCAATAATGCATTTAGAAATCCAATTTGGGAAAAACCACCAGTGACATGCTACTCATTCTGACTCTTCTTAAGTGATCCCTTGTGAAAGGCCAACCCTGTTAGAGGTTACAATGCACACTATTAAACATGACCTAGTTAAAGGGTTTCAATCTCCCTGTTATGAGTGGGCCTTGTTGAAGGACTTCAAAACATTCACTTGAAATGTCACTCAGTTAAAGGATTTAATAATGATTATTAGGTCAACCTTAATCCAAAGGATTTACCCTAGACTAGTACAATGATTAGAAGGTAAGAGTAAGGCTTAATCTAATAGCAACATACAACATACTTGCATATTATAGATCTTTATTTTTAGTTCTCCATTCTACTTGGCTTTAACACACTTCAACTCTAATAGCTTGTTCACTTTTGAAGCATACATACCCTTAAGCCTTCTTACTTTTCTTGCCAATGCAGTCTCTTCTCTTCTGTCACTGAATGAAGCAATAACCTAGACTCCTTATCTTTCTTAGATTCTTGCACATGATAACCTTTTCTTCTAAACAATCATATATATAAATATAGAATTCAGATCTTTTACATTCATCCTCCTTCATCCATTTTAGGTGTAGGTTGGATTAGGTAGGAATTAATTACCCTACCCATCATTTTATTTCATTCGCTTCTAGAAACTTCTCATTTAATCCTCTTTGAATTCACTTCAAAATGGTTCACCTTGAATTCTATTCCACTAACTCATCAATCTTTTCTTCCACATGGTTCACGCAATGCAAGTAAACAAACATTTTGGCTTAGATTCCTCAAAATTAGGATCTTTCTCATAATGCTAACACTTGGTATTAAATTGCTTCTAATGCTCAATACATACTGTATTGCTCAACATGTACTATTAAAAACACTTAGCATGAGCTAAAGTTTTCTAGTGCTCGTCATCAACTAAAAATTTTCTCGACTTACACTATATCACCTGGATTATGCTAAAATTGACTTTGCTTGCCTCCAATAGACATTCTTATCATTATAAACTAACTTTTCTTGGCAACTACTATGTAGATTCTTAAGCTTGACAAACAAACTTCATTTAACTTGTCCTTCTAAACTTAATCAGTGTATCCATTCTTTTCAACCTTAAGTAGATTATCAATGCACTATAATATTATTGTCTTAACTAATCCTTGTACTCTTTTTTCAGATCATAACTCATCCTTTCCTCTAGCTACTACTATTACCTCATTTGAACAAATGCTCTTCATCAATCAAACAAATTATAGTACTTAAACCATATAAGAAATTGTCTTGCCAGCAAGTAGTAGGTTTGATATTAGTGACAAAACAATGATTGAAACACATATTCATAATTGTCTCAATCAGTTTTCAACAATCTCCCTCTTTGGCATTGACCAAAAAGCAAACTGACCAAACTTAATATCTCCCTCCATCAACAACTTTTTGTTAAAAATTCTTTAGATTAACTAGGAGGAGGGGTGAATTAGTTATTCAAGGTCCAGATGTCCTGGTAGTTTTTTTTTCCATTCATTATAGTGAACCCATTTAACTAATCATGCATCCAAGCTAAACATTCATCCTAGCAAGTTACTAAAAATTAACATGCAAGAATAAAACATGAAAGATCAACACATAACAGAGTAATTTACGTGGAAACCCAATTTGGGAAAAACCACCAATAACATGCTACTCAATTCTCACTCTTCTGAAGTGATGCCCTATGAGAGGCTTGCACTATTAAAGGTTACAATAGACTGTTAAATGTGACCTAGTTAAAGGATTTAACCACCTTGTGAGAAGTGGGTCTAGTTAGAGGACTTTAGAACACTCACTTGGAATGGCACCCTATTAAAGGATTTAAAAATGGCTATTAAACCAACCTATATCCATAGGATATTACCCTAACTAATACAATTTTTAGAGAGTAACAATAAGGGCTTTTGATCTTATACAACTCACACTATAACTTACAGATTTTAGATCTTAGTTTACCTCTCAAATTTGCTTGGCTTTTAGTCTCTACAACTTGTCCTCCTTTCAAGCTTCATCTCTTTGAGTCTCCATGCTCGATGGACCAATGCAATCTCCTATATAGCCACTTATCGAAGCAAAATCTCTATACTCTATTCTTCCTTCTGGATGTCTTCACCTTGATATCCAACCAACCACATAGCTACTCTTGCTTCTTGACTTGTAACTCCTTAAATAAAAGCTTGGAATACTTTTCCCACTCTAATCTTTCTGCTCTTAATTATGGTCTGAATGGATTGGGTAAGATTCAATAAATCTACCCTTAATCTTGTTTCCTACTAGAAACATTATAAAGAATTCTCCTGTATTCACCAAAAAATGGTTTACCTAAAATTTTGTGCCACTAGCTCATCATCCTTATCTTGCATCTAGTTTACAAAATTCAAGGTAACAAACTTGTCAGCTCAAATCTTTGACTTTTTGAAATAATGCAGTAGCTCGACACTATTGAATTTCTATTGTTCAGTATATACTATGTCAGTTGGCACCAACTATGTTTTACTAATGTTCGACACCTATTACATTCTTAGCCCCTTCCGTTTCACTTAGCACACCCTAGATTTTCCATTTTCTTGGTACTTACTACTAATCTACTTGGAATGAACTAGCTTGCTTCACATCTACTAATGAACTTAGTCAAGCTTTGGAGACTACTTCATTACAACTTATTCTTCCAGAGTTTCTAAGTGTAGCTAGCCTCTGTATCTTCAACTGTATTATCAATGCATCATTTTACCATTGTCTTAATTGATCCTTGTAATTCATTACAAAACAATAACTCAACATTTCCCTTAGGTGCTTTTGTTACATCTTATTGATTAAATCCTTTTCATCAAGAAACTAAGTGATAGTACTTGGATCTTATAAGAAATTGTCATTCCAACAAATAGTAGGTTTAACATTAGTGACAAAACAATGATTGAAAACATTCTTTATCAATAATCTCCCTCTTTGCAAGCAATCTATCTTTTCCAATAGTGGTATTTTCAAACAGATGTCAAAAATCTACCTCTTTGGCATTGATGGCAAACCAAACTGATCAACCAACTTATCAAAATGCTAACTAGGTTAAAATAGTAAGTCAAATGCCAGAAAGAAAACTGAATCCAAAGAAATGTTCATTCTATCAGTAGAATGAACTAGCTTTTGACTTCCTCTAAATTCTATAAGTAACTCCCTCTTTCAAAGTATTAGGGATATCTATTTTTTTGATACATTTTCTTATACTCTCTCTTTGATTGATTCCTGCCTACATTTTTCTCTCCCTCTGAGTTGCTATTTTCTTTTTTTCTTGTTTTCTACTATTCTCCCTTTACACATTTCTCCTTCTATATGTCTGATTAGTTTCTGTATAACTCCCTCTTTTTAACTTTGATAAGTTTTTCTCTACCTCTTAGATACTATTTCTCCCTTTGCACATTTGATTCTATAGATTTGATTAGTTTCTATTATTTTTCCCTCTTTGACAACAATGTCAAAGACATATTATTTTGACATATTATCATGCGAGTATAGCATTTTTATGAACTCTTATTTCTCCCTCTATCACTTTGGTTGTGACTGATTTGAAATTTTGGTATATTAATTACTTCAAGCAAAACCTAAAGTAAGTATCCTTTGCATCAATTTATATCATTTCAGCAATCAACTTCTTTGATGTAGGGCAGTTTTGTTATGACTCAAGCAACTTTGGATAGGGGTATCACCCCTAACTTACCTCTAAGATATTCAAATGCATCTTTAGGTAATAGTTTTGTGAAGATTTCAGCAATTTGTTCCTTTGAGCTGACATATTCCACCTTCACTTGCTTGTGTTCCATCAATTCTCTTACATAGTGATACTTAATTGCAATGTGTTTGGTTTTAGCATGCATCATAGGATTCTTTGATATGTTGATGGCACTTGTGTTATCACAATAGAGTATCATAGGTTCAATCATCTCTTCCTTCATACCTTGCAATAGATGCTTGATCTATACAATATTCATGCAATTGATAGTAGCAACCACATACTCAGCTTCAACTGTGGACTATGAGGCACAACTTTTCTTTTTGCTAGTCCAAGTGACTAATCTTTTACCTAAGAATAGTGCTCCTCCACTAGTGTTTTTTCTATCATCAATATTACCTCCCCAATCTACATCAGTATAAGCTCTCAATTCAAACTTTTTAGTCCTCTTGTAATATAATCCAAAGTCATCAGTTCTTTTTAGGTACCTCATTATTATTTTTATTTCCATAAGGTGATTTTCTCTTGGATTTGCAGAAAATCTTGCCACTATTCCAATAGCTAATGCAATGTCTAGTCTACTATGCACAACATACTACAACTTTTCAATCATTGATCTGTACATGGTCTGCTTTACTTTATCTAATTTAGCATTCTTGGATAACTTATGTCCTATTAGCATTGGTCTATTGATTGGTTTTGAATCTTCTAAGCCAAACGTCTTGAGTATATCCTTGATATATTTTGATTGGGTCACAAATATGCTATGTTTCAGTTAATGTACTTGCAATCCAACAAAAAATTTGAGTTCTCCAAACATTCACATCTCAAACTCATGTTTCATTTGGTCAGCAAAATATTTGCACAGGGCATCTTTTCCTCCAAATATTATATCAACAAAGATTTCAACTATCAAAATGTCTTTACCTTTTTATACCTTGACATACAGGTTGTTTTTGTCATCTATTCTCCCAAATTCTATCTTCACAAGATATTTTTGAAGTCTCTCATATTATGCTCTAAGCACTTGTTTCAAATCATAGCATGCTTTATGCAGTTTGCAAACCATATCCTTGTTTTTGTCAACAATAAATCCCTCTGGTTGTTCTATATAGACTTCCTCTTCTAGTATACCATTTAGAAAACAAGACTTTACATCCATTTGGTAGACTTTAAAACCTTTGTAAGTAGCATATGCAAGTAGTGTTCTTACTCCTTCCATCCTTACAATAGGACCAAATGTTTCCCCATAGTCTAGTCCTTCTTGTTGCGCATAACCTTTGTAGACTAGCCTGGCCTTATTTCTTGTGATCTCACCATTCTCATCTAGCTTGTTCCTAAATACCCACTTGGTACCAATCACATTCTTATCAACTAGTCTTGGAACTTAAGTCCAAGTTTTATTCTTCCCTATTTTCTCAATCTCTTCTTCCATAGCTTTACGTCAATTATCATATTGTAGTGCATCTTACACTATTTTGGGTTTAATCTTTCTTAGTAGACATGATTCATTCCGTAGTCTATTCCTTATCATTGGTCTAGCTTCCTTGTCACCAATAATTTGTTTTGTAGGGTGATTTCTTCTCACATAATAGGATAACCTTGGTTCTATCCTTGTTTCTATGCTTGGTCTTTCAGCTTCAGGGTCACTATGCACATCTCTTTCAGGTATTTTATCATCTCTTTCATGTGTACTATTTTTAGAATCAAAATGTGCATTATCTTAATTCTGCAACTCAGCTTCTAAATGTAGTTCAACATTCACTGGTTGTGACTTGGCTGATACTAAAACTTGTTGCTAATTTTCAACTTGATTGGTAACTTCTTCTTTAGTAGACATTCCTTCATACAAGTACATAAAAGATTTTTACTCTTCTAGTTTCTTGATGGGTTTATTATTTTGAACTTCTACATGCTCATCAAAATTTATGTTTGTACTCTCCACAATTTTGTTAGTGTTAATATTTAAACACTTATATGCTAAACTTCTAGTAGAGTACCGAAGGAGTATGCCTTCATCACTCTTTGCATCAAACTTGTCATTTCTAGAATCTTTAAGAATATAGCATCTACAACCAAACACTTTGAAATATTTTACATTGTGTGATTGACCATACCATAATTCAAAAGGTGTTGCATTTTTACCTTGCTTGACTTGTACTTGATTTAGCATGTAGATAGTTATACTTACAGCTTCTCTCTAGTATTTTAGTGCAACATTATTCTTCATCATTAATGTTCTGTCATAGTCTATCACTAATCTATTCCTTCTTTCTTTAATGCTATTGAGCGAGGGAGTTCTTGCTGCTGATGTTTCATTTTTAATCCCTTTGTCATTGCATAATTTTTCAAATTCCATTGATGTGAACTATCCTCCTCTGTTTGATCTTAGGCACTTCAAACTCTTTCCTATTTCTTTCTCAACCCTAGCCAAATATGACTTAAAAATTTGAAATGCATCAAATTTTTTCTTTAAAAACATGACAATCATCATCCTAGAGTAGTCATCAACAAAAAAAATTATATATCTATCTCCTTGTAGCTTTGCACTTCTATTGGGCCACATAAATCAATATGCACTAACTATAGTACTTCTTTGGAAGTGTAGGTTTTTCTTTTGGAACTTGACTTGGTCATTTTCCCAAGTTAACACTGCTTGTACATTGTATTGTTAGGCATTTTAATTTAGGAAAATGTCTAACTTTCTTCATTTTGATGATGCTAATCAAATTATCAAAGTTGACATGACATAGCCACACATCATCAAATCTAACAATAAGATAGGCTGCATCTTCCATATCTAGGTAAAATAAATTACTCCTAGTTTGGTCTCCTTTTCCTATCAGATTTCCATCAATGTCATAGATTTTGGTAGTTGTATTTCCAAATTCTACTTTGCATCCTACATTGCCTAACTATAACACACTTAGTAGATTTCAATTCAATCCTTCAACATAGTCTGCATTATCACATGAAATTTTCTCTATAATCTTAATAGAACCTTTTCCTTTGATTAGAGATGGAGCATCATTTCCAAATCTAACACTATTTCCATCATATTGAGTAAAGGTAACAAACTTACTTTTGTCTCCTATCATGTAATGTGGGCACCCACTGTCTATGATCCACTTGCCATTCTTGTTTACATAGGTTAACAGTGTTGTTGCCTCATCTTAATCTAACTCATCCTTCATGGCTACATAGACTACCTCATCATCATTTTCATTAGAATCCTCTTCTTCAACAATGTAGCACTTTTTGCCTTTGTCTTTTTAGTCTATGCTATCATCTTCTGATCTGTTCTTGTTCTTGTTGCCTTCTCTGTAGTTCTTTTTCTATGTGCATATTGAAATAATATGACCTACTTCATTTTAATTTAATAATATGATAGGTAGCTAAGCTTTGAATTTACCTTTGCCTCTGTGAAATCTTCTAGTCAGTAATGCTTCCAATTGTTTCACATCTTCTTCATCTATGCTACTATCATTGGATGCATATTTTATCTTTCTCTTCTTCTTCTTTTGTTTCACCTCTTTAGTGTCTTTCATAAATAACTTGGCCTTGAAAACTAATTCAAGATTCTTAGATCTGTAGTTACATAAGTTGGATAACTCAAATGCAATAAGTCTTCCCACTATGCCCTCAAGTGTTAGCTTGTTTCCTATTATGCATCTTAACTCTTGGATGGTTGATACTCTACTAGCATAGATGGGGAGCAAGGCTCTTAAGAATTTTCTATTGATAGTTTCATCATCTAAATGACCACCCAAAATTCTTATTACACTAACTACTTTCATTCTAGAGGCCTATTGAGCAATGTTCTCACCTTCCTCCATTCTCATGTCATCAAACTTTCCTCTAAGGCTTTCTCTTTTTTCTCTTTGAACATTCTAATCTCCTCCATAAATATTAGTCAAGCCTTTCAACATCTTGAATGCAGATTCACATCGCTTAATGTCATCAAATTTAGCATAGTTAAGAGCAAAGGCAATCTCCAACATTGCCTGATTGTGCTCCTTATTTTTCTTCATATCTTCTATAGTGGGGACAACTAGATCAACATATTCCACTTCAATTGAGGTTTTTGCATGGTCACATATTTATCCAAGGTGCAACTTCATTAAACTTTTCCATTCAGTGAAGTTATCTCTATTGAGCTTGGGAACTTCTCTCTTGGACATATTGATCTTCCTACTTCTAGTACCTTTAAATCAAATCAATAGATGGCTCTGATACAAATTGTTAGAAATACTTTAGAATAACTAAAAGGGGGGATGAATCAGTTCTTCAAGGTCCAAATGTCCTGATAAAACTTTTTTCACTAATTATAGTTAGTCCATTTAACTAATCATGCATCCAACCTAAACATTCATCCTAGCAAGTTACTAAAAATCAACATGTAGGAATAAAACATGAAAGATCAACACATAACACAATGATGTATGTGGAAACCCAAATTGGAAAAAACTACCAGTAACATGCTACTCAATTCTCGCTCTTTTGAAGTGATGCCCTATGAAAGGCTTGCCCTATTAAAGACTACAACACACTATTAAATGCAACCTACTTAAAGGATTTAACCACCCTATTAGAAGTGGGCCTAGTTAGAGGACTTTAGAACACTCACTTGGCCTAGTTAAAGGATTTACAAATGGTTGTTAAACCAACATAAGTCCATAGGATTTTACCCTAACTAATACAATTGTTAGAGAGTAACCATAAGAGCTTTTTATTTGATACAACTCACAACATAACTTGTATATTTCATATCTTAGTTTAACTCTTAAATTTTCCTAGCTTTCAGTCTCTACAGCTTTGATAGCTTGTCCTCCTTTCAAGCTTTGTCTCCTTAAGTCTCCATGCTCGATATACCAGTACAATCTCCTATATGGCCACTTATTGACACATAGTCTCTATACTTTATTCTTCCTTCTTGATTCCTTCACCTTGATATCCAACCAACCACACCACTTTTCTTGCTTCTTGACCTGTAACTCCTTAAATAGAAGTCTGGAATACTTTTCCCTATCTAATCCTTCTACTCTTAATTATGGTTTGAATGGATTAGGTAAGATTCAATGAATCTACCCTTAATCTTGTTTTCTTCTAGAAACATCATGAAGAATCCTCTTGTATTTGCCCAAAAATGGTTTACATAAAATTTTGTGCCACCAGCTCATCATCCTTATCTTCCATTCGGTTCACAGAATTCAAGATAACAAACTTGTCGACTTAGATTTGGATAATCTTTGACTTTTCAAATAATTAAATAGCTTGGCACTATTGAATTTCTAATTCTTGATGCATACTGTGTTACTTGACACCAACTATGTTTTACTGATGCTTGACACTTATTACTTGCTCAACTCCTTCTGTTCCACTTGGCACACACTAGATTTTCCTTTTGCTTAGCAAATACTAATAATCTGCTTGGCATGAACTAGCTTGCTTGACATCCACTATTGAACTCAGTCAAATTTTGTAGATAGCTTTGTTACAAATTATTCTTCTAAAGTTTCTAAGTGTAGCTAACCTTTGTATCTTCAAGTGTATTATCAATGTGTCATTTTACCATTGTCTTAAGTGATCCTTGTACTTCATTACAAAACTATAGCTCAACCCTTTCCTTAGGTGGTTTTCTAACATCTTATTGATTATATCCTCTTGATCAATCAACTAAGTTATAGTACTCAGATCTTATAAGCAATTGTCATTCCAAAAAATAGCTCATTTGACATCAGTGACAAAACAATGATTAAAAACATTCTTTATCAACAATCTCCCTCTTTGGAAACAATCTCTCTTCTTCAATGGTGATCTTTTCAATGAGATGTCAACACTTTCATCTTTTGAATAGGTTACAAAATTCTTTTCTTATCAATAAACAATCAATAAACTCATCCTTTTGAATCCCTCTAGATGACTTCTTATATTACCTTTGACATTAACTCCCTCTTACTAGGTATTAATTTTTCTTCCATGTTTACATTCATCTTCCTTAGCAACCATTATTTCTCCCTCAATAGATTAAGGCAGATCAAAATTTCTCCCTTGTATCTCCCTCAATAGGATTTTCTCATCTTTGACAACAATGTCAAAGACTAGTGATCTTAATATGTAGATATGAACATGTTTAGTTTCTTCCTTGGTCACATATCTTGTGTCTAATTTGTAATTCCAACTCATTGATTACTTTAGGTAGCTCCTAAAGTAGGATCCACTACATTAGAATGTAACATATGTCAATCAACATGTTTAATGTAGAGCACTCCTCATGCTTCTTAGATAGACTTTGATAGGGGTATCAGCCTTATTTTACCTCTTAGATACTAATGAGCATCCTTAGATAATGCTTTTGTGAAGATATGAGCTATTTGATCTTTTATGTTAACATATTCCATCTTCACCTCTTAATCTTGGACTAATTCTCTAAACTATAATGATACTTGATTGCAATGTGCTTAGTCTTTGTATGCATCACATGGTTCTTTGATATATTTATAACACTTGTATTATCACAATAAAGTATCATAGGTTTAGTATTTCCTCCTTCATACCTTTGAGGAGCTATTTGATCCATATAGTGTTTGTACAACTTACTATGGTAGCAACATATTCAGCTTTAGTAGTAGATTGAGAGATGTAGTTTTGTTTCATGCTAGTCCATGTAACCAACATTTTTCCTAATAAAAATGATCCTCCACTAGTGCTCTTTCTATCATCAATATTTATAGCCCAATGAGCATCAATGCAGGTTATCAATTCAAATTTCTCATTTTTCTTATAGTATAGACTATAATCTTCTATTCCATTCAAATATCTCATTATTCTCTTAATGAGAATCAAATGAATCTCCCTGCAATTAGTAGAGAATCTTGTAACTATCCCAATAGATAGTGCAATATCAAATTTTTTTGTGTACTACATATTGTAATTTGTCAATCATACACCTGTATAATATTTGATTCAACTTAGCTAAATCATCATTCTTTGACAATTTATGTCTTGTCACCATAGGTGTGCTTAATAGCTTCGAATCCTCTAATCCAAAAAAAATCAATATATCCTTTACATACATTGACTAAATGATGTATATGTTGGTGGAAATACGTATTTACTATATATACTTTACTTAAGTTTACTTAGGTTAATGCATTATTTTATTATTTATTTAGGTGAGACATTTAAGAGTTTGTCTATTCTCATGAGTTGTCATGTTGACAATACTGAATTATGCAACTCTATTTTAGCACATGGTGTCTACAACACTAAAGTTTGCATTATTCACTAAGTTTTCATGTTGGAAACATAGTTATTTGCACTCCTAATGTTGCACATGTTGTCTACATCACTAATTTACGTGATACACCATTGTAGGCTTATCCTCACATCATCACACTTACTTCTGTGTTGAAGAGAGGATAACCCATATCTAGTGGACATGTACCTAGTTGTATGACTTATCATGATGTTGAATTCTATGCATTCTAGAAGCTCTCTAGAGGCATTTATATACAACCACTCCTAGTGTACTTTTGATATGGTTGATAAGGCATATATGGCATATTGAATGAATATATCATCAATTTTTATCATACTCTCTCTCTAGTCTACTATTGTGCTTGTGTTTGAGTTCCTTGGTCTTGGATGAATTTTGATCGAAGCTAAATTATTACAAGGTATCAGAGCTTGTGGAGATTCTCCACACATAGCCATTTGAGACCGTTCATCCTTCAACACCTCAACCCAAATCTAGAACAACTGTACAATTTGGGAGCATCCAGAGCTAGATCTGAACTAGCCATTGCTTCTAGAATGTTGATTTAGTGAAGATCAACATTAAATTTTCCTATGTTGCATGAAAGTTAATCGTGAGGCAAATTTCTTTTACAAATCAGAATCTAGAGGCCTTGATTTGTAGTTTGGGTATGATCATTTTTGGATCTATTTAATTGGTTTTTTAGATCTGAATTAATTCTCTCTCTATAATACTAAGTATTTTTTGAATTTTAATTTTTGGAATTCAATTGGCCAATTGCAGAATTTTTTTTTGCAGAATTGAGCAATCACACCCGAGCTCTACAATTTATTTGTGTGGAATATTCTATTATTATTTAATCACATGGTTTATTTATTATTCTATGGGCATTATTATTTTGGGCCATACCATTAATTTAGTAGTCTAATCCACTGTCGAGCCATATCAACAAATTTGGCAGCCACTTTTCCAATTTTTGACAAGAAATCTGGTGGAAAGCATTTGTAGGCACCTTATCTCCACTCACAGTCATTTTCTTTTTTAACTACAGTGTATTATATTCATACACCTCCATAGTGTATAACCCCACCAATATGGGATTTATAAACATAAAACCTAGCCCACTCAGTCAAAGATTCTAGTAGACTAAAAAATCTTTAGCCTTCATGAATTTGGAAAGCTAAAACCTATGTGCAAATGCTTGGCATCTCCCTATGCCACGTGGCTAAACTTTATTGGCTTGTAGGTAGTAGACCTAGCTACACATGACCATGTTGTTAGCCTCATTAGTGCTAGTTGATCATCCCAGTTAGCCCAAATTGACATGGAAATAGAGCTAACTTAGCAACTAGTCTGCACCATGTCAGCAACACATGGTAGCCATATCATGCCCCATTAGTTTTGATGTACCAATTTGTACATAGCACATGGCATCTATACAAGTCCATACATGTTGATGTCATCACTAGGGTGGGAGGAATGCTAATGTCATCAATTTCATGAGCCTGAATTTGACAACCATCTCACCATCATTCCAGGGTAAAAATACAACTATTGCAATGGCCATATTACTGTCAAATTTAACCCCATCTTTTGTTGATGCAACCCCACTTCAAACTAATTTTTGATTTTGCAATCCAAATTTGGGAGGCCATATCTTAGTCATCTGGACTCCAAATTAGGTGCAATTTTTTTTGAAATTGGGTAAAATTTCTTAAAATTTTTAGCGGTACAACTTTTTTCTAGTATTGGTGCACGGATTTGTCAAAAATTTAATTTTTTGGCAACTGTACCTACATAATCCTACATTTTGCAACTTCAAATACTATGTATAGGAACATCTAGAGTCAAAAATAGGTTTCATTTTTTTTTAGAGTTCATTATTTTTCATCTACTTTCTAGATCTTTAGTCAGATTGTAGGGTTGTGTGGACAAAAGTATCACTTTCAGCAATAGGGCATTTCTTTTCTTTGTATTGCTTCAGAATTGTAGCACATTGTAAAGTGCTAGATTTGTAATTCATTAAGAGGTTGTAACAAGAAAAGTTAGATTTCCATGAAGGCTGAAATTCACAAGTGGCCCATTGTAATCATACTACTGATAAAGTGCCAAAAGCATCTATTTTGGGGGTGTTTCTTGATCTAGTAAAAATGGGGGGTGTTCTTGGTGTTGTGTTCTCTCTTTTTTGCACTTTTCTTTCATTTTCTAAATTATGGAAAATTTTAAGTTTTCAAAATTAACCCCTTATAACTATGCTACATGGTCCATAAAAATGTGGTGTCACTTAATGCATAATGGAGTTTCACAATATGTAGATGGTACTCTTCCTAAACCAGTAGATGATAATGTATCAACAAGTGACATTTCAGCTTGGGTAGCAATGGATAGGAAAGCACTAGGTGATATATGTTTGGGAATTGATGGCAAGATCATGTATTAAATTAAGAAGTGTTCTACATCCAAGGAAGCTTGGGATATCCTCCAAAGCCTATATGGTAAAGTGTCTAAAGAGGATGTTTTCAAAATTAAAGATGAGCTTGTCTCCTTACATCCTAAGTCATATGATTCAATAAAGGATTTCATCATCAAGGTGAATAAACTAAGGACAAATCTTATTGATTTTGGGGTTTCTATAAAAGACGATAGATTGATCTATCTTATACATAACAAGCTACCATCGAAGTATTCCACATTTGTTTCTTTGTTTAACACCTTAAAGACTACCTTAGGGTTTGCCTACAAGAAAGTCATTTTTGATGAATATGATGATATGTTGGATATTGAAGAAAAGAAGTTGAAATCAATGAGGATTCTCAAATCACCTAAGTCTAAAGCATCGGTGGCCAATAATGAGGGTTCTCAAAATTCAGCTAGACAATCTTCAAATAAAGGAAAGGGTAAAAGGAAATGGAAGAACAAATCAGATGATGTAGAAAAGACATCACCACAATCCAATCAACAAGGAAAGTCTTCCTCAAATTCCAATAAGAAGGGGGACAACAATAAGGAGAAGAAAAAGTGTGCCTATTGCAAGAAATTGGGTCATTAAGAACATGAGTGTTATCTTAAAAAGATTGATGACTTGATCAACATCATTAAGAGACATAATGTTTCACTACCTAATGCTTATAAGGATAAAGGGTCTTCTTTAGATTCAAAGGGCAAAGGGTAAGCACTCATGGCTAATTCAAACTCTTCAAAGGAATGGATATTTGACATAGGTGCCTCATATCACATGGGCTCTTCAAAGGAGGATTTTTCTTCAATGAAGCAATCAAAGGTACCATACATATTCGTGGGAGATGATACAAAAATGGAAGTTGAAGGGAAAGGAAACATGGAAATAGAAAATGGAGAGCTTCAATATGTTCTCTATGTTCCAAACATAAGTTCAAATCTCCTATCAATCTACCAAATCACTCATCTTGAAGATGGACATAGAGTTGAGTTCCTTCTAGACTCAGTAAAGGTGCATAGTCTTAAAAATGACTCCTTGGTTGTTGAGGGGAAAGTGAATCATAATAAAAGGTTATACTCTTTCTCTCATTTTGTGCCCAAGTCTCCTTCAAAGGCCTTGTTATCACAATCCAACTCAAGAATCCAATTATGGCATCAGTGATTTGGTCATCTTGACTTCTTCTATTTTCAGAAGCTTTGCACAAATAGAATGGTCAAACGTCTACCCCAAATCAACTTTTCCCATGGTGACTGTTCAACAGATTTAGTGGATATGAATCTAGAGGAGAAGTTTTAGAAATGGAATTCTTCAAGAGCACTAGGTGTTCTATAGATGGTTCACATAGTATTAGTAGGTCCTTTTGCATTCAGCTAGGGTCACAACATACTTTCTTTCATTGATGACTTTTTAAGATACACTTGGGTCTACTTTCTTCATAATAAGAATGAAGTGTTTGACAAGTTTCTAGCCTTCAAGACTCACATTGAATGGAAATCCAAGAAAGCCATCAAAGTTCTAAGAATGGACAATGGAATTATGTATGTGAATAGAAGACTAAAAGACTTTTGCAAACTCGAGGGCATTGGTCTTCAAAATCCACAAGAATTCAGTCTTCATAAGACAAATGTTGTAGTATTGAGGATCTAAATTCTTAAGTCTATGGAAAGTTGCATGATAAAAGCCAAGTCTCTAGATCCATCACTAAAAGTTGAAGCAATCAATAGTGCCACTCACATTCTTAATCGATCTCCTCATCTAGCCTTAGATGGAAAAACTCCTTTTGAGGCATGGTGTAGAAAAAAACCTATTGTGACACACTTTAGAGTCTACGGTTGTCTTGTGTGGGAAAATGCATCTTCTAAGGGATGCAAGGCATAGTCACCTTGGCCTTGTACTTTTATTGGTTATGAAGATAGTGTGAAGGCATACAAACTATTGAATCTTGAGACACATCAAATTTTTGTGGAGAAGGATGTGCACTTTCAGGAAAGTTCACCTAGCTTGTCTTCTAATCCTCTCCATACATCATATCATGTGGAAATTGATAGTGACACAAGTGATAGTGCTTCAACAAATTCAGACACATGGGGTTCTATCAATAGTTGTAGTGAGAGGTCATTATATCAGTTCAATCCACATGCATATATCACCATAGTGATAGGTCTAGCACAATAGGGTACATCCAGTCTTCTAGGTTCAACAATAGTATCAGCTTTGGGGGATAGTATCAATGATTTACCTCTTCTTCTTAATGCAAAAACACCTTCTTTAGTTGCCACAAGGGCTCCATCTAACCATCTTGTTCATTCTCTACATGATCGATCGTCACAGGTTTAAGTGATTGTGGATACATATGATCAGCAGTTGTAGAAGGGTTCCTCATTAGTTGAGAAGATAGATAGTTCTTTGAGATAGGTTGTTTATCTAGTTGAGTAGATTTCAAAGACATCACTTATCCATGGGATTCTTTCCACACAAAGTAGAAGCATCTCATTTGTACCCTTGGCATTGTTTCTTCCTAAGGGGAGGAACACCATTCTGCAATGTTGGATCAAATTCTTCATCAAAGCAGTCTCTAGAAGACATTCTTCTTTGGGGGGGGGGAAGGGAGCCTATCCTATCTCTCTTCCTCTTCTCATTATTCTCTAATGTATATACTAGATGTATGTTGTAATGGGGGGGTCTTGATTACTCCATCCATCCATACATCGTATGTATTTTTTATCTCTCTTTTTTGGGGGAGGGTTTTTCCCAAGAGGTTTTCCCTTTTTCTCTGCTTTATGAGAGATTGCATATCATTATGTACATGGGTATCTAACATGGCCTAGTAACCAGGACCCATCATGCACTTCATCCTAGATTTCATAAGCTTAAGGGTATTCTGCTAAGTTTCACTTAAGGGGGGAGTTGGTGTAAATATGTATTTACTATTTACACTTTACTTAATTTTTCTTGGGTTAATGCATTATTTTATTAGTTTGCATTATTTTATTATTTATTTTGGTGAGACACTTAGGATTTTTTGTACTCTCATGAGTTGTCATTTTGACAAAACTAAAGTACACAACTCTATTTCAGCACATGGTGTCTACAACATAGGAGTTTGCATCATTCACTAAGTTTTCATGTTGGCAACATAGTTATTCACACTCCTAATTTTGCACATGTTATCTACACCATTGATTTGCGTGATACATCACTATAGGCTTATCCTAAAGGATAACCCATATCTGGTGGACATGTGCCTAGTTGTATGACTTATCATGTGATGCTGACTTCTATGCATTCTAGAAGCTCTCCAGAGGCCTTTATATACAGGCACTCCTAGTGTACTCTTGTGTTGGATACAATTGTTAATTGCATATTGTCTTTGATGTTACACAAATTTCATATCAGTTATCAAACAGAGTCTACTGAGCTCAAATGATCAGCAAAGCAATTTATAGTGTCTATCAAACATTCCTAAACATTACACAGTAAAGTCAGTACTTACCGAGCTCACTCGGGCATCAAAGGATTTTGTAGCAAAAAGTTAGTGTTAACCGAGCTCCCAAGGTTAATGAAGAAAATTCAATGTCTACCAAGCTCACTCGGGCATCAAAGAATTTTGTAGCAGAAAGTTAGTATTAACCGAGCTCCCAAGATTAACGAAGAAAAGTCAATGTCTACCAAGCTCACTCAGTCATCAAAGATAATGTGGCAAAAAGTTAGCTTTTACCAAGCTCACAAGGTTAGCAAAGGAAGGTAAGTGCTAATCGAGTTCAATCAATCTCCAAAGGATTTTTGTAGAGTTTGCAATGTTTACCAAGCTTCACTTGGTTAACAATAGAAAACCATTCTGAGTAGTTGTTACGGAGCTGGGTCGGCCAGCGAAGGATTTTATTGTTTTGATAATAAGTTCAATTATTTCATGCAATAAGTGTAGCCGACTGATGTAATGATCTTTTCAGTTGTTGTAACTTATATTTGATCCGACTTGATAATCTAAAAGGTATATATATAGATGTTCAAGTTGTGAACAAAAAGAGAGTGTGTAGATATATGAATGAAGATGGAATAAGCAAATATTGAGTGAATTCTAATTGAGGATTAGATATCTTGGAGGAGCTGCAAAGTTGTATTCGATCAGTAAGGATCTAGTAAAGCAGAACAAAGATCTATAATCAGCATAAGATAAGTTGCATATCATTCATATCATTTCATTGTTGCTTTCTAATCATTGTAACAGTGAATCCAGAATCTCTTTATAGAGTTGGTTTAACAGCCATTTTATAAATCCTCTAACAAGGTGACAGTTCAGTCAAATTGTTCTAAAGACCTCTAACCAAGCCACTCTTAATAGGGTGATTAAATCCTCTAACAAGGTCACACCTAATAGTGTGTATTGTAACCTTTAATAGGGTTGGCTCCTAACAAGGATCACTTCAGAAGAGTGAAAATTGGTAACTAGTTACTTGGTGGTTTTTCCCATATTAGGTTTCCCCATTAAATCTAGTATCTCTTGTGTTTATTTATTTAACCTTTGCATGCATATTAATAACTATGAATGCTAGATGATTAATAACTAGTTAACCTACTGAGTTATAGTATTCCTACACTATTTACCTAGTATCAATAGTAAGTTTTAAGCTTTATAGACATCTAAGTGATTTTTGGAATTGTTTTTGTGGTAACTGATTCACCCCTCCCCTCTCAATTACTTCATCTATATTTCCAACAATTGGTATCAGAGCTTTTGGTGCTTACAGGATAAGATTTCAAATATCTAAGCCAAAGATCAAGATGTCTTATAAGAGGGAAATTCCAAGACTTAATAGGGAAAACTTCTCAGCATGGCAAGGGTTGATGAGACTTCATCTAGCTTCTATTAGAGATACAAGAGTAAAATACCTTGAGGAAAAAATATGCAGAACCAGCTGGTACACTATCTGTCAATGATATTGCTGAAAAGAAGACCCACAACATTATGATGATAGATATAGCATCTGCTTTGAGTTATAAAGAATTTGATGAGATCAAGGTCTACAAATATACCTTTGAAATGTGAGAAAAGCTAAAAGATATCTATGGAGGAGATGATAATGTAAGAAGAGCCAAAGCAAAAAGTTTGAGAGAACAATTTGATCAGATGAGGATGAGAGAGGATAAAAACATTGCAATATATGTTGAAAGAGTCAAAGCATGTGTCAGTGCAATCAAAGCATCTGGAGGAGATATCAAGGAGGAGATAGTTATAAGTAAAGTTCTTAGAAATCTACTTCCCATTTATATAATCAGAGTTTTTGCAATTCAAGAAAGAAGATGTGAAGCAAATCATAAGATAAATTTAGAGGCCATAGTTGAAAGATTAACTGCATTTGAACTAGAAAACTTTGACAACTATGTTCCAGCTTCCAAGAACAATGAATCAACATTTGAAGCCAAGCTTTCACTCAAGGAGAAAATAAAAATTAAAAGGAATCTCAGTCAAGAAGTGAAGATGAATCAGACCAAAGTTCAGATAGTGAACTTGAGTTGATTAAAGCTCTACTAGCAAGAAAATATTCTAGAGGCAGAGGAAAATATAAAAGTAAAGTTCCTAGAATCTATTTTTCATGTGAAGAAGTTGGTCATATTGTTGCTAGGTGCCCAAACAAGAAAAAAAAAGATGAGACGAAAGGTTACAAGTACAATGGCAAGAAAGACTTCAAATCATTCAAGGATAAAGGTAAGAAAACATGTTTTATGGCTAAAGATTCTAATGATTCTAATGATGAAGAAGAAGATGAAATTGTCTACATTGTTGTTAAAGATGAGTTTGATAATGATGAGGAAATGACACTCACTTCTCATATGAGCAAAAATGATACATGGATCATAGATAGTGGTTGTTCTCATCACATGACTAGTGATAAAACTAAGTTTGAATACTTTCAAGACTATGATGGTGGCAGTGCAAGATTTGGTAACAATGAACCTTGTTGTATAAAAAGAAGAGGAAGAATCTCTCTAACCAAAGAACTTATATGTGATAATGCCTATTGGGTAGAAGGACTAAAGCATAATTTTTTGAGTTTGGCACTGCTACTCAATAATGGATTCAAAGTAGAATTCATGTATGGAAAAGAAAGACTATTGGATGGCAAAGGAAACTTGATTGGATCAGGCACTCAAACTAAAGGTAACTTGTTCTATCTTGAACTAGGTGAATGTTCATGTTTTAATGCTTAGATTGAAGAAAGTTGGTTATGGCATAAAAGGTTGTGTCATGTCAATTTTGATAATTTGGTGAAGATAAGAAAATTCAAGAAAGTAAGAGGCATTCCTAACATAAAGAAACCTGAGGTCGGTCTATGCAAGAATTGTTAGATTGGTAAAATGAGAAATATTAGTTTTAAAAGTAAAAACAATCAATCTGAAGATATATTAGAAATTGTGCATACTGATTTACGTGGACCCACTAGAATTGAAAGCTATAGTGGAGAAAAGTTCTTCATTCTTTTTGTTGATGATTACTCAAGAATGATGGCTATCATGTATCTAAGGAACAAATCAGAAGCATTTGAGAAATTCAAATGGTATTTGGCTAGAGTAGAAAATGAAATAGGGAAAATATTGAAATGCTTGAGCTCAGACAAAGGTGGAGAATTCATTTCACATGAGTTCAATAACTTTTGCATTGAAAGAGGAATCAAAAGATAGGTATCAGCCCTTGAAACTCCTGAGCAAAATGGAATAGACGAAAGGAGAAATAGATCTATCATGGATTGTGCAAGAATCTTAATGATTGAAAAGAGCATTGCTATCAAATACTTGAAGGAAGCTATCAGCACTGCAGTTCATACCTTAAACCGAGTATAGCTAAAAAAGACTCATTCAAAACTCCTTATGAGCTATGGTATGGCTATAAACCTAATGTAAGTTATCTAAAAGTATTTGGAAGTAAAAGTTACATTTTGAAAGAATCTAGAAAAGGAAAATTTGATGTGAAAAGTGATGAAGGAATATTTTTGGGATACTCTTGCAAAAGTAAAGCATATAGATGATACAAAGTCAGAGAAAGGGCACATGTGAAAGTTGATGAGTTTGCAAAAAGGACTAGAGAAGAAAGCAAAAGAGAACCAGAAGATTATAGAAGGTTTATTTTCATTGAACTTGTCTCCTTACAAAGTCAGAGAAAGGGCACGTGTGAAAGTTGATGAGTTTGCAGAAAGGACTAGAGAAGAAAGAAAAAGAGAACCAGAAGATTATAGAAGGTTTATTTTCATTGAACCTGATACAATACTAGTAAATCAGGAATCTTCTACTCCTGAGTCATTAGTAACCAAGTTATAGGAAGTTCAAACCGAGCTACAGCAACATGAATTACATTCAGATGCTACTTAGAAAGTGTCTATTGAGTCTGAAGGACCCGAGCCAATATCTACCAAGCTAGAATAGCCAAAACCTAAAGTTGAAGTACAAGAGGATAACAATGAAAATCATTCAAAAGGAAAGGAACCTATATTAGCAAAATATGTCAGGAGACAGCATTCAGCAGATTAGATCATTGGAGACAAATCTGAAGGAACCATGACAAGAAGTAAGTTGAAAGGTACCTGTTTACTTGTTGATTTTGAACCTAGAAATATCAAAGATGCATTGGGAAATGATAGTTGGATTGAGGCCATGAATGAAGAAATAGAGCAGATAGAGAAAAATAAGACATGGACTCTTGTACCCAGGCCTAAAGATAAAAATGCAATTGGAACTAAGTGGATATTTAGAAACAAGTTGACTGAAGATGGTAAGGTATCAAGAAACAAAGCTAGAATAGTATGCAAAGGATATGCTCCAAAAGAAGGAACAAACTATGGAGAAACCTTTGCTCCTATTTCAAGATTGGAAGGAGTCAGAACCTTACTTGCATATGCTGCTCACAAAGGATTCAAAGTTTATCAGATGGATGTCAAGTTAGCATTCCTCAATGGTATCTTGGATAAAGAAGTTTACATTGGACAACTTGAAGGTTTTGTTGATCTAGATAAGAAGAACATGGTATAAAAATTACACAAGGCATTGTATGGTCTGAAACAAGCCCCTAGAGCATGGTATGAAAGATTGCATAACTATCTTATTCAGATTGGTTTTCAAAGAACTAATGATAACAGTAGCTTGTATATAAAGGAAGGACCAGATAAGAAGATTGTCTTGGAAGAAATATTTGTAGATGATATTGTTTTCAAAGGTAATGATGATCTTTGCAAATAATTTTCAGAGCAAATGAATAAGGAATTTGAAGAGTCTACGTTTGGTGAAATCAAATTCATTGTTGGTCTTCAAATTTAGTAGAATAAAAATGGTATCTACATCACTCAATCAAAATACATCAAGGAGATATTGAAAAAGTTTGGTATGGAAGATTGTAAACCAATTGGGGCTCGTATGTGTACTAGATTAAAACTTACCAAGGAAGATGAATCAAAAGAAGTAGATCAAACATTGTATAGATCTATGATTGGGAAGTTGCAGTATGTGGTTCATACTAGGCCAGATATTTCCCTTGCAATTGGTATCGTAGCAAGATTTTCAGCAAAACTAAGAGAAAATCACATGATGGCAATCAAAAGAATAATGAGATATTTGAAAGGAACTAAAGATTATGGTTTATGGTACAAATTTGGAGGTAATTTGAATTTGAAAGTGTTTACTAATGTTGATTGGGTAGGAAACTTTGATGATAGAAAAAGTACAAGTGGAGGAGCATTCTTTCTTAGAAAGAGGTTGGTTTCTTGGACAAGAGAAAACAAAATTGTACATCCCAATCTATACCAAAGGAAAAGTATGTTGTTGTTGCAGTAAACTGTTCTAATATTGTTTTGTTTAAATAGTTGTTGGAAGGCATGAAGGTGAAAATCAAAGAACTAGTTGTTATGTTCTATGATAATACAAGTACAATCAACATATCTAAGAATCCAGTGATGCATTCCAAAACCAAGCACATTGTAATAAAATATCATTTTATCAGATTGGAATATGTCCATACAAAGGAAAAAATTGCTGACATATTCATAAAACCATTACCTAAGGATGCATTCTTGTATCTAAGTGGTAAGTTAAGGATCACTCCCCTATCTGAAGTTCACTAAAATGAAGTTTTAGTGATGCATTAATGCATACCAAGTTGAAGATCTATCAGTTGATGCAGCATAATTAGGAAATATTGCATATGAATCAGTAATAAAGGTATATTAAAATTCATTTGAGTTGTGTTGTCTTTGGGATGTGTTGTCAAAGAGGGAGATTTTTACTATCATATCTTTCTGAAATTTATTTGAGAGGGAGAGTTTGCTATGTAATTCCTTCATAGAGGGAGATTGCTAAAAGAGGGAGAGTTTGCTATCTAATAGAGAAAGTTATTCTGACAGAAAAAGACTTGTTAGACTTGTTTTCAAATTTCATTCTACTATGACATGTGTTTCCATCAGTGCCGAAGAGGGAGATTGTTGGATACAATTGTTAATTGTGTATTGTTCTTGATGTTACACAAATTTCATATCAATCATCAGATAGAGTCTACCTAGCTCAGATGATCAAAAAACCAATTTATAGTGTCTACCGTACATTCCTAAACATTACACAGTAAAGTCAGTACTTACTGAGCTCATTCGAGCATCAAAAGATTTTGTGTCAAAAAGTTAGTGTTAACCGAGCTCCCAAGGTTAACGAAGAAAATTCAATGTCCATCGAGCTCACT
Source organism: Cupressus sempervirens (assembly GCA_028749045.1). NCBI lineage: Eukaryota > Viridiplantae > Streptophyta > Pinopsida > Cupressales > Cupressaceae > Cupressus > Cupressus sempervirens. The sequence goes on along the minus strand of CM053791.1, from coordinate 740,514,567 downwards.
CGAGCATCAAAGGATTTTGTAGCAAAAAGTTAGTATTAACCAAGCTCCCAAGATTAACAAAGAAAAGTCAATGTCTACCAAGCTCACTCGGTCATCAAAGATAATGTGGTAGAAAGTTAGCTTTTACCGAGCTAACAAGGTCAACAAAGGAAGGTAAGTGTTAACCGAGTTTACTCAGTCTCCAAAGGATTTTTGCAGAGTTTGCAATGTTTACCAAGATTCACTTGGTTAACACTAGAAAACCATTTTGAGCAGTGGTTATCAAGCTAGGTCGGTCAGCAAAGAATTTTATTATTTTGATAATAAGTTAAATTATTTTGTGCAATAAGTGTAACCGACTGATGTAATGATCTTTTCAATTGTTGTAACTTATATTTGAGCCGACTTGATAATCTGAAAGGTATATATATATAGATGTTCAAGTTGTGAACAAAAAGAGAGTGTGTAGATATATGAATGAAGATGGAATAAGCAAATATTGAGTGAATTCTGTTGAAGGATTAGATATCCTGGAGGAGCGGCAAAGTTGTATTCGATCAGTAAGGATCTAGTAAAGCAGAACAAAGATCTATAATCAGAAAAAGATAAGTTGCATATCATTCAAGTCATTTCATTGTTACTTTCTAATCATTGTAACAATGAATCCAGAATCTCTTTACAAAGTTGGTTTAACAACCATTTTGTAAATCCTCTAACAAGGTGACAGTTTAGTTGAATTATTCTAAAGACCTCTAACTAGGCCACTCCTAATAGGGTGATTAAATCCTCTAACAAGGTCACACCTAATAGTGTGTATTGTAACCTTTAACAGGGTTGGCTCCTAACAGGGCTCAATTCAGAAGAGTGAAATTGGTGACTAGTTACTTGGTGGTTTTTCACATATTGGGTTTCCATGTTAAATTTGGTGTCTCTTGTGTTCATTTATTTAACATTTTCATGCATATTAATAACTACGAATTCTAGATGATTAATAACTAGTTAACCTACCGAGTTACAGTATTCCTACACTATTTATCGAGTATCAACAGTAAGTAAGCTTTATAGATATCTAAGGGATTTTTGGAATTTCTTTTGTGGTAACTAATTCACCCCTCCCCTCTTAGTTACTTCATCTATATTTCCAAAACTCTTGATATAGCTAATTTGGCATATATGGCATATTGAATGAATATATTGTCATTCTAATCATACTCTCTTTGGTCTACTATTACGCTTGTGTTTGAGTTCCTTGGTCTTGGGTGAATTCTAGTCTAAGCCAAATTCTTACAGTGTATACCATATTTTATTTGATGTACTTGCAAACCCACAAAGAACTTGATCTCTCTAAACATAGACATCTCAAATTATTTCTTCATTTCATTTGCAAAACCCTTACATAAAGTATCTTCTCCAAATATGATTTCATGAAGGAAAATTTTAGATAGTAAAATACATTTGGCTTTCTATGTCTTCAAGTATAGATTTTTGTTATCATCAATCCTCTCAAATCCAATCTTCACAAGATAATTATGAAGCCTTTCATACAATTCTCTTGGTGCTTTCTTCAAACCATACAAAGCATTGTGTAGTGTACATACCATGTTTTTTTTGTTAGCATCAAAAAATACTTCTAGTTCTCCTATATAAACCTCTTCCTCCAATATACCACATAAATTTAGAATTAACATCGATTTGACAAGCTTTGTAACCTTTGTATATAGAGTAAGAAAGCATAGTTCTTACTCCTTCCAATCTTGTAACAGGGGTGAATGTTCCTCCATAGTCCATCCCTTCTTCTTGTGGATATCCTTTACAAACTAATCTTGCCTTGTGACTTTGTCATTTTCATCTAACTTTTTTATGTACACCCACTTGGTGCCAATCATGTTTTTGTCTTTTAATCTCAGAACTATAGTCCATGTCTAGTTTTTCTCAATTTGTTCAATCCCTTCTTCCATGGCTTTACTCTAGTCCACATCTTCTAAAGCATCTTTAAATTTTCTAGGTTCTTTCATGCTCAGAAAACATGTATCATTTTTTAACTTGTTCATTGTCATTGGTCTAGCATCTTTATCTCCAATGATTTGTGTAGCATGGTGATGTCTCTTGACATACATAGACAATCTTGGTTCTACTCTTTTTTCTTCACTTGGTTTTTCAAATTCTAAATCACTAGGTACATCTCTGTTAGGTAATTCAACATCTCTTTCATGTACACTAATCTCAAAATAAGAATGTGCCTCAACTTCATTGTGTAACTTGGCACGTTAATGTAGCTCAATTCTTGGATGCAACTCAACATTCATAGTATGTGACTTAGTAGTCACTAAAACTTGCTATTAATTTTCAATTTGACTAACAACATCTTCATTAGTATGCATACCTTCATAAAAATATACAAATGATTTCTATTCTTCTAGTTCCTTCATAGGTTCAGCCTTATTTACTTCTATATATTCATCAAATTTCATATTCACAGTTTCCACAACTTTGTTAGTGTTAGTATTTAAACACTTATATGCTTTACTTCTTGTGGAATAACCATGGAATATACCTTCTTCACTTTTTGCATCTAATTTACCATTCCTAAAATCTTTGAGAATATAACACTTCTTCCAAATACCTTAAAATATTTTACATTGGGTGAGTATCCATACTATAGTTCAAAAGGTGTTGAATGAGCACCTTTCTTGGCTTGCACACAGTTTAACACATAGGTAGTTGTACTTATAGCTTCTATCTGGTATTTCAAAGGAAAAAATTTCTCCATAATGAGTCTCCTAGCATAGTCCACTATAGACTTGTTCCTCCTTTCAGAAATTCCATTTTATGGAGGGGTTTGAAGAGAAAATAATTTCCTTTTGATTCTTGTATCATTGCAAAACATTTCAAACTCATTTTTTGTAAATTCTCCTTCTCTGTCAGATCTCAAGTATTTAAAAATTCTATCTGTTTCCTTCCCAACTCTTGCTAAGTACCACTTAAACATTTGGAAAGCATCAGATCTCTATTTTAGAAACATAATTGTCATCATTTTAGAATAATCATCAAGAAATAGAATAATGTACTTATCCCCTTTGTAGTTTTGCACTTCAATTAGTCCACATAAGTTAGTATGAACAATCTTTAATATTCATTTAGATGTATGAGTCTTACCTTTAAAACTTGACTTTTTCATTTTCCCTAACTAAAATTGTTTTCAAATTATATTGTTATGTTTCTTCAACTTAGGCAAATCTCTGACTCTTCTCATATTACTGATACTAACCAAGTTATCAAAATTAACATGACATAACCTCTTGTTCCATAACTAAAAATCATCAAATAGAAAATTAACAAAAAAAATCCTCTATATCAATGTAGAATATATTACCTCCAGTTTGATCACCTTTTCCAATTAGTTTTCCATTAGTATCATATATCTTAGCAATCTTGTTCTCAAACTCAACCTTACAACCTAAATTTGTTAGTTAAGACACACTCTACAAATTATAGTTAAGTCCTTCAACATAATAAGAATTTTCAAATTAATTTTTTTTTTGAGTTTGATAGAACCTTTTTATTTTATCAGACAGGGTGCATCATTACCAAACCTTACACTATTTTCATCATAATAATTCAAGGTAATGAACTTACCTTTATAACTAGTCATATGACGTGAATTCCCACTACCAATGATCCATCTTTCATTCTTGTTCACATGAGACACTAGTGCTATTGCCTCATCCTCATCAAATTCATTCTTTATTACAACATACACCACTTCATCATCATGATCGTTAGATCCATCTTTTGCTTCCTCTTTAGCAATGTTGCAATACAATTTGCCTTTGTCTTTGTAATCTTTTCTCTCTTCATCTCTTCTACTTTTGTACTTGTCTCCACCTTTGTAATTTTTCTTCTTTGGACATGTAGTAGCAATGTGACCAACCTCATTGCAATTGAAACACATGATAGGTAACTTACCTTTGAATTTTCCTTTACCTCTATGGAATCTCCTTGTTAGTATTAGAAAACTCGAAAAAAAGAACATAGCTATCTCCACAAACCCATAATATATCTAAAATAACTATAAAATTAAAATCCACATGCAAGAGAATAGAAAACATACCCACAAAAAATGTGACACAAGATATACCCTAGGAAACCCTCATTGAGGGAAAAACCCAGTCTCCAAAAGCATCTATCACTATGTATTATTCAACAAAAGAACCATTGCAATACAACCATGGAAGCCTTCAAAGCCATAGCCACAACTAAGTAATCTATGTGAAAAAGCATGAATCCACACATCTCATGCCATGCATCCAACCTTCACAAATGCTCCCTTGGCTAACATGTCAAGCCTTTTCCCACTCGACTCTTGTCTTTTCCCTTCTTCTTGTCACATCAACAACTACCCTTATGACTGCTTATATAGTAGCAAGTCCCACAAAACCACTAGATGGTATTACATAAACTATGTGTTAAAACCATGTGCTAGCTAACCCATTGATCACACATTTGATATTTGAAAATCTTAATTCTTTCTCCCAATATTAAATAATTACATCAAATATTATCACAATGTTACAATATAATTCATCAAGAATATCCCATGAGAATATTTATATTTTACACATCCATCTAGGTGAAACATTAAATAATAAAATAAAATAATACAATATAACAATATTATACAATGTGTGCAATGCTCATTATCTCAATAGCTAGTAGTGCTTCAAGTTGATCTATGTCTTCCTCATCTATGTCATAGTCACTGGACACATTTTACCTTTTTCTTCTTCTTTTCATTAGGTTCTTTCAATGATAGCTTGGCTTTGAAAGTAGTTTCAACATTGTCAAGATTGAAATTATCAAAATTAGATAGCTCAAAAGCAGTGAGCCTACCTACTAGAAACTCAATAGTCACATTAGAACTTGGTATGCATCTCAGTTCTTGTATTGTAGAAAGTCTAATAGCACAGATAGACAATATTATTCTCAAAAAATTTCTTAGTGGAGTCTCATCATCTATCTTATCAAAATCTCCTATTATTGCACTAACAACATCTTTTATCCTAGAGAAATATTGAGCAATATTCTCACCTTCTTGCATTCTCATATCATTGAACCTACATCTAAGACTTTCAAATTTGGCTCTTAGAACATTTGTGTCACCTTCATAAATAGTGTGAAGAACATCACACATTTTCTTTTCACTTTTGTAACCCTTGATATTATCAAACTGATCATAACTTAGGGTAGAGGAAATCTCCAACATTACCTAGTTGTGTTCTTTCTTCTTTTTTAGATCTTTAGTAGTTAGGGCTCCAATAGAATTAACATGCTTAGTGGTGATGGTAGATTGTGTGTGATCTCCAAGAGCTCCTAGGTGTATCTTCATCAAAATTTTCCATGCAAGAAAGTGATCTCTATTAAGCTTGAATACATCTCTTTTTGACATCTTGATCTTTTTGGTTATAGTATCTTCAAACTCCTTCTCTTAGGCAAATGGATTTGATACCAATTGTTGTAATTATTTAGAATAACAAAGAGTGGGGGGTGGAGTGGGGTGAATCATTTATCAGAGGTACAAATGTACAATTAAAAGTTTTTACAACTTAGTGAATCCATATCCATAAAACATTTTCAACATGCATACATCCATTAGATCATCCAATCAATTCAACTTGTAGGTTACTATCAAATCAACTTTGAAGAAATATAAACATGAAAGAGAAAAGATTCAATAAAAAATTTGATACAATGATTTGATTTGGAAATCCAATTTGGGAAAAACCACTAGTAACATGCTACTCATTCTCACTCTTCTATAGTGATGCCTTGTGAAAGGCCAACCCTATTAAAGGTTACAATGCACAATGTTAAATGTGACCTGATTAAAGGATTTCAATCACCCTATTGGAGTGAGCCTTGTTAGACGAATTTAGATCATTCACTTGGAATGTTGCCCAGTTGAAGAATTTACAAATGACTATTAGGTCAACCTTAATCGAAAATATTCAACCTAGACTAGTACAATGATTAGAAAGTAACAATAAGGCCTGATTTGATAACAACTTACAACACACTTGCAGATTAAAAATCTCTATTTTTAGTTCTCTATTATGCTTGGCTTTCACACACTTCACCTCTAATAGCTTGTTCACCCTTCAAGAATACATACACTTAAGCTTTCTTGCTTTTCTTGTTAATGCAATATTTTTTCTTAGGTTATTGAATAAAGAAATACCCTAGACTCCTTGTCTTCCTTAGGTTCTTGCACATGAAAATATTTGCTTCTAACTAACCATCTCTATAAATAGAGAATTACGGCCTTTTTTTGTTCATCCTCCTGCATTCATCTTAGGGTTAGGTTGGATTAGGTAGGACTTAATGAATCTACCCATCATTTTATTGCATTCCCTTCTAGATGCTTCTCCTTCAATCCTCTTTGAATTTTCTTGAAAAAATGGTTCACCATGAATTTTGTGCCACCAACTCATTAAGCCTATCTCCCACATGATTCACACAATCCAATAAATTAAACTTGTTGACTCAGATTCATCGAATTCATGATCTTTGTCATAATATTGGCACTCAACATTAACTTGCTTCTAATGCTTGACACATACTAAATTTTTCGACATCCACTGTAAAAAATACTCAGTATGAACTAAATTTTATTGGTTCTTGACATTAATTAAGTGTTACTCTACTTACACTATATCACTTGGCTTACACTGAAATTGACTTTTCTTAACTCCAACTGATTTTTTTCTCAACTGACACTAACTTTGCTTGGCACCTACTATGTAGATTGTTAAGCTTGGTAGAAAAACTTCATTTAACTTGTCCTTCTAAACTTAATCAGTGTATCCATCCTTTGCAACCTTAAGTAGATTATCAATTCACTATAATATCAGTGTGTTAACTAATCCTTGTACTCCTTTTCCATATCATAGCTCAACCTTTCCTCTAGGTGGTATTGTTACCTCATTTGATCAAATCATCTTCATAAATCAAACAAATGATACTACTCAAATGATATAAGCAATTATCTTACAAGCAAGTAGCAAGTTTGACATTAGTGACAAAACAATGATTGAAACACATTTTCTTACTTGTATCAATTAATTTTTAATGCTAATACCAATTTTTAGAAAGTAAAGTCCACCAAGATAACTAAGGACAAATTATAACACCAACTCTGTTGATTAGGTAAACCCTTGATCAATGGAAAAACCTTGATGGGGATGGTACGCATAAAATGATGTACTAATAAGGTATGTGTAATATCACTATGGGTGAAAAAGTTGTGATATAAAACAAAACCATTTTCATTTGAGCTTGATTAAATGAAAATGGTTTCTTTAGGAAATTATCAAATTCCCATTAAATATTTGTTGTCCAATTATGAGTTCAATAAGTAATTAATACTTACTTTCTAGTGGAGTTGCTTATAAAGTGCTTACTTATATATTGATTGGAAAAAATTTATAACTTTAAAATGGTATAACCTTTTCAAATTTTGAAAAATGGGTCACATTCTATGCTTTTCCTACTATGAAGAATTGTTTTAAAAAATTTAATTTTGTGTTGATTTCAATGAGTTAAGGTGGTTAAACAAAAGCTTTTTTATTCCAAAAAATGTTTTACAAGAAAATTCGACATTAATTATTTACTTCGAATTAAATTTTAAAAAATATGCATGACATCCAAGTATGAGTCTACATCTTATATCTAGAATATTTTTTAAAAATTATCATTTGGTTATGATTAAGGTGGTTAGACATACACCCACTTCTTATTTCCTAAATTGTTTTGTACTTATACTTTCAAATTCCAATTTTCTACCAAATAAAATATATTTTTATCATGAAATGGCTAGTATTTTAGAAACTACATTCAATAAATATAGATTCTATTGTTACAAATTTGTGATATAAGGTTCATAACTAGTTGAAGATTTGACTCCAAGTTGACTAATATTGATGTCCTAATTTTTCATTCCCCCTTAAGGCCATAATTTGGTCCATCATGATCCTACACATACCAAATGTATAAGTTCCTTGTAATAGGATAGAATCTACAAGGAGTCAATGAAACACATTCAGTATATATCAGTCTATCCTAGGATACTTTGAATCCCTATGAGGATATTCCAACCCTTTTAGGAGTTGTGTTAGTCCTGCTAGGAGTTTAGAAGGAAAAAGTACCCAACTAATTGTCAAACTTGCCTATGTATTATTCCTTTCAAAATAAAAGAAACTGAACTAATATAAGGAATTAATACTCTTTCCCTACCCTCTTAGCATGCCTCTTCTACACCAAACACTTCTAAGATCTCAATACTAGATCTACAAACTCACATCACAATAATCTCTTCGATCACTTACTTGCATTATACTTTGCATGTAAAAAACACTTGATCAACTTACAGACCTTACATAGTTCATTACAAGTAAAATAACTTTCCTTTATAGAAATTCATCAAAAAAACTCATTAATTCAGCCTTAATACTTTCCCAATTAATTACAAATTGGACCTCATTAAGATAACATGCTACATCACATCCTTTTATAGTTACATAATACTATCATCTCATAGTATTTACAACTTCTGACATGTGTGACCTTACACTTCACGCACCTTTTGATGTCATCATTAGGATTTCTTCTTCCTCTATCTAACTATGGTCAGACATATTCTATCTCTTTTAGGAGATATTATTCAAATGAAAAAAACCACTTCTCATGAAGTATGTCTACAAATTGTCTTCTATAAATCTTAAATAACTGCTACTTTGCCGATCTGAATAGTATGCTGACATATATGACATATTCGTGAATGCAAAACTTAACCATGCTAACTACCTCTCCAATGCTCTAGCTATGCTAGGGTACTCACCCATAGGAATATCATTGTCATTCAGGCTAAAAAAATGTCACTTTAGAAGAGTGAAAATTACAAATTGCCAGCTAGAGGTGGTTTCTCTTTATAAGGCTTTTGCATTAAAAATATTTGTGTCAAATGTGCACAAATGATTTTTATGTTACAAGTTAATTTTGATGTTATTTTCATTTTATTACAACTCGGTAATAAGTGAGTTAATAGTCAGTAATAAAAAAATTAATATTATTGTCAGTTAGTTTAATGAATTTTGTTTGGTATTAAAATGGTTTGAACGAACTATATGATACCTAGACAAAACAAATTCACCCCCTTCTCAATTACCTAGTTCACACACACACACACACACACACACACACACACACACATATATGTATATCTATATATGTATATTATATATATTATATATATATAAAAATTTATATTTTATATATATATATATATATATATATATACATACATACATACATACATACATACATACATACATACATATAACTTATTACATCATTTAGAGAACTAAAGGATTAAATTAAATTCTATTTGATTCTTTTGAATAATTTTTTTTTAAAAAAAATTGTTTATTATTCATATATAATTGTTTTATATAGTAATAATAATAACACTTATCATTTTCATTATTCTTATAATTTAAATAATTTAAGGAATACCATCTCAATTATTTTATGAAATTTGAACAATAATGTTCATAAATAATATGTGGTGGACTAGACATTGGAATGCATGGATGAAGTCTTGTGGAATGTTAAGAAGTAGTTCAGTGACAAGCTTCAGAATTGGTGACATACATACATACATACATATATATATGTATATGTACACACACACACATATATATATATATCTATATATATGTATATGTATACATATATATATGTATATGTATACATATAATATATATATGTATATATATATGTATATAAACATATATATATATATGTAGATATACATACATATATACATATATGTATATATGTATATGTACATATATATATATATGTATATACATATGTACATATGTGTGTATATATATATATACACATATGTACATATGTATATACATATATATATGGATATATACATATACATATACATATGTACATATATATGTACATATGTATATATATATATATATATATATATATATATATATATATATATGTACATATATATATTTATATATATATATATGTACATATATATATTTATATATATACATATGTACATATATATATACATATACATATGTATATGTATATGTATATATATATGTACATATGTATATGTATATGTATATATATATGTACATATCTAGATATATATATATATGTATGTACATATATATATATATATATATATGTATATATGTATATGTATATATATATGTATATATGTATATATATATATGTGTGTGTGTGTGTGTGTGTGTGTGTGTGTGTGTGTGTGTGTGTGTGTATAACTTATTATGTAGTGCCTACCCTCGTTCACATTTTTTCTAGATTTATTATTATCAGACTATGTAGACTAGTTTTATGTTGATGGTTTAGTGGTGTTGTTTTGACACTATCAGATATTATGATATGGATTCAGTTGATATATGATGAGATCATTTAGACTTTACATTTCATGTATGTATGATGATTAGTTAGATGGTTTATTATCTCATGTGTTTTATTATGGTTACTTACCCCATACTTGCATGTTTATGGTGTGTGTGTTTTCTTATTGTATGGCGTATCTGATGTGATTAAGGAAGGGAGTCGTAGTCACCTACTTAGTCAGGATCTACACGATGCACCACTTCCTGCCATTGTCTGTTTAGCTTAGCATGATATATTGTATGTACATGCATGGTTTTTCTGCAGGTTGCAGGTACCGAGTATCGACTTCCCTGAATTGCCAGGATGAGTGTACCCTATTATACTATCTCAATGATAAGAGAAGGGAGATAAATTCTCAAGTCCAAATCCCAAACCTAAAAACCATTTTTCCTAGTGAGTTAGGACAAGTATCAAAGTTGTATACCCACCGAATGTGTCAGATGACATATTTCGTGATTTTTAACCCTTTAAATTTATTTTGTATGATTTGTTCTATGATGAGTTTTCATATTTTATCTTGGAGGTCTATGGTGAATTTTCCATTAATTAAGTCTTAGTAAATAGATTTAATTAATAAATTATTTATTTGAGAGAATTAATAAAATATCATGATCTTTGATATTTTATTGTAATTAATTAAATGAGAATTATTGGGGAAAAGGAATTAAATAAAAGAAAACTAGAAATTAAAATTAATAATAATTATAAAATAATAATAAAGTAATAAATAAAATAATAATAATAAAATTTATAAAAATTAAAATGAAAGTTATAAAATTTAAATAAAAATTATTTAAAAAGTAAATTGGAGTTATAAGCTTGCATGGGAATTAACATGTGTCAACAATAGAGGGGTTAGTGCATCAATTAAGCACAAGGTGTCTATAATTCTATGACTCAGCAAAAAGGTTGGAAAAGACCCATGCTTAGTTGGTGACACCTTTCAACGGTTTCAAGAAGCATTCCAAATGTTTCTCGAGAGCTCTTTATATTCAGGGATTCCTAGAAGCTTAGGGAGAGAGGGTGGAGAGCAATTGGATTATTGGAGGACTCAAGAAATTTGAAGAAGGGAACTTGCTCTATGGGTTTTCTGAGGAAAAGCAAATTAGCATCAGAATCCGGGTAGATTCTTGTGATTTTTCTTATGCTATTTCCGCATCAGGCATTCCTGTCTTCTTCGTGTCTTCCATATGTCTTCTAAGGAATTTCATATTTTTATTGTATGTATTTTCAATTTGGGCAATTAAATTTATTTGAAAATTTTATATGCATGGATTTAAAAAAAAAAGAGAAAATGGGGCTAGGGTTAATTCATAGCCAAACCCATTAGATTATTTATTGGATAAATTTGAGATCAAAGTTTATAGAAAATTTTTGAAAATTAGAATTTCTAAATAAACCGTGTATATACATGTTTATATTTTTTAATCTACACACACACACACACACACACACACACACACACACATGTATATGCAATTATATATATATAAATATGTATACATGATTATATGCTGTGATGTTTTTTTTAAAATTTTGCAAGTATATATAATATATATATTTAATTGAAAAAAAATGAATAACATTAATTGAAAACATTTTTTGAAAAATTTTGAACTTTATTTAAAAAAAATCGAATTGCATACTCGCGAATGGAAATCGCATAAGTGATTTAAAAAAAAAAAAAAAAAAAAAAAATTGAATGCAAATTGAGGCGGGCGGGGAGGGCCGAGCCCGTACCCCCACCCCACTATGTATATGTGGCAGAGGCCGGCAGCACTGCTACCGTAGGCCTACGACAGCAGGCCCACACGGTACCTCCTTTGTGCAGTGATATAGATATATATGAATTGACTTCCAAGATTGTCACGCAATTTTGTGATTTGCGATTTGCGATTTGTGAATTGCAGTTTGATTATTATATTTTGTTTTATAAAATGTTTTTTTTTAATATGTAAAGATGTATATTTATGTGTATATATACATATTATTAACTATAAATGATTATTATAAAGTTCTCAATTAATGGATCACTCTTTTAATGATTAGAATATTGCTATTAAGCTTATCAATTATGAAGAGATATTAACAATTAATTTAATTAAACTTAGTTTTTTTTAATTAAGATTAATTATTAGAATATATAATCAAAGTTTTTGATTCAATCAGAATGTCAATTTTCAAAAAATGTCATATAAATCAATTAGAAAATTGAATCTGATGGAGATACTTTTATCTATCAAACGAATACTTGGGTTAGGAAAAACGTGAAATTTCTCCACTTGATATAATTTGGAAAATCATAAACTCAGACTTTTAAAATTCAAAAACTTAGCAAAACCAAAACATGTGTTTACATTGTGTATTCCTTATGCTATTGTTTTGAGTTTTGGGTTGACTAGTGTTGACCAGTATAGGGCATCTACCAAGGGCTTGGGGGTTATGTGACTGTGATGCCATGATGATGTTTTAATCTTGATCTTTATATCCCAACCATCGTTATGTGATGGAATGCTCTGTGTATTGGATGTGAATACTGATTGTTATAGTTGAGATTCTTATTTATGAGACTTAACCATTATTTTTGGTCATCGATCAGTTATCCTTGGTTATTTTCTAGTCGCCATGATGGGACTAAGATGTGGATTTATTCTTGATGATGTCATGTTGTGACATGTTTCACTCAACCATTTTTGGAGTCTTCGATCAGTATGATTGAGATATATTTTGGTTATTGAGAACCATTGGATATTTGATTATCAATGATACTTCAGTTGCCAATAGAGAGTGATGCAGGAGCATCCAGAGGTATAAGGGCAATCTTGTGTCACCCAAAAAAAAAAATGTACTTAGACTTAGTTTCTATTTTATGTCTTTGCATTTTTGGATACCCATTTGGCTCAAATAAAGGTTCCAACTCTCATAGTTCAACTATCAGTGCATTTGAAAATCCCGAAAAAATAGGAGCATGCAATTTGACCATCATTTTGGTGACCTAGAAGGTGTGACTTGGCCAGATGAATGTAATCGAGATTTAGAGTATTCCAGAAAAAGAATCAGGTCAAAAGGCCCCACGGTTTGAAAGTTATTGCAGTTTTTTGGGTTTTGGAGACCCCCTAAGAATGCTTCAAAGTCAGGTTTGGGGCATTAAATGACCTTGAAAAGGGTCAAAAAATGGGGGATGAGTGAAGCTTGTCCATAGGGCTATAGAGCGCTTCGAGAGCTTTCCGAAAATGTAAACGGTTCGTCAATCGGAGTTACGGTTCAAAAGTTATGCCTCCCGGAAGTTCGGCTACCGTTTCTGGATTCTTCTAGAATTGCACCGACTTCTAACGCAGTTTCCGGAACCTTCTATTTTGTCGGTGGATGCCTACTAGCACTTTCTAGAATGTACTCCTAGTCCTTAACCCTCCGGGGTCTATTTAAGGAGATTTCTGGCATTGTAAAAGGCAGTTCGGATTGGAGCTTGAGAGGAGGTGCTAAAAGGAGAAATATTCTCCAGATTTATGCTATTGTAAGCCCGCAGGGCATGTTTTGAGTTTATTTTCTCTGCATTGTTTGTACCAACTTATTTTCTCAGTTAATATAATTTCCCCTTTCTATTGTGTCTATTCTGGTTGTTGGGTTGTGTATCCATCAGAGAGCTGTTGTGTTCATGATTTTCTATGGATGTTTGCTCATGAAGATTTGATGCTTTTATGCATATTTGGTGGTTTTATTATGGATTATCTTTTGTGATTTTTACATTTATGAGTTCATGAGCATTAGGGTAGGATATCTGCATGTAGTGACGGGAAGTGGCTTGCAATGGGGGCCGGGGCCCTAAGAGGCAGCTAGGGTAACTCATTGTAAGTTGGATTAATAAGTGATAACATTCACACCTAATACTAACAGAATGAACCTAAAAAGATAAGTGTTTTGTTCTCGCCCATGCCTTGAGTGCTTGTACAGGCTAGGATGGGAGTAGTGAGATGCATGGTTGCGACCTTGCATTCTTTAGTATGCTTCATCAGTATGAGAGGATACTAGTGGCCGCATGAAATCAGTATGGACCCGTGGACTTTAGCTAACTACTAGGGTAACTTGTACGTGATAAATGTGATGATACTTTCCTGCTTGCATAGTAGGTTCCTACATGTCATTGTGTGCCTCTGAGAAGTAGATGTCAGTTTTGTGATTGGAACCTTTGAGGTAGTATACTTTTAGGATTCCTAGACTATAGAGATTTGAGCTATGTGTTTTGTTAACCTGTTTGGGACTTGAGATTATCTCCTTAGCACAATGGGAGTGGACCACTTTGGTACCATGCGGTCAAGTGGTAGTGTATTTTTCACTCTTATCATTTTGAGATTCATTGAGACATCATGGCTGATGCGTCCTTCATGATGGTGGATATGTATCCTATTTCATTGATGATTAGCATATGTTAGATGATGTTATCTTATGCTTATATTTGCATGTTAGATTACTTTCTACATATGATGTTGTATATGTTAGGAGTGACATTCCTACTATGTTAATACCGATGATCTCTTCGGTGATTTGGTATGTTACGCACAGAGGGATGGCTAGGGCCCACAATGGTTTAATGATGCTATTAACGGTTGGGAGGAACCTTGCACTTAATTAATTATGTTTGATCTTATGATGGATGTATATGTATTCTATGATGATGTATCATGAGTATCATGTGATTGTCTTTGATGTATCATGGATTAGCATAGGATGATGTTCCTTATTTCACATATTTATATTCTTTGAGCTTGTCATACCCTGTGACATGTACAGAGGATGATTGAGCATTTGGAAATGTAATGTATGAACATTGGACTTATCATTATTATTTCATGTGGGTGTTGTACTAGATGGATTCATGTATGTTAGTTAATTTAGATGTAACTCAACGTTAAGGGATTCTTAAAGAATGAAATCGGTTATGTATGTTATGTTTACTTTTAGATGGACATTGCTATTACTTCTGTTATTATGTACAAGTTATATGTGGTATTTACTTCCATGTTATTTTTAAAAAAATAAATAAATAATGTTATCAAACTTAGTGAAACTCTAGGTTAATTGTTTGGATCCCTTGGTGAGGCATTACATTTGGTATCAGAGCCTGAGTTTCTACATTGGGAGCTCTGGGTATTTTGGAACAACTAGAACTGTGAACTATTAAGTGTATCTCTTCAACTTGAGACTAGTTGAACTGAAATAGAACTTGAACTGTTACTTGAATATTTTTCATACTTCAACACTTAGTTTTCAAAATTGGAGATTTTACTTAAACCTAAACATAGAATTGAACTTAGTCTATTGCAAACATGTGTCTTTTTATTGTAATAGTACCTTGTTCTATTGTAAGATGGTGTCTAGAACTAGGTCTTCTGTTAGAGGCCATGGTAGAGGCTGAGGAAGAGGTCGTGGTCGTGGTAGAGTTGTCAGTGCCCATGAGTCTACCCATGATGGATCGGCTCGTGTAGAGAGCAGGGAAGAGCACTCTAATAGGCAGTAGGAAGAGAGACGTAGAGAGGACCAAGATGAGTCTGAAGAGTTTGGTTTGAGACAAATGATGTAGACTATTTTAGAACATTTACCTCCTGTTCAAGAACAACCTAAAGTGCATCAGATAGAACAAGAGCATAGACCTAGATCTAGAAGTCCTCAAAAGGATTGTTAGGGGTCCATTGTGTCCACTCGGATGAAGGATCTTTCAAGATCCAAGGTCAAGCCTTTCAATGGGAAAGATTCTGGTTATGTGGCCGAGCAGTGGCTGATTTCCCTCGATAGGATTTTTGCCATGCAGGATTTTGAGAGCAATGTTAAGGCAAGATTTGCGATCACTAATTTAGAGAATTTTGGGGCCACTTGGTGGACAATTGAGGAGAAGAAGCTAGGAATCAATATGAGCAGTGTTACGTGGAAACTATTCTTAGAGAGTTTTCATGAACGATTCCTACCAGAGGAATGGAAACTACAAAGGGTAGATGAGTTTCATAATATCAAGCAGTACACTATGTCAGTGATCGAGTATGAGCGTAAGTTTTATGAGCTTATGCTTTTTTCAGGGTTCAGTGAAAATTCAGCTCAGTTGACACAACACTTTATTAGGGGTTTGAGTAACCATATAATTGGGGGTGTCAAGGTATTTGAACCAAAAACTCTCAAGGATGCGGTACATCAAGAAATCCTTGTTGAGAAAAGTGTCAACCTTGGTCAAGGTGGTTTTGTAGGAGCACCAGCAGCATCAGGATCTAAAGGAAACTTCAATTTAGGTGGTAACAAGAAGCCTTTCTTTTCTAAGGGAAAATAGTATCAGCATCAATCTCAGCAGACGTAGCAGAAGAAGGGATCAAATTCTTAGGCTCAAGGTGGTGGCAAAGGTTCTAACTTTAAGAACAACCATAATGCTCAACGCAATAAACAAAATCAGTCCAATCAGCCAGCTCAGAGTAGCCAGTCTTTTGTAAGCAGGAACAGTCGCCAGCAATCTAATGTACCACCTATGGGAAGAGGATCTGGCAGGAATACAAAATGTTTTTCATGTGGTCAGATTGGACATTATGTAGCTCAGTGTCCACAGCGAGCACTTCAATTTTTAGGACCTAGGCCTACAACTTCAGAACCCACAGTTGGTGATGCAGGGAGAGCTCATAGAGTTTTTGCAGCAGTTGATCAGCGTTAGGTAGATCATTAGAAAACAGTGGTTGAGACCACAGATGCTATTCGAGGTATATCTCTTTCAGTATTATTTGATTCAGGAGCTACAGATTCATTTATTTCACCATCTATAGTTTCTAAGTGTAAGCTAGATGCGATGAAGCAAGATCATGGTTGGCAAGTGGAATTAGCCTCAGGGATTAAGGCCTCCACGGATTCTGTAGTTCATAAGTGTGGCCTTAGCTTAGGGAGCTTTGATATGGCAGTGGATCTTCGAGTCATACCCCTTGGTTCCTATGATGTGGTTCTAGGCATGGATTTTCTTGGATCTCATAGAGCCAATATAGATTGTAGGAAGAAGATTATTTTGTGCCAAGATGACCAAGGGAATGATGTGAAGATAGTTGGGATACCGAGGCCTATATCTCTGTAGATGATTTCTGCTATGCAAATAAAGCGAAGTTTCCATAAGGGATGTCAGATATTTGTTGTTATGGTAAATGATCTTGATGAGGAAGATCCCATGAAGAAGACTTTAGATCACCCAATTTTATAGGAGTAAACAGATGTCTTTCCAAGTGAGATTCTAGGCATGCCTCCGAAGAGGGACATTGATTTTAGCATTGATCTAATTCCTGGAGCAGAGCCTATCTCTAAATCTCCTTATCGTATGACTACTCAAGAACTGGGTGAGCTACATCTTCAGCTACAGGAACTTCTAGCCAAAGGGAGCATTTGACCTAGTGTATCACCATGGGGAGCTCTAGTGCTCTTTGTGAAGAAGAAAGACGGTTCTTTGCGCCTTTGTATTGACTACAGATAGTTGAACAAGGTGACTATTAAGAAGAGGTATCCTTTGCCTAGGATTGATGATTTATTTGATCAGATCAAGGGAGCTACAATATTCTCCAAGATTGACCTTAAGTCAGGATACCACCAGCTTCATATTAAGGAAGTAGACATTCACAAAACCACTTTTCGAACTCGCTATGGGCATTATGAGTTCACAGTGATACCTTTTGGATTGACTAACGCTCCATCGGTGTTCATGAGTTTGATGAATGGTGTTTTTCGATCATATCTTGATAGGTTTGTTCTTGTGTTTCTTGATGACATCTTGATATTTTCTAAGACTTAGAAGAAGCATGAGGAACACCTGTGGTTGGTATTGTAGTGTTTGAGAGGCAATCAGCTTTACGCCAATGCCGCTAAGTGTGAATTTTTCAAATTGAAGATTCAGTATTTAGGGCATGTTATCTCAGGTGATGGTATTTCAGTGGATCTTGCAAAGATTCAGGCGATAATAGATTGGCCTACCCTGAATAATGTGTTACAGATTCGTAGTTTCATGGGTTTAGCTGGTTATTATCGCAGATTTGTCTAGAACTTCTCTAGGATAGCACATCCTATCACTTCTCTTCAGAGGAAAGGTAAGAAGTTTGTATGGACAGAGAAATGTGAGGAAGCATTTCAGAGGCTCAAGGAGATTTTGACTAGTGCACCGATTTTAGCTGTACCTAAACCAAAAGGTGATTTCATGGTGTGTAAAGATGCTTCTCTTGAAGGAATTGGAGCAGTGTTGATGCAGAATGGACGGGTGATTGCGTATGAATCACACAAGCTCAAGGATCATGAGTTAAATTACCCTACACATGATCTTGAGTTAGCAGCAGTAGTTCATGCTTTGACAAGGTGGAGACATTTCTTGTTGGGGCACAGATTTGAGCTACATAGTGATCATCGTAATCTTCAGTACATTTTTACTCAACCTAATTTGAATGCTCGCCAAAGGCAATGTATGGAATTTTTATGCAAGTATGATTTTGAGGTTAAGTACATTCAAGGTAAGGAGAATATGGTGGTAGATGCTTTGAGTCACAGGAGACATGTGGTAACATCGATGACTCTTAGTGTGGAATTGAGGAGTCAGATTCTTCAGGCACTTCCTATAGATTCCTAGTATCAGGAAGTGTGCAAAGAGATAGATTTAGGGAGACCCTTGGAAGGTAAGTTTGTAGGTTACGTTTGAGAATCAGATGGTCTTTTGAGACATTTGGGGAGGATTTATGTACCATTACTGGATGAGCTTTGCACCTTGATTCTGGCAGAAGCCCATCATACACCTTACTTAGCACATCCAGGTGTCAAGAAGATGCATGCTGATTTTAAACATTTGTTCTTTTGGTCTGGGATGAAGCGAGATATTGCTGATTTTGTGGCTAGGTGTCTTGAACACCAGCACCCGACTGGACTTTTGCAGCCAAATCTCATTCCTTCTTGGAAATGGGATATCATCTCCATGGATTTCATTGTAAGATTACCTATGACTGTTCGTCATCACGATGCTATCATGGTCATCGTTGATCAGTTGACTAAGGTGGCACATTTTTCACCCATCAGGTCTTCCTCCACAATAGCTTCTGTAGCTAATGTCTTCATGTGTAACATTGTGAGATTACATGGTATTCCTAGAAAGATCATTTTTGACAGGGATCTTGTATTCACATCTGCATTTTGGACATCACTACAGCATGAGCTTGGAGCGTAGTTAAACTTCAGTTCGACATATCATCCAGAGACTGATGGTCAGACAGAGAGGGTGAACCAAGTTTTGGAGGATATGTTATGGATGTATGTGATGGATAGGTAGACACATTGGGAGGACTATCTCTACCTAGTGGAGTTTTCTTACAACAATGGGTATCATAGTTCTATTGGCATGGCACCATTTTAGGCATTATATGGACATCCTTGTCATACACCCTTGAGTTAGGACAACCTTGAGGATCGCATCATGTTGGGTCCTGAGATGCTTCATGATATGGAGCAACAGGTAGTACGTATCCGTGAGCACTTGACTACGGCATAGGATAGGCAAAAAAATTATGTTGATGCTCATAAGATAGATAAGCAGTTAGCTGTGGGTGATAAGGTTTTCTTGAGAGTGTGACCGCAAAAGAGTCTGATCCAATATGGAAAAGGTTCTAAGCTAGCACCTCATTTTGTGGGACCATTCAAGATTTTGGAGAGGATTGGCCCGATTGCTTACCGTCTTGCTCTACCGTCCAGCCTAGCTCTCATTCATGATGTTTTCCATGTTTCAGTGCTTAGGCAGTATATTCTTGATATTGTGCATGTTCTTGATTGGAATGCATTGTAGGTAGAGGACGGGTAGCTGGCTTTGGAGCTAGTTTGTATTCTGGAGCAGCGGGGGTCGAACCATTGAGCAGGTAAGGGTCCAATGGGACCCTACTGATGATTCTTTAGCTACTTGGGAGGATGCAACTAGATTGAGGGAGTTATATCCCTATTTGTTTGTAGGCTTCCAAGAGTAAGCCTGATTCAAGGGGGGGTGGATGTAGTGCCTACCCTCGTTCACATATTTTCTAGACTTATTGTTATCAAACTATGTAGACTAGTTTTATGTTGATGGTTTAGTGGTGTTTTTTTGACACTATCAGATATTATGATATGGATTCAGTTGATATATGATGAGATCATTTAGACTTTACATTTCATGTATGTATGATGATCATTACATTGTTTTAAGTTATTAATGATGATTAGTTAGATGGTTTATTATCTCATGTGTTTATGATGGTTACTTACCCCATACTTGCATGTGTATGGTGTGCATTTTTTCTTATTGTATGGCATATCTGATGTGGTTAAGGAAGGGAGTCATAGTCACCTACTTAGTTGGGATCTACAAAATGCACCACTTCCTGCCATTGTCTGTTTAGCTTAGCATTATATATTGTATGTACATGCATGATTTTTTTGCAGGATGCAAGTATTGGGTATCGACTTTCCTGAATTACCAGGATGAGCGTACCCTATTATACTATCTCAATGATAAGAGAGGAGAGATAAATTATCAAGTCCAAATCCCAAACCTAAAAACCATTTGTCCTAGTGAGTTAGGACAAGTATCAAAGTTGAATATCCACCAAATGTGTCAGATGACATATTTCGTGATTTTTAACCCTTTAGATTTATTTTGTATGATTTGTTCTATGATGGGTTTTCATATTTTATCTTAGAGGTCTATGGTGAATTTTTCATTAATTAAGTCTTAATAAATAGATTTAATTAATAGATTATTTATTTGAGAAAATTAATAAAATATCATGATCTTTGATATTTTGATTGTAATTAATTAAACATGAATTATTGGGGAAAAGGAATTAAATAAAAGAAAACTAGAAATTAAAATTAATAATAATTATAAAATAATAATAAAGTAATAAATAAAATAATAATTGTAAAAGTTATAAAAATTAAAATGAATGTTATAAAATTTAAATAGAAATTATTTAAAAAGTAAATTGGAGTTATAAGCTTGCATGGGAATTAACATGTGTCAACAACACGGGGGTTAGTGCATCAATTAAGCACAAGGTGTCTATAATTCTATGACTCATCAAAAAGGTTGGAAAAGACCCATGCTTAGTTGGTGACATCTTTCAGCAGTTTCAAGAAGCATTCCAAAGGTTTCTTGAGAGCTCTTTATATTCAAGCATTCCTAGAAGCTTAGGGAGAGAGGGTGGAGACCAATTGGAGCATTGGAGGACTCAAGAACTTTGAAGAAGGGAGCTTGCTCTGCGGGTTTTCTGAGGAAAAGCGAATTAGCATCAGAATCTGGGTATATTCTTGTGATTTTTCTTATGCTATTTTCGCATCATGCATTCCTGTCTTCTTCATGTCTTCCATATGTCTTCTGAGGAATTTCATATTTTTATTGTATGCATTTTCAATTTGGGCAATTAAATTTATTTGAAAATTGTATATGCATGGATTTTTAAGAAAAAGAGAAAACGAGGCTAGGGTTAATTCATAACCAAACCCATTATATGCTATGATGTTTTTTTTTTTAATTCTGCAAGTATATATATATATATATATACACATATAGATACATATATATATATATATATATATATATATATGTATTTATATATAATATATATATTTAATTATAAAAAAATGAATATCATTAATCGAAAATGTTTTTTGAAAAACGTTGAACTTTATTTTTAAAAAAATTGAATCGGATACTCGCGAATGGAAATCGCATAAGTGATTTTTTTTTTTAAAAAAAGAAATTTAATGCAAATTGAGGCAGGCGGGGAGGGCCGAGCCCGTACCCCCACCCCACTACATATATGTGGCAGAGGCCGGCAGGACTGTTGCCGCAGGCCTGCGACAGCAGGCCCGTACGGTACCTCCTCTGTGCAGTGATATAGATATATATGAATTGACTTCCAAGGTTGTGACGCAGTTTTGCGATTTGCGAATTGCAGTTTGATTATTATATTTTGTTTTATAAAATGCTTTTTTTTAATATGTAAAGATGTATATTTATGTATATATATACATATATACATGTATATATATACATATATACATGTATATATATACATTTATATATGTATATATATATTATTAACTATAAATGATTATTATAAAGTTCTCAATTAATGGATCACTCTTTTAATGATTAAAATATTGCTATTAAGCTTGTCAATTATGAAGAGATATTAACAATTAATTTAATTAAACTTTTTTTTTAAAATTAAGATTAATTATTAGAATATATAATTAAAGTTTTTGATTCATTGAGAATGTCAATTTTCAAACAATGTCATATAAATCAATTAGAAAATTGAGTCTGATGGAGAAACTTTTATCTATCAAACGAATACTTGGGTTAGGAAAAACGTGAAATTTTTCCACTTGATATAATTTGGAAAAACAAAAACTGAGACTTTTAAAATTCAAAAACTTAGCAAAACCAAAACATGTGTTTACATTGTGTATTCCTTATGCTATTGTTTTGGGTTTTGGGTTGACTAGTGTTGACTAGTATAGGACGTCTACTAGAGGCTTGGGGGTTATGTGACTATGATGGCATGATGATGTTTTAATCTCGATCTTTATATCCCAACCATGGTTATGTGATGGAATGCTCTGTGTATTGGATGTGAATACTAATTGTTATAGTTGAGATTCTCATTTATGAGACTTAACCATTATTTTTGGTCATTGATTAGTTATCCTTGGTTATTTTCTAGTCGCCATGATGGGACTGAGATGTGGATTTATTCTTGATGATGTCATGTTGTGACATATTTGACACAACCATTTTTGGAGTCTTCGATCAGTATGATTGAGATATATTTTGGTTATTGAGATCCATTGGATATTTGATTATCAGTGATACTTCAGTTGCCAATAGAGAGCTGTTGTGTTCATGATTTTCTATGGATGTTTGCTCATGAAGATTTGATGCTTTTATGCATATTTGATGATTTTATTATGGATTATCTTTTGTGATTTTGAGATTTATGATTCCATGAGCATTAGGGTAGGATATCTGCATGTAGTGATGGGAAGTGGCTTGCAATGGGGGCCGGGGCCCTAAGAGGCTGCCAGGGTAACTCATTGTAAGTTGGATTAATAAGTGATAACATTCACACCTAATACTAACAGAATGAACCTAAAAAGATAAGTTTTTTTTTCTCGCCCATGCCTTGAGTGCTTGTACAGGCTAGGATGGGAGTAGTGAGACGCATGGTTGCGACCTTGTATTTTGTAGTATGCCTCATCAGTATGATAGGATACTAGTGGCTGCATGAAATCAAAATGGACCCATGGAGTTTAGCTAATTGCCAGGGTAACTTGTACGTAATAAATGCGATGACACTTTCCCGCTTGCATAGTAGGTTCCTACATGTCATTGTGTGCCTCTGGGAAGTAGATGTCAGTTTTTTGATTGGAACCTTTGAGTTAGTATACATTTAGGATTCCTGGACTATAGAGATTTGAGCTATGTGTTTTGATAACCTGTTTGGGACTTGAGATTATCTCCTTAGCACGGTGGGAGTGGACCACTTTGGTACCATGCGGTCGGGTGGTAGTGTATTTTCCACTCTTATCATTTTGAGATTCATTGAGACATCGTGGCTGATGCGTCCTTCATGATGGTGGATATGTATCCTTTTTCATTGATGATTAGCATATGTTAGATGATGTTATCTTATGCTTATATTTTCATGTTAGATTACTTCCTACATATGATGTTGTATATGTTAGGAGTGACATTCCTACTATGTTAATACTGATGATCTCTTCAGTGATTTGGGATGTTACGCACAGAGGGATGGCTAGGGTCCACGATGGTCTAATGATGCTATTAACGGTTTGGAGGAACCGTGCACCTAGTTAATTATGTTTGATCTTATGATGGATGTATATGTATTCTATGATGATGTATCATGAGTATCATGTGATTGTCTTTGATGTATCATGGATTAGAATAGGATGGTGTTCCTTATTTCACATATGTATATTCTTTGAGCTTGTCATACCCTGTGACATGTATAGAGGACAATTGAGCATTTGGAAATGTAATGTATAAACATTGGACTTATCATTATTATTTCATGTTGATGTTGTACTAGATGGATTCATGTATGTTAGTTAATTTAGATGTAACTCAACGTTAAGGGATTCTTAAAGAATGAAATCGGTTATGAATGTTATGTTTACTTTTAGATGGACATTGCTATTGCTTCTATTATTATGTACAAGTTATATGTGGTATTTACTTCCATGTTATTTAAAAAAAAAAAAAAAAAGGTTACCAAACTTAGTGAAACTCTAGTTTAATTCTTTGGATCCCTTGGCGGGGCATTACATATTACATCATTTATAGAACTAAAGGATTAAATTAAATTATATTTGATTCTTTTATATATATATATATATATATATATATATATATATATATATATATATATATATATATATATATATATATATATATATATATATATATATATATATATATATATATATATATATATATATATATATATATATATATATATATATATATTTTAAAAAATTGTTTATTATTCATATATAATTGTTCTATATAGTAATAATAATAACACTTATCATTTTCATTATTCTTATAATTTAAATATTTTAAGGAGTATCATCTCAATTATTTTATGAAATTTCAACATAAATAATATGTGGTGGACTAGACATTGGGATGCATGGATGAAGTCTTGTGGAATGT
Source organism: Cupressus sempervirens (assembly GCA_028749045.1). Classification (NCBI taxonomy): domain Eukaryota; kingdom Viridiplantae; phylum Streptophyta; class Pinopsida; order Cupressales; family Cupressaceae; genus Cupressus; species Cupressus sempervirens. The sequence goes on along the minus strand of CM053791.1, from coordinate 740,489,321 downwards.
TAGGAAGTAGTTCAGTGACAAGCTTCAGAGTTGGTCACACACACACACACACACACACACACACACACACACACACACACACACACACACACACACACACACACACACACACACACACACATGATGTAGTGCATATAAATAAAAATAATTTTTTTTATCGAATATATTGTTTTTCCTATGGACTCTCCTATAGTAATTAGTTTAGTCCATATTTCAAATAAGAAAGCACTTAGTAAGGTGAATTCCTTGATTCTAGTCCCTCATAGTCCAATGATTGACAAATGTACTAATTCTATTTCTTTTAGCATACAATCCCTTGAAAATGTGGAGTATTGTTTTTGTATTTTATGTCAAGCCAAGTAAATTTTAAAAGTTGAAAATGACCTACCTTATAAATCAAACATACCTCTATATACAAGTGATAAATAAATAGAAATATCATAATTGAAAGGGACAATATATCTATGTTTCTTAATGGAAAAAATAAGGTAATATTAATATTATCACAGAGAAAGTTGAAGAGTATAATTGTTCTATATAGTAATAATAATAACACTTATCATTTTCATTATTCTTATAATTTAAATATTTTAAGAAATATCATTTTAGTTATTTTATGAAATTCAAAAATACAATTCCTAAACAATATCTGGTGGACTAGACATTGGGGTGCATGGATGAAGTCTTGCAAAATATTAAGAGGGAGTTCACTAACAAGCTTCATAGCTAGGAGCATCTATAGGAGCAAGTGGAAGACATCAAGAACACATTTTCAAACGAAGAGAGAGATTAAATGTTGATGGTTATTGTGTTCATAAAGAAAACTGATGAATAGCTTGCGATACAAATTAACAATTTTGCCTCTCAAAGAAATTTGGTTTTCTCCAAATTGGTGAAGGACATAGGTAGTTTGAAGGCATGGTTGGAGGAAAAATTATGAAGAGGAATGGGAGCTTGAATAAAGAAGGAAGGAATGCTTGAGGCCTCCATGGAGCCAAGTGAGTCTAGGCCATTTTGGTCCCCCAAGTTCTCCTTACTCGATCAACTCAAGGAGTTGCCGAGGTGATGGGTTGTCTTATGTTTTGTTTCCTTCGAGTGGTGTGCATTAGATACTAATTGTGTGCTAGTAAATGATGGTACTCATTGCCACTTTAGTTCATTTTAGTTATTCCATTATGTTGCTAGGTGTAGGAAGTGATTATTTTCTTTTAGGCTTTTATTGCAATAACTCGGTCCTATTGTAGGGCCTTATTGGTTGTCACTAGTTTTTTCATTCAACTTAGTTTGGTTATTTTTTCTTAACTTTTAGGTTTTATCTTGGTTGTTAATGTTTTTTTATAGTTCTAGTTCTTCTTGGTACTAGTCACTTTTCATGACCTTGTTTTTGTTGTCCACAAGCTTGATGTAATGGATTCACACCCTTCCCACTTTACATAAATAGAATAACATTATAGCAATATATTATATTTAATCAAAGAGTAATATAATTAAAAGAAAATGTTGAACACCAAAAATTATTTGGCATAAACTTTTCTTTAATTAATTAATTTTTAATATAAATAAATTTCCTCATTGAAATTGATTTATATTAAATAAAATATTATAACACTTTAACAAGATATAAGAATCCTTAAATTTTATATTGAATATATATCTTTAGCTTTGTGCTAATATTTATTCTGTTTAGGTGATATGATTTCAATGCTTCATTTAAAAAAAACTAATCTAACATATAGTTAGAGATTTTCTTTCAAATAGCATATACAAGAAAACAATATGTGCCTAGTATTTTATACTTATATAAAGACTTGTCTCTATTAGAATATTTTATTAAATTCATCTTAAACTTATCACCTTTGTACCTTTAGCATGACATGAATTAATATTAAAAGTTTTTCTATGTCTACCAATAATACAAAAATAAATCAAATTAAAGGGTAGAATGGAAAATACAATGCAGTTACAGTTTCCAAAAAAAAATGATAAATAAATAATAATAAGATAAAATAATTTTTTTTATTGAATCTATCATTGTTCCTATGGATCCTCCTATAGAAATTAGTTTATTCCATATTGCTAATAATAAAGCACTTAGTAAATAGAATTCTTGTAATCTATTCCCTCATAGTCCAATAAATGACAAATCTACTAGTTATATTTCTTTTAGCATACAGTCCCTTGAAAATGTGGAGTATTGTTTTTTTATTTTATGTCAAGCCTAATAAATGTTCAAGGTCGAAAGTGACCTACCTTAGAAGTCAAACATGACTCTATATAAAAGTAATAATTAAATAGAAATATCATAATTGAAAGGGAAAATATATTTATGTTGCTTAATGGGGAAGATAAGGTTCCTAAACAATTCTTACAATATTAGCGATAACCCTCGTATTGAATTTTTTTTCTTCATGTCATACAAAGATCAGGTTCCCTAGGAGGACAAATGTAATATTAATATTATCATAGAGCAAGTTGAAGAATATAATTATTCAATATAGTAGTAATAATAACACTTATCAATGTTATTATTCTTATAATTTAAATATTTTAAGGAATATCATCTCAATTATTGTATGAAATTTCAACAATACTATTCATAAATAATACATGGTGGACTATGTATTAGTATGCATGGATGAAGTCTTGTGGAATGTTAGGAGGGAGTTCGATGACCAACCTCACACCTGGGAGCATCTATAGGAACAAGTGGAGGACATCAAGAAAAAAGTTCTTTCAAAGGAAGAGAGAGATTAAATTTTGATTACTATTATGTTCATAAAGAAAAATGAGGAATAACTTGGGATATAAATTAACAATTTCACCTCAAAGAGAAATTTGGTTTAGGCCAAATTGGTGAAGGACATAGATACTTTGAAGGCCTAGTCAAAGGAAAAATTATGAAGAGGAAGAATATGGAGGAGACTAAAAAAAAGGAGGAAGGAATGCTTGCGGCCTTCAAGGAGCTAAGTGAGTCTAGGCCTTTTTGGTCCCCCAAGTTCTCCTTATTTGATCAACTCAAGGAGCTATCGAGGTGATGGGTTGTGTTATGTTTTATTTCCTTTGAGTGGTGTGTTGCAGATATTGTTTGCATCCTGGTTAGTGATGGTACTCATTGCTAGTTCTATTCAATTTAGTTGTTTCATTGTGTGGCTAGGTGTAGCAAGTGATTATTTTCTTTTAGTTTTTTATTGCAATAACTTGGTCTGGTTGTAGAGCCTTATTGGTTATTGCTAGTTTTTTCTTTCAACTTAGTCTAGTTTTTTTTTTATTAAGTTTTAGGTTTTATGTTGGTTGTTGATGTTGTTTATAGTTCTAGTTCTTATTGGTACATGTCACTTTTTGTGATCTTACTTTTGTTTTCCATGGGCTTGATGATATTTTCATGTAATGGATTCACACCCTTCCCGCTTTACTTAACCAAAACAAAATTATATTAATATATTATATTTAATCAGAGAGTAGCATATTTAAAAATAATTGTTGACCACCAAACATTATTTGGCATATAATTTTTATTTTTATCAAGTAATTTTAATATAATTAGTTTTCCTCATAGAAATTGATTTATATTCAATAAAATATCATAATACTTTAATGAGATACAAGAATCCCTGAATTTTATTTTGAATATATATCTTCAGCTTTGTGCTAATATTTATTCTATTTGGGTGATATGATTTCATTGCGATCATTTAAAAAAAAAAACTAATCTAACATATACTTAGAGTTTTTGTTTCAAATAACATATATAGGAAAAGGGTGTGTACCTAGTTTTTTATACTTCTATAAAGACTTCTCTCTATTAGAATATTTTATTAAATTCATCTCAAACTTATCACCTTTGTACCTTTAGCATGACATGAAGTCATAGTAAAAGTTTTGTTATGTCTACCAATAGTAAAAAATTAAATCAAAGTAAAGGGTACAATGGAAAATACAATGCAGTTACATTTAAAAATAAAAATAATAAAAATAAATAATAATTATATATATGTAATCTAATATATGTATATATTCTTATATATGTGTATATGTGTGTGCGTGTGTGTCTATATATATATATATACATACGTACATAAGTACATTCATACGTACACACACACACACACACACACACACACACACACACACACACACACACACACACACAATGGAGTGCATATAAAATTAAAATTAAATTTTTTGTCGAATCTATCTTGGTTCCTATGGACCCTCCTACAAAAATTAGTTTATTCAATATTGTAAATAAGAAAGCACTTAATAAAGGGGAATTCCTATATTCTAGTCTATCATAGTCCAATGAACAAAAAAGGTACTAATTATATTTCTTTTAGTATACAATCCCTTGAAAATGTGGAGCATTGTTTTTGGATTTTATGTCAAACCCCACAAATTTTCAAAGTAAAAAATGACCTACCTTAGAAGTTGAACATACCTCTATATACAAGTAATAAATAAATAGAAATATAATAATTGAAAGGGAAAATATATCTATGTTGTTGAATGGGGAAAATAAAGTTGCTAAACAATTCCTACAATATTAGTGATAACTCTATTATTGAAATTTTTTTCATGTAATATGAAAAATAGATTCACTAGGATGACAAATGTAATATTAATATTATCACAGAGCAAGTTGAAGAATATCACATATTGAATTTCTCTGTGAAGTAGGTTTTCCTTTAAAATAATCACCATGGGCCTTCAAATGCTCAATGATAATGATTTTACAAGTCCCTTAAAAATATATCCAACCTTAATCAAAATAAAGAAAATTCTACAAAAAATATGTATTTTACAATGTACAAGTCTCTTGAAATCAAATCCCACCTTTATCAACATGCTAACTAGTAAACATATATTCGTCGCATTAGACAAAGGTGGGAAACCATGACCCATTGGAGGGTCTACAAGGAACATGAAAATAAATCTTCTTCAATTTTTTTCCTCATTTATATCCTTTTAGCATCCTTAGTTGGCCCTAATTCGTAAAATATTTTCATAGATTAATGTGCATAATACTTGTTTTTTCTTCTCTTGAATAAAGTATGCATAATTAGCCTACTAAATAAGGATGTTTTGAAAATACTACTATTTAGAACCACTTTTAAACAATTGGAATCAACAATAAAGTCATGAAAGATCTAAATCTAAAATCTAATGATAAATTATCCAATATGCTACAAATCATTACTTTGGACATTTATTATACATATTATATTCTTCATTATATTTTGCCAAAAAATATTTTCAAACCTATTATAATATTTTATAAAAGATCAGAATATAATTTTATCCAATCCCCATATAGCATAAAATATATTTTATAATTCTACTCTACAAATCTGATTTTCGTTTAGGTTTATTGAGAACGAAAAGATAAAACGATAATGAGATTTTGTTATTTTATTCAAACAATACAAAAGTAAAGTAGACATCTCATGATGGAGTATTTTAGTTCGAAGATCCTGCCTGTCCGAGATAGATAAATGTGATTATTAAAGTGTACGGTTTATACTAGTTTTTATAGGCGAGAATTGATCATACTCTTCGTTCATCGTACTGCTATGTCTAATTGTATATAAAGCTTGGTGTTTCAAATTATCTCCAGTGCTGTCCAGAATCGCTGCAAGGAAAAATTGAAGGAAGCGTGTAGCATTCACGAGTAATTTCCATTAGATTGTTGTATTGAAGGACTTTAGTAGAGGACGCAATACACTCGAATATCAACAAAATCGATATTAAATAATAATAATAATAATAAAATAACCTAGAATCTGTACATTTGTCTGGCGTAAACCTGCCGATTGAAAAGTTAGAGATTGTTATATAAGGGATATATCATTAAGCATATTGTCAAAGTAGGTAATAAGGATTTTCTGCCGACCCTATAAGTCAGTAGTGGCTACGGTGTAACTTATATGCACCTAGACTGGTGTTAAATAGTTTTAAATGTTTTATATACAAATGAAATACACTCAAAAAAGGTACATATAAGTTGCACCGTAGAAAATGCCCTTGTCCGTAAGTATCTAAATGCACACATACTCTCCAAGGCCCACTTTTTTTTATGATTCCGAAGCACTTTCTCCATTACAAGTTGTTCTTAATTCCCATATAACTTTATCGTATAAAAGAACTTGAGCAGCTTAAATCTCAACACATCTTTGACATACTCTTACAAGAGAATAAGATAATTAAGGTGACTACTTTTAACTCATCTTTTTATTAATAAGTTTGTCAATTGGTATAACTTGCATGAGTTTTAAAATTTAAATATATATGATTCTTATAATTAAGAAGGAAAAATTAAGGTCGTTAGTTTAGTAGGCTTATAATAGATTCAAAGACAAAGATGCTAATAGCACATTAACAATATAGTAAAAATACTTTAAAAAATATTAATATTATAATGATAAATTTTCAATTACTAGTAATAAGTATCATATTAACTGTATGAACTAAGAACCATTAAACTATTGTTCCAAAACATAGTTATCTTATACAATAATATTAATTTAAAATTAGCCTTTAATAGAATATATTTTTAAGCATTATGAAAACTAACAAATAAAAATCAAACACACTACTGGTCTTAGATAGTCTTGACCTAAAAGATAAAGAAGTACACATGAACCAGATTATTTAATCTAGCACCCTAGCGGGATTAACACATCATCCTACTCATTTATAATTTGTAGTTGCCTTCAAGTTTCACATTTGCACCTAGTATTTTCTTTTGCATAGAAAGACAAAAGCTGTCCAACTATGCATCACAATAGTCAAAATCTATAAATTCTTGCAACCTTCTTGTCTAAGTCCACAACTTTGGCTTTCAATTTTCCCACATCCTTAATTAGAATTATTAAATATTTATATAACAAACTACTAGAGTCTTTACATTTCCCAATGCTCCCATCTACTTTCATTGACATCATATCATTACTCAAATCAATGGTTCTTGATTTCACACTATCAAAGACAAGGTAGATTATTTTATAGTACTTGATCTATTAAATTCCATAGTCACTTCATTTCATTAGAAATAGAATCCTCCACCTTACTTTACTTACATTTACTTGAGGAGATGGTGACAATTAGGTGCAAGTTTCTATAAGTGCTTGCCTCTTCTACATCTTCCAAATGAGGCCCCACTATTTTGATAATAAAATAAGCTTGTTGTTAAATTATTTTCCTTTCACCATGGAAATGATTTTTCTTTCTTTGTGTGTTCTATTGCATTGATTCATTTACGGTGACCTCATATCTCATAGGCTCTACATATAACATCCTAGGTTCTACTAGCTCTATGTAGGTATAGTCAATGTCAACCATAAAATATATTTCATTTCTAAATTTTTTTACAACTAAGGGTGGAATCTTATACCTTTGCTTCATTTCAACTTGGAATCTTGTATGTCTAATTCATTTTAGTTGAATCCTATATCTACTACACTGTCTCCCAAACATAACCACCCCTCATGAATTATGCTCAATATTACCTTCACCCAATCCTCATTGTCAAAATCATATGAAAATAAGAACTTAATTACCTCATTCTATTCCATGTGCTCATATCCACTCTGAAATCTCATGTCTTGTTGTAAACATGATGAAATTATTTTTTCATACTTCCTTCTCCTACTATTTCAAACTTTATCTCAAGGTAATTACCAATGTTCTCTAAATATAATATTTCATTCAGAATAACTAAAAATGTTTTCGTAGGATCATCTTCTTAGGGTTGTATAGGGTTTAGCTTTAGCTTGGGTTTGGCCCCATCCTCAACATTACATGAATCAAAGATCTATCCATGTCTAGTGCAAATTCTAAACTCAAATTCACAACATAAACTTCTAAAAGCTGCGAAATACCATTACATTGCTGAAACAAAGTTTGTTAGAGAGTTTTCTTTAACGTTGCTTTGATTACCTTTGATTTATTGCCAATTCATTCCTTAACTCTTGACATGATCAAATGATGCTCACATCTCAATTTTTATATTTTAATCCTTTCCATTTACTGAGTTCATTAATTGTGCAAGTACACAATCCACAAAAAGTTATTTCTAATAACTAGGAGAATTATTTTATTTCATGTGAACTTTGAATCCTTTGTGCTCTTAAACATAGCTTTAACACATCACATTATACCTCATACTAACTATGCATACCTTAACTCTTTCTATAAAATCTCTTCTACCTTTCTAATGCTTGTTCATTTTATAAAATTATTTTATTCAAGTAAGATGAATCAACCTTTGTAACTAATATCAATCTTCCTTCAATTGCTTCATTTGAATTTTCTTCTAACACCTCTAAAACTTATGGATCTTGGGCTTTGAAAAATACTCTGTTTAATTCCTCTACATGTTCTCTTATATTGTCTTTCTAACTATTAATGTTGTTATCATTCCTTTTGGAATTTTTTTCATATTTCTTCTAAACTTTGGATTTGAATTGTATTTTTCCTCATATCCATTCTATAAAATCTTGTTATAAGAGAAAAGTTGTTACATAACTCGCATATTGTGTAAGGAAACTTGGCAACAAAGAATATAACCGTTTCCACATAACCCATAATAAATCTGAAATAAATACGAAATTAAAATCCACATGCAAGAGAATAGACAACATACCCACAAAATTGTGACACAAGATATACCCTGGGAAACCCTCATTGAGGGAAAAACCCAGCCTCCAAAAGCATCCATCATCATGTATTATTCAGCAAAAATTACCATTGCCATACAACCATGGAAGCCTTCATGGCCATAGCCACAACCGAGCAAACTATGTGAACAAGCATGAATCCACACAATGCCATGCTTTCAACCTTCACAAATGCTCCCTTGGCTAACCTGTCAAGCTTTGTCCTGCTCAACTCTTGCCTTTTGTCTTCTCCTTGTCACTCTCTCTCTCTCTCAACAACAACTACCCTTGTGGCTACTTATATAGTAGCAAGTCCCACAAAACCACTTAGTGGTATTACATAAACCATGTGCTAAAACCATGTGCTACCTAACCCACTGACCCCCCATTTAATATTGGACATTTAATTCTTTTCCCTAATATTAAATAATTACATAAAATATTTTCACAATGTTACAGTACAACTCATCAAGAATATTCTATGGAAATCTTTACATGTTGCACGTCCATCTAGGCACAACATTACATAATAAAATAAAATAATAAAATAACAATATTATGCAATGTGTGCAACACCCATTATCTCAACATATTGGTGCATTGTTTCTAAATCTAGGTCTAGGAAAGTTAACAAGTTATCTGTAGTTTCTGGCAATATGTCAAAAATTGTTGCACTTATAACAAAAAATGTTGTTTCTCATTCTATTATTTCCTTCATCATATCTTCTTCATACAGGGTTAGTACTTCTAAACAATCTATTATTGCTATTACTATTATCAAATTTAGGTTTCTTTCAATTAACTGTTCTATGAACAAAACCATGATAATTGTAATGTTCAATAAAACTAGTAATTGGTTTTAATTAGTAACCTGTATAGTTCCTTTTCATATGGACAATCTCATTACATGCATAGAATCTAACTTTCAATTCATATCTCACTTCTTTACATGATTCAATATGCTTAGATTGCTTAGGTTCATCAACTTTATCAGGTTGATTAGGTTCATGAACTTGCTTAGGTTTCTTGGGTTGTTCAACCTCCTTAGGTTCATTATTAGATTGATTTAACTCAATTTTATCCTAATCTTCTTTATATTGCATAGACTAATAAAATTTAGGATTAGATTCCTTTCTAGCTTCAAATTTCTTAATTGACTTTTCTCTAATGAAATATCCAAGCCTAGTCCTATCATAAGAAGGTTTCTAAATAGACATTTTTCCATCAACATTATCACTTCTTGAATATCATCTCTCAAGTTGTTGCATAGACTAGGTTATCTTTCCTTTCATAATAGTGTTATACTTCTCAAGTTTTTAGATACTAAAATTTTGTATGTTCAAGCTCAGATGTCATTTTTATAAGATTGAATCTAAGATTTTCATTCTAAGACTTCAAATCAAATTCTATTTTACTAGTTTCATCCTTCAAGCTTAACTTTAGATCTAAAATCTTGAGTTCCTGCTTTAGGATCTCATTTTATTTCATCAGACTTGAAACTTCATCACTTTTGAATTAATATAATATTTAGGCATCTCAATACCTTTGTTTGAAAGCATCTCCTTATTTGGTAAGAATATCAATTTTCTTAAGAGCTTCTTCTAAGTTCTTTTATAACGGTTCCATATTCATACGAATCTTACTCAAGTTGTTAAGCCTTCTCTGAGTAATTGTGCTTTGCTTCCAATTTTTAGAAATAGGAGAGACTAAGAGAGGAGGAGGTGGGGTTGTTAATCTCAAATTTGTTTTGACATATAAGTGACAATACACTTAAGTCATTTTCTTAGTTCATGTCGAACAATCTATGTCCAACATAAGTTTTGAAATAGTGTATGCCAAGAAAAAAGTTATATAGTATACAATAAGTAACAACTAAGTTCCAAGTCACTCAAGTTACAAGCATATAGTAGATGTTGATTTAGTTAGAGTGATCAATGGATGTCAAGTCATTCAAAGGATGAGTTACAAAATTGAAGAGATAATGGATGCTGAGCATCAAAAACTTCAAGTCTTGAGTAAATAGTTTTGGACATAGTTGTTTGTAATGGCACAAACTTCTATGTAAACCATTTTTGAGTTGTCTTAAGGATTATTTTGTGATCCTAGATGATAAGGATGAAGCTATATTGAGGATCTCTATGTAGTACATGTAACTAATCAGTTGAAGGGATGTTTTAAGCAAAAAAGTAGGTGAATCGCGATCATTGATTCATACCTAACCCTAAGTCACCTAGGTCTTCTTAAGGAAGAAAAACCTTAAATATTATATGTGTGTTAAAGGAGAGAAGAGAGAAGTTTGCACATGAGAATAGAGATTTTATGGTGACTAAGGAGTTGTGAATTGAGATACATTGTAGCACTAGTTAGAGGAGAACAGAGAACATGAGTTAGAAGACAAAAGTGATACATATGATTAGTGAAGATCAAGTAACCATCATAAAATAGGTGATGTGTTATTTAGTGGTAGAGTGATAATTATAGGATCATTAATGACACATTCTAGCATGTAAATCAGTTAAATCTCTTAACAGAGTAGTCCTAATAGGTTTTCTATTAATCTTTTAATAGGGTGCTCATTGCATTGTGAGTTTTAAGTCCTTCAATTGGGCACACCTCTAACAGGGTAAGGTTTAACAATCTTGTAAGCCTTTAATAGGGCACACCTTTCATAGGGTAGATCATAGTTTATGATCAAACATTGTATCCTTCATTAGATACACTTTATTACTGCAGTAGTGGAGATTTGTGGATGTCATCCCCACCCTAGTTTTACTTTCTCATTCAACTATTTTTGGGCAACCAAATATCTTGTGTCATATATATGTTGAATGTTATTTTTTTTTCATCCTATGGATGAATATGTTTAGCAAGGTATTTCAATTTTCATACAAATTGTGAGATGGATGTGTGGTGAATTTTTTAAGGGCTAAAGTTTTAGAAGACTAATTCAACAACCCCCCCTCCCCCCCCCCCCCAAAAAAAAAAAAGTTTACTTTCCCTATTTTATTTCTAAAAATTGGTATTAGAGCATTCATTATCTAGAAAGGTTTGCATCTTTGAGGAAAGATATTTATGATTGAAGTCTACAATTTGGGAAAGGCTACTGAGAATTAGAAGATTGAAATCTAGATTATCCTACATTAGCTGAATGAAGTAAGAGATGTTTTGAAGAGTTTAGTGAAGAGAAGGAAAGAGATAGCTATTGAAGAGAATGGCACACTATACCAAGAGATTGACAATACTAAATTGTTGGAAAATGGAAACACAAGTGAATTTTATGCAACAATTGCAAATTTGATAAGAAAGAATGGTCCCCTAACTAAAGAGATCAAAAATCTTAAAATAGAACAAAAAGTCGAACTAGTATTGCTATATGAGGTGACCAAGTAGAAAAAAAAAGCTAAAGATGACAAAGTCATGATTAAAGATGACAAAATGATATTGACCAATAGATTGGAAGAGAATAAATTAGAGGTGAATAGGATTTCTCATATGCAACTAGAAACATTCAATAAAATGATAATTTCCAATCATGAACTAAATGGAAAAGATTTTTAAATCAAAACACTAAAGTTGTAAAATGAACAACTGAGAAATGATCTAAAAAGAGAAAAATAATTTGATGAGAGTTTCAAAAAACCTAGTGAAGCCATTAAGTACTTTGAACAATTGATGATATCTCCGAGATCTAATAGTGATACTATTGGATTTAGTTGTACTAGTACCAAAGAAGGAGAATTAACTAAAAGTGGTGAACAAAGGAGCAACAATGGTAAGAACTACAAACCCACTTGTCATAATTGTGGTAAGATAGGTCATATGACAAATGTTTGTAGGAGGAACAATAAAATAAAAATGCTAAGAAGAAATTCATGGGTAACTATCATAAGTGCAACAATCAAGGACATCAGGAACATGAATGCAAGAGAAAGACATCAAGAACACAAATATTTAAAGGTTACTCCTACAAGTGTAAGAAGCGCATGGATATTGAGAATTTGAGTGTAGAGAAAAGTCTAACTGATCATTAAACAAGAGAGCCAATGTAAACAATACTAGCAGATCTTATAATTGGGATTACAATACAAGGTATATTTATCACTATCATGTTGCTGAAAATTTCATTAGAACACATTTCAAAGACAACTGCTAAAGATGGTTGAGTCAAACCACATGTCTTAGTTGTTTGAAGAGTAGTCACATCAACAAAAATTCTCCAACAAGGTCAAAAGAAACTAGTTGTGAATTTAATAAAGGAAAAGGAAATGTTAATGTTGAAGAAGTCAAAGTGTAGATGAATAATACATGGAAAAAAAAAAGGAACATTGTAGTACATCAAGCTTAGATGGGAACACTTAATCTAATGGATCAGGTGATCACACAAACCCCAACTAGGCAATTAAGAGGTTAATGTGGGATTGATATTTCAAAGTTCAATTATACATCAGTTCCAAGGAGTTAGTTTGGAAAAGATCATATATGCATAAAGTAAGATGCAAATTATTGGTTAGAACTTAGAAGAAATCTATGAGTTTTCATGTTACTACCGAGCATGAAAAGTTTCACTCTGGTTGCCAAGTGAGAGTTTAGTTGTTGATGAGCTATTGAAGACAATAGTGTTGGACAAGCTCACTATGGTTTCCAAGCATGGAAGGAATTACATGAAAGTCAAGTGAGTTTGAGTTTCTATTGGATCCAAGCTTATAGTTATCTAAGCACTGAGCATTTGTTGTGAAGTTTAATTGGCAATATGGTCAATTTTTGACTCATTTTGAATTATTTGAGATTGAAGAGAGCATTAAGAGCTTAATAAAAGTTGGAGAAATTGATCCAAGTATTTTCAAACTAAATTCAACTACTACTCGAGACCAAACATCAAATTTTTCAAGGTATTTATCGTGTGTTGAGCTATGCAGTTTAAATTTTTACAAACCCTAGTTAGTTGTTATGGCATCTAGATCTTCTATTGCTATGTTTTGGGAAGGAAAATGAGTTTTAAATGTTCAATTGATAAGTAGTTAGATTTAAAAAATACATTTATGGGCAATTCTTGACATTGCATATAAAGGAGACCCATCTGGAGCATTATCTATGATACAATCACAAGTTTTGATGATACAAGATGTAAGGTGTTGCTACAATTGTAAGGTAGGAAGCATTGGAGATATGGAAATAAGATACTTATATTGGAATTGTATGATATTAGAGTATTGAAAAGGGAATTCAAGGTTGTAGAGAGAAATGGGTTAACCTGTGCCCTAGATTTTTCAAACATGTTCAAAAAAACTGGATTAAGATTATGATATGTAGAATTCATGAAAATTATATATGGTTGGAGCAAGGCCCTATCAAAATCACAAAGAGGATTATTCACATTCTAATAGGGTATCCAACCCTTAATAAACCTAAGACTATGAGAAGTGATGCATAAGAAGAATACATGGGCACTATGGAACAAGAGAATGATGACCATTGAAATTGTTATTGATCCCCTAATTGTATTTGTAGTGAGAATTATTGCATATAAGCTCTTTCAATCCAAAAAGTTGAACAATGTGCCATTTATGGTTGTGGATTTGTGTTACAAGATAGTAAAGAAAGAACAACCTTATGACCTTGTTGAGTTACAACTCCACCATAAGAAAGACTAAAAGTGCACAATGAAAATTTGTTTCAATACCTTTTTGTATATTTTTTTATGTTTAGAACACTTTTCCCTCATTTGGAAAGGTAGCTTGGAAGACTAATAGGTTAGTTGCAATGCAAATGGGTGAATTTATTGACCAACTTGGAGATAATTTTGAGACTGTGATGACTAGCTATTTTGAATACTTTAAGAAGTCAATAAAACAAAGAATGAGGATTCTGGTGTCAATAGTTTATGTTGATGTTGATGTTGATTTTACTTATGAGGATTCCAGTGTCACTAGTTGATGTTTATTATACTTATGTCCAAGCTACTATTCCAAGTGTGAGATGGCTCATGCCATTTCCTTATAAGATTTATTTTGATGAGGCATCTTATAACCATCACTACTTTATTGAAAGAAAAAGTATATAAGAATGCTACTACATTTCAAAATTATGATGTAGCAAAGTCAAAGATCACAATGGACTTAAAGAAAGGTTTTGTGATGAGGAAGAAGAAAATGCTTGTGAAGAAACTCAAGGAACAATTTGTGAAGGGGTAGAAGGAGATGAAGAAAAATAAGATAATGAAGATGATGAGGATGCACCTATCCAAGCACTACTTTCTCTCTCACAAGGTCAAGATGAGGACCAAGGAGAAGAAGAAGTAGAATTTGATGAAGGTGTCGAGGGACAAGAAGCCAATGAAGCACCTATTGCCATAGAAGAAAAGAAGACAAGTATAAATAGTATAGAAGTAACCAAACCTAGAAAGGTTGTGAAACCAAAGCCTATAGTTCCTATTAATAGGGCTAGCATAAGAGCTACTACCAAGAGAACTTAGGAA
Source organism: Cupressus sempervirens (assembly GCA_028749045.1). Lineage (NCBI taxonomy): Eukaryota > Viridiplantae > Streptophyta > Pinopsida > Cupressales > Cupressaceae > Cupressus > Cupressus sempervirens. Next base: position 740,474,195 of record CM053791.1, on the reverse strand, counting down.
TTTTAGAAGCCTAAAGGAAAGTGAGTTAGCACAACTACAAAAGAAGATGAACTTGAGAAAAAATAAAGAAGGAAGTATATTGGCCCAGCTAAATAAGATGAAGAGAACAATGAATCAAATTACAAAAACTAATTTAAAGTGGTAAGTCTAAATCCCTCTTCTGATTTTGATAACTTTTGTGAAAATATCAAGAATAATGCTGATTTAAGTGGTTTTACAAATGTTGAGTTTGATCAACTTGGGAAGATAGAAATGAATAAAGTAGAAGAATCTATATATTCGATGACAGAAAATTTTAAGAAGGCTCAAATTGATATTAAAAACTCTTTACCCAAGAGCCTATAAGAAAAAGTTAAGCAAAGATGGCAATATACTCTCACAACTAAAATAAATATTTGAGAGACTAAACTTGCAAGAGTAAAGCCACAATTGGACAAATCTGAAATGAAAAAGTATATTAACAAGTATAAGAGAATATTTGCTCCAAATTACCAAGCCTTTAATATTCTACAAATAAAAATAAAAATTGAAGAGGTTTTTTAGTAGAGCACACATGTATGGAAGGTGATCTATGGCCTAGCACCAAAAAAGGCCATTGAGAAAGCATCTAAGGAAGTAGGTGAAGATAAAGAAGAGGAAGAGGTAGTTGAAGAAATTGATGATGAATCTTTAATAGAATTACATGTGGAAGGCACTACAAAGGCAAAAACTAAGGAAGAATAACAACAATGTTGGAAATACAAATATGGGAAATGTATACTTCTAAGAGGGGGTACCTAGGTGAATAAGAAGTACTAATCTCTAACCAATAAAACTTTTAATCTTTAAAACATTCCATGCATAAACATATAGAAATGACATGTAAACAAAATGCATCCACATAAACACTTGACACCATATATGATTACACAAAAATCCTCCAATGAGAAGGTAAAACTGGGGTGGGGATGACACCCACAACTCTTTAGTACTATAGCAATAAAGTTCACCTGTTAAGGTTACATGATTTGACCATTCTCATGATCTTCCTTCTGAAAGGCCTACACTATTAAAGGCTTACAAAGGATTGTTAGATCCTACCCTATTAAAGGATTTCAACACCTTGTTAGTAGTGTGCCTAGCTAAAGGACTTTAGAACACTCACTTGGAATGTCACCATGTTAAAGGATTTATTCAATGGCTATTAAACCAACCTAAGTTCATAGGATTTCAATCTTCTATAACAATTGTTAGAGAGTACAATAGAATGTTTGATCTGATACTCTTAGAATATGATATTGCTGATTTCAGATCCCAATTCAATCCATCTCTATCCTCTCTGATCTGATATGAAAATGTTGTAACCTGGATCCTTTGTTCTGATAATTGATTATGCAATTATGTCCTTCTAAGTCACCTTCAACCTAATCAATTCACCCATTTCACTACTATGATCACCTTCTCACATGCATTCTCTCTTACAAACATATTGAATTATGGGGTTTTGTCTCCCTTTAAAAAGACTTTGTGACTTAGGGTTAGGCATGAATTTACGATTGAGATTCATCCAACTTTCTTCCTCAATTCCCTCCATTTTTTTAATTGGTTCCATGTAGATCACATATGGAATCCAAATAGATTCAATATTATATCTTAGCTTCGAGATCTATCCATATGTTAGCTCAAAAATGATTTACATAATTGTTTGTGCCTTCATAAAATCTTATGTCAATTTTGTGTTTCTCAGCACTTGTTGATTACTAATGCTCGATACTTATTGAAATATTGTCTTGCTCAGCACCTAAACATGCTTGGCATATATTTTTCACTCAGCACATATACTCACTCGACACTATCTATTTTCTCAGCACCTAAGTGACTCATCACTTACTATATTTCTGGCTCGACACACATTGTAACTCAGCACTTGTATATATTATACTTGTCATATGTTGCTAGCTTAACATGAACTTAGCAAAATAGCTTAAGTTTGTTGACACTCAATTTTCAATACCATTTTGAGTTTAAAAATCTCCTCCTTTAACATGAGTGTAAAAAACACTTAACTATGCATGATTAGTCTATCTTCCTTAAGTATAATAAAATTACAGTTTGACATATATGCAAAACTTCAAAACTGTTCAAAATTTTGTGAAGGACTATATACCTCAAAATTTTGTGTCTCCCCTTGACTTTATGTGCCTTTTTCTATAACCAAAATTTTTACTCCTTTTACTCCTTTGAGTGGATTTGTCTTACGCTGATACTCTTTGTCTAATATGGTCTGAAATGCCCTATTTTTTCTTTTCTTCTTTGTACTCCCCTTTTGTTTGGTCTACTCTATTTGTTTTGGCTCTCATTATCACATGTCTCCCCTTGTAGATTAATTATCCTTCCGGCCTTTTGATTTATCTCCCCCTTTTACAATTTCTCTCCCTTTCTAAAACTTATGTCAAAAGTTCTATACAACGACTAATTATTTTTCCAAGAAGGTCTTGTTTACTTCCATCACCATGCTTAGAGTCGTATCCCAGTTTTGTATTGCAACTTGTAGGGATTTGATTTGTATTGTTGTCTCTAGTGCAAGGTGAACTAAGCCATGTAATGTTGAAAGATTAAGATCTTTCTTCAATCAATTTTCTGCATAGGCTAGTTCCTTTTGTATAATCTCTATGTAACAGGTTAGGGCACTTGTATTTGGACTAATTTGGCTCTAGTATTAGCCTCTTCTATTGCCAATACAACTAGTTCCTTCTATGTGTGAAGCGTTCTATGAAAGTTCTTCTCACCTTCAGCTAGATATTTTGCCAATTGCATGCTTGATACTTTTATATTTCTTTCCAAGATCATTATTCTATTGCTGGTTTCTTGTGTGAAGATTGAAGGCTCACACGATTTTGTGTATAGTGAGAATATATTCTCAAGTACTACCTTCACCTTCTCAATTTTCTTTGCCAACTCTACCTCTGATAGTGCTATTTCACTAGATATCTTTTCATTGACCTTTTCTTTAAATTTCTTCTCTGACCATTCCATTAGTTTTCCATTGGTGTGATGGTTGTGATGTTACACCCGATCCACTATTTTTGAGAGTTTCTCCAAAATGGGTTTTGTTTCATCAGGTGATTGCAAGCTGAAGGCATCTAAGAAGATGTCCTTAATCTCATCAAATGCTTCTTTTTTTTTATACTCATTTATCAGTATCTCCGACTTATTCTTCCTTTCCAATGCCTCTTGCATCTCATTAATTTGGTCTATGTTCATGTTTGCATAGTCATACTGGAATGACTATTTCTTCATCTAATGTAGGGTTTCCATAGTAAAGTACCCTTGCAACCTTTGTGGAACTTGAGCCTAGTGCTGAGATTTGTAGTGGCATAACATCAGTGCTCAAATTCTAAATTGTTCTTGTAGGAGTCCTAGTAGTTGGTAGATTTACCAATGTTTGAATTGCTTCCCGCTCTTTTTCTTTTGGGCTTTTCTTGTCCTCTTCTGATTTGTATCTATCAATAACAATTATTCATGGTGGTGCACCCTATGTTTGTGTAGTAGGAAAAAAAGTTTCCATCTATCCTATTTTTTCCTTTGTAGGTTCTTTCTCCTTTGGAGTCTGAGTCTTGTACTCAATCATCATCACTTTGACTATGGAGTCAAGCTTTGCTGATGTGTCTATTGATGTTTGCATTGTAGGTTGTCCACTAGCAACTATAGGGATAACAAAAGGTGGTTCTTGTGGATTCACCTTATCCTTTGTTAAGTCAACTATAGCTTTTTTCAACTCATCTACACTGACCAATACAAGATTATTGCATAATTGAGCTTGTAATGTTAATTGGTCAAGAATCTTCTTAAGATCCTCTTTAGTTAATGGATTAATGTTCTAGCTAGAGTTGTTAGGAACATCCTTTACTATTACCATATCTATAGGTGTAGAGGTGTCATGTGGAGGACTCAAAGATGGTAGTTATGTGTCTTGCAAAATTTGATTTGTTTGTTGCTCCTCAACAGTTGCCATATCATCTTCCTTTTGTGTTCCCTCCTCCACTATATTGTCTGCCTTTTTTTTTCAACTTCTCCTTCTTTTTCATTTTGTTCCTCTTCTTTATTATTTCTTCCCTAAAAGGGATCTTCCTCTCCTTCCTTGATATTAGTTAACCCATGAATCAAATTCCACATTTGTGTGGACTTTTTGACAACATCGTCATTCTTATTTTGAAGAATGTTGAAGGCCCTATACTTAGGTGCAAATTTTCTACCATGTTTCCTATTTACTTTTATTTGGCCTTTTGATAAATTTGGCATAACTTGTGCCAATGTGGACTCTCTTATTTATTTCTCCATGTTTAGGAAATAATGTCATTTCTTCTCAATAATGGAATATAAATATTTAGGCATAGTAGTGTCAAATTCAAGTGGAGTATTCTTGAATTTCACCATCATGGCATACACTGATTCCTCAATCTTATTTTGATCTTCTCTACTTAATTTGTTGAATTCAATAGTTTTCAAAATAGTTAAATTTGCACTATCCCTAATATTTTCACAAATATTATCAATATTGGACTTGGCTACATGGCTTACCACTCTGAACTGGCTATTGTCATCTACCTCAGTCTTCTCTTCATCAGATTCTAGCTATGCAATATATTTCCTTCTTATCTTTTTTTGCATTGGACCTATTTTCTTGGTAGCCTTCTTCTTCTCTTTTGTTTTCTCTTCTTCCTTTTGAGTTTTGGCTCTTGTGTTGGCTCTTGTAGTAGGGTTTGTAGGGCTTAGCTAAGCATCCTTCTTCCTCTTTGTCTATGCTACAGGTTGTGTGCTTTCTTTCCTCTTCTTGAGTTCTAGCTTGGTTGGTGCTTCCTTGGCTTGTTCCTTGTTAGAACCTTTTTCCTCATCTTCAAGTTCTTTGTCCACCTATAAGCTTGAAAAATCTGCAAACACTATGAGATAAATTATGAGTTCCTTTGTCTTCTTCATGCTCATGTGGACCTACAAAACCAATTTATACAATCCTACCAATCACAAAAATAGGTAAAATTAGCCAAAATCAGCAAATGACATATAAAACTTGACTAAAAAAGCTAATGAAGATGACCCATGCGGGGTCCCATCGGCCATGCCAAAATGTATATGAGCAATGTTAGTATGCTAATAGAAACCAAGTTTAAATAAAGCTTCTACAAACTAAACAAAATTCATAAACTTCAAGATAGACTAAGATGAGCTCTCAATTGAGAATATGAGCCATTAATGGGCTCTCTCAATGAGAAGCTCTCTTGTTGAGTAGCTTTGTCTAAATAGATAGGATGTATGCTCAATCTTATGCTTCAAAAAGGGCTTCAAATGGAGTTGGAATTTGGGTGTGAGTGTATGGTTTTGATGTAAAATGGCCTCTCAAAATGGAATTATGACTTTACTTCATGGATTGTGTTATTTTGCAAAGGGGAAGGATCCAATTTATAGGCAAGAGGCTTGAGGGATTGAGGGCTAAGATGCAAGGATGGGAAAAAGCTCATGGAGGGCTCAGATTGCATGAGAAGAGAGCACATGGATTGTGCTTCCTTATAGCCAATCAAGGAGTGACACATGTCACATGGTGACAGTATGGAGGAAAGGGGAAGGATGAGTCAACAAAGGAGGCTCAAGAGATAAAATCTTCATAAAGACCCTCATAATGACTTGTAAGAGCAATAAAAAGGGCTTGTAAGAGTCATTTATGACCTAGTGGACTTCATAAAGTTTTATGGTTGAGATATTTTGAGGGTGATGAGAGCAATTTTGACTTGGACTTGATTAGGAAGGTTTTAAGCTTGTTTAGGCTTGTGCAAATGATTAGAGGATGGATTAGGATGGTTTAGGATTAGCTTAGGGATAGGCAAGTGGATGGCATTTAATGAGGGTGGGTGAAGGAGGAGATATTTGTTAACTTTGGCTTGGGTTAGTAAGTTTAAACCCATGTTTAGGGAATGTGACAAGGTTAGGAGGGGATTAGGATTAGGTTTAAAGACATCTTCTAGAAGAGTCTAGACTTTGGATGAGGATAAAGACTTTCTAGAATAGTCTAGATTTTCCTAGGATGAGGATGAAGACTTTTTAGAAGAGTCTAGAACTTCTTAGGATGATGATAAATTAGATTTTTAGGAAATAAATAAACTTTTATTTATTTCAAGGGTTTGGGTTGAGGAGATATTTATTAAAACTTTTTTAATAAACATGAAGATTAATATTTAATCTTAATTAAATATTTTGAGTTGGGATTAGGGGTAGGAAATGATGGGATTAGCCTTTAATCGAAATTAAAGAGGGATTAGAAGATTTTGGAAGAGGTTATTGGTCATAAAGAAATTGGCCAAGTTTTGGGAAAAAAATAAATTTTTTATTTATTTTAGGATTTTTGGTCAATTTATTAATTAAATAATTAATAAATAAGGAAATAATGTTTAAATAAGATTTAAACATTTTTGGGAGGGATTCCTTAATTAAATATTTTAAATTAAGATAAAGGGATTTAATGGCATAAAAATTAATTAATTAATTAATTAAATAATTAATTAATAAATGATGATGTTATCAGGTATTTTTTCAAAAAATAAAAATACTTTATTTTTTAAAGGATTTTTTGGTGTCTACATTTTGCCCCTCTTTGATGTGATGCCGCAAATGGCATGGCATCAAAGATAAGAAAATAAGATGCCCAAGGCTAGAGCAGAAGAGGAGAGAATGGACTATGGGATGCCCCCTCAAGAAGGCAGCGGGGAGAGAAAGTGAGGCTCGGTGGCTTCTTGAAAAATACAAGAATCTGGGATGAGCAAGGAGACTCAGATTGGATTAAGAGAAGAGGTTTAGTTAGCTCAAACTCTTACTATGGAAGAATGATAAAGGGAGAATCAGAGGCACAAGAAGAAGCAAGCTTAAGATCTTAGGGATTGCAGAGGATGAAGGAGCAGAGCGCTATAAAAAAGAATCCAGGATAGGGAGATGGATGAGGGGATTATAAAGCTGATGCAATAGGATTTCAAAGAGTTAGATTGGCAAAAGATGGATTTCAAAGATCCCTAGGACTAGGATTGTGGATCTCGAAAGATGAGGCTTGGTGGGTTGATTTGGATTGGTGGATCCCTAAGACTAGGATTGTGGATCCCTAAAGCTAAGAGTGATGAGTGATTCAAAGAGATACTGATGCATCAGCTAGGGTAGGAGAGACGGATATTGGATATGGACGGGGGATAATGGAGATGAAGGAAAACCATTGAAGCTTTTTGAGTGGGGGGATACTTCAAAGAGAAGTACCACCATGTAGTTGAGCACTAGATTTGCTATAGGACTATTGGTTAATTGCCAAGGTTACCAAGAACATCAAGGCCTTTTTACCAACCATCCAAAGGACTGACAAACTAACTCAAAACAAACACACAAGGATTGCCCCAGCATCACACATGAATCCTAGAGGAAGCAGCGTGGAAACGACACTGGAGAACCCACAAGCAGAAAAGAAAAAAAAACGAAAAACCTGATCAAGACCTTATGCTCTAATTGCCCCATTCGCAGCATACCATGATATGGAAGATCATGGCAACCTTGAGGAGGGAACAAGGAGATTTCTTGGAAAAGATACTTCAAGACCCAAAAGGGAAGATCCCAAATCAAAAGAAAGTGAAAATCCAAAAGAGAGCCGTTTGCCAACGAGATGGGTAGGACAAGGTACTAACGGACCAAGATCAAACATGAGGAAAGCTATATCCTACAAGGACCTATCGGAGAGCACCGAAGCTGGTGGATTTGGATGAGTGATGCGTCTGGCAAGCTGAACTAAGAAAGATAACACTTTGGTGACAGGAAATCTAGCTAAAGGATGCATTGGAATGACTAACCAAGATGTGTGATGGGTGCAAGATGTTGATCAAGGACGAATTGACACGAATGCTGGATAGATACAATGGTACTAAGCTAAAGAGGATGTACAAGCTGATGGACCAAGATATGTTACAAATGTACAAGTTTGTTCATGTTTTGGTTTTTGTGAGATGGAAATGTTTGTGAAGGATGGGATGTCTATAATAGGTGATAGGTGGATAGGTAGATGGTTTGCGAAAAGCTTAAGTGAAAATGGGGTTTTGTGTGTGCACGTGATAGTATACAAGCTAGGATATAGGATTATTTATAGGCTGGAATATGGTACAAACTTTGGACAAGATTCGGATAGACAAGGTATGGTACAAGATTTACAAGGTATAATACAAGCTTTGGTACAAGATTTACGAGCTGTACAGGAGGTATTTACAAGCTTCATCAGATTTTGGATATTTGGTTGGAACACCAAGGGAACAAGAAAGTGTGTCTTATGGGATGGTGGGTGAATGGATGAGGGATAGTATAGTGATAGATAATGGATTAGTCTTTAGTACATAAGGCACCTGAATTATCAGGTTTTCACCAAGGTACCTATCCAAGGTACTTGAATTGCCAAGTTTTCACCATTGGATGCTTATTTCTCTTTACTATTTTTTTCTTTTGTATTTTTCAAAAGCTGGGTATACCAAGGATCTTCAAGCATAGAACTTGTTGAGATGAATGATATTAGTAGGATCATTCAAGAGTTCTCCTTCTGGTGTAGATAGCTGATAAGCTCCAGAGCCAAAGGAAGTAGTGACAACATAAGGACCAAGCCATGTAGGTTCAAACTTGCCTTTCTTTTCTCGATCTACTTGGACTTTCATGTTTTCTTTGAGGACCATGTCACCTGGCTGAAAGTGTCATGGAAGCTTCTTGTTGAAATTTCTTTTGAGACAAGTTTGATAGACTATGAGATGATCATAGGCTTGTTGTCACTTCTCGTCTAAGAGATCTAGTTGGGTGAGTCGAGCTACTCTATATTCTTTATCTGATATTTGCCCTTGCAAAGTTATGCGCAAGGAGGGAAGTTCAACCTCTATAGGTAGTACCACTTTGGCACCATAGACTAGGGAGTGTGGAGTTGTGCCTATGGATGTACGGAAGGAAGTTCGATAGGCCCATAGGGCTGGATTTATTTGTAGGTGCCAATCACGGCCGGAATCATTGACAACTTTCTTTAGAATTTTGAGGAGGGTTTTGTTAGTTGCCTCTGCCTGGCCGTTACCTTGTGGGAAATATGGGCTAGAAAAGCGATGATGGATGCGAAGCGAAGTGCATAATTCTTCCATGTTGAGATTTTCAAAGTTACCTCCGTGGTCAGTGAAGATGGTGGATGGGATGCCGAAGCGGCAAACAATGTGGTACAAGATGAACTTGGAGACCTGAACTCCTGTAGCTGAGACTAGGGGGACTGCTTCCACCCATTTAGTGAATTAGTTTGTAGCTGTTATTATCCATTTATTTCCATCAAATGAGAGGGGTGTGATAGTTCCAACTAGATCAAGGCCCCAACAAGCGAAAGGCCAAGGTGGTGCAATAGGCTGTAGATCCTGTGATGGAGCGTGCACAAGATTTGCATGCTGCTGACATGGGAGACACTTTCTGACAAAGTCACAGGAGTCTTCTTCAATGGTAGGCCAATAGTAGCCTGCTCTAATGAAATGTCCCTTTACTGATTTTTTATGATATTTCCAGCTTCAAATTAGAACTTTAAAATCAAACAACCAATATTACAAAGATCTGCCAATTTTCCAATAAAACCCAAATCGGGTATGTCCAAATTAGTGCCAAAAACTTCACAACTTCACAAATTGTTAATAAATCTGAAAATGGACATTTTTAAAAAAATTTCAGCAGCATAACAGCCTACAAAATGACATTTCCAGATTTGTATAGCCCGTACACAACAGATCACAAATGTAGGGCAAAACTATGCTCAATCGGGCTCTCGAAATTAACACAAAAATGCTCGGAAACACCACAAAACACTCATAAATTATCTCAGAAGTTTAATCACGACCCAATACATATATTCAGCTCTATTTTAACATCATAAATTCTGAAATACAACAGCAAACCAAACTGATATGAAACACTCAACTGAAAACCCAAATTCAAACCAAAAACAACCCCGAAAACACCCAAATCGGCACTATTCAGCACAAGGGCAAACTCTGTATGAGCATGCACATGGAATGGCTTCAAACTCCCATCCTTAGCCTTCCTAGAAACCTACAAACTCCTGTTCTTGGGTCTCCTTCTCCACAAGTTTGGCAGCCTCTGAAGAACAACAAGAAAATTAGCAAGAATCAAGATGTAGAATGAGCCCAAAATGCCTCCAAACCCCTTTTAAAGAGGGCATAACCCTAACTCACGTCCAAGAGGGTTAATAAAATATAATTTAATAATAATTTTTATTTATTAGTCCATTGGTTTCCAAAGATTAACCCTTTTTTCCGAAATTTCACCTTTTTGGAGCCTGCCTGCCTTAACAAAGTTTATTTCTTTTAATTATTTGAATAGGGGACATGACAAGTCCTCCCCTCCCAAATATTGCTTGTCCTCAAGCAATGAAGGTTGGAATTCTCAAGAATATGTTATCCTTCCCAAGTTGCATCCTCTAGTGGTAATCCTTTCCATTTGACCAAATGCTCTGTGATGCTCCTATTTCTCAACCTTTTCTCTCTTGTATCCAAAATCTCTTCTAGTATCAAAACTAATTTCCCTTCATCATCAAGAGGTGGTAATTCTGTAGATACTATGGTTTGCTAGCCTAGAACCTTCTTTAAGCAAGATACATGAAAAAATTATGTATTTTGCTGTTTGGTGGGAGCTCTAATTCATAAGCTACCTCTCCTACCTTCTTGATGATTTTATAAGGCCCATAGAACCTTGGCTTGAGTTTCTCTGCCCCACTTCTCTTCAAGGTGCTTTGCTTATATGGCTGCAACCTAACAAATACCAAATCTCCCACCTCAAAAGATCTTTCAATCCTTTTCCTGTCAGCATATATCTTTTGTTGGTTTTGTCCATGTTGTAGATTATCCTTGAGGGACCTTATTATGTCTTGGCTTTGCTTGATGAAATCACTTGCTGCGGGTACTCTGCTATCGAAAAGTATTAGATCAACAAAGGAAAGGGCATCATAACCATAAAGAGCACAAAAAGGAGGCATACCAATAGACATGTGATGAGATGTATTGTAACAATACTCCCCTAGGTGTAACCATTTCACCCAAGCATGTTGTTGATCTGAAACATAGTTCCTCAAATATCCTTCTATCCATTTATTAACTATCTCTGTTTGTCCATCTGTTTGAGGGTGATAGCTAGTACTGGGAGTGAGTTCAGTTTCTGCCAAATGAAAGAGCTCCTTCCAAAAAGAGCTGAGGAATCTACTGTCCCGGTCACTAACAATGTTTCTAGGCAAACCATGTAATCTAAAAATTTCCTTGAAGAACAATTCAGCCACTTGTGATGCCTTGAAATCAGATGTGATAGGAAAGAAATGTGCATACTTAGTTAGTCTATCTACCACCACATATATGCAATCCTTACCTTGAACCTTGGGCAACCCAGTGATGAAATCCATGGAAATACTTTCCCATTTTTGTTCAGGAATAGGAAGTGGCTGCAACAACCCTGCAGGAAAATTTTACTCACTCTTGCTTTGTTGGCATACCATACATTCCTTAATGTGTTTAAGGACATCCTCCTTCATACCCTTCCATGAAAACCGCTCTCGAATTTGCCTGTATGTCTTGAAGTATCCCTGGTGACCAGCCAAAGGTGTGTCATGAAAGGCCCTCAATATCCTCTCCTTAGTTTTTGACCCTGGCACTAAGAAGATCCTGTTCTTGTAATAAATCAATTCATCAACAACCTTGTACCTGTTATCATCCACTAACTTATCCAAAATCTTGGTGGCAAATGAATCTTTAGCATACTCTAAAATTATGGAGACTTTCCAATCAGCAGAGATAGATGATAAGGAACACAAAGTGGGCTTTCTTGAGAGAGCATCAGCAACCACATTATTCTTTCCTTTCATGTATTCAATATCAAAATCATAAGCTTGCAATTTGCTTACCCATTTTTGTTGACAATCATTCAAATCCCTTTGGTTCAAGAAGAACCTAAGGCTATTATGGTCTGTCTTTACAATGAATCTCCCACATACCAAATATTGTCTAAACTTATGGAGTGCATGCATGATTGCCAACATTTCCTTATCATAGATGGAGTACCCTTTCTCTAATTGATTTAATTTTCGACTCTCAAATGCTATTGGATGTCCCCTTTGAGTTAGGACAGGCCCTATACCTTCTCCCGAAGCATCACATTCAACAACAAAAGGTAAAGAGAAATCTGGAATTGCAAGCACAGGGCATGAACTCATTACCTCCTTAAGCTTATCAAATGTTTTTTGTGCCTCTTCTGTCCAAACAAAAGCTCCTTTCTTTGTCAAATCAGTCAAGGGGGCAGCAAGCTAAGAAAATCCCTTGGCAAATCTCCTATAGTAGCTAGACAACCTGAAGAAACCTCTCAACTGTGTAAGATTAGTGGGTGGAGGCCAATCCAAAATTGCCTGGATTTTTTGTTGATCAACCTGTACTCCTTTAGAGCTTATAATATGTCCCAAATATAGGATCTCTGTCAAACCAAACTCACATTTAGATAGCTTAGCATAGAAGGATTGCTGCTCCAAGATTCCCAAAACAGTGTCTATGTGCTTTAGATGCTCTTCCCATGTTTTACTGTATATCAAGATATCATCAAAAAATACCAAAACAAATTTTCGAAGATGCTGACTGAATACCTTATTCATACAAGATTGGAATGTTGCTGGTGCATTAGTGAGTCCAAATGGCATAACAAGAAATTCAAAGTGCCCATAGTGACATCTGAAAGCAGTCTTTTCCACATCTTCACTCCTCATTCGGATTTGATGGTAGCCTGATCTTAAGTCAATTTTTGAGAAGTATACAGCACCATGTAACTCATCAATGAGTTCATCTATGCGTGGTATGGGATACCTATTTTTTATGGTCTTCTTGTTTAGAGCCCTGTAGTCTATACACATTCTTATTGTACCATCCTTTTTCTTGACAAGTACCACAGATGATGCAAATGGACTAGAGCTAGGCCTTATGAATCCCATGTCCAGGAGTTCTTTAATAGTTTTTTTAATTTCTTCCTTTTAACCTCTTGGATGGCGGTATGGGGTTGTTATAACTGGTTTGGCACCCTGTTCTAACTCTATAACATGCTCAAAACCTCTATCTGGTGGTAATCCTGGAGGCAAGTCATTGAAAACTATACTATGCTTATCAAGAATATTTTGAATTTCAAAATGGAAATTACCTTGATTCTTGGGAGAGCTTGTTGGTTGGATTATGACTCCTGCTGCCCATGTTACTTGTCCTCTTCGAAAAGTCCTCTCCATCCTCTTTGCAGAGACCGCCTTAGGTGCTCCATTCGATAACCCTCTCAATATGACTTCTTTCCCATTGGAATGAAATTTAAACTCCATAGTTTGATGGTTCATGTAATAGCCTCCGATAGAGTGCAACCATTGAACACCCAATACAAGATCTGTCTCCCCAATACCAACCACATAGAAGTCATCACATAACTCATAATCTCCTAAGGTCATCTTGAGTTGTTTCACCACCCGTGTGCAAGGCATAGTGAATCCATCAGCTACAGTAACATTGAATCCCTCAAAATCTTCTGCTTTAAGCCCTCTTTTCATGACAAATCCCTCATCAATAAAATTGTGAGTTGCCCCACTATCAAGAAGAACAGTCAACCTTTGCCCTGCTAGTACCCCTCGAATTCGGAAGGGATGGTATCTTGGGACTCCTGATAATGCTGCTAAAGTGCCATCCTTGCTGATTTCTTTTACTTTCTCTTCTTCTACCTCCTCCTTAGTATCATTAAATTCCTCATGCTCATCTGAATCAGATTCTGAAGCAACTTCAATATAGTGCACTTGACCTTTCCCCAAACATCTGTGTCCTAGAACCCATGGTTCTCTACAAGTAAAACAAAGCTTTTTCCTTCGTAATTCACTCCTAGTCTCTTCATCTACCTTCTTTTTTGCCACATTTGTCACATCTTTTGGTGGTAGTGTTGGGAAAGTCTTTTTCTGAAAATTTCCCTTATGTTGCCAAAGATTTGGGGGTTTTTGATTAGTGATTGATTTCATAGGCACACAAGTTTCAAGTTGCAAGCTTCTTTTGATAGCTTCCTGTAAGGTTGAGGGTGAGAAAGCCTTAACCAAACCCATAACAGAATCTTCTAAACCATCAAGAAAAAGATAAACAATCCTCTTTTCACTCATATCAGGTACCATAACAGCCACTTTTTGAAATTCTTCTATATACTCATTAACTGATTTGGTTTGCTTCAACTTTGACAATTCTTTAAAGTACTCTTCAACATCCTTGAGGTCAAATCTATCTATCACCCTTTGACTGAAATCTTCAAATGTAGTTACCTGATCGTGACCTTGAGTAGTCATTCCATGATACCACCAATCATAGGCTGCATCTTCCAAGTGTAGACTTGCAAATTGAATAGCATCACTCTCTTTCATGGGGTTAAGTGTGGAGAAAGTTTGTAATTTTTGTAGCCATGCTCTAGCTGAAATTTTATTTGTTCCATCAAAAGTAGGCGCTGTAAACTTGCTTATTTTATTTTTTAGCTCTCTTCCACTTGTGTCATGCTCCCTCGAATTCTCTTTCTTGGGCATCAAAGCGTTCATCATATCCACATATTCTCTAAAAGGAACTAAACTACGAAAGTTATCATCTAAGCCATTGTAAGTAGCTCTTAATGTAATAAAATTACCTGTAACCTCTTCCACTCGATTAATGGCTGGATTTGGTACTGGTGGCTCATCTGCAGGCAAGAAAATAGATTTGGTTGATTTAGATGGTGTGGATCTCCCATTTCTCGGCTCCTCTGAAGTGCTCCCTTTCTCATTAATAGATGCAATTCCTTATAATTTTTCTGTCAATATTCGCAAAGCCTCTCTAGTTTCCGCCAAACCATCCACTGTTTGCTTCTGAGTATTTTGGATGTCTTGGAAGAATTTCTTTGCCATCTCATCTGGATCAGCCATACCTTTTTCTTCCTTGGATTTTGTACTTTTGCTTTCAACTGGGGGTTTGATCAAAATTTCTTTATTCTTTTCTTGCTGCAAATATCTTTTTTCTCTTTCACTTAGTTGCATGCAATCATAAAATATGACATGCAAGATCTGGGTAGTTATCAAAACTTGACATGCAAGATCTGGGTAGTTGTTAAAACTGACATGCAACTTCTACAAACCCTCAGGCTGGAAAGATCATGGCTCTGATACCACTGAAATGTCCCTTTACTGATTTTTTATGATATTTCCAACTTCAAATCAGAACTTTAAAATCAAACAACCAATATTACAAAGATCTGCCAATTTTCCAATAAAACCCAAATCGGGTATGTCCAAATTAGTGCCAAAAACTTCACAACTTCACAAATTGTTAATAAATCTGAAAATGGAAAATTTTACAGAAATTTCAGCAGCATAACAGCCTACAAAATGACATTTCCAGATTTTTATAGCCCGTACACAACAGATCACAAATGTAGGGCAAAACTATGCTCAATCGGGCTCCCGAAATTAACACAAAAATGCCCGAAAACACCACAAAACACTCATAAATTATCTCAGAAGTTTAATCATGACCCAATAAATATATTCAGCTCTATTTTAACATCATAAAGTCTGAAATACAATAGCAAACCAAACTGATATGAAACACTCAACTGAAAACCCAAATTCAAACCAAAAACAACCCCGAAAACACCCAAATCGGCACTATTCAGCACAAGGGCAAACTCTGTATGAGCATGCACATGGAATGGCTTCAAACTCCCGTCCTTAGCCTTCCTAGAAACCTGCAAACTCCCATTCTTGGGTCTCCTTCTCCACAGGTTTGGCAGCCTCTGAAGAACAACAAGAAAATTAGCAAGAATCAAGATGTAGAATGAGCCCAAAATGCCTCCAAACCCCTTTTAAAGAGGGCATAACCCTAAATCACGTCCAAGAGGGTTAATAAAATATAATTTAATAATAATTTTTATTTATTAGTCCATTGGTTTCCAAAGATTAACCCTTTTTTCCGAAATTTCACCTTTTTGGAGCCTGCCTGCCTTAACAAAGTTTATTTTTTTTAATTATTTGAATAGGGGACATGACATCTAAGGATTTGTCGCGCTAGGACAATACCACTCGTGTGGGCACTGCAAAGTCCAGAGTGTACTTCCTTTAACACCATCACGGCCTCATTTTGGTCTAAACATCCAGAGAGAGTATCGTGATAACCCTGACGATATAGGGTATTGGCTATGATAACATAGCGGAATGATTTTTGGATGAGGTTCTGGCGTTGGGTACGTGTGAGGTGAGGGGATATGATACCATCATTAAGGTAAGCGTGAATCTCATGGTACCAAGGGGATTGGGGACCAACCAAGATACAAACACGGTTTGAATCCTCATTCGCATAGGCGGGTGTAAGGATTTGCTCCACTAAAAACTCATACTGTGTAGCTACTTGGGGAATTTCCAAGAGTGAGCCTATAGTAGCCATAGCATCTGCTGCTTTGTTCTGTATTCCAGGCACTTGTGTAAACTGAAGCTTTGTAAAATGCTGGGTTAGCTGATCAACTAGCTCTTTGTAGGTTAATAGCTTCTCATCTTTGGTTTTATATTCATTTAGGGCTTTCTTGATGATGAGCTGAGAATCGCTAAAGGTTTGTAGCTCAACAATGTTCCATTCTACAGCTATCTTTAATCCTGCTATGAGGGCCTCATATTCAGCTATATTGTTGGTGCTAGGGAATTGTAGCTTGAAGGCTTTTGGAATGTAATCTCCTTGAGGTGTGACCAACAATATTCCTACCCCTAATCCATGAGATGTGTATGAGCCATCAAAATAAAGTTTCCATGGGGGTAGTTCTTCAATTAGACAGATATGCTCATATGGAAATTCTGTGATCAATGGATAAGCATCTATTAGAGGTGCATCAGCTAGGTGATCTGCTATAGCTTTCCCTTTGATTGCCCTTCTATCCACATACTAGATGTCAAATTCACTAAGGAGCATAACCCATTTGGCCAAACGGCCTGTAAGTGTTGTTCTAGAGAGCATATACTTAAGAGGGTCAATCTTGGAGACTAGTTGGATGGTATGACTTAGCATGTAATGGTGAAGCTTTTGAGTTGAGAAAACAACTGCAAAACAAGCTTTTTCCATAGGAGTGTAATTGAGTTCATAACCAACTAGGGTTCTACTAATGTAGTAGATGGCTCTTTCTCTATTGTAGTCATCAAGCTGTGCTAGAAGTGCCCCTAGAGCAGTAGGTGTTGCTGATATGTACAAAATCAGGGGATGACCAGGAACTGGTGGAACCAAGATAGGGGGATTGATGAGATACTTCTTGAGATGGTCAAAGCTATGCTGACATAAAGGATCCCACTTGAAGTTCTCATCCTTCGTCAGTAAATGTGAAAATGGTGTACACTTATCTGCAAGCTGGGAGATGAAGCGTCGAACAGATTGGAGCTTTCCTTGAAGAGAGAAAAGCTGTCGCAGTGTCTGGGGAGGAGGCATGTCTAAGATAGCCTTGACCTTCTTGGGGTCAATCTCTATACCTCATTTAGAAACTATGAAGCCTAGAAGCTTGCCAGATGTGACCCCAAAGACACATTTCTTGGGATTCAGCATGAGATGATATTTGGCTAACCTATCAAAGACTTTCTCTAGGTCAGCAAGATGATCCATGAAGGTATGAGACTTGACCAAGATATCATCCACATAATCCTCCAAAATGCTATGGATGAGATCATGAAAAATGGCTGTCATAGCTCTTTGATAGGTAGCCCCAACATTCTTTAGGCCAAAAGGCATCATGTTGTAGCAAATGGTTCCCCAAGGGGTAGTGAATGTTGTCTTATGCTAATCCTCTTCTGCAATCTTGATTTGATTATACCCAGAAAATCCATCCATGAGGGACAAAATTTCATGTCCAGCTGTAAGAGCTACAATCATATCTATGTTGGGCAAGAGAAAATCATCTTTTGGACAAGCTTTGTTAAGATCTCTAAAATCAGTGCAGATTCTGATGTCACCAGAAGGTTTAGTGATAGGGACCATGTTGGAGATCCACTTTGAGTAGTCGATAGGTCGGATAACCTTAGCAGCTAACATTCTTTCTAATTCAGCTTTGACCAATAATACCACCTTGGGGTGCACTTTTCTAAGCTTTTGTCTGACGGGCTTGATCTTTGGATCAACTGCAAGATGATGAACTACAAGCTTTGGATCAAGTCCTGGCATGTCCTGATATGACCATGCAAATCGGCCAATGTTCTCTCTTAAGACCTCAAAGAGGAGGTCAGCTTGGTCTTGTGATAGGGATGCAGCAATGTGAACAAGTCTAGGGATCTCTGAAGAACCAATGTTGAATTCTCGAGTATCCTCAATTAGAATAGAAGACACCTCTGGTCAATTATCTTGAGGAGGCAATGCTAAATCCTCATGTTCTTCTTGTGGCTCTAGATTTTCTTGCTAAGGGGTTCTCTTCATTGCCTTAGCGAGTCTCAGATTCACCTTAGTTCCAGTTTTGGGTGTATCGGAATTAGGTTGGGGATTTTCTCCAAAATACCCCTTGGGATCTAGCTTGTAGATATAGGCAGAATCTGGCTTTGTTTTCTTGTGAGGAGTTTCAACTCCGATGAATCTTAGATGTGCCTCCTCTGATGTGAACTCATCGATGTGTATGACACTTGGTTGGTCCCAATCTATGAGTTGTGGATGGGTGAGTGGTAGGTCAATGAGGTGGATGGATAGTTCTTGGAGAACAGAGTCTCCGAGGGAGATTTGGTCTAGGATATCATCATAGGCTCTCTTTTCAACTTCATCAAGAATGTCTTCAATTTCAACAAGGTTGCGGTGAATGTTCAAAAAAGTGTGACCGTTCTCATTGGTGCCCCCAGTTGTGGGTATGCCAAAGCCAAGACCTGACTTCGATTCCCACTTGTGTGCGTCGATGGGGCACTGCATGCCTCTTTCTTCTGGTCCTAGACCACCACCTTGATAGTTACATTTGTCAGTGATGAGCTTATGTTCTTGGGGATACTTTTGGCTGAAGTGATCAAGGCATGCTTGATTTCTTTGAGGTGCATCCTTATGTAACCATTTGTTGATATCTGGAGTGAGCTCCTCATGAAGAGGGATTTTTGAGGATACAAAGGTTGTTGGGCCAAATTGTTTGTATCGAGGAGGACGAATCTCCTTAGCTTTGTGATATGTTGGTTGTCCATGGGCATGTGGATCAAGTGGGAGTGCCCCGACAGCAAATGCATCTGACAGACTATACTCTCCACAACCTTTGTTATTGATCTTTACAGTAGACAGGGTAGAGGCGAGGATGGTTTCTAGGTCATTATAAGTGTGGGATGAGCTGGCGATGGATGTGTCGATATCAATTCCAGGGAAATGGTTTGTATATGAAGCTTCAACTGTATTGCAGTAAGCAAATGGTTCTGGATCTGCATGGATGGTTACCTCAGTGCCTTGATGCAAAAATTTGATGCACTGATGGTAAGTGGATGGAATGGCTTTCATGGCATGAATCCATGGGCGACCGAGGAGGATGTTAAATGGTAGGTTTAGATCAATAACATGGTAGAGTGTCTCTTGGGTGACTGGCCCAACCTTGATTAGCAGCAAAATAGTTCCTTCTGTGGTTCTTTCCAAGTTATCATAAGCTTTGATGGTGATAACCTCACTGATGATATCTGCCTCAGTATACCTAGCTTGTTTTATGAAATTTAGGGTGCAAATATTCAAGGCTGATCCATTATCTATTGTTACTCTTTTCACAGCAAAGTTGGATACCATGATGGCTATGCGAAGCAGAAGGGTGTGATCTGGCTCGACCACGGGTATGTCAGTGGGTTTGAACGATAGGGCACATGAGGATGAGAGGTGTCCAACAAGATTACGAAAATCAGTAGCATTGATATCAAAAGGGACACGGGATTCTATGAGAGTAATGTTAAGGATGTTCTTGTACATAGGACTAGTGCGAAGAAGGTCTAAAATGGAGATTTGGGCTGGCATGTTCCCAAGGTGTTCCAAGATATTGTACTGGCTTTTTGATGGAGCTGATGGTGTTGGTGTAATAGGTGGGCCTACGATGTTAAATTGCGCTCTTCGAGTGGTGACTGCACACTCATTGTTTGGTCCTTGGATATTGATAACATTGACAAAAGGCTCTTTCTTGGATATAAAACCTATAAGGCTACCATAGTCTATATAGGATGAAGTGTGGTCATTGTTCTTCCCATGCTGTTGGTTTGGATAGGTGCTTTTCCAAGATTTTGGTTGTGGTGTGGAGGAAAAGCATTTTGATAGATCTGTAAGCCTACATTGGGAGAGGTTTGGGCACCAACAGTGATTTCCTTCCGATCAATGAGGTCCTGCACATAGTCTTTCAATTTCATGAATCTGAGGGTAGTGTGACCTTTTACCCTATGAAATTTGCAGTACTCATTATCTTTGTACCATGCAGCTTTGGATTGGCTTGGGTCAATTTGCTGGGTAGGAGGAAATTTGATGATGTTTTCCTTGACTAATTTCTCAAAAATGACATCCAATGGCTCACCAAGGGGTGTATAGTTTCTAGGTGTAGGTTGGAATCTAGGCTTTTGTCCTGTAGCTACATTGATGGCATTAGCTTGATTGCTAGACCCTTGGAAGTTGGGTCTTGGATTGTGGTTTTGATAGCTTTGGTTATTCTGTTGTTGGTAGTTGATAGCTTGTTGATTGTTTGGTTGATATGGTGGGTTGGACTGGTTGTGAGAAGGACCAACAATATTCACATGTCTGGTGTCAGTGATGCCATCTATTGCAACGTGCTTGTTTTTGTTCCAATACCTAGACTTGTCATTGGAATGTGATTGATTTCGGTTGGCTTCCTTGTAAATCTTGACCACACCATCTTTAATGAGTCCTTGCTCAAGGATCATTCATTTCTCTTTGATATCTTTGTAGGTCTGCAAAAAGTTCATGGTCATGTGGTGAGCCAAGCTAGGATGGGCATTATCAATAAACATTTTCACCACATGGCGTTCTGGCAAGGTGCAGGATATGCGGGTGGTAAGGGTTTGCCATCTTTGCAGGTATTCGGCAAGGCTTTCTCCACCTTTATTCTTGGTGTGGACAAGATCAACTATTGATAGCTCTATTTCAACAAGATGGGCATATTGGGCTACAAATGCCTCAGATAATTCAAAAAAGTTTTTAATTATGCCATAGGGGATTCTATAAAACCATTCAAGAGCTGGTCCAGCCAAGCTTTTGGAAAAAAGGCACAAGAGGAAGACATCATTGTATGCTACGTCTTGGCAGTGCATGTAAAATTCTTTGATATGTGTGACAGGGTCTCCTTTTCCTCTGAATTTGTCAAATTTGGGTACCTCAAAGTGTTTGGAAAATGGTGTCATGGTAATGGCTCTGTCAAATGGGTAAGGACACACATTCTCAAACTTGAATGTCTTCGGATCATTCCCTTCTTGGATGGCTTTTAGAGCTATCTTCATTTGCTCCCATTCTGAATTGATAGGTGATGGCTGGGGTGCCCCCAATGTAGGAGTACCTTGAGGTAGGTATGTGCTAGATGGGGCCACTGAATATGGATGGCTATGAGGGATTTTCTGATAGCGATTGTACATTGTTTGGACAGCTGCATGGTGGATGACAGGTTGCTGAGGGGGAGGTGGCGCATATTGCTGCATGTGCTGCGAGGCTTGCTGTTGATATGGGATTTGAGGTTGGGATTGAGGAACATAAGTTGGCTATGGGATAAATGGATTGCTTTGTGGAGGTAAGATATAAGATGGTTGAGAGGCTTGGAGAAAGGATCGGGGGGCTTGTGGGGTTTGACCAATATATGTGGGTTGTGCCTCCATTTGGGATGGTATCTGCAAATAATTGGTGGTTGGTTGGGGTGGTGGATTACCTTCTAGAAGTGGCATTGAAAAGTAGTTGGTAATTGGAGGTAATGGATTAGTTGGTGGTGGAGGTGGTGGGAATTGAAAGCTTGGGAATGGAACTGATGGGGTTTGATAGCTTTGTGGTTGGATTTGGAAGCTTGGTAGAGTGGTGGTAGGGGCTGGGGTCACTTGGGAGCTTGGTATAAAATTGGTAGTAGCTTGTGGGATTTGATAGCTTTGTGGAGTGAGGGTAGTAGCTTGTAGATTTGTGGCTAATGGTATTGAGCTCCCAAGACCTACTGGAAATGATGGGATTGTGCTTTGGGTTGTAGTGAACAAGCTGGGGGTGATGAAAGGTTGATCACTTGGCCCCATGGGTGGCATCCCTGTTGTATATTGCTGAGGTTGGCCAAAGATGCTAGCACTGATTTGGGAGATGGGTGGATTTGGAAGGCTGGGTTGGGGAGCAGCAGCAGCAATAGTGAAGGGGGTGAACGGTGAGCTATTTTGGGTAAAGGGGTTTGGAGCGGAGAGGTATGAACCAAGGATGGAGTGGTGGTGGCTGGGTTGACTTGTGGCATGGAGATTTCAACTTGGGTGGATGATGGTATGTTTGGGTCTGTTGGATCATATGGATTGGCTGGAGGCTCTTCTTTTGGCATATATTGAGGATAATTTGGATCATAAGAGCCTATGGGTGGTGGTAGCTGCCCAAAAAATGGGTGAGATGGATCTGATAATGGAGGGGGTCTTCCAAAGTCAAAGGTTCCTACATTTTCCCTTCGAAAATTAGCCATGATTGTCTCTTTGTTCTTGTCTATAATGGCATTTACCAATACTGCATTTCTTGGTTGGTTCATGAAAGCTTCAATCTCAGTACATGATGGCATAGCTTTCTCTGGGCTGAAGGATGGCTGAGTGCTCAAGGGGGGTGAGGCTGTTCGATCCAAATGATAGGGCTCCATTGTTTCTTTCTTCTTGGCTAAGCGAGTGACGGGTGGCATGAAAAATGCTCCTAGGGATGAGATGCAATAATGCTGATGGATGCAAAAGGGGGAAGGCTTCTCTATGCAAATGATTTCTTAGGTTAAGGCAAAGCTATATGAAAAAACCTAAGGAGGATTGGGTTGGAGATTCTAACTTCAAAGATATGTTGCCAAAGCACGAAAGGTCTGCTTTCCTATGTGCAAGCTTGGTGGTGATTGTGTTAACTTAAGGATAGACTAATGATCCTTTAGGAAGAACACGAGATTGACCACTTGTGGATCCCAACCTTTAGCTCAAGGTGATGAGGGATACCAAGTGACAAAGCTGGATTACCCTAGACAAAGCTCTGTCAAAGGGATAACCTTGGTGAGATTGATGGATTTGGAAGATTTTAGGAGTGGCAAACTTTTGGCAAAAGTGACAACAATTTTGAAGGCTTGGATGTGAGGTTTTGATTTCTAGCTAGATGGTTTGATTCTAAATGAGATGGATGAGCAAATAATGCTTAAGGGGATAACCTAAGATGGTTGGCTTTTCTACAAAGATGACTCTAAAGTGAAGCTTATCCAAGAAGATGTGGAGAAACAAGGGTGTCTAATCATAGAAATCATGCCTAGTTGGTAAGGCATAAGCAGGATTAACTCCTGGATGTTGGCTAAATTTGACGTTACACTCTAACCAGGCCTCTTGAAGTGCTTCGTCGGTAGCTTTGTCCTCTGCTTTGTGGAGTTTGGCAATTCATGGGCTTGGTGTTATTTCTTTTCTCTTGGCTGAAAGTTCTTGGTATGCTAGAGATGGTTTGAGTTTAACTTTGTGGAACTTCTGTTTGGGGTTGGGTTGCTCTGACATCAATTCTTGAATCTGCTTGGCTTTGAGAGATCTTGGTTGTTTTGCTTCAACTCGTTCAACTTCTGGAATAGGCAGTGACTATGCTAAGTATGCCCTAAGCTAGGATTGACCAAGTTTGGCAAACATTCATTCAACAAATAAAAGATCAAGCAATAGATAGAAACAACCAGATAGAAGTTTTTGATTCTCAAAAAGTGATACTTGTGCCAAGGAGTGTGTATGTTCTACAAATGTATCGATCAGTCACCTCAAACACATCAACATCCTAGATGGTTGTCTACAAGGCTGACAGTTGGTTTAGCTAAGGATTCCTCGATATACCCAAGGTACGTGAGGCCCAAATCTGTAGATGAGACCAAAAAGATGTCACACAGCCGAGAGGAGCGGTAACCCACTTCTCATCTTTCACTTCTCAAGGGTATAAAGTTCCTTGAGGCTTAGCCCGAGTGACAAAATCTTGATCCCAAGAGAGGTGTCTTTCAATTTACCTCCCGATTCTTATACTCTTCCAGAACGTTGGAGTTGAGGTCATCCAAGGGGTGATGAAATCCCCAAGCAGGCCTCCTAAAAAGAAACAAGGTTTTGGATCCTAATCTTATGCACCCAAGATGGCCTTGAAAGACGACAATGGGAGAGAAGACTTGGATGACCTTGGGATAAAAAACACACTTGTTCTTTTACAAACTGACTCTTATGTGTGCTAATCTAGACTTTGCAAGCACTCATGTTTAAGAGACAATGTTCAATTCTGACTTAAAGCGCCAAAAAAAGTAAATCGATCGAAGAATGCAAACAATAAAAAGAGTTAGGGTCAACAAAAGAAAACTCGTGCGCCCAGAGGCCCTCCACGTCAAGTATCGATTAATTTTTTTTAAGGCATTCAAGATTGAGTGTGAGTTTGTTTTAAGCCCAAAACAAAAGTGTGTGAGATTTGATTTCAAGCGCGCACCAAGAGGCTCTCCACGTCAGTTTTTGTTCAATTTTAGTGCCCAAAATTGAAGTGTGATCAATTTAATCTAGAGTTTTGATCATTTAAGAATTTTAATAAAGTTAAAGTAAACATTCAAAGACCAAGTGAGTGAATTAGATTATGGAACATTTAACACCTTTTTCAAGTAGACCCATCCCCATAAATGGCGCTGAGATTGCAACCAATGGTTAATATTTGATGGGTGATTAGAAAAGAGGTGAGTCCAAGGAACTACTCAAATTGATTTTTGTAAATTTGTATTTTAACTTAACAAGGTTTCTTAAATGTCCAAAAATCAAACTTTACCTAGATTGCATGTGGAAAAGAGATTTGTTTTGTTCAATTTTTAGAAGCTCCAAATGAAGTGTTTGATATTGCAATGGTTAATTGATCCTTGGCATTCAAGATTGGATTTGTTGTTTTAATCATGCATTCAAGGAAAATTTGATTTTAATCCATGGCATTCAAGAGTGATTTTAGCAACATGCATTCAAAAACAAGTGGTTAAACATTCAAGGGTTTTCTGTTGAGCATTCAAGATTGAGATTTTGTGTGTTGTTTTAAGAACTTTGAAGTGCTTTGTTTTAACCTTAGATCATTCAAGATTGTTTTGGACTCAAAAGTGAAAATGACTCTTTGGACTTTGGTTTTCATTCAAGATTTTGTGTTCTAGTTTGCATATTTTAAGCCCAAAAATGATATTCCTAGATTGTTTTGATGCATGAAAAACCTAAGAAACATTCAAGATTTTGCAATAAGACATTTGTTTGGAACAAATAACAAAGCTTTTAGGACAATTTTTGGCAACCATTTAGGACTCTTAGTTTTCATGAGATTTTTTTAAAAAAACTTTAGTGTGCACTTAGTGTTGATTTTGAACCTTTTGAAATGGAAACTTGAAGTTCTTTTTAAATTCCTAAAAATGAAGTGTTCCTAATTTTCCATGAATGCATCTAAAACCTTGATGTTGCAAGGATGCAAATGATTAGATTGGTTTAGTTTCACTTGTTAAAAGATTTTATCTTTTTTGCAAATTTTTAATTTTTCAATGGATTTAAGTATGATTTTGCTTCCTTAAAAAAAATGGCAAAGATCTCCCACAAGAAGAAGAAGAAGAATATAGACAAGAAGAGGAAGAAGAATTTCAAGTTCTTTGTCCACCTATAAGCTTGAAAAATCTGCAAACACTATGAGATAGATTATGAGTTCCTTTGTCTTCTTCATGCTCATGTGGACCTACAAAACCAATTTATACAATCCTACCAATCACAAAAATAGGTAAAATTAGCCAAAATCAGCAAATGACATATAAAACTTGACTAAAAAAGCTAATGAAGATGACCCATGCGGGGTCCCATCGGCCGTGCCAAAATGTATATGAGCAATGTTAGTATGCTAATAGAAACCAAATTTAAATAAAGCTTCTACAAACTAAACAAAATTCATAAACTTCAAGATAGACTAAGATGAGCTCTCAATTGAGAATATGAGCCATTAATGGGCTCTCTCAATGAGAAGCTCTCTTGTTGAGTAGCTTTGTCTAAATAGATAGGATGTATGCTCAATCTTATGCTTCAAAAAGGGCTTCAAATGGAGTTGGAATTTGGGTGTGAGTGTATGGTTTTGATGTAAAATGGCTTCTCAAAATGGCATTATGACTTTACTTCATGGATTGTGTTATTTTGCAAAGGGGAAGGATCCAATTTATAGGCAAGAGGCTTGAGGGATTGAGGGCTAAGATGCAAGGATGGGAAAAAGCTCATGGAGGGCTCAGATTGCATGAGAAGAGAGCACATGGATTGTGCTTCCTTATAGCCAATCAAGGAGTGACACATGTCACATGGTGAGAGGATGGAGGAAAGGGGTAGGATGAGTCAAAAAAGGAGGCTCAAGGGATAAAATCTTCATAAAGACCCTCATAATGACTTGTAAGAGCAATAAAAGGGCTTGTAAGAGTCATTTATGGCCTAGTGGACTTCATAAAGTTTTATGGTTGAGATATTTTGAGGGTGATGAGAGCAATTTCGACTTGGACTTGATTAGGAAGGTTTTAAGCTTGTTTAGGCTTGTGCAAATGATTAGAGGATGGATTAGGATGGTTTAGGATTAGCTTAGGGATAGGAAAGTGGATGACATTTAATGAGGGTGGGTGAAGGAGGAGATATTTGTTAACTTTGGCTTGGGTTAGTAAGTTTTAACCCATGTTTAGGGAATGTGACAAGGTTAGGGGGAGATTAGGATCAGGTTTAAAGACATCTTCTAGAAGAGTCTAGACTTTGGATGAGGATAAAGACTTTCTAGAATAGTCTAGAATTTCCTAGGATGAGGATGAAGACTTCCTAGAAGAGTCTAGAACTTCTTAGGATGAGGATAAATTAGATTTTTAGGAAATAAATAAAGTTTTATTTATTTCAAGGGTTTGGGTTGAGGAGATATTTATTAAAACTTTTTTAATAAAGATGAGGATTAATATTTAATCTTAATTAAATATTTTGAGTTGGGATTAGGGGTAGGAAATGATGGGATTAGCCTTTAATCAAAATTAAAGAAGGATTAGAAGATTTTGGAAGAGGTTATTGGTCATAAGGAAATTGGCCAAGTTTTGGGCAAAAAATAATTTTTTTATTTATTTTAGGATTTTTGGTCAATTTATTAATTAAATAATTAATAAATAAGGAAATAATGTGTAAATAAGATTTAAACATTTTTGGGAGGAATTCCTTAATTAAATATTTTTAATTAAGATAAAGGGATTTAATGGAATAAAAATTAATTAATTAATAAATGATGATGTCATCAGGTATTTTTTCAAAAAATAAAAATACTTTATTTTTTAAAGGATTTTTAGGTGTCTACAGTATGATCTTTCTTAACAATTTTGTAGCCAACATCCATTACAATGCATGGCACATTGTTCAGTCAACTTGACTAGTAGAAGTTGTGTGTTATGACCCTCGTAGAAAATTCTAGAAGTGGATCCTGAATGGTGTCAATAGTCATTCCCTTCTTATTTCACTTTGCCCATGTGTTCTTCTCAATGTCTTCCTTGGAGTCACTTCTTAGGTTCTTTGGCCATTCTAGGGTTGGATAAACTATGACCGTATGTATGATTCTTTTTGATAGCTTGATAGAACCACCTTCGAACCATAGGCATCCACTATAGATTCTACTCAAAACTATTCTAATCTATTTCATTTTAAAGACTATGGGGAAATCTAGGGAAGGTGTTAGTCCCTTTCTCTCAACAATGTTGAATTCTTCTTTTAATACTTCATTCTCACATAGTTTTTCATAAGCTTGATGAATTTCCATGTCATCAATTGCTCCAACCTTGCAATTGTATCATTTCTTAACATCTTGAACCATTATGACTTTTAGTGGGATAACAGATAAAGTACTAGTAGGGTCATTGTTATACACAACTTCTGTAATTGCCCTAAAATCTGGTTGCTTAACCTCATTGCTAACTAGCTAAACCTCAAAAACTTTCGAATCCTTGGGATTTCTAGAACTAGAGACCATTTCACAAGACTAGGGTTTTAAAAGATAAAATTGCATAGCTTGGCACTTGAGAAATACCCTAGATCAATGAGGCGATGTTGAATCTTTGTTGGAATCTTCACAAATACTTTATCTTTTCTTGGAAATTGCTTTTCTACTCTGCTCAATCTTTACTCTATGTTTTAATGATGATAAATGATAAAAAAAAATTGACCTTATACCCTTTGATACATAACATTTAATGCTTAGTGCATATACAACTGTACGCTCAGCTCTTGATGTGATTTTTTCTTTACTCGGCATCAATGCAAATTCCACTTCACTTGGTAGCTATAGGAATTATCCCTTCTCAGCTTCAATAAAAAATATCTTTACTCAGTAGAAACTATCATTAATTTTGTTCGGCAACAACTACTCATTCAACTTCAACTAGTCTTGGCTAACAACTCAACACATACTAGGATTTTATCTGGTTTCAGAAAAAAACTTTTTATACTTGTTATTTTTAGTGCTAATTTTTTTTGGAACTGATGTATGATAAGGCTTTAAATATAAGTTCCACATACCTTCTTCTTGCTTAGTTTGATGAAGTGTGACCACTTGACCATTTAGGTGAAGTGATACCTTCATTTGATGTGTTGCATCCATCTTTCTTCTTCCATGTCTTACTCATTTCTCCTCTAATGTGTTCAACATCTACTTTTCCTTTTCCTTTGTTGGAGTCAAAGTCGGGTGCCTTTGACCTTGTTGAACAACGCTTGCTAATATGATTAGTGTTTAAAAAACTAAAGATTGTAGTTTGACTTAACCATATATTGTAGCTTCCACTGAAATGTGTTCTTATGCAGTTCTCTAGAGTGTGTCCATACTCTTGACAATAGTGAAAGCTATGTCTTGTATTGTAATCCCAATTGTAGGAATTTTCATGATTTTTTCCCTTGTTTTATGACCATGTGGACTTGGATCTGCACACAAAGGCTTTGTGTCCAAACTTCTAATAATCATAGAAATGTCCTTCAAATCTTGGTGTATGCATGGTTAAGGTTTTGCATTCATGTTCCTGATGACCTTGTTTGTTGCACTTGTAACAATATATCATGTTCTTAGGCTTGGAATTCTAACTAGCATTCTTGCTCCTACAAACATTAGTTGTGTGTCCTTTATTTCCAAAATGATGACAAGTAGGTTTAGTGTTCTTACCTTTGTCATTCCTTTGTTCAGTAGTCTTGGACGACTCTCCTTCTTCAGTGCTTGTATAGCCCAATCCTAATGTGTCTTTGCTAGATCTAGGGGATTTTAGTAGTTGCTCAAAACATTTTATGGCTTCATTTGGCTTGTTGAAACTTTCAATTAACTCTTTCTCTCTTTTTAGATCATTCTATAGTTGCTCATTCTCTAACTTCAATGTAGTTATCTCAATGTCCTTGACATTCAACTCATGATGGACATTCATGATTTGGCTAAGGGTATCCAACTACATGTTAGAGATCCTAGATAGCTTTATTGATTTTTCTTCCAATCTATTTGAAAAAATTCTCTTGTCTTCTTTAGCTTTCTTCTTTTTTTTAGTTGCCTCACATAGTAGTATAGCTTGTAATTCTTGCTCCAACTTGAGATTTCTAATATCCTCAAGTTGTGCTCTATTTTTGTCCATAGGATCTATAATTGTTACATCAAATACATAGGAGTTACCATTTGCAAATAACTCTAATTTGTCGATCTCCCTATACTGAGTGTCACATTCAGCTATGGCAATCTCTTTCCTTCTCTTTAGTGAACTTCTCAAGGAACCTCTAGCTTCATTCAATTGTTGCAGCAAGAGATGTATCTCATTCTCCTGATTCTCAATGGTCTTTCCCAACTTGTAGACTTCCATCTGAAGATCTTTTCTCCAAGCTATAAAACTTCTCCTGATGAGAACAAAACTTTGATACTAATTATTAGAAATACAAATATAGGAAATGTATAGTTCTGAGAGTGCCCAGGGGGGGGGAAGCGTGAATCAGAAGTATTAATCTCTAAACACTAAAACTTTTAATCTTTAAAAAATTGCATGGATAAACATATAGAAATAGCATGTAAAGAAAATGCACCCACATAAACACTTGGCACCATATATGATTACCCAAAAACCCTTGAATGAGAAGGTAAAACTAGGGTGGGGATCACACCCACAACTTTTCACTACTACATCAATAAAGTTCACCTATTAAGGTTACATGTTTTGACCATTCTCATGATCTTCCCTATGAAAGGCATGCCCTATTAAAGGCTTACAAAGGATTGTTATATCCTACCTTTTTGAAGGATTTCAACACCCTATTAGAAGTGTGCCTGGGTAAAGGACTTTAGAACACTCACTTGGAATGTCACCCTGTTAAAGGACTTATACAATAGTTGTTAAACGAATCTAAGTCAATAGGATTTCATTCTACTATAACAATTGTTAGAGAGTACAATAGAATATTTGATATAATACACTTATAATCTGACATTGCTAATTTTAGATCCTAATTTAGTTCATCTTGATCCTCTTTGATCTGATAAAAAAATGCTATAAACTTGATCCTCTATTTTGATAACTGATTCTGCAATTCTTTTATTCTTCTAAATCACCTTCAACCTTATCAATTCACCCCTTTCACTACTATCATCACCTTCTCACATGTATTATCTCTTAGACACATACTTTTAAAAATATTTTGTGACATAGGGTTAGGTATGAATATATGATTGAGATTCATCCAACTTTCTCACTCACTTCCCTCTATTTTTCTAATTTGTTGCATGTAGATCACATAGGGAATCCAAATAGATTTGATCTTATCTCTAATCTTTGAGATCTATCCATATTTTCACTCAAAAATGGTTTACATAATTGTTTGTGCCTTCATAAACTCTTACATCAATTCTATGTTGCTCGACACTTGTTGACTACTGATGCTTAACATTTAATAAAATACTATCATGCTCAGCACTTTAACATGCTCAACATCTATTGTTTACTTGGCACCATATAATCACTTGGCACTATCTATTTGTTGAGCACCTAAGTGAGTCTATGCTTATTATGTTTCTAGCTTGGCACGCATTGCAACTTAGCACTTGTGTATATTATACTTGGCATATGTTGCTAGCTTGACATGAACTTAGCAAAAAAACTTAAGTTTGTTGACACTCAATCATACAAAACCATTCTAAGATCAACAAATAAGACCAAAATGTGCCAGAAGTACATATGTCAATTGCCAATCCACAAGAAGATACAATAAAGGTTAATGATGTGTCTAACACCACCATTCAGAACATCAATCCCATAACAAAGGAGGATATGTAGAAGATATTGACTGAGTCCACCATTAAAGGACAACTATGAAATCATCCTATTTTGGTGAGTGTGGATGAGATTGAGAAGTTGGAACTAGCATCTGTAGGGGAGAAAACACAAGCATTATCCATTGCCCCCTTTGAATCCGTAAAAGTGCAACCTATAATGTCTATTATAGTATACCAAAGGAAGGACACTATGCCTTCACATATTAGTACTAAGGTACAAAATGCAATAGTACCAGCAATTACAATAATTTAGAAGAAAGGGAGACTGGTCCAAATAGGTTAGGAAGCCAGTCTGGAACCTACACCACAAGAACAAGATGAAGTAGAAATCAAAGAAAAGAGGAAGGACATGACTGATGATTTAGTCTTGATTATGAAACAAAAGGAAGTGACAAAAATTCAAACACTAGTTATCTTACCAGATACTAGTAGTCCTACTCCTAGTCAAGCACTTCACACATCGAGTAATACAACTACACTACTGCAAGCATCAAGGCCATGTCCTAACTCATCTAAGGTTGACAAGGTGACATCCTATGGTGATATCAACTTAGATGAGGTGATTGAATTACCAAAGTATGATCTTACATCAACCATAATAGAGAAAATGATCATATTGTAGGATGCTCTAGTAGCAAGGAAGAAACACCAAGAACTCCTTAGAAGGGATAATAAGAAAAAAAATAACTTCATGAAATCAAGGACATATTTCTTGATGCATTTAGCCTCCCTGCACTTGATGATGCCAAGCCAATCATTGAGTAGTTGGAAAATATTGTAGAGAAGATCAATGATGAAGACCTTGATACAAATTTCAAATTATTGGAATTGTTTGAGAAGAAATTTCAAACAAAGGTGGATGGATAAATATCTAGTTCCATTGTGCTACACTTGGTTGAGTTAGCAACCAGAATTGAGGGTGTGAAGAAGATGTTGGAACAAATTTTCTCTCATTACACCAAGTTGTGTGATGTTCCCCTATTCACACAAGAAGTGTGGTGACACATTAACCATCTGGAGGGAGATTTGAAGAAAATAGGTAACATTATACAACAATCTCCTAGTCAAGGTCAATCTCATTTTAGGAATTTTCTATTAGTACAAGGTCAGTTATAAGCATTGCAAGCTCAAGAGAAAATATTAGGGTTACATTGATTAGCATCCAATCCATGTTAACCCCTCACATGGAAGGGTTACATAGGGAACTAGCCTATGTAGAGACATTTCTTAAGAAAGATCCCCATCTTTCTACACATGAATTCTTAGTCACCTTTGTTGCTAAGTTAGACAATTTTTGGAGGTAGCATGTGACAATTGGGATGCATCACTAAAGATTATGATGGAGGTCCATAAATCTTTCTTGGAAAAACACACAATTCATGTAAAACCCATGACATAAGTGTCAAAGGGGGGAGAATGAAGAAAGGAGGAGAATGCATGAAAGGAGAGAATAAAATTTGAGGGAGACCAAACAAAGGTAGAGACTACTAAAATAGAATCAACACAACATATCTACTCAAGAAGAGTATTTAGAATAGATTTAGAATAGAACAATCAACTTAGGGAGAGTTATAGAACTTTGTGGTATGACTGATGAATCATAAGTTTTTCCTTAATGGATATTATCTAAGTTATGCTCAAGGGCTAAGGATATTTATGAATGCCCAAGTGCTTTTGCTACTCATGTCAAAAGTGGAGATTGTTAATATCATATTGGTTTTGACATATAAGTGACAATACACTTAAGTTATTTTCATAGTTCATACCAAACAAGTAATATATGTTGAGCATAAGTTGTCAGATATTGTATGTCAAGTGAAGAGTTATACAGTATGTGGCAAGTAACTAGTATGTACCAAGTCACTCAAGTACTAAGCAGATAGTATATGTCAAGTCAATTAGATATCAAGTGATCAATGGTTGCCAAGTCATTCAGAGGCTGACTTACATCATTGAAGACACATTGGATGTTAAGCATCAGAAAATTCAAGTGCTAAGTAAATAGTTTTGGATATAGTTGTTTCTAATGACACAAACTTCTATGTATACCATTTTTGAGAAAAATTAAGGACTATTTTGTGATTCTAGATGATAACAATGACTCTATATCGAGGATCCCTATGTATTACATGAAACCAATTAGTTAAAGGGACATTTTATGTGAAAATTTGGGTGAATCACAATCATTGATTCATACCTAACCCTAAGTCACCTAGATCTCCTTAAGGAGGACAAATCCTAAACATTGTATGTGTGTGAAAGGAGAGAAGAGATAAGTTTGCATGCAAAAGAAAAGAATTCATTGTGAATAAGGAGCTACAAATTGAGATGCATTACAGAATCAGTTAGAGGAGAGTAGAGGAAAGGAATTAGAAGACATAAGTGATACATATGATCAATGAGGATCAAGTACATATTAGGAAATAAGTGATATGTTAACTAGTAGTAGAGTGCTAACTACAATACCATTGTTGATACATTCTAGTAGGTAAATCAGTTCAATCCATTAACAGAGTAGTCTTAATAGGCTATTGTAAATCCTTTAACAAGGTGCTTACTTAATTATATTTTTTAAGTCCTTTAATCAAGCTCACTTCTAATAGGGTGTTAAAATTATTTAACATGGTAATATCTAAAAATCTTGTAAGCCTTTAACAGGGTAGACCTTTCACAGGGTAGATCATAGTTTATGATTAAACACTATAGCCTTCATTAGATACACTTTATTACTATAGTAGTGGAGATTTGTGGGTGTCATCCCCACCCTAGTTATAC
Source organism: Cupressus sempervirens (assembly GCA_028749045.1). Lineage (NCBI taxonomy): Eukaryota > Viridiplantae > Streptophyta > Pinopsida > Cupressales > Cupressaceae > Cupressus > Cupressus sempervirens. The sequence continues at coordinate 740,439,852 of CM053791.1, read as the reverse complement.
CTTCTAATTGGAAGGTTTTTGGGTAACCAGATATCTTGTGTCATATGTATGTTGAATGTTATTTTCTTTCATGCTATGGATAAATATGTTTAGCTAGCTATTTCAGTTTACATGCAAATTGTGAGATGGATGTGCGGTGATTGTTTAAAGGGTTAAAGTTTTGAAATACTAATTCACCCCCCACTCTGCCCCCCCTCCCCACCCTTAGAGTTTACTTTCCCTATTTTATTTCTAATAAGGATGAATCAATATTTAATAAACTTTAGCAAAAAATAGGATATCTAAATAAAAACTTTATAGCATGCATAAGAAAGTAAACTAATTGTGCTCAACAATATACATAACCATGCAATAAGATAACTCTTAACACCATATTTTTTAAAGAAGGGAAACAATGGAAAAGGGAAAATCTCAATGGGGATGGGACCAAATTTTTTATCAACTAATCAAAAGTATCCTGTAAAAGATATTGACCCTTTTAGGAGTCTATTCCATTTGTATAGTGTCTCATTGGATGTAGGAGGACTAGGCCTTGTTAGGAGCCTCAACCCTTTTAGGATTTGTTATGTACAAGTACAAAATGTATGCAACATGAGCCTAATGAAAAAGCATGCAATGTAGAATATAGTTACGTTAATGTAAAGAGATAGATACAAAAACTTCTTTAAAATACTCTTGATATATTAATTATCTAATACTACCTAAGTTATTTCTTATTACATAATTCATATTCCTCTTATCATGTATTAGAATTTTATAATTACATTAATATCACATCACATTACTACTTAGTTCACATAACTTCACATTCAAAAGGTTTCCTTTATACCATGTAGTCAACCTCCATGCCTTTATACACTTTACAAAATAGAAAAATGACTTTTAACTCTTAGCTAGGGTTAACATCTAGGATGTTGTCCCTAATGAGTTAAGTAATTATTTTGTAAACAAAATAATTTCTTAACCCAAAATATCCATTTCTTTATCATGCTCTATTATGTTTGTATATTTTTATAGTTTTTATAGTTTGTACAATCCTAAGCACTTGCATATGTCGTCATCATAGTGTTAGGTAGTTGTACCTAACTTCACATGTTACCATGATAGGCCTATGAATCTTGCCAACTTAAACTCTATCTATTTAGCTAGATGACTTATATTAAACTTAGACTATTTTCTAAGTAGACATTCCATAAATTCATCTCATGAACTTCCCACTTTATATGATTGATATATTTCCATAAATGACAACATCAAATGTATGACATAGCCAAATTGTCAACATGGTACACATCAAAACTAAAATTCAAAGGGATTCTTGTTTTGAACTTTTCTCATCTCCACTCTATCATTGTATATAATTTTGTATCGACTCCTTTGATCCAGAATGTCTTGGATACATCATTCCCCAACATCATAGCTTTAGCTTCTTCTATTGCAAACATGTTTCTCCTCTCAGCTACACCATTCTACTAAAGTGTCTTAGGGGTTGATAACTATCTTTTAATACCAATCACTTTACAAAAATTATTAAACTCTTTCAAGGTAAAATTTCCACCTCTAACAGATATTAAACACTTAATCTATAATTAAGTCTCATTCTTTTTTGAAAATAATTATTCAATTATATACTATGATTGATGTTACACAAATTTCAAGCTTTAACTAAGAACAATATTATCCAAGATCAGTCAAGCACTAAAGGAGATTCTAGTATCAATTGAGAAGAAATTAATTTTAATTTAGCTTGGTAGTTTAATGGAGAGCAGTTAGTGTTAACTAAGATTGGTGAGTTAATGATGGTTGGTTATCATTCTGAAGGAAGTTCTATATTAATCAAATGATTAGTCTAGTGTTATTCGATTGTTAGTAGATTACTTTTTCTCAATCAATTGGTTCATACAAGCTGACAAAATGGATGTTAAATGTTTGTATGAAAGGGTATTCAAGATGAATTGACATTGAGTATCATATGTATAAAAGGTCAAGTTGTGGGGTGAAAAAAGAAATTGGGAACAATGTAAAAGAAGTGAAATGGAAGGATATATGATTAAGGACAGAGTATCTGAGTTAGAAGATCAAGATGCAAAGAATATATTGATAAGTAAGAATCACAAGGTTAAATCATAAGATTGATCTAAATTTGCAAAGTTTGTTGCTTCAAAAATCAGGTCAATGATTGTTAGTCTCTAACCATTGTAGTAGTGAAGAAATCTATTAATAGAGTTGTCTTAACAATCATTTTGTAAATCCTATAATAATGTGACATTCCTAGATTGAAGTGCCTAAAGACCTATAATAATACCACAACTAATCTAGTGATTCAAATCCTCTAACAAGTTCAAACTTAAGCCTGTGTTTTATAACCTTTAACAGGGCTGACTTAGAATAGGGCTCACTTTGGAAGAATGAAAATTTGTAAATAGTTGCATTGCTGGTTTTTCCAAATTGGGTTTCCATGTTAAATCTTGGTGTCTCACATGTTTATGTTATTTTCTTAATATTTTATGTTTCTAGAACTAAGTTACTAAAGGTTAATACACATTAACATCTATAGAGTTCTTTGTTAACCAAGTTACAATGAATATCTAGTTATAACTTAGTAGAGAAAGGATTTGGTTTATTAAGTAGGAAGTTTGTATTGACATCGAAGGGAGTTGGAATTTTTTTTGACGTAACAAATTGACCCCTCCCCTCTGAGATACTCCTTTCATTTACAATAATTGTTATCATAGTTGTTGGTTCTTTCAAGAAAGGTTTCAAAGACCTAAGCTAAAGATCAAGGTGTCATACAAAAGAGAGATTCCTAAGCTTAACCAAGAGAACTTTTTAGCATGCTAGGAACTGATGAAACTACACTTGGAAACCATAGGAGATGAAGGTCTACACTTTTTATTGAACCACTATGTGGCACCACAAAATCCTTTAAATATGGATCAGATGGTGGATATAAAGAATCATAATACAATGATGATTGATATTGCTTCCTCTCTAAACTATTCTAAGTTTGATGAAGAAAAATATTTCCCTACTACATATGACATGTGGAACAAACTAAAGAAGAAATATAGAGGAAACAAAAATCTGAAAAGAGCCAAAGCAAAAATTCTAAGAGACCAGTCTGATTAGATGGAGATGAAAGAAGATTACAACATTTCTAAATATAGTGAAAGAATAAAAAAAGTGTAAGTGAAATCAGAGCTTTAGGAGGAAAAATAGATGATATAATAGTAGTTAGCAAATTATTTAGAACTCTTATTCCTATTTATGCAATTAGTGTTTTATCTATTCAAGAGATGAGATGTGATCCTAAAACTAATATAACTTTGGATGCACTAGTGGGAAGATTGATTTCTTTTGAGGGAATAACTTTGATAACTATTCTTCCTAATATTAACAACATAGAATTTGCATTCAAAGAGAAACTAAATCTTGGTAGAAAGGGATGAAATTCAAAAGGCAAGCATATTGATAGTGAAAAAGATGATGATTCTGAGGATGACCTTGAAGCCATTGAAGCCTTACTTACAAAAAAGGTTACAAAAAGAAAAATGTAAATACAAATCTAAAATGCCATTGATTTGTTTATAATGTAAAGAGGTTGGCCGCATTGTTGCAAGCTGTCCAGATAGAAGTAACATAGATGAAAAAATCCATTAAGTTCAAAGGAAAGAAAGATTTCAAGAGCTACAAGGAGTACAAAGACAAAGGTAAAAAATATTGTTACATTGGTAAAGATCCTAACAATGATGAAGAAGATGAAATGGTATATATTACTATTAAGGATGAATCAAATAATGAAGGAAATGAAAAGATTGCACTTATTTCTCATGTTAGCAAGAATGACAAATGGATAATAGGCAATGGTTGTTCTCATCACATGACAAGCAACAAAACTAAGTTTGGACACATGGAATATTATGATGAAGTGTTCTATTTAGAAATAATAAACCATGTCATGTGAAAGGAAAATATTTTAGTTCATGAACTGAAGGAATCAAATGTGACAATGCCTAGTGGGTTGAAGGACTAGTGTGCAATCTTCTAAACGTTGCACAAGTAAATGACATTGGATACAAGGTAGAATTAATGAATGGGAAATACAAGTTTTTGGATGGCAAACAAAACCTAGTTGGGACTAGGAATCAAACTAAAGGTAATTTGTTCTATCTAGATATCACTAAAAGTTCATGCTTTTTGGCACAAGTAGAGGAAAATTGACTATGGCATAAAATAATGTGTCATGTAAACTTTGATAACCTAGTTACCATAAGCAAGAACAAAAGAAAAAGAGGTATTCCAAATTTGAAGAAACCTGATATGGCCATGTGAAAACAATGTCAGATTGTCAAATGGGTAAAAATAGATTCAAATGTAAGAATTACTATATAGAAGAAGCGTTGGAACTAGTTCATATAGATATTTGTGGACCACTACGTATACAAAGATACTATGGTGACAAATATTTCATTTTGTTGGTTGTAGATAGTTTGAGGATGATGAAACTGATGTTTCTAAAAGATAAGTTTGAATATTTTCAAAAGTTCAAGTGGTGTCTGGCTAGAGTTGATAAAGAAACATGAAAGAATCTAAAATTCTTGAGGTCAAAAGGAGGAGGTGAATTCATCTCTAATGAATTCAATGAGTTTTGAAATGAAAGAGAAATCAAAATACAAGTATCTATGCTTGGTACACTTGAATAGAATGGCATAGTAGAAAGAAGGAATATATCCATAATGAGTTGTCTAAGAACACTAATGATTCAGAAAAATATTGCAACCAAATAGTGGAAAGAAGCAATCAACAAAATAATTCATACCCTGAACTGAGTTCAATTGATGAAAGGTAAAAATCAAACACCTAATTAATTATGGTATAGCTATAAACCTAGTGTTTGTCATTTCAAAGTATTTGGAAGAAAATTTTATATCTTAAAAGAGGAAAGGAAAGGAAAGTTTTTTGCAAAAAGTGATGAAGGCATATTCCTAGGCTACTCCAACAAGAGTAAAGCATATAAATGTTTACAACTTGCTACTCACAAAATTATAGAAAGTGTACATGTCCATATTGATGAATTTATAAAAAGGAGTGAAGAAAAAAGAAATAAGGAAACTGAGGAATACATCATTTTTTTTAATATGAGCCAAAGACTTTACCCAGGTAACAAGAAAGTATGGTTGGGCAGCAATAGATTGTACCACCTAAGTGACCTAAGTCTGTAGTTCAAACTGTATATCAGCTAATGCAACCCAATGTATAGATAGTTCAAATCAAGTCTTAGATAGAGGAACCCAAGTCACAAAAAGATAGAACTCAGTCTTAAATAGTGGAACCTAAGAAAATAAAGAAAGATCACAAAATAATTGAACGTCATGAACTGAGTTAAATAATTTCAAAATTTAGAAGGAAATAACTTGTACTTGCTAAATATGTCATAATATATCATGCACTAGAACAAATAATTGGAGATTAGAAAGGATGCATATTGACAAGGAACAAACTAAAAGGTATATGTTTGCTTAGTGAATTTTAACCTAGATCTATAAAAGATGGTTTGAATAATGAAATTTGGATATAGGAAATGAATGAGTAAATTGAGCAAAATGAAAGAATGAGACCTAGAGTCTTGTTCCTAGACCCAAGGACAAAAATGTAATTGGTACAAAGTAGGTTTTTAGAGATAAATTGAATGAAAAATGTGAAGTATCAAGGACCAAGGAAAAACTATAGTGTGAATGATATGCTCAAGAAGATGGTATTGACTATGGAGAAACATTTTCTCCTATTGCAAGACTTGAAGGAGTCATAACGCTACTTGCATATGATACACATAAAGCATTCAAATTCTATTAGATGGACATAAAATTAGATTTCTTGAATGGAATTCTTGAGGAAGAAGTCTACATTGAACAACATGAAGGTTTCATTGATCCAAATAAAATAGTCATGGTCTAGAAACTACACAAAGCTTTATATGGTTTGAAACAAGCTCCGAGAGCATGGTATACAAGACTACATGGATATCTAGAAAGGATTGGTTTCCAAAGAGAAAATGATAATAGTAGTCTGTATATTAAAGAAGTACTATAGACTAAGATATTGATCGAAGAAATATTTGTGGATGATATTTTATTTAAAAGATGCGATAAATTAGTATAAGTACATCAAGGAAATATTGAAGCTTTATATGGTTTGAAACAAGCTCCTAGAGCATGGTATGAAAGACTACACAGATATCTAGTAAGGATTGGTTTCCAAAGAGAAAATGATAATAGTAGTCTATATATTGAAGAAGCACCACATAATATGATATTTATAGAAGAAATATTTATTAATGATATTTTATTTAAAGGACATGATGACTTATGTAAACCTTTCTATAAAAAATGAGTAAATAATTAGAAATGTATAGATTAAATTCTTTGTTGGTTTACAAGTTCATCAAATGAAGGATGGCATTTACATCACTCAATCAAAGTACATCAAGGAAATATTGAAGACCTTTGGAAAGGAAGATTCCAAACTAGTTGAAAGACCCATGTCTACTAGACACAAACTATCTAAGGATGATGATTCAAAGGAGGTACATTGAATTACCTACATATCAATGATTGTGAAACTACATATACATCAGACTATCTACATATACATACCAATACAAGGCCTGATATTGCATTAGTAGTTAGTATAGTTGAAAATGGAGGAGTATTCTTCCTTGGAAAGAGGTTAGTGAATTGGTTAAGCAAGAAGAAGAATTGTATCTCTCATTTCACAATAGAGGTAGCATATGTTGCTACAACAATTAATTGTTCTAACATAATATGGATGAAGAAACTTTTTTCAAGAATGAAGGTAGAAATCGAGGAACCAATGATTATCTATTATGATAACATGAGTGCAATAAATATATCCAAGAACCTAGTAATTCACATGAAGACAAAACACATTGCAATCAACTATCATTTTCTAAGGGAATTATTTCAAGATAAAGAGGTAAGTGTTAGAATTATTTAGAATAATTTAGAGGTGGGTGAATTAGTTATCAAAAGTCTAGACGTATAAATAAAACATTTCATAGCTTAATGAACTCATATCCACAAAACATATTCATGCATGCATCCATTTGACATAAAGATTTTATGTGGAAACCCAATTTGAAAAAAACCACTAGTAAAATGCTACTCATTCTCACTCTTCTTAAGTGATGCCCTTTGAAAGGTTAACCCTATTAAAGGTTAAAATGCACAGTGTTAAACATGACCTAGTTAGAGGATTTTAATCACCCTATTAGGAGTGAGTATTTTTAGAGAACTTTAGATCATTCATGCTTGGAATTCCACCTAGTTAAAGGATTTACAAATGACTATTAGATTAACATTAATCGAAAGGATTTAACCTAAAACAGTACAATGATTAGAAAGTAATAGTAAGGCTTGATCTAATAAAAACTCACAACTCACTTTTTAGATTACAAATTATTTTTCCAGTCCTCCATTCTACTTAGCTTTCACACAATTTAGCTCTAATAGCTTGTTCACCCTTCAAGAATCCATATCCTTAAGCCTTCTTTCTTTTCTTGCAAATAACAATCTCTTCTATTTTTTTTCTAAATGAAGCAATACCCTAGACTCCTTGTCTTCCTTAGGTTGTCACACCTACAAAAATTCCATTCTTACCAACCATTTCTATATGTGGAAAATTAGGATCTTTTGTTTTTCATCCTCTATTGGTCATTTTAGGGTTAGTTAGGATTAGGTAGGATTCCATGAATCTACCAATATTTTCATTTTAGTCCCTTCTAGACATTTCTCCTCAATCCTATTTGAATTCACCTTAAAATGGTTTACCATGAATTCTGTGCCACCAACTCATCATAGTTATCTTCCACATGCTTCACAAAATTCAAGAAAATAAAATAATAGTCTCATATTTGTCAAATCCATGATTTAACATGAATGCTAGCACTTGACATCAATATTTGATCACTCATCTTCCATATTGTTCTTCAACTCAACATTCACTAGATAACTTGGCAAACACTAGAATTTATTGGTCCTCAGCATCAACTAAACTTTACTCGGCTTACACTATATCAATTGACATACACTGAAGTTTAACTTTCATCAGCTCCAACTGGTTTTATGATCATCTTTAACTAACTTTTCTTAGCATCTACTTTCCTCTCGATCAAGCTTGGTAGACTCAATTCTTCTTACTTTTTCTTCTAGTCTTAATCATTATATTCAACCTTTGAAACCTTAAGTAGATAATCAATGCACTATATCATCAATGTCTTAACTAATATTTGTACAATTTTTTTATACAATAACTCAATCTTTCCTCTACATACTATTTTTATCTCATTTGATTAGAACATCCTCATCAATCAAAAAAATGAAAGTACTTAAATAAACTAAGCAATTGTCTCACTAGCAAGTAGCAAGTTTGACAACAGTGATAACACAATGATTGAAATACATTCTCATACATGTATCAATCTATTTTCAATAATCTCCCTCTTTGGCATTGATGGAAAAATAATACAACTAGTACAACCAATAATAATAGCAAAAGTGAAATAATTCCTTGTATTAATATCCCACTCTCTTTCAACAGCTTTCAAATTCTCTATAGATTACAAAATTTTGTTCTAATCAAAAGACATTCAAATTATCCTTATGACTACCTCTTTATAACTTCTTATATCTCTCTTAGTACTATATCCCTCTTTACTAGGTAGATGTGATCTTGTCACCATTACTCTATAGTAATCATTAGGTATACTATCTCCCTCTGAGTAGATATCCCATGTTTCTTCATTTCTTCCTTTCTCCCCTTCTTTGTCTATCTCCTCTTTGACAAAAATGCAAAATACTAATTTGGAACTTGAGCTCTTTGATTACTTTAGGCATCTCCTAAAGTAAGATCCACTACATCAATCTATAACATATGTCAATCATCTTAGTTGATGCAAGGAACTTTTCATGCTTCTTAAATAGCCTTGGATAGGAGTATCACACCTATTTTACCTCTTAGATACTCATGATCATCCTTAGATAATGCTTTTGTGAATATATCAACTATTTTCTAGTTTTTATTTACATATTCCATCTTCATCTCTTAATCTTAAACTAAATCTCTCAAGTAATGATACTTGATTGCAATGTGCTTAGTGTTTGTATGTATCACATGGTTCTTGGATATATTTATAGCACTTGTATTATCACAATAAAGTTGTTGGAAATATTCTTAAAAATGCTAAGTTACAAAGAGGTTAGTGGTGAATCAATAACTTCTAAAACTTCTACAATTTTAACTATTAATCCAATAGTCCAATTAACATTTAATTCTTCACATATAATCTGATCTAATTGCATACATAAGAAACTAAAAACATGAAAGCATTCATAAGAGTTTGACACAAAGATTTGGTGTCCTAGAAACCTTCCAAATTCAAAGTAAAACTGGGGTGGAGATGATACCCACAAGATTTAGTACTCCAATATAAAGTTGGCCTATTAAGGCTTACATTAATCACTTCTGATGATCTACCTTGTTAGGAGCAATGAGGACTTCTAGATCCACCTTGTGAAAGAATTTACAAAAATATAATGAAGTATGCATTTGGTAAAGAGATTTACAAAGGACAATTAGGTCTATCTTGTTAAAGGATTTGAACACCTATTAGGATGAAACGTTAGTTGATCTTTGATTTGCAACTTGGTTTGTTGTTAGAGATTCCTTTAAGTGTACAAATCACTTTTCTATGATAGATGAATCTTTTTTTCTCCTTATACTATTGTAACCTTTGTAATTCACACTTTTTACTCTTATCTTAAGATTACATTGACATCAAACATGTATTCACACACCTTGGATGTGATACAATACATTACATATATACCAATCCAATTATACAATTACAAAGTCAATCACTATTAAAGTTTACACAAATATTACAAAGTCAGCTCAAGTGTAGAAACTTGGGCTTTGAAGACTCACTCAATGAAGTTCTGATGCTTGGCATCCATTGTCAATCCTTAGCATTGTAATGTACACAATAAATGTAGAGGCTTGGTCCATGCAGATGACTTCCAAGTATTCTTGAACTTAGTAGATACTATGAAATGTATCATATAAACTGAGTCTCTTGGCTTATATTGTATGATTGGTAAACACTATCTCCTTGAGCTTGGTATAAATTAAGTCACTTGATTAACATTGAGTAGCTTAGTTAACACTAAACTTGCATCACATAAACTATGAACTTGATAAGCACTGAATAGCTCAGTTTGCACTGGCAAACATGCATACACTTAGATGCATGGTTTACACAATTGATCTTCATAGTAACTATAACTGCTTAGTAAACACTATAACTTTTCCAAAGGACTTGGTAGCAACTGTAGAACTTGACAAAAAATGAAATGCTTGGGAAACACTATGAACTATACAATAATCTTGGTAGATACTTATAATCTGAATAAGTGTATGTCACTAATAACAAACTTGACTGATATGTCAACAATCTTCCCCTTTGGCATTAGTGACAAAAACACTTATCAACCAAAACTGAATTCAAAATGTTTCTTAAATACATTTATCCATCACCTAGTGATCTTAGCTTAGTAGAGTATACTTTTTTTGAGATATTTCAAAATTGAATTTGTAAGATATATATCTGTACATGGTAAGGTTCTTTCATACAATATACTATACATCTGCTTGCTATATACAACATATACTTACTGTACATATCTTTCTTCCCATTGTTTTTACAACTTATTACATTTTCTCCCCCATAACTTTTTACCTCTTTGTCCATCTATCTGCTCCTATACATCTATCTCATATCTTCTTATCCACAGTGTATACTCCCCCTATACATATATCTTTCTCCCCCTTTTTGACATTAATGTCAAGGATTTATTCTATTTATTTACATGTTAATGCCAAAATGAGATAAAAAATTTGAATGTACCTTGACTATGATTACCAAGGTCTTGTCCCAGTCCTCTTGCAATACCTTACTTTTGTGTAGTGCAATTTGTAGTTCTACATATATCACTATCATATGGTCTTCTATGGAGAATTTGTTGCCACGGATGAGAGTTTTAGAATGTGCAATGTGTTTCTATAGTTCATCCATGTTGGGAAGAATCATATGCTATATATCAACCAATGCAAATCTAATCCTTACTTCTTCTATAAGAAATTTTGCTTACATATCTATCAAAAACCTTATCTTCTTGAAGTGTACAAAACTTGAACTAGGGTCAAGTTGCAACTAATGAGCTCTTGCCTTAACATCTTCATCTATCTTGGAAAATTCATCCTTTATTTCCTTGGTAAAATTAGAAACATCACATAGCTTACCAAAAAGTGATGATACATTTGTACAACATGTTTCTAGAGAACCCAAAATTGTAGAGAGTTCTACTTGATAAATTGCAATTTGTTGAGCAATGTGCTCTGACACTTTATTTTCAAATGTATTCTCTACCTTTTGTACTAACTTATCTTGTCCATCTATATCTTCATTAAACTTCTAGACTACCTCTACCAGTTGATACAAAGTTGGTTGTGAAGAATCAATGTCTACACCTATAGCATCTACCAAAATATTATTTGCATCCACAATAATTTTAAATTTTTTATCCCTTTCCTCTCTTAATCTCTTCAATTTGGCTTTCTCCTAGAGGAGTTCACCAAATGTCTGCATGTGGTCTAGAGTGAGCTTGGAGATGTCCCAATTAGGGATTGCAATTTCTTCATCTAGGTCTATTTCTTCCTCAATCTCTTTTCCTTTACCCAAAAATTTTGTGTTCAATTGAGCCTTGGTCTCAACTATCCTTGCACTTATTGTTTTTGTTCCCAAAATAGAAATAATTGTAGACATATTTGGACTAGCTATAAAAACTAATACTACACTTATTAAAGGAATACTAACAAAAATATTTGAAGAATCCAAAATTGATGTTGTAATCATAGATGTGTCCAAAACTATTATTCTCAAAACTAATGTAGCCAACTTAGTAGAAGAGGGAAGAGTCTACAACTCGATAGATGAAATGGAGGTTACTTCGACCAATGATGTGTTGAGCTAAATAGAAGCAAAGAGTGATTGGACATTTGAGTTATCATTGGTAGTCACAATCAATCTTGCTAGGATTATCTCTATGCTTGATTTTGTCATTGGTTTACTTGGAGAGTGAGGAAGTGAGGAAATAACTATTGTGGCTATCTTAACTTGATTAGTTTTCTCATCATCTTGTGTTGCTTCCTCAGTAGACTCTTGCTCTTGTTGCTCTTCATCTTCTATGTTATCAAAATGTGTTGGCCCTTCATCATTTCCTTCTTCATCCTTTTCCTTATCCTTTTCATCATCATCATTATTTGAATTCATAGGGAAATCACTTAGTTTATGAAGATGATAAACATTTTTTTGAGTGTTAGTTGCATTCCTTACAACATGTTCAATATCTTTCATCAGAATCAAAGAAGTGTTGAATTCCATAATCAAATTTTCTTCATTTTTCTTTAGTGACTCTTTTACCTCTACATATGATATGCTTGGTATACGAAGCCTCAGAGTTTTCCCATAGATGTCTTTGATAGTTTTCATGGAAAATTCCCATCTTGGCTTAATTTTATCCATCAAAACATTAGGAATCTGAGAAGCAAGCTAGTCTAGTGAATATTTCCATTTACCCATTTTGTCCATTACCAAATCTTTTATCTACTTCTTCTCTTCACTTGTTCTGATTTCATAATTGTATGCCTTAAATTTTTTTATACCAACTCCAGCTTCTAGACTTTTCAATCTATCTTGGAAGGTGGGTGGAGGTTTTTTGAATATAATGTCTCCTTCCTTGTTAACTTTCTTCCTAGAGGATCTTCTTGTAAATACTATAATGGATGACTTTGGTGGCTTGGTGATAATTACCTTTCTCTTCTTCTTTAATGGTTCTTCTTAATTAGATTCTTCCTCATCCTCTATTTCCTCATCCTTTGCTTCCTCATCCTCACCTTTTTCTTTAGTCAACAAAAGGGTAGAACTTGTTCTCAGTTTAGCAATTCTTTTCTTTCCTTTGTTAATCGCCTAAGTGAGCTTTATTTCTATTTCCATCTAGGATTTTTCTTCATCATATGTACCAAAATGTACAGCCTTAGGATAATTTGCTTCATTAAAAGGAGCCTCAATGATGTCTTTGGTTTCATCAATATTTACCTCATATCCAAGAGGTTTCACTTGTGCTATTCTAGGCATAACTACTTGAATGTATACTCTGCCAATATCCACTATGAAACACACATCATCCTTATAATCTTCAACAAGTTTCTTCTAAATTAGTTATCTATTTTTCATTTTCTCCTTGAAAGCATCAAAATAGTTGTCCATAATACTATTATAGTTCTCACCCATTTTACTAGAAATATACTCATTGATCTAATAAAGCATAGGCACATCTTTTCTTCAAACAATAGTGCCTTTTGAAGGGAAAAATTTTTGAACATAAAAGAGGACACATGTTAACACAAAACCAAACATACATGGATTATTCTTTGATGTCTTGATACTTTTCATGTTCTTATTGAAATGTTTCAATAGTAGCTCAGTAAGGTCAAAAGATAGATTGTTCTTCACTACCTTGTATGCAAGGTCAACTACTTTGCACAACACATTGTTTAACCTACTCAAGCTATAAATCTTGTGTACAATAATATGGATTCTAAATTTTAACTCCATGTCTATGACATTTCTAATCTTTATTCCTCTATCATCCCACTCTACTAGGGTTTTCTTTTCAATTTTAAGCTAACTTACGGTTTTGGTCATCTTAGCTTTGCTCAACATTGGGATATTAGTGATTTGATGAATCATCTTCTTTTTTATCAATAATAGTTTCTCCAATCACAATTTCCCATTATGCAACCAACTAAGGATAAACCTAATCTATTTTACTTGAAATTCATAGGGCATGTGAGGGATGTGAATTAACCCTTTAGTTTCCAAGTGTTGGTGCTTGGGTTTCAAAAGTCCATTTACACAAAGTTTGTCTAGGGAATAATCCATTTCTAAAGTTCCAATCTCTTGAATAACACATTTAAAGTGAGTGTGAATATCATTGATCAATAGTACCTTTGGAGGGATTTGTGACTGTGCTTCACTTAGATCTAGAGTTTCAGTGATTTTAGGAGTGAGCTTGAAGTCTGGTGCCTTCCATTCCACACCATGAACCAAGATATTTGATCCTCATTTTTCATTTTTGATGTTGGATTCCATCTTCACTCGATAGGGTTTGACAAAATTTGAAATTTTTTGTTGAGAATTTGCTCAAATTGCATGAATGTTGTAAAGATCACACTTTGCAATAGCTCTTGCAAATTTCATGGTAAGAATGACTTCAATTCCATTCCTTTTATTGAAATTTCACCATAAATGCTTTAGTATGAATGGTAGATCGATTGACACCATGTTGATAGTCTATCATCCACTTCTTTGCACTGAACACTCAATGAAGTCTTCGTGACTCAGTAACCATATGTACCTTTATTACTCCTGACTTCGCTCGATAGAGACTTCTAGCCTTCAATAACCACATAGAATTTAGTTACTCCTAACCTCGCTAGATAAAGTCTATGATCCAACCTCACTCGGTAGAGAAGGTAACTTTGTAGACACTAGTACCCTTTTACTTAGTGATCCCTTTTTATCTTGAATATAGATTTGGATCATTTTTTTATTTCAATCTGGAACTAATTTGGATGTCTTCTTTGATAGCCTAGTTCTAGTTCTCCCTCGAGAACTTATGTAAAAATGGTGGATTCACCCAATTCTTGAGTGCCTTGTTCACCATTTCTTGGACTTGTATTTTTGATAGACTTTGGAACCCATTGCTATCTCATTTGTTTTTAGATGTTACCAACCTTTGCCTTCTTTTTATCTTCTATTTTTCTAGTATTCATACAATTCTTAGCAAGATGACCAAGTTCTATACAAATCAAACATCTTTTAGTAGTATCTCTTTTCCTCAAATGATGCTTTACACAATTCATTCCAATGTGTCTAAATTTTCCACAATAATGACATCTGCACTAGGTGTTGTAGTCCCAACCAAATATTGCTTTCATAATTTTTGTACTAGATTCAATGTCTTGGTTTTGCATTCAGATGACTTGTGTCCATGTCTCTTACATTTGCAACAGTTTCCTTCAAATATTTGTTTCTCTTTGCATTAATTAGCCTTATGACCATGGTGATTGTAATTGTAGCATTTTCCATTGAATTTCGCTAATCTATTGTTCCAAAATTTGTTTGATGAATGACCTATCTTACCATAGTTATTGCAAGTAGGTCTTTGATTCTTTTGAACTCCTTGCTTGGATGATTCTCCTTCTTCTATATGTTGAATTCCTGCTTTTTTTCTCTTTTCTATATAGATTTTTCTCATTCAGTTGATTCATGTCTACTTTGGATTTCATCATTCTTTCATTGATTTTCCTCTCAAAGTTTAGATCATTTCCCAATCTTTCATTTTCACATCTTACGCTCATGATTTCTTCATTTACATTGGAGAGCTAATCAATGAAATTCGCTTGCTAAAGGGATTGGTGTTGGATTTCATTGTTCTTTCCTTCTATCTCTTCTTTTATCTTGTTATTTTCTCCATGACTTCACATAGCCTTACTCACTGAATTTCTTGTTGTCTTCTTAGTTTTCATACTTCTTCTTGTAGGGAACCATTATTTTCTAGGAGTTCTTTGATTGCTTCATTGGCTTCATCTTGATTACTTGAATGAAGATCTTGAACCTTTTCTTCAATGTACAGATGATCATTCATTTGAATTGTAAGTTCTTTTCTTCTTTTTAAGGATTGAGAGAGTTGCTACTTTGCTTCCTTGAGTTGGGCAATAGTTGTTTTCAAATCTAGCTTTTCATTGTCAATATCTCTATCAGGTCTGAGTATCTCAATCTCTTTGATCTTTTTTCAAGATGTTAAGCTTTCTTCTGAGAACCACAAAGCTTTTATACCAATTTTTGGAAATATTCTTAACAATGCCAAGTTATTGAGAAGGGAGGGATGAATTGATAACTTCTAAAACTTCTACAATTTTAACTCTTATTCTAATAGTCCAATTAGCATTTCATTCTTTACATATAATATGATCTAACTGCAGCCATAAGAAACTTTAAACATGAAAGCATTCATAACACTTTGACACAAAGATTTGGTGATCCAAAAACCTTCCAAATAGAAAGCTAAATTGGGGTAGGGATGATATGTATGAGCTTTAACACTACAATATAAAGTTGGTCGATTAAGGCTTACATTGATCACTTCTAACGATCTGCCCTATTAGGAGCAATGAGGACTGCTAGATCCACCTTGTGAAAGAATTTAAAAACATACAATGAAGTATGCACTTGATAAAGAGATTTACAAAAGGCTATTTTATATTATAGTAAAAACAGGTTTTGAAGGGACCCCAAAACCCTTTAACAAAGGCAAAAAATATAAAGCATTAAAGTCCATCGGGTTTTACAAGGACCTAAAACCTACTAAGAAACAACATCAAAAAGAGATTTTACATGAACCTGAAACCACATAAAATAACCAATAAAAGTACCCAAGTTTTACAAGGACCTGGAACCTAGTTTAAAAATAAGAAAATAACTAGAAAATAGGACCAAAGACAAAAACCATCAACCACAACCAGCAAAAAGGACCAAAAGTTGGGACAAAAACCAAAGATCAAAACCCAAAGAAATATGCTACTACAAATATTTGATCATTTTGACAACCTCTTTTCCAATCTCTACAGTGCCTTGAATGGAATTAGCAATAGTAGCCTCTTGAGCCCACTTCCTAGAGCTCTGCCTAGTTCTCTTGCTTGGACCCACTGGTGATATGATCTCTTCATTTGTGTGTTTTCCAAGACTGGTAGTAGCAGCACAGATACTAGAAGTCACGTATTCCATTTTATTACCACTTTCCTTTATAAGAATTTGGAGGTTTTGTTCATAATCCTTGAGTTTGTTCAGGATGTTTCCCACCTGCACTTCTAGTTGGCTAATTTTGGCACGGTCTATATCCTAGTTTTGTTGCATAGTATCCATTTTCTTTTTCAGACCCATAATTTCACTATATATCCATGAATCAACTTGGAGAATCGAATTGGCTTTTTTCTTAGCAAACTACAAAAAGGAAAGCATAGTTTCCCTCTATGGAGAATCATTCTTGTCTTCTTTCACAACCTCTCTAGTAGGAGAAGCAATATTATCTATCTATTCCTCCTCCCTTATAGTAGTAGGGTCCTCATTTTTGTCTTGTTCCACAACCTCTTTGGTGGGTGAAGCAATCTTAATAGTCTGATCCTCTTGTTTCATAGTAACAGGGTCCTCTTTATCCTTTTCCATCTCTTCTTCACCAACATTAGTATCAGTATGATTACCCTCATCACCATTGTTCCCCTATTCTGTATTATCTTCAATATTCTCTTCCTCATCCTCTTTTCCACTTTTCCCTTTTCTCTTTGAGTAACCATCCATATTATAGCTAAAATCTCCAACATCCAAGTTATCTACTTCCTCTGGAGTGTCATCCTTAGGAGTGTCACCCTCATTCCTTTCAAAGGTCTCAAACATTCTGTTCAATTCCACGTTGTCCTTTTGAGAATGCGAGGGTTTTTGTTCAAGAATCCTCTTCTTACCCTTAACATTTTCTTCATTCTTTTTCTTTTTAGAATGAGTATCAGTAATAGAATCCTTATTTTTATCTAATGAGGGAGTGGAAACAAAAGACTTTCTTTTACAGTAACCCTCAATTAGAAGAATTAAACCTTCATGTAAAATAGGATGCGACTCCTTCCTATGAGCATGCAAACTTTGAAGCAGAGAAAACCGCAAATAGAAAAAAGACTGTTAGGTCTACCTTGTTAAAGGATTTGACTGATCCACCTGTTAGGATGAAACAATAGTTGATCTTTGATCTACAACCTCGTTTGCTAAATGAAATTCCTTTCACTGTAAAAATCATCTTGCTATGATAGATGCATCTTTTCTACTCTTATACTATTGTAGCCTTTATAATTCACACTTTCTTCTCTTCTCTTAAGATTACATTAATATCACACATATATTCACATGCCTTGGATGTGATACAATACATTACATATATACCAATCCAATTATACAATTACAAAGTTGGCCACTATACAAGTTTACACAAATATTACAAAGTTGGATCAACTATAGACACTTGGACTTTGAAAATTGACTTAGTGAAGTTCTGATATTTGGTATCCATTATCAATACTTGGCAACATCATGCACTCGGTAGATGTAGAAGCTTGGTCCATACAAATCACTTCCAAGTAGTCTTGAACTTGGTCTACACTAATGAGTCAGTATATACTGTAAAACTCATCATATAAATAGAGTCTCTTGGTTTACATTATATGACTAGGTAAACACTATCTCCTTGAGCATAGTATAAATTGAGTCACTTGGTTAACACTGAGTAGCTCAGTTAACACTTGAATTGCATCACATAAATTGCAAACTCAATAAGCACTGAATAGGTTGGTTTGTATTGGTAAAGTTAGCATACACTAAGATGCCCAATTTACACTACTGATCTTCACAGTAACTATAACTACTTTGTAAACACTAGAATTTGTCCAAATGACTAGGTAGCAACTATAGAACTTGGAAACAAGTCAAATGATTTCCAAACACTGTTAACTATACAATAAGCTTAGTAGATCCTTATAATCTGAATAAGTTTATGTCACTAATAGCAAACTTGACTGATATGTCAACAAAAGTATTACAGGTTCAATAAATTTCTCCTTCATACCTTTGAGTAGCTATTTGATACATACAATGTCTATACAAGTTATTGCAGCAGCAACATATTTAGCTTTAGTAGTAGATTGATATATGTAGTTTTGTTTCTTTCTAGTCTATATAACCAACCTTTTTCCTAAGAAAAATGCTACTCAACTAGTGCTCTTTCTTTCATCAATATTTCCAAACCAATCGACATTACTGTAGGCTCTCAATTCAAACTTATCATTTTTATCGTAGTATAGACCATAATATTTTGTTCTTTTTAAATATCACATCATTCTTTGAACAACCATCAAATGGTTCTCCTTGGTATTAAAAGAGAATCTTGAAACTATCCCAATAGATAATTGAATAATAAGTCTTCTATGTACTACATATTTTAATTTTCCAATCATAGAAATGTGCAATGTTTGATTCACCTTAGCTCAGTAATCATTCTTTGACAATTTGTGTCTTGTCATCATAGGCATTCTCACTGACTTGGAATCTTCTAATCCAAAAAATTTAGTATCTCCTTTACCAATTTTGACTGAGTGATGTATATACCATATTTCCTTTGATGAGTTTACGAACTGAGAAAGAACTTGGTCATTCCAAACATAGACATCTTAGATTCTTTCTACATTCATTTGCAAAATCTTTACATAAAGTATATTGACCTACAAATATGTTATTATCAACAAAATTTTTAGACAGTACAATACCTTTGCATTTTTCTATCTTCAAATATAGATTGATGTTATCATCAGTCCTCTCAAATCCAATTTTTGCAAGGTAATTTTGAAGCCTTTCATACCATGTTGTTGGTGCTTGCTTCAAACCATATAAAGATTTGTATAGTCTACATACCATGTTTTAATTTTTATCATCAAAAAATCCCACTGGCTATTCTATATAGACCTCTTCTTCCAATATGGCATTCAGAAATGAAAACTTGTTATACATTTGATAAACTTTGAAACCCTTCTATGTTGAGTAAGCAAGAAGAACTCTTACTCTTTCCAATCTTGTAATAGGAGCTAATGTTTCGCCATAGTCTATCCCTTCTTCTTATGTATACCCCTTGCAAACTAATCTTGACTTATTCCTTGTGACTTCACCATTTTCATCTAACTTGGTGCCAATCACATTTTTATCTTCTAGTCCATGAACTAGAGTCCATGTCTTATTCCTTTGAATCTATTCAATCTCTTCTTTCATGGCTCTACTCTAGTCCACATCTTCTAAGGCATATTTCACTATTTGAGGTTCATGCATGCTGAGAAAATATGTATTATTTCTCAACTTGTTCCTTTTCATTGGTCTTGCATCTTTGTCTCCAATAATTTGTGCAATAGGGTGATGTCTTTTGACATACATTGACAATCTTGGTTCTACTCTATTTTCCTCATTCAGTCTATCAACTTATGAATCATTGTATACTTGTCTATTAGATAATTCAAGTTCTATTTCATGTACACTAATCTCAGAATCAGAATGTACCTCATTTTCATTTTGTATCTCAACACTTAGTTCTAGCTCAATTCTTGAATACAACTCAACATTCATCATTTGTGACTCGACAATCACTAAAACTTGTTGTTGATTTGCAGCTTGATTTACAACATCTTCATTAGCAAGCATTCCTTCATAAAAGTATAGAAAAGATTTGTATTCCTCTAATTCCTTCATAGGTTCAGCCTCATCAACTTTTGTATATTCATAAAATTTCACATTTGCACTTACCACAACTTTGTTAGTGTTAGTATTTAAAAACTTATAAGCTTTAATTTTTGTGGAATAGCCAAGGAATATACCTTCTTTACTTTTTGCATCTAATTTACCATTTCTAAAATCCTTGAGAATATAACACTTTCTTCCAACTACCTTAAAATATTTAACATTGGGTCATTATCCATACCATAGTTTAAAAGGTGTTGAGTGTGTATCTTTCTATCCTTGCACATGGTTCAAGGTATAGATAGATGTACTTACAACCTCTGTCTAGTATTTCAAATCAATGTTCTTCTCTATCATGAGTGTCCTCCTATAATCCATTATAGATCTATTCCTCCTTTCCCTAATTTCATTTTGTGGAAGGGTTCTAGGGGAAGACATCTATCTTTTGATTCCTAACATCTCAAACACATTTTATGTAAATTCTCCTCCTCTCTTAGATCTCAATTTTTTTTAGAATTTTACCTGATTCCTTCTCAACTCTTGTTGAGTACCACTTAAGCATTTGGAAAGCATCATATTCCTAATTTAGAAATATAATTGTCACCATCCTAGAATAATCATCAAAAAATGGCATAATGTACTTATCATCTTTCTATATTTTCACATCAATTGGTCCACACAAGATAGTATTAACAATCTCCAAAATTCCTTGAGAGGTATAATTCTAACTCTTAAAACTAGACTTTGTCATTTTGCCTAACTAACATTGTTTGAAAATTATATTCTCAAGTTTCTTTAGCTTAGGAAAACTTCTAACTCTTCTCATGTTATTGATACTAACCAAGTTATAAAAATTAATATGACATAACCTCTTGTGCCATAACCACACATCATCAAATTCTAAAACTAGATAGCTAGCATCATTCATCTCAAGGTAGAAAAGATTAACTCTAGTCTTCAATCACCTTTTCTCATTAGTTTTCCATCACTATCATAGATCTTAGTAATCTTTTTCTCAAACTCAACCTTGCAACCTAAAATATTTAGTTGTGACAAACTCAATAAATTATAGTTAAGTCCTTCGACATAATAAGAATTGTCACATAAAATCTTTTAAGTGAGTTTGATAGAACCTTTTCCTATTATAAAAAATGGTGCATCATAATAATTTCAAGTAATGATCTTACTTTTATCTCCAGTCAAGTGATGTGAACACAGGCTATAAATACTCCATTCTTCATTTTTGTTCATGCAAGACACTAGTGTAGTTTCTTCATCCTCAACAGAATCACCCTTCATCACAACATACACCACTTTGTCATCACAATCATTAGATCCATCTTTGGTTTCCTCTTCTACAATGTAGCAAGACTTCTTTCCTTCGGCTTTGTAATTTTTTTTTTTCATCTCTCCTACTTTTGTACTTGTCTCCACCTCTATATTTCTTCTTCTCTGGACACCTAGTAGAAATATGACCAACCTCATTATAATTAAAACACATGATAGGTTACTTACCTTTGAATTTGTCTTTACCTTTATGAAATATCCTTGCTAGTACTACTTCATGTTGTTCTAGATCCTCCTCATCTCTATCATTATCACTAGAAACACAGTTTACCTTTTTCATCTTCTTCTCATTAGGTTCCTTTAATGATAACTTAGCTTTGAAAGAAGATTCAACAATGTTAGAATTGAAGTTATCAAAATTGGATAGCTCAAAAGTAGTGGGCTTACCTACTAGACCTTCAAGAGTCATATTAGAACATGGTATACATCTTGTTCTTGTATTGAAGAAAATCCAATAGCATAGATGGGAAATGGTGTTCTCAAAACTTTTCTTAAAATAGTATCATCATCTATCTTACCAATAGATCCTCTTATAGCCTTAAAAATATCTTTTATCCTAGAGAAATATTGAGCAACATTCTCACCTTCTTGTATTCTCATATTTTCAAACTTACCTCTAAGACTTTTAGATTTGGCTCTCAAAACATTTACATCACCTCGACAGATGGTGTGAATAGCATGCCACATTTCCATTTCACTATCACAACCATTTATTTCATTGAACTCAACATAGATTAGGGAAGGGGTAATCTCCAACATTTCTTGATTTTCTTATATCTTCATTTTTAGATCTCCAATAGTTAGTGCTCTAGCAGGATCAACATGCTCATTGGAGATGGTATACTGTGCATGGTCTCCAAGACCTCCTAGGTGTAGCTTCATCAAAATTTTGCATGCATGAAAGTTATCCTTGTTAAGCTTGGGTACCTCTCTTTTTGACATCTTGATCTTTTTCTTCTAGTACCTTCAAACTAGTCCTCTTAAGTAGATGGCTCTGATACCAATTGTTGTAATTCTTTAGAATAACTAAGACAAACCTGAATAAGTTCTCTAAGGTCCAAATGTACAAATAAAACTTTTCATAGCTTAGTGAATCCATATCTACAAAACATATTCATGCATGCATCCATTAGATCATACAATCACTTAAACTTTGTAGGTTACTATCAAGTCAACATTGCAGAAATGTAAGCACAAAACATAATAGATTCAATAACTCATTTGACATAATGATTTTACATGGAAACCCAATTTGGGAAAAACCACTAGTAACATGCAACTCATTCTCAACCTTTTGAAGTAATGCTCTATAAAAGGCCAACCCTATTAAAGGTTACAATGCACACTATTAAATGTGACCTAATTAAAGGATTTCAATCACCCCATAAGGAGTGAGAATTGTTAGAGGACATTAGATCATTCACTTGGAATGTCACCTGGTTAAAGGATTTACAAATGACTATTAGGTCAATCTTAATCTAAAGTATTTACACTATATTGGTACAATGATTAGAAATTAATAGTAAGGCTTGATCTGATAACAACTTACAACTCATTGTGGAGATAAGTGATCATTGTTTTATCCCTCATTATGCTTGGCTATCACATAGTTCATCTTTGATAAATTGTTCACCCTTCAAGCATCCATACCCTTAAGCCATCTTTCTTTTATTTCCAATAGTGGTCTCTTCTATTCCATCTCTAAATTCAGCAATACTCTAAACTCCTTGTCTTCCTTAGGTTGTCACACATGACAACCTTTTATTATGACCACCCATCTCTAGAAATAGAATATTAAGATCTTTAGTCATTCATCCTCTATCATCCATTTTAGGGTTAGGTAGGATTTGGTAGGATTCATTGAATCTACCCATCTTTTCATTGTAGTCCCTTCTAGAAACTACTCCTTCAATCCTCTTTGAATTCATCTCAAAATGGTTTACCATGAATTCTGTGTCACCAAATCATTATAGTTGTCTTCCATGTGCTCACAAAATTCAAGAAAATAAAATAGTTGGCTTAGATTTGTCAAATCTATGATTTGACATGAATGGTGGCACTCGACATCAATATGTTGTCACTCAGCTTCCATACTATTCTTCCAATCATAAATCACTAGACAAATTAGAAAACACTAAAGTTTACTAGTGGTTGGCATCAACTAAACTTTACTTGGCTTATAGTCACTTGGCATACACTGAACTTATATTTTTCTTGGCTCGAACTAATTTTTTGCTTAGCTTGCACTAACTTCTCTTGGCACCTATTGTCCACTTGGTCAAGCTTGGTGAATTCAATTATTCTTTCTTTTTCTTCTAGACTTAATTAGTGTATCCCACCTTTGCAACCTTAAGAATATTATCAATATAATATATCATCACTATCTTAATTGATCCTTTTACTCCTTTTTCATACCATAACTCAACCTTTCCTCTAGGTGATATTTTTATCTTGTTTGATCAAAACCTCATCATCAATCAAAAAAATGATAGTACTCAAATCAACTAAGAATTTATATTACTAGTAAGTATCAGGTTTGACATCAGTGACAAAACAATGATTTTAACACATTCTCTTACTTGTATCAATCGGTTTTCAATAGTAAGATTGAAATATGTGAGCACAAAAGAGTAGAATGCATACATACTCATGAAGCCATTACCTAATGATTAATTTTTGTATCTAAGAGGTATGGTAGGGTTCATTCCCCTATCTTATGCTCACTAGAGTACAGATTAGTGATGCACCAACTGAGCTTCATTAAAGATTATCAAGTGGATGAAAGTTTGTTAAAGCACATTGAATATGAATCACTACATTAGGTATATTGAAATTTAGTTATAGGAATTATTTGGCATTTTATGTCAATGAGGGAGAGATTATTGTCATTTAAAAGAAAAAAATAAGAGGGAGAGATTGATCAATGTGAATTGAGCATCTAGTGTCTATAGATATTTGTGAAAATAATTGGTAGTAGAGCTTTTTGTGCTTGAAAGAAAGGTTTCAATGACCTAAGCTAAAGATCAAGATGTCTTACCAAAGATAGATTCCTAAGCTTTGACTGAGCTTCATTGAAGAATTATCAAGTTGATTCAAGGCTATCAAAGAAAATTGCATATGAATAGTTACATCAGGTACACCAAAATTTCATTGTATTAATTCTTTGGCATTTGATATCAAAGAGGGAAAGGTTCTAGTCATTTTAAAGAAAAGAATAAGAGGGAGAGATTTAAATAAGACAAAATTTAAAGATAGATGACAGAGGAAGAATCTTAGAGGGAGATCTCATGGAAGAAGAATTAGAATGAAACTAAGGATATTATAAAACCTTCTAAATCATTTTGTTGCTCTAAATTTTCTTTACATAATGACATGTTTTATTTCCATCAAATCCAACGAGAAAAATTGTTGAAAATAATTACTCAATTGTATATTATCATTGATGTTATAGAAATATAAATTTCTAAACAATAATAGTATTAGTCGAGCTTAGTTGAGCACTAAAGGATATTCCAATATCAAACAAGAAGAAGTTAGTATTAACTGAGCTTGGTTAATCAATGAAGAGAAGTTAGTGTTAACCAAGATTGGTTGATCAATGAAGAGTAGTTAGTGTTAACCAATTTTGGCTAGTCATCAAAGGAAGCTCTATATAAATCAAGTGATTAATCTAGTGTTAGCCTACTATCAACATATTACTCTTGTTAATTAATTGGTTAATACAATCCAACCAAATGGATGTTAAATATTAGTATGAAAGGGTATTAAATTTGACTTTGAATTGAGTATAATATATATGAAAAGTCAAGTTGTGGATTGAAAAACATAATTGGGAAAAATGTAAAAAAATTGAAATGAGAAGGATATGTGATTAAGCATAGAGCATCCAAGTTAGAAGATTGAGTTATAATGAATATTCTGAATAGGAAGGATAAAGAGGTTAAATTAGAATAGTGATCTAAATCTACAAAGTTAGTTGCTTCAACAATCATGTCAATCATTGTTACTCTCTATCCATTATAGCGGTAAATAAATCTCTCAATAGAGTTGGGTTAATAGCCATTTTGTAAATCCTCTAAGAAGGTGACATTCTATGTTGAAGTGTCTAAAGACCTCTAACTAGGCCATTCCTAACAAAATGATACAAATCCTCTAACAGGTTCACACTTAACCATGTGTTTTTTAACCTTTAACATGGTTGGATCCTAACAAGACTCACATCAAAAGAGTAAAAAGTTGTAACTAGTTGCCTTGTTGGTTTTCCCAAATTGGATTTCCACATTAAATCTTGGTATTTCATGTCTTCATGTTATTTTCTTAATTATTTATGTGCTTAAAACTATGTTAGTAAAGGTTAATACACATTTATAACTTAAGACTACTTTTTTAGCTGAGTTACAATTGTTTGGAATATAAGTGGAGTAACCGAGAGAGGATGGGTGAATCAGTTACCATGAAATATATCCTAGATGCCCTAGATGTCAATACAAAACATAAACTCTGTTGAAATTTTTATTATTTGGTTAACACATCGGCACTTGGTTAACACTAACTAGATGTTTTAACTTAGTAAGAACCACAATATAAACTATTACTCGGAAAATACTAAACATGTAGATCTTAAGATATTAAGTGTGATTAACCTTAAGCAACTTAGTTGCATAGACATTAAAGAAATAGCATGAACACAAGCGACACCAAGATTTAACATGGGAACAAATTTGAGAAAAAATACCAATTGCAACTAGTTAAGTTGATTTTCACTCTTCTAAAGTGAGCCCTTTTATAAGCCAATTCTATTAAAGGTTGCAAAACACATTGTTAGGTGTGACCCTATTAGAGGATTTAAATAGCTTGTTAGTAGTGGCCTTGTTAGAGGTATTTAGACACTTCAATCTAGAGATACCACCTTGTTAGAAGATTTGGAAAATATTTGTTAAGCTGACTTTGTGAAGATATTTAATACACTGCTACAATGGTTAGCATGTAACAATGATATGACATGATTGTTGATGCAACTTCATTGCTGATTTTACATATCAATTCTAGGTCAAATACTTGATACTTCCTTATTAGATTAATATTTTCTACCCAACAAGGATATTATGCTTATCATTTCACTTCACTTCCTCTAAGCATTTTCTTATGTTCCACACATTCACATATTCAATCCTCAACTTGACCTTATGTAATGAAATAACTTGCACAATAGAAGAAATAATATGAGATATTATATAAATACTTGATACTAATTGAGAGTAATAGGCCAATTTGAGGGGGCAATCTCCAAATATCTCCAATGAGAGAACACTTAACAAAATGATATTGAAATAAGACTCACAACCTCCTATATATGCCTAATTATTCCTAGGTTGAATAGACACAACCCTACATAATGGCTAAGCTGACCTACCTAACTAAATAATAATGTAACAATGATAACATGACTTAGTTAAGGATTAATATGGCCACAAGTTGAATATTCATAACCCTATATACACCAATATTAAGGGTGTAGCATACCTCCTCTTCTGAAAGAAGCATTGTTCTCTATACTAACCAAATGTGGATTCTTTTAGTGAACTCCTCATCCTCCCATGTGGCTTGTTCAACTAGTAAATTCTTCCATTGGATGAGATATTCAGTCAGGGTTTTGTTCCTTAGCTTCCTTGTGCATCAAGTTCAAAAATTATTCTTTCTTCTTCATCAAGTTCTGGTAGTGCTATTTGAATATGAATATTCTGCCCAATTACCTTCTTCAACCAAGAAACATGGAAAATTGGGTGTATCTTTGTTTTTGGTGGCAATTCAAGCTTGTATTAAACACTACCAATCTTTTTCATTATTTGGTATGGTCTATAATATCTTTGAGACAACTTATTATTCTTTTTTTGTTTCTTCAGTGAGATTTATTTATAAGGCTGCAATCTCAAGAAGACCCAATTCCCACCTTCAAAATTTCTTTCATTACAACATTGGTCCACTTGTTTCATTTGATTTTGTGTCATAGCTAAATTTTCCTTGAGTCGTAAAAGTACATGTTGTTGATGAAACAAATGGTCCTCTACTACCTAAACTCTTGGTGATACCTTTAATGATGATATTATGGAAAGAGGATGATATCCATAAAGTGCCAAAAATGGAGACATTTTTTGTGAGTTGTGAAAAGAAGTATTGTATGACCATTTTGCAAGAGGTAGCCAATCTACCCATTGAGATTGTGTTTCTAAAGTGAAACAATGCAGATGTCCTTTGACAGATTTATTAATAACCTCACTTTTCCCATCTAATTGTAGATGATATGAAGAACTATGAAGAAATTGAGTACCCAAACATGAGAATAAATCTTTCCAAACATGACTTGTAAAGGCAAGATCATTGTTGCTAACAAGAACCTTAGGTGTACCATGTAGCATTTGTATATTCTCCAAGAAAACTTTTTCCACTATGCTTGCTATAAAAGGATGTGATAATGCAATGAATTGCACATATTTAGTGAGGTGATAAACTACTACTATGATGTCATTATGACCTTTAGATTTGGGAATCCCTGTGACAAAGTCCATGGATACCTCTTCCCAAAATTGGCTAGGAATAGATTAAGGTTGCAAGAGACCTGGTGTCTTAATTGTCTCCTCCATATTTCTTTGACAAACCAAACATTTAGCCACAAATTTTTTAACATCACCTTTTATCCCTTCCCAAAAAAAATCATGCTTGACTCGATGATGTGTCTCTAAAAATCCTAAATGACCACCAATTGGTGACTCGCGTAGTTCTTTAAGAATATTGTTGTTAAGAGTGGAATTCTTGCAAAGATACAAGTGCTCTTTACACCAAAGAATACCAACATTTAAAAAAATCTTATCTAAACTAATAGGGTCACTTTTTATTTCTTGGATGAGGTTACTTGTTGCAACATCATTTTTCCACTCTTCTTTGGCTTCTACCACCCAATTTTCTTGTAATATTGAAAAGAAATGCAAAAAGGCTTCATCTTTTTCATCCTTCCTAGAAAGTGCATCACCCACAATATTCTCTTTCCCTTTCTTGCATAAAATTTCAAATTCATATCTCAAAATCTCAGAGACCCATTTTTTTTATTCTTCTAATGATAGTCTTTGTTCCAAAAAATATTTTAGGCTATCATGATCTATCTTAACCTTGAAGTGTTGCCCCATTAAATAAGGCCTCCATTTTTAACTACATGAAGGATTTCTAAAATTGTCTTCTCCAAAATAGGTTTGAGTTCATTTTTACCTTTTAATTGATTCAATTCTCAAAAGAAATTGGTTGACCTTCTTGCATGAGAACTTCTCTTGTTCCACTTCTAGAAGCATCACATTTCATAATGAATTCCTTAGTGAAGTCTAGGGTGGCAAGCACTAGATTTGTACACATAGCCTTCTTCAATTTCTCAAATGATACATTAGCAGATTCATTCCAATGAAAAGAATCCTTCTTCAATAGTGTTGTAAGGGGTGTTGATATATAACCATAATTCTTCACAAATCTTCTATAGTATCATGTCAATCTTGTCGGCTCCTTATTTAACAGTTTTGGAAATGACAAAGAACCAGACCAATGCATCTAAGGTTAGAAAATTCCTATAATAGATAAACTTGACTACAGTCTTGGGCCAACTATAAGGCATAACTCCTTCTTCACTTTAAGCTCTACAAGACCTAGGCAGGTTAACCTTGAGGTTCTGAGATATGGTACCAGTGCAATTAAACATAAATTTGAACCTAATAATAGTAGATACAACCCCTTTTATCTTGAAGTACTTATGCAATGACATAGGAATGAAGTAGATATAGATCATAACCTATGATACCATAAGCTAAGTGAGGGTTAATTCTTTTCAGCCCACTAAAAAATGTGAAAACTTAATTGATTTTGATTAAAATATTTTGTGCAAATAACCTTAATATCTTGGATCTAATTTAGTGATTAGTGCATTATCCATTGCAACATAGAGTCATTACCAAAAAGATGACCTAACTTGTTTGCATTACAATCAAGTTTATCAACTGAAATCCCCTAATCCCATACTTATGCAATATCCGCTTCATACACCCAGAAACCCCATTAGAATGATGAAGCATTTACTTAACTCCTTGAGTCAAAAGCAACAATCGATTTTACATACAACTCATCAAAACTACCTTAAATCAAATGAACATTATCCATTTAATCACAAAGTTAATGGCATATGAAGAATTATGAGACAAAATAAGAGAACTTAGATAATTCATGTAAATCCCCTTTTGTATATTCATCCATAGAAAATACTAAATAGATAAATTGGTAAAACTGAATGAAATTATAAATATGTCACATAATCTAGCATCAAATTCCTATATCTCAAAAAATAACACATGACATAAAATGAAAATCTACACATAAATAGGTGTGTGGCCTTCACTACTAGAGCTCAACTCAATAGTTAAGAAGTAAAACCATCAACAACCATGGCTTCAATAGTAAAACACTGGAACCCTACTGGTATTACCCAAAGAAAACTTCCAACAACTACAATGAAAGAAAGATAGAAAGATATAGGAGATGATGAATTCTTGAATTTGATCTATGCCTGACATGTGTCCACTTGGTATTCAATCTTCTGCAACTAAACAACCTCTCTCTTTCTTCTCCCATTTTGATCTGATTTGGTTTCATCATTTCTTTGTAACTAATTTGAAAATATCTTCTGTTCAATGATGAAATCTTTTTTTTTTCCAAAATCTAATCTGCTTCATGAAAATGCTGGTAAAATTTGAGGTTTTATTGAGTGAATGTGATCAGATTCAACCTTAACTCCATTTCCACTACCTTTTACCCACATTTAGGTCATTACTATGTCAAAATTCAGTTCTGAACTTCCTCGCCTGATTATAGCTGCAAAATAAGAATCTAGAAGAAAACCTCCTATAGCTTGAACTAGTGGCATTGTATGCAAAAACTAACCTCAGAATCAAAAAGTTCATTCTCTCCCACTTCTGGCGATATATAACATTGAATATTTTTGCTTACCAAATACCTCCAGAATCTTAGTTTGAAAATTTCCCCCTCTGGTAGAAGACTCAGGTCTGCATCCTTGATTTTAAATTTTCAAAAATTTAAAATTACCTAAAATTTAATATATTACAATTTTTATGACTTAACATTTTTCCTCTCCTTGAAACTCAGGGGTCAACCTTCCTTTGACTAGGTGCCATGTGGGCTTCCTAACTAGCTACTTGATCTGCATCATTTACCATGTCACCATCTACTCCAAGCCTGAGCCATGTATCACACATCCACTCACCCACATTTTTTTATCTAGCTTGCTTCTTTGTAATGCGAGCATGCGCTAACCTTTGGATCATGAAACGTGTCACGATCTAAGTGCTTCCCACTTGAACTTTCTCCTGAGTACCACATCACCATGTGCAGGACCCACTGACACATGGCATCTTCACACACTCCCACACTATTTAAACCATGAACTTTGACACATGGCATCATCTTGTGCACTAGCTCTCGAAATCACCACATCATCCTCTTTACATTTTCATTTAAAATTATGTCAACATCACCCTCCGGCTAATGTCATCAAGGTTGGGTCCCACCACCTGTGGTTGTGGGCTTCCAAAAAGTTGCTCCCTTTGAGACATAATAGATTGCATGTAAGAGAGTATTTAAAGTTATAAAAATCCCTTCCCATGGAGAATGTGGGATAATGGCTTTGAACTTGATTCTTTCTCTCTTTAAAGCAACTGAATGTGGAGCTCCTCTTTTATGTGTAGACTCTCTTATTCTCATGCAAGCTACTCTCTCTAGTTGCAGGAGTTTTCTTATGTCTGTGTGGCTTACTCTTAACATTTTCTACTCATCCTTTGGATTTTCATGGGCTTTGTTCTTAGATGGTGGCTTTTTTTATAATGTGTTGGCATTAACCACTATTTTCATATCCTTTTTAGAAAACTGTGGCTTTTCTTTGACTTGTGGCTACTCCCTTGTTAATGCATATGTTCTTCTTCTTTTTTCATGATATTTTTCTCATTCAATGTGAACAAGGGTGCTCTAGTTTCTTTGACATGGCATGGAAGCTTTCTTCTTGTGTGGATGGTGCTACTTATTTGCATGTGATCTTCAACATCGAACTCCCCATTTCCTGGCGTGGATTCTTACTATTGTGTGGAGATGTGTCTTCAACTCTATAGGAGGCTTTGACTTGCAATTTTTCTAATGCATTGGCTTTTCCATGCTGTTGCATTTTTATTGGGGGAGTTCTTCTTAATTGATGGCAGCTTTTCATACTCTCATGGTGTGTGACTTCTTTATACCTTGTCGCCTCCTTTTACATTGTGTTGACCAACTTTGAGGGATTCAAAATAACTTGAAATATGAAACATAGGATCTTAGGTATAGACACTAGATACTCCCATAGTGGTAGGTCATGAAAAATTTCTAGGTGCAAGATATTCACTTGCAAACATGGCCTCTTGTCATTGTTTGACACAGGTGAAAATGCAGAAATGACAAGTGCTCAAAATGGGACTTCACCGAATGACTCAAAATGTCAATTTAGCTTCATCAAATGAGTGGATAGGCTGAATGGAAGGAGTTAGAAACATTAAACACCTCATGGGGCTCAGAGGTACAGCCAAGTACAAATGCATTTAAAAATGTTTATGGGGCTTGAATTTATCATTGGTACTCAAAATCAGGAAGGCAATTTTGAGTCCCAATAGTGGCTTTGTATGGGGATGCATGTCCCTTGTAGGCATGGAAAGGATTCAAATCTCTTGTAGAATTAAACCATTCCCAAATATTCCTCTTAAACAACTTTATTGAAAGCAAGAAACTGCCACTAAGATTATGTACAAACGATGGCCCCAAGCCACCAAACCTCAACAAAATTGTTTACCTCTATCATAAACATGATTCTCATCTGAACTCACATGAGGTAAACCAAAATTATCTCTTCTATAAGTTTTACCAACCAGATCAGCATCTTGAAACAAATTACTTGGCAAAATGAAACAACTTCCTTTATTCTCATAATGCATACACTCATTAGCATTAACTTGTTATTCATGCTCATTATGAGATAAGACATCAGCATGCTCATAATTATAGAAACTGAACTGAGAATCAAAATCCAACAATAATTCATGCATGCTGATCAGAAACACAAAGAATTCATATTCTACATCATTCACCAAGTTGGATGTACTAAAAACTTGCAACTCACCTTGTGTCTCTGACTAAAAAAGAGTATGTGAAATTTGATTGTTGCCTACTTGCAATCATGTCATTCATTTCATTAGATTTATCTTTCACTAAAACCTCTTTACACTCAAACAAATTATTAGTTACCAAGTCTAAAAAAATATCATGAAAGTGCTGACATAAATCATGTTGTTTGTGATTTTCATCAAATAATTCATTAGAATGAACTTTGAACTTATCACCAACATATAGTGAAAACTTAGAATCAGATTTATCACTTCTAGCCTTTGCTTCCTAGTTATATTCAAAACCAATTTTAGTATAATCAGCATGATAAGGATCTAAAACAAAATGAAACTTCTCCCTATTGGTATTCTCGTTGTTAGAAAAGTCATCATGTGTATTGATACTTGATCTATTATCAAATACACCTCCAAAACTTGACAACATATGTTCTGATTCTATATCAAATTCAACATCAAACCTCAGGGAAATAACCTCACATTTAGTAGAAATAAAACAAGGGACAAAATAAGCATCTAGAGAAAAATTTTCATATATTTTGAAATCATGAGCTAGTAGTTCTGAAATTTCATCAACACTCAACAAGACTTCATCATAAGTCTCGTCTCCTAGGTTCTGATCATAAACTGGCTAATCTGAAAAACTTATAGTAGTAGTACCAATAACATGCAAATCTAAAAAACTAGAATCCATACTACAACATATTATCTGTTCTTTACACAATACCTCTTTACTAGGTGTGTTATTCTCATTTTTACCAAAAGAGGAATTATCCATAGTATTGTGAAAACCTTCCACACTCTCATGGATACTATCACATGATTCATTTTCAGTCACATGACCATCTTCATCTGGCTAACTAAAATCATCTAATTCAGTAGATCTAGAATCCATCTCTTTAGAATGACAAGAAATTTTGTCATTATCTATTGATTCACTAGACTCACTACTACTTCCAACACATTCATATTGGCTATATAAATCATTCTCAAATTTCTTGAAAAGACTATCAACATGAAAAATCTTTTGTACACTCAAATGTGATGGTCAGTTAACTGAGTTATGTATAAAGATATCTAAGAAAGAAATAGGCCATGAAGATTCCTTGGGTCTTAAAGACATGTGCAACTGCATAAGTGCTGATTTAAACCTTTCATAGATCTAATCATCTTCTAGACCTTGAACATTTCCTATGACATTTCTTATAAATCTGATAATCTGATTGTGAAGAGCTTTCTTATTTGTATCATATCTTCCAACACATCTTCATATCTGGGTAAACTAATTTCAAATTTGAGATGTGATTCCATTATAAAATAAAACTTCTACCTCTTTCTTCTAGTGCTAAAATCAGTGAATAGAGGCAATCTTTTCAAACACTTGATTTCCATGAAAAAGAAATATGAAAACCAAAATACCTCAAGTGTTGATGCTAAACTTTGATCTACTATTTTGGCATACATGAAAGACTAAAATTCCCTCACACCATTGGTCAAATCCTTATAGAGCCGCCATCTCCTTGAGGAGAACAAAATGAAATCACTGTTGTGATTCACTTTAACAATTCAAATTTCTTATGAGAGCAAATCAATCAACACTTTAAAACTCATTGGTCAAAAATTCATATATCTCTCTTCTTGTCTAAAACTTAACTTTCAGATGTGCATTACCAAGCTAAAAACTCTTTGAAAACATTTATATATTAACCAATCTACATTGGTAAAGAGACCCTTTAGAGAGTCACAACTCACAATTGTGAGAAAGAGTTTAAAACATATGATTTATAACATGACAGATCTGAACTCGATTTTGAACTTGTATAACTTGCAAACCTTCAAGCATTTAGAAGAGATAAAACTTTTGTTAAACAATTCTGACTTTGAAATTACAAAAGTACTTTGGAAATAACAATCAACTAAATTTATTGAAGATGAACAACTTTTAGCAATACAATTTACATTCAACCTTGAAAGATACTGCTGTCCTAAAAAAAGCATCATTAGGGTGCATGACATTTGAGTAAGAAAACTAGAAAACACATCAGATAACTTACTACTACAATTATTTCATACACTTATCCTATTGTATTGAATTTATTTTCTCAAATTCTCAAGTTTTTTCTATCGTTCAAATTCAATATAGTCCCCAGCAGAGTCGCCATTTTGTTGGCTCTTGATTTAACAATTTTGAAAATGACCAAGAAACTAGACCAATGCATCTAAGGCTAGAAAATTCCTATGATAGATACACTCGACTGTAGTCTTGGACCAGCTATAAGGCATAACTCCTTGTTCAATTTAGGCTTTGCAAGACCTAGGTGGGTTAACCTTGAGGTTCTAAGATATGGTACCAGTGCAATTAAACATAAATCTGAACCTAATAATAGCATATGCAACCCTTTTTATATTCTAGTACTTATGCAATGACATAGGAATGAAGTAGCTAAAGATCATAACCTATGATACCATAAGATAAGTGAGTGCTAATTCTTTTCAACCCACAAAAAAATGCAAAAACTTAATTGCTTTTGATTAAAAGATTTTGTGCAAATAACCTTCATATAAGCTTGATTCTAATTTAGTGATTAGTTCCTTATCCATTGCAACATAGAGTCATTACTGGTAGGATGACCTAACTTGTTTGCATTACAATCAAGTTTATCAACTAAAACCCCTAATCCCATACTTATGTAATATCCCTTCATACACCTAGAAAACCTATCAAAATGATGAAGCATTTATTTGACTCCTTGAGTCAAAAGCAACAGCAGATCTGATATTCAACTTATCCAAACTACCTTAAATCAAATGAACATTATCCACTCAATCAAAAAGTTAATGACATATGAAGAATTAGGAGATAGGTTAAGAGAACTAAGATAATTCATGTCCATCCCCTTTTTTATATTCATCCATAAAAAATACTGAATACATAAACTTGTAAAACTGAATGAAACTATAGATATGTCACATAATCTAGCATCAAATTCCTATATCTCATAAAATAACACATGACATGAAATGAACATCTGCACATAAATAGGTGTGTGGCTTTCACTACTAGAGCTCCACTCAATAGTCAGGAAATAAAACCATCAACAACCATGGTTTCAATATTAAAACACTAGAACCTTACAGGTATTACTCAGAGAAAATTGCCAACAACTACAGTGAAAGAAAGATAGAAAGATATAGGAGAAGATGAATTCTCGGATCTGATCTATGCTTGACATGTGTCCACTTGGAATTCAATCTTCTGCAACTAAACAACATTTTTCTTTCTTCTCCCATTTTGATCTAATTTGGTTTCATCATTTCTTTGTAACTAATTTGAAAATATGTCATGTCCCCTTTTCAAATAATTAAAAATAATAATCTTTTCTAAGGCAGGCAGGCCCAAAAAGGTGAAGTTTCGGAAAAAGGGGATAATCTTTGGAAGCTAATGGACTAATAAATGAAAATTATTATTAAAATATTTTTTATTAACCCCTCTTGGATGTGAGTTAGAGTTATGCCCTCTTTTAAGGAGTTTGGAGGCATTTTGGGCTGATTCAAGAACTAGATTTTTGCTCATTTCTTTGTTATTCTTCAGAGGCTGCCAAACCTGTGGAGAAGGAGACCAAAGAACAGGATTTTGCAGGTTTCCAGGGAGACCCAAGAATGGGATTTTGTAGGTTTCTAGGAAGGCTAAAGATAGGAGTTTGAAGCCATTCCATGTGCATGCTCATGCAGAGTTTGCCTTTGTGCTGAACAATTCAGATTTGTGAGTTTTCGGGTGTATTTTTTTGTAAGAGTTTGGTGTTTCCGGTTGAGTATTTCATATCAGTTTGGGTTGCTTCTGTATATCAGAATTTTAAATGTTAAAATAGAGTTGAAAATATGTATTTGGATATTATTATACTTCTTTGATAGATTATTAAGTTTTTGTGGTGATTCTGGGCTATTTTGTGCTATTTTCGGGAGCCCGATGAGCATTGTTTTTGTCCTCCATTTGGGAGCTATTGTGTGCATGTTATACAGATTTGAAAATGTCATTTTATAGGCTGTTATGCTGCTCAAATTCTGTAAAAATTTCCACTTTCAGATTTATTAATAATAGGTGTAGCTGTGAAGTTTTTTGCTCTATTTCTAGCATACCCGATTTGGGGTTTATTGAGAAATTGGTGGATCTTTGAAATATTGGTTGTTTAATATTAAAGATCTGATTAGAGGTTGGAAATATCATATAAACTTAGAAAAGGGACATTTCAGTGGTATTAGAGCCACGATCTTGCCAGCCTAAGGGTTTGTAGAAGTTTGCATGTCAATTTTGACAACTACCCAGATCTTGCATGTCAATTTTGACAACTACTCAGATCTTGCATGTCAAAATTTATGGTTGCATTCTACTTCTAATAATTTTCATGTTAGTTCTTGGTGAATTTGGTGGTTTCATGTTGCTTCTAATTAGCTGCATGTCAAAATTTATGGTTGCATGCAACTAAGTGAAAGAGAAAAGAGATATTTACAACGAGAAAAGAATAAAGAAATTTTTATCAAACCTCTAGTTGAAAGTAAAAGTATAAAATTTAAGGAAGGAAAAAGTATGGATAATCTAGATGAGATGGCAAAGAAATTCTTCCAAGACATCCAAAATACTCAGAAGCAAACAGTGGATAGTTTGGTAGAAACTAGAGAGGCTTTCCAAATATTGATAGAAAAATTGCAAGGAGTTGCATCTATTAATGAGAAAGGGAGCACTTTAGAGGAGTCAAGAAATGTAAAACTCACACCCTCTCAATCAAAAAAAGCTATTTTTCTGCATGCAGATGAGCCACCAGTGCCAAAGCTGGCCCTTAATCCCATGGAAGAGGTTACAGGTAACTTGATTGCATTAAGAGCTACTTACAATGGTTTAGATGATGACTTTCGTAGTTTAGTTCCTTTTAGAGAATATGTGGATATGATGAAAACTTTGATGCCCAAGAAAGAGTATAGAAGGGAGCATGACATAAGTGGAAGAGAGCTCAAAAATAAAATAAGCAAGTTTATAGCACCTACTTTTGATAGAACAAATAAAATTTCAGCTAGAGCATGGCTACAAAAATTACAAACCTTCTTCACAGTTAACCCCATGAAGGAGAGTGATGATGTTCAAATTGCAAGTCTACACTTGGTAGATGCAGCCTATGATTGGTGGTATCATGGAATGACTACTCAAGGTCATGATCAAGTAACTACATTTGATGATTTTAGTCAAAGAGTGATAGATATATTTGACCTCAAGGATGACAAGTTTATAGCACCTACTTTTGATAGAACAAATAAAATTTTAGCTAGAGCATGGCCACAAAAATTACAGACCTTCTTCACAGTTAACCCCATGAAGGAGAGTGATGATGTTCAAATTGCAAGTCTACACTTGGCAGATGCAGCCTATGATTGGTGCTATCATGGAATGACTACTCAAGGTCATGATCAAGTAACTACATTTGATGATTTTAGTCAAAGAGTGATAGATAGATTTGACCTCAAGGATGATGATTATGAGGATGTTGTTGTGCATGATGGTGAGATACCTGGTAGACATGAGAAAACATTGAGCATTCATGACTTTTCTGAGAGAGAGTACCAGGCACAGTTAGATGCTTCGTCACATGAGGTTG
The DNA here is from genome assembly GCA_028749045.1 of Cupressus sempervirens. Lineage (NCBI taxonomy): Eukaryota > Viridiplantae > Streptophyta > Pinopsida > Cupressales > Cupressaceae > Cupressus > Cupressus sempervirens. The sequence continues at coordinate 740,401,102 of CM053791.1, read as the reverse complement.
AGGCTAGTAGTACTTCACATGATTTATCCTGCCAGCTGAAGGTGAGTGAAGATAGTATTTTGACTACATTATCCCATCATGACAGGTATGTGGAGTTAGTTGGTATTGGTCATATTACTAAGGTGAGGAGTTTTCTTGAGTTACTAGCTAATTCTAGTTTACAGATATGGACTCGAGATTGTTATATTGGCATTTGGGATTAAGTTGATAGGAGATCTTTAACACTTTTTGGTAGCAGTGTTTGTTTGGGTGCTGTCATGGATTTGATTAGTAGATTGCACAGTGTTGTCTTTTCTTGTGCTAGCAGCTTGTCCGATGTTGGTATTAGTTTTTATACATTGATGTTGGGCTTTGTTCATATATCCAATCGACCATACTTTATGGAATGTGTTGATGATCTTTCATATTTGGTAGTGTGTACAGATGAGTCCCAGGATCATATTGGCATTGATGACATCCAGGAGGATGTAGTGGACAATTTTGAAGACTTAGTTTCTTTGGGTACAAAGGAGTTGGACAATAGTGCTACAATTTTTGATACTTTATTTGTTGAGATGAGCTTTAGAGTTGATTCAAAGGATATCGATGGTAATAATCTAGAGACTAGTAAGTTTGAGGATACTCCTTTAGATAGTGCATCAGAGGAGCTTTGTAGGAGATAGTCAAGCTAGTGCCATCATGTGTCTAATCAGTTGAGAGTTAGTGAGTGAGATATTGCTATCACTTGCCAACATTTCGATGCTAGTCATCAATTGTTAGTAGTTTATGGATGGGGTTCTCCTACTAGTGATGAGCATGGAGGCAGCTATCTTTCCTTGATAGAGTTCCACTCTTTATGGGAGGTTATTCAAATTCTAAGATAGGATTATATGCAGTTGGTAGCCGACAGAGATTATCTTATGGAGTGGGGCAGTACAACATATGATGCATTTTTGGCCAAGGAAGATGAGGTGAGTGAGCTTACTAAGCAGCTTGAGGTGACTTCTAAGATTCTTGAGAGTACACAGTTGGCTTTCAAGGAGTCACAGTTTCATTTGGCTAAGGTGACCATGGAGTTAGAGAAACTACAATCTTTACTTGATTCTATATAGTCACAAGCTATTGTGTTTGGTGATCAGAGGATATCCATGGCCGATATTTTCAGAGAAAGTGGAGATGGGGATGCATCCATCCTTGATACAAACATTGGCATATCAGATTCATTCCCACTAGAGTCAGGTTTAGTTGAGTTGGGTGTTGTAGCAGATTTTTGTATGCCTGACATGGTGGTGGCCTCTAGTACTAATGGCATGAAGACTAGAGATGTATCAAAGATCATGTGTGATGTTGGTGAGTCAGCAGTTGGCATGGTTCCTTCTAGTAATACTACTCCCTTGGTGATATCTTCAGAGGTAGTAGTTAGTTCCAACATGGTTACTGATCAATTGCAGTTAGTTTCATCTGGATTATAGTCTGAGCCACTGACTAAGATTGGCACATTCTATCGGCATTACACTGTGAGGTATGCTCATCAATTTACCTTTGATGACCATGTTGATGAGATGATGATACAAAGATGTACTTTGATTTCTAGTGCTTGTCATAAGTTATGGGATAGTTTGACGCCTTGGGATGAGAGTTGTGATGGGCATGACATGGTGATAGGTTCTACAGTTGACAGTTTGATAATACATGACTTAGAGCAAGAGTTTGGGGGTGATGCTTCAGTAGTTGTTGTTACTGATTCTACTCCTTTGGCTATGACATCTCCTAACTTAGCTGTTAGTCAGTCACAGTGGGCTATATTACTTGTTCATGACAAATTTGGTTTGAGTTCCATTTCTTACTCTTTATCTTGTAATGTCTTTTCACCATCAGCAATGCATGGGAGTTATGGTTATGAGATAGTGGCCAGTGATTTGCAGAGTTGTGTTGACTGCAGGAGTTGTACAGTGTGTGGATTCTCCATACTTGGTATAGTTTCATTCGAGAGCGTTCACCATTATTACAGAGTTGGATTTTACATTCCGTATAGGCCAATGGAATGTGTTGATGGTATTTACTGTGTTGGTAGTTTGATTTGTCCACTTTACTTGGGTTTTGATGTTCTAAGAGTTTGTGTTTCATGGGTTTCTAACTGTGGCAGTAGTGATTTTGGAGTTTGGTTGAGCTGTTGTCAGTTTGATTATGGATTCCTCTTGGTCATATTACAAAGGATATTGCAGGAGCCTGTGTTAATTGGCAGTAGTATAGTTCATGACTACATTTGGGATCTAGGTGGATTGATTGGTTTATTGTTCAGCCATTTCTTGAGGACAAGAAATATTTGGGGGGGGAGGACTTGTCATGTCGCCTTTTCAAATAATTAAAAATAATAATCTTTTCTAAGGCAGGCAGGCCCAAAAAGGTGAAGTTTCAAAAAAAGTGGATAATCTTTGGAAGCTAATGGACTAATAAATGAAAATTATTATTAAAATATATTTTATTAACCCCTCTTGGACGTGAGTTAGGGTTATGCCCTCTTTTAAAGAGTTTGGAGGCATTTTGGGCTGATTCCAGAGCTGGATTTTTGCTCATTTCTTTGTTATTCTTCAGAGGTTGCCAAACCTATGGAGAAGGAGACCCAAGAATGGGAGTTTGTAGGTTTCTAGGGAGACCCAAGAATGGGAGTTTGTAGGTTTCCAAGAAGTCTAAGGATAGGATTTTGAAGCCATTCCATGTGCATGCTCATGCAGAGTTTGCCTTTGTGCTGAACAGTGCAGATTTGTGAGTTTTCGGGTGTATTTTTTGTAAGAGATTGGTGTTTCTGGTTGAGTATTTCATATCAGTTTGGGTTGCTGCTATATATCAGACTTTTAAATGTTAAAATAGAGCTGAAAATATGTATTTGAATATGATTATACTTTTGTGATAGATTATTAAGTTTTTGTGGTGATTCTGGGCTATTTTTTGCTATTTTCGGAAGCCCGATGAGCATTGTTTTTGTCCTCTGTTTGGGAGCTATTGTGTGCATGTTATACAGATCTGGAAATTTCATTTTATAAGCTTTTATGCTGCTCATATTTATGTAAAAAATTCCACTTTCAGATTTATTAATAATAGGTGAAGTTGTGAAGCTTTTGGCTCTATTTCTGGCATACCCGATTTGGGGTTTATTGAGAAATTGGTGGATCTTTGAAATATTGGTTGTTTGATCTTAAAGATATGATTAGAGGTTGGAAATATCATATAAAATCAAAAAAGGGACATTTCAAAATATCATCTATTCAATGATGAAATCTTTTGTTTGGCAAAATTTGATCTGCTTTATGAAAATGTTGGTAAAATTTGATGTTTCACTGAGTGAATGTGATTAGATTCGACCTTAACTACATTTCCACTGCCTTTTAACCACATTTAGGTCATTACTATGTCAAAAATCAGTTCTAAACTTCCTAATCTGAATACAGTTGCAAAATAGGAATCTTGAAGAAAACCTCTTATAGCGTGAACCAATTGCGTTCTATGCATAAACTAACCTTGAAATCAGAAAGTTTGTTCTCTCCTAGTTCTGGCAATATATACCATTGTATATTTTTTCTTATTGAAAAACTCCAGTATTTTAGTTTGAAAATGTCCCCCTCAAGTAGAACACTAAGGTCTGCATCCTTGATTTTAAATTTTCAAAAAGTTAAAGTTGCCTAAAAGTTGAAACTTTGGAAAATGACCTTTTGAATTTAAAATTTTGGTGTGCATTTTAGGAGTTCAAAATATTACAATTTTTATGACTTAACTTTTTTCCTCTCCTGACTAGCTACTCAATCTCCATCATCTGCCATTTCACCATCTACTCAGGACCTGGTACCACATGTCACATGCCTACTCATCCGCATTCTTTTATCCAGGTTGCATCTTTGTAATGCGGACATGTTCTAACCATTGGATCATGACACATGTCATGATCTAAGTCACCACGCATGGGACCCACTAACATGTGGCATCTTCCCACACTCCCACAATATTTAAACTATGAACACTTTGCTTTTGCTAGCGTGCACCCATAAGATTTTGACACATGGTATCATCTTGTGTACTGGCTCTCGAACTCCCCACGTCATCCTCTTTACTTTTTCATTTAAAATTATGTTGACATCACTCTCTGGCTAAGGTCATCAAGGTTGGATCCCACCACCCATGGTTGTGGGCTTCCAAAAAGCCATTGCCTTTGAGACACAATAGATGGCTTGTAAGATAGTATTTAAAGATATAAAAATCCCTTCCCATGGACAATGTGGGATAATGGCTTTAAACTTTGTGCTTTCTCTCTTTGAAGTAGTTGAACATGGAGCTCCTCTTTTATGTGTAGACTCCCTTCTTCTCATGTAGGCTACTTTATCCAGTTGCAAGAGTGTTCTTATGTATGCATGGCTTACTCTTAATGTTTTTTGCTCATCTTTTGGATTTGTGTGGGCTTTGTGCTTGGATGGTGGCTTGTTTTATAATGCATGGGCATTAACCACTATTTTCATATCCTTTTTATTAGACTTTGGCTTTGCTTTGACTTGCAACTACTCCATTTTAATGCATCTATTCTTCTTCTTCTTTTGTTGTGAGGATTTTGTCATTCAACATGAACATGGGTGCTCTAGCTTTTTTGAAATGGCATGGAGGCTTTCTTATTGCATGGATGATGTTGCTTAATTTCTTGTGATCTTCAACATTGAACTCCCCATTTCTTGGTGTGGATTCTTACTATTCTATGGAGATGTGTCTTTAACTCTACAAGGGGATCTTACTTGTGACTTTTCTAGCACATTGGCTTTTCCATATTGTTGCATTTTTCTTGGGGGAGTTCTTCTTAATTGATGGCACTTTTCATGCTCTCATGGCATGTGTCTTCTTTATACCTTGCCACCTCCTTTTACATTGTGTTGATTGCCATCAGAAAGCATGGGTTCCCTACTGGTTTCTCTTTCTAATCAAAGTGTGAGGCTTTCTTTCCTTCATGCAGTAGATTGTGCCTTGAAATTGCAAATTTTTCTTGATGTTGGGTGTGTTGATATTCTAATATCAACACACCCAATGTGGGGATTCCTCTTTGCAATTTAATGATGTATGTTCTCCATATTATCCATCAAACATTCATCTCTCTTCATGCGACTATTCTCACTTTTATGATCTAGTAATTGGAAGTTCTTTGCATGTCTATAGTAATGGTGCATATTTGGAGATTTCTTCCTTCTTCTACTATTACCCTCTTTAACATGAGAAACTCTATTGTTAGGATTTATAGTTTCTATCTGGCCACCACAAGTACAAACTCCACCTTGATTATAATAAGAAATGTGATTGGGGATTGCAACATCTCTAACTACACTCTTAATTTTTTCTCTTCATTTCATATTAATTTTATCTTTCTCCTTATAATGAGTTTTTAATTCTATTCTACTTGTCATTCCATGATTGAGAGATTCTAAATTCTTGTTCTTATCCTTATTTTGATTATGCATCAAATCTTTGCTGCAAGCTTGCCCCACAAAACACTTAAACTCCTGACACTGTTTGTATGAAGAGCACAATACTAATATAAGTAATCAAGTGCCCCAAAATAATTACCACATTCAAATTGAAACCCGGCATGTTGACTTGGCTTTAAAACATATTGTCCTCACAAATGTCCTAAATCTGATGAATTTAGCCAGGCGCCAAAGTGGGTCTGGTTAAAAAAAAATTATTTCTGAACAACTAAGCTAGAAAATTGATCAATTAAACATCTGATACTGATTAGAAACAATTTCAACTGCTGAATCAAAATTTGAAACTCTAATTCTCCTCTTTCTACAACTTGTTAATTTTGTGCTGGGAGGTTCTTTGACTGGCCTTAAAAACTGACCCAGACCTCTGACCAGGCCCTAAAATCTGACCCATTGATACTTCATTCCACATACTCTCACCCTATTGAATCTCATCTCATGAAAAATTTTAGGTTAAAAGATATTGACTGTCAAAGTTGACCTCTTAGAACTACCTACAAATAAACATGTTAGAAAACAATAAACTAGGTTCAGATTTGGCTTTGAAAATTGGGCAAACTGACACCTGGGAAAATGAAACTTGGGGCATTGGTTCTCTGCCACGAGGAGAGCATAAATCTATTATTTGATCTCATGCTGAATAACATGATGGATTTGGTGAACAGACAAACTGGGCTACTTGGATTTTACAGACTGGAAGCATTTATAGAAAAGTGACTTTTGTGAATGGAATGGACTTGGAAAAGTGTGCAAATGGATTCATCATGACTTGCAAAATGTCACACTTAAGGTGTTTTTAGAGGAAACAATAGTGTTACAATCCATTCAATCTCACCTATCATGGATTTTAAGATATAACATCCAGAACAAGGGTACCGATCAATCTTCATTTTATGACACTAGTGAAAAGATAGAAATTGCATTTGGAATCACATTTGAAAACTAATCAAATGGATTTTTCATAACCTTAAACTTGAAACATAACAAGTCTCTAACATCTATAATGAAATGTAAAAATAATTTCAACATTTGGGTCAACTGGGTAAAATTTATAACATGTGAAAAAGGGCTTTCCAGAATTCAGAACTAAGTGCATCAACATGACAACACTAAATAATCAACTTTGAGAGATTCAAAACCTAGTCCAATGGATTCAAAACAACTCAAAATATGAAACATAGGCTCTTAGGTATAGGCACTAGATACTCCCAAAGTGGCAAGTCATGAAACATTTCTAGGCGTGAGATATTCACTTGCAAACACAGCCTTTTGTCACTATTTGAGGCTTTGGTGAAAATGCAAAAATGGCAAGTGCTCAAAATGGGACTTCACTGAATGACTTGGAATGTCAATCTAGCTTCATGAAATGAGTGGATAGGCTAAATGGAAGGTGTTAGAAACATTAAAATCCTCACAGGGCTCAAAGGTATAGATGGGTACAAATGCATTTAAAAGTGTTTATGGGGCTTGAATTTCTCAATGGTACTCAAAATCGGGAAGGCAATTTTTAATCCCAACAGATCCCAAGAAACCCCTTAGCTTCTTAATAGTTTTTGGAAAAAGTCATTCCATGATAGACTTAATTTTGAAACTATGTAACCTAAATAGTCCACCTCATTAAGACCAAAAGCACACTTGGATGGCTTAGCATAGAGTTGATGATCTCAAGTAATTGTAATGCTTGATCTACATGCTGCAAATGTTCTTCCCAAATCTTGCTATAAATTGATTTATCATCAAAATATTAACACAAAATTTCTCAAGAACTTCTTTAAAATGGAATTCATCAAACTTTGGAATGTAGGTTGTGCATTGGTAAGACCGAATGTCATCACCAAAAATTCATAATGACACTCATGAGTTCTAAATGTTGTCTTACAAATATCTTCCTCCTTAATCTAAATTTGGTGATGACCTGAGCTATGATCTAACTTGATCAAATGCATAGCTCTATATAGTTCATCTAGATGATCATTGATGAATGGAATAGGAAACTTATCATTAATGGTTTACTCATTAAGAATTCTATAGTCTTGACACATGTGACAAATTTCATCCTTCTTATGCACCATCACAACAGGTGAGGAGTAAGCAGTCTAGCTATGCCTGATAATTCTTTCCTCTAGCATTTCTACAACATTTTTTTCTATCTCACTTTTTTGTATGTGTGGATACCTATAAGGCCTAATGTTTGGTGGTCAGATCCCTAGAACTAGTTGTATGCCATGGTCATGATCCATCTTAGGAGGAAGTCCTTTAGGCATATCTCCAAGAATCACCAAGTGATGATAATTTATTCGTTGTAAATTTGGATGAGTATTGGGCTACAAATCCATCCAAACCTTCTTTTTTTTTTAAATTGCATTTGAAGAGAGCTTACCATTTGTGGGGATTTTTACTTCAATCCCCTTAGCTCCACTACCTTTCCTTTTTATTGAAATCACATGAATAGTTCTTGGAAGTTCATCTCAATTAATCCCAATGTAGTAAGCCATTATACTCCCAAATCAATATTCGTTGTAGCCATGGATATTGCATATATTGGGGTATCAAGTTGATAACTTCCCATGGATAATTTGATGCTATGACACTTCCCTTAATAGCTAAATGTGCCCCCATCTACAATCAAAACTTAAAACTCTAAGGCTAGATATCCAAAAAAATTTACAAGAGTTGTGAATTTTTTGTTGATGAAATTATGTGTACTACCTGAGTTGATCAACACTGTTACTTTCTCCTTCTTTAAGAAACCCACTACCTTGAGAGTTTGTGGTGCACTAAAACTTGAAAGTGCATGACATAAAATCATTGGTTGAGAATCACATAATTCCTCACTTAATTATCTATCCTCCTCTAATATGGGCTCATCCTCTTCTTCCTCACTTGGAGCTTCAATATAGAATAATTTATTTTCACTACATTTATGTCCTCAACTATATTTTCTATCACAATTGAAACACAACCCTTTTTCTCTTTTCTCCTCAATTTGTTATGGAGTCAATCTAGTAGGTTAAGGAACAAAAGGTTTTTAATGTCATTTTTCTCTTATCACATTAGCCCCTTGCTTTCTAGGAATAAAGAACTTATCCCCTACCTTGTGTGCCAATATAAAAGACTCATGTACAAAGATAGGACAAAATATGTCTACCTCGTCTTGAATGTGATCCTTGAGACCACCCAAGAATAAATCATTCAAGTTCTGATTTGTAATTATATGCACTCATAGATTTTGGAATTTTTGAATATAATCCTTAACTGATCTCATTTGTTAAAGCTTAGCAAGTTGGCTAAGGAAGAACTTTCTATCACACTATTGCTATATTGTGCTTGGAGTTTTTCTATAAAAATTGACCATGATCTAGTGAGACCCTTTTTCCTCCTATGAGTACAAAGCTAATGATACCAAATGAATTGATCTAGTTCTACATATAAGGAAGCCATCATGACCTTTTGTCCATATGGGATTTGATGTACTTCAAAAAATGTGTACTTCACATTAAATGTCATCCTAGAGACCACCCAAGAATAAATCATTCACGTTCTCCTCTATAATTGTATCCACTCTTAATGATAGATTTTAGAATTTTTGAATATAATCCTTAGCTAATTTTTTTTTTTTTTAAAGCTTAGCTTGTTGGCTAAAGATGTTTTTTGTCATACTATTTCTATATTGTGCTTGCAATTCTTCTATAAAAATTGACCATGGTATAGTGAGACCCTTTTTCCTCCTATGAGTACAAAGCCAATGATACTGAGTGAATTGATCTAGTTCTAGATATAAGGAAGCCATCATGACCTTTTTGTCCATAACCGATTTGAGGCACTTCAAAAAAAATTCTCCATTTGATTTATCCATGTTAGAGGATCCTTACCATCAAATTTGTGCATATCTTCCTTTGGAAAAAAATTCCTAGATCCTTAAGATTAATAAAATTTGTGTCATTATTAGTTGACATGAAGGTTTCACCTTGATTGCTTGAGAGCTCGTTCCTTGTTTCATTCATATAGGTTCTTAGCATGCTTCATGTATCTGATATATCTCCTCATAGGTTACACATATCCCTCTTAACCTCTTCCTCGTACTTACTAAGTTCCTCATTGGGATTATGACCCTTTGTTGCTTCCTAATCTTGATTAGAGGATTCCCTCAGTGTGATAGCATTCTTTTTGCCTCTTGTTGAAGGCCCCTTCATGATGGAAACCAATATTTTTGAAATAAATCACACAAATAAAATTTAAACTCTATAATTTCCTTATTTATTTATTTTTTACTATAACTTACTAGGGCCAAGATAACCTTACTCAAAAAAAATCCCAAACAAATTTAGCAAATTTGCTTCCTTGAGAGAGAATTTTCCTAACTTTGCAATATCTTTCTTATTTTTATTTTTAAATTTCTCCAAGCTTTTAATTTAGGCTCTTCTACTTTGTATTCAAAATCCAATACAAGTTATACTCCAATTCAAGAGGATGTGAGAGATATAAAGATCTCAATAAATTGTTTAGAAATAGTAATTCTACAGTAATTTTCTGAAATTTGATCCAATTCCTTTAAATTTTGCATAATATCTTCTTTAATATGGTCTTCAAAATCCTTTAAAAATATTTTAAATTTTTTCTAAAATCTAAAAGTTGTGATCTTCCCAAAATTGCCCCAATGTTGAGAAACAATATTGCCTCTATGGTGCCAAGATCATGCTCTGATACCACTTGTAATGAAATAACTTGCACAATAGAAGAAATAATATGAAATACTATATAAATAATTGATAATAACTGAGAGTAATAGGACACTTCAAGTGGGAAACCTCCAAATATCTCCAATGAGAACACACTTCACAATATGATGTTGAAATAAGACTCACAACCTCCTATATATACCTAATTATGCCTAGGTTGAATAGACACAACCCTACATAGCACTTAGGCCTACCTACCTACCTAAATAATAATATCATAATGATAACATGACTTAATTGAGGATTAAGATAGCCATAAATTGACTATTAATAACCCTATATACACCAATATTAAAGGTGTAGCACCTTCTACTTATGTTATATACATTGTCAAGTTAGATTGAATACAACTTTAGAATAATTAATATTCATCTCCTCAATTGGCTAGAACCACCAAACAAATCCATTAAAATCAATAATAAGAAAATCATTTGTTAGCCGACCCTTCTCAATAGACACTAACACTAGAATAATTTTCTTGTGTTATCCAACTAAACTCACTTAAAATTGCAACTTTACAAACTTCCTTTGGTAACTATTGGACACTTTTTCCCTCCTGCCAAAAAATTAGGTTTTTCCTGTCAAGCATGGCCAATGGTCATATTTTCAAATATTCAAATGATCAAATATTATAAATATATATTTAAACCTTGGGTTACATTTTATATCCTAAGTCTTTGGGCTGCTTCACTTGATAAACACCTTAGAGGGTCTGCATCTTTGCAACCCTTCAATCTTCCAAGATCAATAGGTGTTGCTTTGTCACTATGGAAAGTTGCACAACCATTTTCCATAGTGACATATCAATGATGTTCCATGTGTTCCAGTGGGCCAATTCATTTTTTGACTTGAAGGGATGTCAAAGAAAATAATAGGTGTTAAAATTTAATGGCGTACCTTGTCCACCGTCAAATTGAAGATGATCAATTATTGTTGCCTTGTCCCTATGCAAAAATGTATGATCATTTTTTATAGAAATATAGAAATGATGTGACACGTGGACATGTGGTACCTATTTCAATTATAGGCCACAAGTGAGGAGGTGTCAAAATGAGTTAGCATAGGGTAGGGTTTTGATTGGTTGAATTACTGAGAGGGATCAATGTATCTTTAGGACCACAAGAGTAAAGGTAGATGTGCAGCTATCATTATGTCACTAACAAAAGATGAAAGGTCATTATTCATAGCAATGTAATGATAGGTTGATATGTGTCTCAATGGGCCTAGGTGATGAGTAAGCAGTGGTGGTTAAGTGCACAGTTTCAAAAGGTAAAATTTCTAGTTAACATAAAAGGTGGAAAAGTTGTGACTAGGGTAAAGACACAGATCAACATAAAATTGAATGCTGGTGAGGTGCAAATATATTTTAATATGATTGGACCACATGTTGAAGCTTGCAATTTGACTCTAGTTGACTGATGACATGTCTGACTTGGTGTGTTGATAAGAAAGAAAGACAAAGCTTTAATTGTGAATCTAATCTTCTCAATCACCTGCAACCACTTTAATCATTCTCAATGCCATCATAAATGCAAAGAATATTCCCTTCAGCACCTATTTATCCATCTACTCAGCTAAAAAATAATGGCCGCTATTTATGTCTTCTCATGGCTCTTTTGGTGAAAGATATGATTCGTTTCTACATCTAGAGGTGTACCCTAATCAAATATTTCTCAAATTTGTAGTGTTTGTTCTCTACAACCTTAAATGTAGTGGTTGTGCTTTACCTTAGGGTAGAAGATATCAAAGTTATGTTTGGACTATAAAAGAAAATTTTGTAACCTTTCTTAGGGTCGATCATTTTTTCTTCGATTCTATAAAAATAGTATTCTATACTCTGCTATTGTAATTTCCTTTTATTAATGAGTGAATGTAATCTTCTGCTTTACCTTATTCTCCCATTAATATTAGTGCAAAATCATTGCCTCTATTGGTGTGTTGTTTTCATTCTTCAATCTTCATAATAGTACCCACTCTATCCTTTGAATGTTATAAAATGAAGTTCCTCCCTTCTGGCATTTAATTTGGTTTATGATTTGTATGTAACTATTGGACTAAGACAAATGTTGAACCAATGTATTTGGAGATTATATTAATGAATAGTGCATTTTTAGGTAGAGATATGACTAAATAAACTATTTTGGTGTATGACCCCCTTTAGATTAGATTAGGTAGTTTGATTTCATGTATTCATTCTCCCTTTTCCTCTTAAAAAGTAGTTAGGTGCACCTTTATAGTAAGGAAGTTGGCTTTCTCTAGAGACTCAATCTCATAGTTCAAGTCCCTAAGCTTGGAGATTGTTTCCATGTTTCACAAGGTTTCCTTTAGGTAAAAAATTTGGGCAAGGGTGTAGGCTTTTTTGATAATATTTTTTGGCATGCCCAATGAGACTCTTGTATTGAAGCATTCTAGGTTCACTAGTGTCAAAGAAAGGAACTTCAAATATATGCTAAGAAGATAGTGCTACTCTTAGTCTTTTTAGGTCTTCAATAGGCTCATTTTAAAGTACTTTTCAACTCCAACTCTACATCCTAGTTTCTAGACCAAATTTGTTGAGATTCATGCCCAAATCTCATAGAAGGGCATCTTCTAGAGGTACTTTTCAATTCATTGAGCTTTCATTTTCAAACCCTAGGAGAAAGAGGAATAAATTATCTCTATCACTAGTTAGGAGTGGAAAATTAGCACATACACTTGCAAGATCTCTCTCCACTCCTATTAATAGATCACAACCTAGGTTTCCATATTTTCATTTAACTAGAGCATTATTCCATATGGCATAGCCTAGATCACATGCCTTTGCCACCTTTTATGGTGGGAGTCCTCTACTATTGGCTCAAAGACATGATATTCTTGTGTCAGATCTAAAAAGTGTGCCTAATTTTAGTGGTTAGACTTTGATCTCCCATATACAACATATTATAGAGATTTCAAATGTTGGTAATACACATGGTATTATAGAGGATGACATTGGTGTTAGGTTGCTAAATTCATCACTAAAAGGAAAAGCATTGCAATAGTATAAAGGTTTACCACATAACTCCATTACTGATTGAGATGGGTTAGGAGTAGGGATTTTTAAGCATTTTGAGGAAAAAAGTGACCACCTATCACTTTTTGAGCAGCTAGCAACCATCAAGAGAGCACTCCATGAATATATGAAAAATTTTAAATATAGATTTCAAAAGACATGGGATAGAATACCCATTGATTTAAGCCCTTCCCCTAGCAATAATTTCTTACATTACCTTAGACCTTTCAATTGTGATATAGCTACCATGGCACAAACTATGGAAGGAGATACTTTACTAGATGGTTATAAAATTTCTATAAGGGTCTAAAATATCTTGATACAAGTAAGGAAGTTATCTCCAAGTCCTCCAATTCCCTTCTTTCCTGATATGCCCAATCATCATCCTATTCTAGCCCCTATCACTACCACATCTACAAGTGAGCCCCTTCCCATTGTCCCTTCATCATCCACATCTTTAAATGGAATAAGATAAAATTATAGATACAACACATTGTATGATGCAAAATATATATAAGAACTTGCATGGTTAGGAGAAGAAGATAGAGAATAGCTTCTCAATGATACCAAAGATTAGTAACAAGGTGGGGACCCTAGAAAGGCAAGAAGCTTAAAACAATAAGCCTCCCCAACTTCAATATCAAGGTTGCATGCATAATGGACCTCTGAATCAAAATAATGGTTATGACCTATATAATCATAATAGCCCTATTAGCAATACCATTTCTATAAATACAAACTTGAATGGGGCATTACTCCCTTAGAATAATCTTGCTCAAGATCAAGACTTCTACCTTTCTTGTAATTACACATATGGACATTGTATGTGTGAGAAGGAAATTTTTTGCTTAGCACTAACTACACAAGAGAAAAGAATGAGGCATAAGCATAGTGTTAGTCAACCTACTAATGCTTCTCATCTACAATAGCAAGGTAATTATTCTTTCATGAACCATCATATGGAGGAACATTGTCATGCTAATCATGATGCCATAGCTCACAATACTAGAAGAAAAAGAAGAGCTATTGAGGATTCTATAACTCTCCCAATTCAAGCTCAACTTTAGATTTTGCTCATCATGTGGTACTGATGAATGCACAATCTACTATTTCTCCTCAACAAAGGCAAGATATGAGCAACAAGAACTCTACTAAACCCTACACTTCTTAAATTCAGCTACCTATCTATGTAGCTCCCAAGGCTTCAATTAGGGAAACTAATACTCCCTTCAATGTGATAAATCAAATTAAAAAGAGTAATTTCAATATCTCTATATGGGATGTTGTTTCTACCATACCATCACAAAAGAAGTTGCTACAAAAAGAGTTAGAGAGCATGGAAGTGAAAGATCAACCACCTAGTGAAGAGAATGCATCAAGCTTGATGCAACCAATATAAGGGGGAGAAACTAGTAAGAAAATCAAGCTTCCTATCTTTTATCTTTCCTTGATCATAGGAGACAAACTAGTCCATAATTGTATGACAGATGTAGGGGCTAGTAGTTTTGCAATGCCTAGGTGTATAGCTGACCTCATGGGTATCAATTATGAACCAATTGTTAGGGATGTGCTTTAGTTGGATGCTAGTTCTATCAAGAGTCAAGGGATCCTAAAAAATGTGGATATGGCATTACATGCTTGCCCTTGTTGTATGATTACACAAGATATATAAGTAGTTGAGGTCAAACCCCATTTTTCCATCTATCTTTTCATGGATTTTACTACACAAATAGGTGGTTATATTTCTTCTAATTGGTCATACATGTTTTTTATAACAAGGTATGGAAAAAAAGCTTCCATAAGGGTAGAGCCTCTAGCCCTTATTCATATAGAAACCTACACCCCTAGTCCCATAAACATGAATTGCACTATTTTTGAAGAGGAAGATGAAGACATGGCAAAGGATCCTACTAATTCTTTACTAGACATGCTTGATTATCTCTAGGATGAGTGGACCACTACTTATTAGTTTGATCAAGTACAAGAAGCCCTAGAGATAGGCCTTGGCACATATTGCATACTTGATAATCTTATGAAGACAAGAAAAAATTCAACTGTATTGTGGAATTTTTTCTTTGATGGTTCAAGGAATAAAAATGGTTTAGGGGCTATTTTCATGCTCATTTCTCTTGAATTGGAGAGATACCATTTCTCTTATGGCCTCTAAGTCAGTTGCACCAGTAATGTAGTAGAGTATGAAGCTCCGATCCAAGGTATGCACCTTCCACAAAAGAGAGGAATCAGGGCTACAAGGTTATTTGGGGTTACTGAGTTGGCTATCAATCAAGTAAGGATCTAAAATATCACAAAGAAAAATCTACTCAAAGCATATACATACAGGGTTTGGGGTTATCTTGAGAGCTTTCAGAGTGTTACTAAGAGAGAAAATAAACATGTTGACATATTAGCAACAATAGGTGCTCATTATGATGTGCCATAACATGTTAAGGATAATAGAGAAAAACATTTTAGATTGGTTGTAAAGGTTGATATCCCTGAAAATTGCATCTATTGGTAAGTCTTTGATTTAGATGTACAAATTGTCAATTTTATGCAAAATGAAGCAAAATTCTCTAAGAGGAATAATCTAGACTACAAGGCCAGTATAGTGATCAAATCATGAATCTCATTTCAAACAAGTTACCCAAATGCCTAATCACTTTGGAGAGTATCTTCAACCTTGATGATAAGGAAATGAGCATGGAGTCAAACTTGGCTACAAATAAAGATGATCACATATCATTTGTTATTATTGATGGGAGAACTCTCAATGTGGGAAATGTATGTTCTAAAATTGAACAAGAAAGTTTTATTCATCTATGTCAAGAGTTAATGATATATTTTCTTGGACATATGATGATTTAAGGGGTTTTGACCCAGGGTTTTCTCACCATATCATAGATTTGAGTAATAATGCCAAACCTATTAGACAAAAATGGAGGCCAATTAATCCTAGGATTGAGCCATTAATGAAAAAGGAGTTATCCAAGTTAGTAGAGGCCAATATAATTTTTCCTATTAAGAATTATTCTTGGGTAGCTAACCTTGTTACTATTAGGAAGAAGAGTGGAGAGATTAGACTATGTGTAGATTTTGGAAACCTTAATAGGGCTTCTCTTAAAGATCATCATCCCCTCCCTTCCATGGAACAAATTCTATCCAAGGTTAGTGGTTTAGAGATATTTTCTTTCTTAGATGAGTTTTCTTGTTATAACCAAGTACTTGATCAAGAGTCTAACATATATAAGATTGCTTTCACTAGTAAATGGGGCACTTCTGCCTATAGTAATATGTATTTTGGACTCACCAATATAGGTGCTAGTTTTCAAAAGGCAATGGAAATGGATTTCAAGAGTATGGTTGAAATATTTGTGTTGGCCAACCTTCATTATATCAGCATCTACTCTAAAAATGTGGTAGATCACTTTGGTTAGCTGAGGAAGGTGTTCATCAAATGTAGGGAGTATGGTGTGTCAATGAATCAAAGAAAGTGTGTTTTTGCCAATAATCAAGTGAAATTACTTTGACATATATTCTTTAAATAGGGTTTCACTATTGATCTAGAGAGAACAAAGGAAATTCTTTTTCTCCCACTTCCTACTTATAAGAAAGGGCTGCAAAGCTTCCTTGATAGAATCAACCTTGTAAGAAGATTTATCCCTAATCTTGGTACCATGCTTAAGAGCCTGAAAGCTATGCTAAAAAATAAAATGGTCTTCACCTTGACAAAGGAAGGGAGGGCTAATTTTTAAGATATTAAGGCATCAATAACATCATCTCCTACCCTTATCAACCCCAATTTTTATAAGGACTTCATTCTCTATACCCTTGGAGGTGAGTGAAGTGTATTAGCTATATTGACGTAGCTAAATGATACAAATGAAGAACAACCTATAGCATTTTTCATTAAAGGGCTAAAGGATTTTTAAGATAAGTAGACTTATGTAGAGAAAAATGTCCTCTTAGTTGCAAGAGCTCTAAAGAAATTCAGGCACCTTATGTTCCACAACAAGATCCAACTCATGTTTCCTCATGCAAGTGTGAAGGACTTTCTTTTAAATAAGGATGTAAATAAAAGGAGGTTTGAATGGACCACTAGGGTCATGGAGTATGACATAAACATCAAGATCACCAAGTTGGTCAGAGGTAAAGGGTTGTGCAAATAGGTGATTTCATCCTAGTAGCCAACTAAGCAGGTTGCTCTAGTTATAGAAAATATAGAATTAGTAGGGGATGAAAACTTGAACAATTGGATGGAGGACAAGAAAAACTTCTTGTTGTGAAGAGGATATCCACAAGGGTTGAGAAGAGCCAAACCAAGATAATTTATATTGTATTCTATCCCTTTTGTCCTACTAGATGGGATACTGTTTATAAAATATTTCAATGGAGCCCTATTGAGATGCATCAACACTAATCAAACCAATGAGGTAATCGAGGAATTCTATCAAAATTTCCTTTGCTACTAGAGTGAGGTTAGTTAACAATCAACTTCCACAAAATTCTCTTCAACAACCAAGTGAACTTAGCAGATACTATCTTTTGAACTAGGAAAACACTAGAATGCTCAACAGACACAAGAAACTATCTTCATCGCTCGAGTGAGCTCAACATACACTGACTGGTAAAGATATGAGATTTTGTGTAGGATCATATACAATATACAATTTCTCAATAATCTCCCTCTTTCGCATTGATGGCAACACAACATGTCATAATACCATAAAATTTTAGAGCAAAATAAATTAAGGAAAATATCCTTAGTTTCATTCTAATTCTCATCCATGAGAACTCCATCTATTTGTGTGAACTACCTCCAACTTCAATTTCTCCCTCTTTGATATCAGACAAAGTTCTTTCATTTTGATTTCTTCAAACAAAATATTTGTGATATGACAACCAATTTCTCCCTCTTTGACATCTTATGGAAAAAACAATATTTAGTGAATAATAGTGTACCTAATGTACATATTCATATGTATAGGGCCCTTTCATTACCACATAAACTTGACTCGTCTTCAACATGCTATGGTTGATGCATCACTAAACTTCATTTATTAAGCTTCAAATAGGAGAAAAACCCCTAACTTACCTCTTAGATACAATAATGCATTCTTAGGTAATGGGTTGGTGAATATGTCTACAATTTGTTCTTTAGTATTCACATATTCCAATATTACATCTTTGTCTTCGATCAATTCTCTCAAAAAATAATATTTTACTACAATGCTCTTGTTATTGGTATGTTCCATAGGATTCTTTGATATATTAATTGCACTTGTGTTATCACATAAAATAACTAGTAGACTCTTGATTTCTACCTTAATACTTGTCAATAGTTGCTTGAACCAAATAACATTGGAGCAATTAATTACTGCTGCAATATACCTTGTCTCTTTTGTAGATTGAGAATTGCATTTTTTCTTCTTACTTGTCCAAGACACTTTTTTGTTACCAAGATAGAATGCTCAAACACTAGTGCTATTCTTGTCATCAACACTTACTACCCAATCTACATTAGTAAAGGCTTTCAAATCTAAATTGCATCCTTTCTTGTACCATAATCCATAGTCTTCAACACCCTTTAGATACGTCATGATTTTTTTTATTTCCATCATATGATTTTTTTTAGGATTAGTTGAATTTCTTGCCACCATACCAATAATAAGAGCAATATTAGGCCTATTATGTACAACATACTGAAGTTTTTCAATCATTGATCTATATGTGGTCTAATCTAAAACTCCTTGGGATCATCATTTTGGGAATTCTTATGTCCAGTAGACGCAGGTGTTCCAACTATTCTTGAATCCTTTGTTCCAAACTTCTTTAGTATCTCCTTAATATACTTAGATTGAGTAATGTAGATACCATCTTTCTTCTATTGAATCTGCATGCTAGAAAAGAACTTGATTTCTCCAAACATTGACATCTCAAATTCCTTACTAACTTCCTTGAAAAAATATTTGTATAAATCATCATTTCTAGTGAACAATGTGTCATTCACAAATATTTTTGCAAACACAATCTTCTTGTCTGGTCCTTCTTTGATGTAAAGGCTATTTTTATCATTTTTTCTTTGAAAAAAAATCTTCATCAAATAATTATGAAGTCTTTCATACCAAGCTCTAGAAGCTTGCTTGAGACCATACAATGCTTTGTGCAGTTTACAAACCATATCCTTTTGGCTAGGATCTACAAATCCTTCAGGTTTTTCTATGTAAACTTCTTCATCAAGTATTTCATTAGATTCATATTCCACATGCATCTAATAGGCTTTAAATCCTTTTTATGCAACATAAGAAAGTAATGTCTAAAAATCTAATCTTGTAACATGAGAAAAAGTTTCACCATTATCAATACCTTCTTCTTGAGAATAACCGTTGCATACTAACCTTGCTTTGTTTCTTGAAAATGTTCCATCCTCATTCAACTTATTTCTAAAAACCCACTTTGTGTCAATTACAATCTTATCCTTGGGTCTAGGAAAAATATTCTAGGTCTTACTCCTTTCTATTTGTTCCATCTCTTTATTCATTACTTCAATCCAACATTTATTATCCAAAGAATCTTTATCTATTCTAGGTTCAAATTTAGTAATACAACATGTACATTTCAATTTGTTCCTTGTCATTATATCATCTAACTTGTCTCTAATGATTTTCTCATGTGCATGGTACCTTTTGAAATATCTTGCTAATACAAGTACTTTGGATGTATAACTTGTTCCACTTTCCTCACCATGATATTTTGCACCATGCTTGTGTCTCACTATTTGTGACTTGGGTCCTTTAGATTCTAACTCGGCTTGCAGTAGTTGGAACTTGGTAGCCTTAGACTATGACCTCAGTTCTTCAAACTTTCACTCAAGTTGCACTAGCTGCAACTTGGGTGCTTCTAGAGATTTTGGGAATTCAAGGGATGAAGTTAGTTGACTTTCAATTAGATTGGGGAATGTATAAGGCTCAAAGTAAATAAAATTTTTGTAATCCTTAGGGTCTTTGCTGCTCTCTTCTTCACTATTTTCTACAAACTCATCAATCTTCACATGTGCACTTTCTATGATCTTGTGACTAGTTAGATTCAAAAAATTGCATGCTTTACTTTTGTTGGAGTATCCTAGGATTACATCATCATTACTTTTGACATCAAATTTACCTTTCCTAGTCTCCTTGAAAATATTAAATTTTCTACCAAATACCTTCAAGTAACCTACATTAGGTGTGTAGCCATACTATAGTTCATAAGGAGTTTAATTTTAGCCTTTCTTTAGCTACATTCTATTCAAGATATGAGATATTGTACTAATTGTTTCCTTCCATTATTTGATTGCTATATCATTTTACTGACATGTACTAGGGGTTGATACTTGTCTTATGACTCCTTTTCAAGTGCAAAATTTATTGAATTCATTAGAAATGAATTCACCTCCTCTATTTGATCTCAAACATTTCAGCTTCTTTCCTATTTCCTTCTCCACTCTTCCCATATACCACTTAAACTTTTGAAAAGCTTCAAATTTATCTTTCAATTACATTAATACCATCATTCTATAGTAATCATCAACAAATAAAATAAAATACCTATCCCCACTATTTCTCTCAAAGCCAATAGGTCCTCCACAAAGGTCTATATGAACCAGCTTGAAGACCTCTCCAAAATGATAGTTCTTACTCTTGAAAGTTCTCTAGCCCATCTTACCAATTTGACAATTTTTGCATAGCCTCATATAAGGTTTCCTCATAGTAGGATAACCTATCACTATTTTATTTTTCTTAGGTTGATTAGGTTATCAAAGTTAACATAAAATAACCTTTTATGCCATAACCAACTTTCTTCTGCTTGAGCAATGAAACATAAACTTTCACTAAGATCTAAGTAGAATAAGTTACCTTTTGTTTTGTTATTGGACTGAACTAGATTTTCTTTTCCATCTAGCATCTTGGCCTTCCTATTCATGAATGCTACCTTGAAACCAATGTTATTCAACTATGCCAAACTCAATATATTATGTTTCAATCCTTAAACCCAATAAGCATTATCACATCTGAGTTCATTGGTTAGAGAAATACAAACTTTCCCTTTTATGCAACATGGTTCATTGTTTCCAAATCTTACACTTCTTCCATCATACTGTTCCATATGTTCAAAAATTTTCTTATAACCAGTCATGTGATGAGAACAACCACTATCAATAATCCATGTATCATTTTTGCTAACATGGGAGATAAATACCATTTTATCTTCTTCATTATCAGATTCATCTTTTATAACAATATAGACCATTTCATCATGATCACTACTATCTCAATCTTTAGCCATGAAACAATAATTCTTACCTTTGTCATTGTAGTCTTTGTAGCTTTTGAAATCATTCTTATCTTTATACTTGTTCTTCTTTCCATATTTGTCTTCTCTATTTGGACACCTTATATCAATGTGACCAACTTCTTCAAAATAAAAAAAAATTAGAGGAATTTTACCATTGTATTTTCCTTTTTCTTTGGGATACCTCCTTGCAAGAAATGATTTAATGGACTCAAGATCATTTTAAAAACTATCTTTCACTTCACTTTTAGATTGTGTTCCTTTACACTTTGCATCTCCCTTCTTGAGTGACAACTTGTCTTCAAATGCAAACTCGAGATTACTAGAACTAGGAACATAATTATCATAGTTATCTAGCTGAAATGTTGTCAATCTTCCCACTAGAGCATCCAAGGTTAATTTATTATTTGGATCACATCTCATCTCTTGAATAGTAGACACTCTAATTCAATAGATAGGAAGAAGGGTTCTGATTACCTTTGCTTACCATTGTCGCATTTTTAATTGTCCCTTTGGAGGCTTTGATTGCACATACACTCGCTTTGATTTTATCAACATATTTTTCAATATTTTCATCCTCTCTCATCTTCATTTGATCAAACTAACCTCTCAAGATTTCTTCTTTGGATCTTCTCACATTATCATCACCTCCATAGATTTTATTTACCTTTGTCCACATCTCATAAGCAGTAGCACACTCTTTGATCTCATCAAATTCAACATATTTAAGAGTTCATGCAATGTCAACCATCATGATGTTATGACTCTTCTTTTTAGAAATATCCTCCATAGTCAATGTTTGAGTAGGATCCTTATACTGAGAATTTAATACTTCAGACCTAAATCACTAATGGTTTCTAGATGTAGATTCATAAGTTCTTTCCATGACTCAAAGTTATCTTCGGTAGACTTGGGAATCTCTCTTTTGTAAGACATTTTGATCTTTAGATTAGGTCCTTGAAACCTTCTCTACAAGAACCAAAAGATCTAATATCAATGGTTGGAAATAGAAGAGAAGTGTCCAAAGGTGAGGCAAAAATCAACAACCCACCCCTCTACAGATAGCCCTTTCAAGCACCATAATTCTATGGGATTGGGTGGGAACTTAGGAGGAGGCTATGGGGTGGTGGATCCTTAGAATAGTAGGGCACTGACTAATAAAGAGAGTTTGATTTGATATATTTTCTTTCATTAGTCGGCTTAAACATGGAAGTGGTGTATGCCAACATGCATGAATGTGTGTAGAGGGCCCCTCAAATTCTATGGAGGGTGAATCATTTACCACAAAAATATATCATAGATCCCTTAGATGTGAATATAAAACATAATATCTATTGAGATTTGTGTTACTTCGTTAGCATAGAGGCACTTGGTTCACACTAACAATATGTTGTAACTTAGCAAACTCCACTATATCAATTATTACTTGGCAAATACTAAACATGTAGATCTTAAGATACTAACTATGATTAACCTTAATTAACTTAGTTGCATACACATTAAATAAATAGAATGAGCACAAATGACACAAAGATTTAACATGGAAACCCAACTTGATAAAAACTAAAAATTGCAACTAGTTACTTATTTTTACTCTTTCGATGTGAGCGCTATTAGGAGACAACCCTTTTATGACTACCCTTGCTAAAGGTCTTTAGACACTTAAATCTAGAAATTCCACCTTGTTAGAAGATTTGGCAAATAGTTGTTAAGCCAATTTGGTTAAGAGATTTGATAGACTACATTACAATGGTTAGAGAGTAACAATGATATGATGCGATTGCTAATGTAACTGTATTACTAATTTTAGATCTAAATTCTAGCTCAAGCACTTGATCCTTCCTAATCAAATTTATTTTTGCTGCCCAACAAGGATATTATACTTATCCTTTCACTTTTCTTCCTCTTAGCATCTTCTTATGTTCTACACATTTACATATTCAATCCTCAACTTGACCTTATACTTATATCATATATATTGTCAATTCGGTTTGAATACAAATTTAGAATAATTAATATTCATATCCTTAGTCATCTAGAACCAAAAAAAAAATCTATTAAACCCAATATGCTAAAAAAAGAAAATCATTTGTTAGTTGACCCTGCTTGATAGTCAACAACACTAGAATAATTTTTCTATGATAACCAAGTGAACTCGGTTAATGTTGCAACTTCAAAAAATTCCTTTGGTAACTGAGTGAGCTGGGTTAACACTAGTTTCATCCAAATTTCCTTTGTTTCCCAAGTGAGATTGGTTAACACTCAACTTTTGTGAACTTCTCTTTGATGCCCAAGTGAACTCTATCTTCTAAACTTGGCAAACACTAGAATAGTTGGAAGACATAGGAAACTATCTACATCACCCAACTGAGCTCAACATACACTAACTAGTAAATTTATTAAATTTTGTGTAACATCAAAGACAATATATAATTGTTTTTGTGGTAATTAATCCACCCCTCCTCTCTTAGTTACTCCTAGAATTTCAAACAATTTTCAAATTTATTCTTGAACAACATAAACTTCTTAAATGCTTCTCAATTTTCTCTAAGGAATGCTAGCAAAATCATCCTAGTAAAGTCATCAATTATAATCATCAAATACCTATCACCATAGAATCCTCTTGTCTTTTTAGGACCACTAAGTTCTATGTGAAAAATCTCCTACTTTGTTGTTTTATTAAACATCTTACTAGGAAAGGAGATTTTCTTTTGCTTAATCATAACACATTCCTTGCACACAAGATTTCTAGGAATCATGATTTTAGGACAATCCATAACAGAAAATATATTGTTTTCTTTAATAATATTATCAAAGTTTATTTGACTAATGTCAGAATGATTTAGAATAACTTGGCAGTGGGGGGGGGGGGGGGGGGGGGGGGGGGTGCGTGTGTGTGTCAATCAGGTATCCTCAAGTTTGCATGTACCAATTAAACTTTTAATCACCTCAAATACTTCAAATATAAACATTTAGTAGCTCAGTTTCTATAGAAAATAATCAGTAACATAAAATTGTAGTCTATTGTCCTAATAATAAAAAAACTTGTAGAATGTAAAACATTAAGAGTAACACATCTTAGGTAACATCCACACAAATCTGACACTAGTATTTAACATGGAAACCAAATTTGGGAAAAACTACTAGTAACATACCACCAATGTTTCACTCTTCTGAAGTGAGATCTATTAGGAGCCAACCTTGTTAAAGTTTTCAAAACATACTATTAAATGTTACATTGCTAAAGGATTTAATCACCCTAGAAGTGGCCTTGTTAGAGGGCTTAAGAACATTCCATTAGAATGTCACCTTGATTAAAGGATTTTCATATGACTATTAGATCAAACTTGATTAAATGATTTCAATACATATACAATGATTAGAAATTAATTGTAGGCTAATCTAAAAAAATACAACTCATTTTGCAAATACAAATTACAAATTTAGTCCAACAACTAACTCAATGACTAGCCTCTATTAACATCTCCATCACTTATTTTCTTTAAAATCCTTCAAGCAATCACTCTTCACCTCAAAATTGCACTGTTCAACCTTTTGTTCAAGTTCACCTATCAACAAAATCAACAAGTACTCAAATCTTTCTAGGTTAGCCCATGTACTACCTTAAATAGGTAATTCTTATCTTTTTCTACTTAAACATCGCCATAGATCTTAAGATTTGGATAGATTTATTAAATACTTTGATTATTTCATCTCCTCTTTTCTCTTCTAGTAACTTCTCTAGACTACTCCTTGAATTCATGCATAGAAATGCTCAAACATTATTTCCCTTAAATTTAAATCCTCCATGTCATCCATCCTAATCTTCAACATGCTTTTTGTATTCCAAGAATTCAATTATGTTAGCTAGAAATAAAGATTTTCTCCTAATCTTTCAAATGCCATCCCTTGGCCAAAATTGGGTTCAATCATTAGTGACTTACTTGGTCAATACTAACTATCTTGTCCAACATACTTTTTGATAGTTGTTCGATATTGATGCTCACCTGACACTATATTTTTCTTGGCTTATACTATCACTCGATTAACTCTAACAACACTCAACATAAACTTGTTGTTTATTAATATTTTTCTCTTTTTCTTGATCAAGCCTCTACATTTGGTATTTCTTTAATCCCTTCTTCTAGGCTTTAGTACAATTGTCTTCTTCACTTTTGTTATTATTCAACAATCATATTATCTTGTAAAGGTCTAGCTAATCAAGTGCTCATTGTAGTTCCTCATAACTCAACCTTTAATCTAGGTCCTTTTGTTATGTCTTCTCAAATCTTCTTCATAAATCATCTTGATATGGCACTTAGATACTTAGATGGTAACTATCTTAATATAAGGTTTTACATTAATGAAGACATAATAATTATTCCAATTGTAGTTTCTAACAAAAAAATCTTGTATTCCATAGCCAACTAATATCAACTTTAACAACCAAACATGTCATCTTTGTATGATTCAACTGGAAAATGTTACCTCTAGATCTTGTGCTAGTGCTAATAATCTTCATATTCTTAACCTTGATGATACATGTCTACTCTATGAAGTGTTATTGATATCTCTTATCAACCATCTATCCAACACTTAGAAGATTATTTCTTATTCAAACAATAAAGTAAACATCATTTGTGTTTGTTTTACCATCAAGAGTAATAGATCCTATTCCCCTAATATGATATGCCACATTGTTATTGATTCTAACAATTCATCCATCACAAGTGTTGAAGTAAAAAAAAATTATTCATATCACCAATCATATGATGTCAACAACCATTGTCTATGATCCAATATACTTTCTTCTCAATTTGTGACACTAAGTATTTTTCTTGTCTAACTTCTTTTTTGGGATTTTCTTCTTTTATAGCATTATTTTCATACAAATATTCTCTAGGATTCTTAGACTTGAAATTATTCTTATATTTCTTAATCTCTTATGAAATTTAGCAGCATAATGACCAAATTCATTACAAATCTAACATTTAAATATGTTATTACCATCTAGTTATCTTCTCAAAAGTAGGCCAATTCCTTCTTCAATCTTTCTATCTTTCTCACATTCTTATCTACTTCTAATAGCATAATCTCCACTTTTACTTTCCCTCCTTGATAGGGAAGGAAAAAATCTTAATGAACTAAAGCCAATATCTACTCTAGGAAACTCTCTAACTTATCCCAAACTTATAGATGTTGCTTCTAAGCTTCCAAGAAGAGTCTCCATAAAGAATTTATCTTTACAAGGTACCCATTGTTCAATCATTTGTGTTGTCTTCTTGAATGGTCATGTCAAAACTTTCAAGATCTTCCATATGAACCCATCTTCTTCTTTTGTTCCTTTACAAGCCTTTATTCTTGCAACAATATCTGATATTCTACCAATATAATTTCTTTAAGATTCATCTTCCTTCATCTTATCCTCTTGAAATAGACATATCCAATTTTGAAATCTAACCTTCTTAGCATGACTATCACCTTCAAAAGTAAATTTAAAAGATTTCCAAATTTCATGAGATCATCCCAAAGATTTTACCTAAATTTATACTTGTAACACCCCGCTCAACCCAAAATAAATAAATCTAATATGTTATAAAGCTTAAAAAACTATTTTCAAGTTTAAACAACATCAAACTAATAGTGTGGATGCAACATACAAAAATACAAAAATTTACACAAATGCAATAATAATATATAATTCAATCTTAAAGCCTTCCTTTACATTGAGTCACATTTAAGAAGTTTATAATAATTAGTATAAGTCTCCAGTACATGTTTATGAATCATAAGGATATAACATATACATTATCCCATAAGAAAATGCATATGTACATCGAACACAATATATCTAATGAATAATATTCACTGCACATCTTATAGGGTATGTGAGAATAGATACAAGGGTAAATGCACAAACCTGTGTCACCCTTTTGTAAAGGAAAAACTAACAAAAGTATGATTGTTCACCTTCAATAACATAAAATTGGTATTCTTATTTATAATTTGAAAATGAAGTTAACTTATAAAATGCGTAGAAATAGATAAAGTTTATGAAATTTTTAATTTTTAATAATTATTTGGAATAAGAATTGATATGTTTTCATAACTTTTATAAATGATTTTTTAGTTACTAAAAAATTGTTGAATATTAGGGGTCTAGTTCCCACCACAAAACTATATGAAAATAAACTTATTTCCCTTTGATCTTAGACTATGTTATAAAGAACATATATAGCTAGAACAATCAAAAATAAAATTTAGCTTTAGACCTATATTTTCTCTTTTATAATGATTCAAATTCTAACTCACTTGAAGTTGGTAGTTTTCATCTCTTAGCACATATTTCAAAACAAATATATTCTTACAAAAGAAAACTTATTTATTCTGGAAAAGGACTCTCTCC
The DNA here is from genome assembly GCA_028749045.1 of Cupressus sempervirens. Taxonomy (NCBI): domain Eukaryota; kingdom Viridiplantae; phylum Streptophyta; class Pinopsida; order Cupressales; family Cupressaceae; genus Cupressus; species Cupressus sempervirens. Next base: position 740,373,106 of record CM053791.1, on the reverse strand, counting down.
TCTAGAACATCATATAAATCTTGAATTTTTTGATATCATTTAATATTTTTCTCCTTCTCAAAATCAATATTTTTTCGAGTGTTAAGATAAGTGCTTGTAGAATTTTGTAATTATAATATACTATGTCTAATTAAAATAATATAAATGTTATATGAGAATATTCTTGACTTTGAGATCTTAAAAATGGTTTTATATGTTATTAAAAAAATATTAGAAAAAATAGTGAAAGTTATCAAAACATTAGTTTTCTAAAATAACTTTAATTCTTTAGTAATTGGATAGAAACTAGTATAAAACATGCATTTAATAGACATTTCCAATTGGAAAAGTGTGAGAACATATATAACTCAGCTAGAATGAATTTATCTAGATCATATGTTTGCAAAAATAATGATGTTTAGATAGAAATACTCAAATGTAATTGTTCTAACAAGTCAGCCTTAAAGGTGACACAATTTTTTATTTTTACCCACAAGTACATCCAAATATAAGATACATGTTAACATATATACATCAAATGAATAGAAGTCTCCAAGATATGGATAAGAATGATAAAGGTACATCTCCTACAATGAACATCCAACAACTAATGAAGTGAGGGGGACCCAAATGGTAGGAAGACACTACCTCCTGATCGTGTGATTACCCAGTCAAGCTTCCACTCCCACCATGTAGGGAAGATAAAGAATGATCCACAAATGGCCAACCAATAAAAAAATATTCCTAGGAAAGGAATCATAATAACCAAAACAACCTCAACAGTAACAAAAACTACTCCAAAAGAATATATAATCAAAATTGAAAGGACATTAATTCCAATACCAACATCACATACCAAGTCAACATCCAGATACCAAACATAACATTGTATCAAATTAAGATAAAATCAATGAAAGGAATCCACCTTTAGTCAAAAGCCATATGTCCAAGAAAAATAATCAACTGATAAAAACCACTATCAATAAAGGTAAATCACCAACAATAAGTACACTACCCATAAATAGCTTACAATCATCAATAAAAGTTAACTGTCAACAATAAATGACATCCAATCAATGAGTAATAACTTACAATAAATACAACATCAAAAGTAAAATTGAAAAAGGGCACTAATAGAGGCAAATATATTTTTTAAAAAACCATAAAGGAGGCTTAGGCTACATACTAGGGAGTGTCATCACATGGTTAAACTATTTGAGTTACCCCAGACTCATCTCTCACTAGATCTCAAACTCTCAAGTGTTGGGCTACCTTGGACTAGTCACTTTGGACCACAAATCCTCAATGTGATAGATGCAGAACTAGAATACCCTTTCATGAAGATGAGGAAAACTAGTCATACCTGTCACTAGTTATCATCATATTGCCATCCTTAACCTATCCAAGTACTCAAGGCATGAACAAGGCAAAAATTTATAACTTATCCTTTTAGTGTACCTCAAGAAAAAGGGCTAAGCAAGACATTTTAATTACTATGTTATCACTTGATACACAACTTACAATGAGTTACTCTAGCAACCACTTTTGGCCCTGGACCCCATTACAAGCCACTCCCACACACTTGCACCTAGACAACCTTCTAAAATCTCCCAAACCAAGTTTGTGTCTCATAGCATAAAAATAATACTGACCAAATTTGGTTCCTGAACATGCGAACAAAAAATAACATTGGTTCTCAAAACCCAAGTTCTCATAAATTATCAATAACATAAAGCTCATAAAATAAAAATCTTAATTCAAATCATAAAGTACATCATGACATCAAGTCAAATAACCATAAAATAAATTTTAAAAATGCCTAAAAATTAACTAAAAATTAATATCCTAACACCACAAAATTAATTTAAAAACTAAAAATTAACACCTAACACCACAAAATTAATATCCTAACTTAATCATCTTAATACAACTAAAATTTAGTAATCCCTATCAAGTAACCCCACTAAACTCCCCTACATCTAACCTTACCCATCTCCCCACACCACTTGGCCACTTGCCAAGATCCCCTATCAAATCCTATGGCTCATCCCAAAGCTTGGTAGGCTACCAAGGTCCCCTCATTTTGACCAAGGAAGTCTACACATAAGCCAAAGGAATGTAGGCATGGGTGGAAGGAAAGAGACCAAGTAAAAAAAAAAAACATTATAAAGTGTTTTCAAAAAAAATTCTTGAAAACTTTACTCCTTTCTAAGTCAACATACCATAAAGTGGAAGGACTATGAAGTGGAAGGTGATGTCATCTTGCAAGTATTTAGGGATAAGAGAAGTTATGGTTTTAAAGTTTTATGGGTGAGTTTGAAAAGGTGATTGAGTGTGATGCTTTTTTTAAAAGTATTAATCTCTTCCTTTTTTTGCATTTTTTTATTTTTTTTGCTTTCTAATTTATTTCTATTTTAAATTTGAGATCTGTGATTTAACTTTTGGTGGCATTAATATTTTCCTATACATTTTCTAGAGAACAAATGTGCTCTCCCAAGAAATGTATGAGAAATATTCATTTTGAGGGCCTTTCCCTTGCTTTCTTTATTTTCTTTTCTAGATAGCATTTTCATAAAATTTTGGATTTGTAAGTATTGAGAAGGGCATAAGGATAATAGAAGTTTTCTATGCATCATTTAATTTTCAAGGAATTAGATAATCAATTCAACAACTAGGAGGTCAATAGATTAGATATATTAGTTCTACTAGGTCTTCTTCATGTTGGGGGTTTATTAAGTGGGTATATTCCACAAAGTTTAAAATAAGCAATTCAATACATGTATTAGAATGTGCGTCGGATTAATCAAGAACCATAGAGTCCTATCCATAATTGCATTTAGTAACTTAATGAGAACACTAAGAGTATGAAATATGCATTCTTTCCTTGACACTAAAGTTTTCTCATGGATTTCTTTACACTATATATTTTTATTTCCCTATAGTTGTTGGATGATTTAAGGTAGTTTTACAAATGGTTTCAATTAGGACTATAGTCCATCATTTTAAGCATTGAATTTTCTAGGTAAGTAAAATGCAATGCAGTTGAATGTGTAAATTTGAATATTGAATCCATTTTCTTATAAACACATGCATATAAACTAAATTGCAGGAAATATCATATGAAAGGATCACACTCCATTTTATTTTTTAATTCAATCATTTGATTTGAGGACTCCCTTGGGAAAGAACTAGGGAATAAAACTTGAGATCATAGTCATTTCAATAATAAGTTTAACAATAACATTTTTACAACATGATCTTAATCTCGAGGAGAAAATTCCCAGCACATTTAAATTTAAATAACAACTCTCAATGTCCTACTTAGCTCCACCATAGGGTAGCCATTATGGAATCTGAAACCCATCAAGGTAAACACCGAGAGAACGAACTGACTAGGAGACAAACAAATTTAACATGATGACAAAATCAAATATTTACTCCCATCCAAGTTTGCACAATAGGTTCATAATTGAACTAGACTAGGGAGAAGGTGGATTTTTCCAAATATGAGACATCGGTCACAACACCATAACATATGCCCTTTCGGGGCTAAAATATCAAGAACTTATGTTCTTCCATAGATACCGTTTTGAGGTTGATATCACAAGGAATTTCATTCTTTCATTTCTCAAATTCCAAAACTCAAAACATGGTTTGTGCTGATGAGTAGGGGCCCATAACACCCTACTCTCTCCCTCTCCTCGTCATGAGGAGAGACACTACACTACCGGAGTCCAAATAATGCCCTCCTCCCATACATGGCCACTTCTACCCTATATGAGGGTGAGTAATTCCAATACAACCCATACAATCCCTTCGAAAATCAAAAGTGAAAAAAAAAGGAAAATATTTAAGTAAAACCCATTTCAATCCCTCCCAAACATATTTATCAACCACATGAACATACATATGAAATTAAAACTACTTAAGAATGAACACAACATGAACAACATGAGCTAAGGGATTCCTACCTTCAAAATAGGGTTATGGCAATTGAACAATTTGAGATGAGCTTCCCTTCCTTCTCCTTCTCCTTCAATCTTGGATTGCTCTCTAAAACTAGAGGTTGGATGAACTACCTTTCACTCTCAAAATTGCCTCTAAATAGGCTCTTAACTCAATCAAGTACAAAATACAACAACTTGCCCACTTTACTAAGGTTTTTAGAAACTTCTAACTTAAATTCACCATGAAAGAAAACCTCAATGTGGAATTTATCTTATCAAACTCATGATGAAACATTTAATTTTCGTAATAAAGAAAAAATGGGATATTTGGGTGACCATAAAAGTCAACAAAAGGGGCTAGAGGGGTGGAAATGCCCCCAACCCATACATATACCCCTTGGGTACTTATTTTTCTTGAGTTTTGGCTTCTAGGACTATTTAGTGACCTAATAAAATGCTTGAAAATTTTGGAATTCTTAAAACCCTAAAAAAATGTAAAATAATTACTAATCCTAATTAGGGTATTTATTCCTAATTCTCCACTAATTAGCAATAGATCACTAACCTAGTCCAGCTCAAATTCTAAGGTTACTCAGCTAACCCTAATTATCATGTTGATATGCATATACTGATCACGAGTGTCAAGTGACACTATAAAGTCACTATTACAAAACATTAACACTTAATGATTACAAAATGATACATTCATTAAATTCATGATACAAATAAAATACAAACAATGGGGTCTACATATTTTATGACACTCAACCCTAATTTCCATAAATGATACATAAGGTTCAGTTCTAATTCTCTATTAGATTCTCTGGCTAATAAATCTTGCACACTCATTTCACACATCAGTAGCTCTTAAAGGATCGCATACATATATTCAAAACTTATTTGGATAATCACATAAATTAAAAAATTAATCTTTTATTTAAGTAACCCTTTCTCATTTCTACACACATTTAATCATCAATAATTACATAATCAATATAACATAACTTATTTATTTATTTAGATTAAAATTCTAGAATAATCATCATTAGGCATGTATATACCTAAACATCATAAACATCACTATTAACAAATAATGAACTATCTGAATGCATATAACCTAATCATTGAGGTACCATAATCATCATCATCAGGTGAAACACCTTATATCATCGTTAGTGCAAATTAATGTTTACATAGTCAAGATAACCTAGTGGTTCTTGAATCACTAAGTATTTAAAACATGAATGTATCAACCGATCTCAATTTCTATTAGGACATCTAAACCATAAGACATTATTTCATATCCATTCTATTTTTCCTATAATGTTTTTAATAGAGGATTCATACTTGATAAGTACATATGAGGAGGATCCTTATAGTTGCTGAGTTGCCTTTAGATACCTAGTAAAATCCCAGTACATGTTGAGTTGATTGCCAAAGTTAGTAGAAGCAAAATGGTTAATTGCAGCTAAGTTGGTAGTGGAAGTTGAGTGAAGGAAAATTTTGGCTGAAGCCAAGTAAGGAAAAATTTAGTTTATGCTAAGTGTTGAAAGACAATGGAAGCTGAGTAATGCAAAAATGCTTAAGAAGCCAAGTGGATAGCTATAAATGCACTAAGCATTAAATTCTATGAAATAAGGTATATGCTCACATTTTGAATCATTTTTCCTCATTGTGAACAAAGAGCAAAGACAAAGAAGAGAGCTAAATGACTTCTAAGCATTATTCTAAGCATTTGAGTAGATTTCTATGTAGATTCAACACAATTTCATTGATTCCAAGGTATTTACACTAGTGCTAAGCTATGCAATTTCAAATTTTCTTCATGTTTAAACCCTAAATAAAAGAAATGGCCTCTAGTTCTAGGAAACTTTAGGAGAAAGAGTCATTTGAAGTTCAACTTGTGTCAAATGAAGTTAAACAACCAGATTTTTAACCTATCCCTGAAGTTGCCTACAAAAATGACCCAACTGGAGCCCTATTCTTAATTCCTCCTAGGGTAGTAACGGTACAAGATATTAAGAGATGTTATAACTACAAGATATGTGCTATTAGAGATATGAATATTAGAGAAGCTTATGATAGGTCATGTGAAAATGGGGTCTTGAAGGAAGATTTCCAAATCATTAAAAGGAAGGGTTTAACTCATGTCCTAGAATTTCCTACTATTTTTAACACTGAATGGATCAAAATTGCATTGAGTAGGATTCATGATGGAAATTTGTGGTTAGAAGATGGCCCAATAAAGATATCAAAGAGGATTGTTCATAGAGTAATAGAGTATCCAACCTTAGATCAACCCAAAACCCTCAGAAGTGACTCTAAGGAAGCTATTGAGAAAAATATAAGAGCAAAATGGAACAAGAGAGGCATGACCATTGATACCATCCAAGATCCTCTTGTTGACTTTGTTGCTAGAGTCAGTTCTCACAAGTTTTACTCATCTAGCACACTCAATAGTGTTCCTTGCATTTCAATAGAGGTTGGCTACAAATTAGTCAAAAAGGATCATACCTATGACCTAGTAAAATTACAATTGTAGCAAATCAATGAAAATCTTGGAGCTATAAGAAGAAATAAGGGATCACAATGTAAATTTGGTGCAATTTTTATTTGTATATTTTTCTATGTATAGAATGAATTTCCATCCTTTGGAAAATTTAGCTGGAAAACCAATAGATCCATTGTAGCCTAGGTAAATGAGTTTATTGATCAAATTGGGGCAAATATTGAGATACTTATGACAAGTTATTTTGAAGATTTCAAGAAATCCATGAAACATGGACTAAGAATACCTGTTTCATTAGTTAAGCAGCATGCAAATGATGTTTTTCTTCTTGTAGATATTGATTATACTTACATACAAGCATCCATACCAAGGGTAAGATGGCTTAGACCTCTTGGTTATGAAATTAACATAGACGAGGCATCTACAACCATAAAAAAATTGCTAGTAGAGGAAGTGGATAAGAGTGCACCACATTTTGGGACTTATGATGTGGTAATATCAAAGGTAGATATGTAGTTGAAAACTGCTTCCGCATTAAAGAAAAAGGATAAATTGGTGAAAAAGCTCAAGGCCAAATTTTGAGAAGGCACAACAGAGATAGAGGAGGCAAAAAAAGATGAAGAGGCAGATGATGATGAAGAAGAACAAGGGCAAGGGCCACTAGCATTAACCGAAGGCATGGGTTAGGATGTTGAGGAAGAAGAAGGTGCCAAGTAGGAAGCACCTAAGGCATAGCCCAAAAAGAGGAAAGCACAAAGGTAGCATGTTACATAGCCTAAAGGCAAGAAGAAAATGGCTAAGCGAAGCCTAGCCAAAGCTACCACTAGGGTAGATACAAGGGAAACAATTAAGGTGGAAAAAGAATAGGAAAAGAAGAAAGCCATAGAGCAAGAAGGGCTAGCATAGAAAAAGAAAAGAAAATATGTGGCACCACTAGAATCAGATGAGGAGAGGATGAAATCTGATAATCAGCAATTCAGAGTGGTAAGACACTCCATCAAATCTAACATAGAAAATATTTGTGATAATATTAGGGATAATGCAGATCTATTAGGGCTAAAAGATATTGATTTTAATAAGCTAAGTGAATAGGAGTAGAACATAGTGGAAGAATCAATCTACACTATGATGACCAAGTTCAAGACTACTCCACTTGAACTAGATAATACTATGTCTGAGGAGCTATACTCCATTGTTGAAAATAAATGACATTATTGCCTAAATATGGAGAAAGAAATAAGAGAGTCAACATTGGCTCATGTAATGCCTGATCTCACTAAAGGTCAAATAAGAAAGGCTAGCAAGAAAAGTGGGAGCAAGTTTGCACCCAAATAAAGAGCCTTCAACATTCTACAAAATAAGATTGAGGATGTTGTGAAGAAGTCCACTCTTACGTGGAAAGTGATTTATGGCCTTCAAATAGTAAAAGAAGGACAAGAAGATCCATTTGAGTGAAGAAGTAATGATGAATAGGAAGAGGAAAATGAAAAGGAAGAAGTAGAGAAAGAAAAGGAAGAGGTTATAGTGGAAGAGGAGACATAGAAAGGTGACATGGAAATAACTAAAGAGCAGCAACAAGAATAGAGAGTCCAAGACACACAATTGCCATCACCTAGTCCTCTACATGCAACACCTACATCTGCAAAAACTACAATTGTGAAGGAAGTTCCTAATACTTCTAGTCAAAACATCAATCCACTAACTATAGAGCATGTCAAAAAGATCTTTCACCAAACTACTTTGCAAGCACAATTATGCACTCATCTAGTTCTAGTGAGCGTAGAGGAACTATAGAAAGTAGTAGCTAAGATTAACAAGGAGAAGGTGAATAGACAAGAACCAGCTTCGCAAAATCCAATAGCTACAAGTGGTCAACCACAATAGCAAGCGGCATAAGATACATTTAATAAGGTTGACACTATAGTCACAGTAACTTACAAGGAGGAAGATAAGTAGAATATAGGACAAAAATATACTTCTAATCCTATAGCACATAATCAAGGTGAACCTCCTTTTATCACCATAATTGATCAAGGTAGAATTGAAGAAGAAAAAGAAGAGGAGAAGACCCCTAAAGAGAGAACAAGAGGCAATACAAATGTTAGTCAATTTGCCTACTATAGGAACTCCTACTAAGTAACCGAGCATTGATGCAGTACCACTGCAAATATCAGCACTAGGCTCAAGCTCTACCAAGGTAGCAAGGGTGCTTCATTATGGAGATCCTGCAGTTGATGAGGAAATAGTCATACCAAGTTATGACTACAAAATAAAGAACACAACATAGATTAATGAAGTACAAGAGGTACTAGAGAAGAAGAAGAAGTAGAAGATACTCAAAAATGAGTATAGACAAAGGAAAACATTAATAAAAACCAAAGACATCTTTCTTGATGCATTCATCTTGCTAATACCTAATGAAACAAAGCCCATTATGGACCAAATATCCAACATAGTGGACTAGGTACAAAATGAAGACCTTGATACTAATGTCAAATTACTGGAATGGTCTAGGAAGAAATTTCAAATGAAGGTCAATGAGAAAATATCTAGTGAAATAGCACTATCACAGGTTGAACTAGCTAAGAAGGTAGAGAAAGTGAAAGTAGTACTTGAGAATATATTCTCATTATACTCCAAATTGTGTGATTCCTCATATTTCACACAAGAGACTAGCCAGATAATATTGAACTTGGAGAGGAACCTCAAAATATCAAGCACACAACTACCCAGGGATCTACCTCCAAATGAGAAGCATTTTGCCACAATGCTTCATACCCAAAAAGAATTAGCTCTACTTATAGTAGAAGAGGCCAACATCAAGGCCAAATTAATACATATTCAGTCTAAAATCACTCCACATATGGAAGTATTGCATAAAGAGATGGCCTATGCAAATAATTTTTTGAAGAAATATCCAAATCTTTCTACATTAGAAGGCCTGGTACACCTTGCAGCAGAGACAACCATCTAGCTAAAAGCACTAGAAATTGCCTTAGATAATTGGGATGCTTCTCTGAAAACTATCATGGAGGTGAATAAAACCTTTTTGACTAAGTATTCCATTCATTCATAGGACCCCTTGACATAAGTGTCAAAAAGGGGGAGATAATACATTATGTAGATATGGGGGAGAAATACATTTTTGAGATGGAGATAATAAACGATACCCAAAATGGGGAGATAATCAAACTTTGAGGAGAGATAAGGAAATAAAACCAAAAGGATACAAAAATTGCAAGGAGATGTGTGAAAGGGGGAGAAAAAATAAAGGGGGAGAGATGGAGATAATAAACGATACCCAAAAGGGGGAGATAATAAAATTTTGAGGAGAGATAATGAAATAAAGCCAAAAGGATACAAAAATTGCAAGGAGATGTGTGAAAGGGGGAGAAAAATCAAAGGGGGAGTACAAAGATAGCAGAAAAGAGTATCAAAAACATCAGCATGAGACAAATCTACCATAAGAGACTTTGGATACAAAAATGGCACATCAACTCAGGTGGAGTTACAAATTTTTAAGGTATATAGTCTTATAAAAAAATTTGAACAAGTTTTTAAAGTTTTCTACATATGCCAAACATAATCTGTATTATACTGATAGAGATCATATTCATAATGTTTAGTTAAGTGTTTTTGACAATCATGTCAAAGGGTGAGATTGTTGGTCTTAGATTGGTTTTGACAATTGAGTGTCAACACACTTAACCAATTTCTAAAGTTGATGCTAAGTATGATATAGATGTTGAGCTACAGTATGTGTTGAGCAAGAGATTCAATAGGTACCAAGTAAACTTTAGATGCCAAGCAAGTTTCAAGTGTTGAGTCACTATAGGTGCTGAGTAAAGTATAGATGCCAAGTGAGATAGAGTTACTATAGGAGCTGAGCGAGATAAAATTCCTCTATGTGTTGAGCATCAGCAATTAGTAACTTTTGAGTAACACAAGATCAACATATGAATTTGTACATTCAAAAACTCAGATGTAAACCATTTTTTAGCATACTTAAGATGAATCTCGAAGGATCTAAAAGATAAGATCGAATCTTTTGCATTCCCTATGTAATCAACATGCAACCAATTAGAAAAAATGGAGAAAGCATGCAATCAATAGGAAAAGTGTAAAGAATTGAGTAGGAAACATGGATGAATATCATTCATAGATTCATACCCAACCCTAAGTCTTTGAATCCTTTATAAGGAAGTTAATAGTCCATAATTTGTGTGTAGAGATATATGGAAGAATGCTAGGAAAGTTTAGAGGGGTGTAATGACTTAGACGAAGAGCAGCATTGCAGAATCTATTTGGTTAGAATAGAGCATCAGGACTTCGAGTAGAGACATATCAGATCAAGGAAGGATCGGATCAGATTGAGTAAAACAAGGATCTGGAATTAGCAATTAAATATTGTAAGTCATCGGGTCAATACATTATAATACTCTCCAGCCATTGTATTAGGAATGAAAATCCTATGATGATAGGTTGGTTTAGTAGCCATGTTGTAAGCCTTTAACAGGGTTGTAAATTCTTTAATAGGGTAACATTCCAAGTGAGTGTTTGTAAGTCTTTTAACTAGGTCACTTTTAACAGGGTGTAAAGCCTTTAAAATAGTAGACCTTTCATAGGGCAGATCATTGGAAGTGGTCAAACTTTGTAATGTTAATTAGTTACATATTACTACAGTGATAATTCATGGGTTTCATCCCCACCCCTATTTTACCTTCTCATTTTGGAGTGTTTCTAGGTGATCAAAATCTTGTGAATGATCTTAGTTAAAAGTTTTTAGAGGTTAAATATTGTTACTTTTGATTCACCCCCCTCCCCCTTAGAAGTAAATCTTCCCACCTATAATTTCAACACATGTCCTATCTAATTTATGCCTTGGCTACTCACAACATGTGGCCTGGCCTCCATAGCATCCAGAACTATGATGAGCACACTAAAGTGTATGATTTCTATCCACATCTATAGTTGCAAAGAATTTTTAAGGAGTATATGGTTGTAAATAATTCCTTCATAATGAGGCTATGTTGAGAATTGCAAGGATGCCCAAAAATGAGATACTCCCTAGAGGAAAACTTAGCTATTAGCTAGTTTAGATGCTCATTCATCCAATTTTCAATCTTGTCTTACTTGTAGATAGGTTCTTATGATGTTTTTCCTAAGAGGCTTCCACGATATCTAGAAAACAAGGTGGTTTTAGTTGAATCATGTCAACAAACTCTTAAAGTGACCACCTTGTGTTCTAATGTAAATAAAATAGCCATAATTCTCTTCCCCATAGTGGTTGAGCCCTATTCGTATGCTTCAAGATCTGATGCTTTGAATTTGGTGAAGTTTTTTGAGAACAAGATCAAATTGGTAGACTATAAGGTGCTCAGGACTAAATATGATCTAGTTAGCTTTGTAAGGGATCACTTGAAGTTAGGATATGCCTACAAGCAGGTTCTTGATATTGAAGAATTCTAGTCTGGGTATCTCAATGAATACCAAACCTAGGAGCAATTTTGGTCATGACTAAAATTTAATGATATCAAATTATATAACAAATATATTGATGTTTCTAACCTTGTAGATGATGGAGCCTATATGCATCCCACATCATACAAGAAGATCAAAGGCACCCTAATTTTCTCTACCCTACCTATAGGTCCTATCATAAACACTATGGAGGTCCTTATGTATGGAATAATCAAAAGAGTAGATAAGTGGGTGGAGTGGAGTGGACCCAAGGAAGGAAGAATAGGATATGGAGCACTAGTTCTACTAGTGGATTAGCTTCTATAGCCATTGATGAGAGACATTTACGACCCATTCTATGCCATATTTTAATCCATTTTATTCAGTTTCACACTCACTTCCCTATTCCATTTCCATTCTATTTCATCCCATGTTACTATTTTATGTTACTTATGATCTAATGTATAAGTATTATTTAATATGGTTTTTGGATTAAAATATGAAAATAAATTATTGGTTGTTTTTACTAATTAACATGTTATTACTATTGTCACTAGTTATTGCCACATAGAATCTTGCATTAGCTTCTTACTTTTCACTTTATCATATGAGATGATTTATTGCAACTTTGGAGAAAATCAAAATAATATACCATTTCCTATTTCTTACATCATGTACCAAATTCATCCTCAACAAAATGGTAGTCAATTTACATTGCATTTTGTGGGATAACGAGGCAAAATATCAAAAATCAGATACATGGGTATTATGCAGAATGGTCCCAACTAAATTCTCATGTAAGAAAATCTTTAGAAAATGAAAGAGAAGAAAGTTATAGATAGTTTTCTACACATAACATTTCATAACTTTCTATTACAGCCAAGATGTCATAATGAATTTGGGTAGCTATTATCCATCCTATATTTTGGTACTTTTTTGGCCATATTTCCAACTAAACATATAACTTCTCTAGCTCAATATACAATCCAAATTGATTTCATATCATTTGTTGTTTGGAGGAAAAATGAAGTATCTATTTCTAGATTTTGTTACAATTATATTGTTTTAAATCCATGGGAAATAGTAAGGTCTTACGTAGACCATTATATTATTTAGTTTTTTGGTTGTAGGAAGAAACAATAAACTATTTTTAATTTTTTTTAAACTATAATTGCTTATAAAAGCAATGTAATGTAGATGACGAGTAGTTCAATAGTGCAGATTATTGTATATTATAGATTATTATTGAAGAAGATGGTATTATTTCTTATGTGGATTAAAGACTATTGTTTTGATCGAAGTAGCATAAGAAATATGTTTATTCAAGTCACTATGCAATCTGGGAGCTAGGGCCCACTCCTCAGAAGCTCGGTGATGTTTTATGTTTTTGTGTTTTATGTTGTTTTAGTTTCTATTTGTGAGATGTAAATTTCATGAATTCTATTAGGATGAAATAATTTTTATTTAAGATTGGCTTGAAGAATAGATTAAGTTTGGTATGATAAAGGAAACATTTTTTTTATCTTATAATCATCCCTTTGTATAGTTCTTTTCATAATTTAATTAGAGAAATGGAGTAGAAAGTTAAACCAAATGTGCATTGGTGAAATTATTGCTTTATCAAATTATTAATCCAAACATTGTGCGCTTTTGTGGTCTATAGAATAATCTTATTTGGATTTGTGAGTTTTATTTTCAAAATTACTATATCTAAATAATATTGTTGTTCCTAGAAAATGATAGTTCTCATCACCAAGAAGTAACATTTTCTATCACTGAAATTGCCATGCTTTGTTTTTCTATTTTAATTTAGCTCATGTCACTAGGAAGTGATAGTTCCTATTGCTAGTTTTATTTTAGTTTTTTGCAAGTTTATTTTTTTGTGTTCTAGCTACATCCATAATTACTCAACTCATAACCTACAAACTTTGATGGTATATTACTCGGAAACCTTTCACAAGCTTACACCCTTGGATTGACACAAATAGACCAAGTTGAACTTCATCATAAATTATTAATTCTTTCTTAAAATTTTCCATAGTGTTGGCCTATCATTTTGGTGTTGTTTATGAGGAAAGGTGTCAAAGGAATGATGCATTAGTATGAAATCTTTCACAATTTCTAGCCTTGTTTAAGTAATTAATCTTAATTTGCATTTCATAAATCATATTGATGCATTGCTTTAGAGTTTTCAAGTAGGACTTAGAAATTAGATTCAAATTTAGATTATCACTAGTTGTTGTGTGTTATTGTTACAAAAGAAGAAGTTATTTTGAAGAAAAAAATGTTAAAAATAATACATTTACAAGGTTGTTCAAGTACATCAATTTTGGGTAAAAATTGTTTTGTTGCCCCAAGACCTTGAGGGGGCATTGCTCCTTGACCCCACTAGTGGCTACTATCCCCAAACCCCTTCTTTTAAATATATTTAAAAAAGAAGAAGAAACTAGTACTGAAATTGCATCAACCAAAGGTGATGTTTTTATACCTTATCTACCTAGTCAATGCAACGTAAACAATCTGGATCTTCCTTTATCACAAGTATGCAAGCATTCTATATATATTTTTGAACATGAGAAAATAATTGATGAATTCTTGTAACAATTTGATTTTTTAGGAAGATAATTTAACCACTTGTTGTTCTAATTGCTAAAGGAAAGATGACTAGTGCTTGTGCCTAAACAACCAAGAGCATGACTTTATACATGAAGTAGAAGATATCTGTGAACCTTGCCATGATAAGGATGCAAGTGAGAAATTCTTCCTTGTACTTGGTAGTCCATTTTAAATACCAACCCAAGAAGATCAAGGTATGAATTATGTTAGTAACATATATGGTCACTCTATTTCATTACAAAGCCAACATATTTCTTTAGAACATACTTCTCCACTTGGTATGCACAATGAATGTAATCATGCATGCTCGCAACTACCCATATATCTATCTTATATCCCACCATATCCATCCTTACCACCTCTATTCTACCCATCCTCCTTAATCCCATCAACTTTATGCCCTCAACAATTCTTTCCATTATCTCATTCACATTACACTTTGCCATGTCCACCAAAAGAAACCATAATGCCTCATAACACACTTCATAATAAGGTGGTTGAAACTACATATAATACTAAACTCTCAAGGATCCCTTGACCATTTGATGATGTGCTTGTAATTGGTAAATCAATGTTGGAATGCATTGATGCACATATGGAATGTGATTTTTGTTTAATTGGATTAGAAGAAAAATATAATTTGTTGAATTATAATCAACTTTGTTCTTCTTTTCTACTTAGTGAATCACAAATAAAAATAAATGAGTTCATACTTCAATGTGAGTCAATCATTAAACTCATAACTATGTGTGTTGATATTTATCATGCAATGAGAAATATTAAACTATATGCTTTCCTCATTCTATAAATGTGTTGTTAGATTCTCCAAGCTCTATATTTTATTACTTTTGTACTTATGTATATTGATCTTGGGCAGCCTATGGTTAAATTGTGTATGCCACACATACTTGTTGATTCAGGACCAATAATTGATCAAGCATAATTCTAAGGGATTATATGTGCTAATGGACAAATAAATTATGTTACACATGGATGATTATTCATTTCAAAGGAATCAAAGTATTAATATGTATATATTTGTCAATTTTGATTCTTTGTACTACTATCCTATTTCTTGATTCATTGGATTTTCCTAATAACTCCATCATTCTTTATTATGAAATTAAGCTGACTTTTGAAATCTTTGGTTATCCTATTTCTTTGTTTTCATAGTCTCATGCCCTTGTAGTGTGAAGTTAAGTTGGGGGAAACCCTTTGACTTTTCTATTTCTTCATTGATTCATAATAAATGTTGATTGACATTGGTTTAATTCATTGTAAACACATTTTTTTGTTATTATCAAGTATTTATTCCTATTAATAATTCTACCTATCATTAGTAAAAATGCATTACACCCTTAATGGTCAAGTGATTAATTGGATAAAATTGCTTTACTATACTTGATATTCTTTGGTTTGAGAATATGGCTACAAGTCTCTTGTTGATGATGTTTTTTCTATAGAAAGATTACATCATACACTATGTTGGCTTTGTTAATATTGTGTAGGCATGCCAGCTATTTGGCGCATCTCATTTTCACTTGTGCTTCACTATTTGAGATCCTAGGAAGATCTTGGCATAAGGTGTTCACCACCTTGAGATGAGATTTATTTGGTGCTTGGTAATGTATAGAAAAATGTGCAACTTGGTTTATGAGATTCATGCATGTGGTACTATTTTATTGTGCTACACATTTGAAAACTCTTTGAAGACATGTACAATAATGTTGAATATATTGGACATTGCTAGACTCCTTCATTGAGATGTGTCTCCTCTTCTCTAAATTTTTATGAACACATCGGTGACTACTATCAGTCTTCACTCCATACTTGTGTCTTTGGTAATGAAGGTGTTTTACTTGCAAATTTAAAAGAATAGGGTTTCATATCTTCATGTCATCCTATTTTATCATAGAAAAATGTGAGTATCACCATCATTGTAAGTGATTCTCTTACCTTAGTGTGCTAGTATGTTCCAATTTCTCCAAGAAAATTTCAGATTTAATCTTGTGAGATACATGGATCAAGGTTGATCTGTAAAGTATTTTAGTATTCCCAAGTTTCTAGAGATTATTTGTAGTCATCATTCCAAGTTCATTATGCAACAAAGTTTCAATAGTGCCTTTTTTGAGGTCATGGACAAACCTCATGTTTTGGATGGTTTCATTTTTCATCATCCATGTAATCATTTCCTTTTCTTTGGTCATTCTATGAAGATATTGAAAAAAAAATGTAAAAATGAAAAAAATTGAAAAAAATGAAAAAAAAATTAAAATGAAAAAAATTGAAAGAAAAATAAAAGGAAAAAAGAGAGAAAAAGAAATAAAAGATCCAACAATGAAAACCTTTCACCATTGTTGGCCAGTTAATATCAAAAAACTAGTTTCTGGCAAATAGTAATTGAGAATAAATTCTTAGTGGTGAAAACTATTTTTATAGCACTATTACACAGTAAGTGATTGAAAATTGGCTTGCTAGTGGTTACTTGTCATTATCAAAAACTATTTTTTTTTTTAAATGCAATAATTGTTGCTCTTGGTTTTTCTACTCATCATTCTTTTCAAGAACACTCATTGGCTTATGTGGTTCCTTCACTCTTGGAAACTCCTGTCACTCACTCCAATTTTTTTTGTTTAGTGTGGTCACCACAAATTTGATCACACACAGTTTATGCTACCTATTCAGTTGAGGTATTTCTGTGGAATATTCTACCAACTACTTTCTCTATAATGATTTCTTTAGATGGTGGTGGCTCCTACATCAGCAGTCTCTATCATAGTTTTTGTTTCCTTCCAAGTGCTATGCTCCCTTGTGCTTTCTATCTAATGGTGTTCTTTTGTGGTGTTGCGATTTTGGATGCCTTTCTTTGTTCCTTGTTTGTGATTCGTCCATTTTAGAGGTGGTAGTTGATGAATTGCTCTATTTTCTAGCCTTTCTCTCTCTAAACATGGATGTTGGTAAAATAATCAATTTAATTTTTCATTATTTTATCTCTTAACTTTATTTATACTGCTTATTATGTTGATCACTCTGAAATACCCCTCCCTATCCTCTCCTTGTTTCCTGTGGATGGTTTACCTTTAACTATTAGGAGGAATGTCATCCTATAATCTTCCATCCATCGCTATTAATAATTCCATCAAACTATCTATTATATCCACAAACAATGGCCTTTTGTCTGTCCATCATATCTCCTATTTCACCCATTTCAAATCATCTTATGCATTGTGAAATAAAATTTTAACTATTTATTTATCCATTTGACCCATGCTGCTATAAAATGGAAAGATAAGAAAGAAGAAGAAAAGAGGAACAAAAGGTGATGAAGCAAACTAGGAGGTATTAGTATTGGAAATAGAGAAGCAAAAAAAGGAGGAAGAAGAAAACAACTCATTTTGTCATATGACTCAAAGAAAGTGCTTTGTGTTCATCTATGAGTTATCATGGTTCAGGGTGGAGACAAAGCCAAATCTATAAATATAAAGTGCTTCTAGTTCAAAACTAAGAAAACTAAAGACCTCTTGATCATATTCATTGTACGAGGACATACAATATGCTAAGTTGGGGGGAATGATGATAGAAATTTATGATGCATTCTATGCCATATTTTTAATCCATTTTATTTATTTCACACTCACTTCCCAATTCCTTTTCCATTCCATTTCATCCCTTCTTACTATTTTATGTTTCTTATGATCTAATATATAAAATTAGTATTTAATATGGTTTTGGGATTAAAATATGAAAACAATGTTGTCTAGTGTGGAGTCTGATCAGTCCCCAAGTGGGAGATTGTTAATTTGTTGTGACTGATTAGGAAAGTACTGTACATACTTCATAAAGTATTGAACATACTATTCACCATTCACCAATGGCAAAAAATTTTGGGCTACTATTTGCCAATTGGCTATTTTTTATATTCACCAATGTATGGCTGACATGTTGTAACTAATTTTAACCCTAAAGTGGGAAAAATACTTATATAAAATGGCTTAAGGTTAGGGATTGTTCCATAAGGTGATGTGTAAATTAGTTCTTGCAGCAGTATTGAGTTGTAAGGGATTACAAATTGTAATCAGGTTGTAATCACTAGATCGTAATAATATTAGACTTTCTATTTGGTGGATGTAGCCTAGGGATTGGGTGAACCACATTAAATCTTTGTGTCTTGTGTTCTTTTCTATGTGATCTATTATTTTCTAATATTGTTTAGATTTTCAAGTAATTGTTATTTCTATCCATGGTTTAATCTTAACAAATAAATTATTGGTTGTTATTATTGTCACTCATTACTGCCACATGGAATCTTGCATCAGATACTTACATTTCACTTTAGCATATGAGATGATTAATTGCAACTTTGAAGAAAATAAAAATAATATACCATTTCCTATTTCTTAGATCATGTAATGTATTCATTCGCAAGAAAAGGGCAGTCAATTTTGCACTGTATTTTGTGGGAAAATGAGGCAAAATATCAAAAATTTGAGACATGGGTATTGTGTAGGATGAGCCCAATTAAATATCTAATGAAAAAATTTTCAAAAAATCAAACAAAGGAAAATTATAGATAGTTTTCTACACATAAAATTTCATAATTTTCTATTATGGCCAAGATGTCATAATGAATTTGGATGGCTATTATCCATCTGATACTTTGTTCCTTTTTTGGCCATATTTCCAATTGAATGTATAACTTCTCCAACTCAATATACAATCTAGATTGATTTCATACCATTTGTGGTTTTTGAGGAAAAATGAAGTATCTATTTCTAGATTTTGTTATAATAATATTGTTTTAAATCCATGGGCAATAGTAAAGGTCCTACGTAGACCATTATATTTAGTTTTTTGGTTGTAGTAGGAAGAAACAATAAACTATTTTAAAAAAATTATTTGTTGCAGTTTCTTAGAAAAGCAACATAATGTAGATGAAGACTAGTTCAACAGTGCAGATTATTGTATATTACAAATTACTATTGAAGAAGATGGTATTATTTTCTTATGTGGAATAAAGACTTTGTTCTTCTAATTGAACTAGCATAAGGACGCTTTTTATTCTAGTCACCATGTAGTCTAGGAACAAGGGCCCACTCTCTAGAAGCTTAGTGATGTTTTACGTTTTTGTGTGTTATTTTGTTTTAGTTTCTATTTGTATAATGTAAATTTCATGAATTTTGTTTAGATGAAATAATTCTGATTTAAGATTGGCTTGAAGAATAGATTAAGTTTGGTATAATAAAGAAAACATTTTTTTATCTTATAATCATCTCTCTATATAGTTCTTGTCATAATTTAATCAGAGGAATGGAGTATAAAGTTAAACCAAATGTGCATTGGGGAAATTATTTCTTTATCAAATTGTTCATTCAAACCTTATGTACTTTTGTGGTCTATAGATTAATCTTATTTAGATTTGTGAGTTATATTTTCTTAATTATAAGATCTATTAACATTATTAGTTCCAGTAAATGATAGTTCCTATCACCAAGAACTGACATTTTCTATCACTAGAATTTCCTTGGTTTGCTTTTTTGTTTCAGTTTAGCTCTTGTCACCAAGAAGTGATAGTTCTTGTCACCATTTTTATTTTGGTTTGTCACAAGTTTATTTTTGTGTGTTCTTGGTACATCCATAATTGCTCAGCTCATAACCTACAACCCTTGGTTGTATATTACCTAGATACCTTTCACAAGCTTACACCCCTAGATTGACATGAATAGAACAAGATAAACTTTATCATTAATTCTTAATTCTTTGTTAACATTTTCCCTAGTGTTTGCCTATCAAAATAATAGATAAGTGGGTGGAGTGGACCTAAGAAATGAAGAAGAGGACATGGAGCATTGGTTCTAGTGGTGGATTATCTACTAGAGTCATCTAGTCAAATGCAACAGTGACTACCACAACTACTACTTCAACATCTACAAGCCCATCACAATCTATTGGTCAAGGCAAAGACCTGTCTCTAGAGAAGAATGTGCCAATCACTCCTACTTATAGAGGTCACTCTCTTTTGGACATAGGGAAAGTTAGGGAGAAGAAGGGAGATAAGGACAAGGAGAAAGAGGAAGAGAAATCAGTGGCAAAGCTTGCTTCCCCTATCCAGATCATCAATTTGGATGGCAACACCAACCCCATGGATGGCCAAGAGCAAGACACATCTCAGCAAGGGGGTACCATGGCCCTCTCACTGAGTAAGGTTGTTGCCTCCCTTGTTGCTTCCTAGAACAAGAAAACTACCCTAATATAAAGGAAGCTCTTTTATCCTACTACCATGTAGTTAGCTATCAATGTTCTCTCTATAGAGTTATGGCTTGAAGAGGCCATTGATAGGAAGAAGAGGAGATACAAAGAAGTGGCTCCATCGAAGGACTTGATCACACAGGCCACCTCTTCTAAGCCATCCAACAAGACCAAGAAGAAGAAGAAAATGGATTCATTGGCCACTAATTCAACTACTGACCACATACTAGTAGAGATTTCCAAACTACAAAAGGAAGGAAGATTCCATGAGCTTTCCAATGATGACTTCCAGATTAGAATAGTGGATCTTGGCATCCCAATTCACAACTTCATGGTGAACATGTGGATGTCCACCAATGAGAAGATTAAAGATAAGTTGGGAGAACTTAGAGCAAAAAAGGAGGTCCTAAATGCCTTGAGTAGGGAATTGATGGAATACATTAGGTCTACAATCGACAGTACTTTATCAAACCAATTGAACCTAAATACAAAGGATAAAAAAATTCTACTCCTAAAACTACAACAAGAAACACAATTTCGATAAGCTGAGCATCGGTAGACCATATGAACACTCAAGTTCCCCAATTAATTGAAAATTTGGGAGGCCTAGTGTTAGATTCTCACAAGCTAAGGGAGGTAGCTTCAAATCATTAGACTACCATACAAAATTTAGTAGATGGATTAACAAAGAAGTTGGCCCTACTGCAAGAGGTTATTGTCATGAAGACTAATGCTTCCATTATCCATGGGATCCTCAAGATGAGAAAGGAGTCATTGTTTCCTAGGAAACTATCCTTGGAATTTATTATAGAAAGCTCCATGAGGTCTGCAAATGAGCTCAAGGATGTCCATGACTAGGTGTAGAAGATCATCGATAAATTATTTAAATACCTAAAAGTATTGCATACAAAGTCTTTTGTGTCTACTAATGGTAAGCTTGTGGATATTGAGAGGATGAAGTCAAAGTTCTTGACATTTTTTGATGATGTCATTGACTCACTCAATGTCCAAATTTCCAAGATTCAAGAACTCTAAGCAAAAAACTCAATCGTAAGGAGAGAATCAAAGAAGATCTAGTTAAGAGTAGCTAGAACTAACATATTGACTAAGATTCATGACTACTGGATGATTCAGACTGATAAGATCATCATTCCAAATATTGATGTACTGGACAAAGTAACTGATTCCTTGAAAGTTTACAAAGCCAAAGTAGTTACTTCTAAACAAGCATGATGTTCTGCTATTCTTCCAAACATCTATCTCTCTCTCTTCTCTCTTTTTGTAGTCATTTATGGTACTTTGTCAATCTCTATAATGGACAATGATTCAAGCTTGTCCTATTTTTAGCTTTTTTTTTTTCAAATATGCTCTATGCATGCAATCATATAGTGTAACTGACCATTTTGAGAAGGCCTATATATGTAACATTTTGAGAAGTTAAAAAAAAAAAAAAATTTTAAACTTTTAGGTGAACCCCTATAGCTAGGACTATTGTGTGTGATTCTGACTCCAATTTTAATTTTGTTGTTCATTTAGTTTTTATATGGTATGTGGAATGAATATGCTATTATTGAAAATTGAATGAATGTAAATGAACTTGGCTTTACTTCCTTCATTCAATTGGCTATATTCTTTAATTTCTTCAGCATAAGTATCCTTTCATTCTTTGTAATATATGGCATAGTTTATGTGTTTAATGCAATTCATTGCAGAAGGAAACTAAAAATTGGTCAATGAAGTGGCTAATATTTAGACAATGCGAGTATTGTCAAAACATCAGTTAACTTTGTAATCTAAGAAATACCCATTTTTTCCTCTTTTCTCTCTCCTTTTGTAGTAGTTGGTTGTCCATGTTTCTATTTCTTGCATTTAGGTCTAAATAGATTGCATGTTGTGATTTAGTCCCCCTTTCACATTCCTAAGTTGTTTAAAGTGTTGGGGTGAAAGTACAAAGATGTGTCACCTTTTAAGCTGACTTATCAGAACAATTGAATTTGAGTATTTCTATTTAAAAATCAATTTTGTTCAAACATATGATCTTGATAAATTTATTCTAGCTAAGTTATATATGGTCTTACATTATTCCAATTGGAAATATCTGTTAAATGTATGTTTTATAGTAGTTAGTATCCAAATAATAAAGAAATTAAATTATTTCAAAAAATTGAAGTTTCAATAACTCTTACTTTTTTTAATGATTTTTTTTATAACATATAAAAATCATTATATAGAGCTCAAAGTCAAGAATATTCTCATATATATTTCATAGTGTTTTAATTAGATATAATATGTTATAATGAAAAAAATCTACAAGTATGTATTTTAACACTTGATAAGATGTCAATTTTGAGAAAGAAAAATATCTTAAATCATATTAGAAAAAATTTATAATTATATGATGTTCTAGAGGAGAGAGTCCTCTTCAAGAATCTATAATTTTTCTTTTGGTTGGAATATATTTGCTTTGATAAATATGGTGGGAGATGAAAACCATCGATTTAAATAATTTTAAATTTGAATCATTATAAAAGAGAAAATATAGGTCTAAAGCCAATTTTTTTTTGGATTGTTCCAACTACATATGTTATGTATAATATAATCTAAGATCACAAGGAAATAAGTTAATTTCCATGTATTTTTGTAGTTGGAACTAGACCCCTAATTTCCAATGTTTTTCAGTAACTACAAAGTTATCTTTAAAAAATAAGAAATATTGTTTCTTTTTCAAATAGTTATTAAAAATTATAATCCAAAACTTCATCCATTTCTACACATTTCATTATTTTACTTCAATTTTAATTTCTAAATAATAATACAAGATTTATTTCATTAAAGGTGAATGATTATACTTTTGCTAGTCTTTTCCTTTGTAAAAGGGTGACCCAAGTCTATGCTTTTACCCGTTGAGAAACCTAGTTTTTCCTTCTTCTGTTCTTTGGTTAAGAGCATACCTCCAACCCCCCCCACAAAAAAAAAAAATCATTGCAAATCTTACATATAAAAGGGAGTTGTACCTTTCAACTCAACGGCCTATGATAGATAAATACACTAACTCATTCTATTCTTAACTTCTTTGTCCTCCATAAGTCATTGGGTAGTTTAAGAGTCAAGGTATCAACCAAAAAGATAAGGAAGACAAATTGTTAACCAACAACTTCCTAATTAAGTCTTTTAAATAAAAGTACATATTTAATTAATTTTTAATTAATTAAATTTTTTAATTTTAAAATATTTTCTTTCTAATTAAATAATATTTAATAATTCTCAATATTATATAATTCACCCAATTTTTATAATTAAATCATTTACCAATTAAATCACATAGCCAAATCCACATGAAAGCAACATTACCAAAACTGGCCAAAACTCAAAAGTAAACTTCATAGGAAAAGATAAACTCATGACTTTAAAAAGGATGGAAGGTCAGTTATGATTCCTCCTTATAGGAAATTTATTTAGGCCATTGTTCAGATTGGACTTGATAATTATCTCCCCATTATTACCATTAAGTTATTGTGATAGGGCACGCTCATCCTAGTAATTCATGTAAGTCGATGTGCGCTACTTGTAAATCTGTATAAAAGATGAGCATGTAGACGTGAATACATATCTAAGCTAAATAGATAATGATAGAGAGTGGTACATCATGTAAATCTCAACAAGCAAGTGACTATGACTCCCTCCCTCAACCATATTAGGCATGCCAAACATAAATTTAAAATAAATACACACACACACCATACACATGCAAGTATGGAGTAAGTATAACAATAAATCCTAAATATAAATAATATCATATTCTAATATGAACATCTCATCATCACAAAGACATAATAAACATTGTTTTAAGACACACCATAAAGTTATGTACATGATCATGGTCAATGAAACTATTCCCTTCAGTGGCAATGAAAAATCAACAAATCAGGGTTGTGTCAACTTGACATGGAATTTTAAACTTCTTATGAAGTTTCAATGAAAAATTTGTCAAAAAATAGCATTTAGGAAATTAAATTTTGTTTCTGAACTACTAGGGCTTATCTGTAGAAAGAAAAATTGATTAATCAAAATTTTGAATTTCAATGCAATAGTACGAAAATTTCAAGACAAAAATAAGAAGTAGGCATATGTCTAACCATCTTAATCAAAGTCAAATGATAATATTTTTAAATAATATTGTAGACATAATAAGTAGACTGATACCCAAATGTGACACCTATTTTATGTGGCTTTGTGCTACAAATAAATGAACAATTATGAATTTTCTACTATAGCATTTTTGGAACAAAAAAATCTCATGTCTAACAACCTTAACTAATTCAAATCTTTACAATAGTTTATTTTATTTTATTTTTCTTATAGTATAAGAAGTGTATAATTTGATGCATCTTTTGGATTTCAAAAATGTTATACCATTTGAAATCTATATTTGTTTTTCAATTTATGTTTCAATCAACACATTATATGTTACTCCATTAGAAAATGAATAATAATGACTTATTGAACTTGTAATTTGATAGACAATATATTTATGGAAATATAAGAAAATTCTTAAGAAAACTTTTTTATTTCATCAAATTTGGGTGAAATAAGTCATCAGACACATATTTGAAGTAAAAAAAATGCAAAGAATAGGCCAAAAATATGTTTTTAGGACATTTTTAAAGTTGACCATATAGGGTTGGTATCCAAAACAATATTAGGCCTTATAAAGATATTAATATTTTGGTTTGGTATAAGGATGGGTAGGAAAAAAGTCAGCATAGATTTTGAAATGGTTTGAGGCATTTCAAAACTACATTTTTTTAGATCACCACTTTTTGGCACAACATGATCCTACACATACCCATATATCATCATCATAAAATTTATTTCATTAACTGACTAAGAGAAATTAAAGCATCATCATTACACATAAGAAATTGTTACAACATAGCATAATCAATTACTCAACATATAAAATTATTACATTTTAAATTGTTGGAATTCTTTTAGAATAATTGAGAAGGGGGGGGGTGAATCAGTTATTCAAGGTCCAAATGTAAAAAATTAAACTTTTCACAATTCAGTGAACCCTTCAAACTTTCGTAATCATGCATGCACTCATTGTGTGTTAACCAAAACTGATATATTATTGTAAAACTAACATGTAGAAATGTAAAACATAAGACACAATATATCCATCAACACACTTGACACAATGATTTAACATGGAAACCCAATTTGGGAAAAACCACTAGCAACATGCTACTCCTTTTTCACTCTTCTAAATGTTACAACACACACTATTAAATGTGACCCAATTAAGGAATTTGAATCACCCTATTAAAAGTGAGCCTTGTTAAAGGACTTTAGGTCATTCACTTGGAATGCCACCTTGTTAAACAATTTTCCAATGATTGTTAAGTCAACCTTTCTCCAAAGGATTTACCCTAATTTGATACAATTGTTTGAAAGTAATAGTAGAGTTTTTTTCTAATACAACTCACAATTATACTTGCATATTACAGATCACTATTTAGTCCTCATCTATGCTTGGCCTTCTATCTTTATAGTTCTGATAGCTTGGTCACCCTTCAAGGATTCATCCTTATTAAGCCTTCTTGCTTAGTTCACCATTGCAGACTTCTCCTCTTGGGTCACTTGATGAGAAAAACCTCTTCCTTCTCCTTGTTAGATTTTTGCATCCAAGACTCTTTAACCTCCATCCAACTTTTCTTCATGACCAAACATCCCTACATAAAGGGAATTAGAACTCTTTTTCCCACTCATTATCCATCTCAAAAATTAGGGTTTTTCGATGGATTAAGTTGGATACAATGTATCTACCCCATATCTTGTCTTCTCTAGAAACTTCTCGTAGAATCCATTTGAATTCACCTTCAAAATGGTTTACATAAGATTTTGTGCCTGCAGCTCATCAATCTTATCTTCCTCCTTACTTACAAGTTCCAAGAAGACAAACTTGTCAACTTTTATTTGGTGAATATTTTATCTTTTTCATAATGTAGCAACTCAACATTATCAATTTATTGATGCTCAACACTTAACATCTACTATAAAATCACTCAACATCAACTAGATTTTACTAGTGCTCGACATCTATTATTTTGCTAAGCACCTACTAACTTGCTTGGCATCCACTAGAAATTACTTTCACTTGGCTCCTATTGACTTTTTGCTCAACTTTCACTAACTTTTCTCAACACCTTCTATCAACTTTGTCAAGCTTAGAAAATGAACTTTGTCCAATATTATTCTTCTGAACTTTCTAAGTGTAGCCAAACATTTTGTAACCCAAGTAGATCATCAATACATTATGTTATCACTGTCTTAACTAATTCTTACACTTCAATACATAATCATAACTCAACCTTTCCTCTAGATACTTTTGTTACATCTTGTTAATAAAATCCTCTTCATCAATCAACTAAGTGATAGTTCTTGAAATATATAAGCAATTTTCTTACCAGCATATAGTTGGTTTGACATTGGTGACAAAATAATGATTGAAAACACATAGTCTTCTTTCAACATTTTCTTACTCAAGTGATCTTTTTCAATCATATATCAACACAATTATCAAATAAGGTCCATTAAATCTATAGAAGAGTCATATAGAAATTTCACAACTAAGTATAAAATGATAGCAAAGGAGGCGCATTACGTCATCCTTCCTTTAAAATAGGCTTATTCTTGGAGGCCAACTATTGCTACTAGGATAAGAAATATGAAATATAAAGTCACAAAATAGCTTTGAAAGACCATGTGTTTAGACTCCAAGTTTTATTTAGTCCTATTATTCTCAATTTTTTTGTTTATACTTTATGTTGATAAGAATTAGTTTAATCTTGTTAAAAGTTTAGCTACTTGTTAACTGATGGCACACAATATTCCTAGAGTTCCCAATGTTGAAACCTAGCTCTGACACCATATGTAACACCCTGCTTAGGAACCCAAAATAAATAAATCTAATATGCCACAAAGTTTATGAAACTATATTTTATTTTAAGTTTAAATAACATCAAAATAATGATCCAAAAGCAATATACACATACACAACATTTACAAAAATCTAATTACAACACAAATTTCATTCCTGAAGTGTTCCTTCATGTTGAGTCACATTTAAGAAGTTTATAGTAATTAGTTCAAGTCTCCACTACATGCTCAAGTATCATAAGGATATAATATATACATTATCCTATAAGAAAATTCATAAGTACATCTAACACAATACATCTAATGAATAACATCAACTACACACATGTTATAGGGTATGTGAGAATATATACAATGACATCCAAATATAAGATACATATTAACATATATACATTAATTGAATAGAAGCATCCAAGTTATGAATAAGAATGAGAAAGGTACATCTCATACAATGAATATCTAACAACTAGCAATGTGACAAGGACCCAAATGGTTAGAAGCCACTACCTCTTGACCATGTGATTACCTAGTTAGTCTTCTATTCCTACCATATAGGGATGATAATGGAAGATCCACAAATGGATAACCAATCACAAAATATTCCTTGGAAAGGAATCCTAATAGTCAAAACTACCTCAAAGGTAACACAAACTACTCAAGAAGAATAGATAATAAAAATTGAAAGGACACTCATTCCAATACTAACATCACACACCAAGTCAACATCCAGATACCAAATACAATACCATATCAAATCAAGATAAAGCTAATGGAAGGTATCCAACTTAAGTCAAAGGCCATATATGCAAGAATAATAATCAATAGACAACAAGCACCATTAATAAAGCTAAATCACCAACAATGAGAACATCCAACAATAAGGACACTGCCAATAAATAGCTGACAATCATTAATAAATGTCAACTGTCAACAATAAATGGCATCCAATCAATGAGTACACCATCAAAAGTAATATCCAACAAATAGACCAATAGAGGAAAATATAAAAAATCATGAAGGAGACTTAGGTTAAATACTAGAGAGTGTCATCGCATGGTCAAACTACTTGAGTTTTCTTAGACTACTCTCTCACTAAAACCTGAACCTTCAAGCCTTGAGTTACCATGGGCTTATCACTTTTGACCCTGGACCCTCAATGTGACACATGCAAAACTAGACTAGCATCTCATGAAGATAAAGAAAACCACTCACACCTCTCACTAGATATCATCCCATTCCCATCCTTGGCATATACACGAACTCAAGGCATGAGTGAGGGAAGCATTGGTAACTTATCTTTTTAGTGTATCTCAAGGAAAAGGGCTAGGAAAAATATTTTAATTATTATGTTATCACTGGTTACACAACTTACAATGAGTTACCCTGGGAACCACTTTGGGCCCCGACCCCCATTGCTAGCCACTTCCATAAACATGCATCTAAACTAACTTCCCTAAACTCACAAACGAACTTTGCGTGTCATACCATAAAATAAATATTAATCGAATTTGGTTCCATAATAGGCTACCAAAAAATAACATTGGTTCTGAAAACCCAATTTTTGATAAATGCTCAATATCATAAAGCTCATAAGACATAAATCGTAATTCAAATCATAAAGTATATCATGATATCAAGTTAAATAACTATAAAAAAAATCTCAAAAACACCTCTGCAGCACATCCTAACTCAAACCACAAAGAAAACCATCATGGAAATAAACATCACAGGACCATAAATAGAATACAAATCCAAAGTTTTCAGTCATATGATAAAATTCCATCAATAAGTTTTTCTTTTCAAATCCTATGACATAATTCTTTATCCAAAAGTTAGTATAATAAATTAATAATCATTATGCAAGAACCCAAGAAGACACGTAGTAGAGAGATCTTTCAATAAAATTCTACAATGTGTTTTCAAACCCTACCTCAAAACCATAGCTAAAATATGAGACAATCTATGAATGCATGCATATTCAAACCCTCTACAACTTTCAACAATTCTTTTGGTTGAATTCTAAATGTTGCTCCCCAAAATCTATGTGTCTTTCAAATAAGCTAAAAACCCCCTTATAAAAAATAATAACTCTAACAAGGGTTTCTAAATTATTAAAGGCACTAACTTTTTTAAAATAATAATTACTTTTATTATTGAATCCTTTGATGCACACTTAAAGAACATTATAATTCTTTTATTTTCTTTTCCTCCACTTTATTAATTAGTGCAAGCACTATTTAATATGTAGATTATTATTTAAATTAATAATAATAATTATAGCTCATTATTAAATGCAACTCTAATATAATTGTTATTAATTATATTGTTATAATAGAACAATATCAATTCTTTAATCTTTTAAACCATTAATTCTTCTTTTTAATCCAACTTCATAAATTAGAATTTTAAATTAAATCTTTTAAACTGAAGTACATATTTAATTAATCATCAATTAATTAAATATCTTCATATTTTAATTTATCTTTAGCCAATTTTCCAATTTAGACTTCCAAATTAAGTCTCTTAAATTAAAGCAAATATTTAACTAATTTTTAATCAATTAAATAGTTTCATATTTTTATATTTTCCTTTGAATTAAATAACATTTAATAATTCTCAATATTATATGATTAATCCAAATATTATAATTAAATTAATTACGAAGAAAATTACATGGCCATATCTACATAAAAGCAACATTACCAAAACTATCTAAAACTCAAAATTAAATTTCACAAACAAGGATAAACTCATGAGTTGAAAAAGAATGTAAAGTTAGTTATCAGTCCTCCTTGTAGGACAAGTATTTAGGCTATGGTTGGGATTGGACCTGATCATTATCTCCCCATTCTTATCATTGAGTTATTGTGATAGGGCACACTCATCCTAACAATTCATGGAAGTTGATGCCTAGTACCTACAAATCTATATAAAAGACGAGCATGTACAAGGGCATATATATCTAAGCTAAACATAAAATATCATCAAGTGGTACATAGTGTAGATCCTAGCTAGCAAGTGACTATGACTCCCTTCCTCAACCATATTAGACACACCAAACATAAATGTAAAACATACATACACACACCATACACATGCATGTACAAATTAAGTATATTACTAAATCCTAAACATAAATAACATCATATTCTAATATGAACATCTCATCATCATGAGGACATAATAAACATCTTTTTAAGATACACCATATGATATCATCACAAAAGTAATTTCATTAACTAACTAATAACAATTAAAGCATCATCACTACAAGTGAGAAGTTGTTACAACTTGACATAATTAATTAATCAACATATCAAAATTTGGATTTCAAATTTAAAAAAAAAGGGCTATCACATATTTAGAAGAGTCATATGGAACTTTAACAAGTGAGTATAAAATGATAGCAAGGAGGGCCATTACATCCTCCTTGCCTTAAAATAGGCTAACTCCTAGAAGATGACTATTGCTACTAAGATTTTTTTTAAATGAAATATAACGTCACAAAATAGCTTTGAAACACCATGTGTTATGATTTAAAGTTTTATTTAGTTCTATTATTTTCAATTTTTTTAAATATTTTATGTTGGTAAGTCTTGTAATTTAATCCTGTTGCAAGTTTAACTACTTGTTAACTGATGGCATACAATATTCCTAGAGTTCCCAATGCTAAAACATTTATTCAATCAATACAACTTTTATCAACCTTATTAAACTTCAAACATGTGATCAATATAAATAAAAACCATAAGAAGATACACATACACAATAACACTAGATATGTTAATTAGGGAAACCCTTGATCAAAGGGAAAACCTCGATGGAGATGGTACCTATTAAATGGTGTACTAATATGGTATGTGCAAGATCATTACGAGCCAAAAAGTTGTGATATGAAAAAAAATCCCTTTTCATCTAAGATTGATTAAATGAAAAGGTTTTCATAAGGAAATTATCAAATTTCCATTGATATAATTGTTCTTCAATTATGAGTTGAATAAGTAATTAATACTTATTTTCTAATGCGGTTACTTATAAAGTGCTTACTTATATATTGATTAACAAAAAAAATCTTATAACTTTATAATGGTATAAACTTTTCAACATTTAAAAAATGTGTCACATTCTATGATTTCCCTACTATGAAGAAAAGGAAAAAAAATTGTGTTGTTTTGAATGAATTAAGGTGGTCAAAAACAAGGTTTTTTATTTCAAAAAATATTGTACTAGAAAATTCGAAATTAATTATTTACAAGGAATTAAATTTAAAAATATATGCATGACATCCAAGTATGAGTGTATGTCTTATATCTAGAATCTTTAAAAAATAAAAATCATTTGATTATGATTAAGGTAGTCAGACATACACCTACTTCTTATTTTTTCTTGAATTCTTTTTTATTTTACTTTCAAATTCTAATTTTTTACAAAACTAAATATTATTTTATCAAAAAATGACTAGTATTTTTGAAACTACATTCAATTAACTACAAATTCTATTGTTACTAATTTGTGATATATGCTTCATAACTAGTTCAAGATTTCACATGACTAACACTGATGTCCCAATTTTTCATTGCCACTTAAGGCCATAGTTTGGTCCATCATGATCTTGCACACACCCAATATATAAATTCCTTGTGAGAGGATGGAATCTGTTAGGAGTCAATGAATTACATTCAATACATATCCATCCATGCTAGGAGACTTTCAATCCAGGTGAGGATATTCCAACCCTTATAGAAGTTGTGCCAACTATGTTAGGAGTTTAGAAGGAAAAAGGACCCAACTAACTATCTAACTCACCTATGTATTGTTCCTTTTAAAATAATAGGAATGCAACTAATCTAAGTAGTTCACACTCTTTCTCTATCCTCTTAGCATGTCCCTTCCCCACCAAACACTTCTTAGATTTCAATATCGAATCTACAAACTCAAATCACAAAATCTCTTTGATCACTTACTCGCATTATAGTTTGTATCTACAAAACACTTGATCAACTTACACACCTTACACCCTTCATCATAAGGAAAATAACATTCCTTTATGAAAAGTTCTCAAAACAATTCATTGAATTGGCCTTAAGGCTTTCCCAATTAATTACAATAGGACCTCATTAAGATAACACACTACATCACATCTTTTCATAGTTACATAATACTATCATCTCACAATATTTAAAACTTCTCACATGTGTGACCTTACACTTCATACACTTGTTGATGTTATCATTAGGATGTGGTCTTCCTCTGTCTAACTATAATCAATCATATTCTATCTCTATTAGGATATATTATCTGAACAAGAGGAATCACTTCTTAGGAACTTTGTCGGTGAATTGTCTTCTATAAATCTCAATTAGGTGCTACTCTACCTATCTTCATAGTGTTTTGACATCAATGAAAAAAATAGTCATGAATTGAACACATAATCATGTTAATTATCTCCCCAATGCTCCAACTATGCTAGGGTACTCACCCATAGGAATATCAATAGCATTCAGTCTAAAAAAATGTCACTTTAGAACAATAAATATTTCATGTTACTAGCTAGAGGTGGTTTCTCTTTACAAATTTTTTGTGTTAAAATTTTTGGTGTCAAATGTGCATGAATGATTTTATGTTTCATGTTAATTTTGAAGTTATTTTCATTTTACTATAGCTCGGTAATAATTGAGTTAATAGTTGGTAACTAAAAATTATATTACTATTAGCTATTTTAAACAAAATATTGAATGAGTACATTGAGTGATTGTTTATGATGCTTATGAATGTTGTTTGGTACTAAAATTATTTAAAGTGACTATAGGTTAACATGATAGAATATATTCACCCCCTTCTCACTTACGTAACACATAATATATATAAAACTAATTACATCATTTAGAGAATTAAAAGAATAAATAAAATTCTATTTGATTCCTTTAAATAATTATATTTTAAAATGATTCTTTTATTATTCATATGTAATTGTTCTATATAGTAATAATAATAACACTTATTATTGTCATTATTCTTATAATTTAAATATCTTAAGGAATATAATCTCAATTATTTTATGAAATTTCAACAATATTGTTTGTAAATAATATGTGTTGGACTAGTAGTTGGGCTACATTGATGAAGCCTTATGTAATATTAGAAGGGAGTTCGATGGCATGCTTCAAAACTGTGAGCATTTGTAGGAGCAGGTAGAGGACATCAATAACAAAGTTCTTTGAAAGGAAGAGAGAGAGTAAATATTGATGACTATTGTGTCCATAAAGAAAACTCAAAAATAACTTGGGATACAAATTAACAATTTTGTCTTTGAGATCAATTTGGTATACACCAAATTGGTGAAGGACATAGGTAGTATGAAGGCCTAGTTGGAGAAAAATTTATGAAGAGGAAGAACAAGGATGATGCTCCAAAAAAGAAGGAATTCTTGAGGCCTCCAAGGACCTAAGTGATTCTAGGCCTGTTTGTTACCCCAAGTTTTCCTTACTTGATCAACTCAAGGAACTCTCAAAGTGATTGGTTGGGTTATGTTTTTTTTCCTTTGGGTGGTGTGTGTTAGATACTGAATGTGTGCTAGTTCATGACGGTACTTGTTGCTAGTTTAGTTTAGTGTACTTGTTTCATTATGTGGCTAGGTGTAGCAGGTGATTTTTTTTTTAAGTTTTTGATTGCAATAACTTGGTCCAATGTAGGGTCTTATTGGTTGGTGGCTAGATTTTTTTTTTTTTTTCAACCTAGTTAGGTTTTATTTATTTATTAATTTTTAGGTTTTATCTTGGTTTTTTATAGTTGTATATTGTTCTAGTTATTTTTGGTACATGTCACTTTTCATGACCTTATTTTTGTTGTCCATGGGCTTGATGTTATTTTGATGTAATGGACTTGCATCCTTCCTACTTTACATAATCAAAGCAATATTATATTGATATATTATATTTAATGAGAGAGTAGGAGTGTGTGTGTGTGTGTGTGTGTGTGTGTGTGTGTGTGTGTGTGTGTATGTACACACACATGCACACACACACATAATTTTTTATTTTATTTTATATATAAAAGTAATTGTTGAACACCACATAATAATTGGCATAGTTCTTTATTTAATTAATATTTTTTAAAGATTATTAATTTCCCTCATAGAAACTAATTTATATTAAATAAAATATTATAATACTTTAACAAGATACAAGAATCACTGAATTTTATGTTAAATATATATGTTTGGATTTGTGCTAATATTTGTTCTGTCCAAGTGATATTATTTCATTGTATCATTTAAAAAGAAACTAATCTAACATATACTTAGAGTTTTTCTTAAAATAGCATATATGAGAAAATGGTATGTGCCTAGTTTTTTATACTTCTATAAAAACTTGTCTTTATTGGAATATTTTATGAACTTTTTCTTAAACTTATCGCCTTTGTACCTTTAGCATGATATTAAAAAATATTTTAAAAAGTTCTTGGGACTACAAATAGTACAAAATTAAATTAAACTAAAGGGTACAATGTAAACTACAATGCAATGACATTTTTCCTATATATATATATATACATGTACATACATATATATGTATGTATATGTACGGATCTATATATATGTATACATATACACATACATATATGTACACATATACACATACATATATGTACATATATACATAGATATATGTATTTATGTATATAGGTATATAATGTAGGGAATATAAAATAATAATAAAATTTGGTGTCGAATTTATCTTTGTTCCTATGGATGTCCCTCCTAGAGAAATTAGTTTACTTCATATATTAAATAAGAAACACCTGAATAAGGGGAAGTCTTAGATTCTAGTCTCTCATAGTCCAAAGAATGAAAAAGGTACTAATTATATGTATTTTTTTTATTTTTTTTATGTCAAGGTCAATAAATGTTCAAAGTTGAAAATGACCTACCTTAGAAGTGAAACATACCTCTATATACACAAGTAATAAATAAACAAAAATATCATAATTGAAAGGGAAAATATATCTATGTTGTTGAATGGGAAAAATAAGGTTGCTAAAAAATTCCTACAATATTAGTGATAACCCTAGTATTGAGAATTTTTCCATGTAATACAAAGAATAGGTTTACTAGGAGGGAAAATGTAATATCAATATTATCACTTAGAATGTTGAAGAATATTACATATTGAATTTCTATGGGAAGTAGGTTTTCCTTTAAAATAATCACCATGGGCCTTCAAATGGTCAATGATAAATTCGAAGTTGTTAGAGTCTCCATTCTTGGTCATGCTTTCTTTAATTCATGATTAAAGAAAACTGGGTTAAACTAGTTTGCATCGATATCTATGATATCATGGATATCAATAAAAAAGTTATAGAAATGAATTGCATGATGTTTAATATTCTTAAAGAACTTCCATAAGTATGGATTGAGTTTTGACCTTATTTTATTTGCATTCCTATTTTTGTCTATTTGGTGTACTGTTGGGTTTAGCTGGTTTATCTTGCATTCATGGAAATTTTGTAATGTAATGATTTTACAAGTCCCTTTAAAATATATCAAACTTTAATCCAAATAGAAAAAATATCTTCAAAAACATATGTATTTTACAATGTAGGAGTTGCTTGAAATCAATTCCCACCTTAACCAAAAGTAATAAAATTTTTGAAACATCTTATTTGAGAGAATAATTCCCAAAATGCCAACTAGTAAACATATATTTGGCAAATTAGACAAAGGTGGGAAACCATAACACATTAAAGCATCCACAACAAACATGGAAAGAAAATTTCTTCCATTTTGTTCCTTATTTATATCCTTTGAGCATCCTTAGTGGGCCCTAATTGTAAGAATATTTTGACAAATTATGTGCATAGTACTTGTTTTTTCTTTACTTGAATACAATATGGATAATTAGCCTACTAAATAAGGATGTTTTGAAAATACTACTATTTGGGACCACTTTTAAACAATTAGAATCAAAAGTCATGAAAGATCTAAACCTAAAATCTAATGATAAATCATCCAATATGATACGAATCATTACTTTGGATATTTATTAGACATATTATATTCTTCATTACATTTTAGGTAAAAAAACAACTACAACCTATTATAATATTTTATAAAAGAACACTATCTAATTTTATCCCATCCCTATATAGCACAAAATATATATTTTATAATTCTACTCAACAAATCTGATTTTCATTAAAGATAAGACGATAATGGGATTTTGTTATTTTATTCAAATAATACAAAAGTAAAGTAGACATCTCATTATGGAGTATTTTAGTTCGAAGATCCCGCCTGTCCTAGATAGATAAATGTGATTATTAAACAGTGTACGGTTTATATTACCTTTTACAAGCGAAAATTGACCATACTCTTCGTTCATCGTACTGTTATGCTTGGTGCTTCAAATTATCTCCAGTGCCGTCCAAAATCGCTGCAAGGAAAAATTAAAGGAAGCGTCTAGCATTCATGAATTATTTCCATTAAATTGTTGTATTCTAAAACTTTGGTAGACGACGCAATACACTCGAATATCGACAAAATCGATATTAAATGAAAAAAAAACCCTAGATTCTGTCCATTTGTCTGGCGTAAACTTGGCAATTGAAAAGTTAGAGATTGTTAAGGGATATATCATGAAGGATGTTGCCAAAGCAAAAATGGATGAGTAGATAATAAGGATCCGACCCTGTGAATAGGTACGAGTGAGAGAAAAGTTCCAGAGGGATGAACAAAAGCCCTAATCTACAAGAAACCGATTAGACTTATTAAGACACTTGTCCGTTAGTATTTAAATGCACTAATATTCTCCAAAGCCCAGGCTTGTTTATGATTCCGAAGCACTTTCTCCATTCTCTTCAACACGTGGGTGTTGACGCATATTTCTATTATTGCTCACATCCTAGGTGTCTAGAATTCGGAGTCACATCCTCACTCTCAAACATGCTGGATTCAATGGTGGAATGATGTTGTTACTAGAACTGCTAGGTTTCGCATCTATGGGCGCAAATTGGTTGTTTTTTGAAAAAGATTATATGAAGCCAATACCAAGGGTCTCAAGAAGGCTTCTCAAGCTCTTATCATTAGCCCATTTGATTATGGTTTGCAAGTCCATCTTGCCAAGCTTCGCTATGAGAAACAAATTGCTGATTAATATGCCGCTTGAGGTGCCCAAATCAAGGCTCAACTCCTAGAGGTTGGTGATAAAGCTTCTAAGTAATTATTCCTGACTCTTAGAGCCCGTTATACCAACTTTGGCATTAAAAAGATTAAACAGTGCAATGTTACTCTTTCCAATCTCCCAGACATTCTAGAAGCCTTTGTTCATCATTATGAAAATGTTTTTGCTTCATAGGGAAATCTGGTTGCCCGTGAGGAAGCTCTCAAAATGTGTATTTTTGTTACTTTCAATTGCCTAGCGATTTAGAAATGAACTTTTTCTAAACAACTACTCACCATCAGGGACCTCAAGGAGGCTGTCTTTTCTATGGCACATGACAAGTCCCCTAGGTGTAACGGATTCCCTTGTGATTTCTATAAACACCTCTATGAGTCTATTATTTCTGTCATACCACATTTCTCCGAGACAAAACACAACTAATTTTTTTTTTTATGTTCCTCTCAATCACACACTCAACACAAACACTAACATCAACTAGGGTGGTGATATCATCTTAACAGGATACATAATGGAAGACCTTTATAGACTTGATGTTTAACATTCTCTCTCATATTGGAATATGCATGAGAGTGATAATATCACTTCCCCAACTAAATGGAATTCACATAACAAGATAGAGTTAACCACTATTTCAATACAATACAATAGTATTCTCTCTACTATGCAAAGGCATGTCTCCACATCTTCCAACTGTCCAAGACTCCAAACAAGTACCTGCAATAAGAGACAACATGAAGAACCAGGGAGGCTCAACACCCAACCTAGGCCTCTAGGAGACCACCCCCGCGCTAGGGGAAACAAGGCTCAACTGAGATGCATTCAAACAACATCACAGCAGCAAGAGTTTACAAGATCACAATATTACAAAACACATTTACTGTTGAGATAATGGGTGTTGCACACATTGCATAATATTGTTATTTTATTATTTTATTTTTATTATGTAATGTTGTACCTAGATGGACGTGCAACATGTAAAGATTCTCATAGAATATTCTTGATTAGTTGTATTGTAATATTGTGATAATATTTCATGTAATTATTTAATATTAGAGAAAAGAATTAAATGCCCAATATTAAATGTGGGGTCAGTGGGTTAGGTAGCACATGGTTTTAGGACATGGTTTATGTAATACCACTTGGTGGTTTTGTGGGACTTGCTACTATATAAGCAGCCACAAGGGTAGTTGTTGTAGATGAGAGAGTAAGAGTGACAAGGAGAAGACAAAAGGCAAGAGTCGAGCGGGACAAGGCTTGACAGGTTAGCCAAGGGAGCATTTGTGAAAGTTGGAAGCATGGCATGGGATGTGTGGATTCATGCTTGTTCACATAGTTTGCTCGGTTGTGGCTATGGCCATCAAGGCTTCCATGGTTGTATGGCAATGGTATTTTTGCTGAATAATACATGGTGATGGATACTTTTGGAGGCTGGGTTTTTCCCTCAATGAGGGTTTCCTAGGGTATATCTTGTGTCACATTTTATGGGTATGTTGTCTATTCTCTTGCATATGAATTTTAATTCTGTGTTTATTTCAGATCTATTATGGGTTATGTGGAAACGGTTATATTATTTGTTGCCAAGTTTCCTTACAAGTGGTATCAGAGCTATGGTTTTATTATTGTAACCCTAGATTGAATCTATGGGAATGCATGAGAGGATAAAAGAAAAGAGCAAGATATATGAATAATTTATTGTAGATTTGAGGGTTTTGGATTTGCTGTTATGATGGGATGTTAAAAGATTTGGGCATGTAAAATTGTTGGACAAAAAGAGTTTTTCGGATGTTTCATTTTAAATGAGGGTTTTGGGGGGTAGCTTGCAAAAATGACCTCCTGGTTAAAAATAGACCTCACCATTGAATCTGGGTCGACATTTCCATAAATTTTGATATATAATATGCCCTAGTTTGGCCATTTTCAGAGGAAATGAAAGAGCTTTTTAGTTTCAGCCCATGATGGCCGTCAAATTTAATCCCGTCGAAATTTTCGTCACTGAAAAAATTAAAAATGAAAAATCATACTAAAAATGGTAAAAAGACTGTCTTAGTAAAATAGCCATAACTTTTTCTCAGAATATCGGATTTCAGAGTTCTTACAGGCGTTGGAAAGCTAATTCAGAGAACTACAACATGGAGTAGGTTTGGTTCTATGATTTTGAGATTTTGTTAGATTTTAAAAGCCCTAAAGTCAGATATTTTTTATTTTGAGCACAGATTAGGGCATAACTTGGGCATACGAAGTTGGATTTTGGACTTCGAGTAGTCAACGAAAAGCTCTTGGAGAGCTCTATACATAGGTTCAGATTTGGTGCAGGTTTGGCATGATTTATTTGGTGATATATTTATCTGAACATCTTATAGATATATTTTGACTATGGTAACATTGTGAGTTTATGGCATTAGAAATTTAAGATTTGATGTCATTGTATACTCAGTTCATATTTCAGTTTTGTCTCATGATGATATGGTTATTAGTGTTTGATTTGGATATGCATGATGACTTGTTGGGTCTACAAGTTGTGCAGTGTTGTAAGCGGTCTATACTTACAGGTTGCATTTATAGCTTGGTTATGGGTTGTCTTTTCCCATTGATCTTTCATTATTGATGCATATTCAGATTGGTGGCTTGGATTTGGGTTGTCTATGCCCTAAGTCACATGATTTGCTAACTATTTTCTTCATGTAGAAGGGATGAGATGTTGTTACCAGGTACAGTCATGGTAGAGGATTGTGGTTGACTATGCTGACAGGTTGGACATATTGAGAGACAGATGCTCAGTTCATGGATGTGATCATGGTGTCATGGATTTTGGCATGACATGATTGGTTATACAGGTACATCCTTGATGTTTATTAGCTTGGATTTTTTATTCAGTTATGGTGGTATATCTTCTTGGTTGAGGATCATGGTTATTTAGTTTCTTTTGAGGAGCTCATGATGTGCACTTTGAGTTCTTTGATGGTTTGATGCCTTGGCTGATTCTCATGGTTAGAAGATGGTTTTTCATCATGATGTCATGGATAGCTTGGATACACGGTTTAGTGGGAGCTTGTGACAGTGATGGGGTGACAGTGCAGGATTAGTTCCTAGTTTGGTTTATATCTTCTTGATTTGGAAAGGATGGATTTTATGATGCCATAGGTGACTTGGTACCACGGTTGAGTGGGAGTTGTTGGCATTGATATATTTATTGAGTGTTTGCAGATGTTGGAGGTTTGTCTTAGATCATGTTGCTGCAGAAGCATCTTTGACATTTTCATGGCGCACTTGTTATCTTCATGGTGTTTGAAGATGGTTAGATCTTGAGGACTCATGGAGTTCTTGGTTATCTTCATGGTGTGTGGAGATGCTTCTTCCTAGTATGTGGAGATATTTTTTTCTTCATGGTGTGCGGAGATGGTTGCATCTTGAGGACTCACAGGATTCTTGGCAAAGGTGTGACTTATGCTTTTATTTGGCATGTTATCCTTGGTATGAGGATGGTTTCATTATTATGTCATGGTATACTTTTGATACGCGTTTAGAGTTGTGACATGTTATGGTGTGTTCATGTGGAGTATGTTATCTCTTTAGTTGAGATGGTTAGATCATGTTGTCATGTTTATGTTCCTGAGGCCATGGTTGGAACTTTGACGTTGATCTTGGTTTAGTTTCTTGGTATTGAGTACACTGATCATAAGCTGGATACTTCATGATATTGTTATGTTGCATTTGGAGTAGGCATGGATTGATTGGTTACAGGTGCTTATGGATACTTAGAGACGGTGGTGATGTTGATTTCTCTTGGATTAGAGAAGTATTTGTTGGGACGGTTGATGGTTTCAGCAGGAAGTCCGAGGGGCAGTCACCTGATATGGACTTGAGAGGAGATTTTTCTTAGATGAGTCTTGGTTGGAGACTTGGGTATCTTGATGAGCATTCTCATTCCCCACTCTTGGTCTACTCGGTAGTTCGCTACTTGAGAGGTATAGCCCATTGTTTCTCTCAGTTACATTATATTTATGCTTGTCTTTCATGGATATGGATCTTGAGCTATGGTACATGAGTTAGTTCTGGAGGGTTCATTTGAGAGATGGTTTAGCATTGGTTATCTCCATGTGCATATGTTGTTATGCTGGTTGAGTTTGGGAGATGGTTTTATATTGGGCATATTCCTTGGATTAGGAATGGTTATTCCTTGGTTTAGGAATGGGTTTATTGAGTTTGATCTTCTTGTGAGAGGCTTACATCCATGATGAGTTATATGTTATGGTTTGGGTGTTGTTGAGGCTTCTTGTTGGGGTTTTATGGAGGAGATCATACTTGCACAATTTACATCTAGAGGTGTGTGTAGAAGGACATGATACAGGTTATGATTTGCATGGTTTCTCTAGTCTTGGTTATCTTCCTGGATGTTCAATTTTGACTACATTGGATTTGAGATTTGTTAGAGATTGTGATCACTGGTTTGTGTTCATGTATGTCATGTGAGATATGACATGGTTATTTCTTTCTCTTTCCTCTGTTGGTTATGGAGAATTTGGGAGATTATTGGAGACTTGTTATGAGAGTTGTTCTTGCAGGATATTAGTTTATGTATTGTGGATGTCCTTGGTACTACATGGATTCACTTCTTTGAGATGTGTTGAGTGGATTGGTTATAGATTTGACATTATCTTTTGTAGTCGTAGCTTCTTGGTATATATGTGGCAGGTATTGCTCTTGAGGCTTGTGATTGCAGGTTGCAGATTGGATATGTCGGTGATATAAGATTCACTTGTTATACCTTTGAGTTATGGATAGTTGGATGGGTTTGGCACTTGCTGTGGGTGCTATTTCAACTATGGATATTTTGACAACTATGGATACATGTGATTACCTTTGGGTCAGGTTTTTTGTGATTTG
Source organism: Cupressus sempervirens (assembly GCA_028749045.1). NCBI lineage: Eukaryota > Viridiplantae > Streptophyta > Pinopsida > Cupressales > Cupressaceae > Cupressus > Cupressus sempervirens. Next base: position 740,330,345 of record CM053791.1, on the reverse strand, counting down.
AATTTCAGTTGGTACAGGATTTTATGATCTTCTAATGTGATAGGTTGGGTGGCTTTCTCTTTGGATGGCTTCTATGTATGTCCAGTGGGAGTGGCATAATAGGATGTGAGATCATTCATGTTCAAGATGTTGGATACTTTGATTTTGTTGCGAGTACTAGGATGGAGCACTTGGTGTATTTTGATCCATGATGGTGGATTTGCTGGGAGAGATTGTTCCCTTGTTCATTTATGTGGCTACGGATTGACCATATGCAATGTATACAACAAGTGGGAGATTGTTGAGATAATGGGTGTTGCACACATTGCATAATATTGTTATTTTATTATTTTATTTTTATTATGTAATATTGTACCTAGATGGACGTGCAACATGTAAAGATTCCCATAGAATATTCTTGATTAGTTGTATTGTAATATTGTGATAATATTTCATGTAATTATTTAATATTGGAGAAAAGAATTAAATGCCCAATACTAAATGTGAGGTCAGTGGGTTAGGTAGCACATGGTTTTAGCACATGGTTTATGTAATACCACTTGGTGGTTTTGTGGGACTTGCTACTATATAAGCAGCCACAAGGGTAGTTGTTGTAGATGGGAGAGTAAGAGTGACAAGGAGAAGACAAAAGGAAAGAGTCGAGAGGGACAAGGCTTGACAGGTTAGCCAAGGGAGCATTTGTGAAGGTTGGAAGCATGGCATGGGATGTGTGGATTCATGCTTGTTCACATAGTTTGCTCGGTTGTGGCTATGGCCATCAAGGCTTCCATGGTTGTATGGCAATGGTATTTTTGTTGAATAATACATGGTGATGGATACTTTTGGAGGCTAGGTTTTTCCCTCAATGAGGGTTTCCCAGGGTATATCTTGTGTCACATTTTATGGGTATGTTGTCTATTCTCTTGCATGTGAATTTTAATTCTGTGTTTATTTCAGATCTATTATGGGTTATGTGGAAACGGTTATATTCTTTGTTGCCAAGTTTTCTTACATTTACAACCCCAACCAAGGTTTGCACAATGATCCACAAATGGAATCATAACATTGGGTGAAGGTGGGCTTTCAATTAGGAGACTTGCCATAACATACCAAAGCTATAACAACAATTTTCATGCCCTTTCGGGGCTTTCACAAAGTAACAAGTTTTCATGCCCTTTCAGGGCTTTCAAAGGGTAACAAGTTTTCATGCCCTTTCGGGGCTTTCACAACCAACAATTTTTTATGCCCTTTTGGGGCTTTCATAACCATCCTCCAATCATACTACCATCAACCAAAGCATTCTTAAATTTCCATACTTCGTCAACTTTCTTACCACACCATAATTTTCCTTATTGTCCATAACAATTATGAAAACATATGGCATACAATGGACGCCATACTCCAAGGTTCTCAACTATATCTCAAGCCCAACTAATCCCTTCACCCAAGGCTTGATCTTCCCTCCCAAGGGTTAGTGAAACCTTCACACCCATGAACAAATTTCAACAATCAAAGAACACAAGAAAATTTTAAAGGAACCCCAAGAGATTTCATGAATAAAACACACCCTCACAATACAACACAACATAAGAATCCCAAGAACAATCCTACAAAAGGCACTCTTACAATTTTCCATTTCAGCTATAAAATATAAAGAAAGCATGGCATGAAGCACTAACCTACTTACAAGCTATGGCAATGGAATAAAGACAACTTCCTGCTTGGTTTCCAAACTTCCCCTTTCCAATCCCTGTCTGTCTCTAAGTTTAGAGAGTGGGTGGATAATCCCCAAGATTGGCACAAGCTCCTTATAAAGACCTTCACTTTCATCCTCACCTAGCCCTCTTTCTTTCTTGTATCTTTCCACCAATGAGAACTTAAGCAAGTGGTGTAATCAGGGAAGAAGTCATGTGACAATATAACTTTCGAATTGGCTTGGAAATGACTATTTTTGAGGGTCCCCTAGACCCACTTATGATTATATTTAAACCCCTAACCCATACTATTACCATGTGGGTGTATATGAGCAATGCTAGTATGCTAATAGAAACCAAATTTTAATAAAGCTTCTACAAACTAAACAAAATTCATAAACTTCAAGATAGATTAAGATGAGCTCTCAATTGAGAATATGAGCCATTAATGAACTCTCTCAATGAGAAGCTCTCTTGTTGAGTAGCTTTGTCTAAATAGATATGATCTATGCTCAAGCTTATGCTTCAAAAAGGGCTTCAAATGGAGTTGGAATTTTGGTGTGAGTGTATGGTTTTGATGTAAAATGGCTTCTTAAAATGGCATTATGACTTTACTTCATGGATTGTGCTCTTTTACAAAGGGGAATGATCCAATTTATAAGAAAGAGGCTTGAGGGATTGAGGGCTAAGATGCAAGGATGAGAAAAAGCTCATGGAGGGCTCAAATTGCATGAGAGGAGAGCACATAGATTGTGCTTCCTTACAGCCAATCAGGGAGTGACACATGTCACAGGGTAAAAGGATGGAGAAAAGGGGAAGGATGAGTCAACAAAGGAGGCTCAAGGGATAAAATCTTCATAAAGACCCTCATAATGGCTTGTAAGAGCAATGAAAGGGCTTGGAAGAATCATTTATGGCCTAGTGCGCTTCGTAAAGTTTTATGGTTGAGATATTTTGAGGGAGATGAGAGGAATTTCGACTTGGGTCTTGATTAGGAAGGTTTTAAGCTTTCTTAGGATTGTGCAAATGATTAGAAGATGGATTAGGATGGTTTAGGATTAGCTTAGGGATAGGCAAGTGGATGGCATTTAATGAGGGTGGGTGAAGGAGGAGATATTTGTTAACTTTGGCTTGGGTTAGTAAGTCTTAACCCATTTTGAGGGAATGTGACAAGGTTAGGAGGGGATTAGGATTAGGTTTAAAGACATCTTCTAGAAGAGTACTCTAGACTTTGGATGAGGATAAAGACTTTCTAGAATAGTCTAGAACTTCTTAGGATGAGGATGAAGACTTTCTAAAAGAGTTTAGAACTTCTTAGGATGAGGATAAATTAGATTTTTAGGAAATAAATAAAGTTTTATTTATTTCAAGGGTTTGGGTTGAGGAGATATTTATTAAAACTTTTTTAATAAGCATGAGGATTAATATTTAATCTTAATTAAATATTTTGAGTTGGGATTAGGGGTAGGAAATGATGGGATTAACCTTTAATCAAAACTAAAGAAGGATTAGAAGATTTTGGAAGAGGTTAGTGGTCTTAAGGAAATTGGCCAAGTTCTGGGAAAAAAAAAAAAATTTTATTTGTTTTGGGTTTTTAGGTCAATTTTTTAATTAAATAATTAATAAATAAGGAAATAATGTTTAAATAAGATTTAAACATTTTTGGGAGGGATTCCTTAATTAAATATTTTAAATTAAGTTAAAGGGATTTAATGGCATAAAAATAAATAAATTAATTAAATAATTAATTAATTAATAAATGATGATATCATCAGCAATTTTTTCAGAAAATTAAAATACTTTATTTTCGAAAGGATTTAGGTGTCTACATTTTTCCCCTCTTTGATGTGATGCCGCAAGTGGCATGGCATCAAAGACAAGAAAATAAGATGCCCAAGGCTAGAGCAGAAGAGGAGAGAATGGACTACGAGATGCCCCCTCAAGAAGGCGGCGGGGAGAGAAAGCAAGGCTCGATGACTTCTTGAAAAGTAAAAGAATCTGTGATGAGCAAAGAGTGTCAGATTGGCTTAAGAGAAGAGGTTTAGTTAGCTCAAACTCTCACTACGGGAGAATGATAAAGGGAGAATCAGAGGCACAAGAGGAAGCATGCTTAAGATCTCAAGAATTGCAGAGGATGAAGGAACGGAGCGCTATAAAAAGGAATCCAAGATAGGGAGAAGGATGAGGGGATTATAAAGCTGATGCAACTAGATTTCAAAGAGTCAGATTGGCGGAAGATGGGTTTCAGAGATCCCTAGGACTAGGATTGTGGATCTCAAAAGATGAAGCTTGGTGGATTGATTTGATGGGTGGATCCCTAAGACTAGGATTGTGGATCCCTAAAGCTAAAAGTGCAGATTGATTCAAAGAGATAATGATGCATAAGCTAGGGTAGGAGAGACAGATGCTGGATATGGATGGGGGATAATGGAGATGAAGGGAAACCATTGAAGATTTTTGGAGCAAGGGGATACTTCAAAGAGAAGTACCACCATGTAGTTGAGCACTAGATTTCCTATAGGACTGTTGGTTAATTGCCAAGGTTACCAAAAACATCAAGGCCTTTTCACAACCTGTCCAGAGGACTAGGGACTGACTCAAAACAAACACGCAAGGATTTCTCCAGCATCACACATGAATCCAAGAGGAAGCAACGTGGAACTGTTACTGGGTCACCCACAAGTAGAAAAAAAAACAAACGAAAGACCTAATCAAGACCTTACACACAGATTGCCCCATTCGCAGGGAGATTGCTTGGAAAAGATACTTCAAGACCCAAGAGGGAAGATTCCAAATATAAAAAAAAGAAAATCCAAAAGAGAACCATTTGCCAATGAGATGGGTAGGATGAGGTACTAACGGACCAATATCAGACATGTGGAAAGCTATATTCTGTAAGGATCTATCGGAGAGCACCTAAGCTGATGGATTTTGGATGAGTGATGCATTTGGCAAGTAGAACTAAGAAGGATAACACTTTGGTGATAGGAGATCTAGCTAAATGATGTATTGGAATAGCTAACCAAGAGTTGTGCGATGTGTGCAAGATGTTGATCAAGGAGGAACTGAAACAAAAGCTGGATGGATACAATAGTACTAAGCTAAAGAGGATGTACAAGCTGATGGACCAAGATATGTTACAAATGTACAAAGCTGTTTATGTTTTAGTTTTTGTGAGATGGAAATTTTCGTGAAGGGTGGGATGTCTGCAATAGTTGATAGGTGGAAAGGTAGATGGTCTGCAAAAAGCTTAAGAAAAATGGGATTCTTTGTGTGCATGTGAGAAGATACAAGATTTGGAATATAATACAAGCTGGAATATGGTACAAGCTTTGGACAAGATTTGGATATACAAGTTATGATACAAGGGATAATACAAGATTTACAAGCTAGGGTACAAGATTTACAAGCTGAGGTACAAGATTTATAAGTTGTATAGGAGGTATTTACAAGCTTCATTAGATTTTGGATATTTGGTCAAAACACCAAGGGATGGATGAGGGATAGGATAGTGATAGATAATAGATCAGTCTTAGTACACAAGGCACTTGAATTACCAAGTTTTCAGCAAGGTACCTATCGAAGGTGCTTGAATTGCCAAGTTTTCACCATTGGACGCTTATTTCTCTTTACTAATTTTTTTTTGTTTTTATTTTCAAAAGCTAGGTATACCAAGGTTCTTCAAGCATAGAACTTCTTGGGATGAATGATGTTAGTAGGATCATTCAAGAGTTCTCCTTCCGGTGTAGATAGCGAATAGGCTCCAGAGCCAAAGGAGGCAGTTACAACATAAGGACCAAGCCAGGTAGGTTCAAACTTGCCTTTCTTTTCTCGGTCAGCTTGGACTTTCATATTTTCTTTAAGGACCATGTCGCCCAGCTGAAAGTGTCTTGGAGGCACCTTCTTGTTGAAATTCCTTTTGAGATGAGTTTGATAGAGTGTGAGATGATCATAGGCTTGTTGTCACTTCTTGTCTAAGAGATCTAGCTGGGTGAGCTAAGCTACTTTGCATTCTTTATTTGATATTTGCCCTTGCAAAGATATGCACAAGGAGGGAAGTTCAACCTCTATAGGTAGTACCACTTTGGCACCATAGACTAGGGAGTATTGAGTTGTGCCTGTGGATGTACGAAAGGAAGTTCGATAAGCCGATAGGGCAGGATTAATCTATAGGTGCCAATCACAGCTAGAATCATTGACAACTTTCTTTAGGATTTTGAGGAGTGTTTTATTAGTTGCCTCTGCCTGGCCGTTACCTTGTGGGAAATATGGGCTAGAAAAGCTATGATGGATGCGAAGGGAAGTACATAATTCTTCCATCTTGAGATTTTCAAAGTTACCTCCGTGGTCGATGAAGATGGTGGATGAGATGCCAAAGCGGCAAACAATGTGGTACAAGATGAACTTGGAGACTGAACTCGTGTAGCTAAGACTAGGGGGACTACTTCCACCCATTTAGTGAAATAGTATGTAGCTGTTATTATCCATTTATGTCCATTAGATGAGAGAGGTGTGATAGTTCCAACTAGATCAAGGCCCCAACAAGCGAAAGGCGAAGGTAGTGCAATAGGCTATAGATCGAATGCTGGAGCATGCACAAGATTTGTGTATTGCTGACATGGGAGACACTTTCTAACAAAGTCACAGGAGTCTTCTTCAATGGTAGGCCAATAGTAGCCTTCTATAAGGATTTTTTGCGCGAGGACAATACCACTTGTGTGGGCACCACAAAGTTTGGAGTGTACTTCTTTTAACATCATTGCGGCCTCATTTTCATCCAAACATTGAGAGAGAGTATCGTGATAACCCCAAAAATATAGGGTATTGGATATGATAATATAGCAGGATGATTTTCGGATAAGGTTCTAGTGGTGGGTATGTGTGAGGTGAGGGGAGATGATACTATCTTTAACGTAAGCATGAATCTCATGGTACCAAGGGGATTGGGGACCAACCAAGATACAAACATGGTTTGAGTCATCATTCGCATAGGCAGGTGTGAGGAACTACTCAACTAAAAACTCATACTATGTAACCGCTTGAAATTTTTCAAAGAGCGAGCCTATAGTAGCCATAGCGTCTGTTGCTTTGTTCCCACCGGGCGTGCCAAAATGTATATGACCAATGTTAGTATGCTAATAGAAACCAAATTTAAATAAAGCTTTTATAAACTAAAAAATATTCATAAACTTCAAGATAGACTAAGATGAGCTCTCAATTGAGAATATGATCCATTAATGGGCCCTCTCAATGAGAAGCTCTCTTGTTGAGTGGCATTGTCTAAATAGATAATATGTATGCTCAAGCTTATGCTTCAAAAAGGGCTTCAAATGGAGTTGGAATTTGGGTGTGAGTGTATGGTTTTGATGTAAAATGGCTTCTTAAAATGACATTATGACTTTACTTCATGGATTATGTTCTTTTGGAAATGGGAAGGATCCAATTTATAGGCAAGAGGCTTGAGGGATTGAGGGCTAAGATGCAAGGATGGGAAAAAGCTCATGGAGGGCTTAGATTGCATGAGAGGAGAGCACATGGATTGTGCTTTCTTATAGACAATCAAAGAGTGACACATGTCATAGGGTGAGAGGATGGAGGAAAGGGGAAGGATGAGTCAACAAAGGAGGCTCAAGGGATAAAATCTTCATAAAGACCCTCATAATGGCTTGTAAGAGCAATGAAAGGGCTTGAAAGAGTCATTTATGGCCTAGTGGGATTCATAAAGTTTTATGGTTAGGATATTTTGAGGGAGATGAGAGGAATTTAGACTTGGACTTGATTAGGAAGGTTTTAAGCTTGTTTAGGATTGTACAAATGATTAGAGGATGGATTAGGATGGTTTAGGATTAGCTTAGGGATTGGCAAGTGGATGACATTTAATGAGGGTGGGTGAAGGAGGAGATATTTGTTAACTTTGGCTTGGGTTAGTAAGTCTTAACCCATTTTGAGGGAATGTGACAAGGTTAGGAGGGGATTAGGATTAGGTTTAAAGACATCTTCTAGAAGAGTACTCTAGACTTTGGATGAGGATAAAGACTTTGTAGAATAGTCTAGAACTTCCTAGGATGAGGATGAAGACTTTCTAGAAGAGTCTAGAACTTCTTAGGATGAGGATAAATTAAATTTTTAAGAAATAAATAAAGTTTTATTTATTTCAAAGATTTGGGTTGAGGAGATATTTATTAAAACTTTTTTAATAAACATGAGGATTAATATTTAATCTTAATTAAATATTTTGAGTTGGGATTAGGGGTAGGAAATGATGGGATTAGCCTTTAATCAAAATTAAAGAAAGATTAGAAGATTTTGGAAGAGCTTAGTGGTCTTAAAGAAATTGGCCAAGTTTTGGAAAAAAAAAATTTTCACTTTTTATTTTGAGTTTTTTGGTCAATTTATTAATTAAATAATTAATAAATAAGGAAATAATGTTTAAATAAGATTTAAACATTTTTGGGAGGGATTCCTTAATTAAATATTTTTAATTAAGATAAAAGAATTTAATGGCATAAAAATAAATTAATTAATTAAGTAAATAAATAATTAATAAATGATGATGTCATTAGGAGTTTTTTCAAAAAATAAAAATACTTTATTTTCTAAAAGTTTTAGGTGTCTACATTTTGCCCCTCTTTGATGTGATGCCACAAGTGGCATGGTATCAAAGATAAAAAAATAAGATGGCCAAGGCTAGAGCAGAAGAGGAGAGAATGGACTGTGAGATGCCCCATGAAGAAGGCAGTGGGGAGAGAAAGCGAGGCTCGACGACTTCTTGAAAAGTACAAGAATTTGAGATGAGCAAGGAGACTCAGATTGGCTTAAGAGAAGAGGTTTAGTTAACTCAAACTCTCACTATGGGAGAATGGTAAAGGGAGAATCAAAGGAACAAGAGGAAGCAAGCTTAAGATCTCAGGGATTGTAGAGGATGAAGGAGCAGAGCGCTATAAAAAGCAATCTAGGATAGGGAGATGGATGATGGGATGATAAAGCTGATGCAACATGATTTCAAAGAGTCAGATTGGTGGAAGATGGGTTTTGGAGATCCCTAGGACTAGGATTATGGAGCTCGAAAGATGACGCTTGGTGGATTGATTAGATTGGTGGATCCCTAAGACTAGGATTGTGGATCCCTAAAGCTGAAAGTGCAGATTGATTTATAGAGATACTGATGCATAAGCTGGGGTAGGAGAGACAGATGCTGGATATGGATGGGGGATAATGGAGATAAAGGGAAACCATTGAAGCTTTTTTGAGTAGGGGGATACTTCAAAGAGAAGTACCACCATGTAGTTGAGCACTAGATTTGCTATAACACTGTTGGTTAATTGCCAAGGTTACAAAGAACATCAAGGCCTTTTCACCGATTGTCCAGAGGACTGACTGACTGACTCAAAACAAACACATAAGAATTGCCCCAACATCACACATGAATCCAAGAGGAAGCATCATAGAACTGACATTGGGTAACCCACAAGTAGAAATGGAAAACAAACAAAAGACCTGATCAAGACCTTACACTCAGATTGCCCCATTCGCAGTATACCAGGATATGGAAGATCGTGGAAACCTTGAGGAGGTTACAAGGAGATTTGTTGGAAAAGATACTCCAAGACCCAAAAGGGAAGACTCCAAATCAAAAGAAAGAGAAAATCCAAAAAAGAACCGTTTACCAATGAGATGGGTAGGATGAGGTACTGACGGACCAAGATCAGACATGTGGAAAGCTATACCTTGTAAGGATCTATCAGAGAGCACCTAAGCTGATGGATTTTGGATGAGTGATGTGTCTAGCAAGCTGAACTAAGAAGGATAACACTTTGGTGATAGGAGATCTAGCTAAAGGATGCATTGGAATAGCTAACCAAGGGATGTGCGATGTGTGCAAGATGCTAATCAAGGAGGAACTAACACGAAAGCTGGATAGATACAAACGCACTAAGCTAAAGAGGATGTACAAGCTGATGGACCAAGATATGTTACAAAGTTACAAGGTTGTTCATGTTTTGATTTTTGTTTGAGATAGAAATGTTCATGAAGGGTGGGATGTCTACAATAGTTGATAGGCGGATAAGTAGATGGTTTGCGAAAAGCTTAAGGAAAATGGGATTCTTTGTGTGCATGTGATAGGATACAAGCTAGGATACAAGATTTGGCATATAATACAAGCTGGAATATGGTACAAGCTTTGCACAACATTTGGATATACAAGGTATGATACAAGGGATGATACAAGATTTACAAGCTGGGGTACAAGATTTACAAGATGAGGTATAAGATTTACAAGCTGTACAAGAGGTATTTACAAGCTTCATTAGATTTTTGATATTTGGTTGAAACACCAAGGGAACAAGTAGGTGGTTTATTGGATTGTGAATGGATGGATGAGGGATAGGATAGTGATAGATAATGGATTAGTCTTAGTACACAAGGTGCCTGAATTACAAGGTTTTCACCAAGGTACCTATCCAAGGCACTTGAATTGCCAAGTTTTCACCATTGGACGCTTATTTCTCTTTACTATTTTTTTGTATTTGTCAAAAGCTGGGTATACCAAGGATCTTCAAGCATAGAACTTCTAGAGATGAATGATGTTAGTAGATCATTCAAGAGTTCTCCTTCCAGTGTAGATAGCTAATAGGCTTTGGAGCCAAAGGAGGCAGTGACAACATAAGGACCAAGCCGAGTAGGTTCAAACTTGCCTTTCTTTTATTGATCAGCTTGGACTTTCAATTTATTTTTGAGGACCATGTCGCCCAGCTGAAATTGTCATGGAAGCACCTTCTTATTGAAATTCCTTTTGAGATGAGTTTGATAGATTGTGAGATGATCATAGTCTTGTTATTGCTTCTCGTCTAAGAGTTCTATCTGGGTGAGCCGAGCTACTCTATATTCTTCATCTGATATTTTCCCTTACAAAGATATGTGCAAGGAGGGAAGTTCAACCTCTATGGGTAGTACTGCTTCGAAACCATAGACTAAGGAGTATGGAATTTTTCGTATGGATGTATTAAAGGAAGTTGGATAGACCCATAGGGTTGGATTTATTTGTAAGTGCCAATCGTGGCTGGAATCATTGACAACTTTCTTTAGGATTTTGAGGAGGGTTCTGTTAGTTGCCTTTGCCTGGCCGTTACCTTGTGGGAAATATGGGCTATAAAATCGGTGATGGATGCGGAGGGAAGTGCATAATTTTTCCATGTTGAGATTTTTAAAGTTACCTCCGTGGTCGATGAAGATGGTGGATGAGATGCTGAAGCGGCAAACAATGTGGTAAAAGATGAACTTGGAGACGTAAACTCCTGTAACTTAGACTAGGGGGACTACTTACACCTATTTAGTGAAATAGTCTGTAGCTGTTATTATCCATTTATGTCCATTAGATGAGAGAGGTGAGATAGTTCAAACTAGATCAAGGCCCCAAAAAGCGAAAGGCTAAGGTGGTGCAATAGGCTGTAGATCCTGTGCTGGAGCATGCAGAAGATTTGCATGCTGCTGACATGGGAGACACTTTTTGACAAAGTCACAGGAGTCTTCTTCAATGGTAGACCAATAATAGCCTGCTCTAAGGATTTTTTGCCTGAGGACAATACCACTCATGTGGGCACCGCAAAGTCTAGAGTGTACTTCTTTTAATGCCATCGCGACCTCATTTTCATCTAAACATCGAGAGAGAGTATCATGATAACCTTGGCGATATAGGGTATTGGCTATGATAACATAGCAAGATGATTTTTGGATGAGATTTTGGTGTTGGGTACGTGTGAGGTGAGGGGAGATGATACCATCTTTAAGGTAAGCATGAATCTCATGGTACCAAGGGGATTGGGGACCAACTAAGATACAAACACAGTTTGAGTCATTATTCACATAGGCAGGTGTGAGGAGCTACTCGACTTAAAACTCATACTACATAACCACTTGGGGAATTGCCAAGAGTGAGTTTATAGTAGCCATAGCATCTGCTACTTTGTTCTGTATTCGAGGCACTTGTGTAAATTGAAACTTTGTAAAATGTTGGGTTAGCTAATCAACTAGCTCTTTGTAGGGTAATAGTTTTTCATCTTTGGTTTGATATTCATTTAGGGCTTGCTTGATGATGAGCTGAGAATCACCAAAGATTTGTAACTTAGTGATGTTCCATTCTGTAGCTATCTTTAATCCTACTATGAGAGCCTCATATTTAGCTATATTGTTGGTGCTAGAGAATTGTAGCTTGAAAGATTTTGGAATGTAATCTCCTTGAGGTGTGACCAACAATATTCCTACCCCTGATCCATGAGATGTATATGAGCCATCAAAATAAAGTTTCCATGGGGGTTGTTCTTCAATTAGACAAATATGCTCATTTGGAAATTCTATGATCAAAGGATATGTATCTACTAGAGGCACATCAGCTAGGTGATCTACTATAGCTTGCCCTTTGATTGCCTTTCTGTCCACATACTAGATGTCAAATTCACTAAGGAGCATAACCTAGTTGGCCAAATGGCCTGTAAGTGCTGTTCTGGAGAGCATATGCTTGAGAGGGTCAATTTTGGAGACTAGTTGGATGGTGTTATTTAGCACGTAGTGGTGAAGCTTTAGAGTTGAGAAAACAACCGCCAAACAAGCTTTTTCCATAGGAGTATAATTGAGTTCATAACCAAATAGGGTTCTACTGATGTAGTAGATGGCTCTTTCTCTGCCGTAGTCATCGAGCTATGTTAGAAGTGCCCCTAGAGCAGTAGGCATTGCTGATATGTACAAGATCAAGGGATGACTAGGGACTGGTGGAACCAAGATAGGGGGATTAATGAGATACTGCTTGAGATGATCGAAGCTGCGTTGATGTAAAGGATCCCACTTGAAGTTTTCATCCTTCTTCAGTAAGTGTGCAAACAACATACACTTATCTACAAGCTGGGAGATGAAGCGCCAAACAGATTGAAGCTTTCCCTGAAGAGTGCGAAGCTGTCACTGTGTCTGGAGAGGAGGCATGTCTAAGATAGCTTTGACCTTCTTGGGGTCAATCTCTATACCTCATTTAGAAACTATAAAGCCTAGAAGCTTGCCAAATGTGACCCCAAAGACACATTTCTTGGGATTCAGCATGAGATGATATTTGGCTAACCTATCAAAGACTTTCTCCAAGTCAACAAGATGATCCATGAAGGTATGTGATTTAACCAAGATATCATCCACATAATCCTCCCAAATGCTATGGATAAGATCATGGAAAATGGCTATCATAGCTCTTTGATAGGCAGCCCCAGCATTCTTTAGGCCAAAATGCATCATGTTGTAGCAAAAGGTTCTCCAAGGGGTAGTGAATGTTGTCTTATGTTGATCCTCTTCTACAATCTTGATTTGATTATACCCAGAAAATTCATCCATAAGGGACAAAATTTCATGTCCAGCTCTAAGATCTACAATCATATCTATGTTGGGCAAGGGAAAATCATCTTTTGGACAAGCTTTGTTAAGATCTCTGAAATTAGTGCAGATTCTGATGTCACCGAAAGGCTTAGTGATGGGGACCATGTTGGAGATCCACTCTGAGTAGTTGATAGGTCAGATAACCTTAGTAGCTAACATTCTTTCTAATTTAGCTTTGATAAGTAATGCCACCTTGGGGTGCATTTTGCTAAGCTTTTGTCTGATGGGTTTGATCTTTGGATCGACTGCAAGATGATGAACTACAAGCTTTGGATCCAGTCCTGACATGTCCTAATATGACCATGCAAATTGGCCAATGTTCTCTCTTAATACCTCAAAGAGGAGGTCAGCTTGGTCTTGTGATAGGGATGCAACAATGTAAACAAGTCTGGGGATCTCTGAAGAACCGATGTTGACTTCTCTAGTATCCTCAATTAGAATAGAAGACACCTCTGGTTGATTATCTTGAGGAGGCAATGCTAAATCCTCATATTCTTCTTGTGACTCTAGATTTTCTTACTGAGGGGTTCTCTTTGCTGCCTTAGCTATTTCCAGATACACCTTAGTTCCAGTTTTGGGTGTATCAGAACTAGGTTGGGGATTTTCTCCAAATATCCCTTGGGATCTAGCTTATAGATATAGATAGAATCTACCTTTGTTTTCTTGTGAGGAGTTTTGACTCCCATGAATCTCAGAAGCTCTTCCTCTGATATGAACTCATCAATGTGTATAACGCTTGGTTGGTCCCAATATATGAGTTGTGGATGGGTGAGTGGTAGGTCAATGAAATGGATGGATAGTTCTTGGAGAACAGAGTCTCTGAGGAAGATTTGGTATGGGATATTGTCGTAGGCTCTCTTTTCAACTTCCTTAGGAATGTCTTCGATTTTGACAAGGTCACGATGAATGTTTGAAAAAGTGAGACCGTTCTCATTGGTGCCCCCAATTGTGGGTATGCCAAAGCCAAGACCTGACTTCGATTCCCACTTGTGTGCGTCAATGGGGCACTGCATGCCTCTTTCTTCTGGTCCTAGACCACCACCTTGATAGTTCCATTTGTCAGTGATGAGCTTATGTTCTTGGGGATACTTCTAGCTAAAGTGATCAAGGCCTGCTTGATTTCTTGGAGGTGCATCCTTATGTAACCAATTATTGATATCTAGAGTGAGCTCCTCATGAAGAGGGACTTTTGAGGATACAAAGGTTGTTGGGCCAAACTATTTGTATCGAGGAGGTGGAATCTCCTTATCTTTGTGATATGTTGGTCATCCATGGGCATGTGGATCAAGTGGGAGTTCCTCAATAGCAAATGCATCTGATAGACTATACTCTCCATAGCCTTTTTTATTTATCTTCACAGTAGATAGGGTGGAGGCAAGGATGGTTTTTGGGTCATTACAAGTGTGGGATGAGCTGGCGATGGCTGTGTTGATATCAATTCCAGGGCAATGGTTTGTATATGAAGCTTCAACTGCATTGCAGTAAGCAAAGGGTTCTGGATCGGCATGAATGGTTACCTCAGTGCCTTGATGCGGAAATTTGACGCACTGATGGTAAAAGGATGGAATAGCTTTCATGGCATGAATCCATGGGTGACCAAGGAGGATGTTAAATGGTAGGTTTTGATCAATAACGTGGTAGAGTGTTTCTTGGATGACTGACCCAACCTTGATTCGCAGCAAAATAGTTCCTTTTGTAGTTCTTTCCAAGTTGTCATAAGGTTTGATGGTGATAACCTCACTGACGATATCTTCCTCAGTATACCCAACTTGTTTTATGAATTTTAGGGTGCAAATATTCAAGGCTGATCCATTATCTATCATTACTCTTTTTACGGGAAAATTGGATACCATAATGGCTATGCAGAGTGGAAGGGTGTGATCTGGCTTGACCACGGGTATGTCGGTGGGTTTGAATGATAGGGCACATGAGGAGGATAGGTGTCCAATGAGATTACAAAAATTAGTAGTGTTGATATCTAAAGGGACATGGGATTCTATGAGAGCACTGTCAAGGATGTTATTGTGCATAGGACTAGTGCGGGGAAGGTCTAAAATGAATATTTGGGCTAGCATGTTCCCAAGGTGTTCCAAGATATTGTACTAGCTTTTTGATGGAGCTGATGGTGCTAGTGGGCCTGTGATGGCACACTCATTTTTTGGTCCTTGGATATTGATAACATTGACAGAAGGCTCTTTCTTAGATATACAACCTATGAGGCTACCATAATCTATATAGGATGATGTGTGGTCATTGTTCTTCCCATGCTATTGGTTTTGCTGGTAGTTGTTGGTGTTATTGTTGTTGGTTTGGATAGGTGCTTTTCCAAGATTTTGGTTGTTGTGAGGGGGAAAAGCATTTTGATAGAGCTGTAAGCCTGCATTGGAAGAGGTTTGGGCACCAATGGTGATTTCTTTTCGATCAATGAGGTCCTACACATAATCTTTCAGTTTCATGCATCTGAGGGTGGTGTGACCTTTTACCCTATGAAATTTGCAGTACTCATTGTCTGTGTAGCATGCAACTTTGGATTGGCCTGGGTCAATTTGCTGGGTAGGAAGAAATTTGATGAGATTTTCCTTAGTCAATTTCTCAAAACTGACATCCAATGGCTCACCAAGGGGTGTATAATTTTTATGTGCAGGTTGGAACTTGGGCTTTGGTCATGTAGCTACATTGATGACATTAGCTTGATTGCTAGACCCTTGAAAGTTGGGTCTTGGATTGTGGCCTTGATAGCTTTGGTGATTCTAGTGCTGCTAGTTGATAGTTTGTTGATTGTTTGGTTGATAAGGTGGGTTGGACTGATTTTGGGAAGGACCAACAATATTCACATGTCTTGTATCAGTAACCCCATCTGTTGCAACATGCTTGTTTTTGCTCCAATACCTAGACTTATCATTGGAATGTGATTGATTTTGGTTGGCCTCCTTGTAAATCTTGACCACACCATCTTTAATGAGTCCTTGCTCAAGGATCATTCCTTTCTCTTTGATATCTTTGTAGGTCTAAAAATAGTTCATGGTCATGTGGTGAGCTAAGCTAGGATGGGCATTATCAATAAACATTTTCACCAAATGCCACTCTGGCAAGGTCCAAGATATGCGGGTGGTAAGGGTTTGCCATCTTTGTAGATATTCAAGAAGGCTTTCTCCACCTTTTTGCTTAGTGTGGACTCCGTTTCAACAAGATGGGCATATTGGGCTACAAATGCCTCAGACAATTTAGCAAAGTTTTTAATTGTGCCATATGGGATTCTATAAAATCATTCAAGAGCTGGTCCAGCCAAGCTTTTGGGAAAGAGATGCAAGAGGAAGACGTCACCATATGCCACTTCTTGGTAGTGCATGTAAAATTCTTTGATATGTGTGATAGGGTCTCCTTTTCCTCCGAATTTGTCAAACTTGGGTATCTCAAAGTTTCTGGGAAATGGTGTCATGGTAATGGCTCTGTCAAATGGGTAAGGATGCACATTCTCAAACTCAAAGATTTTTGGATCATTTCCCTCCTGGATGTTCTTCAAAGTTGTCTTCATGGCTTCCCATTCTAAATTAATGGGTGATGGCTAGGGTGCACCCAATGTAAGAGTGCCCTAAGGTAGGTATGTGCTAGATGGGACAATGGAACATGGATGGCTTTGAGGTATCCGCTAGTAGGGATTATAGATGGCTTGGGCAACTGAATGGTGGATGATGGGTTGCTGAGGTGGAGGAGGCACATATTTTTGCATGTGTTGCGAGGTTTGCTATTGATATGGGATTTGGGATAGGGATTAAGGGATGTAGGCTGGCTGTGGGATAAATGGATTGCTTTGTGGAGGTAAGGTATAAGATGGTTGTGAAGATTGGAGAAAGGATCAGGGAACTTGACTTGGGATTTGAGGAGTTTGACCAATATATGTGGGTTGTGCCCCCATTTGGGAGGGTATCATGGCAAAGGAGGCCAAGTAATTGGTGGTTGGTGGTGGTGGATTTCCTCCTAGAAGTGGCATAGAAAAATAGTTAGTAATAGGAGGTAATGGATTAGTTGGTGGTGGAGGTGGTGGGAATTGAAAGCTTGGGAATGGAACAGATGGGGTTTGATAGCTTTGTGGCTAGATTTGAAAGCTTTGTAGAGTGGTGGCAAGAGCTTGGGTCACTTAAGAGCTTGGCAGAACATTGGTAGTAGCTTGTGGGGTTTGATAGCTTTGTGGAGTGAAAGTAGTAGCTTGTGGATTTGTGGCTGATGGCACTAAGCTCCAAGGACCTAGTGAAAATGATGGAATTGTGTTATGAGCTAAGGTAAAAAAGCTGGGGGTGCTGAAGGTTTGATTACTTGGCCCCATGGGTGGCATCCCAGTTGTATATTGCTAAGGTTGGCCAAAGATTCTAGCACTGATTTGGGAGATGGGTGGATTTGGAAGGCTGGGTTGGAGAGCAGCAGTAGCAATAGTGAAGGGAGTGAATGATGAGGTGTTTTGGTTGAAGGGGATTTGGGATGGAGTAGTATGGATGAATGGTGGAGTGGTGGTGGCTGGATTGGCTTGTGAAAGGAAGATTTTAACTTGAGTGGAGGCTGGTATGTTTGGGTCTGTTAGATCATAAGGATTGGCTTGAGGCTCTTCTTTTGGCACATATTGAGGATAATTTGAATCATAAGAGCCTATTGGGAGTGGTAGTTGTCCAAATAATGGGTGAGATGGATCTGATAAGGGAGGAGGTCTTTCAAAGTCGAAGGCTCCTATATTTTCCCTTTGAAAGTTAGCCATGATTGTTTCTTTGTTCTCGTCTATAATGGCGTTCATCAATACTATATTTTTTGATTGGTTCATGAAAGCTTCAATGTTAGTAGGTGATGGTATAGTGTTCTCTGAGCTGAAGAATGGTTGAGTGCTCAAGGGGAGTGATGTTGCTTGATCCAAATGATAGGGCTCCATTGTTTCCTTCTTCTTCTTGGCTAAGCAAGTGACAGGTGGCATGAAAATGTTCCTAGGGATGAGATGCAACAATGCTAATGGATGCAAAGGGGGAAGGCTTTTCTATGCAAATGATTTCTTGGGTTCAAGCAAAGCTATATGACAAACCAAAGGAGGATTGGGTTGGGGATTCTAACTTCAAAGATATGTCGCCAAATCATGAAAGGTCTGCTTTCCTATGTGCAAGCTTGGTGGTGATTGTGTCAACTTAAGGATAGACTGATGATCCTTTAGAAAAAATATGAGATTGACCACTTGTGGATCCCAACCTTTAGCTCAAGGTGATGAGGGATAACAAGTGACAAAGCTAGATTACCCTAAACAAAGCTCTGTCAAAGGGATAACCTTGGTGATATTGGTGGATTTGCAAGATGGTAGGAATGGAAAACCTTTGGCAAGGTGACAACTATTTTGAAGGCTTGGATGTGAAAATTAGGCTTTTGGGATGCTAGCTAGGTTTGAGGGGATTGGTTTGGTTCTAAGGAAAAGATCTAAATGAGATGGGTGAGCTAAAATTCTTAAGAGGATGACTAAGGGTGGCTGGCTTACCTACAAGGTTGACTCTAAAGTGGAGCTTATGCAAGAAGATTTGGAGGAATAAGGGGGCCTAATCATAGAAATCATGCCTAGTTGGTAAGGCATAAGCAGGGTCAACTCCTAGATGCTTGCTAAATTTGATAGTGCGATCTAACCAGGCATCTTGAAGGGCTTTGTCAACAGTTTTGTCTTTTGCTTTGTAAACTTTAGAAATTCAAGGGCTTGGTGTTACTTCCTTTTTCTTTGCTACAATTTCTTGGTAGGCTTGAGATTGCTTGAGTTTGGCTTTGTGAAACTTCTATTTGGGTTTGGGTTGTTCTGACATAAATTCCTAAATTTGCTTGGCTTAGAGAGATTTTGGTTGTTTTGCTTCAACTCACTCAAATTTTGGAACAAGTAGTGACTACGCTAAGTATGCCCTAAGCTAGGATTGACCAAGTTTGGCAAACATTCATTCAAAAAGTAAAATATCAAGCAATAGATAGGAACAACTAGATAGAAGTTTTTGATTCTCAAAATGTGATACTTGCACCAAGGAGTGTGTATGTTTTACAAATGTTTTGATCACTCACTTCAAACACATTAACACCCTAGATGGTTGTCTGCGAGGCTGACAGTTGGTTTATCTAGGGAGTCCTCGATATACCCTAAGTATGTGAGGCCCAAATTCATAGATGAAAACAAAAAGATGTCACACAGCCGAGAGGAGCAGTAACCCACTTCTCCTCTTTCACTTCTCAAGGGTATAAAGTTCCTTGAGGCTTAGCCTGAGTGAAAAAAAATTTGATCCCAAGAGAGGTTTCTTTGGATTCACCTCCCGATCTTTATACTCCATCGGAATGCTAGAGTTGAGGTCATCCCAAGGGGTGATGAAATCCCCAAGTAGGCCTCCTAAAATTTAAACAAGATTTTGGATCCTAATCTTATGCACCCAAGATGGCCTCAAAAGATGACAAGGGGAGAGAAGACTTGGATGATCTTGGACTAAAAGACAAAATTCTTTTCCAACTGATGCTTAAGTTTTTCGAATCTAGACCTTGCAAACATACATGTTTAGGATGCAAATGTTCAATTCCAACTTGAAGCGTTAACAAAAATTGATCGAAGAATGAGTACACCAAGAAGATTTAGGGTCAACAAAAGTAAACTCATGCACCCGGAGGCCCTCCACGTCAAGTATCGATTGATTTTTATTTAAGCCATTCAAGATTGAGTGTGAGTTTGTTTTAAGCCCAAAATAAAGATGTGTAAAACTTGGTTTCAAGTGCACACCCAAAGGCTCTCCATGTCAAGATTTGTTCAATTTTTATGCCCAAATGAAGTGTTAGCGAGACTAATGTGCATTCATGAAATTTTCTATCTTAGAAAAATCAATAAAAACTCAAGTGAGTGGAATTTGATTTTTGTGGAGCACTTAACACCTTCTTAGGTAGATCCATCCCCATATATGGCACTGATATTGCAACCAATAGTTAGAATGATGGGTGATTAAAGAGGGTGAGTCCAACAACAAATTCACTCAAAGTGTCTTTATTTGTTTTTATAACTTAGAAAGTTTCTAAAATGTGGATTCTTTTTATGCCCCAAAAGATGATTATTTGATCTATGGCATTCAAGATTTGATTTGTTATTTTAATCATGCATTCATAAAAAAAAAACTTGATTTTAATGCATGGCACTCAAGAGTGATTTTAGCAACATGCATTCAAAGACAAGTGATTAAACATTCAAGTTTTTTCCTTTGAGAATTCAAGATTGAGATTTTGTGTGTTGTTTTAAGAACTTTGAAGTGCTTTTTTTTAACCTTAGATCATTCAAGATTATTTTGTACTCAAAAGTGAAAATGACTCTTTGGGCTTTGGTTTTCATTCAAGATTTTGTGTTCTAGTTTGCATGTTTTAAGCCTAAAAAAATGATATTCCTAGATTGTTTTGATGCATGAAAAACCTAGGAAACGTTCAATATTTTGCAACAAGACATTTGTTTGGAACAAATAACAAAGCTTTTAGGACAATTTTGGCAACCATTTAGGACTCTTAGTTTTCATGAGATTTTTAAAAGAACTTTAAAATATTTGCAAATGAGGTTCATTTTATCCTTGATTGATGCTTTGAGTTTGATTTAGATTTTAGTGTGCACTTACTGTTGATTTTGAACCTTTTGAAATGAAAACTTGAAGTTCTTTTTAAATTTCCAAAAATGAAGTGTTCCTAACTTTGCATGAATGCATATAAAACCTCGATGTTGCAAGGATGCAAATGATTGGATTGGTTTAGTTTCACTTGTCTTTTTTGCAAATTTTTATTTTTTAATGGATTTAAGTATGATTTGGGGGTTCATTTTAAGCACTAAAAAGAAGTGTGTATGATTTTACTTCCTTAAAAAAAAAAAGGCCAAGATCTCCCACAAGAAGAAGAAGAAGAAGTAGATGGAATAAGAAGAATATAGACAAGAAGAGGAAGAAGAATTTCAAGTGCTTTGTCCACCTATAAGCTTGAAAATCTGAAAACACTATGAGATAGACTATGAGTTCCTTTGTCTTCTTCATGTTCATGTGGACCTACAAAACCAATTTGTACAATCCTACCAATAAAAAAAACAAGCAAAATTAGCCAAAATTAGCAAATGACATACAAAATTTGACTAAAAAAGCTACTGAAGATGACCCATGTGGGGTCCCACCGGGCGTGCCAAAATGTATATGAGCAATGTTAGTATGCTAATAGAAACCAAATTTAAATAAAGCTTCTACAAACTAAACAAAATTCATAAACTTCAAGATAGACTAAGATGAGCTCTCAATTGAGAATATGAGCCATTAATGGGCTCTCTCAATGAGAAGCTCTCTTGTTGAGTGGCTTTGTCTAAATAGATAGGATGTATGCTCAAGCTTATGCTTCAAAAAGGGCTTCAAATGGAGTTGAAATTTGGGTGCGAGTGTATGGTTTTGATGTAAAATGGCTTCTTAAAATGACATTATGACTTTACTTCATGGATTGTGTTCTTTTGCAAAGGGGAAGGATCAAGTTTATATGCAAGAGGCTTGAGGGATTGAGGGCTAAGATGCAAGGATGGGGAAAAGCTCATAGAGGGCTCAGACTGCATGAGAGGAGAGCACATGGATTGTGCTTCCTTACAACCAATCAGGGAGTGACACATGTCATAGAGTCAGATAATGGAGAAAAGGGGAAGGATGAGTCAACAAAGGAGGCTCAAGGGATAAAATCTTCATAAGACCCTCATAATGGCTTGTAAGAGCAATGAAAGGGCTTGGAAGAGTCATTTATGGCATAGTGGGCTTCATAAAGTTTTATGGTTAGGATATTTTGAGGGAGATGAGAGGATTTTTGACTTTGGCTTGATTAGGAAGGTTTTAAGCTTGCTTAGGATTGTACAAATGATTAGAGGATGGTTTAGGATGGTTTAGGATTAGCTTAGGGATAGGCAAGTGGATGACATTTAATAAGGGTGGGTGAAGGAGGAGATATTTGTTAAATTTGGCTTGGGTTAGTAAGTCTTAACCCATTTTTAGGGAATGTGACAAGGTTAGGAGGGGATTAGCATTAGGTTTAAAGACATCTTCTAGAAGAGTCTAGACTTTGGATGAGGATAAAGACTTTTTAGAATAGTCTAGAACTTCCTAGGGTGAGGATGAAGACTTTCTAGAAGAGTCTAGAACTTCTTAGGATGAGGATAAATTAGAATTTTAGGAAATAAATAAAGTTTTATTTATTTCAAGGGTTTGGGTTGAGGAGATATTTATTAAAACTTTTTTAATAAACATGAGGATTAATATTTAATCTTAATTAAATATTTTGAGTTGGGATTAGGGGTAGGAAATGATGGGATTACCCTTTAATCAAAATTAAAGAAGGATTAGAAAATTTTGGAAGAGGTTAGTGGTCTTGAGGAAATTGGACAAGTTTTGGGCAAAAAATAAATTTTTTATTTGTTTTAGGTTTTTTGGTCAATTTATTAATTAAATAATTAATAAATAAGGAAATAATGTTTAAATAAGATTAAAAAAATTTTGGGAGGGATTCCTTAATTAAATATTTTTAATTAAGATAAAGGGATTTAATGGAATAAAAATTAATTTATTTATTAATTTATTAATAAATGATGATGTCATCAGGAATTTTTTCAGAAAATAAAAATACTTTATTTTCTAAAGGATTTAGGTGTCTATAGTGGGTAACTTATTTCCACAAAATTAACACTTGGGAAACACTTTAGCCTCTCTAAAGTTCGCGTCATCTTATAACTTGAATTTTGTCAAGAGGGTGACTCCTCCTAACACTCTCCAAGGTGATCTAATTGATTTTGCAATGAGGAATAGGCTTAGGTTAAATGACTTCATGCCAAAGAATCCTTTTTGACATGTCATTTGCACATAGACAATACAAGTGTCAAATGACACACTCACACATAAAAACATTATACACATTAAAATGGCATGTCCCTAATTAGTCATGCTCTCTATTTATAACACTCATGCACAATCACATTACAAAGTAAAAACAATACAATGAGGTTTTGATTCTTCCAGAGATTCATCTTGGCTTTACTATGTTCACATAAGATTGAACCTTATTTCCCCCAAGAATCTCCATGCTTCAACTATCCTGCACACTCAACTTAAACATTAGTAGCTTAGTGAAATAATATATAAATATGTACAAATAAATACAAAATGATCCTCTATCACATAATTTGCATTAACATAGACAATTAGTTTTCATCTAATTATTTCCTTGAAATATTCAAAACATTGAAACATCAAGGTATGCATAACATTAATCTTTCTTATCATAACAAATTATCGTTCCAAATTTCATCACAATCCTTGTTTGTCTTAACAATGAAACATCAAGTCATATCCATTAAATCATTATAACATGTAAAATGAATTCTTACAATATATGTCTTAAGTGAACATTGTTATTTGCAAATTGTTTACTAGCATCCTTACAAATCAACCGACTAAAGTAGTAATTCTATCAAGGTTCTTTTATCCCATTATGATTTGTGTGCCCCTAGGGTCAATCTATCAGATTGTTAGAATGTTTCAATAATTATGTTGTAACAGTTTAAAACTAATTTTCCAAACATATCCATATGTATTAATGTCATCTTAATCTATGCTCATAGTTGTTCTTAGTAGAATGAATGCTATTTATCTTTCCTATTCACTTGGTGGGTCACACCTTGTATCTTGTGACTAGCTTCTTAGCTTGAACATTTTGAGTCTCATTTTCATGTGGTATTATCTTATTGTCCTAATGTTATTGGATAGGGTATCAATCTTATTTTAATCAAAATCTACATTAGCCTCTAATAGGGTCCCATACATCATTATTAGTAATAAAAATTTCCATCATGACCTAATTAACTCCTAATCATATTTCTTTCATCAGGATCTAGAATAGGATGCTAGTGTGGGCCTTACAGTTCTAGACGTGCACAAAGTTTATCTTAATGCATATTACACTAAAATTCTAGAAGCCACCAATAACAAAGAAAATTTCAAATTCATACCTAAAGCCGGTGACCCTAAGGATATTTTCAAATAGCAGCCTATTACCTTGCATAATGTGTCATAAAAGATCATTTATAATGCTTTATCTTTCAAGATTAGGCATATGCTTCCCTTAATTGTGTGCCCAAAACAAATCGATTTCATCAAGTCCTAGTATGTTCTTGACAACATCATTATTGTTTGAGAAGACATGTAGTAGGCTTGCAAGTCTAATCAATAGACTATGTTCTTAAAAAATGATTTTGCCAAAGCTTATGATCAAATTGAATGGCCCTTCATTTTGGCTATGCTCTAGGCCTTGGGTTTTGGCCCTAATTTTCTTTAGTCTATGGAAATGTTCTTTTATGATGCTAATGCTTGTATTAACATTAATAGTTCTCAATCTGAAGCCTTTGATATTTTTTGATCTATGTAGCAAGGTTGCCCTCTAGCCCTGACTTTCTATGTTCTTGCTACTAAAGAGTTTGGTTACTTACTTGTCCACTCTATTTCTGCTAGTTTGGTTCATGGTATTTCGTTGCCTGAGTCTTCATCTCAGTTTGTCAATGGCAACTTTGTTGATGACTATTTTCTTACTCTCTTGGAGGATGAGGAAAATATCAATAATGCTTTGCAATTGTTGGATACCTTTTCTCGAGCTTATGGTTTTTCTATTTAATGGCACATGACACTCTATTACAAGCTGGAGTGCTTACTTCATGACTTTCTTTAGGCTTCTAGGTCTGATCATCATGGTTTTCATAGGGTTGCCTTAAATTTTTGGTGTCTCCCCAAAAATTTTGGGGTCTTGGCCTTCTTTCCACATAGAAGAAAGAGCTATCTCTTTCTTCTAAGTGGATTATTTGTGCTCTCACTAGTTATGAAGCTTTAAAAGTTTTAATTTGATATTGTATCTCTTCTAGTTTCCTTGATAACTGGCTTATGTGGAAGGGGATTGGTCTTCAAACCCTTCTCATTATGTGTGAACCTATTCATATCCAGGGCTCTTTTGTTATCAAAAGCATATGGAAATCTTGGGAAGTTGTTTAGCCTTGGGTTCACTCGGATGATAATTATTTCATGATGGGCTTTCTTTAAACCAACAAAACCTTTGGTGGTCTTTGTAGTTTTCCATTCAGGGTGTTCCCCTAGCCAAAACTCAAAGTTGTAGTGCTTTGCACTTTTTCAAACATGACATCAAGTCTCCTAAGGAAATATTCTCTAGGGTCTCCATGAGTCTTAGATCTTGGGAGGATATTCAGGTTGAATTTCATCTTGCTTGTCCAGATCAAAAAACTTTGATCTTCTGCTCTCTACCCTTCCTAGATCATTTGATCCATAAGGTAGGCATTCTATCTATGGGACCTTGGTGGAAAGACTAGAAGTGGTATCCTATCACACCCTTCATCAACTACAAACCCAACTTTGGATATTGATGGCTTTCTCCTAATCTTCCTATGGTTGATACTCTCAACTAGTGCTAGCATCTTTAGTCTTCTACTTATCATTGGAGCATGCAATTTGACACTATCTAGAGAACTATCACTGAGCCAAAGATTGCCCATTTTTTTTAGTGCTTGTTGTTTCAAGGGCTGCCCCTTAGTTTGTGACTCAAGCATCCTGGTGTTCCAAATCTTTGTTATCCTTTTTGTGGGCATCCTAAGTCTTTTTTGCATATTTTCTAGTTCTGTAGGCATGCACAAAAATATTGTAATTGGATACATGATTTTTTCAAGGCTTTTAGGCTAGAACCCTTTTCTTGGCACATGATAGTGTTACATGATTTTCCCATGATCCCTAGGAACTTTACCCAGATCTAGTATACTTTCAAGATGAAGATTTTGTTTACTTTATGGAAGTATAGGAATGTTGTTCTTTTCACTTAGATATTTCTTGATATCAATGTTTCTATGTACACTAAAGTATGCATTTGTAATGATGTCATGTTGCAGATATAGGTCCAAGAAAATAAGGTAACACGTCATGCATAGTCACTAGACTACCTCCTAACTCTATTGACCATACTGCACCTTAGGGCCACCATCACAGTCATAGTTCTTCTACTTGCCACCACTTGCACATGCCACACTTGTAGGCTCTCCACCACTACTCTCCCAGTGGTAGTGATGATGGTTAGTAGTGCCACTCAAATTCTCTGCCTCACCATGGCTTAGGCTAGTCTCCAAGTTCCCCTCCTACTCCTCCTCGTGATGCTATTAGCTCCAAGTGGCCTTTCCACCTAAATTTGGCTCTCTCCACCATAGGAAAAAGATAAAGATAAAGAACAAGTTGTTGATGGCTAGATTGTTCCTAGTTTGTTTGTCGACCCCAAGGATTCCTTGGGTTTTAATGATTGTGATTAATCACCTCACTCAACTTGCACTTCTGTTGCGGCCTAAGCGAGTTCTTTAAATGTTTTTTTGATGATTTTTTTGGTATTCAACTTTGGCTATGTGAACTCTCATGGGATGATCTTGTATCCCCAAACCCCTTTTTTGTGAATTTGTAACTAGTATATTAATTCATTGATAGAAATGGACTATTCATTAGAAAAAAAGGAAGGTTTCTCTGATATTCCCATATATCTATTAATTTTATAAAACACCTTGAATAGTTTAAATCTCAACACATCTTTGGTATACTCTTACAAAAGAATTAGTAAGTTAATGTGTCTTCAAAGTATGTTAACTCAAATTTTTTAGAATAATTTTGTTAGTTTGTATAAATTGTATGAGTATTCAAATTTAAATATGGATATGGTTCTTATATTTAAGAAGGAAAATTATGGTAGTTAGTTTACAACTAGTTTAGAAGGCTTGCAATAGACTAGAAGACAAAGATGTAATTAGCACATTAAGAATATAGTAAAATATAATTAAAAATATTAATATTATAATGATAAATTTTTAATTACTACTAATAAGTATCATACTAACTATTGTTCCAAATTATATTGAGCAATATTAATTTAAAATTAGTCTATAATAAAATCATATTTTTAAACATCATAGAAACTAACAAATAAAAATCAAAGGCACCACTAGCCTTGGATAGTCTCGATGCAAAAGATAAAGAAGTACCCATGAACCAGATTATTTAATTTAGACCCCTTGTGAGATCAACACATCATCCTACTCATTTATAATTTGTAGTTTCCTTCTAGTTCCACATTTGCCCCTAGTAGTTTCTTCTACAATAATTAGATTTTTTTTTTCAAACCATAGACCACCAACATGTTGAATCTAGAAATCCTAGTAACATTCTTGTTTTGGTATACAACTAAGGCCTTCAACTTGCTCACTTCCTTAGTTAGAATTATTAAATAGTTGCATGATAAACTATTAATGTCTTTACATTTTCTAGTGCCTCCACCTAATTCTATTGATATCATATCATTATTTTAACCAATGGTTATTGATTTCACACTTTCAAAGATAGGGTAGATGATTTTCTAGTGCTTGATCCCTCAACCTCTACAATGACTTCATTTCCCAAGAATTAGAATCCTCCAACTTCCTATACTTACGTTTACTTGAGGAAATGGTGACAATTGGGTGGAAGTATCTGTGGTTGCTTGCCCTTCTATGTCTTCCAAATGGGATCCCACTATTTTAATAATAAAATAAGATTTTTTTTACAAATAAAATAATATTTTTTTTCGAATATTTTTCTTTCATCATGGAAAATATTTTTCTTTTTTCTTTGCTGATTTAGTTTCAAGGCTTTATTGGTGAGAACCTCCTTTGAGGAAAGGGGGGTAAAAGTACAAAGCTGTGTCACCTTTCAAGCTGACTTATCAAAATGACTAAATTTGAGTATTTCTATCTAAAAGTCAATTTTGTCCAAATATATGATCTAGATAAATTCATTCATGCTAAGTTATATATGGTATCACACTTTTCCAATTTGAAATGTCTATTAAATGCATGTTTTATACTAGTTTGTATCCAATTAATAAAGAAATGTAATTATTTTAGAAACTTGACATTTCAATAACTCTTACTATTTTTTATGATATATTTTTAATAACTTATAAACACTATTTTATAGAGCTCAAAGTCAAGAATATTCTCATATAGAGTTTATAGTGTTTTAATTAGATATAGTATATTATAATTAAAAATTCTACAAGCACATATTTTAACACTCGAAAAGATGTCAATTTTTAGAAAGAAAAAATATTAAATCATATAAAAAAATATTAAAACTTATATGACATTCTAGAGGAAAGAGTCCTCTTCTAGAATGTATAATTTTTATTTTGGTAGAATAGATTTATTTTTAAAAATGAGGTGGGAGATGAAAACTATCGATTTCAGGTGAGTTGAATTTTGAATGACTATAAAAGTGAAAATATAAGTCTAAAGACAATTGTTATTTTTGAATGTTCTAGATATATATGCTATTTATAACATACTTTGAGATTAAAGGGAACTCAGTTTATTTCCATATAGTTTTGTGGTGGGAACTAAACCCCTAATTTTTAGTATTTTTTAGCAACTAAAAAATCATCTATTAAAATTATGAAAATATATCAATTCTAATTCCAATTTTTTTAAAAAAATTATAATCCTAAAATTGATCAATTTCTACATTTTTCATTAGTTTATTACATTTTCAAACTCTAAATAGTTATACTGATTTTATATTATTGAAGGCAAACAATTATACTTTTGTTAGCCTTCTCCTTTAGAAAAGGGTGACACAAGCTTGAGCTTTGACTTAGGATTACACAATTAAAATTATTTCTATTGGACTCAGTCAGATCAATAATACTCCAAGAGGAGGTGTTTGACAATGTGGTGATTGAAGGATTATAATTTCTTTCAGAGGGGTGAGAGAAAGGGGTCAATAATATAAACAAGATATAAGACTCTTCTAGAGAAAATTTATCTTTTCACCCTTACGTTTGGAAATCTCAACAACTTGTTTCACAAATTTCTCAAGATCTTTCAATAGAAAGTTAAAAAGGGAAACTAAACTTATATTATGCAATTGATTTAATATAGCAACTCCCCTTGATTATAAATTCTAAAGTGAATTATTTTATGACCATAAGACATACCTTGTCCCAATGTTCAAAAAGTTGGGCCCAGTCATACTTTTCATACACTTTTACAACGATTTTATCACCATGAAAGAAATGATACAAGTTCAATATATTTAAAACCTTACTTTACTTCTTTGATTTCCAAGTCATAGGAAGAGAAACCTTTAAAACAATGCCTTCATTAAATTTTAAAATGATACCACCCATTATATCCCTTATCCAAGACCATAACATGCAAAATTGATATGCGATATTTTTGAAATTAAAGATCACGTTCTCACTAAATAGAGAAATACTTGGTTCAATTCTTACTCTATCATTCTAATGATAAGAGTACAAACCATTGAAATGGTATCCTATTAAAAAAATATTTCACTACATCTAAAGAAATGAAAATACTATTTCAAAATTTCATCTTCTATTAACAATTATTTATCTTGAATTTCTAATGACAATTAAAGCTAGAAAGGAAAGCTCGCTCATGCCATTTTTCTTTTTTGAAATGAGAAAAAAATCCACAGATAACCATAATTTTTCCTCATTAATGTGGAAATAATTAATCCTTATAATCATTTAAGGCCGATTCAATTTATTGTTCTAGTATATACTTTAATGATCATGTGGGAGTAGTGAATGTTTCATAACATGTCATCCACTATATTGCACCTTAATGTATAATTCAACAACAAGGTGAGCCTGACATTAACAATCCTTCAAATAATGAAATTTTAAAACTCATCAAATTTTACAACCTATATTAGAATTATTATTTCATGCTTATGCAAGCTCTTTAATTTAGTGGGGTAGTGTTATGGCCTATAAAAGTTGAATGTAATTTTCGAAGTAGTTTTGGAGGTTAATGGTCAAAACAACTAGCATCATGAAAAATCTTATAGAGAGCATGACTAAATCAATTTTAACAGTCCAATTTTATTTGAATAAGTTGAGCCAAAATTAGTAAGGATGTATCAATAATTATCTTTATTTGAATTGACTTTTTTAATCTTTATTTTCTCTCTTATGATAATGACAATTTACATTTCCCTCGATTAATATTTAGCTGATATGAATTGATCTAAAGTATAACTATAGCACTATAAGATTGATAAATTAAGGTATAAATCTATAATTGATGCATTTTAGAGGTGCAAATATTGTTATGGTACATGAGTCACTATAGGAACATGATCTGGTTTACCAAATAGAAAAAAATAGTGATACATTATAGTCAAAGATATAACACATCATACCTAGAATTTTGTTGTTATATAAAAACATAATTATGCATTGGTATATTCTATCTTACAAGTATAATAATTACTAATAATTGTTAAGATCTTATAAGGTAGTCAACCATCTATATAGGGTTGCATCCCTTAGAATAATTGAGTAGTGATCTCCAGGCAATGAGTATGAAGGCTAATGCATTTCTCTCTAATCTATGGTAATATTTTTGAAGAGTACAACCATTTTTGTTCCATTCATACTATTATTTTTCCTTAAATAGGTTTTTCAAGATAAAAATCTTTCTGTGGTGTTATTTTTCTTTTATATTTATTCGTACTCTTTACTTTTCATTAGATGTGTTAAGTAGTTTTTGATTTTGAATATTAAGGGAAAAATTTGTAGAACACTGAATGACCCCTCTCCCCCCCACCCCTCATTCCTTCCTCCTCATCCCCACCTTCATTTTTCCCTTATTAAAACAATTTATATTATATCTTTTTGAATTGGATTAACCCTAACACCATAAGGGTGATAAAGAAAGGAAGAATCGATTTAGGTTTGCATGAAAAATTCATAGCTTCAATGCATAATTTTGATTAATTTAATAATGAGGTCGAGGAGCTAAAGAAAAACATCAGAGAAGTGAAACTATTCGTCAAACTATTCTAGTCATAGCTAAATAAATCCAAGATGAAGATAATTACACTCTATAAACATATAAAGAAAAAGTATTATATGATATAAAATGGTGACAAAATGAGTAAGGATTTGAAGTAGAAGAATGATGACTTTGTGAAATGTAAAGCATAAAATATATTTATTAAGAGTCAAATGGGATCCATAGTGATCATGATGACCAATGAAACTACATCAAAGAAGAAGAATAATAAAGAGATCCCATATTAATCCCTAAAGGGGAATATTTTATGAGTATAATAGAATTATGGATAATCTACATGAAGAAAATGATATTGAGGCACAACTAACTGCTAATAGGTGATTGATAATTACTAGGAAAAGTTTATGATCAATACTACAAATCTTGATTCATTTCTTAAAATTCATAGGAAAAAAATGATAATTATGGTCTTGGATTTGAGGAAGGATAAAACTCCAAATATAGGTATTCTCTAGATAAGATTAATCTAATAAGAAGAAGAGGAATAAGGAGAAACATCAAAGATAATGTATGGCTTATAGTATTAGTAGTAGGAGATTTAAATAAAATAAATTTGACAATAAATAAATTCATTAGAGGAAAAGGATAATGAAGTAAAATGCATCCTTTTGTAGTTAGTTTTTAAAGTGCAATAATAATTATCATAAGGAAGGCGGGTGAATAGTTATTGTTAATAACCCATTCAAAAAAAATATAGCATTTAATGTCATGCATTAAATTAACTTAGATATATTACAAAGGAATGTCGAATATGAAGAAATTAGATGATCAACAATGGGAAAGGGAATATTGTGTACCACAAATACAAAGTTTTGGTAATACTACAAAGTAGTGTAGGAAACATGATGAGAGAAATATTAGGACAATTTAAAATAGTTGAAATAGATAGAGAAATAATAACGTTAAGGAAAACTTAGATTTCAAAGAAGTGAAAGGGAAAATGATGACGAAATGGGTAAAGAGGGCACAACTAAATCCTCTAGATTTAAAATTTAGTTTAGGCCTTTTTGTCTATGCTGGTCATACAATCTAAATATAATGAAATAAACTATAGATGTCCTATCATAAAATTTCTAGTCATTGAGAAGCTAAAATTTATTGTAACATAGGTTTGTAAGACCTAACCATACTATTTATATAATTTTTATAGTTGTTCAATTAACATGTAAAATTAGGAAGTGAAAAGAGTGTTTAAGAATAATATAGGTTATATAAAAATGCAATTTGTGACTTGGATTTTTCCTATTCCAGTAATGACATTAAAGAAGATCTATGTATGTTAATTTAACTAGGATTAAAGTGACCAAGAAACCATTGAATGTCACACACACACAAGCACACATGCACGCACACACATATATGTATGTGTATATGTATATATGTATATATACATGGATACATATATACATATGTATATATATATATATATATATATCTATATATATATCTATATATATATAGATATATGGATATACATATATCTATATACATACATACATACATATATATATATATATATATATATATATATATATATATATATGTATATATATATATATATATGTATATGTATACATGTATATATATACATATACATAGATAAATACATACATATATATGTATATATGTATATACATGTATACATCAATATATGCATATACATACATACATACATACATTTTATACACACACACACACAGAGACACACACTAGTGTATTAGTTGTATGATTTGATAAAGTAAAGAGATTATACATTGATATTGATTATCTATTAATGAGATTATTTAAAGACCTACATGAACAAAGATTGCTCATTTTGATAGGTTTTATATAATTCATGAGGTTGATTTGACATGTTCTTATTAGAATTAATAGTGAATTCATTTTTTTTACTTATCTAGAACTATTTAATATAACTGAGGAGGTTACAAAAGAAACAAATGAGTTTTGGGAATCAAGTAAATTTCCCATAATTAGGTTAGTTAAGATAGATATCTATGTGATGTAAAAAATAATTTATAGTGTACAATTTTATTCTCACATGTACAAGGAAAAAGTTTTAGAATATTTTGTAAGCCACATTGTATCCCTTTAGGTGTGTTCAAAACAAGATGAGTGTACAACAAAACCCTCCTTCACACAATTAAATTTAGATACCTTTTGAACAAGGTGACATTATTCAAATTTGAAATAGTAGACAAAGAATTGTCACAAATGTGAAAAGGAAAGAAACATGGACCAAATTAGTCAATAACATAGACTTTTTACATAACAACACATTACACCATCTCAAGGATCTCTAGAACCAGCATATATGACCTTTATGTTACAATAGAAATGATAGGACCGAAGTAGTGAAAACACTTGCCCAATATGACCAAACTCAAAACCATACCCATACAAGGCCTCATAAAAAATGGGGTCATCATTAACACAGATAAAGTTAAAGTATATCATTAGGCAAACACTTTTGCCAAAAACTTAAAGCAATTGATTCACATATTTTCTTTGAATTGGTTAAAATTAATGAGAACAATAATAATATTATAAAAATTACATTCTTATTATTTTCCTCTTTTAATTAATAACAAGTTCATCAAAAAAGTAAACAACACAATGTCAAAATATGTTATCATCAACATTCTCCATTATCTTATTCTAATCCCCATTTGAAAAGATCTACAAAAGGTAAAAAAATCCCCCTTACAATTAAATTTTGTCCATCTAACAAAAATCTACCAAGAAGTGATCCAAAAAAAAGAAGAAGCATACTTTTCATTAGACCGTGCACACACTAATGCATTTACCAAACATTAGGCATGCATATATTGCCCAATATCACACTAAGATACTCAAAAGTACCATTACAAAATAGTTTTAAATAAAGATGTGTTCAATTTGATCCTTTGAAGTTACATACTAAATACTAACTTCTTTTCATGCTATCACCTCTATAAAGAAATGATACCTAATAGATAAAAGAATAATTGTATTAGTATCTAGCCATATAAATATTAGTATATTTTATGAGAGTAATGTCCAGAGATTTTTTATAGCATAATCAAAAAAATCTTATGTACCCTTTATAATATCTACATATTATTTTTTCTTCAGTAACTTGTGACTCTTTCAATTAATTATAAAGTTGGGATCCTAAACATATAGCATACATGTTTTCAGTATAAGAGAAATCAAATACAACTATTCTTTGAATTTTTATCTTTGATTACATGCACGAGCTTTAAGTGAGTCATATTTCTAACTAAAATTACCTTTGGTAATAATAGGAGCACATACTAGTAATTATCCTAAAAAGAAATCTAGAAAAATTCTTTTTCTATAATCATAATAAGAAATGTAACTTCTTTTACAATATTAAAAATAAGTTCATCAATATAAACCACAATAATTAAAATTTGATCTAAATAAATTCTACAATACAATTCATTATCATTTGACCCTTTCTGAACATAGTGTCAAATAAAATACTCAGGAAATCTTCCATACCAATCACTAGGTTCCCACTTTAATCCATATATTTTCTTATTTAATTTTCACATATTGTCTTGCTTTTCTTTAGACATAAATACTTCTTGTTGTTCAGTGTAAAAAAATTCCTTTAATTCTTCTTTTAAGAATATTTACTTAACATCGATTTGAAAATCCTTGAAATATTTAAATATTGCAAAAGCTATAAATATTTGGATCACCCCCATCAAGGGGAAAGTGGAATAAATTATTAGAGTGGGGTTGTTGTTGCACCAAAATACCATTCTATCAATGCCTTATACAATAGCTCTACTTATAGTACACAAGAGACAGTTAAGCCCCTTCCATGAATCCTAAGGAGAGCACTAAACAAATTGCCAACAATCTCCCCCTCAGCATTACCCTATTGCAAGATAGAGTTTTCTTGCACCAAAAGATCAACCTATCGATTCCTAATACAAACACTAGACTTATAGAACATAGGAGGCAGTTAAGCCATGTCTCGAATCTCAAAGGAGAATGTTGGCAATTAGTCCAATAATTTCCCCCTCAATGTTACTTGAGGAGATTTGAACTTGTGACCAAGCTCTGATAAAACTTGCTGTAAGCTAGAGTTGTTTTTACACCAAAAGATCAACCTTTCAATGTCCAATACAACCACTAGAATTATAGAACATAGGAGGTCGTTAATCCATGTCATGAATCCGAAAGGGGAACATTGGCAATTAGTCCAATGTACCCAAGGGTTTAAGGATTCAAATTTATGACCAAGCTCTAATACCACTTGATATAGTGGGGTTTTTGTTACACCAATAGACCTATTTTCCAATGCCCAATACAACCACTCAACTTATAATACATAGCAGGCAGTTAAAACCTTCTAACGAATCCTAAGGGGAGTGTTGAAAACATGTCTGACACAAATTTCATCAAAATCAATACCTTTATCCTAGTATAGCTTTGTCCTCGTTATCTTTCCATTATAATATAGATTTGTGCAAAAAAAGAATAATATTTTTTTACCAATATCATTATTGTCAACTAATCTAAGTATATACTATAAAGTTTTATTCTTCTCTAGCTAATCAAATTCATTCTTCTTTTCTCTAACCCACTTTTGATAAGTACATAGTTATATCATATATTTATTCTATATAACTAAAGTTATTCTTATGGTTCTTCTTCTCCATCTCCATCTCATTTTTCTTATTCTTTTCCTCCTGCTCCTCTTTCTCTTGCTACTCCTACTCCTCCTCCTTTTCCTTCTCCTTCTTCCTAGCTTGTTCTAAAAAAACATTTTCTGTTCCAATATCATTCTTGTCAACTAGTCTTAGCCCTAATTCTAAGCTTTGATTATTCTCTAGTTGATCAAGTTTCCTCTTTTATCTAACTTTTGATAAGTACATGCTTCTTCTTCTTCCTCCTTATCCTTTTACTCTATCCACATCTCAATCATTTATTATTTGTACCATATAAGTATCAACAATTTGTTCCTTAGGTCTTTTTAAATTTTGTACATGATATTTCACATTGTCACTTTCAAAAAACTCATTTTATCTATATTTGTAATAGTGGTAGGATTTCATCTGTGTAGACTATTCCATAAATATCGATCTTTGAGATTTTCTTGAAAAAAAATCTTGTATTTTCTTCATCTTTTGAATAAAGGATATAATCCAAAAACTATGAAATTTTTCATTATAGGGGATATAATTTCTATTTTTGTATGAATAGATTCTCTTTAGTAAATCTTTGCTAAACTTAATTCTTTAATCTCTATCCTTGTTTCATATTGTATTATTTTATCCATAATTTCTATTACATCATATTTCTATCATCTTCTTATGCCTAAAAAATATCTTTTGATAAATAATTATCATTTATCAAATCTCAAACATTAAATCTTTCTACCACATTCATTTTCAACCTTTTCTTGAAATAGCATAAATTATTGATTATGATTATGATTATGATTATGAGCTCAAAGATATGATGATAAAACCTGTAGAAAATACGTTAGCATGAAACCTGCAATGAGAAACTATCAGAATTTTGAGAAAAAACAAATCTCACAGCGAACCCATGGGTTAAGAATGCATTCTCGCAAGCATGGGAATGAGATAACTGTCAGTGAGAATGCGAAAAATTTGAAGCTAAGTTTTGGTTTGAAAGGAAAGGCAATCCTGTAGGTTAATGCAGTGATCTCGTGGTCGCAGGAATGCATAAATAGTCAGCAGGGATGGGGGACATAAAATTGGTGAATAAAAATTGAGGCCACAGGTTAAAAAGTTGCAGAGTGATCCTATGAAACAGTGATCCCACAAGTTGTTGGGAGAGTGTTTACACAGAGATATAGGTCAGCAAATTCACGTTCCCACAAAGAAACATTTGGCAGGGATGCAATTTTTTTTTTTGGAAATGTGGTAGAAATTGGTTGGGGATGAATAGTGAACTCACAGTCGCGGGTTCGTGTTCCTGCAGTCATGGGATCATATTCCTAGGGTCACGGGGATGCAAAATTTGCTGGTTTTGAAGTCTTCTAAAGTGAAAAGCAATGAGATGGCTGGGAGCACATTTTCCCAAAAGTGACCTGCGTACCTGCAACAAAATTAGCAAACCTAACACAAAAAATTGCAAGCAAACAATGTTAGTTTTGTTAGTTTATCAAACAAAATTTAAAAAATGATTAGATTGACCCAAATGCGGGGTCCTACAAGGTGTGCCAAAATGTAGAACAAGATTTAGTGTGCAAAGAACATTAGCAATAGGGAAAACATTCACAAACATAAAACTATATTCCCATATAAGATTAGACAAAAGAAGGTGTAAGAGAGTGCAAACTAAGAGCAAGATCACTCCAAAAGCCTCCTTGATGTTTTAGATGCATCCTTTGATGTAGATGTATGCTCAATAATATTGCTCAAACTTCAAATGGATGGATGGGGTGAGTGAAACAAGGTTTCAACAATGGAGTCATGGAGTGATTTTTCCATTATAATGGTATTTTGGTAGTTTATGAGCTCTCAAAATAGCATTATAAATTTGCATGGAAGGTGGATTAGGCTAAATGGAAGATTTAGGATAGTTTAGGGGCTATTAGATTTGAGGGTTTTATTTTTTAAAGTGATTTTAATGAATTTGGGATTTGGAATTAGATAGGAGAATAGGATTAACTGACAAATAGTGGGTTATTTAATTTATCAATTAGGACTATAGATGATTAATTAAATTAATCATCTAGGGAATGGCAAATGATTAATTAAATAGGAATTTAATTAATGATGCCTCTAGAGATAGCTAAATAAGATTACTGAAGTGGTGTAATCAGATTGAGGTGTCTACACATTGTAATTTTTTTAATCTCATTTTGGTGTCTCCATGTAGATAAGTTTTGAATAAATCTTTGACATTATTGTAAAAAAGGGGGAGATTATTGTTGAGACACGTGGTATACTATATATGGAGAGACACATAGTATGGGGGAGAAACATGCTATGAGTAGAATGTATATAATAGATGATGTATAGTATACCTTACAAATATAAATTTTGAAAACTCTCAAAACAATATATTCTACCCAGCTAGTATCACATGGTGATGCATATAAGATTTTAGTTGATAAGTGTTTTTGTCACTAATGACAAAGGGGGATATTGTTGACATATTAGTCAAGTTTGTTATTATAACACACACTTATTTAGATTTTGTATGGATACCAAGATCATTGAATGGTCTACAATGTTTTCCATGTAATTTAGTAGCCACTAAGCTCTACAATTGCTACCAAGTTTTCTGGACTAATTCTTGTAGCTACCAAGCATTTCAGTGGTTACCAAGTATATTTAGTTGGTGTGAAGCCTAGAATTTCAAAATGAGTAGATTCAATCTAGCAATTCAACCCGAGCATTTCAATGGTTACTAAGCATTGTAGTTTCTACTGAATTCATAGTTCATGTAATGCAAAGCTAGTGTAAACTAAGCTCATGTGTTTACTGAGTGAGTCGGTTTATGCCAAGTTACACAATATCTATCAAGTCACCAATATAGACTAAGTTTAAGGCTAGTTTTAAGTGATCAATATGGACTAAGCTTCTATGTCTATGTAGCGCATGATGATGCTGAGTAATGATAGTGGGTGCCAAGTATCAGAAGTTCACCAAGTTAGTCTTCAGAACCCGAGTGTCTTCATCTAGGCCAAATTTGTGATATATGTGTTAACCTATATGATGGCTGACTTTGTAAATATGTAATTGGATTGGTATATATATGTAATGTATTGTATCACATCCATATATAAGATAATGACCATATAAAATGCTAATGTGGATAGTTGAAGCTAAGTAGCATATAAAATAGAATTGTGAAGGTCATACCAAAAGAGGAGCAACAGAGACATATTCATCACATAAAGCTGATCAGTATAATCAAAGAATCTTTATCAACAATCTAGTTTTAAGTTGGAGATCTATTATTTCATCCTAATAGGTAAACCAATCAAAATACTTTCACAAGGTAGACTTAACAATTTTTCTTAAATCTCTTAATAGAGTGCATACTTCATTGTATGTTTGTAAAACCTCTAACAAGGCAGACCTAGCAATCCTAATTGCTCGTAACAAGGAAGATCATCAAAAGTAATCATTGTAAGCCTTAACATGCCAACTTTTTGGTCTAGTACTAAAGTTTCGTGGGTATCATCCCCACCTTTTTTTTACTTTCTATTTGGAAGGTTTCTAGGTCACCAAATCATTGTGTTCAAGTGTTATGAATGTTTTATGTTTCCAGTTTGTCATGCTGATGTAGGAGCATCTAGAGGTATAAGGGCAATCCTGTGTCACCCAAAAAAACTATACTTAGACTTAGTTTCTATTTCATGTGTTTTCATTTTTGGACACCCATTTGGGTCAAATAAAGGTTCCAACTCTCACAGTTCAACTATCAGTGTGCTAGAAAATCTCAAAAAAATAGGAACATGCAATTGGGCCATCATTTTGGTAACCTAGAATGTGTGAATTGGCCAGATGAATGTAATTGTGATTTAGAGCATTCCAGAAAAAGAATCAAGTCAAAAGGCCCCAGGGTTTGAAAGTTATTGCAGTTTTTCAGGTTTTGGAGACCTCCTAAGAATGCTTCAAAGTCAAGTTAGGGGCATTAAATGACCTCAAAAAGGGCCAAAAAATGGGGGACGAGTGAAGCTGGTCCATAGGGCTATAGAGTGCTTCGAGAGCTTTTCGAAAATGTAAATGGTTCATCAATCGAAGCTACAGTTCAAAAGTTATGCCTCCCAAAAGTTTAATTACCGTTTTTGGATTCTTCTAGATTTGTGCCGACTTCTAACATAGATTATGGAGCCTTCTATTTGGTCAGTGGATGCCTACTAGCACTTTCTAGAATGTACTCCTAGTCCTTAACCCTCTGGGGTCTATTTAAGGAGATTTTTGGCATTGTAAAAGGCAGTTCGGAGTGGAGTTTGAGAGGAGGTACTGAAAGGAGAAATTATCTCCAGATTTATGTTATTGTAAGCCCTTAGGGCATGTTTTGAAGTTTATTTTTCTCTATACTGAATGTACTAGCTTATTTTTCAATTAATACAATTTCCCTTTTCTGTTGTGTCCATTATGTTCTTGGGTTGTGTCCCCATCACATGCATGCAATTAGATTAGATATGATAAACTTAATGGTAATTGGATTACTACAATTAAGATCTATAATTGACAAAAAAAAAATTGGTTACTGATTCACTCCTTCCCTCTTAGTAACCTTGCATAGTCTTGAATATTTTCAACACACCAATGCCAATCCAATTGTCCAATCACTCTTTGCTCCTATTCAACTTAGCACATCATTGAAAAAAGTGACTTCCACTTCATCTACCAAGCTACAAAATCTTCATTCATCAACCTAGTTGAGTACTTTAGTTTTGACCACATCAATTTTGAACACTTTAGTTTTGAGCACACCAATTTTGGACTTTTAAGGTATTTTTGAAAATATTCCTTCATTAAGTATAGTATCAATTTTTATAGCTAGTCCTAGCATGTTTACAAAAGCAATAAGAGTAAGGATAGTTGAATCCAAGGTTCAATGAAGCACAAAATTTTTAAGTAAAGATAAAGAGTTGGAGGAAGAAATTGATTTAGTTGAGGAAATTGTCATCCCAAATCAAGACATTTCCAAGCTTACTTTAGACCAAATGTAGTTATTTGGTGAACTCCTCTAGAAGAATGCTAACCAACAAAAACTAAGAGAGGAGAGAGATAAGGAATTTAAAATAATTGAAGATGCAAAGAACAATTTTGGGAGAGGCCATAGGTATTGAGGTTGACTCCTCTTAGCCAATTTTGTTTTAGCTAGTCGAAGCAATACAAAAATTTAACAAAGATACTAAGGGACAAGATAAATTAGTACAAAAATTAGAGAAAAAGTTTGATAATAAAGTGGTGGAGCACATTGCTCAATAGATATCCATTTATTAATTAGAACTTTCTATAATTTGGGGCAATTTAGAAGCTTCTTGTACACATGCATCATCACTTTTTGGAAAGCTATGTGATGTTTCTAAGTTAACTAAAGAAATAAAGGACAAATTGTCCAAAATAGATGAAGATTTGAAAGCTAGTGTTTAGTAGCTACAATTTGACCCTAGTTCAAGCTCTACACATTTTTAAAAGATGAGATTTTTGTCAGGTATGCAAGAAGAATTGCTTAGAGAAGAAGAAAGGATAAGATCCACATTAATAGATATACAAAATATGATTCTTTCCATCATGGATGCACTGTACAAACATATTGTACATTTAGAAACTCTCATCCATGACAATAATTTCTCCATTGTGGTTCATATGATAGAATTGTCAGTAGAGGCTCAAATTCCACTACACAAATGCAAGGTCCTGCAAGAAAATTGGGATAACACCTTGGTGATCATTCTCAAGGTACATTCTGATTTTTTATCTCATTTTGGTGTTACTATGTAAATAAATAAGAATAAATCTTTGGCATTAATGTCAAAAAGGGGGAGAAAGATATATGTATAGATATGTTATAGGGGAGACCATGGAAAATCAATGGGAGAGTAAGTTATGTATAGAGAGATATGTTGTATATGTATAGTACACTTTATAGTAGAACCTTACCATGTATAGATATATCCCTTACAAAATCAATTTTGAAAAATCTATAAAACAATATATCCTATCGAGCTAGAATCACAAGGTGATCAATAAAAGGTAATCAGGAAATTTTTGAATTCAATTTTTGTTGATAAGTGCTTTTTTCACGAATGCCAAAGGGGGATATTATTGACATATCAGTCAAGTTTGTTATTAGTGACACGCACTTATTTAGATTATATATAGCTACCAAGCTCTTTGTATAGTTATCAATGTTTGCCAAGTATTTTAGTTGTCACCAAGTTCTATAGTTGCTACTAAGTTCTTTGGAAAAATCTTAGTGCTTATCAAGTAGTCACAGTTGTAGTGAAGATCAATAGTGTAAACCATGCATCTTAGTGTATGCCAAGTTTACCAGTACAAGCTGAGCTATTTAGTGTTCATCGAGTTCACAATGTATGTCATGTGAGTCCACTATTAACTAAGCTACTCAACATTAACCAAGTTACTCAGTTCATACCGAGCTCAAAGTGACAGTGTTTACCAAGTCATACAATGTAAATCATGAGACTCAACTTATATGATGAGTTTCACATATCTACTGAGTCACCAGTGCTGACTAAGTTCAAGACTACTTGGAAGTGATTAGTATGGACCGAGCTTCTATATCTACCAAGTGCATGATGATGTCAAGAATTGATAGTGTATGTTGAGTATTAGAACCTCACCAAGTCAGTCCTTAGAACCCAAATGTCTTCATGTAGGCTGACTTTGTAATATTTGTGGTAACTTGTATTGTGGTAGACCTTGTAATTTTTATAATTGGATTGATATATATTTAATGAATTGTATCATATCCAAGTGTGTAATAAATGTGAATGTGAATGCAATGTAAGTGAATATAAGTAGAGAAAGAGCAGAAAGAGTGAATTGTAAAGGATATAGTAGTATAAGGAGTAGCAAAGACATATGTATCACAATAAGGTGATTATTACATAAAAGAATCTCATTTAGCAAACCAAGTTGTAGATCAGAGAGCATCTATTATTTCATCCTAACAAGTGGATTAGTCAAATCCTTTCACAAGGTAGACCTAGCAGTCCTTATTGCTCCTAATAGAGTAAATCATCAGAAGTGATCAATGTAAGCTTTAACATGCTAACTTTATACTACAGTACCAAAGTTTATTGGTATCATTCCCATCCCAATTTTACTTTCTATGTGGAAGGTTTCTTGGTTACCAAATCTTTTTGTAATGGTGTTATGAATGCTTTCATGTTTAAAGTTTCTTATGCATCCAATTAGATCAGATTATATGTGATGAATTGTATGATAATTGGAAATTGTTCAATTAAGAGTTGGAATTGTTGAAATTCTAGAAGTTACTGATTCACCCCTCCCCTCTTAGCAACTTATCTTAGTCTTGAATATTTCCAATAGGCATTATAATGAGGACACACCAATTTTTGGAATGTATGATAAGATCTCATTCACCTAAGAATCTAAAGGTGAAGGATGTGTGGCTAAGGTGAGGAGATCCTTAAAAAAAATAACCCCTTCATTACGGGTCAGGTGTG
This sequence comes from Cupressus sempervirens, assembly GCA_028749045.1. Lineage (NCBI taxonomy): Eukaryota > Viridiplantae > Streptophyta > Pinopsida > Cupressales > Cupressaceae > Cupressus > Cupressus sempervirens. Next base: position 740,287,117 of record CM053791.1, on the reverse strand, counting down.
CATTTGAAATGAGATTTCCCATATTTGCTTCCTTGATTTCAAAAATTGTCTTAGCAACTCTCTTTTGTTTAGCTGAAGCATGAAAATATTTTGTATTTTTATCACCGTCTTGAAGCCAAAATTCTCTAGATTTTTTTCTCCAATAAAATTCCTCTCTATAATATAGTTCTTCCCATTCTTGTTGAAGAGACTTCTATTTTGCATAGATCTCTTCATTCATACCATTTTGAATAATGTTATTAAATATTTCATCTAATTGCAATTTGATCTCTTCTTTTTAGGAAAATACATTCTTCACAAATTGTTGATTGCAAAAATTGATAAGGCTTTTAATATGCTTCAATTTCATAGAAAATTGATCCATCTTAGATCCAGTTACACAAGGTGCATTTTCCCACCATTGTTTTAGAAGGTTCAAAAATTTAGGATGTCAGAGCCACATTCTTTCAAATTTGAAAGACGAATGAAATTGAATATTTTCACCATGATCATGTTGGGAGATTCGAAGTGAAATTGGGAAGTGATCTTAATGTAGGAGAATACTAGGTGTAAGAGAAATCTTGCATCACTTAAAATATTTGTATTTTAGTCTTTTGTATTTTAATAAGGAGTAGTAGATATGGTGGTTATTATTTATGGGAACTTGCTCTTTTTAGTAAGTTTTTTATATGAGCTCAAAATGTTCTCATTTTCTATAGGAAGGTTCATTTTAGAGTTGTAATCTTACCATAAAAATCTCATTTATCAAGCATGAGTATAAGAGAAATTATTGTGGATTTTTGGTGGAAAAAATTGTAGGAAAATCTTCAGGCTCATCACTGGAGGCCTTAGAGTTCCTAGATGAGGTTTTAAAACTCAATGCAAGGGTACTAGTGCCATTTTAAGCCTATAGATTAGGAGCTAGCATTTTTGAAAAAGTGATTATAATAGCCAATTAGAGAAATGGTTTGTGAGTTATGGTATTTTAAAGTTGGGCTACCCAAAATATCTAAAACAATTTTCAAAGATGTATTTGGCCGACTCTATATGTATTGCTAGGGTGTGTTGGCCCTAGGTATTAAGTTTCAATGTCTAAAACCTTCTTGGGTAGCATAAAATTGCCTATTTAATAAAGGACAAAACATTTTGTCTAGAATAGCTTTGCATGATAGTATGCAACTTGTCTTGCAAATTATTTTAATGAAGGTATTCATGTGGCTTATCATTCTATACAAGTGAATTCTATAATTCTACATTTACGACACAAATAAGAAGTCCATATTTTTTTCTTGCATTTTCTATTGTTTCTTTGTTTTCTTTTACAATTTATGGTATTAAGGGGAGAACCCTTCATCAGATCTGAACTAGGAAGGGCTAGAATATCAAAGCACATATCCAAATTTTGAAGTTTCCAATCATTTGATAAAAATGAATCTATCCAACTAAACAACAATTTGTACATAACTGTCATGCTTATTAGTCCAAGTGAAATACCCTTGACTAGGCTAAATATCCATTAGATTATTATTACCCACAAAATGAAAAAAGTCATGAATAGTTTTTAGAGGTGGGCTGATACTGCCTATATTCTCTTATTGAAACAAAATTACATTAAAATCACCACCAAGGATGACATTTTGAGAGTCTTGCGACTGAATCATATGAGTAAGATTTTTCCAAATTATAGATTTATCTTGTGTTGAAGTGGGACCATACACATTAACCAAAAGTAAAGAAATATCAAACTATGACATAAACATCATATGCCAATTGTTATATTGTTGAAGGAGTTGACCTTGAATAGCATGAGGATATTAAAGAACAACAAGACCTTCTTAGGCTCCTATCCCTAGAGAATGAAATGAGGAACACTTTGTCCACTTTGCAATAGTCTTATAAAAAATTTCTTAGGAGAGCTTGGTTTCCTAGAGCACAATTATATCTTCCTTCATAGAATCAATATATTATTTGATCTTAAGCCTTTTGTCAATGCATTAATTCCTTTGACATTCCATGAAATAATCTTCATCCTTTATAAAGAGAACCTTTCATTCTCCTTGTCAATATTTTGGCAACCCCAAATCTACCATCTAAGGTAGTCTAAATTCCATCTATAATTTCTATCTTAGTTTTAGAACATTTAGGCCTACCTTTATATTTTGCCACCTTAGCAACTTTCATGCATTGGATAGGAGATTGTGTAATTGATAGGATTTTTCAATGATCAAAAAACCCCACAAGAGTATTACTCTTAGTGTCCATGGAAGAGGGTGGAGATGTATTCTCACTCTCAACAAAGGAAAGCATTTAACAAATATCTAGGTTGTTAGCCATTTTTTACACTTGATGATATATATAGGTCTCTAAACCTAGTGAGTCCTAAATAGAGAAAGAATGTAGTAAATCTTGGATCTCATGACTCGCCCTATGACTATCAATAATATTTGAAGAGTATTCATGGATATCTATACTAACATTCCCAAATTCTGATACCATGTAGACAAATGAGGGGTATGGAGAAACATTCTTGTTCCAAAATTGGAATTCATGGAGAAAATCATGAAGTGTCAAGGATTTCTATTCCTCCCAAAGGGCACCTTCTTCTATTGCAATTCTAAACATGATATTAGAAGAAATCTTTGATGTAATTTAATCCCAAATCTATTGGAGCTTCCACTCAATAGGTGAAATATTGATAAACAAGTTCTCTTGAATATAAGGAAAAAGGTAAATTCTTCTAAGAAGATGGATCAAAGATTTTATAATAGAACATAAAGTTTTTGAAACTGGTATCAAAATTGAAGAGGACTCCAGAGGTGATGGAAAACTCAAAAGTTCTTTAATGAATTGATCTAGATTCAAAACATTTCTAGTTTCAAAAGGTATGAGAGCACAAAAATTGGGGACAAAGTATTATGCATCACCTGAGGTCCTTGAGCCCATTTCTAGGAATTTAGTAGGCCACTACAAGAGTATTGAGTATAAGAGGTAACATTATAAGTGCATAAAGTTAGATCAGAATTGTGATATGGACAAACCTTGAGGGAAGCTTGAAAACTAGCTTGGCATTGGGTAGTAAGATGACAAAGTCTATGTTGAAATATTTGAATAGTGGTTTCATCATGAATTTTGATGGGTTGCAACCATGAACCCTATCAAGAATTGATAAAAATTTGAGAAGAGAAAGGTGTCATGCCCTAAATTTATGTGGCAAAAACAAAACAATTTTTTTTTTAGATGAACTTAAAGATAGAATGAGAAAGCCTACACAAGCTATTATCTTTCTGATCATTAGATGGTTACTTTAATAGGTCATTATTGTTGATTGACATGGAAGAGTTTTGTTTCATCCAAATACTATTCTCATGTTTCCAAGGGGAAACAAACTAGTACCTAACATTCATTGAAATCCTAAAAGGTATGTGATGATGCATCCCTTCAAACTTCATATCCTATCCTTCAAAATCAATACCTTTCATAGATGAATGTGAAGAGGTTTTGTGATTTCTCTAGATGTTTTGTTTTCTTCAGGTTGTCATGTCATACATGCATTCATAAATATAATTCATTATGTTCTAATGTTTTTTTTCTTCTTAGTTATATGTTTTCTATGATTCTTACCATTTTCAATTAAAGGGGTAAATAATTTGAGAAAATATAGAGGCTCCAAATAAACATTACTCATCTCTTTTGTACTTTCTCCTTTCGACTTGCTTTACCATTCTACCATAATAAAGTGATGATCAATTGAAACAATTAGATACCACTAAATAGCTCTAATCCTACATCTAATTATCTTCCTCTTTAAACAACACTAGTTCTCTAATACATGGTCTAATAACTTTAAATATGATTGCATAGCTTAAATATGTTTTATTATCTTAAATATGATTTATTAAAATGTGATTTAGTTCAAATTCTTAAATACATGATTTACCATTTTTATATACATTCTTCTTAACAATATCCTACATATATTTCTTTTCACATTCCTTTATCAAAAAATTAAAATAAAATAAAATATAAACCCAACCATAATAATCAAAATAAAATGTAATATAATCCAACCATAATTACCTACCCAAACAACCTAGCATGTATTTTCCCTACATAGTACCCTTAATGGTTGACACTAATTAACATTCTAATTCTATATTGTTTTTCTTTTAAATATCACTACATTACTAACCCCAAACATCATAGAAAAAAAAATATTAACCAATCCCAACATGCAACTAACCCTAACCACCTATTACCATATTATGTCACACCACCACCCCCCCCCCCAAAACCCAAATCTACTACCTAGTCTCCCAACCTCCAAGATACCCTACTTACCATTAACGAGGTCCACCTCCCCTAAGTTCACATTGTGAGTGTGAAATACAACCTCTCGGTCAACACACACTTCAATATGATCTTCGTTTGTGTGCTATCACACCAAAGTGAACATGAGGTTGTTCATTTGATGTGCATACAAAGGGTGATCTATTGCTTTGTAACTAGACGAGGTGACTTGATACTCTTAGACTCAAGAGCCCAATAACCATAGACCATGCTTAGAAGGAAGGATTTGAATAGAGGATGAATTGCAATGCATTTACTCTAGATGAATAAGCATGTTCATTCCAAATTAAGATGAGCAATGAAGTGAGCATGTATGCGAGTATTCTAGAATTGAAATCATGTAAATGCAAGATAAGTATGAAACTTAATGATGTTTCAACAACATTTAACTACTTCTTCCTCCTCCCCACTTCCCAAATGAGTTTTGCATTTATAAGTTTTGGCAAGACCCCTAGGGTAGAGTTTGATCCAACCATGGTGAGGTTGGGAGTTGAGCAAACAATTTCAAATGTAAGTTTCACTTAGAATAAATAATTTCAGGTGTAAGTTCCACTACAATAAATAATTCCAAGTGTAAGTTCCACTAGAATAAACAAGAAATATCCTTGTCCCCCATAATGAATAGAATATTCATTTATGGATAAGGGGTCCCTTATTGATATTAAATTTATTTCTATAATAATGACTCGTTAATACTTATTCTAAAATTAATATTCATGTGTCACAATTGAATGGGTTCAAATTGATTTGACTTGTTTTATTTGTTTGAACCTATTCCATTTCAAGATGTAATTCTAAATATAATGATGTGACCAATTTCACATTACTCCATTTTCCCCCTCTTTGAATTGATGTGTGAGTATCACATTGATTCAAAGATAATCATGAATTTGGAGCATCAAGTAAGAACTAAGATTGATTTTAGATTTGAGGACACTGAGACCAATTGGAGAGATGCTAGGGTTATCTCTAGAATGAAGCTTAGACCTTTAGAGTCCAAATAGAACACCTTGATATTGGTCTAATAAATTGAATATTTTATTTACAAAATTGTTCTTAGAATGAAACTGAATCCTCAGGAATTAGGGTTAGAATGCTCGAATACCTATTAGCTAGAAGATTGTCATGATTTGTAGAATTATCCCTTGAACAAGGCTCAATCCTAAAGATTTAGGGTTAGAATGCCTCAATACCTATTTGAATATAAATACTTTAATGTGATTCATAGGATCATCTCTAGAATAGAGCTTAATTCTCTCAAATTTAGATAGAACACCTAACTACTATTTTAAAAATAGATAATAATGTCATGTTGTAATTCATAGGACTATTCCCAGAACAATGCTTAGTCCTCAAGAGTCTAAGTACAACACTCAGATACTTGTCCATCAAGCTATGACCATGATTTTTATAAAATAGATTTAGTAGATAGCGTATGATGTTTGATAGGGGAACAAAACTGCCCCTAGTATTGGGATGCCTCGAGTGGTCAAGACATTATGTTTAGATTTAAAATCATACTTTGAGATATTTGATAAGTATTCAACGATGATATCATGAGCCATGTTATAATCATACTGCCCCCTTTTGGGAACAAATTCAATAGATGATGCCTTAGTAGGTAGGTGATTCAGATTGATTTGGAGGTCATGGTTGACCATAATTGACTAGAGTTGACTTATTTTCTTCTAAAAAATTAGGAAAAGTTGGATCAATGGTGTTTCAATGATATGCAAAGATTTGCATGGTATCAAGAAATTAGATTGTGCAAGCACATGATTGCATCAATCCCAAAATTTTAAAGTGTGATTTTTAACAATCTACATGCATCAGATTTTGATTTTGGTCCTAAAAATGGATTCAGAGCCATCAAATTAGCTAAGGGGTGACTTTTACCTCAATTGGAGCACTTTGAAAAATTAGGCCAACTACTATATAAGGGCCCAAAAGGGTCTTTTTCAAATCACTTGTGCATTTAAATTTAATAAGAAGAGGAGCTTCGAGGAAGACATCATGGTGGTCCTCGTGCATTCGCATAGATTTGAGCATTCAAGATTCATAGTTGACAGATAGACTATGGGCCTCTAGTAAGTACTCGATTAACTAGTTTTTAATTTCAAATTTGATGCATTTTGGTCAAGAATTTTGTATTTTTAAAGTCATTTTATGGAAGTGATTGTTGGGTTTTTGCATGAGGAAATAGTTTTCTCGCATGGGCCTCATAGAAAGCTCACATGAGAAAGAGCCACAAAGGCACTTTCTCATGTGGGTTGTAAGTTTTCTCACATGAGAACCACCCATATCTCATGTGAGAAAATCCTAACTGGGCTTTCTACCACATGCAAAAACACTTTCTTGCATGAGAAAATCACTATCTTGTGCAAAAATTAGCAATAGTAGTGAGCTTAAAAATGTAAATTTAGCATTTTAATTGTAGTACTGAGTGTCTTTCTAGCATACCTTGTGATGTTTTAAATTAGAGTAGTAGTATGTATTTCATGTATATCAAGTACTGATTAGCTTTATGTTGATTATGTGTATGTAGGTGGTCTTCCACGATATTTCTTTTAGGTTACACTACTCGACCATTGGGACCTTGATCAGATAGTTGGATGCAGTAGAGATTACAAACATTGACACTCTTGGTCTTGCACATCTTTGTGATATTGCCTCGCTTGTGGTGAATCACAAATTATTGATGGCTCTTGTTTAGCATTTCCATTCAGAAATGAATACCTTTCATCTACCACTCAAAGAGATGATGATCACTCTAGAGGACATATATAGTATACTTTGGATTCCCTTCCATGGACTATGGGTTGAGTATGAGACACTACCATGTCTGGGTATAGAGGCACTACAGGCCATACTTTAGGAGGATTTCATCATGGGGTAAGCCATCTCTTGGGATGATCTATTACAGATTTGTAGTCCTATTCATAGATTGGCCATGGTTCTCACATTGTTTTTGAGCTACTATATGGGGCCAAACAGAGGGTAGCATGGGCTCAAATGTGGGTGGGGTTGGATGTTGTCGAGCATGTTAGAGCACTTGACATGCTTTGGATGGGGTGAATGTATGCTATCCCATATGTACCATGAGATGAATGAGGTCATATAAGGAGGCGAAGTCCATGGTTGCAAGAGTATATGTACTATAGGTATGGGCATGGGAGCACCTTCCCATCACTAGGCCCATATGTGAGGATATGAGATAGTTGCATGAGGCATATATTTGTAGGTATAGAGGATAGATGGCCATGTCTTCTATGGGTAAGGTTGATTAGTGGCATGGGCAAATTAATGATCTTGTGGTAGTAGTACGGCAGCCTTGGAGAGAGATAGAGGCTTAGCATGATGTGCAAGTAGAGCTTAGATATATGTTTACCTCTTGTCCACTATTTGGCCATTCATTCTAGGTGATCAAGAGTTTTACATTGAGATGCATGTGGTAGCAGTATGGTCGGCCATAGGATATCTCCTAGGAGTACTGCACTTAGATTGGACACTAAGTGATCAATGATTGAGATGCAAACTTTGACCATTGTGTGATGGGATTATATGGCTGCAGTTGTAGATGGGAGTATTAGCCTAGAATATAAAGAGTATTTTTTGAGCCACCCATTTCCTAGGTTCATAGATCCTATGGGTATGGTGGTACCAGTGTAGCTAGTATAGGCTCCAGTGCCACAAAAACCACAACAACATGAGCCACGATAATGGACTACATAGGTCCTGATCCTTCCTCATCAGATGAGAGCAGATCCTAGTGCTGGTAGCAATGGGGATACACATAGGAGATCTCATTGTGAGATGGGTGCCTTGAGCATGAGTGGCAGTGATCCACAGAGACCACAAGTTGAGGAACAACTAGCCCAACAAGATATGGGAAAGGATGAGATGCTAAACTAGCCTATGGTAGATCCCTAGGATGGAGACCTACTGGCATGCACCTAGGATTCCCTTAGGAGAGCTAGGCATGGAGCTAGGATAGTGTAGTGATAGCTAGTTGAGATGCAAATCTAGCCTGGGGTGAGGGAGACATGCTTAGCAAAGTGAGATCGAGAGATCGGCTTGCTACAATTGTAGATGGAGTACTAGTAGGATGAGACTAGTCTCCAGTCATCTAGGGCTTCATATTATTATGTAGCTTATATTGTAGTAGTACCTGACCCATTAGTACAAGTATCGAGATTCTTTGAGTATGCAAGAGAGTCTAGTGGTGCACCCCCATTGGTGAGACTAGATATGCTGCCTCCTCCTCCTCCTCCTCTCAGAGGTGAGGGAATGAGTGGTAGTCAACTAGATTTTCTCTAATTTCGTACTAGCTATGTATCGATTGGTGTGCTAGCACCATTGTTTTGGACCATTTTTTATCGACAATGCTCAAATAGCAACCCATTTTTTTTACTAATGTATATGTTTGATACTAATATATATATATATATATATCTGTATATATATGTATATATATATATATACATATATATATATATACACATATATATATATATACACATATATATATATACATATATATATACATATATATACATGTATATATATGTATATATATATGTATATATATATATATGTGTATATATATATGTATATATGTATATACATATATATACATACATATATATATATATATATATATATATATTGAGTTGAGTATCATGTGCATGTATTACACCATTGCCTTTGATGATTGTCCATTTATGAGCTAGTTAGATGTGATTAATATCATTTTCTTTGATGTATGATCTCATAGTATAGATATGCCATTAAGATATGTGACTTACATCTGACACAAGTTTTCATGTATTCTCCTTGTGCATGTAATTGAGTAGATTTACCAAGATCAATTGAAGCACAACTTTGGCAATGCAAAGATGGGTTGTGCCATATTAGGATTCACCTAAGTTCAGAGATAGAAGTGAAGTTGTATTCCATGCTATATGAAAATGCAAAGCTAAAATGAAATGCAACCTCAAATGCAAGCCTTAGGACTAGTTATTTCACCCGTAATATTCTTTTATCATGATTGAGATTTGATTCAGACCCAAGCATGTTCTTCAACTCATGCTAACATTGCAATCATGCAAAGATGTATACAACATGTGTCTAGTTGGATAGGATTAAATTTAAGCATTCAAGGCACAAGAAGCCAAAATGACTAGAACATTTGTTCCTTTTTATTGTAGTAAGTCAACATAAGCATCGAAGCATAAATGCTAGGATCATCGAAATGTTTCTTGCATGAAAAAAACACTAGACACATGACAATTCCTTTCATGCTAAATAATTAGTTGTATTCTATTAGCAACGACTCTCTTTTTTGGGACCTAAGACAAAAGTATGGTAAGCATGCTTGGAATGACCTGTACATTCACTTAATAGGGTGAGCATCATGATTTTACTATGGCACAAAGAATTCACTCCAACAAGTAAGGAGAAGAACCAACTGAATCAAAAGAATTCATATAAAAGGAGTTGAGGTATACATGACCATCTAACACAAGATAGAGGCTCTTATAGTAGACACCCATTTCATATGTATCCTTCAAATCATTGGGACTAAACCAATGAGTAGAAAAAAAGAGAAATCATGCCCCCAATCTTTGCTACTCTAGTCCAAAGGAGACATCATCGAATCACTCAGGGGGGAATGAAAAAGTGAAACCCCACATGCAATGAAAAGCTCAGCATTGCTCAAACAATGTTATCATTTTTAGCTCAAAGTTTTAGCAGATTGATATGATATGATGAAATCTCATTAATAAAAGGAAAATAGTAGGTAGACATAGTTATAAAACAACTGGTGATTGAAGTCAGAGAGACTAGGCAACAAAAAATAGATAGAACTAGGACAACTGGTGACTAATGCAAAAAGGATCTTTGTGGAGATGAATCTCAATAGTAAACTAAGAAATAGTAGGTAGACATAGTTAGGAAAATTGATGATTGAGGCTTGAGGGATTCTTAATGAATCCCATGGTGTTGCCCCCAGGATGGGGACAAACATGATCTAAAGAAACTATGCATAGAGTATTGACTATAATTGAGAGCATTGCTGATTCATTTTGGCCTAAATAGTGTCTCATGTGGTTATATGCTAAAGGGACAATGTTAGTTGAGAATATTGTGACTATTTAAGACATTTTAGAATTTTACAAATGTTTTTGAGATTTTTAAAGTTATATGAATGTTTTTGGAGTTTTTAGAGGACTAGCTTATGTACAAGAAAGAACAAAACACCCAAGTAGGGAAGGCGCAAAATCCAAAGCACTAAAAGTAGGAAAAGCAACAAAGGAAATATCTTTGGTGCTACCAAGGTATCTAAGGCTAAGTTTTTACCAGGGTAATCAATTTTTTAAGGCATTTTGCAATTTTTAGGCTTTTTTAGAGATTTTAGAATTTTTAGGACTTTTGGATTTTTTTGAATTTTTAGATTTTTTGAGATTAATAACTCTCAAGAAAGATCACATTGGCTTTTCCACCAGTATCTAGTAAGGAGTGTAACCAGATAGATGAATGTGAAAGCAAATGGAGGAGAAGTAAATGGGCCATGCTAGGTGGTGCAATGAATGTTATCCTCAAGGAATGTCTCCATAAGATTGCCCAAGCTAGGGAATAGGATATGACAATATAAGACCGTGGTGCCATGGAAGGAAAAGATGTACAATATTGAACTTGTGTCAAAAGATGCAAGTAATCCAAGAGAATGGACATATCAAGAGTTTACTAAGAACTAAGTTCTCTTTTTTTGTTGATTAAGACCAAAGGGGTAAGCAAAGTTTTTATTATAGAGGTTATGCATGAAGTATGCAAGGGATAGGCATGATAATGATAGAATGTCATGGGTGGAAGAATTATGCATGATGCCTATTTATCAATTTTTCATCATGGTACTTGTCCAAGGTGCCACAAGAAGTTCTTTTGACCAAGGCACCTTTCAACACTTTTTTTTTTGAATTTTTAGAAAGAGCTAAAGCTTTGATTTCAAGTTAAAAAATGCTCAAGTATAAGAAAGATAAGTCATGATAAGTCAATGCCATAGCAAGGCACACTCAAAGATGTTGAAAAGGTAACATGAGGGAGATTATAGGAAACTAAGAGGTAGATGATGGATATAACTGATGGTTTTGAATGGCTAGAAGGAGGATGGATAATAGGAAAGTGTAGGCTTCAAAAGATTGTAGAAGGGTAGGTGTGAAAAAGGGAAAGATCAACAAAGGCACACACCTTGAATAGTAGTGGAAGGACTAAGTAGATATGGATGAGATAGCTTGGGATTTAGATATATGAGGTAGCAAAGCTATTTTGGAGGAAGGTAGAGTGGAAGGCTTTGGAACCTTTTTAGGAAGATGTTTGGAAGAAGATGGAGTGGAAGACTTTGGAAGCTTGAGTGTCAGCTTTGATTTATTTTAAAGATTCAAGTCCTTCAAAAGAGACTTGTTAATCCATATAGCTTTTAATTTTTCATTAGACACTTTAGAATGCATTTCTTCAATAAGAAATTTAGGAACCCATACTTTCTTCAGTTGAGTTCTTTGGACAGTGGACCTTTGTGGTCTCTTTTATGTATTTTCCTTCTTAACTTTAACATGTCATTTAGAGGAGACATAGTGAACCTTTGAAGATGGATTCAAGCACTTGTGTTCAAGTTGATCATCCAAATTTCTTCCAAAAGACTTGGGACTTGTGGATGAATAGATCTATATGATTGGTTTAGATGGAAAGGTGAATGTGAAGAGTTCAAGGATTTGTATCTTTGTTGATCTTTAGGCAGGGTAGGAGGAATATGTAATGAGATATGAGTGGAAGTAGGAGATAGAGGAATATAAGTTCCCAATATAGAAGGAAGACTTGAAGGTTTTAGCTTAGAAGGATAAGGACCAAGGATAGACTTAGAGGATGCAATTGGATAGTGAAAAGCGATATCAACATCTTTAGAATGAGCAACATGACCAAGGCCAATGATAGACTCACAAGTAACCTTTATAGGTACAACACTCTTGATAGGAGTACTTAAAGTTTGGGCATAGTCTTGAAGTGAATGTAGCGAGGTGGAACATGAGAGTGAGTGAACACTTTCCTCTTAAAAAGGGATTTTAGATAGCATAGGAAAATTATCCTTCTCTTGATCATTAATAATCTCCTTATGGATGGTGGAAGGAATATCTTAATCTTGCTTAGTAGAGGTGCATGTCATGCGAGATTGAGGACTAGGTGGCTCTTGAGATGGAGGCACAATATCTTGGAAGATTTGAAAGGGGGTGAAGGACTCTCAGTCTTGATCAACAGTTGTTTCTTCATTAGTTAGGTAGTCTTCTTGACATGAAACCACTTTTGAGGATGAGGTAATATTCAAATCTGTACTTGAATCTATTTTAGATATTCGTATAATAGGCTCTTGAAGTTCAGTAGAAAAATCACTTGGAGTGGACTTTAGAGGCATAGTAGTGCATGAAGATGTATGATGTGTGAAGGTAGTGAAAATACTTGCAGTGCAATCATCCTTAGCTTGATTTTATTTTAAATATAATCCTTGAGGATACACATAGTCAACAAAAGGAATATTGAGTTCTTTGTTGAATGGATATATGTCAGAAAAACTAGAATATTTAGAAGGTGAAGGTATGTTGGAAGAAGTGGAAGTCATATTTAAGTAATTATTAGATATGGTTTCATGATGTTGATCCTTCTTGAGAGTAGAATCTTTAGGAAATGAGAGCTTAAATTTTTGAATTATTTCTTTGTCAAAGATATCTTGGATCTTATTTCTCGGCTCTTTACAATATTAAGTTTTATGTAAGTTATGTCTATCATAAGCACAATAATTGATCATAAAGGAAACTCCTGCTAAAGTTGCTTTATGTAAAGCAATGAGCTTTTCTTTAATGATTTCTTCCAAGGTTAACTTGTAAGATTTTTTCAAAGGTGTGAAATCATGCTTTGGTTTGTGTTCCCAAGGTCTTTCTTCAAAGATATTTCTATCTTTCTTGGGTGGTTGTGTACTATTTTCCAAGAATTTGGTTTCAACATCATAAGAAGTTGATGGCTTGTTGTCATTAGAGGTATTGAAGCTACCTTACAAGGAGAAGGTGCTCAATGATGTGCCTTCTTCTTCTTTTAGTCTTTGAAGTTGAGCACCTATCATTTAGATTTGTCTCTTTATATTTGCAAAAAAGAATATCTTCATCCTCACTAGGAATGTTAGACTGAGTGTATTTGGTATAAGCCATCGTAATAAGCTCCTGCTACAAATAGAGAAACAAGATGAGGTAACTAGCTAAAGAATAGATTGGCATTGAATTTGGATGATGGAGCTTAGAATAGCTCACTATTTTTGACAAAACCTAATAATTTTGCGTGAGGAAATGACACAGAGGTGACAAAATATAGGACACTAGGCAATAAGAAACCCTTGGTAGACCAATTTGATAGTGTGAAGGTAGAAGTTCATGCTAGGATTTAAGTAGATGTGTGTGAGAAAGTGCAACATAGCACATGAGGATTTAGAACAACATTCTTCACATTGTTTGCTCACGTAAGGATTCTGGCAGAGCCATGCAAAGAAGTACAAAACTGACACACAACGTAGCTTTTTGATAATTTTGACCATGAAGGTCACTTTATCACATGAGGATTTTCCCTAAACTACACAAGGAAGTGCTAATAATGGCATGACAAAGTGCTAGAAATTCATTTTCTCGCACAAGATTTTGTAGAATAGAAAGTGAACTATTGACCAACTAGGCAGATTTTGACTTCTTGAAGAGATTTTGTAGATAGATTTACGATAGTGTTTGATAGTTTTCAACTAGATTTGGACATTGGTTTCAGGTTTTCAAATAGTATGTAATGTTGTGAGTAGATAGTGAATGTTCATACAAGGGACACATAGAGTAGTCAAAAATAGTCCAATCAAGGACAAAGCAACTCGAAAGGATGAGGGGAGTCTTGAGCTTTTAGTCTAATTTTTTTGGACAAGTTTAAAACTCGATAACATACACTCTCTATACCTATAACTGAAAATGTCTTAGTGACCAAAACCATTTCCCATGCTAAGTATCTCACAAAATTCTAAGTACCCCATTCATGTTTGCATAATTGTGGAGTAAAAATATTGAGTGTAATTTCTTTGAGTGATCTGAGTAATCCACTTGGATTGATCCTTGCTCAAGGATTATGACACTTATAGAGAGGTGAACTGAGTAGAAACTATCTACAAAGTGTTTAATAGGCTTCCATTCACATTAATCCCTGGTGGCTCCATGAATGAGGTTGAGGGTAGTAGCCCACAATAGGATCTATATGTGAAAACACTTGACTATCAAGATTGGGAGTGGCAATGCTCAGTGCAACATATAGAGCCTCTTCTTATATGAGAAATCAAAATGAAGAAGAGGAAATTAACATGCCTTTGTAATCTTTCACTGAACAAAGCTTCTTTATTATAGTGAGGTGGAATCACTAGCGAAAGGTGTGCACTCACTTGGGTCATTCTTGAAGGTTGGATTGCTCTGACAGGCCCTCTCAAGGATGTCTTAGACTGGAGGTTAGATTCAAGGGTCAAAGTTTTTGATTTTCCCGAAAGGAAAAAGAGCATACTCCTCTACCTCATCTCTACACTCAAAACACATAAAACATATTCATCACCAAGCTATCTTATCAATCCCAGATTGTCTATTAAGACTCATTTAGGAGAACCACTAGCTTTCTTGCTTCCCTTGGGTACCATCTTTCAGATGCTTCTAGGTTTCTAATTTAGTCTTGGGCATCACTACCAAGTAGTATAGAGAATACTCCCCTATTCCATTTCCTTGCACCCTATGAAGTTGACAAGCCCTATTTAGACTATGTTTTGAAAGCATTAAAAGACACAATGTTTTCTTGAATTTTCTTTGGCATACATCCTGCAATCAAATCATTAGCATTTTTTGCATTAATATCTTTGTCAAGCTTCCTACAATCAAAGTGAAAGAGTCATTGTTTTAAGTTATTCTTCAAAACATCCTACAAACCACTATTAAGCTACATTAGAAGTTAGGAATCATGAAATAAATGCTGGAAAATAGAGATTAGATTGTAAAAATCATGAAGTTAAAAAAATAAATCTAGATTTTAGAAAACTTGCGTGAGGATGCTTTGCACTATGTGCAAAGATTCTATTGTAACACATGAGGAAATGTTATTCCTATGCAAGAATATGAGATCTAGCATGAGAAAGTATAGAAACGGGTGTGAGAAAGTGTGCTAAAGGGGGAAGAACCTACTTCTTCTTGTGGGTTGCCCTATTTCTCTGCATGAGCTAGTGAGTTTCTTTATGCGAGAAACTAGTTCTATGCACGAGGATCCACTACTGTGCATCATAGTAAGCTAGAAAAAAATGAAAATTTTGATGAGAGAGGATAGAAAATTTTATTTTCTCAAGCCCCACAATGGGTGTGAGAAATATGAGCATGAAATACGACCTCTCTGTCTACACACACTTCAATATTGTTGAGATAATGAGTGTTGCACACATTGCATAATATTGTTATATTTTATTATTTTGTTTTATTATGTAATGTTGCATCTAGATGGACATGCAACATGTAAAGATTCCCATGGAATATTCTTGATGAGTTGTATTGTAACATTGTGACAATATTTTATGTAATTATTTAATATTGGGGAAAAGAATTAAATACCCAATATTAAATGTGGGGTTAGTGGATTAGGTAGCACATGGTTTATGTAATACCACTTAGTGCTTTTGTGGGACTTGCTACTATATAAGCAGCCACAAGGGTAGTTGTTGTAGAGTAAGAGTGAGAAAGGCAAGAGTCGAACGAGACAAGGCTTGACAACTTAGCCAAGGGAGCATTTTTGAAGGTTGGAAGCATGGCATAGGATGTGTGGATTCATGTTTTTTCACATAGTTTCCTTGGTTGTGGCTATGGCCATGAAGGCTTCCATGGTTGTATTGCAATGGTATTTTTTGCTGAATAATACATGGTGATGGATGCTTTTGGAGACTAGGTTTTTCCCTCAATGAGGGTTTTCTAGGGTATATCTTATGTCACATTTTTGTGGGTATATTGTCTATTCTCTTGCATGTGGAATTTAATTCTATATTTATTTTAGATCTATTATGGGTTATGTGGAAATGGTTATATTCTTTATTGCAAGTTTCCTTACAAGTGGTATCAGAGCTATGGTTTTATTATTGTAGCCTTAGATTGAATCCATGGGAATGCATGAGAGGATAAAAGAAACGGCAAGATATATGAATGATTTATTACAAATCTGAGGGTATTGGATTTCCTATTATGATGGGATGTTAAAATATTTGGGCATGTGAAATTTTTGGAGAAAAAGATTTTTCAGATGCTTCATTTAAATGAGAGTTTTAGGTGGTGCTTGCAAAAATGACCTCTTGGGTAAAAATAGACCTCACCATTTGTTCCAGGTCGACGTTTCCATAAATTTTGATATATAATATGCCCTAGTTTGGCCATGTTCAGAGGAAATGAAAGTGTTTTTTGGTTTCAACCCATGATGCCTGTCAAATTTAATCCTGTCGAAATTTTTCTCACAAAAAAATTTTTAAATGAAAAATTGCACTGAAAATGGTAAAAAGACTATCTTAGTAAAACAACCATAACTTTCTCTCAGAATATCGGATTTCAGAGTTCTTACAACATGGTATAGGTTTGGTTCTATGATTTTGAATTTTTTTTAGGTTTTAAGAGCCCTAAAGGTAGATGTTGTTTATTTTGAGGATGGATTAGGGCATAAATTTGGCATACAGAGTTAGATTTTGGACTTTGAGTAGTCAACCAAAAGCTCTTGGAGAGCTCTACACATCGTTTTAGATTTGGTGTAGGTTTGGCATGATTTATTTGGTGATATATTGATCTAAATAGTTTATAGATATATTTTGACTATGGTAACATTTTGAGTTTATGACATTGAGATTTAAGATTTGATGACATTGTATACTCAGTTCATTATTCAAATTGGGCTCATGATGATATGGTTATCAATGTTTGGTTTGGATATGTATGATGACTTGTTAGATCTACAAGTTGTGCAGTGTTGTAAGTGATCTATACTTACAGGTTGCATTTATGGCTTGGTTATGGGTTGTCTTTGCCCATTGATTTTTCATTATTGATGCATATTCAGATTGGTGGCTTGGCTTTGTGTTGTCTATGCCCTAAGTCATATGATTTGCTATTTTTTCTTCATGTAGAAGGGATGAGATGTTGTTACCAGGTACAGTCATGGTGGAGGATTGCAGTTGGCTATTTCATGCTGACAAGTTGGACATATTGAGAGCCAAATGCTTAGTTCATGGATGTGATCATGGTGTCATAGATTTTGGCATGACATGATTGGATATACAGGATGGATTTTCATCATGTGTCATGGATAACTTGGATACATAGTTTAGTGGGAGCTTGTGATAGTGATGGGGTGACAGTGTAGGATTAGTTCCACTTTGGTTTGGATCTTCATGTAGGAGATGGATTTTATGATGCCATCGGTGACTTGGTACCATAGTTGAGTGGGAGTTGTTGGCACTGATATATATATTGAGTGTTTGTAGATGTTGGAGGTTTGTCTTAGATACTATTGCTACAAAAACATCTTTGACATTTGCATCGTGCACTTGTTATCTTCATGGTGTGTGAAGATGGATGGATCTTAAGGACTCATCGAGTTCTTGGTTATCTTCATGGTGTGTGGAGATGGTTCTTCCTAGTGTGTGGAGATGGTTTTCTTCATAGTGTATGGAGATGGTTGCATTTTTTAGAACTCACAGGGTTCTTGGTAAAGGTACGGTTTATACTTTTATTTGACATGTTATCCTTGGTGTGAGGATGGTTTCATTATTATGTCATGGTATACTCTTGATACGTGTTTAGAGTTGTGACATGTTATGGTTTTTTCATATAGAGAAAGTTATCTCTTTGGTTGAGATGGTTTAGATCATGTTGTCATGTTTATGTTCCTGAGGCCATGGTTGGAACTTCGACATTGATCTTGGTTTAGTTTCTTGGTATTGAGTACACTGATCACAAGCTGGATACTTCATGATATTTCTATGTTGCATTTGGAGTTGGCATGGATTGATTGGTTATAGGTGCTCATGGATACTTAGAGATGGTGGTGATGCTTTTTTCTCTTGGATTAGAGAAGTATTTGTTGGGATAGTTGATGGTTTCAGTAGGAAGTCCGAGGGGTAGTCACCTGATATGGACTTGAGAGGAGATTGTTCTTAGATGAGTCTTGTTTGGAGACTTGGGTATCTTGATGAGAATTCTCATTCCCCACTCTTGGTCTACTTGGCAGTCTACTTGAGACGTATAGCCCATTTTTTTTTCTCAGGTGCATTTTATTTATGCTTATCTTTCATGGATATGGATCTTGAACTATGGTACATGAGTTAGTTTTGGAGGGTTCATTTGAGAGATGGTTTAGCATTGGTTATCTCCAGGTACATATGTTATTATGTTGGTTGAGTTTAGGAGATGGTTTTATATTGGCAATATTCCTTGGATTAGGAATGGTTTATGAGTTTGATCTTCTTGTGAGAGGCTTACATCCATGATTAGTTATATGGTATGGTTTGGGTGTTGTTGAGGCTTCTTGTTGGGGTTTTATGGAGGAGATCATACTTGCACAATTTACATCTAGAGGTGTGTGTAGAAGGACATGATATAGGTTATGATTTGCATAGTTTCTCTTGTCTTGGTTATCTTCTTGGATGTTTGGTTTTTCCTACATTGGATTTGAGATTGGTTAGAGATTGTGATCACTAGTTTGTGTTCATGTATGTCATATGAGAGATGACATGGCTATTCCTTTATCTCTTTCCTCTTTTGGTTGTGGAGAATTTGGGAGACTATTGGAGACTTGTTATGAGAGTTGTTCTTTCAGGATATCAATTTATTTATTGTGGATGTCCTTGATACTACATGGATTCACTTCTTTGAGATGTTGTGAGTGGATTGGTTATAGATTTGACATTATCTTTTACAGTGGGAGCTTCTTGGTATATATGTGGTAGGTATTTCTCTTGAGGCTTGTGATTGTAGATTATAGATTGGATATGTTGATGATATGAGATTCACTTGGCATGTCTTTGGAGGTATGGATAGTTGGATGGGTTTGGCACTTGTTGTGGGTGCTATTTCAGCTATGGATATTTTGACAACTACAAATACATGTGATTACCTTTGGATCAGGTTATTTGTGCTTAGAATTTCAGTTGGTATAGGATTTTATGATCTTCTAATGTGAGAGGTTGGGTGGCTTTATCTTTGGATGGCTTCTATGTATGTCCAGTGGTAGTGGCATAATAGGAGGTGAGATCATTCATGTTTGAGATGCTGGATACTTTGATTTTGTTGCAGGTGCTAGAATGGAGCAGTTGGTTTATTTTTTATCTATGACGGTGGATGTGTTGGGAGGGATTGTTCCCTTGTTCATTTATGTGGCTACAGATTGACCCTATGCAATGTATACAAGAAGTGGGAGATTGTTGAGATAATGGGTGTTGCACACATTGCATAATATTGTTATATTTTATTATTTTATTTTATTATGTAATGTTGCATCTAGATGGACATGCAACATGTAAAGATTCCCATGGAATATTCTTGATGAGTTGTATTCTAACATTGTGATAATATTTTATATAATTATTTAATATTGGGGAAAAGAATTAAATGCCCAATATTAAATGTGGAGTCAGTGGGTTAGGTAGCACATGGTTTATGTAATACCACTTAGTGCTTTTGTGGGACTTTCTACTATATAAGCAGCCATAAGGGTAGTTGTTGTAGAGTAAGAGTGAGAAAGGCAAGAGTGGAGTGAGACAAGGCTTGATATGTTAGCCAAGGGAGCATTTGTGAAGGTTAGAAGCATGGCATGGGATGTGTGGATTCATGCTTGTTCACATAGTTTGCTCAGTTGTGGCTATGGCCATGAAGGCTTCCATGGTTGTATTGCAATGGTATTTTTTTCTGAATAATACATGGTGATGGGTGCTTTTGGAGGCTGGGTTTTTCCCTCAATGAGGGTTTCCCAGGGTATATCTTATGTCACATTTTTGAGGGTATGTTGTCTATTCTCTTGCATGTGGATTTTAATTCTGTATTTATTTCAGATCTATTATGGGTTATGTGGAAATGGTTATATTCTTTATTGCAAGTTTCCTTACAAATATGGTCTTTTTTTGTCTGCTATCACACCAAAGTGAACCTAAGATTGTTCATTCAATGTGTATACACAAGGCAATCTATTGCCTTCTAACTAGATGGGGCGACTTGATACTTTTAGACTCAAGAGCCCAATAACCATAGATTGTTCTTAGAAAAAAGCATTTGAAGGGAGGATGAATTGTAGTGCATTTACTCTAGATGAATAAGAATTTTCATTCCAAATGAAGATGAGCAATTAAGTGAGTATGTATGCAAGTATTATAGAATTAAAAGCATGTAAATGCAAGCTAAGTATGAAATCTAGTGATGTTTCAACAACATTTCACTCATTTTTCCTCCTCCCCTCTTCCCAAATGAGTCTTGCATTTATAGGTTTTGGTAAGGCCCCTAGGTTAGAATTTGATCCAACCATGGTGAGGTTAGGAGTTGAATAAACAATTTCAGATGTAAGTTCCACTTAGAATAAACAATTTCAGGTGTAAGTTCCACTACAATAAATAATTCTAGGTGTAAGTTCCACTAGAATAAACAAGAAATATCCTTGTCCCCCATAATGAATAGAATATTCATTTATGGATAAAGGGTCCCTTATCGATATTAAATTGATTTCTAGAATAATGACTCATTAATACTTATTCTAAAATTAATATTCACATGTCACAATTCAATGGGTTCAAATTGATTTGACTTATTTGATTTGTTTGAACCTATTCCATTTCAAGATGTAATTCTACATTTAATGATGTGACCAATTTCACATTACTACATTTCCCCCCCCCCTTTGAATTGATGTGTGATTATCATATTGATTCAAAGATAATCATGAATTTGGAGTTGAGTGAGAACTAAGATTGATTTCAGATCTGAGGACATTGAGACCAATTAATGAGGTGCTAGGGTTATCTCCAGAATGAAGCTTAGCCCTTCGGAGTCCAAATAGAACACTTGGATACTGGTCTAACAAATGAAAGATTTGATTTATAGAATTGTTCTCAAAATGAGACCCAATCCTCATGAATTAGTGTTAGAATGCCCCAATACCTTTTTGGTTCAAAGGTTGTCGTGACTTGTAGAATTGTCCATATAACAAGGCACAAACAATCTGAAGTGGAGATCCCACTTACAATAAACAATCCAAAGTGGATATCCTACTCATAATTGTTTAAGAATATCCTTGGACCCGATAAAGAATAAAATATTCATTTATGGATAGGGGGTCCCTTATCAACATTAAATTGATTTCTAGAATAATGACTCATTAATGCTTATTCTAAAATAAATATTCATGTGTCACAATTGAATGGATTCAAATTGATTTGACTTGTTTGATTTGTTTGAACTTATTCCATTTCAAGATGTAATTCTACATTTAAGGATGTGACCAATTTTTCATTATTACACACATGACAATGGGGCTTAATGGGATTATGTTCTTCCAAGTGCATTCCCCTAGGTTTTGGGGTTGGTATAAAATAGGAAAAGAGAAGACATTGTCATTATTCCCTTTAAATTTTTTACTTTGTCTAAAATTTGTTTGTCATCTTATCTCACCCTAGAGATTGTTCTTCATATGTATGAGGAGGGAGGGAAGGATGGGGAGGCTCCCACGGTGGTGGTCTTTTCTATCTTTTTATTATGCTTTGTTATGAACATGTGTGTTAGGGAATGTTAGTTTAGTTTTTTCTTATTATATTTATTTACTTTTTCTTTAATTTGTCTTAATTAGTTTATTATTTGATTGGTACTACTCTTAAGTACTCACAAGTTTAATCATTAGGTGTCCAGTCTTAGCATAATTTTAAAATTTGTTTTGATTAGAAAAACAAGTTTTATAGGGACCCTAAAACCCAAAAGTAATTACATAACTATGGCTGATAATAAGCAATTAAAGCCTAGCCAAAAAAGATAGGTCTCATGGCTGATAATAAGAAAAAAGCCCAGCCAAAAACAAAGGCCAATAAAAAGGCTAGTAGAACATCTAGTCAAAAAGCTAGAACAAGAAAAAGTTGACAAAAAATAGAAATCATTGATCAGCAAAAGACAGAACAAGAAAATTACTCTTCTATCTTCCTCTTGAGCTCTTGCATAGTCTGAGCAGCTTCATAGGCTTCGTGGGTATCCTCTGCCATCTACTCATGGATATTCTATGCATCCTGATCCATACTAGTGAAAGTAATATAAGTTGCCATGTCCTTGTCAGTTTTGGCTCTTCCTCTATCCTTATCATCAACCACATCTAGCAAACCTTTGGCTTTTATCATACCAATCAGGGATAAAATGTTTTCGTTGATCAAGTTGAGAATGGAAATCATTTGATTCACCATGTTATGGTTGTAATTTTCTAGGTTTCAAATTCTCCACTTAGCCAAGCTAAATGTATCCTCCTGGTCCTTTTGATAATCCTGACATGGCTCTTTCTTATTTCTCTCCATATGTCCAATGTTTTCCTTGAACTCCTCGAACTAGTGATAGAGCTACTTGATTGATCCAAAGTTATCAATCATGTTGTTATGAGCACTACTCAATAAATTCATACATGTCTCACTTGCATTATCAGTTATTGCCACAATAGAAGGATTGATGAGGTCTTAAAACTCAGGCTGGTCATGATTTTCTACCAGAATCTGGGGGTTCATAACCTCTCTTACAATACCCATTGTTGTAGTTCTAAATTTGAAGTTCTTCCAAGCTTTTTTCCTTTCGTTTGCTACCACTTCATCACCCTCACCCCCAATATCCTCCTTTTCCTACTCCTAAGGTTGAAACTTGGGATGAATAAGGGAAAGTGGAATAGTCAAAATATCTATCCCCTATCTCAAAACCCTCTCTTCATCCATCCTAGTTTCCGTCTTCCATTTCTTTCCTGCAAGATCTTCTGATTTGATAACCTTTTCCTCCTTCCCCTCTTCATTAGAAACCATGTCCTCCCCTTCCTCATTATAATCCTTATTATCCTGACCTAAAAATTTTTTCCCATGTCCTATGAGACTCTTCCTTCGAGGGATTATGGTGGAAGGTGACTTTGTATCCTTCCCTTTAACTCTCTTATCAGAGGAAGTGTTCTCCTCCCCCTCAGCGGTAATACTCTAGATTTTGTCAGAATTAGAAGCAAAACTAGAGCTACTTGTGTCTTTAGTAGCATTTGCATCATGAAAAGGGTTATTGCTAATTTCTTAAGCTTTGAAATACTTATAAATTAAGAATAATAATTGCTCATATAGACCAATATTTAATAAGGGTTTCTTCTTGAAACTAGAAATAGCCTTACTCATAAATGTAAATAAATAGTACAGAAAGGAAATTTTAATATCACGGGTGAAGTGATTAAGAAGAACAAAATGATAAGTTTTCACTTGATCAAATCTAGTATCTAGAGTGATTTACTCAATAAAAACTTGTAATAAATACCTCCAAAGTTTCTTGATGGACTCCATTTCATAGTATGTCTCACATTTTACTAGCTCATTCTTCTCCTCTAAGCTCTTCACAAAATCCTTCACTGCATTTGTTGATAGCTTCTTATCTCTAAAGAATTTGAAACCCTTTGCCAGAATTGTAGACATAGTAGCTACCACTTCCTCTATGACCTGAATAGAAACACCATTCACTTTCACCTTCCCATCTTTCCACAAATTCACCATGTTGTTTGTAACATCTGGATCAAAACCATGGAGTTTTACAATGTATTTTGCAATACCTCTCTTCTCCAGCTTTTCCCAAACTTTACCCCTATTTTTCCATTTTTCCACATCCCCCACAGGCTCCTTCCCAATTCATTCACCCACCATCTCTTCACTCACAAATCCAATGATTCTCATAAACTCTACTCTCTGTAGACCCTTCTCAGACCTATGAAAAATTTGGTTAGTGTTCCTCTAAGAAGTACCAATTTGTTTTGCATTACCCCATAAAAAGTAGCAAAAGAAAATTTTGACTCACAATATGTGTCGAAATGACACAGATTAGCTTAGCTACTTGTATTTTCCATAAACACTTTTATTACTCAAACTTATTCCCCAATATCCATAAATAATCATACTAGCAATTAGATCTCCACCGTACACCCCTAGATTTTTTCCATTTTGATGAGACTCTTGGCTTCTACCAGAATATTCCTTCCCGAATGCCATGTCAACAACTTGTCTAGCCTAACACCCTCATTGGTAAACTAG
The DNA here is from genome assembly GCA_028749045.1 of Cupressus sempervirens. Classification (NCBI taxonomy): domain Eukaryota; kingdom Viridiplantae; phylum Streptophyta; class Pinopsida; order Cupressales; family Cupressaceae; genus Cupressus; species Cupressus sempervirens. The sequence continues at coordinate 740,262,393 of CM053791.1, read as the reverse complement.
TCTGCCATGGGATTAGCTTCCCTAAACATATGTGTGACATGGACACTTTCAATTTTATCAAGGATAGAATGGGTCTCTTCAACTAAGTTAGCAATAGACCAAGAAGGTTGAGAAATATGATTAATACAATTTATGATATTTTTAGAGTCCCCTATCAAAGGCCAGCTTAATAGATTGGCAAGCAGCACTAGCTTCAACAAAATGATTGGTTTGGACTCCCAAAGGAAGAGAGAAGGGCACCATAGCTTCTCCAAAGTTATTGCTTATAACTCCTCCACAACCCAAAGGTCTAGGGTTACCTTTAGAAACACCATCAAAGTTTTCTTTATGCCATCCCTCCAGGGGAAGAAGCAATTTTACTTCCTATCTTTTTGTCCTCCTATCCTTTTCTTTCTCCTTCTTCTTACCTGCATTCTCTATATCTCTCCCCTTCCTAACTTGGTAATTTTCTTTGATTCTCCTATAAATCTTCTCCCTAAGAATAAAGGTAGGCTCCTCTTTTTCTCTAAAAATTATATTGTTCCTTTCCTTCCATATTCCCCAACAAAAATGAGGAAAAATCCAAGTACCAAATTCCTACAAAACAAAAAATTTGAACAAACTTTTCCACTAAGATTTTTTGGCATGCACCAGCAAATCCCTAAGTTCTTAGTTAAGAAATCCCAGACCTCCATTGAAAAAGGCTAGTGGATGAATATGTGATTACCCATTTCCATTTGGCTTTTACATAAAATACATCTATTGGGCATAATATCACCTCTTTTTATTAAGTTATCCTAGGTTAGAATTTTGTTCTAAAGAGCCAACCAATTAAAGATATTGATCTTTGGAATAAGACCAGCTATCTAGGTAGTCACCCATGGGAGTTTCTCCTTTAAAATCCAAAGAGAATTATAGCCTAAAGCAACAAAATAACAACCATTAGGATTATCCCCCCAAATAACCTCATCTTTTTTGTTGCTTAAAACCATAGAATTTAACATTGTCATAATCGGTTTAAGATCCTCAGAAATGAGAGAAAGATCTCTCCATTCCTAACCAATTCTATAATTAATAAATTTTAACCCAAATTGTCTTATACAAACATTTTCCCATATTTCAAAAGTAGGCTTATTAATAAGGGGACCTTGGATTAGCTAGTGATTAGACTAGAATTAGATATCCTCCCCATTGCCCAATTTCTAGATAACCTTTGCCTTAGCTAGATACATGGCCTTCTAAATACCATTCCATACGATCGATCCCTTCCTAATATCCTCATTATTAAGTGCAAACTGAAGAGAAGGTATTTTGATGTATTAATTTACCAAGATATCTCTCCATTCTCTAGTACTATTAAAAATGTGCCAGATCTTCTTTTCCAGGTGGACCTTATTAAGATGGGTTAATTTACTGATGCCCAAGCCACCAGGGGATACCTTTTTCTCCTTTCAATACTAGTCCATAAAATGTCCCTCTAAATATTTTTGATTTTCTCAGCAAATTTAACTAGTATCCCAAAAAAACTCAAAGCATACATAGGAAAATTTTGAAGAGTGGATTTAACTAGTTTTCATTTTCTAGCTTGGCTAAGCAAAGCTCCTTTCCATCCCACTAGCTTTTTTCTGAACCTATCAATGATCCCATTCTAGAAATAGTCAAGAGGCTTAGTGCCCAAAGGGAGCCCAAGATAAGTGGAAGGAAGCTTTCCCACTCGACAACCAAGGATCCTCACAATTCTTCTCTGTTTGACCTCAAAAGTATTAACAAATAAGATTGAGCTCTTATCCTAGTTAATAAGCTATCTCGACCCTCTAGTATACAAATAAAGGATCTCCTTCATTACCTTTGCCTCTTTAATAGAGGCCTCCCCTACCATAATTATATCATCCACAAATTGCTAATGGGGAAAAGGGAGCACACCTGGAGGAAAGTTTTAACCCTTTTAACCTTCCTTCATGGTTATTTTTCTCAATTAACCTTCCAATGCATTAAGCTATAATAATGAAAAGAATTGGTGAGAGGGCATCTCCCTGTCTAATGCCTCTTAAGGGTTAAAAAAAATCCAAAGGAGCACCATTTACCAAAATAGCAAGAGAAGAAATAGAAACAAGTTGGGAAATATTCTCACAAACTTTTTGATCAAAACCAAAGCCTAAAGCACTAAATCAAGAAAAGACTAGTCAACCCGATCATAAGCTTTTGAGAGATCCAGTTTTAGTAGCATACCTTCTCTTATACTAGCTTCCATTGAATGTATTGCTTCATGCACCATCATGATCGATTCCAATATCTATCTACTAGGAACAAAGACAATTTTCTGCTAAGAAATAATCAATGGGAGAATTTTTAGCATCTTGGAAGTAAGAACCTTTGAAATAATCTTGTAAAAGGAATTGCATAGACTGATAGGTCTAAATTTATCCAAAGAATCAGCCCCAAGAGATTTAGGAATGAGGACCAAAAAAGAAGAATTTTTCTCCTTTAGAATACTCCTGGCTCCAAAGAATTCCTAAATAGCCTTCACTACATCATCCATTACCACATGCCAATAAAATTGGAGAAAGAAGGTAGGCATCTCGGCCTAGGGATTTATTAGTAGACAAAGAGAACAAAGCCTTCTTAACTTCTTGAGCATCAGTGGTAGCTCAAAGTATTTTGTTGTGGTGGGGTTAGATAATTTGAGTAATAAAAGACACAATATCATTATGATCCATCTTAGATAACAAGGGATCCCAAGGAAAAAGAGAGGAGAAAAAGGAAACTACCTCAGTAGAGATATCTTTCTCTTGAGTTAGAAAATCATGCCCTTCTTAATCTCTAAATTTTTTTTTATTTTCTCTTTCTTTGAGAGTGGATAAGTGGAAAAACTTTGTATTCTAATCCCCTTCCATTAGCCATTTAATTCTTGATCTTTGCCTCCAAAATTTCTCTTCCTTACTAATGATATTATGCAAAATTAGATAATATAGATAGCTCAACCACCCTATTTAAATCATTATAAGCTTCCTGCTAAATATTATCTTGAATAGAGGAAAGTTTAATAGAAAGATCCTCCTCATGAAAAATATGACCAAAATCCATTTTGTTCCATACTTTTATCATTCTCTTCACATTACTCAATTTTCTAGGAACTCTAAACATAGTAATACCTTCTACATCTATCTCCCACTAGAATTTCACTTTTTCTAATAAGTTAGGGTGAGATGTCCACATATTTTCAAACCTAAAAGGAAAATTCCTTCTTGGTTCAATAGGAGCAATCAAAAGGGAAATAGGTGAGTGATCAAAGCCAACTCTTAGGAGTGGAGATAACTTACAAGAGAAGGACTAGAACCAATTAGGGGAGATTGAAGCTTTATCTAATCTGACATGAATAAATTCTTGACCTATTCTTTTATTTGACCAAGTAAAATTTTCTCCCAAAAGATCTAGATCCAAAAAAGCCAAGCTATTTATAAAATTGGAGAGATTGTGTTTACTTCCCCAGTCAGGTGCCAACCCACCTATCTTCTCCTCTTCCACTAATAGAGTATTAAAGTCCCCCATGATAATACCTTTCTTTAAGTTATTCATCTACACCAGCTCCTCAACTTTAGACTAGTAATTCTTCCTTTCTCTCTTATTGTTCAGAGCATATGCATTCAACAAAAACCAACTTTCATTGGGATACATATGAAACACCCTACAAAAAAGGATATTGCCATCATTATACATAGTATTGAGTTTAAACTGCTTGATTTTGTACAAGGTTAACAAGCCTCTAGACACACCCTCTGAATCTGAGGCTTCCCCACTCATGATATTACTAAATTTGATTTTCCCCAAAATCTCCTTCTTCATCTTTGTTTCTTGAACCAACATAACATCAAGTCTCTAATCTCTAATCATGTTCCTAATAATTTCCTTCTTATGGGAACCATCAAGGCCTCTTATATTCCATGAGATTAGCTTCATTTTGTAATCATAGTACATTCCAAAAGAGTTTTTTGATGCCCATACACCAAACAACTTTTGATCTCCTCATCTCTGGCCTATTTCTCATATCTTCTTCCTCTTCTAGATTGAAGTCCCAAATCTAGTTTTCTACTACTTATTGTCTCAACTGGTGAATCCATAGATGGCTCCCTATAGCTTTTCTTTCTTGGCTTTGGTGATAAAGAAGCTTCCCTATCCAACTCTTAATGTAGAGAGAAATATACAGTTAAGGCCTTCCTTGGGGTCATGGGAATATTCAATGGCGCCACTTGATTTTCCTTCACTACATTATCATCTATGCTAGAGTCAAGACCACTTCCCATCCCCTCGCCTGCCTGCCCACCCTCCCCCAACCTTTGAATGATTCTCTATCTCCAAGTCCTATAGGTTCCCAACTCTTACTATCTTATCCTCAATAAACTCATCCAAAACCAAGATTGCACCTTCACTAGAAAGAACATCTATGTCATCTGAGATGTTGGGACAAAGTTCTTTCTCCCCACTTTTAGTCTCATCTTCTTTGGTTTCAAAAAATAACTCCTTCCCATCATTAGCAAAAGCCACAAATTCTTCCACTAGCTTTACTAGTTGAAATGCATCTTTTCCAACATCATCTATTATATCCACTCTCTCTAGAATCTCCATTGACTGTATAGGAGCAGCAACCTCATTTGGCTTTGGAAGTGGTGCATTTGTAACTTCCACTCTCTCTAGAATCTCCATTTCCTTTACTAGAACTACAATGACATTTGGCTTTGGAAGAGACTCTCCCTAATTATTGATCTTTTTTCTAGACAAGACATCATTGTCTTTCCTTATAGAAGTAGTAGAAGGTTTTTCCTTTTCTATTATTGGGTCCTTGAGAACCCCCTCCTTATGACCACTCTTGAAATTCTTCCATTTTTAGATCAACTTGTCCCTCTATTGAGAAGAAGAAAGAGACTTCTTCTTATCCTTTTTAAACTTTAGAAGTTGATATGCCTTATGCACTATTTTTAGATAGTGAAAACAAGCAAAGGGGATACTTCCATAATCTAACTTCTGAAAATGAGTACCTAGCTTAGAGTGAAAACACACCACTTCTAGCATGTCATCCCCTTCCTTGACACCAATGCAAATCCTTGCATCTGTTAATCTACTCTTAGAAGCTATAATCAAATCAATAGATGAAATTTCCCTAAAATAATTTTCCACTCCCATAAATACATCCTCATTCTAGAACTCTAGAGGTAGCTTTGGAAGTCTAACCCAAATCGATGCCTGCTAAAAGAAAGATTCATTGAGATCTAGTTTTGATGAGCATTTCTAAAACACCAGGGTAGAACAACCTATACTCCAAGGTCCTTCACAAATAATGATAGCCAAGTCCGATTTGTAGGAAAAATCAAAAGACAAAAATCCTTTTGCCATTGTTGTAACATTGACCTAATCTTTAAGGTGACATTTCTTCATAGTGAAAGCTCTCACCACATCTATTTTTGGTCTTTGCCTAATTAACTTCCCAACCAGAGTAGAGGCCATAGATGCAATACTATGATCAACAAGATCATCCAGAATAAAAATCACACATGACCCAATTTCCAAACTAGACAAGATCTTAACAGGAGAAAAAGAAGACTTACCAGATGGTTTGACACCAAAAAGGGAAGACCATTTCTTCTTCAAAAGATTCCCTAAGTTATCCACCTTGGGTGTCAAAAGAGGCTTGTCTATTCCTCTACCATTGTCACATGGGTCCCCATCCCCATTCTCTACCACATCTCATGCTTTGCTAAACTCTCCTCCTTCAATCTTTGTTTCAGATCTCCCCCTCCCTATAGATTCTCGCACAAGATAGGTTTCAAAATTTGAATGGGCACTCCCCATCCTCTCCCTTGACTACTCCAACTCTCATTTGCCATTTTTCTCCACTATTATCTACCTTAATGTGGTTTAGAATGTTAGTTGGATCATTTGATTATAATTTTAAAATTGTTATAATCTTAAGTTATATATATATATATATATATATATATATATATATATATAATACAACTTCTCAGTCTTTCCTTCCACAATTTTAGATGATAAAAAATGATAAAAAATTTCTTTTACATCACAATGGTATAACAATGGGAGCTTGGTATCACAACACTTTTGAGGTGACATTGAACATTGATCTTTCTTTACACACTTGATTTTGTTTAACTTTGTCAAGGGTGAAACCCTAATACCTTCAAGGGAACCATCTTGACAAAACCTGCATACATAGAAAAGCTAGGAACTATGGAGGCTCACATCCCATCCTAGGCTTCTACGAAGCCACCCACCAAGTAGGTGAAACAAGATCCAAATGGGTTACAAACATACATCACTTGCCATTGCATGAACACAACACATAACACCAAACAAATCCCTCCCATGTCTTGCACATTGGTTCACCATTGGAATCATTTGACATTGGGTGAAGGTGGTCTCTTCAAACAGGAGATGCAATAACCAACATAAACATCATATTGTAATTGCATATTACCTCTCAAGGCCATTAGAACAATCTCTTCCCTCTTAGACACAAAACCCCTTGTATCTCCCACACAAGAAAGGTATATGGATTCAATGGAGTCCATACTCCATGAAATAAAAACAACTCCTCATCATGAGGTCAACTTTCTGAACTACAATGTTGAGCCTAACTACTCCCTTCATTGAAGACTTCTCTTCCCTCCCAAGGCAAATTGAAGCCTTCATATGCATGATAAAATTCAACATTCAAATCCAACAAGAAAAAGAAGAAGGAAAAAACAAAGAAATGTTCAAGAACACAATACACATTCACATTACCACAACATAATACCAAAGTCCACAATGCAAGATTCACATTACCATTCATGTTCCATTAAAAAATCCTCCTTACTTGTAGAGTTATTTTACCATATAAAATAAAGAAAAAGAAACATGGTTTTAAGACCGCCAATCTTGGTCCAAGATAAAGGAAATGATAATTGTAGTAGAGCTCCCTTAATCTCCCTCCAAAAATGCTAACTCTCTATAAACATAGATAGTGGGTGAACAACCAACTAATTTGACAAAGACTCTCTAATAAGGCCTTGTCACTAACTATTTTAGCAAAGACACATAGCCACTTCCTCTTATAGACTTTTCTCCTCTAAATTTTGTATATTTATCTTAGTGGAAACATTGGAGAAAACACATGTGACAACTCCAAATTCAGATTTCCCTTGATTGTGACCCATCCTACCCCTTTTCTAGTGTTTTTACTTACTCATTTATAGGGTAATTAGTTTTAGGGTAAATTCCCACCATGATCAAAACCCTAAATGACATGTCAATTTGTGCACAAAGTTCACAAGTGTCAAGTGACACATAAAAATACATTCCACATCACCATGACATGTCCCTAATGCACATTTATGATTAAAATTTTCCATGTATAAGCAAACTTACATTTATGAAGAAAAATACTTTCAAAATGAGGCTTTTAAATCTTCCAAGATTGACCTTGGTTAAACTGTGTTTACAATGGTTTGGAACTTGTTTCCCCCAAGAATTTCCATGGTTCAACTTCTTGCACATTAAACCTAAGAATCAGTAGTCTAAGGGGGTCATATAAAATGTATATCATAAATGAATAATTTCAATTAAATCATTCAAGATGTAAGAATGTCAAATATGTATATCATAAACCATCATAATAAATTTAACATCCATCTACGTATAATAGATAATCATAATAAATTTAACATTCATCTACATATCATAAATCATCATGTTCCAATTAACATTTGCATTGCATTATAATCTAATAGTGTCATGTCATAAAACTGCATCCATATGTGTTTGATCATTTCATACACAATATTAGGTTCTTAATGCATATCATAAATTTAGAGCACTACTAAAATATCAAAATCAATAGATAAAAAAATCCACTATCAATCTAAGTCTTGTATAGCTATCAAAATATCAAAGTCTCAAATATCAAAATGTAAATAAAATATCTATGCTATGATGGGTTGAGGCGAGGCCTCACATCCTCACCCCTAGGCATGAAGTTACTCCTGGAGTTCATGAAAAGGATATGGGTACTAAGTCTTCATCTGAGCTACATTCTCCCATGAAGCCAAGACCTAGTCATAATAATCCCACTAGACCCTAACCTGGTCTAGCTCTCTACCTCAAAAAATGAGGATCTATCAAGCCAATATGTGAATGGGCTCCAATATTATCTATCTATCAGAATCCATTGGTAAAGCATCCCAATATTCAACTGAGACTCATCATAAACATGCTTCCTTAATATAGATACATGAAATACATCGTGAATGTGTAATAGGCAACGTGGCAGGGCTAAATGATAACCAACTAGTCCTATCTGCTCCAAAATCTCAAAGGTACCCACAAAGTGAGGTGCTAACTTAGAGCCTATTCTAAAATGGATTGCTCTTTTATGTGGTCACACCCTCAAAAATACTCTCTCACCAACCATGCACTCTCTATCCACCCTCTTCGCATTTGCTTTTTTTTTTTTCTATCTATCTTGGGCTTATTTAAGGCATTGTTTGATCAATACCACCTACTGCTCGATGTCCTTGACTAATCAAGGCCCTATAGATATCTTGTTTTCAATCCTATCCCAACATAGGGGTGTCCTACAAGACCTACCATACAAGGCTTGATAGGGTGGCATGCCTATGGAAGTGTGATGCTGATAGTTATAGGTGAATTCTAAAAGATGGACATACTCTTCCCTCTTGGACTAGTGCTCCATCATATACATATATAGCATATCTTCTAGGATCTAGTTTACTCTCTCTATTTGCCCATTTGTATAAGGATGATAGGTTGTGCTAAAGTTGAGCTTTGTACCCAATAATTTCTTTAGTTCCCTGAAAAATGAGGAGGTAAATAGGGAGTCTCTATTTGATATTATCTTATGAGGAATGTCATAGAGTCTAACAATGTCTTGGAAGAATACATGTGCCACTATAGTTGTTGCAAAGGTGGTGCAAATAGGTGAAAAGTGAGAAACATTGGTCAAAGTTTCAACCATCACCATGATGGCATCGCGATGATGAGAAGACATTGGAAGACCAACAATGACATCCATAGAGATAATGTCCCACTTCCACTCAAGTATCTCATGTCCTTGCAAGAGCCCACCTAGGTGTCCATGTTCTACCTTAACTTTCTAACACTCTAGGCATTTGGCTATGATGTTGGCAATCTATATTCTCATTCTAGTCCAATAATATAACTCCCTTAAATTTGCATGAAGCTTATTTATACCTAGATGTCCTACATAGGGTTCTCTGTGTGCCTCCAAAAAGATGAAATCTCATAAGTCACCGTAGGATGGTACATAAATGCATCCTTTATCGTATAGTAATCCATCTAGACCCAATGAAAAATTAGAAAATCTTCCTTCTACGGGTCTTTCAAAGTGGACTAACTAACAAACTTTTGCATAAAATACATCTTTAGGAAGGTGGTGCAGTATGCACTCTCCCAAATTTGTCTCAGTAATCATAGAAGATATCTCATGATGTCTCCTACTCAAGGCACCTATGACTACATTCTCCTTTCCCTTAATATAATGTACATCAAAATCATATTCATATAAGAACTCCATCCACCTCCTCTGCCACACATTTAGGTTTGGTTATGTGAAAATATACTTCAAACTTTGGATATTTGAATGAACCTTGAAGTGATTCCTAGAAGAAAGTGGCACCATCTTGCAAAGACATGAACTACTACTGCAAGCTCCAAATCATGGGTGGGGTAATTGAGCTTGTGAGTCTTAAGTTTCCTAGACTCATATGCAATGACATGACCATTCTACATGAGAACGACTTTAATACCATCTAGTGAAGCATCTTTGTATACCACAAAATCTAATGAATGATCAAGCACTGCTAAGATTGGTGCACTAGTGAGTGCCCTCTTGAGTTCTTGGAATGCCTTATCACACTTATCTATCCACTTGAACTTCCTCCCTTTTCTCTAAAGGGAGGTGATAGGGTGAGCTACTCTAGAAAATCCTAGCACAAATTTCCTATAATACCTTGCTAATCCCATGAAGCTTCTAACTTCCAAAACATTAGTCATTTTTTGCCAATCCATGATGGCCTAGATCTTGGATGGATCCTTGTGATTCCATCTCCTGATATCACATGACCTAAATAGTGAATTACCTTCCTAAAGAAGGAATACTTTAGCAAATTGCCATATCACTAATTTTCCTTTAAACATTGTAATACCTACCTCAAGTGTTCTTTGTGTTCCTTATCATCACATGAATATATCAATATATGATCAAGGAACACTACTATAAACTTATCTAGAAATGTATGAAACACCTCATTCATAAGGCTCATGAATAAAGTTAGGGAATTTGTAAGACCAACTGGTATGATTGTAAATTTGTAGTGGCCATACCTTGTACTGAATGCGGTCTTATGAAAGTCACTTTCCATAATCTACAATTGATGATATTCTGACTTCAAATCTATCTTTGAGAATACTTCGGCACCTTGTAACTAATCAAACAAGTCATTGATTCTAAGGAGCGAGTATCAATTCTTGATTTTTACCTTATTCAAGTGTCAATGGTCAATACACAATTTAAGTGATCCATCTTTCTTCTTTACAAAGATCATCAATGCACCCCAAGGTGCTACACTAGGATGGATATATCCCTTCCCCAAGTGTTCCTCCAAATAAACCTTAATTTTAGTGAGTTCATGTGTAGCCATCCTATATGGGGATCTTGAAATGGGCTCATCTCTTGATACTAGATCTATGTGGAAATCATCTACTCTAGGTGGTGGCATACATGGAAGCTTTGAGGGAAACACATCCTTAAATTCCCATTGTATTAGATAGTCATCTAGAGAGGGTTCACTCTCATTGTCTTCCTCCTTATTACTGATAGATATTGCAAATAGTTGACATACCCTTCATAGACACCACTTAAGCTGCACAATGGAGATCATATGAAGAGATACTGGGCTTTGCACCCCTGAAATCACCATTGGAGTACCAAAATCATCAACACACTCAACCTTCTTCTATCTTCAGTCTATTTTAGCGTTATGTGCACATAGCCAATCCATGCAAAGGACCAAATCATACAATACTAGGGGAGTGACTCAAAGATTTGAGGTCATGTTCATCTCTCCAATTTGAATATGAAAATCATGGATATAGGAATAAATTATCACCTTAGTCCCATATGCCAATTCAACTTCCCAATTATTGTTTTGCCTAGCTACCACTAGCCTCCAACGCTCCCCTATGGAAGTAGATACAAAAGAATTGGTGGCTTTAGAATCAAACAATATAGAAACCATAATACCTTGGATCATACATGTAGCCTTAATAACTATAGCCTGATGCTCAGCTTGGCGGTTATCAACTACTACAAATACCTTGTGGGATCTACCCATGTCTCCTACCATAGGCTCTGAAAATACTCCCCACTAGTCATTATTTGTTGGTCACTATGAGCACTCTCTAGCTATATGATCCATACCATTGGAAGAATAACAAGGCCCACAAGTCTTAATCTAAAATTCCTATAACCTAGGTTGCTATTGACCACCTATCATGTTGGATCCACTATACCCACCACAGGAGGACTCCTAAGTCCTAGTTAACTATGCATATGGACCTTATGACCTCTAATCTTGTCAGGACCCCTATGGTTTCCATTGCTTCGGCTTAGAGCCCTTATACCCTTGTGTTGACTTCTACCTATTATCTTTTTGTGACTTTTTTGGTACTTGTGGAGCATTTTGTTTTGAAGAGGGTTTATGTTTCCCTAATTGCTGGCAATAATTTTGGCTATGAGACAAATTTCAGGATTCCTGTTTGTTATAGAGATCTTTTGCAACCAATGTTGTCTTGACTGCCTCTTTGAAAGTGCTCAAAAAAGCTACGTGTACCAAATTCTAAAGAGACAAGTCAAACCCTTGGTAAATTGATAGACCCATAGCTTCTCAACCATCATGTACTTGACATAAGTAAGGAGCTCTAAGAATCTACTATCATACTATGCTATAGTAAGAGTCCTTTGCTGGAGGTCATGGAACTCCTCAATCTGACTCTGTCTAAAATGCTCTAAAAGATACTTGTCTCTAAATTTGGCAACAAATGGCTCCCAAGTAAGCATGTCTACTTTGACTCCACCTATGGGCTCCTCCTATTTCCACTAATTGGAAGTATTATCCTATAATAAATTTATAGCAAGTCAGTCCTTCATATTGCTCTCATATAGCCACAGCTTGAAGCACCTCTCTAAGCTCTGTAATGATGTTGCTACTTGTGTAACATCTGTGGTTCTAGTGAAAAGAGGTGGCTTGAGTTAGATTAAATCTATAGTCTCATTCCTATATCTCTGGGTACACTATTGGTGGCTCTATGACTAGTGGTGGATCAATCTGATGAACTAAGCCCTCTTCCTAGTCACCTTATCCCTCTACATCTTTGGATGGGTTACTCTTGCTTCTTTCCCTATTATTAGATGTCTGTTCTTCTACTCCTTTCAATTTGGGCTATGGAACTATAGGTGGCATCCTCTCCTACACTACTTTGATAAGGTTCTGAATGGCTATAAATAGTTGATTAAGATTTTGAGGCTATTTAGGTGGAGGTTAAGAAATTCCATGTCCTACACCTCCAGATGCCAATTGTGCACCTCTAGGGCCTCTAGCCCTGTAATGACCATTATGGGTAATAAGAGGCACCCTACACAAAAGTTTTAGTTTTAATGAGTTAACCATAATGGGTTAGGCTCTAGTGTTGTAACTAATCGCTTTGATAGCAAATTGTCATGCCCTAAATTTACATGGAAAAAACACAACCAACAATTTTTTTTAGATGAACTTAAAGATAGAATGTGGAAGCCAACACCAGTTATGAATGATCTTTGCGATTATTAGATGGTTACAATAATAGGTCATTATTATTGATTGATGTGCAAGAGTTTTATTTCATCCCAATACTATATCTCATGATTCCAAGGGTAAACTATCTGAAATACAAATTGGAAATGTATACTTCTGGGGGGTTTGTGAATCTGAAGTACTAATCTCTAACCAATAAAACTTTTAACTTTAAATTAATGCATACATAAACATATTGAAATAACATGTAAAGTAAATGCATCCACATAAACACTTGACACCAGATATGATTACCCAGAAAAGCTCCAATGAGAAGGTAAAACTAGGGTGGGGATGACACCCACAATTCTTCACTACTACAACAATAAAGTTCACTTATTAACATTACATAATTTGACCATTCTCATGATCTGCCCTATAAGAGGCCTGCCTTGTTAAATTCTTACAAAGGATTGTTAGATCCTAACTTATTAAAGGATTTCAACACCCTATTAAAAGTGTGTTTGGCTAAAGGACTTTATAACACCCACTTGGAATGTGACCCTATTAAAGGATTTCATAATGACTTTTAAGTCAACCTTAATATAAAGAATTTCATCGTGCTGATACAGTTGTTAGAAACTACAATAGAATTTTTGATCTAATATACATACAATTTGGTATTGTTGATTATAGATCTCAATTTAGTTCATCTTGATCCTTTCTAATCTGATATGAAATTGTTGTATTCTTGATCCTCTATTCTACAAACTAATATTTCAATTCTATCCTTCTCCTAAGTTACCGCTTTTACTTCCTTCAATTCTTCACTAGTATCACCTCCTCACATGCATTTTCTAATGCTCTCTCTCACATGTTGAATTATGGGGTTTCATCTCCCTTTAAAAAGACTTTAGTGGCTTAGGGTTAGGTATGAATCTACGATTGTAATTCATTCATTTTTCCCGCTCAATTCCTTCCATTTTTATAATTGGTTGCATGATGATATCATAGGGAATCCAAATAGATTCGATCTTATCTTAAAAGCTTTAAGATCTATCCATATGTCAGCTCAAAAATAGTTTACATAGTTGTTTGCACCATTAGAAACAACTTGGTCAATTCTATGTTAGTCGACACTTTTTAATATTGATACTTGACTCATACTATAATTCTCTCTGGGTCAGCACTTGAAGTTTCTTGGAATCTATTATTCACATAGCACTTGAATTTCTCAACACATGAGTGACTCGACACTCATTGAAACTTAGCATCTATACACATTATATTTGGTGTATGTTACTAGCTCCACATGAACTTAGTAAAAAACTTAAGTATGTTGACACTCAATTGTCAAAACCAATCTAAGATAAAAAAATCCCCCCCTTTGACATGAGTGGCAAAAACACTTAACTATACATGATGAATCTAATGTCCTTGAGTATAATATACATCTAGTTCGACATATATACAAAACCTCAAAATTGTTCAAAGTTTTTTAATGAACCATATACCTCAAATTTTTTTGACTCCCCCTAAGTTTATGTGTCTTTTCTATATCTAATATCTTCTCAGTGTATATTTGACTCTTGCTATTACTCTTTGTCTTCAATCATTCTAATACTCTCTATCTGATATGTTCTGATATGCCATGTTTCTTCTTCTCTTCTATTTTGCTTTTATCTCCCCCCCATCTTACATGTCTTCCCTTTGCATATTTGTCTCCATCTTTTGTCTCCCCCTTTTAAATATTTCTTCCCCCTTTTTGACACTAATGTCAAAGGGTCTATACACTAAGTGTTTATTTATCCAAGAAGTTCTTATTTACTTCCATTACAATATTGAGAGCAGCATCGTATTTGTCTATTGCAACATCTAATGATTTGATTTGGATGGTCGTATTTGTTGCAAGGTGAACTAAGCCATCCAATATTGAAAGATTAGGATCTTTCTTTAGTACTATTTTAGCATAGGCTAGTTCTTTTTGTAGTATTTCCATTTGAGGGGTCAGGGAGGCTTGAATCTAGACTAGTTTGGCTCTTGTGTTAGCCAATTCTACTATTAATAAAGCTAGTTCCTTTTGTTTGTGAAGCGTTGAAATGAAGTGCTTCTCACTTTGAGCTAGATTTTGTGGTAATTACATACTAGATGCTTTCAAGTTTCTTTCTAGACTCAGAATCCTTTGGCTTGTTTCTTGTGTGAAGAGTGTGGGATCATACAATTTGGTGTACAGTGAGAATATATTCTCAAGTATCTTCTTCAATTTTTCAATCTTTGTAGCCAATTCAACTTGCGATAGTGCTATTCCACTAGATATCTTCTCATTAACTTTACCTTGAAACTTCTTTTTAGACCATTCCATCAGTTTTGCATTGGTTTCTTGGTCTTTATTTGTCACCTATTCAACAATTTCTAATAATTGTTCCAATATAGGCTTCATTTCATTAGGTGTTTGCAAGATGAATTCATGTAAAAGATGTCTTTGATATCATGCAGTGCTTACCTTTGCTTATACTCATTTTTGAGTATTTCTTGGTTCTTCTTCATTTACAATGCCTCATGCATGATATTGATCTATTATAGGTTCATGGTTGCATAGTCATATTTTGGTATAATTATTTCCTCATCTAGTGTTGGCTCTCCATAGTGAATTATCCTTGCAACATTTGTTGAGCTCGAGCCTAGTGTAGAAATCAAAAGTGGCATTGCATCAGTGCTTGGATTCTAATGGACTTTGATAGGAGTGCCAGTTGTTTGTAAATTAACCAATGTCTAAATGGATTCCTACTCCTTTTCCTTTGGAATGTCCTTGTCTTCTTCTAATTTTTCCTTATCAATCACAATTACCTATAGTGTACCTTATGTTTGTGCAGTAGGTATAGATAACTTTGTCCATCCTACTTGTTCCTTTTTGGGACCCTCTTCAATTTGAGTTTGTTGTTCAATCACAACAATTTTGACTATGGTATCAACCTTTGCTGATGTCTCCTCGCATGTTTGTACTGGAGGTTGATCACTAGTAGCTGTAGGTATGGCAAAAGGTGGTTCTTGTGTATTCACCTTATCCCTAGTTATGTCTACTGCTACTTTCTCTAACTCATCCATACTGACCAACACTAGATTATCACACAATTTAGCCTATAATGTGGATTGGTTGAGGATCTTCTTCAGATCCTCTGTAGTTAGTAGATTGATGTTTGGGTTGAGCAATCAAGAACATATTTTATTTTTACTATGACTATAGGTTTGTTTGTGTCATATGTAGGGCTTAATGGTGGCAATTGTGTATCTTGCACACTTTGATCTATTTCTTGCTGCTCTACTATTACCATGTTATCTCCCTATTGTTGTGTCTCCTCCACTATGTTACCTTCCTTTTCATTCCCAATTTCACCTTCCTTATCATTATCCTCATCTTCTCCATTGTTCCTTCCCTCAAAGGGATCCTCTTCTCCATCCTTGATAGTAGTCAAGCCATATATCAACTTCCACATTTGAGTTGATTTCCTTACAACATCTTCAATCTTGTTTTGAAGTATGCTAAATGCTCAATACTTGGGTGCAAATTTGCTGCTATGTTTCTTTTTTATCTTTATTATTTTCCCTTTTGATAATTCTAACATCACATGTGCCAATGTAGACTCTCTTATTTCCTTCTCCATATTTAGGAAATAGTGCCATTTATTCTCAACAATTGAATATAAATCTTTGGGCATTGTATTATCAAATTCAAGTGGGTTGTTCTTGTTTTTTTCCATCATGGAATACACTAATTCTTCAACCTTATTTTGATCTTCTCTACTTAATTTATTAAATTCAATAATTTTCAAACTAGTTAAGTCTACATTATCCCTAATATTATAAAAAATGTTATCAGTATCAAACTTGGGAGCATGACTTAGCACTTTAAACTAGATTCTGTCTTCTGACTTAGTCCTTTCATCATCATATTCTAGTTGTGAAAAATATTTTCTCCTTAATTTCTTTTGCATAGGACCTTGTTGCTTAGTAGCCTTCTTCTTCTCTTTTATTTTCTCCTTAGACTTTTGAGTGGTGGACCTTGTGGTAGTTCTTGTGACTGGAGTAGTAGGCTTTGCAAGGCTTGGTTTTACAATTTTCTTACCCTTTGGCTAAGCTATAGGCTATGTCTTAGCCTTTCTCTTTTTTGGTTCTTGTTTTACTAGTGCTTCCTAAACTTGTTCCTCCTCAGCACTTTTTTCTTCATCTTCACCCATACCTTGGGTTAGGGGAAGAGGTTCTTGGCCTTGCTCTTATTCTTCCTCTTCTTCTTCTTCATCATCATCTTCATCATGTCCTTTAACTCCCTCACCAAATTTAGCTTTTAGCTTCGTTACCATTTTATCCTTCTTTAGAGTTGAGGTAGTTTTCAACTCCATTTCAACCTTATATTTGACAATATCATAATTACCAAATATTTTTGATGACTTATCAACTTCTTCCACCAGTAGTGCAATGATGGCAATTGATGCTTCATCTATTTTCATTTCATAACCCAAAGGCCCTATCCATCTCACTCTAGGTCCTATAGCCTAGATAAAGGTGTAATCAATTTCTACCAAGAAACATATGTCATTGTAGTACTTCTCCACTAGGGAAACATGAATTCTTAGCCTTTGTTTCATTGACTACTTGAAATCTTCAAAGTAACTAGTCATCATTGACTCAAAATTGTCTCACATTTGTTCAATGTACTCATTTATTTGCACAGCCATAGACCTATTGGTCTTCCATCCTATCTTACCAAAAGATGGGAACTAATTTTCAACATAGAAAAATATGCATATTGACATGGAACCAAACTTACATTGAGAACTTTTAGATCTCCTTATTGCTCCTGAGTTCTCCATTATTTTCTACAACTATAGCTCTACTATATCATAAGTATGATCTTTCTTCACAATCTTGTATCCTACATCAATTGCAATACATGGAACACTATTCAATTAGCTTGACTAATATAATTTGTGTGATATGACCCTCACTAAAAATTCAAGAAGTGGATCCCTGATAATATCAATTGTCATTCCTCTCTTGTTCCACTTTAGCCTTGTATTTTTCTCAATTTCTTCTTTTGAGTTGCTTCTTAGGGTCTTCGGCCAATCTAGGGTTGGATATCCTATAACCCTATGTACAATCCTCTTTGATAGTTTTATAGGTCCTCCTTCCAACCATAGGCGTCCATCATGGATTCTACTTAGGACAATTCTTATCCATTCTATTTTTAAGACAGTGAGGAAATCTAGGGTATGAATTAGTCCCTTTCTTTCTATAATTTTGAATTCTTCTTTTAACACTCCATTTTCACATAATTTATCATACACCTAATGAATTTCTATGTCTCTAATTCCTCCAACCTTGCAATTGTAACACTTTCTTACATCTTGAACCATTTGGAGCTTGGGTAAAATGATTGATAATGTGCTTGTTGGGTCATTTTTGTATGCAACCTCAAGAATAGCCCAAAAATATGGTTGCTTTACCTAATTACTAACCAACTGAACTTCAAATGGTTCCTTTTCCTTAGGATTCCTAGAGCTAGAGGCTATTTTGCAAACTAGGGTTTCAACAAATATAAAATTACATAACTTAGCACATGAAGAGTACCTTTAGGTTGATGAAATGATACTTGATTGTTGCTGGAATTCATGCAAATACTGCAATCCTACTCATTCTTTCTTGAAAATTGATTCTTTACTATTTTTCACTCTTCCTCTATGTTCCTAATGATGAAAAATGGGTGAAAATTTTCCTGATACCCTTTTAATATATCACATTTAATGCATGGTACTTATACGACTATAAACTCAACTTATACGACTATAAACTCGACTTATATGCAATTTTTATTTCACTCAGCATCCATTGGTTTTCCCATCACTCAACAACTATTATAATTACCCTTACTCAGATCCAATAGGAATTTCCTTCACTTAGCAACTGCTACTAACTCAACTTCAACTCACTTTGGGTGATAACTTAGCACACACTAGAATTTTATTCAACAATTGAAGAGGATTTTTTACACTTGACAGTAATACGAAAACTTAAAGATTTGACCTGAGTTTTTCCTTGTTGACTTGCATCTTTATTCATGCTAGTTTACCCCTTTTGGCACTAACTTATCTTGGAATATATGTATGAGGCATTTTTAAATATTAGTCCCACATACCTCTTTTTGCTTAGTTTGATGAGATACGATCACTTGACCTTTTAGGTGAAGTGACCCCTTTATTTGATGTGTTGCATACATCTTTCTTCATCCATATTTTTTTCATCTCTCCTATTTCCCTTGTTGAGCTCTAAGTTAGGTTCATTTTTCTTTGTTGGGAAGTGTTTGCTGATATGACCAATTTTTAGATAGCTAAAGCATGTAGTTTGACTCAACCATCTATTGTAGCTAGCAATGAAGTTTGTTCTTATGCAATTCTCAAGGATGTTTCCATACTCTTGACAATAATGATATCTATGTCTTGTGTTATAATCCTATTTATAAGAATTTTCATAGCTTCTTCCCTTTGTTAACTTGTTTGATGACCATGTGGTCTTGCATCTGCATTCAAAGGCTCTGTGTCCAAACTTCTAAAAATTGTAGTAGTGTCCTTCAAATTTTGGTGTATGCTTGGTTCTAGTTTTTTATTCATGTGTCTAATGACCTTGTTTGTTGCACTTGTGATAATGAATAAGGTTCTTTGGCTTAGCATTTTGACTAGCTTTCTTGCTCTTGTAAACATTAGTTGTGTATCTTTTATTTCTACAATGGTGACAATTAGGTTTATAATTCTTACTTTTATTGTTTCTTTCCTCGGTAGCTTTGGATGATTCTCCTTCTTTAGTGCTTGTGTAGACCAATCCTAATGTGTCCTTACTAGATCTATGGGATTTTAGTACTTTCTCAAAGTACTTTATGGGTTCATTTGACTTGTTGAAACTTTCTATAAACTCCTTTCGTCTTTTAAGGTCATTCTACAACTATTCATTCTGCAATTTCAATGTAGTTATCTAAATGTCGTTGACATTCAACTCATTATGAGCATTCATCATTTGACTTAGGATGTCCAATTGTATGTTTTAGATCCTGGATAGTTCTAATGACTTTTCTTCCAATCTATTTGACAAAATTTGTGTCTTCTTCAATGATGGTCTTCTCTTCTATAGCTTTCTCCTTTTGTTCAGTCACCTCACGCAGCAATATTGCTTGTGATTCTTATTCCAAGTTGAGATTTCTAGTCTCCTTAGCTTGTATTTTATTCCTTTCCGTGAGATCTACAATTTTTTCATGAAATTCATAGGAGTTACCATCTCCAAATAACTTTTTGGTGTCAATCTCTTTGTAGTGAGTGTCATTTTCTTCTATAAAAATCTCTTTCCTTCTCTTTAGCAAACTTCTCAAGGCAACTTTGGCTTCATTCAATTGTTGTAGTAAGAGATATATCTCAATCTCCTAATTTTCAATGGTCTTTCCCAACTTGTCAACTTCCATCTCAAGATATTTTCTCTAAGTTGTAAGGCTTCTACTCATGAGAACTTAGCTCTAATAACAATTTTTGGAAATACAAATGGGAAATGTATACTTCTGGGGGGGCGGGGGGGGGGTGGGGGTTGTGAATTAGAAGTATTGATCTTTAATGAATAAAACTTTTAACTTTAAAATAATCCATGCATAAAAATATTTTAATAACATATAAAGTAAATGCATCCACAAAAATACTTGACAGTAGATATGATTACCCAGAAACCCTCCAATGTGTAGGTCAAACTGGGGTGGGGATGAAACCCATAATTCTTCACTATTGCAGCAGTAAAGTTCAATTGTTAAGGTTACATAATTTGACTATTCTATTAAAGGCTTACAATGGATTGTTAGATCCTACCCTATTAAATGATTTCAACACCCTATTAAAAGTATGCCTAGCTAAAGGACTTTAGAACACTCACTTGGAATATCACCCTGTCAAAGGATTTCACAATGACTGTTAAGCCAACCTTAATATAAAGAATTTCATCTTGTTGATATAGTTGTTAGAAAGTACATTAGAAAGTTTGATCTGATACACTTAAAATATGGTATTGCTGATTTTAGATCTCAATTCAATTCATCTTGATCCCTTTTGATCTGATATGAAATTGTTGTATTCTTGATCCTCTATTTTACAAACTAATTCTCCAATATTTTCCTTCTTCTAAATCACCTTGAATGTATACTGATCAATTCACCCCTTTCATTTCCTTCAAATCTTCACTAGTGTCACCTCCTCACATGCATTCTCTAATGTTGTCTCTCACATATTGAATTATGAGGCTTCATTTCCATTTAAAAAGACTTATTTTCTTAGGGTTAGGTATGAATCTACAATTGAGATTTATTCATTTTTAACACTCAATTTCTTCCATTTTTTTGATTGGTTTCGTGTTGATCACATAGGGAATCCAAATAGATTTGATCTTATCTTCAAAACTCTAAGATCTATCAATATGTAGGCTCAAAAATGGTTTACATAGTTATTTGTGCCATCACAAAATACTAGGTCAATTTTGTGTTACTTGACACTTTTTAATACTGATGCTTGACACATACTATAATTCTCTTTGGCTCAACACTTGAACTTGCATGATATTAATTATTCACTGAGCGCTTGAACTGCTCGGAACATGAGTGACTCAACACTCATTGCAGCTCAACATATGTTACTAGCTTGGCATGAACTAGTAAAAAACTTAAGTGTGTTGACACTCAATTGTTAAAACCAATTTGAGATCAAAAAAATTAAATTAGTACCTAACATTCATTCAAAGCCTAAGAGGTACATGATGATGTGTCCCTTTGAACTTCATATTTGATCCTTTTAAATTAATACCTTTCATAGATGAATTTGAAGAGGTTTTGTGATTTCTCTCGATGTTTTTTTTTTTCAGGTCATCATGTCATAGATGCATTCATAATTATAATTTTTTATGTTCTAATTTTTTTTTGTTTAGTTATATCCTATCTAAGGTTCTTACTATTGGAAATATAAGAGGAGTAACTAATAGGGGGTGAATCTGTTACCACTAAAATAAATCCTAGATCCCTTGGATGTTAACTATAAAATTCATACTAATAAAACTTATTATTGCTTATACTTAGTAAACACACAAAAATTGTTGTAACTTGGTAAATACAAAGTGTGAATTACATTAGTAAATCTTAAGATGTTATTAGTATTCACTTGCAAGCATGAAAGAAATAACATGAATGCATGAGACACGAGGATTTAACATGGAAACCCAATTTGGGAAAAACCACCAATGTAACTAATTACTATTTTTCACTCTTCGAAAGTGAGCCTTGTGAGGATCCATCCCTATTAAAGGTTACAAAACACACTATTAGGTGTGACCCTATCAAATGATTTAATTACCCTATTAGGAGTGGTCTTACAAAAGGTCTTAAAAAAATTTAATGGAATTGTCACCTTGTTAGAGGATTTACAAATGGTTGTTAAACTCACTCTATTAAGAGATTTTAGAACACTAATACAATAGTTAGAGAGTAACAATGAAATGACCTAATTTTGATGCAACTAACTTGCTAATTATAGATCTCTGCTCTGGTTCATACCTGATCCTTCCTAATCGAATAATACTTTTCTGCTCTAGAAAGATATCTACTTATCCTTCAAGTTTGCTTTGTCACCTTTTATCTCTTTCAATCAACTTGCATCACAAAAAATTTGAAATCACAAATTTACCTTTTACTTATACCTTTCAAATTGTCAAGTCAGCTCAAATACAACTTAGAATAACCAATATTCATCACCTCAGTCAATTAGAACCAGTAGGTGAAATAATTAAGCTTTACATGCCAAAACAATAAAATCCTTTGGTAGTTGACCTAGCTTGGTAGAAATTGATTCTAAAGCAATTTCCTATGTTAACCAAAAAAATCTCAGTTAACAATGCGAATGTATAAAGTTCCTTTGGTAACCAAGTGAACTTGATTAGCACTGACTCTATTCAACTTTCCCTTTGTTAACTAAGTGAGCTTGGTTAACATTCTTTTCTGCATAACTTCCTTCGATGCTCGAGTTAGCTTGGTAGTGTAGACGCTCAAAAATGGTTCACATCTATGACTTCATCACTTCTTCATACTAATTTGTCCCATTTTCTCATTCTACTAACTTTGATCTTTTTGCTAGATTGATCATATTTCATCATTTGTATCGCCTTTCACATCAATTTCATATCAACTCGAAATCATATCAAATCAACTCGAAATCACCCCAAATCAACCCAAAATCACTTGAAATCAATCCTAATCAACCTGAAACATATCAAACATCCCAAAGAAATCATCATTTATCCACTCCTAGGCATTGTTGTGGCTTTCAGTGCCTTGGAAACCTATCAACTTAACAATCTTATCAATCTGACATTAGTACTATCATGGCTCTCAGTGCTAGGTCAAACTATCATTCATGTCATTCAATCTTTGACATTGTTGAGGCTTTCAATGTTATATAATGGCATCATTAACCATTTTAATAATATTGATAGTGTCTGTTGATGTTATTACGATCAAACCTTATCAATCAATTTCAATCCTGTAGCATTTACAATGTCGGTTAAATGTTACATATCAACCAATTCATGTCATGTGTCCTTGGCATGTTATCAACTTCAATCAATCAATTTGACCAGGGTTTTGGTCTACCTTTTAATCATCTTATTTGATATTCATCATCGTCACATTTTCATCAAAGGATATAGTCACATTCATTTAATCAATTTGGCCAATCATCTGCTAATTTTCTCTATAGGATTAAATAACCCATAATTTAATCCTATTCTTTCTAAATATTATTCCCAATTATAATCCTCAATTAATTAATTTTATTAATTAATTGATTCATTATCTGCAAACCATGGAAATTCTTAATTTTCTAGGTTCCATTTTACATCATTAATTCCATTTTCTACTAATTCTTATTTTGTGGAATAAGAGGATTTTTAATTCAAATATTCCATAAAATATTCCATCATTATGACACTTGGATATGACACCTCGTGGATTCTCCTTTGACACTTGGCTAAGACTTCTCATAATCAAATATTCTTATTCTCTTACGCATGTCTCTATTTGGCTTCTTTGTCATAGATTCTTGACTTTAAGTGGGTTGAGGTGTCTTATGACACATCATAAATTCTCTTCCACATTTAGCCAAGTTTGACTTGCATGGGTCATAGAATCTCACAATTGGCATATTCTATCATATGCATCATAGGAATCTCTTGCCACATTGCACATCTATGGATGACAAATCCAATGCCCTCACTTTGAGTGTTGATTATAAAATGAGCACTCTTTCTCTCATTTTGGGTCCTTGAATCCTGCAATGCTTAAGTTTTGAAAATCCAAATCTTTGAATCTTTGAGTCTCTACTTCGTTGTATGTTGCATTCTCTCTCTCTCATAAAATCACACTTCAAGTATTCTCATGGCATGATCCACATCATAGTCTTTGGCTTCAACCTTGTGTGCACTATAGGCGAATTGGAGCTACAATCATTTGGAGAAGAAAGAAGGACATGGGAGCTACAAACGAAAAAGGGGGTTTCTATTGCTTTCTCTATTAGTTTGGCTTTCATGGTAGACTAGTGGGTGCTAATATATGATTATTGAGTTTTGTGATTTTCTCATAGTATGTTATGCATTTAACACATTTTTCTGGTCCTACATTTGGTGAACCTAACATGAACATGCATATCTAACTTGGGTTTTCTTGTTTTGTGCTTGTAGGTGCAAGGAAGGAGCTCACTTGGAAGGGTATAATGACTATCTGCTCTTCCTTTTCACACCTAGATTAATTAGGGGGTCCTTTAAAATTCTTATATGCTCTTTTTTCATGCATTCTATTAGCTTGCTTTCCTAGGGTGCACTCTTCTCTGTCAGGGTGCACTTGCGACCCCTAGGAGCAGTTTTAGGAGCCTAGAAGCCACCAAAACCCCTTTCTTTTGTTTTTAACTTACCAACTATCCCCAACTAGGCCCCAACTACATCATTAACATAGTATAAATTGTTTACGTGCACTTGGGAGTGTAGTTTTGAAAATTTCAATTTTTGGGTCTTATTTAGGCACCATTTCCCCACACTCTGCACCTAACTTCCCAACTGCGCCCTAAAACTACCAACTGCACCCAACTAGGCCCCAACTACATCATTGATGTAGTTGGCATTGTCTAGGAACTCTTGGAAGTGTTCTGAGCCAATTTGGCCTTCTGGGGTGCAATTTGCTCTGTCAGAGCACACCTGGGTTCATAGTAAGCACATGCACCAATCAAAATCTGCATTTCAAGTTCCTATCACTCTCTAGCGCATAGATTAAGTGATTTTGTGTTACTAATGGTCTATTTATAGCATGTTTCAATCTTTGGGTGAAGACATGATCATAAGAAACTACTAATGTGTTCTTTGCAGGATGTTGTCGAAGACTTTGTGTGTCTTTCAAAACTATGTGTGTGGATTTCCTAGATTAGATAACATTTCGTTTGGTGCTTAAAATGAACCTTTTTCTTTTCTGCTTGGTGTGTCTATAGTGTTAAATCCCTAGGAGTTGCATTGGACGTATCCTCTCCCCTCGCCATTCGTAGATCTTGGGTGTAAGAAATCTGTATAACTTCTATAGGAGGCCTGCCTTGGACAAAGATACTCGATATTGGGTATGCTAGGGGATGACCTCATAGCAGTAATGGGCCAAAGCCAGGTCAACACTCTAGTTTCTCTATAAAAATCAAGTACAGTGAAAGTTGTATCGACAGTATTGCTGCGTGATAGCTCTCCTCCAGTACCCTTGTGGTGCATCAAACCTCGATTCTTAGGGCTGGGAGACCTTCTGCGGAATTTTATCATTCACTTTCCGAACAAAATGCCCTTACTAAAAACCATGTTTTAGTGGCCAAAATCCTTTCTATCCACTAGCTCAAGGGGTCACCCATGCCCATGAAGACATCCTACATTCTTGCGGTCCTTAGTAGAGGCAACAGTCCCTTGAGAAGTCATGCCCCTTGGGAAGTGAATCTTGGTAGTCCCAAGAAGTGAGTACGCTATAAGGGGGAGCCTATGGTTCCAAGATCATAGGTTGTACACTTTGGATAAGCATAGTTGAACTTCAGTTCAAGTAGGAATTCAGTGGATACAGTCCTAAAAGCCTAGGTTGTGGTGTGTTTGTTAACTTTTTACAATAGCTATTCTTGTCTTAATGTGTCTTGCGTGTCTGTAAAACATAATCAAGATAAAAGAAAAACTTTTAAATTTACACCTTTGATATCATTTGAACTTGTCAAAACATCACACATTTCCAAAACATTTCAACCTTTATCAAACTTTGCAAACGTTGGTTCAGCACGCTCAAACCTTGGAAAACATGTTAACCCATGCTCTTAAATGTGCTTGGCAAAACATAGATCTCACACTTGCATAGAATTCACTTGCATTCAACCTAGCATAGGCCTCATTATTACATCATATAGACTTCATATTGCACCTTTTAGTCCTCATTTAGTATCTATTACTTTTCATATTGCATCCATTTAGGTTTAGTTTTACTTTCCTTAGTTTTTGCATTCCCATCTCAGAATCAACACTTTGCATTCACCACATTCCATCTTTGCATACCTATTCATCATCTTGACCACTTTATCCATCATTCTAGGTGTTCTAATCATCATTTTGAGCATCCAAATTGGCCCTAACACTATCCTCTACCATTTACCTCTCTGTGACATCAATCTCGAAACCATAGCTTCCAAAATTGCCTTAGTTTCAGCCCAGCTTACCAACTGCGCCTAGAAACTATCAACTATGCCCAACTGGGCCCCAACTACATCATTGATGTATTCTACATTTTTTGGGTGCACTTGGTGGTCTTGAGATCCATTTTTGGGTTCCAGATAACATTTTGGGGCTTCAACAGTGTCCATAGGTGCCTGGTTAGCTCCCATTGCACTAGCTTGCCCGGATCTGCATTCTACAACACGTAATCATCATCACCTCCACTTAATACATCATTATATACATAATAACCTTCATTTTTCATCTCCCAACCCATCCTAACATCAACCCCAACATCTTAGCGTCCTAGCATGTTAGTTTGGGAACCATACCCTTCAGAATCAACAAACATTATTCCTAGCTTACCAAATGCACACAAACTAGCTCCAAGTGCATCAATGACATAGTTTCTACTATTAGGGTGAACTTGGCACTGTTAAGGCACACTTGGGTACCTACATGACCATTTTGGGCCTCTAAACTGCACTTTAGGACCCCAAAACTGCCTCTAAGAGCCTCTAGACCTCCCCATTCTACACTTGACCCAAAACTACATCTTGCACCCAAAATCCCCTTTTGCATCATATTCATTGTCCATATCACATATCTGCTCAGCATCACCACCATTTTGAGTCCTCAAAACATCATTTTGAACCCCCCAAAACCTTTGAATTTAGTCAAAAAGCTAAGCAAAGTATGAGTCTTAGAGTATCTCCTAGTGTTGATGGATAATGGATCTTGACTAGTCTTTTTACCTCTTTTTTGATCATTTTATTTGGTCAAAATCTATCTATGTCTTGATATATTTGACCTTTTCATCTTTTATCAATTCGATCTTTTCATCTTTTATCAGTTTTTGGTCAAGATCCAAAGTCCTTTATCACAAGGTTAAACTCCTAGACAAAATACTTTCTAAAAGATTTTACCTAAGTTCAAAACTTTCCATAAACCCTTTTCATAGCATAATCATATCCCTAGCATCCCCAAATGTCATTTTGACTTACCCTAGTGGTATATCCCCTTCATATTGCATTGGTCAAAATCCTTAGCATCATTTTCATTACCAAACCCTATCAAATTTTCCATCAACCAAATTACCTTCTTGAGCATTTACCCTCATTTTGCATGTCCCAAACATCATTGAAAACCCTATAACACCATCCTTTGCATAGTCTACCTTGCATAAACCTACATTTAGTATCATTACCAAGTCCAAAACATAACCCTAATTGTCATTTTGCATACCTTAGAATCATTTTCATCCCCTCTAGTCAAACTTCAAAACATCACCTTGCATTTTGCATTTGCATAATATCCCTAGGACATTTTCACTTTGTACATCAAAACCATAATTAATTTAGCATTTTCTCACATTTCATAACATTCCTAAATAATTAAAAATCCCAAAAACACTCATATCTTGCATACCCACCACTCTAAAATCACCCAAAACACTAAAAAATTCCATTGCATTTGCACTCTTAAGTATCATGCCAACACTTACGAGGAGACAATCAGCTTAGAGACCTGAGGAACTCTATCAACCTTTTTTTTCTAAGACACAAGCACAACCAAAACCTCATCCAAGACAAAGAAAGAGCAAGAAAATCCAACAAACCTTTAACGAAGACCAAATTGAGGCATCACAACCATTACTAGCAGACCCCTTGAACATGTTTCCGCAAGATCCTCATAATCAAGCTATGGCACAAAAAACCTTGAACAATGCACCTACCATGAGATTTCCTCCAAAAACTTCCCCTGCACATGGGATGGTTCAATGGAGTCCTAACTTTGAACCTATATTTGTGCCAATACCACCAAGAGGAGGAAGTGTACCAACCTCACCTGAAGATGAACAATCACATGCATTTGAATTCAGACAACCTAACACATCAAACATACAACAAGGTACTATACACCTAAGTGATGAATCTGACACTGATTATGGCATCATTGATGAAGAAATGGCTAGGGCATGTCAAGAAAAAAGTTTTCGCAAGAACTTCAAACGTTTGGCAGCCCAAGAAATTGTCAAATTTAACCCAAACTTGGAAGGTCCTAGGTCCCAAAATCAAACCAACACAACAATTGAAAACATCCAACTCATGATAAATTTTGACTTAGACAAGGGAAAACAACCTTTGGAGTTTTCAAACACAATAATGGCACCTATAAGGTCCCATCAAGAACCAACAATTGAAATCCTCCAAAGTACATTTGAACACATCAATGTTAACCCTTGTTTGATGAAATACCACCAATCCCTAAACACCCCAAAAGGACATTAAGAGTTGATTTTAGTCACATGATGCAACAACAAGATGCACCTAAAGGGACCCATGCTCTAGGGATGCCAAACATACCTTCTTTGGAGGAAAATCAACAAAGTACACCTTTGCTTCTAACTTTACCCTGTGCTATGACATCAAACACTATGGAGCCTCTCATAAATATAACATGTGAAACATCAAGTGCAACCATCCCTATAGATGCATAAAGGAAAAGTATTATTGACATTATGCCCATTCCTAATAGGGACACATCTCATAGTCAAGTCAATATGATGTTGCAAGCAGGAACATCTAAAACACAAAGGTACCAAAACAACAATGCAAACATGACGTTCAATTCTCAAGGTCTTAATCAACCCCCACGACAACAACAACCTACAATGGTACAAGGAATCAACACTTCCAAGGCACAACCAAGTCTACATCCACTTCACATACATCCCACATATCAACAACAAGATCAAACACAACGAAAAAAACCACAAGTGGGGCAAACATCCAACATTCCTAACACGCAATCCCATGTGAACCCACTTGAACTACACACAATTTATCAACAACAATTTCAGCAGCAATTCCAACAACAACAAATGATGTTTGCTAAACAACAAGATCGACTCAAGCAACAATTGGAATGCCAAAGACACCTTGAGCAACAAATCTTATACTAGCAACATTTGTTACAACAACAACATGTGCCACAACAACCTCAATAAATACCTCTACAACAACAACCACAACACATGGCACAACAAAAACACATGGTACAACAATCACAGTCAATACCACAAAAAGTGCCACATCAAATACCACAACAAGTTCCCCAACAATAGGGACCTTTCTATATTTGAGGTTCCAACATACCTCCACCACCTAGCGACACTTCATCAAATTCATCAGACACAGAAATGTCAGAACTAAGTAGACATAGTTCTCACCACAGCAAACGGTCTACTCATTGACATAAAAGACTTGAAGGAAAGAACATCATACAAAACCCTAATGAAGAACTATTACAACAATTCAAACAACTTTCCAAACAAGTCGAGGCATTGGGAGTCCAAAAGAAACAAGCTCTATATACAGAAAGGGACCAATGTCCTAACCCATTCGATAAAAGTCTATATATGCCTCCATTCCCAAGACACTTTGAGGCTCCAAGGTTTGAAAAATATTGAGGAAAAGGAAACCCTGTTGATCACATCTGAGAATTTTGTGCTTCATGTACCAAACTAAGTGATGAGCCCATGTACCATATGAGATTGTTCCCTCATTCTCTAGGTGGGCCTACACTTGAATGGTACTCCAAACTTCCTAGTAATATCAAATCTTGGTCAGAGCTAGCAGACAAGTTTATCTCCCACTTTGCCTTAAACATTACAAATGAGGTGACACTTTTTAATTTGTTCTCAACTAAACAGAAGACAGGAGAATCATTCATCACATTCTTACTATGTTGGACAAGCCTAGTTAGTCAATGCTCACTAGACATTCCTGAAGAACAACAAGTAAACCTGTGGATTGAAAACTTAGTCCCAGACTTACTGTATGAACTCAAAATTAAGAGTCCAAGCACCATTTCTAAACTGATGAAAAAAGGGGCTAGTATTGAAGATGGTCTTATCCGTAAGGGAATCCTCAAGATAAATAAAGAAAACACAAACACTAGCTCATCTAATGACAAGGCAAAATTTTTCTTCAAAAATAAGAATATGACTAATGATGGCATTATGGACGCCTGCCCGATTAGCACAACACAACCTCAACTGACACTAAAAGGTGTAAACCCTAAAAATTCACAAACTCTTAATCAAACAACACCTCAACAAAAAAAAATTGAGACTTCCACACAAGACAAAAGACATCCTAGAACCAAGGATAAAAAATTCACACCATTGGGAATACCACTTGAGATTGCATTACAATAGTTACTAAGTAATAACTTCCTGTAGCTACCCCTAATCAAAGATGAACCATTAACTAAAGTAGATTGGTGGGATGACAAAAAGTATTATGATTACCATCATACCAAAGGATACAAGACTTCATCATGCTTCCAATTGAAACATGCAATACAAGACCTTATTGATGATGGTGTAATCACAGTTGATCCATCATTGTTAACATCTGACTCTGATCATACTATTTTCAAAGATCCTTTGGGTAATGTGAATTACACATGCACCAGCTATGACTACACCATCAATTCCTTTAATGAGTCTGACTTCCACATATCCACATTCACATTGAAGGCTGAAGACCCTCATTGTGCTGTCACTACATGTCATAGCAAGATCACCCTATCTAGAGCCCCATCTAGACCTACTGCTTCTACTAGACCTATACCCCCATCTAGACCTACTACTCCTACTTCATCTAATTATAGCCTTGTTGAAAAACTTGGAAAAACCCCTACACAAATAACCATTTTGGACCTACTGCATGCATCCCCCCAACACCAAAAGATCTTGGAGCAAGCCCTTAAAGAGTCAGTAGTCCCAGATAACATTGATGTTGCCCAGTTCCAAGCCATGGTTGGGAACCTATCCATGTCACCAAATATCACCTTTTCCCCTCAAGATATTCCTAAGGACAAACCTAACCATAATGATCCCCTTTATCTTGAAATCTTCATCCATAATGCCAAAGTCAGACATGTCTTAATAGATGGAGGAGCAGGACTAAACATCTGTACTCTTAAGGTTGTCAACAATTTGGGTTATTCTGAAGATGATGTGAATCCCTCTTGAAGAATCACAATAAAAGCTTATGATGATGGTGAATGCTATTTCAAAGGCATCATCACCTTACCTGTCAGAGTTGTTCCAGCTACTGAAGATACATTGTTCCATGTCCTAGACATCGAAATGAATTGCAACATAATACTAGGATGCCCTTGGCTTCATGCTATGAAAGCAATCCCTTTTACATATCATCAATATTTAAAGTTTTCCTATAATAATATGGAGGTTACCATCCTTGGAGATCCAAATCCTTTCTAGTTTTGTGCTAATCTAAGAGATGCTACTTCATTCCAAATCCCAACAAACAATGAAGCACAACCCACAAATTCCTCTAAGTATGTGGATACTGATATACTACTCAGTAAAGCCAAGGAAAAGGTGAAGATTGAAGACAATGGGTGTGGAGAGTACCTTATGTCTCAAGTCTCTCACATTAGGGACTCACCACTTTCCCCTATCAGTACAAAGAATGATACTTCTATCAATGAGAATACATCTGTATGTATTGAGAAAGCAAAAGTAAAACGAGAACCCACTTTTATATCTCCTAGCAAGTATGGACTTGGGTTTACCATCATGCATAAATAAGGCTATGATGGCTATACTGGTCTTGGATCTCAGAAACAAGGAATCATTGAACCTATCACTACAAAAGGACAACCTCCTAGTTTGGGGCTTGGATTTAAACCATTACGAATAGGTCCTCCTAGTACCATGGAACCTACATGTAAGACTATGGATGTTTTGAATGATGAAAAGGAATCTGAGGATATCCCACTTGAAACCAACAATCCCCTTGCCTCTAAGCATAACCCCAATGACCTAGTTGTATCAGTTAACCATATATCTACCTTCAACAAAAGCCCATTCAACACTGATGATGACATCTCCTCAAATTATCTTGAACCTTTGAATTGGGACCAACGTGGACCACCAATTTTTTATCGATTCGACAATGATGACACTCTCATAATAGACTTTGAAGGCATTATGACTGAAGATCACAAAGAAGCAATTTCTTCTAAAGAGAATACATTGGCATTCTTTAGGGAGCCTACTACACCTTCTAGTTACAAAGCAAAAAGAGAAAGAAATAACAAGCATAGGTCTCTTGGTGAAAATTGAAAGGCACCATTACACCATAAAAAATCAAAAGCTAAGAAGCTCCCAGAGATACAAAATGAAAAATATGAGGCCATGAATATCAATTTTCCAACATGCCACAAAGTCTTTTGGATCTCTCTCAATCAACATTCATGCAGAAGGTCATTGGTCCCAACCCTCATATCCCTTTGTTTATCCCCCAATCCAGCTACCTAATTTGTCTTATAACCAAAATTAGTCCTTTATCCAACAAGCCTTTACCTATGTCATCATCAGTGACATCCCACATGAAATTTCTATTAACCCAATTATCCTTAGATGCCTTGATTCACAAGAGATAAACATTGTCTTACATACGGTACATGATGGTATCTCTCGAGGCCTTTCTAGTGGTTTGATTTTAGCTACAGACTCAAAACAAATCCTCCATAATTATGATCAGCCATGGATCTAGAGCTCATCAACTAGCAGCACCAACAATAGATATCTTCTCAGCATTTGTCAGTGACATTCTTGATTTCATCTACAAGTCCTGAAAAAATATCAAAAAAATAGTAAAAAGTCATGAAAAAAGCAAAGAAAAAAATGAAAAAAGTCATGAAAAAATGGATGCCTTGATGAAAACCTGGCAAACAGGCATCTTGGCACAAAAATTTGAGTCAAGAGAAAAATTCTATCCAAAAGTGAAAACCTGGCAAACAGGTGCTTTGGGAAAGTACCATGGTTAAAACCTGGCAAATAGGCACCATGTGTAATTAGTGTTGCTCCTTCGTCTATCAGGATTCCATCTAGTCTTTTCCCCCTCTATCATTCTTTAATCATATCCTTCATATTGCAAGACATCCTTGGTCCCTTATCATGGTTCACGAACTGGTTAATGTCCTTTGTTACCTTGCCTAAGCATCACCAGTCTGCACACACACTCTGTCATTGGCCTTTGTACATAGTTTGAATCTTGTCTGGGGGCATATTACCTACATGGTGCATGAGTTTGAATTTGAACTAGGGACATATCCCTAAGTGCTTTTTATCCATCAGACCTATTGCATAACAGATTGGAGCTAACACTTGTATATGCTTATACGATCCTAAAAAAATCCCTAAAAATCATAAAATGTCTGGAGAAAATCTATAAAAATCACATAATGTCCTGAAAAAATCCTTAAAAAAATTCAAATACGATCCTGAAAAAATCATTAAAAATCATAAAATGTCCTGAAGAAACTAGTCATGCAAAACCCTAAAAATCAAAAAATCCGTCAAAAATTTGCAATAAACCTTGTACATATTCGTTGTGGCTAACCACCCCTTTTGCATAAACACTTGCACTTTGCAGACTAAAAATCCAAAGCACTACACTTCATTGCCAATCACAATATCTGAGCAACATGAACCAACAATCAATCCAACATGTCACCATGAACTTATCAACTGAATCCACAAACAAAACTATCACATTATCAACATATCAATCACTATCTACACACCTAAAACATTAACAAGAACATAATAATGGACTAGAATAGCTGTTGGCTCACGTTATTTAGTGAGTGATTTATTTTTGCTTTGTTTTTTGATCATGTCCCTATGCTACTCGATGATATAAATTGATCTATGAGGGTGGCCGGGATGGTTCATGGTCATCTTTTTTCTATTTTTGTCTGTTACAATGTACCTTTGAGAGTTTGGGGCATGTACATATGCTTTAGGAAGGACAAGGTCATTCTCTATTTGCATCGTGCTTGTTTACGCAAAAGGCTTGCATTTGCGCTCTAGCCCTCTATGCCATGATGCGTTGCATTCTATTTGCCATATCAAAATAAAGCTCCATTTGACATATAGTGCACTTTCTAGAAGCAAAAATCTTTCCATCATAATAACTTCTCCTCATCTCATCTTTCTTTTTCATCTCATTCTACATCACCATGATCATGTCTTCTGATTCACCAAATCATCTTCATCTTGCATTCATGCATTCTTGCATCATCCTACATTGTCAATCAACTTTCTATAGCTTTCCGCCTGGTTCAACCTTAGTTTGACGTTTGTCTCATCATATTTGACCAAATATGAAATTTTTTTATTATTTATCTCATGTTAGGACATCTTTCCATCATTTTGGGCATGCACGCACAGTTTTGGGTCATTCTGAGTCCAATCAGGCTGATTCTGGGCCCCGAAGCCTTTTAGGGCACAGTTGGGCTTCCCAAGTGCATCATTGATGCACTTGGTACTGTCATGGTGCACTTGGGCTTACCAAGTGCATCAATGACGCACTTGGTTGAGCTTTGGGTGTAGTTGGGGACCTAGGATGTCCATAACTGCTCCCGAAACCCCTAGGTTGCACTCCGGAGGCCGTAACTTTTGCATTTCAACTTCGATTTATGAACCGTAAATTGCGTTGGACTCATATCTTTATTGTGAACAAAATTAGCTATCATTTTTATTATTTGGTCACTTTATGGAGTGTTAATCCTTGCAATTACTCTTGGGCTCTTAGTTGCCCCCTATCATTTTGATTTTGGCCTCCAGGGCCTTCTCGGGCACATTTTACACTTTTTGAGACTACTTGGGCATTGATGCACTTGGTACTTTCATGGTGCACTTGGTCTTACCAAGTGTGTCAATGATGCACTTGGTTGAGTTTTGGATGCAGGTTGGGACCTAAGACACCCAGAACTGCTCCAGGAGCCCCTATGTTGCACTCCAGAGCCCATAACTTTTGCATTTTAACTTAGAATTACAATTTGTCAGTTATGTTGGATTTTTATCTTCGTTTTGGAAAACATGAAATATTTTTTTCATCATTTTGTTTTTTTATTGAGTGGTAACCCATGCAATCACTCTTGGGCTCTCAATTGACCCTGTTTTGCACTCTAGATCTCATAACTTTCACATCTTAGCTCTGATTTGTGATCCGTCAATTGCTATGGTTTTGCTTTCTTGTTGTCAATAAATTGACTTATCATATTCTCATCTTAGTCAATTTCTCAAGGGGGCACCCATATATATCATCCCTACTGGGGCATGTTGTGACTTTCTCATTAGTTATTCTTTGATACAATGCTCTAAATCACATTGTATCAAAGAGGGGAAAAATGTAGATGCTCAAAAATGGTTCACATATACAACTTCATCACTTCTTCATACTAATTTTTCCTATTTTATCATTCTAATAACTTTGATCTTTTGGCTAGATTGATCATATTTTGTTATTTGTATCCCCTTTCACATCAATTCCATATCAACTCGAAATCATATCAAATCAACTTGGAATCACCCCAAATCAACCTAGAATCACTCAAAATTAGTCCTAATCAACTTGAAACATATCAAACATCCCAAATCAATAATCATTTATCTGCTCCTAGGCATTTTGTGGCTTTCAGTGCCTTGGAAACCTATCAACTTATCAATCTTATCAATCTGACATTAGTACTATCATGGCTCTCAGTGCTAGGTCAAACTATCATTCATGTCATTCAATATTTGACATTGTTGAGGCTTTCAATGTTAGATCATGGGATCATTAACCATTTTAATAATATTGACAGTTTTTGTCGATGTTATTACAATCAAACCTTATCAATTAATTTCAATCCTGTAGCATTTACAATGTTAGTTAAATGTTATATATCAACCAATTCATGTCATGTGTCCTTGGCATGTTATCAACTTCAATCAATCAATTTGACCATGGTTTTGGTCTACCTTGTCATCATCTTATTCGATATCCATCATCATCACAATTTCATCAAAGGATACAGTCGCATTCATTTAATCAATTTGGCCAATCATTTGCTAATTTTCTCTATAGGATTAAATAACCCATAATTTAATCCGATTCTTTCTAATTATTCTTCCCAATTATCATCCTCAATTAATTAATTTTATTAATTAATTGATTTATTATCTGCAAATCATGGAAATTCTTAATTTCCTAAGTTCCATTTTCTACTAATTCTTATTTTATGGAATAAGAGGATTTTTAATTCAAATATTCCATAAAATATTCCATCATCATGACACTTGGATATGACACCTTGTGGATTCTCCTTTGACACTTGGATAAGACTTCTCATAATCAAATATTATTATTCTCTTATGCATGTCTCTATTTAGCTTCTTTGTCATAGATTCTTGGCTTTAAGTGGGTTGAGGTGTCTTATGAAGCATCATAGATTCTCTTCCACATTTAGCCAAGTTTGACTTGCATGTGTCATAGAATCTCACAATTGGCATATTCTATCATATGCGTCATAGGAATCTCTTGCCACATCGCTCATCTATGGGTGACAAATCCAATGCCCTCACTTTGAGTGTTGATTATAAAATGAACACTCTTTCTCTCATTTTGTGTCCTTGAATCCTGGAATGCTTAAGTTTTGAAAATCCGAATCTTTGAATCTTTGAGTCTCTACTTCTTTGTATGTTGCATTTTCTCTCTCTCTCATAAAATCACACTTCAAGTATTCTCATGGAATGATCCACATCATAGGCTTTGGCTTCAACCTTGTGTGCACTATAGGTGAATTGGAGCTACAATCATTTGGAGAAGAAAGAAGGACATGGGAGCTACAAATGAAAAAGGGGGTTTTTATTGCTTTCTCTATTAGTTTGGCTTTCATGGTAGACTAGTGGGTGCTAATATATGATTATTGAGTTTTGTGATTTTCTCATAGTATGTTATGCATTTAACCCTTTTTTTTGGTCCTATAGGTAGAAACTGACTTCTACATAGAATAAACTTATTAACACTCAATAGACTAGGAAAACTATCTTGACTGACCAAGACATCTCAACATGCACTGACTTCCAATTGATATGACATTTGTGTAACATCAAAGAAAACACACATTGATTGCAACATAACATGTCATAACACAATGAAATTTTGAGAACAAGACTGCTTCGATCATAGAATTTCTCCCTCTTTGATTTTATGTAGAAATATTCTCCTATAGTATTCTCCCTCTATGAAGGAACTGCTTAACTTCTCCTTCTACAAAATTTTAGAAAGATATTATAGTAAGCTTCTCCCTCTTTGACAACACATGCCAAAGATAGTTCTTATAAGTATCAATGTACCTTGAGTACAAATTTATCTACAATATGTCATTGTTAATACTACATCAACTAATTGATCTTCAACCTGGTTCCTATTGATGCATCACTAAACTTTATTTAGTGAGTTGTAGATAGGGGAATGACCCCTAGCTTACCTCTTACATACAAAAATTCATCTTTAGGCAATGGCTTGGTGAATATATCTGCAATATCTTCTTTTGTATACATATATTCCAATTTGATTTCTTTATCTTGTACTAATTCTCTTACAAAGTGATATTTGATAGCAATGTTCTTTTTTTTGGAATGCATTACTACATTCTTTGATATGTTGATTGTACTGTTGTTATCACAATACATCACTATTGGCTCTTTGATTTCATTCTTCATTCCTTCCAACACTTTTTTGAACCAAACATTGTTAGAGCAATTCATTACTGCTACTACATATTTTGCTTCTGCTATGGATTGAGATGTGTAGTTTTTCTTCTTGCTTGTCCAAGATACCAGCCTTTTACCAAGAAAGAATGCTCCACCACTGGTGCTCTTTCTACCATCAATATTTCTTACCCAATCAGCATCAGTAAATACTTTTAAGTTAAGGTTGCCTCCAAGTTTGTACCATAAGCCATAGTCTTCAGTATCTTTTAGATATCTCAAGATTCTTTTTATTACCATCATGTGGTTTTCTTTGGGTTTAGCTAAGAATGTTGCTACTATTCCAATTTCTAATGAAATATTAGGCCTTGTATGTACCACATATTTTAATTTCTCAATTAGTGATCTATATAAGGTTTGATCTACTTCTTTCGAGTCATCATCTTTGGTAAGCTTAATTCTAGTACACATGGGGGTTCCAACTAGTTTTGAATCTTCCATTCCAAATTTTTTGAGTATCTCTTTGATATACTTAGATTGAGTGATATAAATACCATTTATGTTATATTATATCTACAATCTAACAAAGAATTTTATTTCACCAAACATGGAAATTTCAAATTCCTTATTCATTTGTTCTGAAAATGCTTTACATAAATCATCTTTTCCTATGAATAGAGTATCATCCACAAATATTTCTACCAACACAATCTTCTTGTCTACTCCTTCCTTCATCTATAGGATGTTGTTATCATTTTTTTTTTGAAAACCAATTTGTATAAAATAGTTATTTATTCTTTCATATTAGGCTCTATGAGCTTGTTTGAGACCATACAGGGTTTTGTGTAATTTTTAGACCATGTCCCTTTTGTCTAGATCAACAAAACCTTCTGGTTGTTCAATGTAGACTTAATCATCAATAATTCTATTCAGAAATGTAGATTTAACATCCATCTAATATACCTTAAATCCTTTATGAGTTGTATAAGCCAGTAAAGTCCTAAAACCTTCTAATCTTACAATAGGGGAAAAAGTTTCACCATAATCAATACCTTCTTCTTGAGAATAACCTTTACATACTAACCTTGCTTTGTTTCTTGACTCTTTTTAATCTTCATTCAACTTATTTCTGAATACCCATTTTGTATCAATTACATTTTTATCTTTGGGCCTAGGTATAAGAGCCCAAATTTTATTCTCTTCTATATGTTTTATTTCTTCATTCATAGCTTCAATCCAAATTTCATTTTTCAATGCATCTTTAACACTTCTAGATTCAAATTTAGCAAGTAAACATGTACCTTTTAGTTTTCTTCTTGTCATTGTTACATTAGATTTGTCTCTAATGATTTGATTAAGTGCATGTTACCTTCTAACATATTTAGCCAATATAGGTTCTTTGAATTTTGAATGAATTGACCTATCTTCATTTTGAATTTCAACTTTTGGCACGTGTCCTTCTATTTGTGGCTCAAGTTCTTTATACTTGGTATGCACTAACTTAGTATCCTTTGAATGTGACTCAGGTCCTTTTGACTCAATTTGAACTTCCTACAACTCGGTAGCTGATGGAGATCTGGAGAGCTTGGGAGATGTAGTCTCTTTTTTGTAAAATGTGTTTGGTAATGTATCAGGTTCATAGTAGACAAATATTCTATAATCTTTTGGTTCCTTTATTCTTTCTTCTTCACTCTTTTCTACAAACTCGTCAATTCTCACATGTGCACTTTCTATGATTTTGTGAGTAGAAATATTCAAACATTTGTATGCTTTACTTCTGGAGGAATATCTTACAAATATACCTTCATTGCCTTTTACATCAAATTTTCCTTTTCTAGATTCTTTCAAGATATAACATTTTCTACCAAATACTTTCAAGTAACTTACATTTGGATTGTAGCTATACCATAGCTCATAGGGGTTTTTGTTTGAGTCCTTCTTCAACTAAACTTAGTTCAAAGTATGAATTGCAGTGCTAATAGCTTCCTTCTAGTATTTGATAGAAATATTCTTTTCAATCATTAGTGTTTTTGCACAACCCATAATGGATCTATATCTTCTTTATGCTATTCCATTTTTCTTAGGAGTACTAGGGGTTGATATTTGTCTTTTGATTCCTCTTTAAATGTGGAAATTGTTGAATTCATTTGAGATGTATTCACCACCTCTATCTGATCTTAAGCATTTCAATCTATTTTTAGTTTCTTTTTCTACTCTAGCCAAATACCATTTGAATTTCTCAAAAGCTGCTAATTTTTCTCTCATATACATAATAGTCATCATTCTAGAATAATCATCAACAAAAAGAATGCAAAAAAATTCTCCACTATAAGTCTCTATTCCAATAGGCCCACATAAATCAATATGGACAATTTCTAAGACATCTTTTGAGTGATAGTTTTTGCTCTTAAAACTAGTCTTTCCCATTTTACCAATTTGGCAATTCTTACATAATCCAACATCGGGTTTCTACAAACTAGGAGAACCTCTTACCCTTTTGAGTTTGCTAATCTTGACCATATTATCAAAGTTCATGTGACATATTCTTCTATGCCATAGACAACTTTCTTCTACTTGAGAAATGAAACATGAGCAATCACCAAGATCAAGATAGAATAGGTTACCTTTTTGTTTGCCTTCCTAATCCAATCAGATTTCCTTGGTTATCCAGTAATCTTGCCTTTCCATTCATGAATTATACCTTGAAGCCAATGTTGTTCAGATATGCTACGCTCATAAAATTATGTTTTAGTCCTTCAACCCAATAGGCATTGTCACATACAAGCTTATTGGTTAATGAGATTCAGCCTTTCCCCTTTATGCAACAAGGTTCATTGTTTCCAAATCTTACACTACCTCCATCATAGTGTTCAAAATGTTCAAACTTAGTTTTGTCTCCAATCATATGGTGAGAACATACATTATCTATGGTCCATGTGTAATTTTTGTTAAGATGAGAGACAAGTACCATCTTATCGCCTTCATCATTAGATTCATCTTTTACAACAATATACACTATTTCATCTTCATTTTTATCAAAATCTTAAGCCATGAAACAAGTTTTCTTACCTTATTCTTTGTAGGATTTGTGACCTTTGAGTTCCTTCTTGCCTTTTTACTTGTGGCTTTTCTTTTCTTCCTTACCTTCTTTGATTGGACACCTAAAAACAATATGACCAATTTCTTCACAAGAAAAAAATATTAGAGTGATTTTACCTTTGTACTGTCCTCTGCTCCTAGAATATTTCTTTGCAAGTAGACCTTCAAAAATTTCAAGATCATTGTTTGAAGTTTCTTTAGTTTCTTTCTCACTTTTTGATTTATTATCTTTTATTTTCTTTCCTTTTTCTTTGAGTGATAGTTTTTCTTGAAATGCAAATTCAATATTCTTGGAAGCAGGA
The DNA here is from genome assembly GCA_028749045.1 of Cupressus sempervirens. Lineage (NCBI taxonomy): Eukaryota > Viridiplantae > Streptophyta > Pinopsida > Cupressales > Cupressaceae > Cupressus > Cupressus sempervirens. The sequence goes on along the minus strand of CM053791.1, from coordinate 740,220,736 downwards.
ACATAGTTGTCAAAGTTGTCTAGTTCAAAAGCTATCAATCTTCCTACTAGGGCATCCAAACTTAACTTTTTATTTGGATCACATCTCTTTTCTTGAATAGTAGATACTCTAATTGCATAGATTGGAAGAAAAGTTTTGAGTACTTTACTTACAATAGTTTCTTCTTTAATTTCTCCTCTAGATGCTCTAATTGCACTCACTCTAGCCTTGATTCTTTTCACATATTTTACAACATTTTCATCTTCTCTCATCCTCATTTAATCAAATTGTCCTCTAAGGATTTTTTCTTTGGCTCTTCTTAAATTTTCATGACCTCGATAGATTTCTTTTAGCTCGTTCCACATATCAAAAGTAGTTTTATAGTCTTTGACCTCATCAAATTCAACATAACTTAGAGTAGATGCAATATCAATCATGATGATGATATGCTTCTTCTTCTTAGAAATATCATCAACTAATAATGTTCTAGTGAGATTTTTATATTCTTCATCAAGATATTTGCATCCTGAATCACTGATGGTAACTAGATGAAGTCTCATAAGTCCTTGTCATGCTGCAAAGTTGTCTTTGTTCAACTTTGGAATCTCTCTCTTGTATGGAATCTTAATCTTTAGCTTATGTCCTTGAAACTTTCTTTGCAACCACCAAAAGCTCTAATAAAAATTGTTCTAAATATAAGAGGAGTAACTGAGATGGGGGTGAATTAGTTACCACTAAAATATACCCTAGATCCCTTGGATGTTAACTATAAAATTTAGACTGATAAAACTTATTACTACTGATACTTGATAAACATATAGAAATTGTTGTAACTTAGTAAATATAGAGTGTGAATTACATTAGTAAATCTTAAGATGTTATTAGTAATTACTTTTAAGCATTAAAGAAATAACATGAACACATGAGACACCGGGATTTAACATGGAAACCCAACTTAGGAAAAACCACCAATGTAACTAGTTACTATTTTTTACTTTTTTGAAGTGAACCCTATTAGGAGCCAACCCCGTTAAAGGTTAAAAAACATAGTCTTAGGTGTGACCCTATCAAAGGATTTAGTCACCCTATTAGGAGAGGCCTTGCAAAAGGTCTTAAAACAATTCAATGGAATTGTCACCTTGTTAGAGGATTTACAAATGGTTGTTAAACCAACTCTATTAAGAGATTTTAGATCACTACTACAATGGTTAGAGAGTAACAATGAAATGACCTGATTGTGATGCAATTGAATTATTGATTAAAGATCTCTACTCTGGTTCATACTTGATCCTTCCTAATTAAATAATACTTTTCTACTCCACAAGGATATCTACTTATCCTTAAAGTTTGTTTCCTAACCTTTTATCTCTTTTAATCAACTTGCATCACACAAACTTTGAAATAAAAACTTGACCTTTTAATTATACCTTTCAAATTGTCAAGTTGACTCAAATACAACTTAGAATAACCAATATTCATCACCTCAGTTAGCAAGAATCAATAGGTAAAATAATTAAGCTTTACATGCCAAAACAAAAAAATCCTTTGGTAGCCAACCCAACTTGGTAGAAACTAATTCTAAAGTGATTACCTATGTTAACCAACAGAAGCTTGGTTAACACTGTGAACTTACAAAATTTTTTTAGTAATTGAGTGAACTCGGTTAGCACTAACTCCATTCAACTTTCCCTTTGTTAATTAAATGAGCTTGATTAACATTCTTTTTTGCGTAATTTCCTTCGATGCTCGAGTGAGCTTAGTAAAAATTTCCTTGTACACATAGTAGACTCAAGAACCCTCAATAGACTAGGAAAAATATCTTCATTGACCAAGAGATCTTGACATGCACTGACTGCCAACTGATATGACATTTGTGTAATATCAAAGACAACACACAATTAATCAATTGTATCCAATAATTATAATTTTCAATTAAAGTGGTAACTAATTTGAGAAAATATGGAGGCTCCAAAAAAGCATTATACATCTCTTTTGTAGTTGCTCCTTTCGTCTTGCTTCAACATTCTACCATAATAAAGTGACAATCAATTAAAATAATTAGATACCACCAAATAGCCTCTAACTCTACATCTAATTATCTTCCTCTTTACCACACACTAGTTCTTTAATACATGGTTTTAATAACTTTAAATATGATTCTATAGCTTAAATATGTTTTAATATATTAAATATGATTTAATAAAATGTGATTTAGTTCAAATTCTTAAATACATGATTTATCATCTTTATCTAAAGTTTTTCTTAACAATATCCTACATACATTCTATTTTTCACATCCCTTTAAAAAAAATTAAAATAAAATAAAATATCACCCAACCATAATTACCTACCTGAACAACCTAGCTTGTATTTCCCCTACTCACTACTTTTAATGGTTGACACTAATTAACATTCTAATGCTATATTGTTTTTTTTAAATATCACTACTTTACTAATCCCAAACATAATATCAAAAAAATATTAATCAATCCCAACTTGCAACTTCCCCTAACCACCTATTACCATATTACTTCATCCACCCCCCCACCTCAAAAAACTCTAGGGCCTAGTCTCCCAACCTCCAAGACACCCTAGTTACCATTAACATGGCCCATCTCCCCTAGGTTTACATGACGCATGAGCTTAATGGGATTACCTTCTTGCAAGTGCTTTCGTCTAGGTTCTTGGGGTTGGTAGTAAATAGGAAAAGATAAGACATTGTCCTTACTCCCTTTAAACTTTTTACTTTGATTAAAAGCTATTTGTTAGCTTATCTTGCCTTGGAGATTGGTCCTCATACGTATGAGGAGGGAGGGAAGGATGGGGATGCTCCCAAGATCCTTTCTACCTTTTTATTATGCTTTGTTATGAACATGTGTGTTGGGGAATGTGAATTTAGTTTTTTTCTCTCTTTTTTTAATTTACTTTTTCTTTAATTTTTTTTAATTAGTTTATTATTTGATCAAGGCTAATCTTAAGTACTTCCAAGTTTAATGATTAGGTGTATATTCTTAGCATAATTATAAAATTGTTATAATCTTAAATTAGATATATATATATATATATATATATATATATATATATTTGTGTTGTTTTCAAGAAAGGATGACCTAAGGGTCACATGATTTATATGAGTCTAAGAATGTTGGGTTTAGCTTAAGTGCATTATTATTATTTTTTATTTTTTGATTCTAAGAATATTCTCCTGACTATTCCAAGGGACTGTAATAAGGGAACATTAATTTTTCATTCCTAATACATTTTCCAGAGAGGAAATGTGGGACTACAACAAGTCTTATCATAGATTTGGTCTAAGTGATTACTTTTCTCAAACCAATTTTTTTTTGTTTTTTTGTTTTTTCTTATCCTACCATAAAATTTAAGTGAATATATTTGATGATAGGATGGTATTATCTTCTTAGAAAATTTTTTTGAACTTGAAAACCAAATGAATTAATGATAATGCATGTATGAGCTATCAAAGATAATGATTTTCTTCCAAGTTATGAAATGGTTAACATATAAATTTGCAATGCAACATGTATGCTTTAAATTGACCAACTCTATCTATAATATTCTCCCACACATCATTTATGAAATATATCTCCCAAATAATTTACAAATAACATGAGGAGAAGAATCTCATACTAATATTTTCATAACACATCAAATTTCACAATGAATATTTCCTTACACGTAAAATATATAGATACGACTTCTCAATCTTTCCTTCCACAATTTTAGATGATAAACAATGATACACATTTTCTTTTACATCACAATGAAATAACAATGGAGGCTTGGTATCACAACACTTCTGAGGTGATATGGAACATTGACCTCTCTTTACACACTTGATTTTTTTAAACTTTTTCAAGGGTGAAACCCTAATACCTTTGAGGGAACTATCTTCACAAAACTTGCATGACCTCCCATCCTAGGTTTCTACGAAGCCACCCACTAAGCAGAAGAAACAATATCCAAATGGGTTACAAAAATACATCACTTACCATTGCATGAACACCACACATAACACCAAACAAATCCCTCCCATGGCTTGCACATCGACTGACCATTAGAATTGTTTCACATCTAGTGATGGTGGGTTCTTCAAAGAGGAGGTTCCATAACCAACATAAAAATTGTATTGCAATTGCAATTTTCCTCTCAGTGTGATCATAAAAATATCTTCCTTCTTACACATGAAACCCCTTGTATCTCCCAAGCAATAAAGGTATATGGCTTCAATGGAGCCCATACTCCATGAAAGAAAAAAAAACTCCTGATCATAAGGTAAACTTTATCAAGTACAATGTTGAGCCCAACTACTCCCTTCACTCAACACTTCTCCTCCCTCCCAAGGGTGAGTGAAGCCTTCACACCCATGATGACATTCGACATTAAAATCCAACAAGAAAACCAAGAAGGAAAAAATCAAGATATCTTCAATAACACAACACACATTCATATTACCACAACATAATACCAAAGTCCACAATGCAATATTCACAATACCATGAATACTCCATTAAAAAATTCTCCTTCTAGAGTTATTTTACCCTACTAAATTAAAGAAAAAGAAAAATGGTTTTGAGCCTACCAACCTTGGTCCAAGCTAAAGGAAATGATAGTTGTAATAAAGCTCCCTTAATCTCCCTCCAAAAACCCTAATTGTCTCTAAACTTAGAGAGTGGGGGAACAACCCACTAATTTGACCAAGACTCTCTAATAAGGCCTTCTCACTAGCTATTTTAGCAAACGCACCTAGCCACTTCCTCTTACAAACTTGTCTCCTCTAAATTTTCTACATTTTTTTAAGTTGAAACATGGGAGAAAAAACATGTGACAAATCGAAACTTGAATTTCCTTTTATTGTGACTCATCCTACCCCTTTTCTAGTGGGTTTATTTACTCATTAATAGGGTAATTAGTTTTAGGGTAAATTTCCACCATGATCAAAACCCTAAATGACATGTCAATTTTCACAAAAAATTTCAAAAGTTTCAAGTGACACATAAAAACACATTCCACATCACCAAGACATATCCCTAATCCATCCTTATGATGAAACATTTTCACATGCAAGTAAACTCACATTTACAAAGAAAAATATTTTCACAATGAGGCTTTTGAATCTTCCAAAGATTTTCCTTGGTTACACACAAAGGTTTGGAACCTGTTCCCCTCAAGAATTTCCATGGTTCCACTTCCTGCACATTAAACTTGAGCATCAGTAGTCCAAGGGTGTCATATAAAATGTATATCACAAATAAATAATTTTGAATTCTACAAAATCAATATTAACATAATTCAAATTAAATTCGCTTTCCTAATCATTTCAATTAAATCATTCAAGATGTAAGAATCTCAAATCTACATATCATAAACCATTATAATAAATTTAACATCCATTTGCATATAAAAGATCATCATAATCAATTTCACATTCATTTACATATCATAAATCATCACATTTGAATTAACATTTTTGTTACATTATAATCTAATAGTCTAATGTCATAAAATTCATTCTTATGTGTTCAATCATTTTATACAAAATATTAGGTTCATAGTGTATACACTAATATGTTAGCAAGAAACACTAATCTATTTAAAAACAAAAGAATTAACTAACAAAACTAGTATAATCTTTAGATGAGACAAAGTGAGGTCCTCAAATGAGAATATGAGCCATGGATAGGCTCTTTCAATGAGGATGACCACTTGATTAGTAGATGGTCCTTTGATATGGATTTGGGATGTATGCTCAAGCTTCAAAATGCTTCAATGGAGATGGATTTGGGATTTTTGGTGTAGATATGTGAAAATGGTATGAACTTGGCTTCTCAAACTAACATGGTAACTTTAGCTTAAGGATTGTGATTGAAATGGCTTGGGAGGGGATTCCTTAAATAGGAAAAGGGCTTGAGAGATGGAGGGGTAGGATGCAAGGATGGCAAGATGCTGAGGGAGGGCTAGGATGCACTCAAAGGGGAGCACATTGATTGTGTTTTTTTAGCACCAATCAGAGAGTGACACATGTCACAAGGGGAGTGGGTGGAGGAAAAGGAATGGATGAGTCAACAAAGGAGGCTCAAGGCTTTAAATAGCCCTCATAAGTGCTTGTAAGAGAAATGAATGGGCTTGTAAGAGTCATTCATTGCCTTGTAAGAGCTTTTATGGCTTGGTGGTTGGGATATTTTTAGGGGAGACTTTGGTTTGGATTAGGAAAGTCTTAAGCTCATTTAGGATTGTGCAAATGATTAGAGGATGGGTTAGGCTTTGCTTTGGATTAGATTAGGGATGTTAGAGATGTGCAAGTGGATGGCATTTATGAAGGTGGGTGAGTTAGTGGCTAAGCTTAGTTAGTATGGGTGGATGGGGTGGATTAGGCTAAATGAAGGATTAAGGATAGGTTAGGGGATATTAGATTTGAGGGTTTTATTTATTAAAGTGATTTTAATAAATTTGGGATTTAGAATTAGATAGGAGAATATTATTTAATTGATAAATGATGGGTTATTTGATTTATCAATTAGGACTATAGATGATTAATTAAATTAATCAGCTAGGAGATGGCAAAGGTTAATTAAATAAGAATTTAATTAATGATGCCTTTAGAGATAGCTAAATAGGATTACCAAAATGGTGTAATCAAATTTAGGTTTCTACATTTGTAGACACCTAAAAATCCTTTAAAAAATAAAATATTTTTATTTTTTGAAAAAGTTCCTGATGACATCATCATTTATTAATTAATTTATTTATTTTTATGCCATTAAATCCCTTTATCTTAATTAAAAATATTTAACAAAGGAATCCCTCCCAAAAATGTTTAAATCTTATTTAAACATTATTTCCTTATTTATTAATTATTTAATTAATAAATTGACCAAAAATCTCAAAATAAATAATTTATTTATTTTTTGCCCAAAACTTGGCCAATTTCCTTAAGACCACTAACCTTATCCAAAATCTTCTAATCCTTCTTTAATTTTGATTAAAGGCTAATCCCATCATTTCCTACCCCTAATCCCAACTCAAAATATTTAATTAAGATTACATATTAATCCTCATGTTTATTAAAAATATTTTAATAAATATCTCCTCAACCCAAACTCTTGAAATAAATAAAACTTTATTTATTTCCTAAAAACCTTATTTATCCTCATCCTAGGAAGTTCTAGACTCTTCTAGAAGATGTCAATCCTCATCTTTGATCCTAATTTTAATCCCCTCCTAACCTTGTCACATTCCCTAAACATGGGTTAAGACTTGCTAACCCAAGCCAAAGTTAACAAATATCTTCTCCTTCACCCAACCTCATTAAATGCCATCCACTTGCCCATCTCTAACAAGCCTAATCTAATCTTAATCCAAGCCTAATCAAAGCCTTGATCATTTGCACATTCCTGAGTCAAGCTTAAGACTTTCTTAATCCAACACAAGTCAAAATATCTCAACTCTCTCACAAATATCTCAACCATAAAACTTTATGAAACCCACAAAGCCATAAATGACTATTACAAGTCCATTCATTTCTCTTAAAAGCTATTATGAGAGTCTTTATGAGCTTTGAGCCTCCTTTGTTGACTCCTCAACCCCTCTTGCTCTAACCAATGACCTTGTGACATGTGTCACTCCTTGATTGGCTGTAAGGAAGCACAATCCATGTGATGTCCTCTCATTCAATCTAAACCTTCCATAAGCTTTCTTTCATCTTTGCATCCTAACCCTTGATCCCTCAAGCCCTTTAGCTATTTAAGGAATCCCCTCCCAAGCCATTTTAATCACAATCCTTAAGCTAAAGTTACCATGTCAGTTTGAGAAGCCAAGTTCATAGCATTTCCACATATCCAGACCAAAAATCCAAAATCCATCTCCATTGAAGCATTTTGAAGCTTGAGCATACATCCCAAATCTATATCAAAGGACACTTATACTAATCAAGTGATCATCCTCATTGAGAGAGCCTATCCATGGCTCATATTCTCATTTGAGGACCTCACTTTTTCTCTCATGAAGTTATGTTAAATTAGTATGTAAATTCTTTTTGATTGCTTTAATTTAGTGTTTCTAACATACTAAAGTAGCATATACATTTTGGCATGCCCGGTGGGACCCTGCATGGGTCATCTTCATTACCTTATTTAGTCAAGTTTTGTATGTCATTTGCTAATTTTGGCTAATTTCTCTTATTTTTGTGATTGGTAAGATTGTATAAATTGGTTTTGCAGGTCCACATGAGCATGAAGAAGACAAAGAAACTCATAGTATATCTTATAGTGTTTGTAGATTTTTCAAGCTTACAGGTAGACGGAGCACTTGGAATTCTTCTTTCTATTCTTGTCTATATTCTTCTTCTATTCCATCTACTTCTTCTTCTTCTTCTTGAGAGATATTGGCATTTTTTTTTAAGGAAGCAAAATCATACACACTTTTTTTTAAGTGCTTAAAATGAACCCCCAAATCATACTTAAATCCATTAAAGACAAAAAAATTTGCAAAAAAAATAAAAAATCTTTTAACAAGTAAAACTAAAACAATCCAATCATTTGCATCCTTGCAACATCAAGGTTTTAGATGCATTCATGCAAAGTTAGGAACACTTCATTTTTGGAAATTTAAAAAGAACTTCAAGTTTCCATTTCAAAAGGTTCTAAATCAACACTAAGTGCACACTAAAATCTAAATCAAACTCAAAGCATCAATCAAGGATAAAATGAACCTCATTTGCAAATATTTTAAAGTTCTTTTAAAAATCTCATGAAAACTAAGAGTCCTAAATGGTTGCCAAAATTGTCCTAAAAGCTTTGTTATTTGTTCCAAACAAATGTCTTGTTGCAAAATCTTGAATGTTTCCTAGGTTTTTCATGCATCAAAACAATCTAGGAATATCATTTTTTCAAGCTTAAAACATGCAAACTAGAACATGAAATCTTGAATGAAAACCAAAGTCCAAAGAGTCATTTTCACTTTTGAGTCCAAAACAATCTTGAATGATCTAAGGTTAAAACAAAGCACTTTAAAGTTCTTAAAACAACACGCAAAATCTTAAATCTTGAATGCTCAAAGGAAAAAACTTGAATGTTTAATCATTTGTCTTTGAATGCATGTTGCTAAAATCACCCTTGAGTGCCATGGATTAAAACAAGTTTTTTTTTTTTTTTTAATGAATGAATGATTAAAACAACAAATCCAATCTTGAATTTCATAGATCAAATAATCATCTTTTGGGGCATAAAAATAATCCACATTTTAGAAACTTTCTAAGTTATAAAAACAAATAAAAACACTTTGATTGAATTTGTTGTTGGACTCACACTCTTTAATCACCCATCATTCTAACAATTCATTGCAATATCAACGCCATAAATGGAGATGGGTCTACCTAAGAAGGTGTTAAGTGCTCCACAAAAATCAAATTCCACTCACTTCAATTTTTATTGGTTTTTCTAAGATATAAAATTTCTTGAATGCACATTAGTCTCGCTAACACTTCATTTGGGCCTAAAAATTAAACAAATCTTGACATGGAGGGCCTCCGAGTGCATGCTTGAAATCAAGCTTTACACACATCTTTGTTTTGGGCTTAAAAAAAACTCACACTCAATCTTGAATGCCTTAAAGAAAATCAATCGATACTTAACTTGGAGGGCCCCCGAGCACGCGAGTTTAATTTTTGTTGACCCTAAATCTTCTTGATGTATTCATTCTTTGATCACTTCTCATTTCTTTGTGCATTTCAAATTAGAATTGAACCTTTGCATCTTAAATCACATGTGTTTTCAAAAGGTCTAGATCAGAAAACTTAAAGCATCAGTTGGAAAGGAACTCTGTCTATTAGCCCAAGATCATCCAAGTCTTCTCTCCCCTTGTCGTCTTTTGAGGCTATCTTGGGTGCATAAGATTAGGATCCAAAATCTTGTCTTAGCTTTTAGGAGGCTTGCTTGGGGATTTCATCACCCCTTGGGATGACCTCAACTCCAATGTTCTGGTGGAGTATAAAGATTGGGAGGTGAATCCAAAGACACCTCTCTTGGGATCAAAATTCTGTCACTCAGGCTAAGCCTCAAGGAACTTTATATCATTGAGAAGTGAAAGAGGAGAAGTGGGTTACCGCTGTAGGGCCCATTTGCCGTTGCACCAAAAGCCATGACTGTTAGTGAACATGAAACACCACATAATTAACCACCTATGGGCAGGGGAGCCCATCGCATCACCCAACAATCCCCCCCTCGATGTGCCTACCAAGTGCTTACACGGGTCGGGAAGGCACCGGGGAGATTTGAACCCATGACCAGGCCAAAACCAGGCTCTGATACCAATTGTAGGGCCCATTTGCCGTTGCACCAAAAGCCATGACTGTTAGTGTACATGGAACACCACATAATTAACCACCTATGGGCAGGGGAGTGCATCGCATCACCCAATAGTTAAAGTTGGAGAAGATACATACCAATGAAAATCCAGCAGATATGTTGACAAAGGTTGTAACAAGGGAGAAGCTGAACTCCTCTTCAGCTTCAGTTGGTCTTTTAGACTAAATGTGAATAAAAGAACAGCAGAGTCCAGGGTGATTTGATCTAGTGGGAGCCCCATGTGGTAGTTGTATTGCTACAGGATCAGTCTCCAAGTGGGAGATTGTTGTTTAGTGTGGAGCTTGATCAGTCCCCAAGTGGGAGATTGTTAGATTGTGGTGACTGATCAAGAAAGTACTGTAAATACTTCATAAATAGTGGGGTTGTGGTTTTTTGGTGGTAGCCGACATGGTATCCGACATATGGCCGACATGTTATAACCCTAAAGCGGTTTAATACTTGTATAAAAAGGGCTTAGGGTTGGGTATTTTTGATATGTGGTGATACGAAATTGGTTCTTGCGGCAGTATTGAGCTGTAAGGGATTACAGATTGTAATCAAGTTGTAATCACTGGATTGTAATAAGATCGGACTTGCTGTTTGGTGGACGTAGCCTAGGGATTGGGTGAACCATGTTAAATCTTGGTGCCTTGTGTTCATTTCTGTGTGTTCTATTATTTTCTGTTATTGGTTATATTTGCATGTAGTTTTTATTTCTGTCCGTGGTTTATCCTAACAACCGCTCCTCTTGGCTGTGTGACATTGTTTTGGTTTCATCCATGGATTTGTGCTTCACATACCTTGCGTATATTGAGGACTCCCTAGCTATACCAAATTTCATCCTTGTAGAAAGCTTCCTAGGATGTTGGTGTGTTTGACGTGCTTGCTCCAAACTTTTGTCTGCTTTTTTTTCATAGCTTTTGAATGAATGTTTGCCAACTTTGGTCAAAATTCCTAAAAAGTAGAAATCTCCCAGCTCAAGGCATACTTAGTGTAGTCACTACCTCATCAAAAAATCATCCAAGCTCCCCCACCGCAATCAAATCTATCTAGTTCTTTGCTTTAGAACAATCCCAAATCCAAAGTCCATCCAAATCATCCCCCTAGCTAGCTAGAAACCCAATCCAAATTCACCCAAGCCTTTAAGGAATTGTTCTTACTCTGCCAGAGTTTGCTATCCAATCAATCTATCCAAATCCTTCAATCTCCCCAAGGTTATCCCTTTGACAGAGCTTTGTCTAGGGTAATCTAGCCTTGTCACTTGTCATCCCTCATCACCATAAGCTAAAGGTTGGGATCCACAAGTGGTCAATCTCATGTCATATTCATAGGATCATTTGTCTAGATCCTCAAGTTGACACCAAAAGCCACCAATCCTACACATAGGAAAGAAAAACTCTCAGTTTTTGATAGCATACCCTTGAAGTCTTCCATCCACAGGAAAGCCAATCCTCCTTAGATCTGTCATGCAGCTTTGACTCTCCCTAAGAAATCTTTCATCAACCAATCCAAAATTTGTGCTTAATCCAAATCCAACCATGAGCTTTCATGTTCATCCATATGTAAGACCCCATCCCCATCCAACTCATCATCAAAACATGAAATCCCAACCCTATCATGATGAGTTTGGTCATATTGTCCTTTCTCCCACTACATCCTATTCCAATGATGATGAAAATCTTGTTGACTATGATGGTTATCTTTAGAGCCTTAGATGCCTTCTACCAACCATCCCCCAAAATCCAAGCATTCCTCCAAACTATCTAGTCATGCTATCTCATATCCCAGCTTCTCCTCCATCACCCAATCAACCAAGCTTCCAATCTTCCACCCCCATCACACTAGCTATTTCTATCCATCCATCACCTCCACCTCTGACACATGAGTCTCCCAGGAATCTCCTAGAGGAAATACAAGAAAAGCCACCCCCAATAGTCGATAAGCCATGTCATCTAATCCAACCATGTGAAGTAGTTAGTGATGAAGCTTCCCCATCTATAATATCACCTCCATCTCCCATAGCTATCATCCCCATACCATCCATCAAATTGCTTAAAATCCGTCCACTTCCTGCAAGCATCAAAATCCCACCACCTGTCAAATCCCTCCAAATCCTATCCACATCACCTCCAAGCATTTTCCAAATCTCCTGTAATGACCCTTATGCATCCATCTTCTACTCACCCATCTCCACTACCAAAACTCCCATCTATCCATCTGATGCCTTTGAATAATCCATCCCTTCACCTCCTATTGCACCATCCACTCCAATCCAATCCTATCAAGATCTTTCCCAAAATCATGTTGACATTCCCCAAAGCATAAATGAAGATATCATCATACCATGTCTTCCATCCATAGTGCAGTCACCATCCCCTCCATCTCCAAAACCTCAAGCCATACCTCCTCTACTGCAGGATATCTTTTCATCCCATCAGCTAAATCAAGATCCTACCCTACCATCTCCTTTGCTCCATTCTTCCATCTTACCACCTATCCAAGCTAATATACCCTCTTGGTTCACTTACATTCATCCATGGTGGCCCCCTCTCAGCAGAAGAATTAAGAATAATATCTCCCCATTGCAGTACATCTAATAAAGCACTTCTACCATTTTCTACAAGCAAAAAGTTTCCTCAACTCGGTCAAATGCTCAATCGATGGCATTATCAAGGTCAAGGTTTAGGACCACAAGAGCAAGGAATTAGAAAGTCTATTATTGCACAAAAGAATCCAAGATTTCCTGGTCTTGGATATGTATCCAAAGGCTCACATCTAAAAGTGTTGGTACACACCATCCCCAAACCATGCCTATCTCTAGGCCCACCATGCCAGCCTCCCATTACTCCTTCAAGAAATCTTATGTCATCCCCCCTCCACCATCTCTACAACCCAAAACAACCTACCATATCCCCCCTTCATCCACTAAATCCATTTTGGCTCCCCATGTCCCAAAATCTACCATCCTCCATCCTCCTATCAGCCATCATAAAAATCCTATTCCCTCCATTCCTACACAAGATCAACAAAGGCACATATCAAGGCACATCATCCATCATCATCCGCCTACACACTCTTCCATATCCTCTCCATCTCACAAAGCTTCTCCTAACCATCTTCCAAAAGCTTACCGTAGCAATGTGAATGCCAACTTCCAAATGCATAAAGCTAAAAATCCACATCCTAGGAAATCATATGTCTATTCTAAATGACATACTCCAAAAAGGCAAAATCCAATCAAAGAATACAAAACAATGCAAAAGCCTATGAAAAGAAAATTCAAAACCATGTGGATCCTAAAGGAAAAAGTTGAAACCCAATGCATAATGGCATCCACCATTACTAATCCCCCATCTAGTGACTCATGTCCCCCATCTCCTAACTCCATCTTGGGTGCCTATATCCCCAAGCGCGCTTTCACAAATCCTCCATCAAGCTCGCATCTACCATCTATCCCCCATATGCTCTTTTCACACACATCCCAACATGTGCCAATGTTTATCCTACAAGCATCCCCATCTTATCCTCCTTTTCAGCCTTTTCATCCCTCCATCTCCTACCATCAATCCCATCTAATCTAATCTATTGCATAAATCACACATCCAGTGTACCAACAACTAGCAACAAAATTGAACATTCCAATAGCCAGTGAAAAATCCCAAAAAAGCCAAAAACAACTGAAGAAAGACAAAATCATTCTAGCTAAGTCCAAAGTCAAAAAAGTCAAAAAAATAAAGAAAAATAAAGCATCCACTTGTGAAAACTTGGCAATTCAAGCTCCTTGGACAAGTACCATGATGAAAACTTGGCAAACAAGCATCATGCATAATCTAGCCATCCCCAACTTAGCCTCTCATCCTCATGTTCTTAGTCACATCTTTCCATCTAGCTCCATCTTCCAATTTATCCACCTATCTTTCATCCTCCAGCTTTTATCTATCACTATCATATTATCTTTTGCAACCTCAACCCATCATCCTAGCTATCATTCGTCTCCCTAGCACCTTTAGCTTTTCCATCCTAGCTTCAATCTTATCACATCCATCATAAGCCCTCCTTCTGCATGTCATCTTCTAACTAGGGGCACTATATTCCTTGGAGATCTTATATTGTCCATCCTCCCTTGTCATTGGTATCTCGCTCTAGGATATCCTCATGCAAATCCAATGTAATCCTCTCATTAGCCATTCACTCTAGCACCATCTATCAACTCATCTACAACCAACCTTAGCATTGTCCCCATCCTTGGTCGCACATCTATCATCATCATTGGATGCATCCTACCAAATCCATATCTTTCTCTATAACCTCATCCTTAGCTTCTACATCTTGCACAAACTTGAGCCATCCCACTATCTTATCATCCGGAGCTCCTGTACAGCTTGTAAATAATCTTGTATCCAATGCTTGTATCATACGTTGTATCATAGCTTGTATATCCAATCTTTTTCGAAACAACTTTTACATTTTTACCATATCTTGGTCCATCAGCTTGTACATCCTCTTTATCTTAGTACCATTGTATCTATCTAGCTTTCATGTCAGTTCATCCTTGATCGACATCTTGCACACAACACATAAATCTTGGTTAGCTATTCCAATGCATCCTTTAGCTAGATCTCTTGTTACCAAAGTGTTATCCTTCTTAGTTCAGCTTGCCAGACGCATCACTCATCCAAATCCACCAGCTTAGATGCTCTTTGATAGATCCTTGTAGGATATAGCTTTCCACATGTCTGCTCTTGGTGTGTTACTACCTCGTCCTACCCATCTCATTGACAAACGATTCTCTTTTGTATTTTTGCTTTCTTTTCATTTGGAATATTCCCTTTTGGGTCTTGAAGTATCTTTTCCAAGCAATATTTTTGTTCCCTCCTCAAGGTCACCATGATCTTCCATATCATGGAATGCTACAAATGGGGCACTCTGATCATACAATTTTGATCAAGTCTTTTGTTTGTTTCTTTTTTACTTGTGGGTTCCACGCTATTTCCTCTGGGTTTCATGTGTGATGCTAGGGCAATCCTTGTGTGTTTGTTTCATGTTAGTCCATCAGTCTTCTAGACGGTTGGTGACATGGCCTTGATGTTCTTGGTAACCTTCGCAATTAACCAATAGTCCTATAGAAAATCTAGTGCTCAACTACATGGTGGTACTTCTCTTTGAAGTACCCCCCACTCAAAAATCTTCAATGGAATCCCTTCATCTCCATTATCCCCCATCCATATCCAACATCTATCTCTCCTACCCTAGCTTATGCATCAGTATCTCTTTGAATCAATCTTCACTTTTAGCTTTAGGGATCCACCAATCCAATCAATCCACCAAGCCTCATCTTTCAAGATCCACAATCCTTGTCCTAGGGATCTCTGAAACCCATCTTCCACCAATCTAACTCTTTGAAATCCTACTGCATCAGCTTTATAATCCCCTCATCCTTCTCCCTATCCTGGATTCCTTTTTATAGTGCTCCGCTCCTTCATCCTCCACTTTCCCTAAAGTCTTAAGCTTGATTCCTCTTGTGCATTTGACTCTCCTTTATCATTCTCCCATAGTGAGATTTTGAGCTAATTCAGCCCCTTCTCTTTACCAATCTGAGTCTCCTTGCTCATCTCGGATTCTTGTATTTTTCAAGAAGCTATCGAGCCTCATTTTCTCTCCCCACCACCTTCTTGAGGGGGCATCATGCAGTCCATTCCCTCTCTTCTACCCAAGACTGGGGCAACTGTGTTGCTCCATAAAGTCATCTCCATGTTGTTTATATCTAAACTTCTTTGAAATAGTGTTGTTTCAACACTATGTCAAAGAGGGGCAAAATGTAGACACCTAAAAATCCTTTAGAAAATAAAGTATTTTTATTTTTTGAAAAAGTCCCTAATAATATCATCATTTATTAATTATTTATTTATTTATTTAATTAATTTATTTTTATGCCATTAAATCTCTTTATCTTAATTAAAAATATTTAATTAAAGAATCCCTCCCAAAAATGTTTAGATCTTATTTAAACATTATTTCCTTATTTATTAATTATTTAATTAATAAATTGACCAAAAATCTCAAAATAAATAATTTATTTATTTTTTGCCCAAAACTTGGCCAATTTCTTTAAGACCACTAACCTATACCAAAATCTTCTAATCCTTCTTTAATTTTGATTAAAGGCTAATCCCATCATTTCCTACCCCTAATCCCAACTCAAAATATTTAATTAAGATTACATATTAATCCTCATGTTTATTAAAAATATTTTAATAAATATCTCATCAACCCAAACTATTTAAATAAATAAAACTTTATTTATTTCCTAAAAACCTTATTTATTCTCATCCTAGGAAGTTCTAGATTCTTCTAGAAAGTCTTCATCCTCATCCAAAGCTTAGACTCTTCTAGAAGATGTCAATCCTTATCTTTGATCCTAATCCTAATCCCCTCCTAACCTTGTCACATTCCCTAAACTCGAGTTAAGACTTACTAACCCAAGCCAAAGTTAACAAATATCTCCTCCTTCATCCACCCTCATTAAATGCCATCCACTTGCCCATCTCTAACAAGCCTAATCTAATCTTAATCCAAGCCTAATGCAAGCCTTAATCATTTGCACATTCTTAAGTCAAGCTTAAGACTTTCTTAATCCAACCCAAGTCAAAATATCTCAACTCTCTCACAAATATCCCAACCATAAAACTTTATGAAGCCCACAAAGCCATAAATGACTCTTACAAGCCCATTCATTGCTCTTACAAGCCATTATGAGGGTCCCTCAAACACTTTTCCTATTTAAGGAATCCCCTCCCAAGCCATTTTAATCACAATCCTTAAGCTAAAGTTACCATGTCAGTTTGAGAAGCCAAGTTCATACCATTTTCACATATCCACACTAAAAATCCAAAATCCATCTCCATTGAAGCACTTTGAAGCTTGACCATACATCCCAAATCCATATCAAAGGACACTTCTACTAATCAAGTAATCATCCTCATTGAGAGAGCCTATCCATGGCTCATATTCTCATTTGAGGACCTCACTTTGTCTCATCTAAAGTTTATACTAGTTTTGTTAGTTAATGCTTTTGTTTTTAAATAGATTAGTGTTTCTTGCTAACATATTAGTGTACACATTTTGATTCCAAATCCCAAATTTATTAAAATAACTTTAATAAATAAAACCCTCAAATCTAATAGCCCCTAAACTATCCTAAAACCCCGATTTAGCCTAGTCCACCCCATCTACCCATATTAACTAAGCTTAGCCACTAAGTCACCTACCCTCATAAATGTCATCCACTTGACCATCTCTAACATCCCTAATCTAATCCTAAATCCATCCCTAATCCATCCCTAATCCAACCCTTAATCATTAGCACAATCTTAAACAAGCTTAAGACTTTGCTTAGCCAAGCCAAAGTCTTCCCTCAAAATATCCCAACCACCAAGTCATGAATGCTCTTACAAAGCCATAAATTTCTCTTACAAGCCCATTCATTACTCTTACAAGAACTTATGAAGGTCATTTAAAGCCTTGAGCCTCCTTTGTTGACTCATCCATGCCCTTTTCTCCACCCACTCTCCCTATGACATGTGTCACTTTCTAATTGGTGCTAAACAAGCACAATCCATGTGCTCTCCTCTCATTCAATCTGAGCCCTCCCTAAGCTTTCATCTCTCCTTGTATTTTATCCCTCCATCCCTCAATCCCTTTGTCTATTTAAAGAATCCCCTCCCAAGCCATTTTAATCACAATCTTTAAACTAAAGTTACCATGTCAGTTTGAGAAGCCAAATCCATACTTTTACATATACCCACACCAAAAATCCCTAATCCATCTCCATTGAAGCATTTTGAAGCTTGAGAATACATCCCAAATCCATATCAAAGGACACCTCTCCAAATCAAGTGATCATCTTCATTGAGAGAGCCTATCCATGGCTCATATTCTCATTTGAGGACCTCACTTTGTCTCAACTAAAGTTTATATTAATTTTTTTCATTAATGCTTTGGTTTTTAAATAGATTAGTGTTTATTGCTAACATATTAGTGTATGCTAAAATCTGTCAAAATGCTGGTCCAAAGTAGTCAATCATAGAAAATCAATTTTCTCCTTTTTTTTCAAACTCACTGACCTATATCTCTATGGGAACGCACTCCCAAGAACCTGTGGGATCACTATTTCACGAGATCACTCTGCAATATTTTAACCCAAGATCACTTATGTGGTCTTGTTTTACATTTTTTTAGAAGGCCTTCTTAGGGATTTCATCACCTCTTGGGATGACCTCAACTCTAGCATTCTGGCAGAGTATAAAGATCGGGAGGTGAATCCAAAGACACCTCTCTTGGGATCAAGATTTTTGTCACTCGAGCTATGCCTCAAGGAACTTTATACCCTTAAGAAGTGAAAGAGGAGATTTGGGTTACCGCTCCTCTTGACTATGTGACATCTTTTTGGTTTCATCTATGGATTTGGGCCTCACGTACCTTGCATATATCAAGCACTCCCTAGCTAAACCAAATTTCATCCTTGTAGAAAGCTTCCTAGGATGTTGGTGTGTTTGACGTGCTTGCTCCAAACTTTTTTCTGCTTGTTTGTTCATAGCTTTTGAATGAATGTTTGCCAACTTTGGTCAAAATCCCTAAAAAGTAGAAATCTCCCAGCTCAAGGCATACTTAGCGTAGTCACTACCTCATCAGAAAATCATCCAAGCTCCCCCACCGCAACCAAATCTATCTAGTTCTTTTCTTTAGAACAATCCTAAATCTAAAGTCCATCCAAATCATCCCCCTAGCTAGCTAGCAACCCCATCCAAAATCACCCAAGCCTTTAAGGAATTGTTGTTACTCTACCAAAGTTTTCTATCTAATCAATCTATCCAAATCCCTCAATCTCCCCAAGGTTATTCCTTTGATAGAGTTTTGTCTAGGGTAATCTAGCCTTGTCATTTGTCATCCCTCATCACCTTAAGCTAAAGGTTGGGATCCACAAGTGGTCAATCTCATGTCATGCCCATAGGATCATTTGTCTATCCTCAAGTTGACACCAAAAGCCACCAATCCTGCACATAGGAAAGAAAAACTCTCACTTTTTGATAGAATACCCTTGAAATATTCCATCCACAGGAAATCCAAAAATCTCTAGCCAATCCTCCTTAGGTTTGTCATGCAACTTTGACTCTCCCTAGGAAATATTTCATCTACCAATCCAAAATCTGCACTTAATTCAAATCTAACCATGAGCTTTTGTGTTCATCCATATGCAAGACCCCATCCCCATCCAACTCATTATCAAAACATGAAATCCCAACCCTATCATGATGAGTTTGGTCACATTTTCCTTTCTCCCACTCCATCCTATTACAATGATGATGATGATCTTGTTGACTATGATGGGTATATTGAAAGCCTTAGAGATATTCCTCCAAACATCCTCCAAAATCCAAACATTCCTCCCAACTTCTCAATCCCTCCTCCATGCATATCCACTAGTACTCCTTACCATGCCTTTGACAAGGGAAATCCATTACTATCCTCAGCCTCACTACCTTCCTATATTGTGCCCACATATTCCTCTTATACATCAATCATATCTCCATCTTCCTCTACCTTCACTCCCAACCTCCACCTTTCCAGAACAATTCTAGTAACTACATCCCTAGTCCAAATCCACCATCCCAATCTCTTCCAAATCCTCCAACCAATCCTAGTTCTACAATGCATCACCTCAATCCCCTTGCTCCTCCTAGCCCAACACACTTGTCTCCAACGAATTTTACCAGGAAACCCAAAGAAAATCCATCTCCCATAGCCATCATTCCTCTCACATCATCCTATCGCTACCATCCCTATCGCATCCACCCCAATTATCAAACCCCTTCCATCTCCTACCTCCAATCCATCAAATCCCTCCAAATCCCATCCACATCTCCTCCTCCCAGCATTACCCAAATTCCATATAATGAACCTCATGAGTCCCTCCCCCATTAGCTCATCCCCATTGAAGAAACTCCTTCCCATCCATCTACCTCACTAAAAAAGACCCATCCATTCCTGTCAAGATCTTGTCCAAAAGCATGTTGAAATATTCCCTGATACAACAAAAGATCTTGCCATCCCACTTCTTCCCCTACATGATCCACTTTTACCACCCCCTCCATATCTGAATCCTACCATTATACCTACTCCATCTCAAAATCCTTTTCCATCAACCCATCCAACTCAAGATCCTATCCTTCCATCCTCTTTGCTCCATGATCATACATCTCCCATAATTCATGATGATAGATCCATAGAAGAAGGACTAAATATTATATCTAAAGCTTCGAATCCTTCAACTAATAATGGACTCACATCTTGTGTTCCAAATAATGAACATCATATTGAAGAAATAAATAAAAGTATATCTCTAGATGTTGGTATCCCTTCTATCCCTGCATGGTCCCAAGTCCTCTCATCTCCACCCCAAAGTTCCCATCCATCTTGTTCTACATCTATTTTGGGCCCTTATCCTACTCCTTATCTCCAACTCTCCATTTTGGGTCCATATACCCCTTATCCAAATCTCACACCCTTTCCATCCATTTTGGGTCCTTATATACCTAATATGAATCATTTATCCCCTCCATATATCTTGGGACCTACCCCTTCCCCATTTCCATCTATTTTGGGCCCGTATCTTTCATTCCCTCCATCCATCTCGGGCAATTATGTCCATCCAGATCCTATGTTCCAATCTATCCTTCCATCCCCTCAAATCCACTAGCTAGGTCATCGAAGGAACTCACCCTTGAAATCCCTTCCAACCTTTAAACCCTATCTCTCCATCCATTATCCCTCCATCTCATCCATGCTCTTGTTCCCATACCATGGCTAATAAAAGCATATTGGATGCCAAAATAAAAAATCATAAATCCAAAAATCCACAAAAATCCAAGTCTCGACATGTCCCTTCTAAAATACATGTTCAGGAAGAGAAACATTTGATCCAAATCAAAGAAAAAGTGAAGTGGCCACAAAGGCCCAAGCTAAAAATGTCAAAACTCATGTGGATACCCAAGATGCTCATAAAACAAATGCATCTCAAAGAAAATCTCAATTAGCATCCATTCATGCTACTCAAAAAGCCTCATCAATTCATCCTTTATCCAAATCCCCATATATGCATCCTTCATCCCCCCAACCCGCTCTTACTCCATATGCTTCTTATCCTAAAATTCCCACCCTCCATCTTCCAACTCTACTTTTAGTTCTTATCTTTCTCTTCCTCCATTTTCTCCTCAACCTCGCTCAATACCATCTTTCCCACTAATTTATCACCTCTCAAGGTGTGTGCCAATGATGATATTTCCATTTTCTTCATCCATTTACCCACAAGCCTTATGTCTTCGCATCCATTATCTGCCAAACTCCTGCCCACCATTCCACTTGTTCAATCCAATCCTTTTATATCCATCCTACCAAGATCTATGAGTAAAAATGCATCAAAAAAGTCAAAAAATAAAAAAATAAAGCATCCACTGGTGAAAATTTGGCCATTCAGGCACCTTGGACAAGTACCATGGTGAAAACTTGGCAAACAAGTGCCATGCATAATCCCTCCATCCAAATTCTCTATACACTTGGGGGCATGTTCCATCACCCATCATCCCCATCTCATCCCACCATACCCACCACATCTTATCCATTTCACCCACCATCCTCCTTTGGATCATGATAGAAATGAAGTCCACCACTAGATACATGCTTTTGGTCATCTCTTTGACATCCCTTTTCAATCAAAGTTTGTATCCACCTATCCTTTATCTACCCATTCTTTCGTCCATCCAATCTCTCCATTGGCCTCATCCACCCATCCTCCTTATCCTCTACCTCATTAACCTTTCACATCCTAGCTTCCATCTATCTCCCTCATCCTCTTGTTGACCAATATTCAATCCTACACATTCCTTATAAAAAATCATCTTGAATAGCATATTATAACTGGGGGCACTCTATTCCTTGGAGACTATGTCGTGTCCATCTTTCCCTCAATCCTTATCTTTTTGGCATTCCTCTACCCAATTCCCTCTATCCATTATTCCCTTTTTCATCTATCCTTGCATCTCCCAATATTACCTCCATCTTTCCATCACATGGTATATCCCTTGTCATTAGTATCTTGCCCTCAGCTATCCCTCATCCTAAGCTTCCATTTGCTATCCTCTCATCTTAAGCCTTTCATCTGCTATCTCCTCATCCTGAGCTTTTTACTCCCACTATCTTAAGCTTTTCACAAACCATCTTCTCCTTTTGAGATTTTCCCCTCTATCTCCTTATCCCATGCTTTTCCTCTACCTCCCCATCTCAAGCTTTTCATCCACTATATTCTCATCCCAAACCTTTCATCCACTATCTCTTCATCTTTATCTTTCCTGCCGCTATCCTATCATGCTGAGCTTTTGTATCATAATACCTTGTACATCCTTGGATCTATTAGCTATCTTTTCCTTGCCCATTAGTCCTTATCTTGGTACCATTGTATGCCTCTCATCTCTTCATGTCAGTTCCTACTTGATTGTCACTTGCAATTCTCTTGGTTAGGTGCTTTAGTAAATCCCTATACGAGATCCCTTGTCATCAAAATGTTGTCCTAAAGAGTTTTGAATGCCCAGCTCATCCTATTCCTCGATATTACCAATAGATCCTTGTAGGATGCATTCTTCCTCTCATCTGATCTTGGTCCATTAGTATCCAGTCCTATCGATCTCTTTGGAAAAAGGTTAACTTCTTTTTATGGATTTACATTTTCTTTCGATTTATTTTCTTTTCAAGATTTCAAGTTTGGTTCTTAACGTCTCTCTTCCAAGTGATTTGGGTTCTTCCCTCCTCATGGTTGCCATGATCTTTTATATCATGGCGTGCTACAAATGGGGCAATTCAAGTGCAAGGTTTGGATCAGGTCTTTTGTTTTTTTTTCTCTTTTGCTTGTGGGTTACCCAATATCGTTCCCACTCTGATTTTCCTAGGATTCATGTGCGATGCTGGGGCAACCCTTGCATTTTTTTTTTGAGTTAGTTCATCAGTCCTCTAGATGGTTGGTGAAATGGCCTTGATGTTCTTGGTAACCTTGGCAATTAACCAATAGTCCTATAACAAATTTAGTGCTCAACTAAATGGTGGTACTTCTCTTTGAAGTATCCCCCTGCTCAAAAAGCTTCAATGAATTCCCTTCATCTCCATTATCCCCCATCCATATCTAGCATCTATCTCTCCTACCCCAGCTTATGCATCGATATCTCTTTGAATCAATATTTACTTTTAGCTTTAGGGATCCATAATCCTAGTCTTAGGGATCCACCAATCCAATCAATCCACCAAGCCTCATCTTTCGAGATCCACAATCCTAGTCCTAGGGATCTTCAAAACCCATCTTTCACCAATCTGACTCTTTGAAACCCTATTGTATCAGCTTTATCTTCCCATCATCCCTCCCCTCCTCCTAGTTTCCTTTTATAGTGCTCCACTCCTTTGTCCACCCCCTAATCCTAGATCATCTTAAGCTTACTTCCTCTTGTGCATCTGACCTCTCGTTATCATTCTCCTGTAGTGAGAGTTTGAGCTAATTGAGCCCCTTCTCTTTGCCAATCTATGTCTTTTCTTATCTCAAATTCTTATGCTTTTCAAGAAGTCATCAAGCCTTGTCTTCTCTCTCTCTGCCACCTTCTTGAGGGGGCATCTCTAATTCTAGTCTCTCCTCTTCTTATCTGAGACTGGGGCAACCTTGTTGCTAAAACATCTTCCTCGTGTCATCTCCGTTCAAACTTCTTTGAAATAGTTTTTTTCTCAAACACTATGTCAAAGAGGGGCAGAATGTAGACACCTAAATTTGATTACACTACTTTGGTAATCCTATTTAGCTATCTCTAAAGGCATCATTAATTAAATTCCTATTTAATTAACCTT
The DNA here is from genome assembly GCA_028749045.1 of Cupressus sempervirens. Taxonomy (NCBI): domain Eukaryota; kingdom Viridiplantae; phylum Streptophyta; class Pinopsida; order Cupressales; family Cupressaceae; genus Cupressus; species Cupressus sempervirens. Next base: position 740,196,461 of record CM053791.1, on the reverse strand, counting down.
TGCCATCCCCTAGCTAATTAATTTTATTAATCATCTATAGTCATAATTGATAAATCAAATAACCCATCATTTATCAATTAAATCCCATTCTCTTATCGAATTCCAAAATGCAAATTTATTAAAATCACTTTAATAAATAAAACCCTCAAATCTAATAGCCCCTAACCTATCCTTAATCCTCCATTTAGCCTAATCCACCCCATCCACCCATACTAACTAAGATTAGCCACTAACTCACCCATCCTCATAAATGTTATCCACTTTCACATCTTAAACATCCCTAATCTAATCCTAACCCAAGCCTAACCCATCCCCTAATCATTTTCACAATCCTAAATGAGCTTAAGACTTTCCTAATCCAAACCAAAGTCTCCCCTCAAAATATCCCAACCACCAAGCGATAAAAGCTCTTACAAGGCCATGAATGACTCTTACAAGCACTTATGAGGGCCATTTAAAGCCTTGAGATTCCTTTGTTGACTCATCCATGCCCTTTCCTCCATCAACTCTCCCTATGACATGTGTCACTCTTTGATTGGTGCTAAAAAAGCACAATCCATGTGCTCCCCTTTGAGTGCATCCTAGCCTTCCCTCACCATCTTGCCATCCTTGCATCCTACCCCTCCATCACTCAAGCCCTTTTCCTATTTAAGGAATCCCCTCCCAAGCTATTTCAATCACAATCCTTAAGCTAAAGTTACCATGTCAATTTGAGAAGCCAAGTTCATACCGTTTTCACATATCCACACCAAAAATCCCAAATCCATCTCCATTGAAGCATTTTGAAGCTTGAGCATACATCTCAAATCCATATCAAAGGACACATATACTAATCAAGTGGTCATCGTCATTAAGAGAGCCTATCCATGTATCATATTCTTATTTGACAAACCCAATTTGTCTCATCTAAAGTTTATACTAGTTTTGTTAGGTAATGCTTTTGTTTTTAAATAGATTAGTGTTTCTTGCTAACATATTAGTGTATACACTTAGTGTATATCATAAATGTAAAACACTACTGAAATATCAAAATAAATAGATAAAACAATCCACGATCCATTTATGTCTTGAATAGCTATCAAAATATCAAAGTCTCTAATATCAAAATGTAAACATAATATCTATTCTATTATAGCTCGGGGTGAGGCCTCACATCCTCCCCCCCTAGACATGAACTTCCTCCTAGAGTTCATAAAAAAGATATGGGTACTAAGTCTTCATCTGAGCTGTGTCATCTGATGAAACCATGAACTTATCATAAAACCATGAACTTATCATAACAATCTCATTAGACTCTATCCTAGTTTAGCTCTTTTCCATGAAGAGTGAGGGTCAGTCGAGCCAAAATGTGAATGGGCTCCAATGATTTTAGTACATATAACTCCACCTAAAAAGCATCCCAATCTATGATGTAAGACTCATTATATATATACTTCCTTAATACAAATACATGAAATACATTGTTAATGCACGACAAGCTAGGAGGTAGGGCTAAATGATAACAAACTAGTGCTATTTGCTCCAAAATCTCAAAGGGACCCACCAAGTGAGGTTCTAACTTAGATCCTTTTCTAGAATGGATTGGGCTCTTATTTAGTCACACCCACATAAATACTCTTTAACCAACCATGTACTCTCTATCCACCCTCCTCACAATCTGCATATTTCTTCTATCTATCTTGGGCTTCTCTAAGTCATTATTTGATCAATACAACCTACTACTCCATGTCCTTGACTAACTAAGGCCCTATAGATATCATATCTCCAATCCTATCCCAACTTAGGGGTGTCCTGCAAGACCTAACATATAAGGCTTCATAGGGTGGAATGTCTATGGAAGTGTGATGCCCATTGTTATATGTGAACTCTACAAGATTGAGGTACTCTTCCCACTTGGACTGGTGGTCCATCACATACATCCATAGTATATCCTCTAGGATATAGTTAACTCTCTTTGTTTGCCCATCTTTCTAATGATGATAGGCTATGTTAAAGTTAAGCTTGGCACCCAGTGATGTCTACAGTTCCCTCCAAATGAGGCAGTAAATAGGGAGTCTCTATCTAATATTATCTTACAAGGAATTCTATAGCATTTAACAATATCTCACAAGAATACCTGTACCACAAAGGGTGTTGTGAAGGTGGTGCAAATAGGTGAAAAGTGAGCAAATTTGGTCAAAGTTTCAACCATCATCATGATGGCATCATGATGACGAGAAGACATTAGAAGAAGAACAATGAAATCCATAGAGATAGTGTCCCACTTCCAGTTAGGTATCTCATGTGGCTACAAGAGCCCACCTAGATGTCCATGGTCTACCTTGATTTTTTGAGACTGTAGACATTTGGCTATGATGTTGGAAATCTGCATTCTCATTCTCAGCCAATAATATAACTACCTTAAATCTACATGAAGCTTCTTGACACCTGTATGTGTTGCATAAGGTGCTTTGTGTCCTCCAAAATGATGAACTCTCATAAGTCACCTGAGGATAGTACATAAATGCACCCTTTTTTGTATAGTAATCTATCTGGACCTAATGAAAAATTAGAAAATCTTACTTCTAAGGGTCTCTAAGAGTGGATAACTGATAAACTTTTGCATAAACTACATCTTCAAGAAGGTGGTGAAGTATGCACTTTCTCAAATCTATCTTAGTAATCATAGAAGATATCTTGTGCCATCTCCTACTCAAGGCATCTATGACTACATTTTCCTTTCCCTTAATGTAATGTACATCAAAATCATATTTGCATAAGAACTCCATCCACCTCCTCTACTAGGCATTCAAGTTTGGCTATGTGAAAATATACTACAAACTTTAGTGATTTGAATGAAGCTTGAAGTGACATCCTCGAAGAAAGTGGTGCCATCTTGCCAAGGCATGAATTAGTATTGCAAGATCCAAATCATGGGAGGGGTAGTTGATCTTGTAACTCTTGAGTTTCCTAGACTCATATGTAATGACACAACCATTCTATATGGGAATGGCTCTAATACCATCTAGTGAAGCATCTATGCATACCACAAAAATTTATGAAGGATCATGCACTGCTAAGATTGGTGCACTAGTGAGTGCCCTCTTGAGTTCTTGGAAGGCCCTCTTGCACCTATTTTTCCATTCAAACCTCCTCCCTTTTCTCTGAAGGGAGGTGATAGGGTGAGCTACTTTGGAAAATCCTGTCCCAAACAACCTATAATACTCTACTTATCCCATGAAGCTTCTAACTTCTAAAACATTAGTCGATACTGGCCAATCCATGATGGCTTGGATCTTTGATGGATCCACTATTATTCCATCTCCTAATATCACATGGCTTAAATAGTTCACTTCATTCCTAAAGAAGGCACACTCAAGGATAAACTGCCATATAGCTGATTTTCTATTAAACATTGTAATAGCTGCCACAATTGTTCTTTATGTTCCTTCTCATCATGTAAATATATCAATATATCCTAAAGGAACACTGTTTTAACCTTATCCAAAAATGTATGAAACACCCCATTCATAAGACTCATGAATATAGCTAGGGCATTTGTAAGACCAAATGGTACCATCATGAACTCATAGTGACCACACCTTGTGCAGAATGTAGTCTTATGAATGTCACTTTCAACAATCCACAATTGATGATATCCTAACTTCAAATCTATCTTGGAGAATTCTTAGGAAATTGGCCAAACAAATCATTGATTCTATAGAATGGGTGTCGCTTCTTAATCATTACCTTATTCAATTGTTAGTAGTTGGTACACAATCTAAGTGATCCATATTTCTTCTTCACAAAGATCACTAGCACACCCAAATGTGATACACTAGGATAGATATGTCCCTTCTCCAAGAGTTCCTACAACTAAATCTTAAGTTCATTAAGTTCATGTGTAGCCATCCTAAATGAAGATCTCAAAATGGGCTCATCTCCTAGCACTAGATCTATGTGGAAATCAATTGCCCTAGGTGGTGGCATACCCAAAAGCTATGAGAAAAACACATATTTGAATTCCTATTATATCAGATAGTCATCTAGAGAAGGTGCATTCTAATGATCTTCCTCTTTATAACTAATAGTTACTACAAACAACTAACATCCCCTTCATAGAGACTGCTTAAGCTAAATGGTGGAGACCATACTAACAGAAACTAGCATTTGCACCCCTAAAATCACCATAGGATTACCACAATCATCAAAACACTCAACCTTCTTCTATCTATAGTCCATCTTAGCATTGTGAGCACATAGCCAATCCATGCCAAGGACTACATCATATGATCCTAGGGGGGTAACTTGAAGATCTAAGTTCATGTTCATGTCTCCAATTTGAATTGGACAATCATGGATATAGGAATTAATTCTCACCTTAGTCCTAGATGCCAATTCAACTTCCCAATTATAATTTTACCTAGCTTCCACTAGCTCACAATGCTCCACTATGAAAGGGGATACAAAAGAATCGATGGCTTTGAAATCAAACAATATAGAAACCTTAATACTTTGGATCATACCTATAGCCTCAATAACTATAACTTGATGCTTTGCTTGGTGATTATCAATTGCTGCAAATACCTCATGGGATCTACCCATGTCTCCTACCATAGGCTCTAAAGTGGGTCCCCACTAATTATTGGCTGCTAGCCCCTATGGGCACTCTTTGGCTATATGACCCATACCACTGCAAGCATAATAAGGCCCATGAGTCTGAATTTGAAAGCCCTATTACCTAGGTTACTGTTGACCACCAATCTTATTGTATCTACTATACCCACCACAGAAGGACTCCTAAGTCCTAGATGGCTATACATATGGAGCTTGTGACCTATGATCTCATCGGGACCCCTATGGTTGACACTACTTGGGTTTAGAGCCCTAATACCCTTGTGTTGACTTCTACCTATTATCCTGTTGTGAATTTTATTGTACCTATGGAGCCTTAGAGGACCCTACTAACTTCCCTTGATTACCCTTCCATGAGGGTTTATGTTTTCCTAACTACTAAGAATAATTTTGGTTGTGGGATAGATCTCAAGATTCCTATTTTTTATAGAGATCTTTCACAACCAATGTTGTCTTGACTGCCTTGTCTTGACTGCCTCCCTAAAAGTGCTTGAAAAAGCTAGGCATACCAAATTTTGAAGAGACAAGTTCAAACCCTTTGTAAATCGATAGACCTATAACTTCTCATTGTTCATGTACTCAACATAAGGAAGGAGATTTAAGAATATGCTCTCATATTATGCTATAGTAAGACCCCTCTACTAGAGATCATGGAACTCCTTAATCTAACTCTATCTAAAATTCTCTAAAAGATACCTATCTCTCAACTTGGGAACAAATGTCTCCCAGGCAAGTGTGCCTACTTTGACTCCACTTATGGTCTTCTCCCATTTCCACCAATTGGAAGTATTGTCCCATAATAAATGTATAGCAAGTTAGGCCTTCAAATTGCTCTCATATGGCCACAACCTAAAGCACCTCTCTAAGCTTTGTAACCATGCCTTTACCTATGTACCATCTATGGTTCTATTTAAAAGAGGTGGCTTGAGTCAGATTAAATCCATAATCTCATTTCATATGTCTCTAGGTGCACTCAGTACTACTAGTAGCTCTATGAATAGTGGTGGATCAATTTGATGAATTGAGGCCTCTTCCTAGCCACCTTGTCCCTTTGCATCTTTAGGTAGGGTACTATTGCTTCTTTCCCTATTATCAACTCTTTGTTTCCCTACTCCTTGGTATTCAAGCTATGGAAATATAGGTGTCATCCTCTACTACACTACTTCAATAAGGTTCTAAATGGCTATAAGGTATTGATTGACATTTTTAGGTTGTTTGAGTGGAGGTTTAGAAATTCCATCTCCTAGCCCTCTAGATGGCACTCGTGCAACTCTAGGGCCTCTAGTGCTTCAATGACCATTATGGGTAATGACAAGCATCCTACACACAAGTTTCAATTTTAATGAGTTAAACATAATCAGTTAGGCTCTAGTGTTGTAACCAATTTGTCTAATAGAAAAATGTCATGCCCTAAATTGACATGGAAAAAAAAGGACCAACAATTTTTTATAGATGAACTTAAAGATAGAATATGGAAGTCAACACAAGCTATGAATGATCTTTACGATCATTGGATTATTACTTTAACAGGTCATTATTATTGATTCACATGGAAAAGTTTTATTTCATCCCAATATTGTATCTCATGTTTCAAAGTGGAAACAAATTAGTAACTAACATTCATTGAAAGCCTAAGAGGTAGATGGTGATGTGTCACTTTGAACATCATACCCTATCCCTAGAAATTAATATCTTTTGTAGATGAATGTGAAGAAGTTTTGTGATTTCTCTAGATGTTTTGTTTTCTTCATGTCCTCGTGTCATACATGCATTCATAATTATAATTCATTATGTTCTAATGTTTGTTTTCTTCTTAGTTATATCTTGTCTAAGGTTCTTACCATTTTCAATTAAATGGGTAAATAATTTGAGAAAATATGGAACCTCCAAATAAACATTATTCACCTCTTTTCTAGTTGCTCCTTTCATCTTGCTTTACCATTCTGCCATAACAAAGTGATGATCAATTAAAACAATTAGATACCACCAAATAGCTCGAAGCCTACATCTAATTATCTTCCTCTTTACCACACACTAGTTCTTTAATACATGGTTTAATAAATTTAAATATGATTCCATAGCTTAAATATGTTTTAATATCTTAAATGTGATTTAATAACTTGTGATTTAGTTCAAATTCTTAAATACATGATTTACCATCTTTATCTAAATTCTTCTTAACAATATCTTACATGCACTTTTTTTCACATCCCTTCATCCCAAAATAAAAATAAAATATAAACCCAACCATAATAATCAAAATAAAATAAAATATAACCCGACCATAACTTCCTACCCAAACAACCTAGCATGTGTTTCTCCTACACACTACCCTTAATGGTTGATACTAATTAACATTCTAATTCTATATTGTTTATTTTTTTTTTAAATATCACTACTTTACTAACCCCAAACATCATAGAAAAAAATAAAATATTAACCAATCCCAACTTGCAACTACCCCTAACTTCCTATTAGCATATTAATTCATCCCCCCATACCCCACGAAATCTAGACCCTAGCCTGCCAACCTCCAGGACACCCTACTTACAATTAACATGCCCCACCTCCCCTAGGTTCACATGACAAGGGAGCTTAATGGGATTACTTTCTTTCAAGTGCATTCCCCTAGGTTCTTGCAGATGGTATGAAACAGGGAAAGATAATACATTGTCCTTATTCCCTTTAAACTTTTTACTTTTTCTAAAATCTATTTGTCAGCATATCGCACCTTGGAGATTGGTCCTCATACATATGAGGAGGGAGGGAAGGATGGGGAGGCTCCCAAGGTGGTCAGCCTTGGGTAATCTCCCAAGGTCTTTTCTATCTTTTTATTATGCTCTTTTATGAACATGTGTGTTGGGGAATGTTAGTTTAGTTTTTTCTTATTTTATATATTTACATTTTTTATTTTTATTTTTATTTGTTTATTATTTCATCGGGACTACTCTTAAGTACTTCCAAGTTAAATCATTAGGTGTCTAGTCTTAGCATAATTTTAAAATTGTTATAATGTTAAGTTACATATACATAAACATATATATGTATATATATATATTTACATATATATACATATATATATACATATATATACACATATGTATATATATACATATATATATCTATATATATATATAGATATGTATATGTATATATATACATATACATACATATATATATATATATATATGTATATATATACATATATGTATGTATGTATGTATATATATATGTATGTATGTGTGTGTGTGTGTGTATATATATATATATATATATATATATTTGTGTTGTTTTTAACAAAGGACGACCTAAGGTCACATGATCTATATGAGTCTAAGTATGTTGGGTTTAGCTTTAGTGCATTATTATTATTATTATTGTTTGATTATGAGAATATTCTCCTAAATATTGCAAGAGACTATAATAGGGGAAGGTTAATTTTCCGTTCCTCATACACTTTCCATAGAGGAAATGTGGACCTACAATAAATCTTATCATAGATTTCATCTAAGTGTTTACTTTTGTCAAACTATATTTTTTTGTGTTTGCTTATTGTACCATAAAATTTAAGTGAATATATTTGATGATAGGATGGTATTATCTTAGAAAAAAATTTTGAACTTGAAAACCAAATGAATTAATGATCTTGCATATACAATGAGCTATCAAACATGACGATTTTCTTAAAAGTTATGAAATGCATAACATATAAATTTGCAATGCAACATGTCTGTTTTAAATTGACCAACTCTACCCATAATATTCTCCCACATATCATTTATGAAATATATCTACCAAATAATTTACAAATAACATGAGGAGAAGGCAATCATACTAATCTTTTCATAACACATCAAATTTCAGAATGAATATTTCCTTACATGTAACACACACACACACACACATATATATAGACACACACACACACACACACACAATTTTTCAATCTTTCCTTCCACAATTTCATATGATAAAAAATGATATAAATTTTCTTTAGCATCACAATGAATTAACAATGGAGGCTTGGTATCAAAATACTTTTGAGTTGACATGGAACATTGACCTCTCTTTACAAACTTGATTTTGTTTAACTTTGTCAAGTCTAAAACCCTAATATATTCAAGGGAACCATCTTCACAAAACCTACACACACACACACAAACTAGGAACCATGGAGTCTCACCTCCCATTCTAGGCTTCAATGAAGCCACCCACTAAGTAGGGGAAAAAAATCCAAATGTGTTGCTCACATACATCACTTGCTATTGCATGAAAACAACACATAACACCAAACAAATCCCTCCCATGGCTTTCACATTGATTCACCATTGGAATCATTTAACATTGGGTGAAGATGGGCTCTTCAAAGAGGAGATTCCATAACCAACATAAACATCATATTGGAATTGCATTTTTCCTCTTAAGGCCATCATAAAAATCTCTTCCTTCTTACACACAAAACCCCTTATATCTCCTAAAAAATAAATGTATATAGCTTCAATGGATCCAATACTCCATGAAATTAAAAAAACTCCTCATCATGAGGTAAAGCTTCTCAACTAAAATTTTGAGCCCAACTAATCCCTTTACCAAAGATTTATCTTCCCTCCCAAGGGTGAGTGAAGCCTTCACACCCATGATTACATTCAACATTCAAATCCAACAAGAAAACCAAGAAGGAAAAAACAAAGAAATCTTCAAGAACACAATATGCATTCAAATTACCACAACATAAAACCAAATTCCAAAATGTAACATTCACAATACCATGCATGCTCCATTGACAAATCCTCCTTATGTGCAGAGTTCTTTTACCATTCTAAAATCATGTTTTTGAGATGACCAACCTATGTCCACACTAAAGGAAATGATAGTTGTAGTAGAGCTCCCGTAATCTCCCTCCAAAAAACCTAACTATCTCTAAACTTAGAGAGTGGGTGAACAACCCACTAATTTGACCAAGACTCTCTAATATGGCCTTCTCACTAACTATTTTAGCAAAGACACCTAGCCACTTCCTCTTACAAACTTGTCTCCTCTAAATTTTCTATATTAGTCTTAGTGGGAACATGGGAGAATACACATGTGATAACTCCAAATTCAATTATCCTTTGAATGTGACCCATCCTACCCCTTGTACAATGGGTTTACTTACTCATTAATAGGGTAATTAATTTTAGGGTAAATTGCCACCATGATGAAAACCCTAAATGATGTGTCAATTTGTACACAAAGTACACAAGTGTCAAGTGACACATAAAAACACATTTCACATCACCATGACATGTCCCTAATGCATATTTATGATTAAACATTTCCACATATAAGAAAACTCACATTTACAAAGAAAAATACTTTCACAATGTGGCTTTTGAGTCTTCCAAAGATTTGCCTTGGTTAAATTGTGTTCACAAAGGTTTGGAACCTATTTCCCCTAAGAATTTCCATGGTTCCACTTCTTGCACATTAAACTTGAGCATCAGTAGTCCAAGGGGGTCATATAAAATGTATATCATAAATGCATAATTTTAAATTTTATGAAATCCATATTAACATAATTCAAATTAAATTCCCTTATCTAATCATTTCAATTAAATCATTCAAGATGTAAGAATCTCAAATCTGAATGTCATAAACCATCATAATAAATTTAACATCCATCTTCATTTAATAAATCATCATAATCAATTTAACATTTATTTGTATATCATAAATTATCACATTCTAATTAACATTTGCATCTCATTATAATCTAATAGTGTCATGTCATAAAATTGCATCCATGTGTGTTCAATCATTTCATAGACAATATTAGGTCCTTAGTGCATATCATAAATGTAAAACAATACTAAAATATCCAAATCAATAGATAAAATAATCCACTATCCATCTAAGTCTCAACTATCAAAATGTAAATAAAATATCTATGCTATGATGGGTTAGGGTGAGGCCTCACAAGAGGTTTGAACATATCAAGAAGAAAAATTTGACCTCCAAATAAGGGTAGTCAAAAGGGATAAGATCATGCTTGAAAAAAATACAAAGCTAGTTAGCCAGAATTTCAATAATTTCAAGATCTTTGCATTCAAGTGGAAAGAGGGGGAATGAGATCCAGTGAGGGAGAAAGTGAACAACTAAAGGTTGTGACTGGAAGTTTGGGGTCCAAATCATGGCAAAAAGCCCTAAGCCCTGGCAAAACCAGCCTTTTTTCCTATGAATAATGTCTATGTCCTCTTTAGATTTAAAAATGGCAACAAAGAAATTGTAATATAGTTCTAATAAAAGGATATCCTTTAATGCTAGCCAGAAATGGAATACCCAATCTTTGATACTATAAAATGATAATGATGGGTAAGAAAACTTATTGATGAGAGAAGAAATATAGAGAAGACCAATAGAGTGCTACAATAAATGACTTGGAAGTGTAATAGTCATTTGATTTGAGGTGGAAGTTGAGGACAATTTCTTTAGCCAAATTTGGGAAGTCTTTGTAGATTTGATGGAGGGCCTAGAAATATTTGAAGTAATTTCTTTAGAATTAGGGGCAATATGGATTTTCTCTAAATAAGATCATGTGTTAGAGCAATTTTCCACTATGGGTGGGAGATCTATCTCTTTCTCTAGACCATTTACCAGGGGTCCAAGTGAAGTGCCCTCACAAACATTAAAGATAGGTTTCTTTTGGCTCACTCGACGAAGATGGTTAGTGAATTGAACATATTTCTTACTATTATTGAAGTGATTTAGGCCTCTAAAATTCCACTTTTGAGTATGAGGTGGATATCTAGAAATGTTAAAATTCTACCAAAAATATTTTTTGAAAAGCTAAGTCTGTATGGGATGAGCAAAGGCTTGATGTGAGGATTCTCCAAATTTGAATATTGATGGACCATTCCAGTGTCTCATAATGTCTATGGATTAAAGCACAAACCTTTGTCACCCTTTTGTAAAGGAAAAGGCTAACAAAAGTATAACTTTGAATTTGAAAATAAAGTAAACTAATGAAATGTGTAGAAATGGATGAAGTCTAGGATTATAATTTTTAATAATTATTTGGAATAAGAATTGATATATTTTCCTAATTTTTATAGATAATTTTTTAGCTACTGAAAAATGCTAAAAATTAGGGGTCTAGTTCCCACCACAAAACTAGATGGAAATAAAGTTATTTCCCTTTGATCTCAGACTATGTTATAGATAACATATATAGCTAGAAAAATAAAAAATAAAAATCAGCTTTAGATCTATATTTTCTCTTTTATAATGATTCAAATTTTAACTCACCTAAAATCAATAGTTTTCATCTCCCACCACATTTTTTGAGACAAATCTATTCTAACCAAGAGAAAAATTATACATTATAAAAGAGAAATCTCTCCTCTAGAATGTCATATATATATTTTTTTTAAATTATGTGATTTGATAATTTTTTTCTTTCTCAAAATTGACATCTTTTCGAATGTTAAAATACATACTTGTAGAATTTTTTAGTTACAATTTACTATATCTAATAAAAACACTATAAACTATATATTAGAATCTTATTGACTTTGAGCTCTATAAAATGTTGTTTATATGTTATTAAAAAAATATCATAAAAAATAGTAAGAGTTAGTGAAATGCCACTTTTCTAAACTAATTATATTTCTTTAGTAATTAGATACAAATTACTATAAAATATGTATTTAATAGACATTTCCAATTGGAAAAGTGTGAGACCATATATAACTTAGTTAGAATGAATTTAGCTAGATCATATGCTTGGACAAAATTAATTTTTAGATAGAAATACTCAAAGTCAATCATTTTGATAAGTTAGCCAGGTGAAAGGTGACACAACTTTGTACTTATACCCCTATGTTTGGTAGATTCCTAGCCGGCTTAGCAAATCTATGATGATCATGAAATCATGGATTTGCAAAAAAGGGTTTTGTAGATTGTATTATAGCTTTACCACTGAAGATTAACTTCTTGCTAATGTGATGGATACTTTTTTCAACAAATAGGATGTTCTAAAACTTGTGATCACACTAAAATTTCTCTATCCACTAAATAATATTTTTTGATGAGAACATCTATGCAAAGTCTATGATGACATGAAGAAATAGAAGTCTTATTGCCCCTTTTTGTGAACATTTGTCTATAACATACTGAACTTTATCATCTTTTAGTATAATTTTTTTGAACTTTTGATGTATAAAGTATGGACATAGGGCATAAAAATGATAATCAAAATTATATCTAAAAAGGGGTTTATTTTGTGGTAAAAATCTATCTTCATGAATTTTTGATATGGGTAGATCTTCCTGTAGCTGAAGAGATTGAAAAAATTGTTAGTTGAATAATTAATGTCTTTTCTTTATAAACTAATAAAAGTAAATAAATGTTTGCGGGAAGTGTTGTGTGTATTAAATGTTGATCATAGGAATACAAGCTGAGTAGGAGTTAATAAAAAAAAAAGTGTGAAGGAATAGCACTAAGGCATTGATGGTATTAAAGAGAAGTGTTATGACACCGTTGCAGCTGGAAGACTTGGTGGCAAAGCTAGAAGCAACCTATTTTAATTAATAACAAAGCGAGATCTAATAAAGCGACTGAGCAAGGAAGCAAGCATCAAAGCGATTAGTTAAATGTGCAACACACAATACCTGGATTCCTAGAAGCTATTTAAAGTCAGATAAAAGAGCAGATCTAGCATTTGCTATGATCTATATTTGTGGGGAATTTAAGGGATAATTAATGTCTTTACAATTGCATGCTTGCAGTCTTAAGTTGTAACTGATTTTACTTCATGAGGAAGACATAGTTATAGGAGTTTGTTGTTTTTCCTTTCTTTTAAATAAGACCTTGTCTATATCTATGAGGTTAAGTAGTGAGTAGATAGACAAAGTTGATGGACATCTTGTTGTTTTTCCCAAGTTATTGTAATACTACACATTTGAATGAATACATGAATTTGTTGAGTTTCTACACTTTTATCTAGGCTTATCTTTCCTTCATTCTTCCGTGGGAGCCCATGTAGAAGGTGGAGTTTACTTTAGCAAGTAGAAGTTAGACTCATTTTTCTAAGTTAAGACTAGAACTGTTGTTCCTACAGCCACTGGAAATAGAACCAGTCATTGTTCCTATACCAATAGGTGCATAGATGTATAGTTAAATAATTAGAATTTCCTTCCAAGTATTTGATAGTTTTCATTATTTTGGATAAACTAGATTTCCTTAATGGTTATTACATTCAAGGTAGTCGTGACTTTTAGCAAAAACTAAAGCATATACTTCGCAGACATCATCTCAAGTTCACACTCCTGGATTGACATTTAATGAAAATTAGCATAGTACTTTGGTAGTAAGGAATGTACAATCCTACAACTAAAAAGGTGTTATATTGATTAGAAATATTTTTGGCACTATATTCGAGGATGCTGTCAGTCTAGTATTCACTATTGAGTCATTTAGTTTCATTTTTAGCATTCTTGCATGCATAGAAGAAAAGACCACCTTGGGAGATTTCTTCCCAACTTCAATCAAGAAGATCATTTTTATCCTAACCCTAAAGAAATAGAAGAAGAATTATTTGATAATGTATTTGTCGAAGTACTGGAACAAGTACAATCACTAACCACATCTAAAGAATCCTTCCATTTGAATAATCTTTTTATTGAGCTAGAATATCAAGATAATCCATTAGCTCTAGTCATTTATCAGCCACCACTAGGATGTCCACAAATGGTAGAAACTCAACCTACCTTTCCCTTTCCAATTCCTCCTCAGTAGGGTAATCAAAATTTGAAAAATATACCCTTAGCTACCTTGCCTAAATTCTATGGCCTTATTAATAAAGATCCAAAAACTTTTCTCTTTGAATTTGACATCCTTTGTAGAAGTTATGACTACACAACTGATGCCCATAAGCTGAAATTGTTTCCATAAACTCTCAAAGAAGCCACTTTGAAATGGTTCATGAGTCTAGGTGCTAATGCTATGACAGATTGGCCAACTATGAGTAAACTATTCCTTAATAAATATAAGGATATTGTAGAGGCCATGATTTGAAAGGAGATGACATTTTTTAAATGTGACAAAAGGAGGATGAGACTTTGGAGGACTATGTTGCCCAATTCATGTTTAACCTATAGTGAAACACACAACATCAACTGAACAAGGAGTCCCAAAAGCATCTCTATCTGAAATGAGTGCATGATAGCAGTATGGAAGCTTTAGACTTAATGGCTAGAGGTCACATTACATAGAAGATGCAGGCTGAAATTCAGAATATTTTTTTGAACTATTCTAGTGCAACAACAAAAAAAGGATGAGGTTTGAGGGACTTACTCCAAAATACTCCTAGGGCAGGATTATCTAAGACAGAACTATCAAACCTCTTGTCAAATTTCAAGCAAGACATCATTAATGATGTTGCTACACAATTGGATACCATGCAAGAATGAAGGAAGAAGGAGGACGCTGATAGTATGTTGGCAGAATATTGCCCCCATTGCAGAGAAAAGAAATGCAACTGCCGATGTAAGCCTATTGCTAGCTTGGAATCACAACATGTGCCTACTGAGTTCAAGGCAATTGATGAAGATAGGGAATTCCTATATGTTGCTCAAAGAAGGCTATGGGCTCCAAGATCAGGTATTCCTTAACACCCACTCCATAATTATGGTGGTAATAGTCAATGGCAAAAATAACATGGTAATTATAATAATTGGCAGCAACCTAACCAAGGTTGGTAGTAGCCTAACCAAGGTTGGCAGCAACCTAACCAAGGGTGGAAGAAACCTAACCAAGTTTGGCAGGAGCCTAACCAAGGGTCGCAATAGCCTAACCAAGGTTGGCACAAAGCTCAGCAGGGTTGGCAACAACCTCAGCAGGGTTGGCAGCAAACCGAGAACTGGCAACAACACCAGCATCAACTAGCCTTGACTCAACCTCCTCAATAGCAAGCCTTAATGCCTCCTACAGCCAATACAACCCCTCCAAAATAGCCACAGTTACTTGCACAACCTTCACCTAATCCTAATAGTGCAAAACCTTTAGCCCAATAACAAAATTTATTCCATCACCCTGAATGACACCCATCTACGATCTAGAAAAATGCTTGCCTCACCTCAACAACCCATTATAATAGAAATAGATGATACAAATGTTGAGTCAGTTCAAGAACCTACCACCACTGTTTCTCCTACAACCAAGACACCACTATTTCCTAGTAGGTTAATAGAGAAAATCCTGCCAAGTGAAAAACAAGCTGCACTAGATTTGCTTGAGCAACTCAAGAAAATGATGGTAAAAATTCTCTTGCTTGATGCAATAAAGGAATTACCTATAGATTCAAAAGCCATCAAAGAAGCCTGTGCTAAAAAGCTAGGAAGTAGAAAGAAAGACCCAAAGACTATCCATTTCCTTGGGTAGCTTTCTGGTCTTATGCTTGATAACTACAAAATGCCTAAGTATGCAGACCCTAGAAGCCCAGTAGTGACCCTCACCATTCAAGGAGTGCAAGTGTAGAATGTCTTAATAGACCTAGGAGCATCCATCAATGTAATGACCAAGGAAGTAGTGTCCAAATTAAGCATCATTGGTCTCAGGAAAACACCAACAATCTTGCAACTAGCAGATACTTCTACCATCATTCCTGATGGTATGCTAGAAGATGTCACTATCACATTACATTCATGGGAGTATGTAGTTGATTTTTTCATACCCTCTCCAAAAAAAAGTATTGGGGGATACCCTATCATTTTAGGATGACCCTGGTTAGCAACAAAAAATTCTTATATTGCATGCCAAACAGGGAAAATAACTATTTTAGATGGAACAAACACTTAAAATTTAACATTGTATTCTCCTACTCAGCCTTTTCTGTAGGATGATCAAGTTGTCTAGCAAAATATGGATGACTTTGATATAGACATAGATTCTATTCAAGAATTGATGATGATCTCACGGGACTCATTTATAAACATTAAAGAAGAAGGTGATGTCATTTCTTCTATCATACTGAATGAGTATGGAACACAACCTGAGACATCTTCTAAACAAAAGTGTGTCTTAGAAAGCATTCTACCTTTATTTGTTGAACTTCATTATTCTGAGTCTACATAGCTTATGCATTCACTCCTACCACATGAGATAGATTCATAACTAATTGTGCAAATTTCAATGGCTGAAAAAGTAGTCAAAACAACAATCATTCTAGGAAGAGAATTAAATATAAGCAAGTCCTTATCTCAAGCACAACATCATAATACCATGTAGTTGTTACAAAAGCACCAGGATGCTTTTGCTTGGGAGTATACAGATATGAAAGGTTTGGATCTTGTACTCTATACCCATAGGATTTATATCAGTCCAGATTACAAACCTATGAGACAACCTCAGCATAGGATAAACCCAGCATTAAGGGATATTGTCAAAAATGAATTGCAAAAGCTACACAATGCTGGCTTCATATATCCTATTTTAGATAGCCAATGGGTGTTTCCATTGGTTATTGTTCCCAAAAAGGGGGGGAAATGGCGAGTCTACATAGATTATAGAGAACTTAACTTGGCTACCAAGAAGGATCATTTTCCATTGTCTTTTGTTGATCAAGTTCTTGACAATCTTGCAGGAAAAAAATACTTTTCATTCTTGGTTGGGTTCAGTGGCTACAATCAAATCTAGATAGCACTAGAGGATTAGGACAAGACCACATTTGTGTGTCCATGGGGAACATTTGGTTATGTTTTCCTACCATTTGGTTTGTGCAATGCACCTGCAACTTTCCAAAGAGCTGTTATTAGCATTTTTTTTGACATATCTGTAGATTGTTTGGAAGTGTATGTGGATGACTTCACCACATATGGATAAACATTTGAAGAAGCCAAGGGAAAGTTGGACAAGGTTTTACAAAGATGCAAAGACTACAATTTTTCTTTAAATAGTGGAAAGTGATCTATGATGATGCAGGAAGGAGTGGTGTTGGGACACTTTATTTCCCCTAAAGGAATTGAAGTAGATCCAGCAAAAATAGAAGTCATACACACATTGGTCGTGCTAGCTAAATTGAAAGAAGTCAAGAGTTTTCTAGGACATGTGGGATATTATTGGTGTTTTATCAAAGATTTCAGTCAAATTGCAGCACCTTTATATAAATTGCTTCGAAAAAATGTAGAGTTTGTATGGGATTCAAAGTGTACAAAATCTTTCCTATAGCTTAAGGAGGTCCTCTCAATAGAACTAGTGCTCTTAGGACCAAATTGGGAGTTATATTTTCATATACACATAGATGCTTTAGATAATTCCATTGGAGCTATACTTGGCCAAAAGATAGATTCAGGAGAACATGCAATTTACTATATCAACAAAAATATTCAAGGAGCTGAGTATAACTACACTATGACAGAGAAAGAACTACTTGTTGTAATTTATGCTCTAAATAAATTTAGACATTACATTACAGGATACCAAATATTTATACACACAGATCACTTTGCTATCAAATACCTAATGAACAAGCTAGCAATCTCTGGATGATTGGCTCGATGGTTGTTGCTAATGCAAGAATTTGACATCACCATTATTGACAAGCTAGGTAAAGAAAATGTTGTAGCTAATTTCTTGTCTAATCTTCAAACACCTAATGATCTTGTAGCCATAGAAGATAGCTTTCCTAGATTGAAATTTAATGAAAACTAGCATAGTACTTTGGTAGTAAGGGATGTCCAATCCTGCAACTAAAAAGGTGTTATATTGATTAGACATATTTTTGGCACTATTGCCAGGGAACATCTCTTTCTTTTGTTAGCACAAAACCCTTGGTATGCTGACATTGCCAACTATCTAAATACTAGCAAAACTCACCCACATTTCTCTACAAAATAAAAATGATTACTAGCAGAAAAGAGTTTTAATTTCTCATGGATCTCAGGATTCATGTTTTACATTGGACCAAACCAAGTAACATGAAGATGTCTCAGAGAGGATGAAACATATGATGTTCTTCATGCTTATCATGATGAGGCCTGTGGTGGTCACTTTTCTAACAAATGGACTGCATTAAAGATTTTGAATATAGGTTATTATTGGCCTACACTTCACAAAGATGCGGCTTAGTATACAAAAAAAAGGTGATAAATGTCAAAAAATGGGTCGATCAACAAAAATGGGTGAAATGCCCCTGCAGCCACAAATAGTACTAGAACCATTTGATAAAGGGAGAATTGATTTTTTTGGCCTTATTGAGCCACCATCAGAAGGGAAAAGTTACATACTAGTTTGCACTAATTATGTTACTAAGTGGGCTGAAGCAAAACCCATGAAGCATCCTCGTAACAATAATGTTGCAAAGTTTCTGTATGAATGTATCTTTAACAAATTTGGTGTCCCAAGAGAATTACAATTTGATCAAGGGCCTGGTTTCACATCTAATCTGATAGCAGCATTCATGGAGGAGTATAAAATTTGGCATGGCAAATCATCTCTGTATCATCCACAAGCCAATGGACAGGTAGAAGTGACAAATAAATAGTTGGAACATATTCTCACTAAAACAGTGTCTTTGCATTGGAAATATTGGGCAACTAGACTTCCTAAAGGCTTATGGGTGTAGAGAACAACATGGAAATCCACTACTAGGTTTATGCCTTTTCAACTCCTATATGGGAAGACAACTGTTATGCCCATTGAATTTGAACATAAAACTCTGCAGATAGCTTTGGAACTTGATATTACCCTTCTTGTAGCATAATAGGATCGCATTTTGCATCTCAATGAATTGGATGAATGGAAAAAATCAGCTCTTGATAACAAAAAATTAATTCAAATTCAAAGAAAATAATGGCATGACAAATTCATTAAAGATAGAGAATTTTGTATTGGTGATTGGGTACTCCTATATGATTCATGATATCAGCATCACCAAGGCAAATTTCAGACTCAATGGCTTGGTCCCTATGAAATCATTACAATTTTTAACAATGGAGTGGTTCAACTGTCAACAATTGGTCCAATCAAATTCAAACTTCTGGTTAATGAGCATCGCCTTACGTTATATCATAAACTAGTAACCTAGGAAGAATTTCTTCAACAGTTCACCACGATAGAAACATCTCTTCCTCTAGCCACCTCATCTAAGTCTCCCACTCAGATGCCTATAGCCCCTTGAATTTATTTTCAAGGCCTTCATCATAAACATTTTTCACTCATGCAAAAATTCATTCCTTTTCCACCTCATTCCATCCCACCTTCTTATCTTTCCATCATCATGACATCTCACTTTCTTTCTTTCATATGGAACTACCCAGACCATCCTTTCTATCGCACCTTAGGTCAGTCACACTCGACCCTTTTGCATTTATTTAATTTATTATTTATTTAGAAAAACATGTTATTTCAATTTTCAGAATTTGCAATCTTTATGGTCTAGTGGGACCCAATCTTTGCTAGGTTGTGGGATGGGAAAATTGAAATCATGAATGCAAATCAAGGAAAACTTAAGTTGGCATGTAGGATGTACAAAGAAGGGTCATTTCAGTAATGAGCTAGCACTCCTTGGTACTTTTGAAATGTGTGAAATAATGTAAAGAAGGCTAACCATTAAATCATGATTTCACATAACCCCTCATTAATACGGCGTATGTTTTTTAGCATGATCTTTATAAACCTCATTATGGTTGTGTGATTAAAATACCATCAGAGGATGTGATGTTTGGAAAGTATTGAAGTATTTCAATTTCCTTTTGTTGAAACCCTTGTAGCTATCACCGCCCATACTCTCAAAATCACTTCCAGTGAATTTTCTTGTAATAGCATTTTTTTCAAAAAATATGGGTGGAGAACCTTAGTGGCATGGTGATTGTTTTGTAAATCTCCCAAGTTTCCTTTATAATATTATCAAAATCCAAGCTACCTATGTACAGCTAGGAAAAACCTAGTCGATATCCCACCATTTCTTAATTAGGGCTATAATTGGAAGGGAGTTGATTATCTAGCACTTGGGAACATGGGAGGATTTTGTAAAACTAAGGACAGAGGGACCTAAAAGGGGTGGATCTAAAGGGCAAGTTATGGGGACATGAGAGAAAACTACTATAGGAGTTAGGAAAGTAGTATATAGAATGGCTCAATAAGCTTCGGCTTCTGCCTCTATACCTAAAACTGGAAAAAGGAAAATTCTGGATGCAGAAGCCTCAACTTCTAGAAAGAGAAAATCACACACAATTGTCATAGAGGAAGGTTTAGAAGAAGTATCTCCAGTATCAAAAGAACCTGCACTCAACCCGAATAAGGGGAAATCTGTCGATAAGGGAAAGAAACCAATTTCTACCCCAAATTCTACTCCACAATGAGTCACCAGAATGTCTAGGGTAAATTTGAGAACTGAACCTCTTGTGCCACCTCCTAAGCCTCCTATACTATTGATTGATGTTGAAACTCTATTGCCTACACCTACATAGTCACCAGAGTACACAACACCTACTACTGAACATAAAAATGATCTTGAGAAAATTCTTGCAAAGCCAAGTAGCCCTATTAATGTTGATAGTGACATTAAATCCTTAGAGAAAATAGTGTTTGGGTTTGAATAGCCAGTGGAGGAAACTGATAATTTACCACCAGAAGAATATCCATCTATTGCACAAGAAATGGTTTAGGAAATTATTGAAACATTTCAAGTTAAAACGACTACTGCACCCTATCCTACAGTTGTTTCCCCTTTAGAAAAAGGTGATAACACTGTTGCCTATAAAAATAATAGCTCTATTGAATGTTAGCATTCTTAGGATGACAACACTACTAACCACCATCGTCTTGAGCACCGCCTTGAATATTATAGACCTATTTTCTATCATCATACACCACTAGACATTTCTACTCCCTTAATAGCCAACTTTAGTTTGTACCAACAGTTTCAATGAGAAAAAGAAAATTGGGAGCTAGAAAGGAAGCAATTGCTCAAAACTATCATGGAACAAGCACAAAAAATTGAAGAGAAGGATAGTGAAATTATGCTCCTATAGAAATGTGTCACAAAGATTATAGAGCTCATTCCAAAGCTTGTAAATTGTAGGTCACCATCTCTATTTTACACACTGTTCCTAAAGGAGGAAATGATTAATTTTCAATTGTCTCAAATTAATCTGGGGTTGAACCCTTCCTTAAACACTCCCTAGGAATTCTATGTAGCATTCAAATTATTTTTGATGACTTTAAAAAATCTTCTCTATGAGTTATAAGTTCATAATCTTGTTGTTCCAGATGATAAATATTGGAATTTATTATTATATGTGGGAGATGTATAGTTTAGGGTCGCTATGTCATGGATGCAGAATGAGATTACTCGAGAGAATCAGGCTGCTTCTTATAGGGAAAAGGAAATGTTTGAACCATTGTATATTTGGCCAGAGGTACAAACCACTCATAGAGTATTCTTTCATTGGCTTTATATTAACAATAATCAAGTGCTACTGCAAAAATTCACCCTGTCAGCGAATAGGCATTTTTGGATTTGGCACAACATTGTTTTGCAAATGCCTCTGATGCTATATAAACCTCCCTTCAATGATGGATCTAATTTCTAGGAGATCTAAAAATAAAGGAGTTGCACTCTCCACAAAATCTGGAGTTGGCCATTAGCAAGTTGCCCAGGTATATGATGTTAGGTAGAAGTCAAAAAAATTATTGGGTACCTCTTTGTTTCAAACTGCCAATACTCTTGCATCCTATGCTTGGAAAGTATGATTCGTTTGCTGAATATAACATGATTACTGAAGAACATAAATGGGAAAGGTTGAAACAAAATCATGGATATTTTAATTACATAGCTCATGACTCATGGGAAAAAATTACCAATGATCTTAGGTTGTGGATGAGGATCAAAAACCTATAGATGCTAAAGGGATTAGCCTTAAGACCGCTGGGGGGGAAAATGATGACATGAAGAAATAGAAGTCTTATTGGCCCTTTTTGTGAACATTTTTCTATAATATAATGAACTTTATCATCTTTTAGTATAATTGTTTTGAACTTTTGATGTATAAAGTATGGACATAGGGCATAAAAATGATAATCAGAATTATATCTAAAAAGAAGTTCATTTTGTGGTAAAAATCTTTCTTCATGAATGTTTGATATGGGTAGATCTTCCTACAACTGAAGAGATTGCAAAAAATATTAGTTGAATAATTAATGCCTTTTCTTTATAAACTAATAAAAGTAAATAAATGTTTGCAGGAAGTCTTGTGTGTATTAAATGTTGATTGTAGGAATACAAGCTGAGCGGGAGTTAATAAAAAACAAACTACAAAGGAATAGCACTAGGACATTGATGGTATTAAAGAGAAGCATTATGACACCATTGCAGCTAGAAGACTTGGTGGCAAAGTCAGAAGGGACCTGTTTTAAAGTATAAAAAAGTGAGACCTAATAAAGTAGTTGAGCAAGGAAGCAAGCATCAAAGTGATTAGTTAAACATGCAACACATGATACCTAGATTCCTAGAAGCTATTTAAAGTCAAATAAAAGAACAGATCTAGCATTTGCTATTATCTATATTTGTGGGGAATTTAAGGGATAATTAATATCTTTACAATTACATGCTTGTAGTCTTAAGTTGTAACTAAATTTCCTTGATGAGGAATTCATAGTTATAGGAGTTTGTTGTTATTCCTTTCATTTAAATAAGACCTCATGTATATCTATGAGGTTAAGTAGTGAGTAGACAGACAGAGTTGATAGACATCTTGTTGTTTTTCCCAAGTTATTGTAATACTACATATTTGAATGAATACATGACTTTGCTAAGTTTCTACACTTTTATCTAAGCTTATCTTTCCTTCATTCTTTTGTGGGGGCCCACGTGGAAGGTGGAGTTTACTTTAGTAAGTAGGAGTTAGACTCATCTTTCTAAGTTAAGATTAGAACTATTGTTCCTGCAGCCACTAGAAACAGAACTAGTCACTATTCCTATAGCAGTCGGTGCATAGATGTATGGTTAAATAATTAGAATTTCCTTCCAAGTATTTGATAGTTGTCTTTCCTTTGGATAAACTAGATTTCCTTAATGATTATTGTATTCAAGGTAGTATTGACATTTAGCGAAAACTAGAGCATATGCTTTGCAGACATCATCTCATGTTCACACTCTTGGATTGACATTTAATGAAAATTAGCATAGTACTTTGGTAGTAAGGGATGTCAAATGCTACAACTAAAAAGATGTTATATTTACTAGATAGTCTTCATGCAATGGTGGGTGTTTTTGAATAGGTGGAAAACCGGTTGATGTTTTGACCAAATATTAGGTGAAGACCCTAAAATACCTCGTATATGATGATCTAAGTCAAATTTGTGGTAACCTATGCTTGCTACTAGACCTACACCTCCTACTACACCTATCTGATGACCTACTCCCCCTCCTGCTCTAGCCATCTCTTTCTTACCTCAAAGACAAGTTAAGGAGATTGATGCAATTTAAACTATAAGGTGACTAGATGTACGGAAATTAGTAGTAATCAAGTGATGAGGGGGCACTAGTGGACAAATAGACCCACTAAACAAGTGTTGGTGAAAGAAAAAAAGATCTAAAACCCTAATCTAAAAAAAAACTATTAAGTGAATTTAAGACTATATATACGAAAATAAAACAAATAAATTAAGGGACATACCTTGAGAATTAAGAGGTATAATTTATCAAAAAAAAAAAAGTCTACACAACTCCAATTAGTGAGAAAATATGTTTTCAAAAATGAAATAGTGAGATGCTTTAATCCTAAAAATATTTCAATTATCTAATAAAGTATAAATGAGGTAGCAGGGTTGACCTGAGGTTTTAGGGTGCACATGGAAGTGCTATATTGCATCCCTACAAAATAGTGTATGATCATAACATAGATTTTGGATATTTGAAGTTGTGTAATTTAAAGAGTATCCAAATCCATAGTTTTTTTTTCTTTTGATATCTTTAACATACAACAAAAGTTTTTTTTTTTTTTTTTAAATTTGTATGTTTTTCCAAAAAAATGTTGGAGTGTTTTCCTTTGTCAAAACCTACTTTAGGAATTAACCTTGAAATTGAAATGTTGGAAATGTAATTAGATGTACAAATTCACCTTAAAGTAGTAGGATTTATCAAATCAAATGTAGTAACCTCACTTTAAATATTGAATGGATCATGAGGATGTGAATGTAGAAGAATGATGAATGTAAAAAGACCTTCTTTGATAACGATCTCTACTATCATCAACGAAGAAAGTTGGATCTTGAAAGGTTGACTTATGCAAATAGAAGAGATGGTGAAGCCCTCAAGTGAAATACTTGAAGATTGTTGAAAGAACCTTGACTACTTCAAATCACCTCTCTAATGACTTGTTAAAGGATCTCCTTCCAAGATGTTTTAAAAGCTTGAACCTCTTAGTTGTTGAATTCAAGGGTGATTGAGCACTTAATTGTATGTGAGATGTGAAATACTTGTTGGCAGATGCTTGGATACTAGCATATATTATGGATGCAAAATTTGGAATTAGAATAAAATGTGTTTCATCTATAAAGTGAGCCTTAAATATAATACTTGAGATAAACCCATAAATAGGTCCTATGAAGGAGAACAAAAATGGGACCCAAGTAGGGATGTATTGCATCCTTAATTAGCCATCTAGCAATGAATCATGTTCTTGATTAATTAGTGATGCACTACATCCTTTTTAACTAGGTCTACAAATAATCAAGTTTCCCTTGAGGTCTAGAAACATGTCTTGATTTCTAGAGATTAGGTACAGATCCTAAGAAAACCCAATTTTCATGCATAAAAGATATTTTGAGTGATAAGAAAGAGAAACGAGAGGATACAAATGGATAAATTCTACCTCAATATTTTTGTTGTAGATCATGAATAATATGGATGATCTATTAGGTTGTGCCCTTATTCTATGGGGAATAAAGAGAGATAAGGGAAAATAGACAAATGTAAGTTAAATGCAAGTATAGTATTAAATCTCATTAAATAGGCTCTAAATAATCATTAAATTAAATTTATTCAAACTTAATATGGTATAGTTAGCCCTCACTTTAGTGAGAGTATGGACTCAATCAAGACTCTTGATAAAGTAGAGCATAATGTATGAAATAATCTTACCATGGCCAAGGAGACAAAGATTCCATTAAACAACCAAGGAATTTGAGTATTTTATAACTCTACTATTATAATAAGAGATAAATAATTCTCCAAGAGAAGTAAATAAAGAATGGGTGTAATTAATTAGTCAATGAAAAATGTGCTAGAGAAATCTATATGGATACAGGAGCATCCTTAATTTCCTTGCTATGTTGCTCATCTTTTTTCATTCTACCTATTAGTGCTAAGTTGGAGTTAGTGTTGATTTCTAGTGCATTTGAGTTACAATTGTTTAGTGTTGGTTGAGTTGTTTAGTATTGGCCAAGTTTTTTAGTATTGACTAATTTCTTTGGTATTTAATTATTCCTTCATGTGCTAAGTCAACCTAATGTTTGATGATGCTCAATACCTTATTTGATTGAGTTTGTATATTATTGGTTTGTAATGTGAGGTAACTTATGCATTTAATTTATGTTGTGAATATAATTTAAGGATATGGTTTTGGGATGTGTCTAGATCATTTTGAGGTTAGCCTTCTATTATATAATTATCTAGAATATTTTGTAAATATTTTTGGTAAATATAAGTAAAGATATTTAGGTTTAGGTTAAAGACGACCTGGAGATTTGCTAGTAGATGATCCTAGAGGAGCAAGTTTAGAGTTATATTTATAGAGATCATGGACCTTGAAGCTTTAATATTTTTATTGGTCATAACATAGAAGGCCTTAAAGTTTGGCATGTATGGTGATAAGTTGATGAATCAATAAAGTTATTATGGTCTCTTTTGCCTTGGTGTTGTTCTTTGTTGTGCACTTCTATTGCACTTACTTTGTAGGGTGTTTTAACTATTAGAAGAGTCTTTGGATCTAACTTTCTCATCCATACCTATGTCAGGTGGTATTAGAGCTTTAAGGTCATCCTTTAGGAGATTGGATCATGTAGAACCCTAAATTGGATCTAGTTGCAAAGTGGAAGATCTGCAAATTTGACCTATAATTTTTAGAGGGTTACGATCTTGGAGGAACCTATTTGTCAAAGATGGTTCAAGGCAGAGGAAGTTTTGAAATTTCTATAATGAATATCTTGAGATATATTGCACCTAAATTAGCTAATATGGAGACAACCCAAAGGAGAGTATTTCATATTGATGATGTAAGTGATGACAAAGCAATGTCACCAAACCCTAATCTAGAACCTGAAGAAGATTAAGATGAGGCAATATATTTGAGAGTGTTGTCTCGGGCATATTAAAATCTTGTTGTGGAAGTTGTTCCTTGTGATGGAAAATTAGAAACAAATGTGGTGTTCAATTAGATCTTTGATATGGAAAATTTGTTTGAGTTTGAAGGCACTCCTAATAATAAGAAGGTGAAGTTTGCACTCACTAGGTTGAAAGGCCATGCATCCCTATGGTAGGAACATTTGTAAATTGATAGATAAGAAAGAGGAAATGAATAGATTAGAACATGGGTGAAGATGATGAAAAAGGTAAAGAAGTTCCTTCCTTCTAATTACTAGGTTAGCTTGTTGAGAAAAATGTGAAATTTGAGACAAAAGGAAATAACTATAAAGGAGTACATTGGGGAAAATTCTATAGATTGGACATCAGATCCAAACATGTGGATGAGGAGGTTGAAAATTTTGCAAGGTACTTGAATATATTGAGAGCTAAAATTCAAGATCAAATAAGTTATATGAAATTGGAAAATGTGGAAGAAGCATATCAATATCACAAGAAAGTTGAGGATATCCTAACAAAGAAGCATGAGATAGAGAGGTAGATATAGTAGATTCCAAAGAGGTATAGGTAGATCTTATGGAGATAGTGGAAGATCTGACAATTATGTTCAAGATTTAGAAAAATCTAAATGTAATAGTGAGGATAAAGGCAAGGGCAAGTGGAGAGGTGGCAGTTCTTATCGAGGAGGTACTAGATCTTATTAAGGAAGAGATAATTCTTATACTAGAAGTGTTTTACATGGTAATTTTTTCAGATGGGACAAAGAAGGGCATAAATACTTTGAGTGTAGATACGTTGGTGAAAATTAATAAGGTAATAGAAATGTTGTGATTCAAGGAGATCTTGGTGGTTCACTAGATGTAAGATGAGAGGAAAATTTTGCAATATGATTGTTAACAATGGAAGGTCAACACATATGGCATTAGATGAGAGAGTTACAAAGTTTCACTTACAGAGGTTGAGACACATGAACTCCTATCATGTTTTATTGGTCAAGGACTATCATAAATTATTGCTAAGTGTGCAATATGTTGTAAAAATCAAGATTGGAAAATATTTTGGTGAAGTTTTGTATGATATTATGCCAACAGATAGTTGTCATATTCTATTGGGTAGACCTTGACAGTATGATAGATATGTTGTACATGATGGTAGATTGACTAAATATATACTTTGGGTTTTAATGGAGTGAAAAAATATTATTTCCTTTGATCAAATTTCTATAAGTGCTAGATTGTACTACTATTAGAATTTATATTTTCAATAGGAAACAATTTTAGAAGGAGATGAAAAAGAACCAAGTTCATTCTATTGTAATTTCTAGAGGGCTGACTTGTTTTAGTAATGACTAAGTGATAAAAAATCATAATGGCCAAGAAACAAAGGATAGTAATTCTTGAGTGATAGACTATAGTAAAGGTCGAGTGACAACACTAGGAAACCATGTTGTCTAAGTGCCAATGAAAATTAAAAGGTTGTTTAAGGAGTACAAGGTAATTGTTACTAAAGATATACTTGATGGTTTACCACCAATAAGAAGTATAACTCATCGTATGGATCCAATTCCTTGAGCTATTTTACCTAATAAAGAACCATATAGGTTGACACCTACAAAGAATGAAGAAATTAATAGACTAGAGCATAACTTTTTGTACAAAGGTTTGATCAAAGAAACACTGAGTCCATGTGATATACCTATTGTATTGGAAACTAAAAAGAATGGAGAATGGAGAATGTATACTAATTATTGAGCTATTAACAAGATAACAATGAAGTATAGGTTTCCTCATTGAAAAGAGATTGTTTGAAGTGTGGAACCTATCATGGAATAATCAATATTTTGTCAATGATGTAAAACCTACTACTTATTGGTAAGATACATTTTTTTTTGGTTTTATTGATATCATTTAATTGATTGATTAATAGGATTTTAAATGATAGGATAGTAAGATTACCTAGAGATAGGTTGAGTTATATGGTATATAAAAGTAGCACTAAGACCAAGTAAGATATTTATGATATGATGTATTTTTGATCTACTCAAGGCTAAAGTTAATGGTTACTTAAGCTAACTTAAGAAGAATTATATACACAAAAAGTGTCTACAAGGCTTGGCTAAGAAAATAGTGGAAGTCAAGAAAATTAAGTGGAGGATGAGAAAAATTCCACACGTGTTGAATATCAAAAAATTAGTACATGTTTAGTGTTTCTAAAATATTGTAAGTGCCAAGTGTCACAAAAATAATAGTGGTAAGTAAGGTGGACATAGTTGATGTTGAGAAACTTAGTGTTGTTTGAGAATAAGAAGACTATTATTCATGTGTCAATAGTATGGATGCTAAGTAACAACAAAAAGATTTTAATCTAGGATTTGATGAATTTGAGATGACATAGTTATTTTCCTAAATTATGTGAAGCATGTGGAAGATATGTATGATAAGTTGGTGGCATAGAATTCAAGGTAAACCATTTTGAGGTAAATCTAAGGAAGATTGTAAGAGCATTTTTTTGAGGGAGGCTAATGGAAAGAGAGAGTATTCAATAAATTTTACCCAACCCTGAATTGGAAAATTGTGAATTAAGTAGGAAAAGATTATAATTCTCTTTATAAGGGAATATAAGGCTAGAAGTAACTACTATTGTTAAAGGAAATGATGCAATGCTTAATATAGTGACTGAAGAGATGAATATGCAATCAACATAGTGAGCTAGAAGGCTTAAGGAGGTGAAGGCTTGAAGGGAGAAGAAGTAAACAAAGATGAAGAGTATGAATGCTAAGCAGAATGGATGAATGAAGTAGAGATTTGTAATTTGTAAGTGAGTTGTGTTGTTTTAGTAGATCAAGTCCTACTTCTACTTTCTAACCATTGTATCATTCTAGATAAATCCTTTGGATTAAGTTTGAACTAATAGTCATTTGTAAATCCTTTTACTAGCTGACATTCTAATGGAATGTTTTGAAGTCCTCTAACAAGGCTCACTCTTGATAGCATGATTGAAATCCTTTAATAAAGGTTACATTTAATAGTGTGCATTGTAATCTTTAATAGGGTTGGCTCCTCGCAAAGATCACTTTAGAAGAGTGAAAATTGGTAGAATGTTAGAGGTGGTTTCTCCCAAATTAGGTTTCACATTAAATCCCTATATCAAATTGTGTGAATAATTTTGTTGTGTTCCATGTTTACATTACAACAAAGTTATCTATTGCATGATAGTCTGCTAGCAACATTATCAAATTTGGGTCACACTTGTAGGGAGTTCTCACTAAGGGTGTTGATATAGATTGGGGCATGATGTTTGCAAATAGATCAGGGTTATGCCACCCACATTTTGAGATGGATAGCCTATGGTAGAGGAAGGGAGCTCATAGACCACAAAAAAGTCATAGCATTTAAAAGGGTAGAAAAATAGTCATAACAAAATTGTCCCACATTCACTGTGGAGGTAGTTTCTAAATTTTTTAAATGCTAGAGCATGCAATAAGCTTACTATCTTCAAGGCATGGCCTTTTGAAAGATAGTAAAGGAAGAGTAGGGGCCCACCTAGCCAGATGACAAGGACATTGGTAAAAATACTAAGGTAAATTTTAAACAAATCTGCGAGTCAAAGATGTTGACATGGCAAGCATGAACAACTAGAGGCACTAGATGATGACACATGGATGATCCTATGGTAGGCACTATGTCACCAAGGGAAAGATGCAAAAAAATTCACATGGTGACATAGTGACTACCTAGGTGGCATAGTGACGTGGAACTAGGTGCAGTGTTGTGTCAAGCTGATAAGGATTAACCAAAAGCTACCAAGTGGCACCCTATGAGTGGTCTGAGGTAAGACACTAGAAAAGGTTACCAAATTTTAGTGGTCACAATGTCACCACAAGAAAATGGGAGGATTTTCCAGCATGTGACATGGTACCTTGCGAGAAAATCCAAGAATTCGGCAAGGAGTTGAGAAAGATGAGTGTGACTTGTAGTGGTTAGAGAACCACTAACGTGAGGACAAAAGTTGCAAATTGAAAGGTTAAGGGGATATAAAGGAATTTTAAATTTAAAATAATTCTCAAGTTCAGTCTAAGATTGAAAAATTTGGTTTCAAAAAATGGATTTCTATAGTTTAAACTATGGAATTTTTAAAACTTTAAAAATTCATTATTTTTAATGTACAAGGCCATAGTAGGAGCCTGGATTTTTAAAGGGGCATAATTGGGGCAATTTTTATCCAAAATATGGACTTCAATATACCATTGGAAGTAGGAGGAAACGAATTTTTTGAATATGTAGTTAGTTTTTACATAGCTATTCACTGCTTCAGTCTATAAGTGAATTTGTATTTTCTAGGGCATTCTCAATAGAATGGGCAGATTTCATCATGGAGCATCAAAATTGGCTAGGGGGTAGATATAAAAGCTTGTGAAGCCTGAATGTGAAAAAAACAATTTTGAAAATATTATATTGCATTCTAGAGGCCATTTAACTAATTTTTGCCTTTGCCTTGATTTGAGATGTGGCATCAAAAGCGGTTATTTTTTCCATCAAGTTTTTGAATCACTTTATACTTTTGGGAGGGAAAATCATCAAGGATTTGATATCTAGTTATAGAGAGATTAGAGAGATTCTTTTCACTTCTTGAGGAGGCTTTTGAAGTGGACGCATGTCAAATGTAGAATAGATCCAAAAATTCTTTCCTCTATATAATTCTCTTTCTTTCTCATTATAAGCATTCCAATTTTTGTGGAAGAAAAAGTTTCATTCATGTGATACCATTAGGGGTTCCAATTTTTTATATGTTTTCCCTACTATGACACCACATTATTTAGCATTTGCCTCTTGTATGAACAACAATAGTGAAGATTATAGAGAAAGTTCATATCTATTAGGTTTTCTATGTTTGATTTCATGCATATGAATGTATAATTTCAAGGAAATGAATATGGTTTAGCAAAAATCTATTTAGTTTCATTCTAATTCTTGTCTCCTTACTTTGTTATCTACAATGTTTTGTGTTTAAGAATGAAGAGCTTAAACTCATTTGCAATCTCTTAAGGTTGTATGTCTGGATAAGTTTTCTATTGAAACAAAGAGCCAAGTAAATTCTTATTTACCTTTGTAGGGTTATAGGTTTCATCAAGAGGATATTTAGTAAGTAGTGAGATATTTATGAATATAGATGTCTATTTACAAGGTGAATAGATAGATCAAATATCTAAATATGCGAATATGTCTCAGGTATCCATATGTATGTATTTGATTCAAAGAATTGCCCAATGGATTAGGAACTAATCAGTTATAGGATCAATTAGTTCTTACTATTACATATTTGGGGTTTTAGGAAATTCAACATCATTAATCAATTGTATTTCCCTTTCATGTTGAAGAACCTAAATGTGATGCCCTCACTCAACTTATGAATTACATTATCTTGCACATTGCTAATGTAGATCTATGTCATTGCATGAGTTAATAGGAGACATAAGGGTTTTATCTGCTTAATAGATTTAGGAATATGTTTTTTCACTTCTACCATATAATTGAATCTGAGGTCCACCCACCTAGGTTTTGTAGAGCATAAAGTAGAAGAAGGGTCTTGCCTTATAGTTGGATCCGTGTCTGAAATGGCATGTTAAGGATGGGAGTTAGCTACCCCTAGATGTGTCTTATTCTCATTGGGATAATTTGAAACCCGTAACATTTCAAAACACCAAAAAAATGGTGACTCTATTGGGGACTATATTGAATCTAAATGGTAGACATACCTTGAGAATTTGAAAGAAGGAGATTTAATATAGTTGAAGGTGTGCATGGAAATCTTTTGTAGTAGTAAGTTCTCTGATGTGTTTTCTAGTTTTCTTAATCAAATATCATGCACCCAAGTGATGCTTTGTTCAAAACAATGGTAGCTTTGAAGGATTAAATGTAGATTGTGTTGCTATTAAGTTTTATTTTCAATCAATTCACTCAGTTTGGTTTTCAAAGTACTACTGCAATTTTACAGTTAGAATTTATCAAAGTGGTTTCTCTCTTCAAATTGTTTAAAGATTTGCAATTCCCATAAGTTGAAATTTCAATTCAGATTTTCCATGTTATGAATCATGTTTTAAATCTCTCTCACAATCATGAGTGGTGACTCTCTAAAGGATCTTTGTACTAGTGTAGGTTGGTTACATATAATTAATTCTAGAACATTTCAACTGAATTGTGCAGATCTAAAAGTTAATGATAACTTGTAAGGAAGAAGAGAGAATATATGAATTCTTGACTAATGAGTTTTAAAGTGTTGTGTTGATCTATTGTCATAAGAAATTCAAATGTAAAAATGAATCATAGCAGTGATTTCATTTTGTTCTCCTCAAGGAGATGGAAACTCTACAAGGATTTAATTAGTGGTGTGAAGATTTGAAATCAACACCTATGCCAATCAGCAGATCAATGTTTTCATTCAACAACACTAGAGGTATTTTATACTTTCATGTAATTTCATTAATGTGAAAGTAAGCTTTACAAAAGTTTCTCCATCAAGTTTTTTTTCTAGCACTAAGTGGGAGAATAGTTTGATGTATCTCAACATACTTTGTGAAGAATAGTTTCAGCAAAAGTGTTTCATATTTTGAACTATGCTTGGAGTTGAAATTGGTAGAAACTATTTCCAGATTTGTTGCAATTAATGAATTTTGAAAGTATTTATGGTGAATGAGTTTTAAGTTTGTGAGAAATATTAATTTTCTTTTCACCTAGAGTGCAGTCCATGGATAAGAATTATAGATTTGTTTCTACCAAGAGATGCATGCCATTAGTTTTTGATGGAATTCATGGTTTTCCAAACCTTGTGCCTTAAAATCTCAAAAAGTATTTACCTAAATTTAATGGGAACCATGAAGATTCAACCAATCATCATGTTCAAATGTTTAGTGACTTGGTTGGTGATTTTGAAATTTCTCATGAAGACATGCATATGAAGTTGTTTGTTCAAACTTTAGAAGGTGATGCTAGGGATTGGTTTTCCTTTCTACCAGCATATTCAATTTCATCTTGGGATGAGTTTCTTTCAGCCTTCATGAAGCAGTTTGGGGAAAGAGTAAGCATCTCTGATTATTTTGATAAGTTTTTTAAGATTCAAATCAAGAAAGATGAACTAGTTCCTGAATTTAATATCAGATTTGCAAAAGTTTTAAAAGAAATTCCTGAAAGTCATAAGCTAGATGATCAAGTGTGTCTAGTGGTTTATCTTGACACATTTGATAAAAATATGAGTTACCTATTGAGAGTTAAGGAACTTGAGATTTTGCATCAGGCATTCATGACATCAATGGAGATTGAAAAATATATAAAGTATGGAATAACTAAGAGTCACTTCTCTAAAAGTGTTTGCTACCAAGATGAGGTTCAGAGGAAGAATCAATGCCATAAAGAGTGTTTAATTTCAGATTGTATATGAGCAATGTTAGTATGCTAATAGAAACAAAATTTAAATAAAGCTTCTACAAACTAAACAAAATTCATAAACTTCAAGATAGACTAAGATGAGCTCTCAATTCAGAATATGAGCCATTAATGGGCTCTCTCAATGAGAAGCTCTCTTGTTGAGTGGCTTTGTCTAAATAGATAGGATGTATGCTCAAGCTTATGCTTCAAAAAGGGCTTCAAATGGAGTTAGAATTTGGGTGTGAGTGTATGGTTTTGATGTAAAATGGCTTCTTAAAATGGCATTATGACTTTACTTCATGGATTGTGTTTTTTTGCAAAGGGGAAGGATCCAATTTATAGGCAAGAGGCTTGAGGGATCAAGGGCTAGGATGCAAGGATGGGAAAAAGCTTATGGAGGGCTCAGATTGCATGAGAAGAGAGCACATGGATTGTGCTTCCTTACAGCCAATCAAGGAGTGACACATTTCACAGGGTGAGAGGATGGAGGAAAGGGGAAGGATGAGTCAAAAAAAGAGGCTCAAGGGATAAAATATTCATAAAGACCCTTATAATGACTTGTAAGAGCAGTAAAAGGGCTTGGAAGAGTCATTTATGGCCTAGTGGGCTTCATAACGTTTTATGGTTGACATATTTTGAGGGAGATGAGAGCAATTTCAACTTGGGCTTGATTAGGAGGGTTTTAAGCTTCCTTAGGCTTGTGCAAATGATTAGAGGATGGATTAGGATGGTTTAGGATTAGCTTAGGGATATGCAAGTGGATGGCATTTAATGAGGGTGGGTGAAGGAGGAGATATTTGTTAACTCTGGCTTGGGTTAGGAAGTTTTAACTCATGTTTATGGAATGTGACAAGGTTAGGAGGGGATTAGGATTAGTTTTAAAGACATCTTCTAGAAGAGTCTAGAGTTTGGATGAGGATAAAGACTTTCTAGAATAGTCTAGAATTTCCTAGGATGAGGATGAAGACTTTCTAGAAGAGTCTAGAACTTCTTAGGATGAGGATAAATTAGATTTTTAGGAAATAAATAAAGTTTTATTTATTTCAAGGTTTTGGGTTGAGGAGATATTTATTAAAAAAAATTTAATAAACATGAGGATTGATATTTAATCTTAATTAAATATTTTGAGTTGGGATTAGGGGTAGGAAATGATGGGACTAGCCTTTAATCAAAATTAAAGAAGGATTAGAAGATTTTCGAAGAGTTTAGTGGTCTTAAGGAAACTGGCCAAGTTTTAGGCAAAAAATAAATTTTTTATTTATTTTGAGTTTTTTGGTCAATTTATTAATTAAATAATTAATAAATAAGGAAATAATGTTTAAATAAGATTTAAACATTTTTGGGAGGGATTCCTTAATTAAATATTTTTAATTAAGAGAAAGGGTTTTAATGGCATAAAAATAAATAAATTAATAAATTAATAAATTATGATGTCATCAGGAATTTTTCAGAAAATAAAAATACTTTATTTTCTAAAGGTTTTTAGGTGTCTACATTTTGCCCCTCTTTGATGTGATGCCGCAATGGCATGGCATCAAAGATAAGAAAATAATATGCCTAAGGCTAGAGCAGAAGAGGAGAGAATGGACTGTGAGATGCCCCCTCAAGAAGGCGGCAGGGAGAGAAAGTGAGGCTTGATGGTTTCTTAAAAAGTACAAGAATCTCAGATGAGCAAAGAAACTCAGATTGGCAAAGAGAAGGGGTTGAATTAGCTCAAACTCTCACTATGGTAGAATGATAAAGGAGAATTAGATGCACAAGAGGAAGCAAGCTTAAGACTTTAGGGAAGGTGGAGGATGAAGGAGCGGAGTGCTATAAAAGGGAATCCAGGATAGGGAGATGGATGAGGGGATTATAAAGCTGATGCAATAGGATTTCAAAGAGTCAGATTGGTAGAAGATGGGTTTTGGAGATCCTTAAGACTAGGATTGTGGATCGCGAAAGATGAGGCTTGGCGGATTGATTTGGATTGGTGGATCCCTAAGACTAGGATTGTGGATCCCTAAAGCTAAAGGTGAGGAGTGATTCAAAGAGATAATGATGCATAAGCTGGGGTAGGAGAGATGGATGCTAGATATGGATGGGGGATAATAGAGATGAAGGAAAACCATTGAAGCTTTTTGAGCAGGGGGATACTTCAAAGAGAAGTACCACCATGTAGTTGAGCACTAGATTTGCTATAGGACTATTGGTTAATTACCAAGGTTACCAAGAACATCAAGGCCTTTTCACCAACTATCCATAGGACTGAGGAACTGACTCAAAACAAACACGCAAGGATTGCCCCAGTATCACACATGAATCGCAGAGGAAGCACTATGGAAACAACACTAGGTAACCCACAAGAAGAAAAGAAAACAAGCAAAGGACATGATCAAGACCTTACGCTCTGATTGCCCCATTCACAGTATACCATGATGTGGAAGATCGTGGCAACTTTGAGGAGGGAACAAGGAGATTGCTTGGAAAAGATATTTAAGGACCCAATAGGGAAGAGTCCAAATCGAAAGAAAGAAAAAATCCAAAAGAGAACCGTTTGCCAATGAGATGGGTAGGACGAGGTACTAACGGACCAAGATCAGACATGAGGAAAGCTATATCCTGCAAGGACCTATCGGAGAGCACCTAAGCTGGTGGATTTGGATGAGTGATGCATCTGGCAAGCTGAACTAAGAAAGATAACACTTTGGTGATAGGAAATCTAGCTAAAGGATGCATTGGAATAGCCAACCAAGATGTGCGATGGGTGCAAGTTGCTGATCAAGGATGAACTGACACGAATGCTGGATAGATACAATGGTACTAAGCTAAAGAGGATGTACAAGCTAATGGACCAAGATATGTTACAAATGTACAAGTTTGTTCATGTTTTGGTTTTTGTGAGATGGAAATGTTTGTGAAGGATGGGATGTCTATAATAGGTGATAGGTGGATAGGTAGATGGTTTGTGCAAAGCTTAAGTGAAAATGGGGTTTTGTGTGTGCACGTGATAGTATACAAGCTAGGATACAAGATTATTTATAGGCTAGAATATGGTACAAACTTTGGACAAGATTCAAATATACAAGGTATGGTACAAGATTTAAAAGGTATAATAAAAGCTTTGGTACAATATTTTACAAGCTGAGGTACAAGATTTTACAAGCTATATAGGAGGTATTTACAAGCTCCATTAGATTTTGGATATTTCGTTGGAACACCAAGGGAACAAGCTGGTGTTTTATGGGATGGTGGGTGAATGGATGAGGGATAGGATAGTGATAGATAGTGGATTAGTCTTAGTACACAAGGTGCCTGAATTACTAGGTTTTCACCAAGGTACCTATCCAAGTGTGTCTAGTGGTTTATCTTGACACATTTGATAAAAATATGAGTTACCTATTGAGAGTTAAGGAACTTGAGATTTTGCATCAGGCATTCATGACATCAATGGAGATTGAAAAATATATAAAGTATGGAATAACTAAGAGTCACTTCTCTAAAAGTGTTTGCTACCAAGATGAGGTTCAGAGGAAGAATCAATGCCATAAAGAGTGTTTAATTTCAGATTGTATATGAGCAATGTTAGTATGCTAATAGAAACAAAATTTAAATAAAGCTTCTACAAACTAAACAAAATTCATAAACTTCAAGATAGACTAAGATGAGCTCTCAATTCAGAATATGAGCCATTAATGGGCTCTCTCAATGAGAAGCTCTCTTGTTGAGTGGCTTTGTCTAAATAGATAGGATGTATGCTCAAGCTTATGCTTCAAAAAGGGCTTCAAATGGAGTTAGAATTTGGGTGTGAGTGTATGGTTTTGATGTAAAATGGCTTCTTAAAATGGCATTATGACTTTACTTCATGGATTGTGTTTTTTTGCAAAGGGGAAGGATCCAATTTATAGGCAAGAGGCTTGAGGGATCAAGGGCTAGGATGCAAGGATGGGAAAAAGCTTATGGAGGGCTCAGATTGCATGAGAAGAGAGCACATGGATTGTGCTTCCTTACAGCCAATCAAGGAGTGACACATGTCACAGGGTGAGAGGATGGAGGAAAGGGGAAGGATGAGTCAAAAAAAGAGGCTCAAGGGATAAAATATTCATAAAGACCCTTATAATGACTTGTAAGAGCAGTAAAAGGGCTTGGAAGAGTCATTTATGGCCTAGTGGGCTTCATAACGTTTTATGGTTGACATATTTTGAGGGAGATGAGAGCAATTTCAACTTGGGCTTGATTAGGAGGGTTTTAAGCTTCCTTAGGCTTGTGCAAATGATTAGAGGATGGATTAGGATGGTTTAGGATTAGCTTAGGGATATGCAAGTGGATGGCATTTAATGAGGGTGGGTGAAGGAGGAGATATTTGTTAACTCTGGCTTGGGTTAGGAAGTTTTAACTCATGTTTATGGAATGTGACAAGGTTAGGAGGGGATTAGGATTAGTTTTAAAGACATCTTCTAGAAGAGTCTAGAGTTTGGATGAGGATAAAGACTTTCTAGAATAGTCTAGAATTTCCTAGGATGAGGATGAAGACTTTCTAGAAGAGTCTAGAACTTCTTAGGATGAGGATAAATTAGATTTTTAGGAAATAAATAAAGTTTTATTTATTTCAAGGTTTTGGGTTGAGGAGATATTTATTAAAAAAAATTTAATAAACATGAGGATTGATATTTAATCTTAATTAAATATTTTGAGTTGGGATTAGGGGTAGGAAATGATGGGACTAGCCTTTAATCAAAATTAAAGAAGGATTAGAAGATTTTCGAAGAGTTTAGTGGTCTTAAGGAAACTGGCCAAGTTTTAGGCAAAAAATAAATTTTTTATTTATTTTGAGTTTTTTGGTCAATTTATTAATTAAATAATTAATAAATAAGGAAATAATGTTTAAATAAGATTTAAACATTTTTGGGAGGGATTCCTTAATTAAATATTTTTAATTAAGAGAAAGGGTTTTAATGGCATAAAAATAAATAAATTAATAAATTAATAAATTATGATGTCATCAGGAATTTTTCAGAAAATAAAAATACTTTATTTTCTAAAGGTTTTTAGGTGTCTACATTTTGCCCCTCTTTGATGTGATGCCGCAATGGCATGGCATCAAAGATAAGAAAATAATATGCCTAAGGCTAGAGCAGAAGAGGAGAGAATGGACTGTGAGATGCCCCCTCAAGAAGGCGGCAGGGAGAGAAAGTGAGGCTTGATGGTTTCTTAAAAAGTACAAGAATCTCAGATGAGCAAAGAAACTCAGATTGGCAAAGAGAAGGGGTTGAATTAGCTCAAACTCTCACTATGGTAGAATGATAAAGGAGAATTAGATGCACAAGAGGAAGCAAGCTTAAGACTTTAGGGAAGGTGGAGGATGAAGGAGCGGAGTGCTATAAAAGGGAATCCAGGATAGGGAGATGGATGAGGGGATTATAAAGCTGATGCAATAGGATTTCAAAGAGTCAGATTGGTAGAAGATGGGTTTTGGAGATCCTTAAGACTAGGATTGTGGATCGCGAAAGATGAGGCTTGGCGGATTGATTTGGATTGGTGGATCCCTAAGACTAGGATTGTGGATCCCTAAAGCTAAAGGTGAGGAGTGATTCAAAGAGATAATGATGCATAAGCTGGGGTAGGAGAGATGGATGCTAGATATGGATGGGGGATAATAGAGATGAAGGAAAACAATTGAAGCTTTTTGAGCAGGGGGATACTTCAAAGAGAAGTACCACCATGTAGTTGAGCACTAGATTTGCTATAGGACTATTGGTTAATTACCAAGGTTACCAAGAACATCAAGGCCTTTTCACCAACTATCCATAGGACTGAGGAACTGACTCAAAACAAACACGCAAGGATTGCCCCAGTATCACACATGAATCGCAGAGGAAGCACTATGGAAACAACACTAGGTAACCCACAAGAAGAAAAGAAAACAAGCAAAGGACATGATCAAGACCTTACGCTCTGATTGCCCCATTCACAGTATACCATGATGTGGAAGATCGTGGCAACTTTGAGGAGGGAACAAGGAGATTGCTTGGAAAAGATATTTAAGGACCCAATAGGGAAGAGTCCAAATCGAAAGAAAGAAAAAATCCAAAAGAGAACCGTTTGCCAATGAGATGGGTAGGACGAGGTACTAACGGACCAAGATCAGACATGAGGAAAGCTATATCCTGCAAGGACCTATCGGAGAGCACCTAAGCTGGTGGATTTGGATGAGTGATGCATCTGGCAAGCTGAACTAAGAAAGATAACACTTTGGTGATAGGAAATCTAGCTAAAGGATGCATTGGAATAGCCAACCAAGATGTGCGATGGGTGCAAGTTGCTGATCAAGGATGAACTGACACGAATGCTGGATAGATACAATGGTACTAAGCTAAAGAGGATGTACAAGCTAATGGACCAAGATATGTTACAAATGTACAAGTTTGTTCATGTTTTGGTTTTTGTGAGATGGAAATGTTTGTGAAGGATGGGATGTCTATAATAGGTGATAGGTGGATAGGTAGATGGTTTGTGCAAAGCTTAAGTGAAAATGGGGTTTTGTGTGTGCACGTGATAGTATACAAGCTAGGATACAAGATTATTTATAGGCTAGAATATGGTACAAACTTTGGACAAGATTCAAATATACAAGGTATGGTACAAGATTTAAAAGGTATAATAAAAGCTTTGGTACAATATTTTACAAGCTGAGGTACAAGATTTTACAAGCTATATAGGAGGTATTTACAAGCTCCATTAGATTTTGGATATTTCGTTGGAACACCAAGGGAACAAGCTGGTGTTTTATGGGATGGTGGGTGAATGGATGAGGGATAGGATAGTGATAGATAGTGGATTAGTCTTAGTACACAAGGTGCCTGAATTACTAGGTTTTCACCAAGGTACCTATCCAAGTGTGTCTAGTGGTTTATCTTGACACATTTGATAAAAATATGAGTTACCTATTGAGAGTTAAGGAACTTGAGATTTTGCATCAGGCATTCATGACATCAATGGAGATTGAAAAATATATAAAGTATGGAATAACTAAGAGTCACTTCTCTAAAAGTGTTTGCTACCAAGATGAGGTTCAGAGGAAGAATCAATGCCATAAAGAGTGTTTAATTTCAGATTGTATATGAGCAATGTTAGTATGCTAATAGAAACAAAATTTAAATAAAGCTTCTACAAACTAAACAAAATTCATAAACTTCAAGATAGACTAAGATGAGCTCTCAATTCAGAATATGAGCCATTAATGGGCTCTCTCAATGAGAAGCTCTCTTGTTGAGTGGCTTTGTCTAAATAGATAGGATGTATGCTCAAGCTTATGCTTCAAAAAGGGCTTCAAATGGAGTTAGAATTTGGGTGTGAGTGTATGGTTTTGATGTAAAATGGCTTCTTAAAATGGCATTATGACTTTACTTCATGGATTGTGTTTTTTTGCAAAGGGGAAGGATCCAATTTATAGGCAAGAGGCTTGAGGGATCAAGGGCTAGGATGCAAGGATGGGAAAAAGCTTATGGAGGGCTCAGATTGCATGAGAAGAGAGCACATGGATTGTGCTTCCTTACAGCCAATCAAAGAGTGACACATGTCACAGGGTGAGAGGATGGAGGAAAGGGGAAGGATGAGTCAAAAAAAGAGGCTCAAGGGATAAAATATTCATAAAGACCCTTATAATGACTTGTAAGAGCAGTAAAAGGGCTTGGAAGAGTCATTTATGGCCTAGTGGGCTTCATAACGTTTTATGGTTGACATATTTTGAGGGAGATGAGAGCAATTTCAACTTGGGCTTGATTAGGAGGGTTTTAAGCTTCCTTAGGCTTGTGCAAATGATTAGAGGATGGATTAGGATGGTTTAGGATTAGCTTAGGGATATGCAAGTGGATGGCATTTAATGAGGGTGGGTGAAGGAGGAGATATTTGTTAACTCTGGCTTGGGTTAGGAAGTTTTAACTCATGTTTATGGAATGTGACAAGGTTAGGAGGGGATTAGGATTAGTTTTAAAGACATCTTCTAGAAGAGTCTAGAGTTTGGATGAGGATAAAGACTTTCTAGAATAGTCTAGAATTTCCTAGGATGAGGATGAAGACTTTCTAGAAGAGTCTAGAACTTCTTAGGATGAGGATAAATTAGATTTTTAGGAAATAAATAAAGTTTTATTTATTTCAAGGTTTTGGGTTGAGGAGATATTTATTAAAAAAAATTTAATAAACATGAGGATTGATATTTAATCTTAATTAAATATTTTGAGTTGGGATTAGGGGTAGGAAATGATGGGACTAGCCTTTAATCAAAATTAAAGAAGGATTAGAAGATTTTGGAAGAGTTTAGTGGTCTTAAGGAAACTGGCCAAGTTTTAGGCAAAAAATAAATTTTTTATTTATTTTGAGTTTTTTGGTCAATTTATTAATTAAATAATTAATAAATAAGGAAATAATGTTTAAATAAGATTTAAACATTTTTGGGAGGGATTCCTTAATTAAATATTTTTAATTAAGAGAAAGGGATTTAATGGCATAAAAATAAATAAATTAATAAATTAATAAATTATGATGTCATCAGGAATTTTTCAGAAAATAAAAATACTTTATTTTCTAAAGGTTTTTAGGTGTCTACATTTTGCCCCTCTTTGATGTGATGCCGCAATGGCATGGCATCAAAGATAAGAAAATAATATGCCTAAGGCTAGAGCAGAAGAGGAGAGAATGGACTGTGAGATGCCCCCTCAAGAAGGCGGCAGGGAGAGAAAGTGAGGCTTGATGGTTTCTTAAAAAGTACAAGAATCTCAGATGAGCAAAGAAACTCAGATTGGCAAAGAGAAGGGGTTGAATTAGCTCAAACTCTCACTATGGTAGAATGATAAAGGAGAATTAGATGCACAAGAGGAAGCAAGCTTAAGACTTTAGGGAAGGTGGAGGATGAAGGAGCGGAGTGCTATAAAAGGGAATCCAGGATAGGGAGATGGATGAGGGGATTATAAAGCTGATGCAATAGGATTTCAAAGAGTCAGATTGGTAGAAGATGGGTTTTGGAGATCCTTAGGACTAGGATTGTGGATCGCGAAAGATGAGGCTTGGCGGATTGATTTGGATTGGTGGATCCCTAAGACTAGGATTGTGGATCCCTAAAGCTAAAGGTGAGGAGTGATTCAAAGAGATAATGATGCATAAGCTGGGGTAGGAGAGATGGATGCTAGATATGGATGGGGGATAATAGAGATGAAGGAAAACAATTGAAGCTTTTTGAGCAGGGGGATACTTCAAAGAGAAGTACCACCATGTAGTTGAGCACTAGATTTGCTATAGGACTATTGGTTAATTACCAAGGTTACCAAGAACATCAAGGCCTTTTCACCAACTATCCATAGGACTGAGGAACTGACTCAAAACAAACACGCAAGGATTGCCCCAGTATCACACATGAATCGCAGAGGAAGCACTATGGAAACAACACTAGGTAACCCACAAGAAGAAAAGAAAACAAGCAAAGGACATGATCAAGACCTTACGCTCTGATTGCCCCATTCACAGTATACCATGATGTGGAAGATCGTGGCAACTTTGAGGAGGGAACAAGGAGATTGCTTGGAAAAGATATTTAAGGACCCAATAGGGAAGAGTCCAAATCGAAAGAAAGAAAAAATCCAAAAGAGAACCGTTTGCCAATGAGATGGGTAGGACGAGGTACTAACGGACCAAGATCAGACATGAGGAAAGCTATATCCTGCAAGGACCTATCGGAGAGCACCTAAGCTGGTGGATTTGGATGAGTGATGCATCTGGCAAGCTGAACTAAGAAAGATAACACTTTGGTGATAGGAAATCTAGCTAAAGGATGCATTGGAATAGCCAACCAAGATGTGCGATGGGTGCAAGTTGCTGATCAAGGATGAACTGACACGAATGCTGGATAGATACAATGGTACTAAGCTAAAGAGGATGTACAAGCTAATGGACCAAGATATGTTACAAATGTACAAGTTTGTTCATGTTTTGGTTTTTGTGAGATGGAAATGTTTGTGAAGGATGGGATGTCTATAATAGGTGATAGGTGGATAGGTAGATGGTTTGTGCAAAGCTTAAGTGAAAATGGGGTTTTGTGTGTGCACGTGATAGTATACAAGCTAGGATACAAGATTATTTATAGGCTAGAATATGGTACAAACTTTGGACAAGATTCAAATATACAAGGTATGGTACAAGATTTAAAAGGTATAATAAAAGCTTTGGTACAATATTTTACAAGCTGAGGTACAAGATTTTACAAGCTATATAGGAGGTATTTACAAGCTCCATTAGATTTTGGATATTTCGTTGGAACACCAAGGGAACAAGCTGGTGTTTTATGGGATGGTGGGTGAATGGATGAGGGATAGGATAGTGATAGATAGTGGATTAGTCTTAGTACACAAGGTGCCTAAATTACTAGGTTTTCACCAAGGTACCTATCCAAGGCAC
Source organism: Cupressus sempervirens (assembly GCA_028749045.1). Classification (NCBI taxonomy): domain Eukaryota; kingdom Viridiplantae; phylum Streptophyta; class Pinopsida; order Cupressales; family Cupressaceae; genus Cupressus; species Cupressus sempervirens. Next base: position 740,151,659 of record CM053791.1, on the reverse strand, counting down.
TTGAATTGCCAAGTTTTCACCATTGGATGCTTATTTCTCTTTACTATTTTTTTCTTTTGTATTTTTCAAAAGCTGGGTATACCAAGGATCTTCAGGCATAGAACTTCTTGAGATGAATGATGTTAGTAGGATCATTCAAGAGTTCTCCTTCTAGTGTAGATAGCTAATAGGCTCCAGAGCCAAAGGAAGTAGTGACAACATAAGGACCAAGCCATGTAGGTTCAAACCTGCCTTTCTTTTCTCGATCTGCTTGGACTTTCATGTTTTCTTTGAGGACCATGTCACCTGGCTGAAAGTGTCGTGGAAGCACCTTCTTGTTGAAATTCCTTTTGAGATGAGTTTGATAGACTATGAGATGATCATAGGCTTGTTGTCGCTTCTTGTCTAAGAGATCTAGCTGGGTGAGCCGAGCTACTCTGTATTCTTCATCTGATATTTTCCCTTGCAAAGATATGCGCAAGGAGGGAAGTTCAACCTCTATAGCTAGTACCACTTTGGAACCATAGACTAGGGAGTATGGAGTTGTGCCTGTGGATGTATGGAAGGAAGTTTGATAGACCCACAGGGCTGTATTTATTTGTAGGTGCCAATCACAGCCGGAATCATTGACAACTTTCTTTAGGATTTTGAGGAGGGTTTTGTTAGTTGCCTCTGCCTGGTCGTTACCTTGTGAGAAATATGGGCTAGAAAAGCGGTGATGGATGTGGAGGGAAGTTCATAATTCTTCCATGTTGATATTTTCAAAGTTACCTCCATGGTCTGTGAAGATGGTGGATGGGATGCCGAAGCGACAAACAATGTGGTATAAGATGAACTTGGAGACCTGAACTCCTGTAGCTGAGATGAGAGGGACTGCTTCCACCCATTTAGTGAAATAGTTTGTAGCTATTATTATCCATTTATGTCCATCAAATGAGAGGGGTGTGATAGTTCCAACTAGATCAAGGCCCCAACAAGCGAAAGGCCAAGGTGGTGCAATAGGCTGTAGATTCTGTGTTGGAGCGTGCACAAGATTTGCATGCTGCTGACATGGGAGACACTTTCTGACAAAGTCACGAGAGTCTTCTTCAATGGTAGGCCAATAGTAGCCTACTCTAAGGATTTGTCGTGCTAGGACAATACCACTCGTGTGGGCACCACAAAGTCTAGAGTGTACTTATTTTAACAGCAATGCGGCCTTATTTTGGTCTAAACATTGAGAGAGAGTATCGTGATAACCCTGACGATATAGGGTATTGGCTATGATAACATAGCGGGAGGATTTTTGGTTGAGGTTCTGGCATTGGGTACATGTGAGGTGAGGGGATATGATACTATCACTAAGGTAAGCATGAATCTCATGGTACCAAGGGGATTGGGGACTAACCAAGATACAAACACGATTTGAATCCTCATTTGCATAGGCGGGTGTGAGGAACTGCTCGACTAAAAACTCATACTGTGTAGCTACTTGGGGAATTTCCAAGAGCGAGCTAATAGCCATAGCATCTACTGCTTTGTTCTGTATTCAAGGCACTTGTGTAAACTGAAGCTTTGTAAAATGTTGGGTTAGCCGATCAATTAGCTCTTTGTAGGGTAATAGCTTTTCATCTTTGGTTTGATATTCATTTAGGGCTTGCTTGATGATGAGCTAAGAATCGCCAAAGATTTGTAACTCAGCAATGTTCCATTCTACAGCTATCTTTAATCCTGCTATGAGGGCCTCATATTCAGCTATATTGTTGGTGCTAGGGAATTTTAGCTTGAAGGCTTTTGGAATGTAATCTCCTTGAGGTGTGACCAACAATATTCTTACCCCTGATCCATGAGATGTGTATGAGCCACCAAAATAAAGTTTCCATGGGGGTTGTTCTTCAATTAGACAGATATGCTCATCTGGAAATTCTGTGATCAACGGATAAGCATCTATTAGAGGTGCATCAGCTAGGTGATCTGCTATAGCTTGCCCTTTGATTGCCTTTCTGTCCACATACTGGATGTAGAATTCACTAAGGATCATAACCCATTTGGCCAAACGGCCTGTAAGTGTTGTTTTGGAGAGCATATACTTGAGAGGGTCAATCTTGGAGACTAGTTGGATGGTATTACTTAGTATGTAATGGCGAAGCTTTTGAGTTCAAAAAACAACTGCCAAAAAAGCTTTTTCCATAGGAGTGTAATTGAGTTCATAACCAACTAGGATTCTATTGATGTAGTAGATGGCTCTTTCTCTGCTGTAGTCATCAAGCTATGCTAGAAGTGCCCCTAGAGCAGTAGGTGTTGCTGATATATACAAAATTAGGGGACGGCCAGGAACTGGTGGAACCAAGATAGGGGGATTGATGAGATACTGCTTGAGATGGTCAAACCTACGCTGACATAAAGGATCCCACTTGAAGTTCTCATCCTTCTTTAGTAAATGTGAAAATGGTGTACACTTATCTGCAAGCTGGGAGATGAAGTGTCGAATAGATTGAAGCTTTCCCTGAAGAGAACAAAGCTGTTGCAGTGTCTGGGGAGGAGGCATGTCTAAGATAGCCTTGACCTTCTTGGGGTCGATCTCTATACCTCATTTAGAAACTATAAAGCATAGAAGCTTGCCATATGTGACCCCAAAGACACATTTCTTGGGATTCAGCATGAGATGATATTTGGCTAACCTATCAAAGACTTTCTCCAAGTCAGTAAGATGATCCATGAAGGTATGACACTTGACCAAGATATCATCCACATAATCCTCCAAAATTCTATGGATGAGATCATGAAAAATGGTTTTCATAGCTCTTTGATAGGTAGCCCCAGCATTCTTTAGGCCAAAATGCATCATGTTGTAGAAAAAGGTTCCCCAAGGGGTAGTGAATGCTATCTTATGTTGATCCTCTTCTACAATATTGATTTGATTATACCAAGAAAATCCATCCATGAGGGACAAAATTTCATGTCCATCTGTAAGATCTACAATCATATCTATGTTGGGCAAGGGAAAATCATCTTTTGGACAAGCTTTGTTAAGATCTCTGAAATCAGTGCAGATTCTAATGTCACCAGAAGGCTTAGTGACGAGGACCATATTGGAGATCCACTCTAAATAGTCGATATGTTAGATAACCTTAGTAGCTAACATTCTTTCTAACTCAGCTTTGACAAGTAATGCCACCTTGCGGTGCACTTTTCTAAGCTTTTGTCTGACAGGCTTGATCTATGGATTGACTACAAGATGATGAACTACAAGCTTTGGATCCAACCCTGGCATGTCCTGATATGACCATGCAAATCGGCCAATGTTCCCTTTTAAGCCCTCAAAGAGAAGATCAGCTTAGTCTTGTGATAGGGATGCAACAATGTGAACAAGCCTAGGGATCTCTGAAGAGCCGATGTTGACTTCCCTAGTATCCTCAATTAGAATAGAAGATATCTCTGATTGATTATCTTGAGGAGGTAATGCTAAATCCTCATGCTCTGCTTGTGGCTCTAGATGTTCTTATTGAGGGGTTCTCTTCGCTACCTTAGCTAGTCTCAGATTCACCTTAGTTCCAGTTTTGGGTGTATCGAAACTGGGTTGGGGATTTTCTCCAAAATACCCCTTGGGATCTAGCTTGTAGATATAGGCAGAATCTAGCTTTGTTATCTTGTGAGGTGTTTCAGCTCCCATGAATCTCAGAAGCGTTTCCTCTGATGTAAACTCATCAATGTGTATGATGCTTGGTTGGTCCCAATCTATGAGTTTTGGATGGGCGAGTGGTAGGTCAATGAGGTGGATGGATAGTTCTTGGAGAACAGAGTCTCTGAGTGAGATTTGGTCTAGGATATTGTCGTAGGCTCTCTTTTCAACTTCCTCAGGAATGTCTTCAATTTCGACAAGGTCACGGTGAATGTTCAAAAAAGCATGATTGTCCGTATTGGTGCCCTCAATTGTGGGTATGCCAAAGCCAAGACCTGACTTCGATTCCCACTTGTGTGCATCGATGGGGCACTGCATGCCTCTTTCTTCTGGTCCTAGACCACCACCTTGATAGTTCCATTTTTCAGTGATGAGCTTATGTTCTTGGGGATACTTCTGGCTGAAGTGATCAAGGCATTCCTAATTCCTTTGAATTGTTGATATCTTGAGTGAGCTCCTCATGAAGAGGGATTTTTGAGGATACAAAATTTGTTGGGCCAAACTATTTGTATCGAGGAGGTGGAATCTCCTTAGCTTTGTGTTATATTGGTTGTCCATGGGCATGTGGATCAGGTGGGAGTGCCCTGACAACAAATGCATCTGACAGACTATACTCTCCACAGCCCTTGTTATTGATCTTCACGGTAGACAGGGTAGAGGCGAGGATGGTTTCTGGGTCATTACAAGTGTGGGATGAGCTGGTGATGGATGTGCCGATATCAATTCCAGGGCAATGGTTTGTATATGAAGCTTCAACCACATTGCAGTAAGCAAAGGGTTTTGGATCGGCATGGATGGTTACCTTAGTGCCTTGATGCAGAAATTTGATGCACTAATGGTAAGTGGATGGAACGGCTTTCATGGCATGAATCCATGGGTGACTGAGGAGGATGTTGAATGGTAGGTTTAGATCAATAACATGGGAGATTATTTCTTGATGACTAGCCCAACCTTGATTGGCAGCAAAATAGTTCCTTCTGTGGTTCTTTCCAAGTTGTCATAAGCTTTGATGGTGATAACCTCACTGATGATATCTGCCTCAATATACCCAGCTTGTTTTATGAATTTTAGGGTGCAAATATTCAAGGATGATTCATTATCTATCATTACTCTTATCACGAAAAAATTGGATACCATGATGGCTATGCGAAGCAGAAGGGTGTGATCTGGCTCGACAACGGGTATGTCGGTGGGTTTGAACGATAGGGCACATGAGGATGAAAGGTGTCCAACAAGATTGCAAAAATCAGTAGCATTGATATTAGAAGGGACACAGGATTCTATGAGAGCACTATCAAGGATGTTCTTGTACATAGGACTAGTGTGAAGAAGGTCTAAAATGGAGATTTTGGCTGGCATATTCCCAAGGTGTTCCAAGATATTGTACTGGCTTTTTGATGGAGCTGATGGTGCTGGTGAAATGGGTGGGCCTATGATGTTAAATTGGGCTCTTCGAGTGGTGACTGCATACTCATTTTTTGGTCCTTAGATATTGATAACATTGATAGAAGGCTCTTTCTCATATACACAACCTATAAGGCTACCATAGTCTATATAGGATGAAGTATGGTCATTGTTCTTCCCATGCTGTTGGTTTGGCTGACAGTTGTTGGTGTTGTTGTTGTTGGTTTGGATAGGTGCTTTTCTAGGATTTTGATTGTTGTGAGGAGGAAAAGCATTTTGATAGATCTGTAAGCCTGCATTGGGAGAGGTTTGGGCACCAACAGTGATTTCCTTCTGATCAATGAGGTCCTACACATAGTCTTTTAGTTTCATGCATCTGAGGGTAGTGTGACCTTTTACCCTATGAAATTTGCAATGCTCATTGTCTTTGTACCATGCAGCTTTGGATTGGCTTGGGTCAATTTGTTGGGTAGGAGGAAATTTGATGAGGTTTTCCTTGACTAATTTCTCAAAAATGACATCCAATGGCTCACCAAGGGGTGTATAGTTTCTAGGTGTAGGTTGGAATCTGGGCTTTTGTCCTGCAACTACATTGATGGCATTAGCTTGATTGCTAGATCCTTGAAAGTTTGGTCTTGGATTGTGGTTTTGATAGCTGTGGTTATTCTGTCGTTGGTAGTTGATAGCTTGCTGATTGTTTGGTTGATAGTGTGGGTTGGACTAGTTGTGAGAAGGACCAACAATATTCACATGTTTGGTGTTAGTGACGCCATCTGTTGCAACATGCTTGTTTTTCTTCCAATACCTAGACTTGTAATTGGAATGTGATTGATTTTGGTTGGCTTCCTTGTAAATCTTGACCACACCATCTTTAATGAGTCCTTGCTCAAGGATCATTCCTTTCTCTTTGATATCTTTGTAGGTCTGCAAATAGTTCATGGTCATGTGGTGAGCCAAGCTAGGATGGGCATTATCAATAAACATTTTCACCAAATGGCGCTTTGGCAAGGTGCAAGATATGCGGGCGGTAAGGGTTTTCCATCTTTGTAGATATTCAGGAAGGCTTTCTCCACCTTTTTACTTGGTGTGGACAAGATCAACTATTGATAGCTCTATTTCAATAAGATGGGCATATTGGGCTACAAATGCCTCAGATAATTTAGCAAAATTTTTAATTGTGCCATAGGGGATTCTATAAAACCATTCAAGAGCTAGTCTGGCCAAGCTTATGGGAAAGAGATGCAAGAGGAAGATGTCATCGTATTCCACTTCTTGGCAGTGCATGTAAAATTCTTTGATGTGTGTGACAGGGTCTCCTTTTCCTCTAAATTTGTCAAATTTGGGTGTCTCAAAATGCTTGGGGAATGGTGTCATGGTAATGGCTCTATCAAATGGGTAAAGGCACACATTCTCAAACTTGAAATTTTTTTTGATCATTTCCCTCTTGGATGTTCTTCAAAGCTATTTTCATGGCTTCCCATTCTGAATTAATGGGTGATGGCTGGGGTGCCCCCAATGTAGGAATTCCTTGAGGTAGGTATGCACTAGATGGGACCACTAAATATGGATGGCTATAAGGGATTTGCTCATAGGGATTGTACATTGTTTGGGCAGCTGCATGGTGGATGACGGTTTGCTAAGGGGGAGGTGGCGCATAGTGTTGCATGTGTTGTGAGGCTTGCTGTTGATATGAGATTTGAGGTTGGGATTGAGGAACATAAGCTGGATGTGGGATAAATGAATTTCTTTGTGGAGGTAAGGTATAAGATGGTTGTGAAGCTTGGGGAAAGGATTGAGGGGCTTGTGGGGTTTGACCAAGGTATGTGGGCTGCGCCCCCATTTGGGATGGTACCTGCAAATAATTGGTGGTTGGCTGGATTGGTGGGTTACCTCCTAGAAGTGGCATTGAAAAGTAGTTGCTAATAGGAGGTAATAGATTAGTTGGTGGTGGAGGTGGTTGGAATTGAAAGCTAGGAAATAGAATTGATGGGGTTTGATAGCTTGGTGGCTGGATTTGGAAGCTTGGTAGAGTGGTGGCAAGAGCTTGGGTCACTTGAGAGCTAGGAAAAACATTGGTAGTAGCTTGTGGGGTTTGATAGCTTTGTGGAGTGAGGGTAGTAGCTTGTGGATTTGTGGCTGATGGCACTGAGCTTCCAAGACCTAATGGAAATGATGGGATTGTGCTTTGGGCTGTGGTGAACAAGCTGGGGGTGATGAAAGGCTGATTACTTGGCCCCATGGGCGGCATCCTTGTCGTATATTGCTAAGATTGGCCAAAGATGCTAGCACTGATTTGGGAGATGGGTGGATTTGGAAGGCTAGGTTGGGGAGCAGCAACAACAATAGTGAAGGGGGTGAATGGTGAGGTGTTTTGGGTAAAAGGGGTTTGGAGTGGAGAGGTATGAACCAAGGATGGAGTGGTGGTGGCTGGGTTGGCTTTCAACATGGAGATTTCAACTTGGGCGGATGATGGTATGTTTGGGTTTATTGAATCATATGGATTGGTTGGAGGCTCTTCTTTTGGCATATATTGAGGATAATTTGGATCATAAGAGCCTATGGGTGGTGGTAGCTACCCAAAAAATGGATGAGATGGATCTGATAATGGAGGGGGTCTTCCAAAGTCAAAGGTTCCTACATTGTCCCTTCAAAAATTAGCCATTATTGTCTCTTTGTTCTTGTCTATAATGACATTTACCAATATTACATTTCTTGGTTGGTTCATGAAAGCTTCAATGTCAGTAGATGATGGCGTAGCTTTCTTTGGGCTAAAGGATGGCTGAGTGCTCAATGGGGGTGAGGCTATTCGATCCAAATGATAGGGCTCCATTGTTTCTTTCTTCTTGGCTTAGTGAGTGACGAGTGGCATGAAAAATGCTCCTAGGGATGAGATGCAACAAATTCTAGTGGATGCAAAAGGGAGGAAGGCTTTTCTATGCAAATGATTTCCTAGGTTGAGACAAAGCTATATGACAAAACCTAAGGAGGATTGGGTTGGGGATTCTAACTTCAAAGATATGTTGCCAAAGCACAAAAGGTCTACTTTCCTATGTGCAAGCTTGGTGGTGATTGTGTCAACTTAAGGATAGACTAATGATCCTTTAGGAAGAACACGAGATTGGCCACTTATAGATCCCAACCTTTAGCTCAAGGTGATGAGGGATAACAAGTGGCAAAGCTAGATTACCCTAGACAAAGCTTTGTCAAAAGGGATAACCTTGGTGAGATTGGTGGTTTTGAAAGTTTTTAGGAATGGCAAACTTTTAGCAAGGTGACAACAATTTTGAAAGCTTAGATGTGTAGTTTTTGGATTGCTGGCTAGATGGTTTGATTCTAAATGAGATGGATGAGATAATAATGCTTAAGGGGATAACCTAAGATGGTTGTCTTGTCTACAAAGATGACTCTAAAGTGAAGCTTATCCAAGAAGATGTGGAGAAACAAGGGTGTCTAATCATAGAAATCATGCCTAGTTGGTAAGGCATAAGCAGGATTAACTCTTGGATGTTGGGTAAATTTGATGGTGTGCTCTAACCAAGCCTCTTGAAGTGCTTCATTAGCAGCTTTGTCCTCTACTTTGTGGAGTTTGGAAATTCGCGGGCTTGGTGTTATTTCTTTTCTTTTGGATGAAAGTTCTTGGTATGCCTGAGATGGCTTGAGTTTAATTTTGTGAAACTTTTGTTTGGGTTTGGGTTGCTCTGACATCAATTCTTGAATCTACTTGGCTTTGAGAGACCTCGATTATTTTGCTTCAACTTGTTCAACTTCTGGAATAGATAGTGACTACGCTAAGTGTACCCTAAGCTAGGATTGACCAAGTTTGGCAAACATTCATTCAACAAATAAAAAAGCAAGCAATAGATAGGAACAACCAGATAGAAGTTTTTGATTCTAAGAATGTGATACTTGCGCTAAGGAGTGTGTATGTTTTACAAATGTTTCGATCAATCACTTCAAACACATTAACATTCTAGATGGTTGTCTACAAGGCTGACATGTGGTTTAGCTAGGGATTCTTCGATATACCCAAAGGTACGTGAGGCCCGAATCTGTAGATGAAACCAACAAGATGTCACATAGTCGAGAGGAGCGGTAACCCACTTCTCCTCTTTCACTTCTCAAGGGTATAAAGTTCTTTGAGGCTTAGCCCGAGTGACAAAAATCTTGATTCCAAGAGAGGTGTCTTTCGATTCACCTCCTAATTCTTATACTTCGCCAAAATGCTGGAGTTGAGGTCATCCAAGGGGTGATGAAATCCCCAAGAAAGCCTCCTAAAAAGAAACAAGGGTTTGGATCCTAATCTTATGCACCCAAGATAGCCTCAAAAGACGACAAGGGGAGAGAAGACTTGGATGACCTTGGGCTAAAAAAAACACGCTTGTTCTTTTACCAACTAACTCTTATGTGTGCTAATCTAGACTTTGCAAGCACTCATGTTTAAGAGACAATGTTCAATTCCAACTTGAAGTGCCAACAAAAGTAAATCGATTGAAGAATGCAAATAAGAAGAAGAGTTAGGGTCAACAAAAGAAAACTCACATGCCTGGAGGCCCTCCACGTCAAGTATCTATTAATTTCTTTTAAAGCATTCAAGAGTTGGTGTGAATTTTTTTTAAGCCCAAAGAAAAGATGTGTCAGACTCGATTTGTCAAGCGCGTGCCTGGAGGCCCTCCACGTCAATAGTTGTTCAATTTTAGTGCCCAAACTTGAAGTGTAATTGATTTAATCTGGAGTTTTGGTCATTTAAAATTTTTGAAAAAGTTAAAGCAAACGTTCAAAGACCAAGTGAGTGAGTTAGATTGTGGAACATTTAATACCTTTTTCAAGTAGACCCATCCCCATAAATGGCGCTGAGATTGCAACCAATGGTTGAATTGATGGGTGATTAGAAAAGAGGTGAGTCCAAGGAACTACTCAAATTGATTTTTGAAAATTTGTATTTAACTTAACAAAGTTTCTTAAATGTCCAAAAATCAAACTTTACCTAAATTGCATGTGGAAAAGAGATTTGTTTTGTTCAATTTTAGAAGCTCCAAATGAAGTGTTTGATATTGCAATGGTTAATTGATCCTTGGGATTCAAGATTGGATTTTTTGTTTTAATCATGCATTCAAGAAAAATTTGATTTTAATCCATGGCATTCAAGAGTGTGTTTAGCAACATGCATTCAAAGACAAGTTATTAAACATTCAAGTTTTTTCCTTTGAGCATTCAAGATTGAGATTTTGTGTGTTGTTTTAAGAACTTTGAAGTGCTTTGTTTTAACTTTAGATCATTCAAGATTTTTTTGGACTCAAAAGTGAAAATTACTCTTTGGACTTTGGTTTTCATTCAAGATTTTGTGTTCTAGTTCGCATATTTTAAGCCCAAAAATGATATTCCTAGATTGTTTTGATGCATGAAAAACCTAAGAAACATTCAAGATTTTGCAGCAAGACATTTGTTTGGAACAAATAACAAATCTTTTAAGACAATTTTTGGCAACCATTTAGGACTCTTAGTTTTCATGAGATTTTTAAAAGAACTTTAAAATATTTGCAAATGAAGTTCATTTTATCCTTGATTAATGCTTTGAGTTTGATTTAGATTTTAGTGTGCACTTAGCGTTGATTTTGAACCTTTTTAAATGGAAAATTGAAGTTCTTTTTAAATTTCCAAAAATCAAGTTTTCCTAACTTTTCATGAATGCATCTAAAACCTTGATGTTGCAAGGATGCAAATGATTGTATTGGTTTAGTTTCACTTGTTAAAAGGCTTTTTTTTTTTTGCAAATTTTTAGTTTTTAATGGATTTAAGTATGATTTAGGGGTTCATTTTAAGCACTAAAAAGAAGTGTGTATGATTTTTCTTCCTTCAAAAAAAAATGGTCAACATCTCCCACAAGAAGAACAAGAAGAAGTAGATGGAATAATAAGAATATAGACAAGAAGAGGAAGAAGAATTCCAACTGCTTTGTCCACCTATAAGCTTGAAAAATCTGCAAATACTATGAGATAGACTATGACTTCCTTTGTCTTCTTCATGCTCATGTGAACCTACAAAACCAATTTATACAATCCTACCAATCACAAAAATAAAAAAATTAGCCAAAATTAGCAAATGACATACAAAACTTGACTAAAAAAGCTAATGAAGATGACCCATGCAGGGTCCCACCAGGCATGCCAAAATGTATATGAGAAATATTAGTATGCTAATAGAAACCAAATTTAAATAAAGCTTCTACAAACTAAACAAAATTCATAAACTTCAAGATAGACTAAGATGAGCTCTCAATTCAGAATATGAGCCATTAATGGGCTCTCTCAATGAGAAGCTCTCTTGTTGAATGGCTTTGTCTAAATAGATAGGATGTATGCTCAAGCTTATGCTTCAAAAAGGCTTCAAATGGAGTTGGAATTTGGGTGTGAGTGTATGGTTTTGATGTAAAATGGCTTCTTAAAATGGCATATGATTTTACTTCATGGATTGTGTTGTTTTGCAAAGGGGAAGGATCCAATTTATAGGCAAGAGGCTTGAGGGATCAAGGGCTAGGATGCAAGGATGGGAAAAAGCTTATGGAGGGCTCAGATTGCATGAGAAGAGAGCACATGGATTGTGCTTCCTTACAGCCAATCAGGGAGTGGCACATGTCAGAGGGTGAGAGGATGGAGGAAAGGGAAAGGATGAGTCAACAAAGGAGGCTCAAGTGTTGGAAGAGTCATTTATGGCCTAGTGGGCTTCATAAAGTTTTATGGTTGAGATATTTTGAGGGAGATGAGAGCAATTTTGACTTGGGCTTGATTAGGAGGGTTTTAAGCTTTCTTAGGCTTGTGCAAATGATTAGAGGATGGATTAGGATGGTTTAGGATTAGCTTAGGGATAGGCAAGTGGATGGCATTTAATGAGGGTGGGTGAAGGAGGAGATATTTGTTAACTTTGGCTTGGGTTAGGAAGTTTTAACTCATGTTTAGGGAATGTGACAAGGTTAGGAGGGGATTAGGATTAGTTTTAAAGATATCTTCTAGAAGAGTCTAGAGTTTGGATGAGGATAAAGACTTTCTAGAATAGTCTAGAATTTCCTAGGATGAGGATGAAGACTTTCTAGAAGAGTCTAGAACTTCTTAAGATGAGGATAAATTAGATTTTTAGGAAATAAATAAAGTTTTATTTATTTCAAGGGTTTGGATAGAGGAGATATTTATTAAAACTTTTTTAATAAACATGAGGATTAATATTTAATCTTAATTAAATATTTTGAGTTGGGATTAGGGGTAGGAAATGATGGGATTAGCCTTTAATCAAAATTAAAGAAGGATTAGAAGATTTTGGAAGAGGTTAGTGGTCTTAACGAAATTGGGCAAGTTTTGGGCAAAAAATAAATTTTTTATTTATTTTGGGTTTTTTGGTCAATTTATTAATTAAATAATTAATAAATAAAGAAATAATGTTTAAATAAGATTTAAACATTTTTGGGAGGGATTCTTTAATTAAATATTTTTAATTAAGAGAAAGGGATTTAATGGCATAAAAATAAATAAATTAATTAATAAATGATGATGTCATCAAATTTTTTTCAGAAAATAAAAATACTTTATTTTCTAAAGGTTTTTAGGTGTCTACACAAATTAGCAAATAGATACCCCTACCATTGCAAGTAATTTCATTGAAAATTGAAAAGTAAGAACATGTGAACATGAAGTCTCTTTGTTGCACAAAGGAGCTAAGTCCATTCTTGTTGAATATAGGACACATGTTTGTGATATCACAACAATAGATGATAAAGTGGATTCATTTGAAAAGTTATACATGCAAGATGTAAATTTAGTCATTCATTCTACTATCGATAATTCACTCTATGTTGAAAACATAACTAATCATGAAGTTGAAAGGTGTTCATCTCAATATGAGGACAAAGAAGCTAAAAGTGATGTATCAAGTGATGAACGTGAAGTTGCTGATCTAATGTATTGTGAAGAAGCATCATGTGAAGACAATGATCATATTTTTTGCTTGAGTCAAGAAGACAATAGTGCTAGTACATGTTTGTCTTCACATGAATCAGATTGAAATTGGGAAGAAGAAAGAAATGATGGAAGTTGTCACTATTATGCTAGTAGAAGTATGAGTTATTTCTTAAATCTAAAAGTGGTGAAAATGAGTTATCTACACAATATGAAGACAAAGAGATTATCTATGAAAATGGATTACCTAATTGTATAGATGAATGTCTTGAAGATATATGCATTAGTAATAAAAAACATACAAATGATTCTAAGGTTAATGCATTAGCACCTAATGATGATTGGTTTGCAAGACATTTGAATTACCTTCATGAAGACAATGAAAGTAACTTTGATTTATATTCTACATGCCTCATTGATGGAGTAGAAAGAGAGTCTTCATATAGTTCTGATTTTTCTTCTTTGTAAGCTAAAAATGACCATGAAAATGATGTTAGAAATCATTTTAAAGTTTTCACTAATCCATTTTATGGTGAGGAGTTTGATGTTGATCAACACATCACTTGTCATAATGTCTACAAAGGAGCTTTGCATGGAATTATCAACCCACTTTTTGAAGAGCACATGGAAGGTTCAGATTTAGTTGAGGATGATCTTAATGATGATACATTATCCTAATATTGTAAGAGGTTAGATTGTTCTTCTTCTAAGTATGATGGCGAATCTGATCAGATTGCATCTTATGAGATGGATGACAAGGTGTTTGATGAAGTTGTTGTTGAAAATCAGCATGCACCTTGTGCTAAGTTTTATGATGAATGCTCTAATATAATGACTTATCCATTTTTTGATTTCAAAGGACCATTTGAAGATTTTGGATTAGTTTCATATGTTGACATTGACAATATTTGTGTGTACAAATCTAATTGCTCATTTGAGTACCATCTAGTTCTGCACAAGGATATACAATATGAAGGTATGTGTAATCCTTTTCCCCAAGTTGAGTATGAAGTTTTCATATTCGAGACTGATAGCATGCATGATTCATTTGATGAATGGAATTTTCAGTTTGACTCTAATATTTGTAAGCATGCTGATCAGAACTTTCATAATGAACAAGTAGTTGAAAGTGAAGCTAGTTTTTATATGCATTGTGAAAGTCAAGTTGTAGATTCAGTTTTGCCAAGTGAGTTCATTCATGATGCTAATCTGATTGGTGAGACTAAAATGAATAATTTTTTTAGATTTCCTCTTGAAATTTCAAAGAAAAATGAGATATATGATAGAGGCAAAAGTTTTTGTTGAAGTTCAGTGGCCTGGGGCCATTGTTTGTACATAGTAGGAGTAGTTCTTTTCTTGTTTTCAATAAAGCTATTCAAGAGGAAGTTTTTGTTGTTAGGAGTGTGGTCTACTTCTTCAAAAGATCTAAATTCTTTCCATGCCCACAAGGGACATGCATCCCCAAATAGAGCCACTATTGGGATACAAAATCAAAGCCCCAACTTTGAGTACCATTGAAAAATCAAGCCTTTTAAATGCTTTTGATACATATGTACCCAACTATAATTTTGAGCCTGAAGAGATATTTAATGCTTCTAGAACCTTACATTTAGTATGCCTATGTGTTCCATGAAGGTAAATTGTCATTATGAGTCATTTCATGAAGTCATGTTTTGAGCAATTTACAATTTTGCATTTTCACCTATGTCAAACAGAGACGGGAGGATCTGTTTGCAATTGAATATCTTGCACCAAGTACTATTTCATGACTCATCACTTTGGGAGTGTCTAGTGTCTATACCAAACAGCCTATGTTTTAGATTTTGAGTTATTTTGAATCCATTTGACTAGGTTTTGAATCCCTCAAAATTGGTCATTTAATCTTGTCATGCTAATGCAATTAATTCTGAATTATAGGAAGCCCTATTTGACTTGTTATAACTTCGACCCAGTTGATCAAAATGAGAAAATTACTTTTGTGTTACATTTTAGAAGTTAGAGACTTGCTATGTTTCAATTTTGAGCTTATGAAGTATCTATCTGATCAGTTTTCAAATGCGATTCCAAATATAATTTCTAACTTTCTACTTGTGTCAAGAACTGCAGATTTGTTAGTATCCCTATTCATGATGTCATAACCTAAAATCCATTATAGATAAGATTAAATGGATTGTACCACTATCTTTTACTCTGAAAATAATTTAAATGTACCAATTTTTAAATCATGATGAATCCATCTGCACACTTTCCCAAGTCCATTCTATTCGAAAAAATTGCTTTCTCCCATTGTTCCTAGTCTATAAATTCTAAGTACATTATTTGGACTGCTTTCCATTTGCACCCTATTATTCATCATGATCCCAAATTGTAGATTTATATTTTCCTTGTGATAGTGAACCAATGAACCAATTTTCATTTCCCCAAGTGTCAATTTACCTAGTTGTTGAAGCCAAATCTGAACATGATTTATTGTTTTCTGACATGTTTTCTTGTAGGTAATTCTGAAAGGGAAACTTCGACAATCAATATCTTTTGATTGTGAATTATTCATGAGATGAGATTTGATAGGGTGCAAGAGTCTACAATAGAGAAATAGTGTGTCTGGTTTTAGAGCACAATTATCTATTTGGGTCAATTTTTAAAGCTAGCTGACAGGCCCTGTTAGCTGAAAATCACAAGTTTGCAAATTAATGATGAAATGGGTTTTTAATGGAAAAGAACTGATCAAATTTGAATCCAGTCAATGTTAGGTTCAATGGATTAGTTTGACAGTTTAGTTTTTCAAAAATGACAAAATAAATAGCTGGACCCACTTTAGGGGCTTGACTAAATTCTGTTAGACTAAGGAGATGTCAAGCTAGAAAGTGTTATGAGTAAGTCAGTTTGAAAAGTTTATCATGTATTCAAAATATGTTGAAGATAAATGATATGTGTAGACAGACATGGAGCAAGGCAAGTATTCAATTTGCAAAGTCATCTGATGGTAAGCAGAGTTTGGATGAAGTTACAGATAGAATGGATATGTTAATGGAGTTGGCATTCAATCATCTAAATATATGTACTCATGAGAGTCATATGCTTATTTTTTTCTTGTAACCCTTGGATTATGGGTGTAGAAAATAAGTGTATCTTTAATTTGGGTTTTAATCATTCCATCAAATTTGTAAAAATTTTAGCTTGATTTGCCATAAAGCTTTGTATGGTCATAGAAGTCTTCAAAATACATGGTTCATTCTTGTGGTGTGTTGAACCACATGGATCAATAAAAAACAATGAGGTGCTATACAAGAACAATTCTCTCAATAAGGTGACCTATTCCATGATTAAGGCATAGGATGGCTTTTTTTATTGCTTGAGGCAGAAAAGAGAGTACAAATGTGTTTCCTACAATAATATAGTTACTTTAGAGAATTATTAGTTGCACTACTTGAAAGCAGTGGTTGTCCTCAATCTCTGACGAGTTTGGTCAATTTTACAAAAGCTATCACTTTCAACTGGGCCTTATTAGGAGTGGTGTGAAATTTTCTAGGAATAGCGACCATTCTCAAACATAGTCGAGGTCATCCACTGATGATGAGCTTCATTTGAAAGGAAACCATCTATATCAAGATGATTCTAGTGTAGATTCAGATACTATAGATGAATCAGATGTTGTTGAAGTAGGTGTTGAGTTATGTATGGTTGGAGATTAGACATGTTTAGTGCCCTATGACCTATTTGACTTCCTAGACCTAAAGAAAATATTATCTTTGGATACATGGAATGATGTCTTGATGGAGGAGGAAAGGTAAAATCTTGCAGCATATCTTCCTAATATGGGTCGACAATCATTCAATTAAACATTAAATCAACATCTTGGAGGAGAAGCATTTCATTTTAATAGTTCCATGACTAAACTATTCAATAGATTGAAAGGTGGGTTATGCTCACCCATAGTGGCTTAATATAGAGAAGGATTATTGTATTTGTAGAGGAAAGAGCATTATCATTCATTGAGGAAGTATCACAATAATATGGTGGGCACTTGCCTGGAAATGTGCAAGGTTTGGAAAAGTTGTTCTGCAAGTGTAGGGGTGGAAGATAGGATTTTTTATGGAATGCTTTGAAATATCAAAAGAAAACTCCACAAGGAGATCCTTGGCCCCTTATTGTATATACAATATGCAAAGCAAGGTGAAGCCTCAAAAAAGGAAAAATCTAGACTACCTACAAAAACTAACAAAAAGGCTAAACCTTCTCAATCTCAAGGACTAACTGACATTGTCTACCCTCCTAAACAACCAAATATTGTAACTACCACAAAAGTAGATGACAAAGGAGTTCTAAAAGTCAAGGCACCTAGTAAGAGTGTATTTTAATCTGAAAGTAACAATATAAAGGTGAAACCCAAGGATTCACTAAAATTAAAAAAGTGAACACTAAAGGGCATTCTAAAAATAGTCCAAATGGCAGAGCAAGGGAGCTTGTAAACCACAAAAAATTTGTACCATTGAAAAGGGTAGAAAAATAGTCATAACAAAATTGTCCCACATTCATTGTGGAGGCAGTTTCTAAAATGTTTAAATGCTAGAACATGCAATAAGCTTACTCTCTTCAAGGCACAACCTTTTGAAAGGAAATGAAGGAAGAGGAGGAGTGGACTTAGCCAGATGACAAGGAAATTGGCACAAACATCGAGGTAAATTTTAAGCAAATCCACGAGTTGAAGATGCTGACATGGCAAGTGTGAACAACGAGAGGCACTAGATGATGTCATGTGGATGATCCTATAGTAGGTGCTATGTCACCAAGGAAAAGATGCATGAAAATTAACATGGTGACATAGCAACTACCTAGGTGGCATAGTGATGTGGAACCAGGTGTAGTGATGTGTCAGGTTAATGGGGACAAACCAGAAGCCACCAAGTGGCACCCTGTGAGTGGTTTGAGGTAAGACATTGGAAAAGGTCACTAGATTCTAGTGGTCCCCATGTTGCCACAAGAAAATGGGATGATTTTTCTGTCATGCAACATGCCACATTGCCAAAAAATCAAAGAATCTAGCGAGGAGTTGAGAAAGATGTGTAGGACCTGCAACAGTTAGAGAATCAATAACGTGATGACAAGTGGTGCCATTTGAGAGGTTGAGGGGATATAAAAGAATTTTAAATTTTAAATGGGTCCCATGTTTAGTCTAAGATTGAAAAAATTGGTTTGAAAAAATGGATTTCTATAGTTTTAACTATGGAATTTTAAAAAAATTCAAATTCATTCTTTTAATGTGCAAGGCCATAACAGGAGCCTGAATTTTCAAAGGGGCATAATAGTGGCAATTTTCATCTGAAATATGGACTCTAGTCTACCATTTGAACTGGGAGGAATCAAACTTTCTGAATATGGAGTTAGTTTTTACACAACTATTCTTCGGTTTAGTTTATAAGTGAATTTCTATTTTTTGGGGCATTCTCAGCAAAATGAGCATACTTCATCATGGAGCATCAAAATTAGCTAGGAGGCAGATATAAAAGCCTATGAAGTATGAATGTGGAGGAAACAATTTTGAAAAGATTATACTAGATTCTAGAGGCCATTTAATTGATTTTTACCTTTGCCTTGATTTGAGATCTGGCATCAAAAGTGGTTATTTTTCCATCAATTTTTTGAATCACTTTATGTTTTCAGGAGATAAATGTTGGATACAATTGTTTAACTATGTGTTGTCTTTGATGTTACACAAATGTTATATCAGTTGGAAGATAGTGCTTACCAAGCTCAATTGGTTAGCAAAGCAAATTTTAGAGTCTACTAAGCATTCCTAGAAATTACTTTATGGAGATAGTGTCTATTGAGCTCACTTGGGCATCAAAGGATTTTGTGAAAAAAGTCATTGTTAATCGAGCTAACAAAGTTACTGAAGGAAAGTTAGTATTTATTGAGTTCACTCGGGCATTAAAGGATTTTGTAGAATTTGTAATGTTAACTAAGCTTCGATTGGTTAACACTGGAAATTAGTTCTGTAGTAGTGTTTACCATGCAGGGTTGACCAATGAAGGATTTTATTGTTTTGGAAATAAAGTTTTATTATTATTGGTAATTGTAAATTATAAATGAGGCAACTTAACAATTTGTAAGGTATAAATGAAAGGTCAAGTTGTGAATTATAAAGTGTAATGAGCAAGCATGCAAGTGTATTGATTATGTGAAGAGGAAAGTGTGAGCAAACTTTGGAGGAGGATTAGATATCCTTAAGGAGTAGCAAATATTTATTAGATCAGAGATGATCTACTGAAGTAGAACAAAGATCTATATTAGCAATTCAGTTACATCTCATTCAGGTCACTTCATTGTTACTTTCTCACCATTGTAGCAATGATTCCTAAATCTCTTAATAGGGTTGTTTAACAACCATTTTGTAAATCTTCCAACAAGGTGACAGTTCTATTGAATTGTTCCAAAGGCCTTTTGTAAGGCCACTTCTAATAGGGTGATTAAATCCTCTAACAGGGTCACACCTGATAGTATGTTTTGTAACCTTTAACAGGGTTGGCTCCTAACAAGGCTCACTTTATAAGAGTTAAAATTAGTAGTTAGTTACTTGGTAGTTTTTTTTCCATATTGTGTTTCCACATTAAATCTGGTGTTACTTGGTAGTTTTTACTATAAATGCTTAAAGATTTGTTAAAGTTAAGATACACTACATCTACCAAGTTATAACATTTTTCTATATGGTTACCAAGTAACTGTAGTAACTAGTTTTATAAGACATCTAAGGGATCTATGCATTTTTTTTTTATGGTAACTAATTCAAGCGCCCCCCCCCCCCCCCCCCCTTCTGCTCAATTACTCTATCTATATTTTCAAAAATTTGTATTAGAGGCTTTGGTGCTTGCAAGAAGGATTTCAAGCATCTCAGCTAAAGATTAGGATGTCTTGCCAGAAGGAAATTCGAAGGCTTAATAGGGATAAAATTTGAGCATGGCAAGGTCTCATGAGACTCCATCTAGATTCCATTAGACATACACAATTGAAATATCTTGATGAAGAATATACAACTCCTACTAGTACATTGTCTATTAATGACATTTCTGAGAAAAAATTCATAACACCATGATGATAGACATTGCATCTACCCTAAGCTATAAAGAATTTGATGATATCAAGAATTACAAAACTACCTTTGAAATGTGGAACAAGTTGAAAGAAATCTATGGAAGTTATGATAATGTGAGGAGAGCCAAAGCAAAAGTCTAAGAGGAAAATTTGATTAGATGAGGATGAGAGAGGGTGAAAACATTTCCAAATATGTTGAAAAAGTCAAAGCAAATGTTACTACAATCAAGGCTATTGGAGGATATATATAAGAAGAAATAGTTGTAAGTAATGTTCTTAGAACATTTCTTCTCATTTATGCAATTAGAATGTATGCAATTCAAGAAATAAGATGTGAAGCAAATCATAAGATAAATTTGGAGGCCATGGTAGGAAGATTGGCTACATTTGAGCTAGATAACTATGATAATTATGTTCCAGCTTATAAAAATATTGAATCAACATTTGAAGCCAAGCTTTCACTCAAAGAAAAGGGCAAGAAAATAAAAGACTCTTAGTTAGAAAGTGAAGAAGAATTAGAAGAAAGTTCTAATAGTGATCTTGAGTTAGTTGAAGCTCTGCTTGCAAGGAAATATTCTAGAGGCAAAGGAAAATACAAAAGTAAGGTTTCTCTAATCTATTTTTCATGTGAGGAAATTGGTCATATTACTGCTAGGTGCCCAAACAAGCAAAACAAGGATGAGAAGAAAGGTCACAAGTGCAATGGCAAGAAAGATTTCAAATCATTCAAGGACAAAGGTAAGAAAAAAAATTTCATGGCTAAGGACACTAAGGATTCTAATAATAGTGAAGATGAAATTGTTTACATTGCTATGAAAGATGAATTTGATAATCATGAGGAAGATAAGATGACACTTATCTCTCATGTAAGAAAAAATGATACATGGATCATAGATAGTGGTTGTTCTCATCATATGACTAGTGAAAAAACAAAGTTTGAACACTTTGAAGACTATGATGGTGGTAGTGTGAGGTTTGCTAATAATGAACCTTGTTGCATAAAAGGAAGAGGAAGAATCTCACTAACCAAAGAGCTTGTCTGTGATAATGCGTATTGGATTGAAGGACTAAAACATAATCTGTTGAGTGTGGCACAATTAATAAATATTGGATTCAAAGTGGAATTCATGCATGGAAAGGAAAAACTGCTACATGACAAAGGAAATCTAACTGGATTTGGCATACAAACAAAAGGTAACTTGTTTTATCTTGAACTTGGTGAATGCTCATGTTTTATTGCTCAAGTTGAAGAAAGTTGGTTATGGAACAGAAGGTTATGTAATGTAAATTTTGATAACATCATAAAGATTAAAAAAATTCAGAAAAGTAAGAGGCATTCCTAGTATAAAGAAATCTGATGTTGGTCTATGCAACAATTATCAAATTGGTAAGATGGGAAAGACTAGCTTCAAAAGTAAAAATATCAATCTGAAGAAATTTTTAAAATTGTGAATACTAATTTGTGTGGACCTATTGGAATTGTGAGCTATACTAGAGAAAATTTATTCATTCTTTTTTATGATGACTACTATAGAATGATGACTATCATTTATCTAAGATAGAACTCAGAAGCATTTGAGAAGTTCAAATGGTATTTGGCCAGAGTAGAGGAGGAAATAGGGAAAAGACTGAAATGTTTGAGATTAGATAGAGGTGGTGTCTTCATTTCCCATGAATTCAATAACTTTTGCATTGAAAGAGGAATCAAGAGATAGGTATCAACCCTTGGAATTCCTGAGAAGAATGGAATAGCTAAAAGAAGAAATAGATCTATCAAGGATTGTGCAAGGACTTTAATGATTAAAAAGAATATTACTATCAAATATCAGAAGGAAGCTATTAGCACTGCAGTTCATACCTTGAACCAAGTACAGTTGAAGAAAGACTCATTCAAAACCCCCTATGAGTTATGGTATGGCTATAAACCCAATGTAAGTAACCTAAAAGTATTTGGAAGTAAATGTTACATCTTGAAAGAATCTAGAAAATGAAAATTTGATGTGAAGGGTGATGAAGGTATATTTTTGGGATATTCTTGCAAAAGTAAGGCATATAGATGCTTGAATTTGTCTACTCACAAAATCATAGAAAGTGCACATGTGAAAGTTGATGATTTTTCCGAAAGGATTGAAGAAGAAAGCAAAAATGAACTAGAATATTATAGGAGATTGTATTTCATTGAACTTGATATAGTGCCAGATACATCTATCAATCAAGATACTTCTACTCCCGAGTCTTCATCAGTCACCAAGTTGCAAGAAGTTCAAACCAAGTTGCAGGAACCCAAGTCACATTATGATGCTACCGAACTAATGCCTACCAAGTCTGAGCAACCAGAACTTGAAGTTAAAATTCAAGAGGATGACAATGCAATTCATTCAAAAGAAAAGGAACTTGTATTGGCCAAGTATGTCAAGAGACATCATGCACTAGATCAAATTATTGGAGACAAATTTGAAGGTATTATGACAAGAAGTAAGCTTTAAAAAGTACTTGTTTACTTGCTGATTTTGAACCTAGAAATGTCAAAGATGCATTGGAAAATGAGTGTTGGATTGAGGATATGAATGAAGAGATAGAACAAATAGAGAAGAAAAAAATATGGACTCTTGTACCTAGGCCTAAAGATAAAAATGTGATTGGAACTAAATGGGTATTCAGGAATAAGTTGAATGAACATGGTAAAGTATCAAGGAACGAAGCTAGACTAGTGTGTAAAGGCTATTTTCAAGAGGAAGGAATTGATTATGGAGAGACTTTTGCTCCTGTTACAAGATTGGAAGGTGTCAAGACCTTACTTGCATATGCTCTACACAAAGGATTTAAGGTATATTAGATGGATGTCAAATCTGCATTTCTCAATGGTATTCTAGATGAAAAAGTTTAAATTGAACAACTTGAAAGTTTTTTTTATCTAGAAAATAAGGATATGGTCTACAAATTACACAAAGCATTGTATGGTCTGAAACAAGCCCCTAGAGAATGGTATGAAAGATTGCATAACTATCTTATTCAGATTGGTTTTCAAAAAACTAATGATAACAGTAGCTTGTGTATCAAGGAAGGACCAGATAACAAGATTGTTTTGGTAGAAATATTTTTGGATGATACTTTGTTTATAGGGAATGATGATCTATGCAACTAATTTTCAGAGAAAATGAACAAGGAATTTGAAATGTCTATGTTTGGTGAAATTAAATTCTTTGTTGGTCTTCAGATTTAGTAGAGCAAGAATGGTATCTATATCACTCGGCCTAAATACATCAAGTAAATACTCAAAAAGTTTGGTATGGTAGATTCAAAACTAGTTGGAACTCCCATTTGTACTAGACTAAATCTTACCAAAGATGATGATTCAAAAGAGGTAGATCAGACCTTAATTTAGATCAATGATTGGAAAATTGCAATATATAGTTCATACAAGGCTTGATATTGCTTTTGCAGTTGGTATATTGGCAAGATTTTCAGCAAAACCTAGAGAGAATCACATAATGGCAATCAAGAGGATCTTAAGATACTTGAAAGGCCCAGAAGATTATGGATTATGGTATAAATTTGGAGGAAATTTGGATTTGAAAGTGTTTGCTGATGTTGATTGGGCAAGAAACATTGATGATAGGAAGAGTACAAGTGGTGGAGCATTCTTTCTTGGAAAGAGGTTGGTATCTTGGACAAGTAAAAAGAAAAATTGTACATCCCAATCCATAGCTGAAGTAGAGTATGTTGTAGTAGTAGTGAACTACTATAATATTGTTTGTTTTAAATAGTTATTAGAAGGCATGAAGGTTGAGATCAAATAACCAGTTGTTATGTTTTTTAATAATACAAGTGCAATTAATATATCAAAGAATCTAGCGATGCATTCCAAAATTAAACAAATTGCTATAAAGTATCACTTTGTCAAAGAATTGGAGTAGGATAAGGAGATTGGATTGGAATATGTCCATACAAAAGAACAAATTGTTGACATATTCACCAAGACATTACCCAAGGATGAATTCTTGTATCTAAGAGGTAAGTTGGGGGTCATTCCCCTATCTAAAGATCACTAAAATAAAGTTTTAGTGATGCATCAACAGGCACCAAGTTGAAAATCTATTAGTTGGTGCAGCATAGTCATGAAAACATTGCATATGAATCACTACTCAAGGTACACTATTACTCATTATGGTATGTGTTGTCAAAGAGGGAGAGTTTACTATAATATATTTCTAAAATTTGAATTTGTTTGAGGGAGAGTTCATTGTTTGAAGAAGAAGCTATGTAACTCCTTCATAGAGGGAGATTATTGCATTGAAGAAGTTTGTGGCATAAAATCGAAGAGGGAGAAAATTCTATCAAAAAAAGACTGTTTTCAAATTTCATTGTGCTATGACATGTTTTGTTCCCATCAATTCCAAAGAGGGAGATTTTTGGATACAATTGTTTAAGTATGTGTTGTCTTTGATGTTATAGAAATATCATATCAGTTGGAAGACAATGCTTACCGAGCTTAGTTGGTTAGCAAAGAAATTTTTATAGTCTACCAAGCATTCCTGAAAATTACTTTGTGGAGATAGTGTCTACTAAGCTCACTCGAGCATCGAAGGATTTTGTGATAGAAATCAGTGTTAATCAAGCTCACAAGGTTAATGAAGGAAAGTCAGTATTTATTGAGTTTACTCGGGCATCAAAGGATTTGGCAAAATTTTTAGTGTTAACTGAGCTTTAGTTGGTTAACAGTAGAAATTTGTTCTGGAGCAATGTTTATCGAGCAAGGTCAGCCAATAAAGGATTTTTTTTTTTTGAAATAAAGTTTTATTATTTCATGTAATAATTTTAGCTGATTGAGGTAATGATTTTTGTTAATTTTAAGTTGTAAATGAGCTAACTTGACAATTTGTAATGTATAAATGAAAGGTCAAGTTGTGAGTTCTAAAGTGTAATGAGCAAGCATGCAAGTGTATTGATTGTGTGAAGAGGAAAGTGTGAGTGAACTTTGAAGGAGCATCAAATATCCTTGATGAGTAGCAAAGATTTATTCAATCAAAGAGGATCTAGTGAAATAGAATATTGATTTGTATCATCAATTTAGTTGTATCTCATGCAAGTTATTTCATTGTTACTTTCTCACCATTGTAGCAATGATTCATAAATCTCTTAACAGAGTTGATTAAATAGCCATTTTGTAAATCGTCTAACAAGATGATAGTTCTATTGAATTTTTCTAAAGAACTTTTACAAAGCCACTCCTAACATGGTGATTAAATCCTCTAACAAGTTCACACATAACATTGTGTTTTTTAACCTTTAATAGGGTTGGCTCCTAATAGGGCTCACTTCAAAAGAGTGAAATTCAGTAGCAAGTTACTTGGTAGTTTTTTTCCATATTGGGTTTCCACATTAAATCTAGTGTCTCATGTGTTTATGTTATTTCTTTTATGGTTGCATGTTAATTACTATGAATTCTTAAAGATCTATTAAAGTTAACATACACCGCATCTACCAAGTTACAACATTTTTCTATATTGTTACCAAGTAAAAATAGTAACTAGTTTTATAAGACATCTAAGGGATCTATGGATTTGTTTTTGTGGTAACTGATTCAACCCCCCCCTCTCAGTTACTCGTCTATATTTCAATAGAAAAATAATCAAGGATTTGATATCCAGTTATAGAGAGAGATTAGAGAGGTTCTTTTCACTTCTTGACGAAGTTTTTCAAGTGGACATATGTTAGATGCAAAATAGATCTAGGAATTCTTTCCTCTATATCATTCTCTTTCTTTCTCATTGTAAGGGTTCCAATTTTTGGCGAAGAAAAAGTTTCATTACTGTGATACCATTAGGGGTTCCAATTTTTTATATGTTTTCCCTATTGTGACACCACATTCTTTAGCATTTTTTTGTTGTATGAAAAATAGTAGTGAAGATTATAGAGAAAGTTCAGATCTATTAGGTTTTTCTATGTTTTGATTTCATGTATATGAATGTATAGTTTCAAGGAAATGAATACAATTGAGTATAAATCTCATTAGTTTCATTCTAATTCTCATCTCCTTCCTCTATTATCTGCAATGGGTATGTGCAAGATCATGGTGTACCAAACTATGGCCTTAAGTGGCAGTGAAAAATCAGCAAATCAGGTTTATGTCAACTTGACACATAATTTTGAAGTGGTTATGGACTTTATATCAATAATTTTTAAGAAAATAATTTGTAGAAAATTGAATTTAGTTTCTAAACTACTAGGCCTTATTAGGAGAAAAAAATAATTGATTGGTCAAAATTTTGAATTTTAATGCAGTACTAAGAAAATTTCAAGGCGAAAATAAAAAGTAGGTGTATGTCTGACCACCTTAATCAAAATCAAATCATAATATTTTTTTAATATAATTATAGATATGAAAACTAGACTCATGCTCAGATGTGACGCATATTTTTTGATATTTTTATTCCAAATAAATAATTAAATATGAATTTTCTACCAAAACTCTTTTGGATTAAAATAAGTCCCATGTCTGACCACCCTAACTAATAGAAAAATTGATCAAATTTTTCTTTTTTTTTTTTTTTCTTATACTAGGCGAAGTATAGAATGTGACGCAACTTTTAGATTTAAAAAATGATATACCGTTTGAAAGTTATAGCTATTTTTAATTCAGTATGTCAATTGGCACTTTACAATAATCTTCATTGATAATTAACTAATAAATACTTATCGAACCCATAATTTGACAGAAATTATATTGATGGAATCTAGAGAGCGATATTAAAAAACCCATTTCGTTTCATTCAATTTTGATCAAAATAACATTGTCAGACGGCTACCTGAAGTCTGAGTATCACTAAAACTCTCTATAAACATGTCTTTGGGGTTGACCGGGAAGGCTTGGTAAATTCCAAGCCTGATCGGATATCCGATTCAAAATCAGATATCCGATTTGACATCGGATATCGGATATGGCTCGGTAGCCGAATTCCAAAAATTTTCAAATTTTGGAGAAAAATTCGATTTAAATGTTCTAGTTTTTTATTTTTAAATTATTTCACTTATATTAATATGTAAAGACATATTTTAATATATTATATATATAATAACGTAATGTAAACATACAAAATATAATCTAGTAATATATAATAATATCTTATGTTAATCTTATTACAATCTATAAATATAATATATATTATTATTATTTTTACTAAATATAATAACATAATTTATATATATATATATATATATAATACATATTATATATTATTATATTAATATGTATAATAATATAATATTTATATAACAACGTAATATTTTTATTAAATATAATATATATTATGAATATTATTATATTAATATGTATGTTATTAATATATTTATATAATAACGTAATATTTTCATTAAATATAATAATGTAATATGTATATGTATATATATATATATATTATTATATTGATATGTATATTATTAATATATAAGAGTCAAAGGGGGTCATAGGGTGACCTATAACCCTCTTTGACCTATTAAACGACGATATATGCCTCTAGGGGTCCTAGGACCCCTAGGGACATATGTCGTCTTTTAATGGGTCAAAGGGGGTCCCTTTGACCCATTAAATGACGACCTATGTCCCTAGGACCCTCAAGGACATAGCCGAATCGTTCATATTGGTCAAAGGGGGTCATAGGGTGACCTATGACCCCCTTTGACCCATTAAATGACGACATATGTCTCTAGGGGTCCTAGGACCCCTAGGGACATATTCGAATGGGTATTATGGGTCAAAGGGGGTCGTAGGGTGACCTATGACCCTCTTTGACCCATTAAACGATGACATATGTCCCTAGGGGTCCTAGGACCCCTAGGGACATAGTCGAATCGTTCATATGGGTGACCTATGACCCCCTTTGACCCATTAAATGACGACATATGTCCCTGGGGGTCCTAGGAACCCCAGGGACATAGTCGAATCATTCATATGGGTCAAACGGGGTCATAGGGTGACCTATGACCCCATTTGACCCATTAAACGATGACATATGTACCTCTAGGGACATATTCGAATGGGTAATATGGGTCAAAGGGGGTCATAGGTCTCTTTGACTAATTAAATGACGACATATGTCCCTAGGGGTCCTAGGACCCCTAGGGACATATTTCAATCATTCATATGGGTCAAAGGGGGCACCTATGACCCTCTTTGACTCATTAAATGACGATATATGTCTCTAGGGGTCCTAAGACCCCTATGGACATATTTGAATGGGTAATATGGGTCAAAGGGGGTCATAGGGTGACCTATGACCCTCTTTGACTCATTAAACGATGACATATTTCTCTAGGGGTCCTTGGACCCCTAAGGACATATTCGAATTGTTCATATGGGTCAAAGGGGGTCATAGGGTGACCTATGACCCCCTTTGACACATTAAATGACGACATATGTCCCTAGGGCTCCTAAGACCCCTAAGGACATATTCGAATGGGTAATATGGGTAAAATGGGGTCATAGGGTAACCTATGACCGTCTTTGACCCATTAAATGACGACATATGTCCCTAGGGGTCCTAGGACCCCTAGGGACATATTTGAATCATACATATGTGTCAAAAGGGGTCATAAGGTGACCTATGACTCCC
This sequence comes from Cupressus sempervirens, assembly GCA_028749045.1. Taxonomy (NCBI): domain Eukaryota; kingdom Viridiplantae; phylum Streptophyta; class Pinopsida; order Cupressales; family Cupressaceae; genus Cupressus; species Cupressus sempervirens. The sequence goes on along the minus strand of CM053791.1, from coordinate 740,122,971 downwards.
TTTGACCCATTAAACAACGACATATGTCTCTAGGGGTCCTAGTACCCCTAGGGACATATTCGAATGGGTATTATCGGTCAAGGGGGTTCATAGGGTGACCTATGACCCTCTTTGACCCATTAAATGACGACATATGTCCCTAGGGGTCCTTGGACCCCAAGAGAAAAATTCGAATGGGTAATATGGGTCAAAGGGGGTCATAGGGTGACCTATGACCCTTTTTGACCCATTAAACGATGACATATGTCCCTAGGGGTCCTAGGACCCTAGGGACATATTTGAATTGTTCATATGGGTCAAAGGGGGTCATAGGGTGACCTATCACCCCCTTTGACCTATTAAACGATGACATATGTCCCTACAGGTCCCAGGACCCCTAAGGATATATTCGAATGGGTAATATGGGTCAAATAGGGTCATAGGGTAACTTATAACCCTCTTTGACCCATTAAACGATGACATATGTCTCTAGAGGTCCTAGGACCCCTATGGACATATTCGAATCGTTCATATGGGTCAAAGGGGGTCATAGGGTGACCTATGAGCCTCTTGAGCCATTAAATGACGATATATGTCTCTAGGGGTCCTAGGACCCCTAGGGACATATTCGAATGGGTAATATGGGTGAAAGGGGGTCATAGGGTGACCTATGACACTCTTTGACCCATTAAACGATGACATATGTCCCTAGGATTCTTCGGACCCTAAGGGACATATTCGAATGGGTAATATGGGTAAAAGGGGGTCATAGGTCACCCTATGACCTTCTTTGACACATTAAACGACAACATATGTCCCTAGGGCTCCTAGGACCCTAAAGACATATTCGAATCATTCATATGGTTCAAAGGGGGTCATAGGGTGACCTATGACACCCTTTGAATTGTTCATATGAGACAAAGGGCGTCGTAGGGTGACCTATGACCCTCTTTGACCCATTAAACGATGACATATGTCCCTAGAGGTCCTAAGACCCCTAAGGACATATTCGAATGGGTAATATGGGTCAAATGGGGTCATAGGGTAACCTATGACCCTCTTTGACCCATTAAATGACGACATATGTCTCTAGGGGTCCTAGGACCCATAGGGACATATTCGAATCGTTCATATGGGTCAAAGGGGGTCATAGGGTGACCTATGACCCTCTTGACCCATTAAATGACGATATATGTCTCTAGGGGTCCTAGGACCCCTAGGGACATATTCGAATGGGTAATATGGGTCAAAGGGGGTCATAGGGTGACCTATGAGCCTCTTTGACCCATTAAATGATGACATATGTCCCTAGGGGTCCTAGGACCTCTAGGGACATTTTCGAATGGGTAATATGGGTCAAATGGGGTCATAGGGTAACCTATGACATTCTTTGACCCATTAAATGATGACATATGTCCCTAGGGGTCCTAGGACCCCTAGGGACATATTTGAATCATACATATGTGTCAAAAGGGGTCATAGGGTGACCTATGACTCCCTTTGACCCATTAAACGATAACATGTCTCTAGGGGTCCTAGTACCCCTAGAGACATATTCAAATGGGTATTATCGGTCAAGGGGGTTCATAGGGTGACCTATGACCCTCTTTGATCCATTAAATGACGACATATGTCCCTAGGGGTCCTTGGACCCCAAGAGACATATTCGAATGGGTAATATGGGTCAAAGAGGGTCATAGGGTGACCTATGACCCTTTTTGACCCATTAAATGATGACATATGTCCCTAGGGGTCCTAGGACCCTAGGGACATGTTTGAATTGTTCATATGGGTCAAAGGGGGTCATAGGGTGACTTATCACCCCCTTTGACCCATTAAACGATGACATATGTCCCTAGGGGTCCCAGGACCCCTAGGGACATATTCGAATGGGTAATATGGGTAAAATTGGGTCATAGGGTAACTTATAACCCTCTTTGACCCATTAAATGATGACATATGTCTCTAGAGGTCCTAGGACCCCTATGGACATATTCGAATCGTTCATATGGGTCAAAGGGGGTCATAGGGTGACCTATGACCCTCTTGAGCCATTAAATGATGATATATGTCTCTAGGGGTCCTAGGACCCCTAGGGACATATTCGAATGGGTAATATGGGTGAAAGGGGGTCATAGGGTGACCTATGACACTCTTTGACCCATTAAACGATGACATATGTCCCTAGGAGTCCACGGATCCTAAGGGACATATTCGAATGCGTAATATATGTCAAAAGGGGTCATAGGGCGACCTATGACCCTTTTTGACACATTAAATGACAACATATGTCCCTAGGGGTCCTAGGACCCTAAAGACATATTCGAATCATTCATATGGTTCAAAGGGGGTCATATAGTGACCTATGACACCCTTTGACTCATTAAACGACGACATATGTCCCTAGGGGTCCTAGGACCCCTAGGGACATATTTCAATCGTTCATATGAGTCAAAGGGGGTCGTAGGGTCACCTATGACCCCCTTTGACCCATTAAACGATGACATATGTCCCTAAAGGTCCTAGGACCCCTAGGGACATATTCGAATGGGTAATATGGGTCAAATGGGGTCATAGGGTAACCTATGACCCTCTATGACCCATTAAATTATGACATATGTCTCTAGGGGTCCTAGGACCCCTAGGGACATATTCAAATTGTTCATATGGGTCAAAGGGGGTCATAGGGTGACCTATGACCCTCTTGACCCATTAAATGATGATATATGTCTTTAGGGGTCCTAGGACCCCTAGGGACATATTCAAATGGGTAATATGAGTCAAAGGGGGTCATAGGGTGACCTATGACCCTCTTTGACCCATTAAATGATGACATATGTCCCTAGGAGTCCTAGGACCCCTAGGGACATTTTCGAATGGGTAATATGAGTCAAAGGGGGTCATAGGGTGACCTATGACCCTCTTTGACCTATTAAATGAAGACGTATGTCCCTAGGGGTCCTAGGACCCTAGGGACATATTCGAATGCTTCATATGGGTCAAAGGGGGTCATAGGGTGACCTATGACCCCCTTTGACCCATTAAACGATGGCATATGTCCCTAGGGGTCCTAGGACCCCTAGGGACATTTTTGAAGCATTCATATGAGTCAAAGGGGGTCATAGGGTGACCTATGACCTCCTTTGACCCATTAAAAGATGACAGATGTCCCTAGGGGTCCTAGGACCCTAGGGACATATTCGAATGGTTCATATGGGTCAAAGGGGCTCATAGGGTGACCTATGACCCCCTTTGACCCATTAAATGATGACATATGTCCCTAGGGGTCTTAGGACCCCTAGGGACATATTTGAATCGTTCATATGAGTCAAAGGGGGTCATAGGGTGACATATCACCCCCTTTGACCCATTAAATGACGACATATGTCCTAGGGGTCCTAGGACCCTAAGGACATATTCGAATGGTTCATATGGATCAAAGGGGGTCATAGGGTAACCTATGACCCCCTTTGAGCCATTAAACGACGACATATGTCCCTAGGTGTCCTAGGACCCCTAGGGACATATTTGAATCATTCATAGGAGTCAAAGGGGGTCATAGGGTGACCTATGACCCCGTTTGACCCATTAAATGATGACAGATATCCCTAGGGGTCCTAGGACCCTAGGGACATATTCGAATGGTTCATATGGGTCAAAGGGGGTCATAGGGTGACCTATGACCCCCTTTGACCCATTAAACGATGACATATGTCCCTAGGGGTCTTAGGACCCCTAGGGACATATTTGAATCGTTCATATGAGTCAAAGGGGATCTAGCATGACCTATGACCCCATTTGACCCATATTGCCCATTCGAATATGTCCCTAGCGGTCCTATGACCCCTAGGGACATATGTCATCGTTTCATAGGACCGCTAGGAACATATTCGAATGGGCAATATGGGTCAAATGGGGTCATAGGGTAACTTATTACCCTCTTTGATCCATTAAACGACGACATATGTCTCTAGGGGTCCTAGGACCCCTAGGGACATATTCGAATCGTTCATATGGGTCAAAGGGGGTCAAAGGGTGATCTATGACCCTCTTGACCCATTAAACGATGATATATGTCTCTAGGCATCTTCGGACCCGTAGGGACATAATCGAATGGGTAATATGGGTCAAAGGGGGTCATAGGGTGACCTATGACCCTCTTTGACGCATTAAATGATGACATATGTCCCTAAGGGTCCTAGGACCCCTAGGGACATATTCGAATGGGTAATATGTGTCAAATGGGGTCATAGGGTAACCTATGAAACTCTTTGACCCATTAAATGATGACAGATGTCTCTAGGGATCTTAGGACTACTAGGGACATATTCGAATCGTTCATATGGGTCAAAGGGGGTCATAGGGTGACCTATGATCCTCTTTGACCCATTAAATGACGACATATGTCCCTAGGGGTCCTAGGACCCTAGGGTCATATTTTAATCGTTAATATGACCTAGGACCCCTAGGGACATATTCGAATGGGTAATATGGATCAAATGGGGTCATAGGGTAACCTATGACCCTCTTTGACCCTTTAAATGATGACATATGTCTCTAGGGGTCCTAGAACCCCTAGGGACACATTCGAATCGTACATATGGGTCAAAGGGGGTCATAGGGTGACCTATGACCCTCTTTGACCCATTAAACGATGATATATGTCTCTAGGGGTCCTAGGACCCCTAGGGACATATTCGAATGGGTAATATGGGTCAAAGGAGCTCATAGGGTGACCTATGACCCTCTCTGACCCATTAAATGACGAGATATGTCGCTAGGGGTCTTAGGACCCCTAGGGACATATTCGAATGGGTAATATTGGTTAAAGGGGGTCATAGGGTGACCTATGACCCCCTTTGACCCATTAAAAGTTGACATATGTCTCTAGGGGTCCTAGGACCCCTAGGTACATATTCGAATGGGTATTATGGGTCAAAGGGGGTCATAGGGTGACCTATGACCCTCTTTGATCCATTAAACGATGACACATGTCCCTAGAGGTCCTCGAACCCCAAGGGACATATTTGAATGGGTAATATGGGTCAAATGGGGTCATAGGGTGACCTATGACCCTCTTTGACCCATTAAACGATGACATATGTCCCTAGGGGTCCTAGGACCCTAGGGACATATTCCAATCGTTCATATGGGTCAAAGGGGGTCATAGGGTGACCTATGACCCCCTTTGACCCATTAAACGACAACATATGTCCCTAGGGGTCCTAGGACCCCTAGAGACATATTTGAATCATTCATATGAGTCAAAGGGCGTCATAGAGTGACCTATGACCCCCTTTGATACATTAAACATTGACATATGTTCCTAGGGGTCCTAGGACCCCTAGGGACATATTCGAATGGGTAATATGGGTCAAATGGAGTCATAAGTTAACCTATGACCCTCTTTGACCCTTTAAATGAAGACATATGTCTCTAGGGGTCCTAGGACCCCTAGGGACATATTCGAATCTTATATATGGGTCAAAGGGGATCATAGGGTGACCTATGACCCTCTTAACCTATTAAACGAAGATATATATCTCTAGGGGTCTTAGGACCCCTAGGGACATATTCGAATGGGTAATATGGGTCAGAGGGGGTCATGGGGTGACCTATGACCCTCTTTGACCCATTAAATGATGATATATGTCTCTAGGGGTCCTAGGACCCCTAGGGATATATTCAAATGGGTAATATGGGTCAAAGGGGGTCATAGGGTGACCTATGACCCTCGTTGACCCATTAAACGATGAGATATGTCGCTAGAGATCCTAGGACCCCTAGGGACATATTCAAATGGGTAATATGGGTCAAAGGGGGTCATAGGGTGACCTATGACCCCCTTTGACCCACTAAACAACGACATATGTCTCTAGGGGTCCTAGGACCCCTAGGGACATATTCGAATGGGTATTATGGGTCAAAGGGGGTCATAGGGTGACCTATGACCCTCTTTGACCCATTAAACGACGACATATGTCCCTAGGGGTCCTTGGACCCCAAGGGACATATTCGAATGGGTAATATGGTTCAAAGGGGGTCATAGGGTGACCTATGACCCTCTTTGACCCATTAAATGATGACATATTTCCCTAGGGGTCCTAGGACCCCTAGGGACATAATTGAATCGTTCATATGAGTCAAAGGTGGTCATAGGGTGACCTATGACCCCCTTTGATCCATTAAACGACGACGTAAGTCCCTAGGGGTCCTAGGACCCCTAGGGACATAGTCGAGTCATTCATATGGGTCAAAGGGGGTCATAGGGTGACCTATGACCCCCTTTGACCCATGAAATGACGACCCTCTTTGTATTATATATTATTATATAAATATGTATAATAATATAATATATATATAACAACTTAATATTTTTATTAAATATAATATATATTATAAATATTTTTATATTAATATATATGTTATTAATATATCTATATAATAACGTAATATTTTAGTATATATAACATAATATTTTAGGATAATAATTATAATATAAATAAACACTAAATGTTAATATTATTATATGTATAGTAATAATAATAATACTATTATATCTATAATAATAATATATATTAATACTATATATTGTAGCTTAATATAAATAAACACTATATATTTACACTATTATATCTATATCAATACTATTAATACTATTTTATATTAATATTATTGATATTTTATACTAATACTAATATACTATTAACTTAGTTATAAATTAAAGTCGTTTGCCTCCAAATATTTTCATAATATTAATATTATTGTGGCAAAGGAGGGAAACCTTAGCAAGTTTTCTCCTCAAAAGTCCTTTTCCTATATCGGATATCCGATTATACTGGCATCAATTTCAAATATTTGACTGTCCCTACAGACCCGAAAACATTACTTTTTTACCTCTTTTTTCACGGGATTTGTAAATAGTCGTGTTTTGGGGCCCAACCAATTGAAAAGAATTCGAAAATATAACCTTAGGTGTTCAAATTTGTCATCTGAATGGGGAGCAGCAGTCGTCGAAAAAATAAACATAAAAGGAAGATATCCAATGAAGACATTGCAGCATATAGGGAAAAGGACAAAATGAAACACCGAAAAAAATGACAAGGTATGCTAAATATCAATCAAGTTGACGATGAATTAATAGAAGGTGAAATCATAGAGTCAGATAATGAAAATGTACAGTTGGGGAATGAAAATGTACCTATTGAAAATGATAATGTGGAAATTGAAAATGTAGAGATTGAAAATTTTGAAGAAGAAATGCCACCAAGTCATAATCCAAATTGCATAATTGAGCATGTCGAAGATGACAATGCACAGGAACTTAATGCACAAGAACCTTACATATCTCCTAATTATAATCGACATGAAGGTTCTAAAACACCAAAATGGATAATTGAAATTGATGAAATGATTATGACTAGTTTGGAAGGTAAAAAATCAGAAAGAACCATTCGGTTATGGGCTTCAAGACTATATCAGATGTTTTTCGGCAACAAGACAGTGGTAGAGCAATGTCAGCTTTTCATGCACTTATTAAAGATGCAAAAGATGAGACCTATGCTTTCCAAATTGAAAATTCGTTTTAATAAAAAATTTGAAAGAAATGCCATTATTGTGAAGAATCTTTTCAGTGCTCTCAATAGCATTGGGAAAAATAGCAACGAGAAGGATAATAGAGCTACTCGAAAGGGTTATTACAACCTCTTTGGTAAGTCATCATTTGAGAAAGGGTAGATATATGAGACAAACTTGTATTGATTTGAATCTAAATTGTACTACTTTGAGAAGAGCACTTAGTCGACGAGAGAAAATTGATGATCCTCTTCAAAATGAAACATGTGCATTTGGTGGGAGACTTCCATGTTTTGATAAGAAGCTATCTGTCGATCCTTCGAGGGTCATAACTCAGAGCTCGTGAGGGCTATCGATGAACCGTTAGAGGAGACAAGTTCATAAGGATGGAGTGGCTTAGTGTTTTTGCTAAAATAAGTTAGTGGGAAGGCTTTATTAGAGGGTCTTGGCCAAACTAGTGGGGTGTTTGCCAAAATTTATTGTTTTATTTCTACTTGGTTTTGTTTTCTTGTTTTGTGCTTGAGCATTATTATGGGATTGGGACTTACACTCACCCTTGTGGGAAGGGAAGAGATGTCCAGGATGAAGGGCTTAAGTTGGGTTCGAAAAATGTATTGAGAACCTTGGAGTATGGGCTCCATTGTATGCCATAACATTTCATATCTTGCTGGGGGTGATAAGGAAAGTATGGTGTAGAAAGGAAGTTTGAGGAGTTATAGCTGATGGTAGTGGGTTTTGAGGAGGAAATGTGGAGGCCCCAAGAGGGCATTAAATGGTTCATTTATGATAGCCCCGAGAGGGCATGAAATTTGGTGAATTATGATAGCCCTGAGAGGGCATGAAAATTGTTTATTGCAAATATGGTTTTGCATGGCAAGTCTCCATTTTAGAACACACCTTCACCCTATGTTTATGGTTCCATCTGTGAAGCCATTGTGAAATAGTCTTGGGGGGAAATTGTTCAAGTTTGAAATGTAATGTTTATGCATTGAAAGATTGTATGTGTATCCCAGTTTGAGCCTTGTTCCCTAGTGCGGGGGTGGTCTCTTTGAGGCCTATGGTTGGGTGGAAAGCACCCATGGTCCTTGTTATTTTGGTGTGTTGCATATGCAGATTTGTGTCCAAGGGAGCAATGGAAATGGCTTGGAATGATCATCTTGCAGATTGATGTTGGATGAGAAAACTTGACATTGTGCCCTCATTTGTGAAGGAGGATTCACCAGCTTGTTCATGTTCTCAATGATCATGTTGGACAATGTTCATGCTACTCATTGTCCATATCTTTCAATGTCCATGTTCCTTATGATTTTGAAAAGTCCCTTATGTTGCCGCATTGTGATGGAAGGAGATTGTATCATTGTTACCTATTGTACGTGTAGAAGAAAATATTGATAAGGTTGTATATGCATGTTTCATTTGGAGTTTATATTGTTATGAAAGCATTGGTACGAGTCACAGATTTGCTTTGACATCATTGTTATCATTTGAAAATGTGAAAGAAAGTTTTCTCCTTGTGGTATTGTAAATGACTAGTTGATAATAACAATCCATAGATGTTATGTGATACCATTGATTGTATAAATTTAAAACTTAGTAGATTGCTTACAATCTTGTTGTGCACTCAATAATTTGGTGAGGAAGCAATGTTGATAGATAATGAGGATATAGTAATATACTAATTGTCACATTAATATATATTGTAATGATTAATGAATGTGTGTACATTGGTAATGAGGATAATAAGTAATTTTGATCCCCTTCCCTTACATGCTAGAATCATGACCTAGTCCATATGATGCAACTGACAGACCCTAATAGAATATTAGTATCAAAGGCTTGTTAGGATATGAATTACCTCACTAATTTATGAGTGTTGTATCTTGAACTTGCTCGTTTGACTCGTGACACTAATTTTAACTAGACTGTCATCCAATCTATTTGAAAACCACCTGTGACTAAAATGTTAACACCTTCACACTATTCACATGAGTCTTGATCTCCTATTCAATGATAACCTTGTTTTACAATATGTAATTTCTTATGCGACTTCATAAGTTTTAAAAAAAAAAAAAATTGTTGTGTTTTTACTAGTAAAATTTAGGGCATGACACATGATCCACGATAAATTGAACAATACTAGATACTAAATTAATATGTATATCATTGTGCACGTAAATGATAAAAATATATATCAAAATACATGTATCCATAGACAAAGTACTCAAATATATATATATATATATATCAAAATACATAGATCCATATACACAATGTGGCTGATCCTGCCATCAGAATGTGTATAATATCAATGTTTCTGTATACAATGTGGCATATGCCATCTCAAAATGTCTCATGATGCATCCTATGAAAACTATACTATCCTAGGGTGCTGGTGGATGATCAAAATGAAGCCTCTTCGCTGCACTAGGTGGATCGGATGCTTCCTACATAAAAAAAAAAAAGGAAAACTCAAAGTTAGACTACTAAATTTATATGATTCTATGTATCTAACATTGAATTACTCAAATGAATAATGATCTTTTCCATATTGGAGATTAATACTATCAAAATTTCGTAATAAATACCTCTCTCGTCGACCTTCTGCACCGGTCAGGAGTCCTCTCGTATGCCCTCGACAATGCTGGTACCTCTGTGATTGTGGGTTGTATATGTTCAAATACCTTTGTCAGATGAATCTACAATTTAAACTATAACATTATAATTCATAGCATGCTAAATTTATAACATATTTAATCATGAATTCAAACTACAACTTACTATTGTAGGCTCCTCCTCAGGAGTGAGTGGCCGCGTCATCAAATCTACATAACTATCCCATCGAACCTCATGTGCACTAGGAGTCTCCTATGAGATACAAAATAGTAGTTGTTAATATCACGAAAATTAGTTTTGAATTTATTTATGAAGATAAGTGATGCAAGAGCATCCCATGCTCATCAGGGGAACATTGAAGATCCAAGGCATTACAGAGGTCATGGAACATCTCTTGAAGTCAATTGGGCAATCCTTGCACCAATTATGGCTCATGGAAGCATACAAAGTTATAATGTTGGACTCATATGTGGAAGAAAGTTGTAATTGGGCATGAGATAGGAGTTTAGGATTTCATATGGTAGATGTGTCATTTGATAGGTTCATGTAGGTTGTCATGATCATATATTGTCATTAGACAAGTCAAAACGTTCTAGAATTGAGTTTTGGGGTTTGAACAAGCAGGCCCTGGTTTTTAAGCCATTTTAAGGAGGGTTTTGAAGTTTGGGTGTTTAGGAGTGTGACCAAGACCTATAATCTTGAAAATCCTTAGTGTGTTGGTCCCTTTTTTGAAGCCTTGGTGTGTCTAATTACTCCTTGTGTGTCCCAGAGTTGAAAGGTACATAAGTGGTGTCCAGAGATTTCTTGGTGAGGAAAGAAACAGAATCAGTGAGTTGGCCCTTGGGAAGGAAGAAAACTTGTTGTGAAAATGCCTCCTAAAAATCAAATGGCTAGAGAACTTGAAGAATTGAGAGAAGAGTTGGCAAAAGAGAAAAGAGAGAGGAGAGAACTTGAAGCATCTAGAGTGAGGGAAGAAAGACAGATGAGAAGAGAGAGGCTGAAGCTTATTGTAAGGATAGAATCCTTAGAAAAGGAAAGACAAGAACCTAGAGGAGAAGACGTTAGAGGAAGAAATCATGGAGAGAACCATGAAGAAGAAGAGGTTGGTAATGCAAGGCAAGAGCATGAGACAATAGATGATCCTGAAGAAACGAGATTTATGAGAATCATTAAGGTAGTACAAGGTAATGGTGGGAAGAACCATATTGATTTTCCAATATACCAGGGTAAAATGGATAGTGAAGAAGTGCTAGGGTGGATAGAGGCCCTTGAGAACTACTTTGATCTTGAAGACACAGAGGTAGATAAGAAGGTAAAAGTAGCAACAACAAGACTGAGAGGAACATCACTCACTTGGTGGACTAGTGTTCAGAATGAGAGAGAGGAAAGGTGGTGTAGGGCACCTAACCTATGTGGCAGGGGGGAACAAGTATCTCTGTTTCCAGACACCTTGCCACTCCATGAAAGAGAGGATTCAAGTAGATTAGGAAGTTGGAATAAAGGTTTGGTCCATATTTTACAAGTTGGTCTATGTTTTGTAATAAAGGCACATGTAAGGCCCACAAGAATTTTGGTGTGGTTATAAACCAAGTGACTCCATGGGACCAAAAGGCCTTAGAATGGGGTATTTAGAGTCTAAACAGTATTAGCAAAAAGTGGTTGTTTGTTTGTTTTATGGTTGGGAACGCCTATATGGTTGTTCCAACGGTCATGTAGACCTTTATATATGTCATATGTGATCTTAGTTGAAAGGGGGAGATCAGAGTGTATGGTGGTTTGGAGAAAAAATAATAAAAACTTCAATTTTCTGGAAATTTACTTAGTTGCATTTAATAAATCCATATGACCAATTTTGAGTCAATGGAATAGTTTAGAAAGTTAGGGAATGCATAAAAACTATAGTTTGAAATTTGAATTTCAAATTCAAACGGTCATATTAGTTTTGGAGGGAAAGTAGTAATTTGGTATTTGTTTGATTAAATAAACCTTTGTAACCAACTTGGTCGGTTGGACAGGTGCATATAAGCCTATTTAAGTTGTAATGAACATATGCAAGACATGAATCATTATTGGTACGGAAAAAATCATAGAAATTGTATAGAACAACAATCATACTTTCCTCTGCATCAATTAAAATTTTTTTTAAAAAATGATACTTATACATACAATGGGGCTCTCTGTGCGAATGAAAATCCCTGATGATCTAGGACGCCGAATCTGTACAGGATCATCACCAGTAGCCACACCCTATATACAATAAATAATGTAATTAAATGAGATTACCACAAATATTTTACAAGAATGCATCAATATTTAATCAATTAGAAAACATCTAATTACCTTTCCTTTGTCAATGCATGCTGGCTTACCCCCCGCACTTTGTCCCCCCAGGGCAGGTGGTATCTGCAAGATAAAAGAAAGATTAGCAACCATATATGCTACAATATCAAATAGAAAAAAGAAATGCAAACACAACATAATGTACCATAGATGTCTCAAGGCCAAATGAAATGGCCGAGAGTGTAGCATCATCTATCTGTCTGAGCTCCTCCTCGGTCATCAACTAAACATGAATGAAGTTCACATACATGTAAAAGTCAGTATGGCTTAAAAATTAAAATTACTCTATTATAAAAATTAACTTTAAATCACATATGTCATAAAAAAAAAATGTATACACATACCGACACCGAAGGAGTCCATGCCTCTACATTGGCCTCCTCTCTCGCATCAGGGTCTGTAGCCTCTGCACGTGCGTCTGGTGTATCCTCGTCTAATACAAAATGATACTTAGGAAGATCACCTATGGGACCCAGGAAAATATTCTTGCATGTAATGCAAGTGTGAGGCACACAAACGTGTGATGAGCTAGCCGATGATGAACTGGCACCAACATCATCAACACGAGGAGGCAAGACTAACCTAGCCTGAGATATCATTAGGCTACTCAGCCTGTGAATGGCTCTGATGGTCTGAGAGCTAGCCTTTGCCATAATATCTGGATGTTGCACTTGAGGAGGGGGGGAGATATCAGGGGGGGGGGGACAAAAGTGCCAAGTTTCTTCCGCTGGGAAGAGGGTCTATACTGAGGAGCTCCTAGTCCTAAGCCCATGTTGGGCTTCATGCTCCAATAGTTCACTTTAAGTTTCAACACAAATTCTACATATAATTTTTTAAGGAAATAAAATGGTATGTCTAAATTTCCATGTGGAGGGATATCAAAGACCATCCACCAACGGTCCCAAAAATTTGCACGTATGGCATCATTTGTGCACCATTTAATCGATAGTTTGGTTTTTTTTGGGTCAACTGGTATACCCATTTTTGGGTTAGCAAAAAGGCTTGCCAAATCGTCTTTGGTTATGTTGAGGGCCGCGACCTCATCATAATCCAAACCATCATCAAACATCTGGTGCATTTCATCACGCCAACGAAGAGCGGCATTTTGTTGGTTTGTAAGAGTTTCAATGTTATCCACAATTGTGTTTAACGTGGATAACATAGGAGCCAGTGCAGGTACATTATTGTATGTTCTATGCAAACCTCTCAACTCAGTGAGATTTTCATTTATCAAATCCTCAATTCGAGGAGGGTTTTGAGGAGGTAGAGGATCATTTGGTGGTGGGTTGCGAGGAATATTATTCCCTACCTCAGTGTCATCATTTTGATCAGCCATTCCTATTGAATTGAAAAACGTAATATATATTAAAAAAAATCTAAATTTTAACCATTTTTGTCAAAAAAAGCATAGATTCAACTAAAACAAACAAAATCTTGTTAAAATCTATTAAATTTAGGTTAAAAATGAGTTAGGGGGGGGGGAACATACCTGATATCTAATATCCGATTTGCTATCTGATATCCGATATTATAATATATATAATATAACATATATATTACATTTTATATATTTTTATATTATATTTTATATTTATTATATTAATTTACTATATATTATAATATAAAATATTATTATTATACTATATTATTATAATTTATAATATATTATACTTTTTTATTATATATTATATTATAAGATATTACTTTTTATTATTATATTATATTATATATATATATTATATTACAATACTATATATTATAATATATGAAATATTATATTATATTATTATAATATAATATGTTATTATAATATTATTATTATAGTATAATATTATACGATTATAATATAATAATAATATTAGTATTATATTATAGTATAATAATTATTATAATAATATTATTATTATATTATAGTATAATAATAATTATAATAATATTATTATATTATAGTATAATAATTATTATTATAATAATATTATTATAATATAATAGTATGATATATTATTTAATATTATTATTATTATTTTATATCAATAATAATAATATTAAATAATATATCATACTATTATATGATTTTAATTATTAGTCGGATATTGGATTTAAAATCGGATATCCGATATCAAATCGGATATCTGATATGATATCGGATATTTGATAAGGCTCAACTTAACCTTCCAGGTTTGGTTCCTAGATAGGTAAAAAAAAGTCAGAGCGGATTTTGAAGCGCTTTTAGGCGTCTTCAAACTCTTTTTTTTTTCACATTGCCACTTTTTGGCAGGCCATGATCCTGCACATACCCTAATGTTTTATGTTTAAGAACAAAGAGCTTAAACTCATTTGCAATCTATTAAGGTTGTATGTTTGGATAAGTTTTCTATTGGAATAAAGAGCCAAGTAAATGCTTATTTACCTTAATAGGGTTATAGGCTTTATCAGGAGGATATTTAGTAAGTAGTGAAATCTTTATGAACATAGACATCTATTTACAAGGTGAATGGATAGATCAGATATCTAAATATATGAATATGTATCAGGTATCCATATTTATGTAATTGATTCAAAGAATTTCCCAATGGATTAGGCACTGATCAGTTATTAGATCAATTAGTTCTTACTGTTGCATATTTGAGGTTTTTCTAAATTCAACATCATTAATTAATTGTATTTCCCTTTCATGTTGAAGAACCTAAATGTGATGCCCTCACTTAGCTTATGAATTGCATTATCTTGCACTTAGCTAATGCAGATCTATGTCATTGCATGAGTTAAATAGGAGAAATAAGGTTTTAATCTACTTAATAGATTTAGGAATATGTTTTTGCACTCGTATAATATAATTGAATCTGAGGTCCACCCACCTAGGTTTTGTAGAGCCTAAAGTAGAAGAAGGGTCTTTCCTTATAGTTGGCTTGGTGTTTGAAATGGCATGTTAAGGATGGGAGTTAGCTACCCCTAGATGTGTCTTGTTCTCATTTGGGTAAGTCGAAAACTGTAACATTTCAAAACTCCAACACATACAAACATTTTAATGTTTATGAAATGAATGTTAAGTCAACATTTTTAAATGGTATACTAGAAGAGGAGTTTACATTGTACAACCTAAAGGATTTGTTGATCCCAATAATAAGAACATGATATGTAGATTACATAAAGCTTTCTATGGTTTAAAGAAAGATCCCAAAGCATGGTATGAAGTATTACATAACTATCTTGTGAAGATTGGTTTTCTAAAGACTGATGACAACAATAACCTATACTTGAAGACTAACGAAGGAAAATAAATTTTATTGCTTGAAATACTAGTATATTTTAGCAAATATGTGACTATGTGAATAAAACATTTAGTTACACCACTAAAAATATTAGTAATGTGACTATAAATAATCACATTCCACCATTTCTTTATAATTTACATCTATAGGTGACTAAATAAGTGACTGATTTGGTTAGCAAATAAAATAACAAGATCAATAAAATAGAAAAGACTAAATATGTGACTGGATAATTAGTCATTTCCACTTCTACTCTTCACTTTCTTTAAGATTTATTTGTTAATGGATTAGACTAGTTTAGCTTTCAAATACTTATTCATGGCCCTTGGAACTTCTCATTCTCATACTCATTGTGGTTTCATTTTCATCTTCCAAGATACAATACATTTTGTTAAATTCCTTAGCAGATCTTATTCAATATTTTGGGCTCTTTGATGAATATTGTGAATTGATTCTTCCTCTAAGAATTATATCAATAAATAGGCAGATTAATATTTTTTCCCTTAATTTAGTTCTCTTCTATTAATTTCAATCATTTGCATTCTTAGTTGTTTATTCCAATATTCATAATTAAAAGAATTAAAAATTTATAACTAGTAGTTTAAAATATAGTAAAGATACTACTACATAAGGGGGTAATTTAACAGATGTTTTAAAGACAAAATAAATATTTTGTCCTAAAAATTTATTATTTGAAATATTTTAAAGTTGTAAAAAAAAATTATTTTAGTTATATTAAATTAAAAGTTAAGACAAAAAGAGGAAAATGTGAAACAAATGTTTTTTGCAAGACTTTAGCAAAAAAACTTTAATTTGGAAAGGGGATACATAATAAATGGTATCATTTTGGGAGTTTTATTCATAATTTTGTTTTGGCTCTTTCCTTTCATGTAGATCTCCTCTTCTCAAGAAATGAAGCTCTTATGAAGGGCTGCAAGCAAATTCTTTCCAATACAAAGTCTTATTTGATGCAAAAAAAATTTGTTTCCAGGATTGAGAGGGATGGAATTAGCTAAATGGGAACAATCTCTCAATAATAATTTGGGTTGCTTCAGAATTTGATCATCATTTTCTAGCTTCTCATATGTATTATTATTTTATTTTTGCTAGATTAATTTTAAAGAAATTATATTCATATGTTCTAAATTAAATACAAGTGCTCTGCATGAGCAAGAGTCCCTGCCTTCTACCTTGATGTTCTAGAGTATGTCCTATGCTTATAATTTATCATTTTTTGGATATCCAATTCCAATTTAATGCCTATTGGCTTGAACTAATTGAAACATTAGACATTGAAACAAGTCCTCTTTAAAAATAGAGTGACAAAACATATTGAAGAAGGTTAATAATGAATGATTTAATTTGTTGAAACTTCATGAAAATCCATTTGTTAAAAATCAATAGAGAAAAGGAATATATAGTCACAGAATAAATCAAAACATTGCATATCCTTCCCATTAATGTTAATATATTGTAAACTAAAAATTGCAAAGTCTTATTTGCCAAGTAAAGTAGTTGCAAGATCAATTTTAAATTGTTACAAGAAATATTACAACTATCATCCTAAAATAATTGCAACATCTTTAAAGATGCTCATTTACTAATTTTTCAAGAAATATCTATTATAGTAGAAGGGAAAATCTATATTCTAAATCTAACTTTAATACTTTTGTTGAATATTAAGATTTTTGTCACCAAATAAACATATTTATATTGTATTGACAAGTTGAAAGTTTAGTGTGTTGTTTACATGTTGAAAAGACAAAATCAATTGCCCATATAAATACTTGTGGATCATACTATTATAAACATATTTCTAATGAAAAAAACATGTTTACATTCGATGTACAAGTTCAAAATGCAAAATCCATGAAGTATATAGTCTCATATCTTGCACTAGTTGATGCTAGTACCTGCAAAGAGGAGCAAGTAGATAATGTGGGAAGGATTGTAGAATATAAGGTTTGGAGATTGTAAATGACATTGGTATTATTATTATGAGCTAAGAGTTACTAGATGCTTTGCAAATTATCATATGACATGTTATTTTCCATGCCCAATAGTGAATATTTTTCCTACTTCAAGAGAAGTGTATACCATTTTTGAAATATTTTAGTTGAAACAAAAGAAACAACCATCCAGGCACCAAAACAAAAAAAAATTCAAAGGGAGAACAATTTTTAAACTATAAAACCTTACCTTTTGATCACTAACAATCTCCTTGCATTAAAGCACTATGCATAATGAAGTTACTAAACTTGCATCTACTCACTGATTCATGCCACAAATATATTGATTACAAATTTGTTTGTCCACATATGCATTTATTTCATCATTATCTTTTCCATCTCCATCTGCCAAGGCATTAAATTCACCTATTGTATTCAATAAGATTTTTACTTTTTCTAATTTCATTTATAAATGAAAAAAACCCAAGAAATTAGTGTCAACCAATCAAAAAATCCCAAACAAGTTAAAAATAAAAATTATTAAATAATGAAACATTGAAGCTTAGTTTTTTGTCAGTTAGCTTGAGTTAAAAAATTCAAAGTAGGAATCTAAGAAGATTAGTTCCCTACCTTATAATAAGGCAAGGACTAATAAGGAATAAAAATTTGTTTATGTGTGATAGAATAAGTTTGAAAATTTGATGTTTATGCATTTTCCCTAAATATTTGATGAAACACCCTTCATTTTTTCTTAGTCCCCAATTTCATTATACCATTCAACAATAAAATATTTTTTGATTGAAAATTATGAAATTGACTTTCTTCTAGATAATTCTATTTTCTCTTGGGCACAATGCTATCATGAGATACAATAGAATGTATGCTATATCTAGACAGAGTTATGAAATGGAAGGGTAATTTCCTTATTTTAACAAATTTTTAGAATATTTTTATGATTTTTTTTAATGAAGTGGGGTATCATATATGATCAAAAAAAGGGTGAGATAGTGTGCCCTTTGTGCTTGGCCTACCCATGAAAGAGATGAGAGACTGATGCCCACCCATGGTCAAAAGTGACAAAGTCAATGTATTGTATAAGAGGATAAATAAAAGGTCATTGCTAGTATAATATAGCTAGTGTTTTACCATTTTCTGCAAAAAAAAATTCAATACCACAAGGCCATCTCAAATTGGTTCTATTTGATCAAAGAAAAGACCTCAATCATAGTACCATCTATGAATCTCCCCTTGCCCCAATAGTAAAATAGTATCAATTAGAAAATTCAAAATGAACATTACCCATTTGTACAAGATGGAACTTTCATTTCCTTTCCTTCCACAAGTTTAATATCTCCATGACCCATTACAAAAATAAGAAAAAAAACAAAACTAATATTGGTATGGTTATGTTATATGCTAAGAAGATTAGGAGGGGGCTAAGCTATAGGAGGGACAAAGACTAGAATTGGGGCAAGAATAGAAGTCAGTGATGTTGTGAAATCGTTGAACTCCTTAATGTCTTCGATTGGTGAAGTGCCCTTCACAATTTCATTGGCATTTCCAATGGTGGACTTTAGCATTAGAGAGTTAGAGATAATTTACACCACTTACCTCATTGTTGGTCTCTCCACACTCTACTCCTCAACATAAAGAATTTCCACATAGAATACATGCATCACCTCATGTAATGAAACACTTGCTAGCCTTGTACCTATGACCTTTGAAACTACTTCAATTATAGAATCTATCATCTTTCTTACCCATTGAACAATGTCCACTCCATCACAAAATTTGCCAATAGGCCTTCTTCCTATAACTAGCTCTAAAAGAACCACAATAAAGATGTATACATCACTCTTCTCATCCATTTTCAATGTGTATGCATACTTTGGATAAAACATGCATGAATGAATAATTATAGACTAACTCTTAAAAATGACACATTGTACATAACTGACCAAGACTTGATATATTAATAGTATTGTACACGAATACTTCATGAACCCAATAGTTAAAAGTGGTTTGCATCAAATCATAGTTCATAAATCTTATTATTGTTAAAGATCATGAAAGAAAGACAAAAAAAATTGAAAATAATTTGTAGGGACATCTTGTGTGAAACACTAAAAATAAGTTACTTGGTGCAATGTAGCCATAGAAGTGTGTTATTGTAGACATGCATTCAAATGTTCCAAAGTCTTGTAAGAATCTGGCAAGCCAAAAATTAATAACATGGGCTGCCAAGTTGAACTCAAAAGTATGTTGTTGGGCTTGACATCTCTATGAAAAATAAGCACAATCTTGTACCATGTATCCCAATGCAAATTACCACCTTTCTTACCATTCAAGATCTCCCCAAGACTCTTGTTTGGCACGTATTCATATACTAGCAGATTGGTTTCCTAGTTAGAGTAGTAACCAAGAGGTGTCACTATATATTGATGGTAGATTTTTCCCAATGTCTCAATCTCTACTTTGAAGCCATGGTTGTGTGAGGGTATTCCTCTACCATTTCTAGTTAGCCTTTTTGCTACTACTTCCTCACCATTAGGCATGGGGCCTTTGTATTCTATTCTAACTCCACCTTTTCCTATAATTTTGTCTTCCTTTAGGCATTCTAGAACATCTTCACAAGAAAAAAAAACCCTCTACAATGCAGTCAAATTCCAGTATCTTGAAGTGTTGTCCTTCCTTAGAGTTCTTTCTTTAACGATGGTAGCAATTACAAACACTATGGAACAAATAAAAAGACCTATGAAAAGTAGCTTAAAAATTTGAGGATAATGGACCTTTCACATGAGCTTGCAATGGAGAATATTTGTTTTTACATGGACACAAATATACTCCATAGAGCTCAATGTTTCCAATGAAGGATGTTGCATTGAAGTAACTAAACCATCTCGTACTTGGAACTAGACTAGAAAGATTATTGTAGGAGAAATCATCAAATGTCAAGCTCAACATGTTTTCAATCCCTCTCAGAATAATTACAACCAGATGATTTCTAGAGATGTTGAGATAATTGAGAATCTACAACTTGATGATCTATAAGGATATTTTTCATGTCAGCACATTACTAATAAAATTTATGAAGTCTAAAAGCTTATAGCATCTAATCTCTAGAGAAATTTCTCCTAAATATTTATTACTACTAAAATTCATCTAAGAAAAATGTTTAAAAAGTTACTAAGCTAGGCAGAAATGCTACTAGTGAACTAATTTCCATATGGAGGGTTTGTAGGCCAAGAAATTTCCTATTGAGGTAGGTTGAGGGCCTAAAAGCCTATTGTTGGATAAGGCTAACTGACCTAAGGTCATTGTAACTATAGTTTTCTCTAAAATGCTACTACTCAAATACTTATCTTACAGTTCAATCAAAATACTCTTGGGAAGGTTTAATAAACCTTTAGGAATGGATCCATTGAGAAAATTATGACCCATGTGTAGTCTTCTAAGAGACATCCAGCTACCACTTGCCTCACAAATGAAGCCAAAGAAGGACTTATCAAGCAGTATGTATAGAGATCCAAAGGAATGAAACTAGTAAGTTTTTTAGAGGAAAGATACATTTGAAACAACTTAGTATTCATTCTGAGATGTTGTGGAATCCCACCAGTGAGGTTATTATCCCACAACTATAAAACTGAAAGGTTGGGCAAGTTACAAAATCACCATGAATCTTATTCCTGAAGAGATTCAATAGTGTCAACTCCTTAAGCTTTGAGAAAGCTTGTGGCATATCTCCTATCCAATCAGAAAGGTCCATGGATTTCAAGCTCATGATGGTCCTCATATCTGGAGGAATAATCCTATATAAGATGTTCACTTGAAAGAAAAATGTATCAATACACTTTAGATTTCCAAGCTTAGGAGGAATGAGAAAAGACAACCCATAGTCTAGCATATCTAAAAAAAGAAAGTTGCTAAGTCACTCACTTTAGGAGAGATTCCATCTATTCAAATAAAGGTCAAAGTTTTTTTATTAGTGACTAAAACTTGTTCAATTGGTTAAACTACTACTAATCTTATCTAGAAATTTGTAGTGTTAATAGAGTAACCTAGTCACTACCAAGTTTTGTGGTTGCTACAGAGTTTTAGAATCTACATTTAGTTCACATTGACCAATATCTATCAAGTTGATTAGTGATAGTGCTAACCAAGCTTTACAATATTAACCAAGTTGCATAGTATCAACCATGTTTTCTAGTGTCTACCAACCTCATAGTATTAGTCATGTGAATATAGCATTAACTGAGCCAAGGAGTGTCAACCAAGAGATTCAATTTATACCAAGCTTGTAGTGTTAGTGTTGATTGAGCCATGTAGTGTAAACCAATTGATTTAATTCATATGTGGAGTTTCATAGTGTTCATTGAGTCAAAAGTAATGACTAAGTTCAAGCTACTTGGAAGTGATTAGTATGAATTGAGCTTCTACATCTATTGAGTGCATGACAATGTCGAGTGTTGACAATGGTTTTCAAGTATCAAAACATCACCGAATTTGTCTTTAGAACTTGAGTGCCAAGAGTTGGGCCAACTTTATGATATTGATGGAAATCTATGTTGTAGCCAACTTTGATGAATTGTGTTTTAGATTAGTATATATGTAATGTATTATATCACATACAAATAAGAAGTAAGTATGAAGTGAAAGAGTAGAAGTGCAAATTGAGAAGGCTACAAGTAGTATAAGGACAAAAAATATTTATCTATCAAAGCAAGGTGATCTTCACACTTAAAAGGAATCTCAACCAACAAATTAGATTTCCAAACAAGAGATTAGCCACTAGTTCATCCTAATAGGTGTGGCAATCAAATCCTTTAATAGGGTAGACTTAATAGTCTTTGACAAATATCTTTACCTAGTGCATACTTCATTGTATGTTTTGTAAATCATTTGACAAGGTGGACCTAGCCTTATTTATTTATCCTAACATGGTAGATCATCAAAAGTGATCAATTGTGAGCCTTAATAATCCAACTTTGTACTCTAGTCCTAAAGCTCATGGGTATCATCCCCACCTTAGTTTTACTTGGTATTTGTAAGGTTTTTGAGCCACCATGTCTTGTGTCAAAGTGTTATAAATATTTTACAACTTTCAATCTTTCATGCTTGCAATTAGATTAGAATATTTTATGAAGGATTAATTGGTAAAATAAGTTGAAGCTTTATTCATTCCTAATCAATGAAAGAATCTTGAAATCTCATGTAGACATGAATTAATTAAATGAGAAAAGTCACTATAGAAACAAAAGAAAAGCTTGAATAGGATACATAGAAGAATGTGAATCATCCAAGTAAGGAGATCAAAAGAATCAAAGGTCTACTTGTAATCATTGTGGTAAGTTAGGTCATACAAAAAATAAATGTTTGAGTAATGGTAAAGAAAAATTCAATGGAAAATGTTACAATTGCAATAAGCATGCTCATAGAGAAAGTGAATTCAAGGAGAATTGTAAGTTTGAAGGTAAGTGTCACAAGTGTAAGAAACATGGATACAATTCTTTTGAATGCAAAGCCAAGATATTGAATCTAGAAGAAAAGATTATAAAAGCTATATTTGGATGGGACTACCACACATGGTGTAGATGCCACTACTATGGAGAATTTGGGCACATTAGAGAAAATTGTGAAAAAAATCACATGAATAAAAGAGGCACCACTAGAATATTTTTTATTTGTGAACTTGGACACCTTGCCAAGAACTGTATGAATACTGGAAGAATTGAAGATGAAAAAAAAGCCAAAGTTGACAATATCAAAAAGTAGATGAAGCAGAAATGGATTCCAAAATCTTCTAGGAATGTAAGTTTGAATCATGAAATGAATGTCACTCAAGACTTGGGTGACTCAAGAAACTCAACTTGAATTCCCTAATGGAATAATTAGAATTGAGACTCCAAAATAGACATTTCACATCACTTCTAGCTAGCAAGAAAAAGAGATCCATATCAACACTCAAGATGCAAAGGGATCATTGAGTGATTGTAGAAATTTAAGAGCTTACTGAGCTAGGTTGAGTTGCAAGACCCTACCAAGCAAGGTTGGGATACGCTAAAACATTGTGTGGACACTGAGCAATGAATGACTCTACCAAGCATTAAGGTTGAATGAAGTGGAAGATAGTATGCCACTGAATGAGAAAATATACCAAGCATTTATGGCATTTGAAAATTGTAAATTTTTTAAATGGAAGGAAATCAAATTGATTTTTCACCTTGATTTTTGAGAGCTATTTTTAAAGAGCAATTTCTATGCTTCTAAGTGATTTGTATGTTTTTTGTTGAAAATTTTTGTGTTTTCATAAGCCCTACCAAGCATGGCATCTTCTAGTAGTAAAATCAAAAAAGTATCTAAGATGTTGTGTTGAGGAATCAATTGAAAGGCACCAGACTTCAAGTTGAGTCTAGCAATCATATAAGTGCTTGACCCAATTAGAGCTCAGTCATAGATTCCATCGAAGGTATTACTCATTCATGATATCTATTCATATTTGTATTGTTCAATACAAGAACTTGGAACCCTAGAGATGGATGAGACTTTCAAAAAGTTATGTGTGAATAGTGTGTTGAAACTTGAGCACCAACATTTGGAGACCAAGGGTTTAACACACATTCCACATATGCCCCAAGACTTTTGAATAAAATTGATAAGGTTTTTCCTAAGACATATGCACAAAGGTAAGTTATGGTTGGAGAATCCTATTCAAATCATGAAGAAATGATTCATAGAATCACAAGGCTCCCAATGTTGAACAAAGCCAAGAGTACAAAAACCTTAAGTCAGGTAAAACTAGAAAACAAGACTCTTGCTAAGTGGGATGGAAGAGGAATGAAGATTAGATATTTAACTAACATAGAAAAAAAATTTGGAATTCATGTGATTTCTCATAAGATGT
The DNA here is from genome assembly GCA_028749045.1 of Cupressus sempervirens. Classification (NCBI taxonomy): domain Eukaryota; kingdom Viridiplantae; phylum Streptophyta; class Pinopsida; order Cupressales; family Cupressaceae; genus Cupressus; species Cupressus sempervirens. The sequence goes on along the minus strand of CM053791.1, from coordinate 740,098,342 downwards.
AAAAATGTAGTCATCTCAATAGTGTGTCATGTGAGGTAGTTAATTTGGCTCTCAAGGTAGTGGAGAACAACATGCCCTTTGACCTTACTGAGTTAATGTTGAATCAGTTCATCAAGAACATGGAGAGCATCAGAACTTCCAAAAGTAATCTGTGTAAGTTTGGTTCACTCTTAACTTTTTTATTCTTCTATATGCAAAAATTCTTCCCTTCTAAAGGCTTAGTCATATGAAGAAAAGATATACCAGTTTTATATAAGATTGATGAATATGTAAAAGGGATGGTTGAGAACTTTGTTACTATCATGGTCAACTATTTTGATTCATTCAAGGAATATATGAAAAAAGGATATATAATACCAAAGAAACATGTAGAAGGCTAAAAGAATGATATTTGTTTCATGGTAATCTATGAAAATGTGTACATTCAAGCAGTTAGACCTAGAGTGGTATGGTTAAGCATCTAAACTATGAGGTTAACATTGATGACACCAAGGATATCATTGGGGCACTATTGAATGAACCTATGGATCCCAAGACAACATATTTTGGTACTTTTGAAGAAGCCAAGGTGAAAATATAACTTTAAATTAAGCTTCCTCAAGAAGTTAACAAAGGAAAGAAGAAGATAGGAAAACTAAGGCAAGTAAGTTCTACTTTGCTATTGACTGAAGGAAAAGGAGATGATGTAGAATAAGATGAAGAAAAAGAAACAAAGTCTAAGGAAGAAGAGTCTATAAGGAAGAAAGTTAAGGTTATCATAGCTAGACCTACCAAGTCATCTACTATTGTATTCACAAGAAGAGCATCAAAATATAGAAAGAAATTGAAGTTAGGTGAGGAGGATGCCGAGGAATTTATTTTCAAAAAGCCACTACCTACATTTCAAGAAAAAAAAATGAAATAGAATGAGGAGCTAGAATGAAAAACTTTAAATCTCTTAGATATTTAATTAAGAATACAAATGAGAAAAAAAAGGTTGAGGACATGATAATGAAAAAATTGGGTAAATGGAAGTACTCTCCTAATAAGCTCGTATATCAAATTGTAAATGAGCTTATGCAAGCAATCAAGCATAGATAGAAATATGTAAAGAAGATTGCTAAAGACATATTTGAAAAAACTTTGAGGCAACTCATGTTGAGTCTCAGTAACAAAGAGATGAAAGAATCCATGAAGAAAAATGAGGAAAATCTCACTCTTAAATTCAACATATGTCTTGTGTTGATGAAAGACATAGAATATGTGGTAAAATCTACCACTACCACATGGAAGACCATTTACAACCTTCATTAACTAAGTGACTTTGTTGTTCATGTTAGTGATAAAGATGATGAACATGACAAGGAAGATTATGAAAATGATGATGAAGAATATGTGGAAATGAAATATGATGTAAAAATGGATGATGAGGAGGAAGAATGGGAACCTATAGAGGATAATCTCCATGAGATACAAAGTATTGATGAAAATGACCCTGAAAAGATTGCAGTAGCAATCATGATCTCATTTCCTCATTCTATAAGTAAAGCTTTAATGCCATCAACATCTAAGAAAGCTTCTACCAAGTTGGTTGTGGCAAGAACTACAACACCAAGCACCCAACCAATATTTGCACCTATTCAACTGAGTACCATATTGACTAAACTAATTAGAACTTCATCTACCAAGGAGCAAGTGCCACCATCATCAAACTTGATAATGCAACAATAAGGTATTTCAACTATTAGTGTCATATCTACTTTTGTTGCTAGCCCCTCTATTTCTACTATTATTACAATTCCAAGTGTGCATATATAATGTACAAGAATAGTTGAGAAAAAGGTTCAATCGAGTACTAAAGTTTCAAATAAGGACAATAATAAAAAATAAGATATTGACCTAGATAAGGATATAGTTATCCTGAATTGGGATTTCTCTACTTGGAATCCCGATCAAATAAACATCATGGGTGAATTATTGTAAAAGAGAGTATTGACAAAAAATCTTGCACCCTTTTCTAAAGGAATACTTCTCAAACAACCTCATGTATCATGGAAATAATCTTTAAAGTGTGAGACTTTGTAACTTGAGATTGAGTCTTTGGAGAAGGTTAGCTTCCTTTACTATTAGGGTGCACCTAACTACACTTGGAGAGGAAAATTAAGAAGGAACACATGCAAGAAAAACAACCTAATCTAAACTAGAGGGTGATGCACCAAATAGTATATGGGTCTACCTCTTTTCCAATGAATACACTAAAACTCAATAATTTTTATAAAAATATACCATTATCTACACCTTTTCAATCTTAATATCCTAGATAAGCCAAAAGATAACAAAAATAGAGAAGGAATACAATGGATTCATTTAATCTAATTACTCACCAAGTACAAACATGACGATATGATATTTCAACCGTCAAAATACATTTAGCAAGAGAGGCCACAAAAGTGTACACATACTTAGCTGATAGAGAATGGATACTGTAGAGAAGATTTCTATTGAGCATAGGCAAAATTATAGAAGAGCTCTAAAAATCATAAAAGAGAGGTCCCTTAGAAGGGTAACAAAACTTGCTTTTATATTTCAAGCATAACTCCTAATTGCTTCACAACTTTATTCATGCATTTAAGACTATCAAAGGGTGATTGGATGAAATCTGGATGATCTATCTAATGTGGTGCACCTTTAGAGGCATGGAAATCATCAAAACCATGATTGGAAGAAACCTTGATCTTGACATAAAAAACACCATTAATGAAAAAAATCACTTAAATGGATAACCAAGAGGTAGGTAGCATGCCTCTCATGATTTCCTACGACAACCATACCTCTAGAGTGGTTAGGATCGATCATGGAGATTAGATAGAGTAAGAAAACCATTACTTCTCCTACTCCTAGTTTGACAAAACATCAAAGTTAGTAGGTCAACATATCGTACAACTAGAAAACACCATGTAAACTAGTAGCTTTATTTCTTTGTACCAACTCACAAGTTCTTCAAGTGTTTGACCACTTTATTAGCATACTTAACAACCAACCCCATGAAACTATAGACTTGACAATGATTGTTACTACAAAAGTGATGCAGGAGCATCTAGAGGTATAAGGGCAATCTTGTGTCACCCAAAAAAAAAAAGTACTTAGACTTAGTTTCTATTTTATGTCTTTACATTTTTGGATACCCATTTGGCTCAAATAAAGGTTACAACTCTCATAGTTCAACTATCAGTGCATTTGAAAATCCCCAAAAAATAGGAGCATGCAATTTGACCATCATTTTGGTGACCTAGAAGGTGTGACTTGGCCAGATGAATGTAATTGAGATTTAGAGCATTCCAAAAAAAGAATCAGGTCAAAAGGCCTCACGGTTTGAAAGTTATTGCAGTTTTTTGGGTTTTGGAGACCTCCTAAGAATGCTTCAAAGTCAGGTTTGGGGCATTAAATGACCTCGAAAAGGGTCAAAAAATGGGGGACGAGCAAAGCTTGTCCATAGGGCTATAGAGCACTTCGAGAGCTTTCTGAAATTGTAAACGGTTCGTCAATCGGAGTTACAGTTCAAAAGTTATGCCTCTCGGAAGTTCGGCTACCGTTTCTGGATTCTTCTAGAATTGCACCGACTTCTAACGCAGTTTCTAGAACCTTCTATTTTGTCGGTGGATGCCTACTAGCACTTTCTAGAATGTACTCCTAGTCCTTAACCCTCCAGGGTCTATTTAAGGAGATTTCTGGCATTGTAAAAGGCAGTTCGGATTAGAGCTTGAGAGGAGGTGCTAAAAGGAGAAATATTCTCCAAATTTATGCTATTGTAAGCCTGCAGGGCATGTTTTGAAGTTTATTTTCTATGCACTGTTTGTACTAGCATATTTTCTCAGTTAATATAATTCCCCCTTTCTATTGTGTCTATTCTGTTGTTGGGTTGTGTCCCCATCAAAAAGTTACCTTTCAACTTGGCCTACTATGTACATGTGTCTACAAGGTGCTTACCCTCACTATCTAAAATCCTCTCAACTTCAAAATGTAGAAAACTTTCATTTGTCAATCACCAAATGACTAATAATCATGAGAAATACTATTTATTACTACACTTACTTTTAAAACTTTTAGGCCCACTAGAAATTCAACATCCACCTCATCAAACACATCAACCTTTGACCAATCAACATGAAGCAACTGACACATATTCCACCTCAGTACACTATCCAGTAGCCCTTGGAAAAGATGACCCCACATGGTCATGTGTCAAGATGTCATTTCCATACATTGTTTAAATATCTTTCAACTTCATAAAGTAGGGAAAAGACCATCATAGATCTTTCTCCATTTGATGGTAAATCATAAACTGGCCCACCTCTTTGCATAGTCATCACCTCAACCAATGAAAATGGTGAAAATTTTCCAAAATTCCCCAACATGTCCACATAGTGGTTATGAATAGTCTCCTTTTATGGCTCCAACAGGAATGACATCACAAAGTCCACATGCTAGCAAGGCTCTTTCCTACTTTCCTTAAAATCCTTGCATCTTGATAAAGTGAGAAAGTGTCTGCCATCAATCCTGGGAGATCTAACTACTCAAAAACATGTGGTCCACTTATGACCTTCATCAATACCTTAGCTGATGAAATGCCCGCTATATGCCAACTTAGCTGGCATGTCACCTAACACCTTTACTTTGTTTGTGCCCCACAATTCTGTATGGCAGTGAGGCACCTGCTTGGATTAAATAAAGACCTTGCATCTTCATAATGCAGAAAAGTGTCTGTCATCAATCTTGGAAGATTTGACAATGGATGAAATATAGGCTTGAAAAGATATTAAGTTGTGCAACTTAAATTTGTGACATAGAATATAATGCATATAACCAAGGTTACAAAATATTAATTTTGTGTGCCCTAATGTTTGAATATTCAAATATTTGAATGACCATTAGACATTTTGTCAAATATAAAATATGAAATTTTTTGGAAGGAGGGTTAAATAGCTAACAACTCTAGCAACTCACAGGAGATGCTAGCCTACTATGTGTTGACTAGTGACCTTGAACATCCACTAGGCTATGGAGTCATAAAAATCATGAAGATCTTCCCTATGAAAATCTCAAATTGCACTCTACAACTAAAAATAGGAAACCAAAACTTCTACAACCTCTAAAAATACTATGTGCTCCTGCACTTCTTGGAAGGTAGGAAAGACTAAAAATAAAAGACTAAATAACTATGTACATGAAATCTTAACCCTCCTTAGAATCATGGTTTAAGATCAATCCTAGTAACTAGGATTTGCAGAGTGTCACCATTGAGTCTGGATAACTAAAAGACATTAGCTTCTTGGCAACTAGTGATCACATATGGTCTAGTCCAAAAAGTATCAAACTTGAAATGTCTCCCTATGTTGGCTCTATCTACATCCCATTTGAGGACAAGGTCTCTTAACTTGAAAACCCTAGCCTTGGCCTTCTACTCAAAACTCCTCTTAACCTATTGTTGATGTGCCTCAAGTGTATGCATATCTTATTTCCTCTTTTCTTCTAGCTCAACCAATATTTCCAACTTGATTGTCACAGGGTCATGCTCTTCTAGCTCTAATTGATGAGCTAAATGAAGAGAGGAGAACTCTAATGAGATAAAAAGTTTGGATTCCTTTCCATATACTAGCATGAATGGGGAGTTCTTAATGGCCCTCATAGGTGTGATTGTATCCACCCAAAAAAATATCTTTAACTTGCTATGCCAACACCTCTACTTATCTTCAATTGTCCTCTTCTTGATTATGATGAGGTTCTTGTTAGAGAATTAAACCAAGCCATTCCCTTGGGGGTAATCATTTAAGGAGATGTTCAAATATATCTCATGTTCTAGAGCCTAAGAGCATATATGAGTTCCAATAAAAGATTTGGTATTATCAGATATCATTGTGGAAGGAACACTAAATCTGGTTACAAGTCCACTAAGGAATTCAACCACAAAAGCCTTTGTTTCATCTCTGAGAGCCACTACTTTTGTCCATCTTGTGAAATAATTTTTGGTTTCCAAATGTAGAACCAGAATCAATGTGCAACGAACATTAACAAATAAAATAAACATTCACAAACCAAAAACTAAATTCACATATATGCTTAGACAAAGAAAGCAAACAAGAAGTGCAAACCTCACAAGAGAAAACAATCCATGCTTTCTTGATTCTGTAGATGTGTCCTTTTGCTATGGATGTATGCTAAAGATGCTCAAAAGTTGCTTCAATGGAGATGGGTAATGGAAAATTGGTAGCTTTGTGAGCTCTCAATTTGGCATTATAAGGGTAATATTGATGGCTTTGGTTCTCAAAATAGCATGGTAACTTTAGCTCAAAGATTGTTGATGAAATGGCTTGGGATGGGATTCAATTTATAGGCTAAGGGGTAGAGGGATGGAGGGCTTAGATGCAAGGATGGATGAAGGCTTAAGGAGGGCTAAGATGCACTCAAAGGGGAGCACATGGATTGTGCTTGTTTAGCACCAATTGGAAGGTGACACTTGTCACAAGGAGGATGAGTGTGAGAGGGTAGGGTAAAGGGTTGGTTAAAGTCATGATGAGTGGGGTTGAGTATGTAAGAGGGATGTAAGAGGAATGAGTGTGGAAGAGGGAAGAGTGTGGAAGATGGGTGTAAGAGTCATGAGTGGGCTTGTAAGATTCTTTATGTTTTGTAAGAGCACTCATGACTTAGTGGTTGGGTTTTTTTGAGGGGAGACTTTGGTTTGGATTAGGAAAGTCTTAAACTTGTTTAAGGAATGTGACAACATTAGGGGGTGGATTAGGCTTGGGTTTAGGATTAGATTAGGGATGTTTGAGATGTGCAAGTGGATGGCATTAATGAGGGTGGGTGAGTTAGTGGCTAAGCTTGGTTAGTATGGGTGGATGGGGTGGATTAGGCTAAATGGAGGATTAGAGATAGGTTAGGGGTTTTTGAATTTGAGGATTTCATTTATCAAATAGATTTATTTAATAAATGGGGATTTTTGGAATTAGATAGAAGAATAGGATTTAATTGATAAATAATAGATTATTTGATTTATCAATTAGGACTATAGATGATTAATTAAATTAATCAACTAGGGGATGACAAAGGATTAATTAAATAGAAATTTAATTAACAATGCCCTTTTTAGATAACTAAATAGGATTACTAAAATAGTGTAATCAAATTTAGGTGTCTACATTTTGCCCCTCTTTGACATAGTTTTGAGACAACACTATTTCAAAGAAGTTTGAATGAAGACGACACGAGGAAGATGTTTTAGCAACAAGGTTGCCCCAGTCTTGGATAAGAAGAGGAGAGACTAGACTTAGATGATGCCCCCTCAAGAAGGTGGTAGGGAGAGAAATGAGGGTCAAAGACTTCTTGAAAAGTACAAGAAATTGAGACGAGCTGAGATGCAGGTTGGCAAAGGGGCTAAATTAGCTCAAACTCTCACTACGAGAGAATGATAAAGGGAAATCAGAGGCACAATAGTAAAGCAAGCTTAAGACTTTCCAAGATTGGGGGGGGGGAGATGGAGGAGCGGAGTGCTATAAAAGGAATCCATGATAGGGAGATGGATGATAGAATGATAAAGCTGATGCAATAGGATTTCAAAGAGTCAGATTGGCGGAAGATGGGTTTCGGAGATCCCTAGGACTAGGATTGTGGATCTCGAAAGATGAGGCTTGGTGGATTGATTTGATTGGTGGATCCCTAAGACTAGGATTGTGGATCCCTAAAGCTAAGCGTGAGGAGTGATTCAAAGAGATACTGATGCATAAGCTGGGGTAGGAGTGACAGATGTAGGATATGGATGGGGGATAATGGAGATGAAGGGAATCCATTGAATCTTTTTGAGCGGGGGGATACTTCAAAGAGAAGTACCACCATGTAGTTGAGCACTAGATTTGCTATAAGACTGTTGGTTAGTTGCCAGGGTTACCAAGAACATCAAGGCCTTTTTACCAACTATCCAGAGGACTGACGAACTGACTCAAAACAAACACACAAGGATTGCCCCAGTATCACACATGAATCCTAGAGGAAGCAGCATGGAAATGACACTAGGTAACCCACAAGCAGAAAAAGAAAACAAGCAAAAGACCTGATCAAGACCTTACGCTCTAATTGCCCCATTCGCAGCATACCGTGATATGGAAGATCATGGCAACCTTGAGGAGGGAACAAGGAGATTGCTTGGAAAAGATATTTCAAGACCCAAAAGGGAAGATCCCAAATCAAAAGAAAGTGAAAATCCAAAAGAGAACTGTTTGCCAATGAGATGGGTAGGACGAGGTACTAACGGACCAAGATTAGACATGAGGAAAGCTATATCCTGCAAGGACCTATCGGAGAGCACCTAAGCTGATGGATCGGGATGAGTGATGCATCTAGCAAGTTGAACTAAGAAGGATAACACTTTGGTGACAAGAGATCTAGCTAAAGGATGCATTGGAATATCTAACCAATGTGTGCAATGTGTGCAAGATGTTGACCAAGGATGAACTAACACGAAAGCTGAATAGATACAATGATACTAAGCTAAAGAGGATGTACAAGCTGACAGACCAAGATATGTTACAAATGTACAAGTTTGTTCATTTTTTGGTTTTTTGTGAGATGGAAATGTTTGTGAAGGATGGGGTGTCTATAATAGTTGATAGGTGGATAGGTAGATGGTTTGTAAAAAGTTTAAGGAAAATGGGATTCTGTGTGTGCATGTGATAGGATACAAGCTAGGATACAAGATCATTTACAAGATGGAATATGGTACAAGCTTTGGACAAGATTCGAATATATACAAGGTATGGTACAAGATTTACAAGGTATAATACAAGCTTTGGTACAAGATTTATAAGTTGTACAGGAGGTATTGACAAGCTCCATCAGATTTTGGATATTTGATTGGAACACCAAGGGAACAAGCAGGTGTTTTATGGGATGGTGGGTGGATGGATGAGGGATAGGATAGTGATAGATAATGGATTAGTCTTTAGCACACAAGGCGCCTAAATTACCAGGTTTTCACCAAGGTACCTATCCAAGGCGCTTGAATTGCCAAGTTTTCACCATTGGACGCTTATTTCTCTTTACTATTTTTTTTTTTGTATTTTTTCAAAAGCTGGGTATAGCAAGGATCTTCAAGCATAGAAATTCTTGAGATGAATGATGTTAGTGGGATCATTCAAGAGTTCTCCTTCTGGCGTAGATAATTGATAGGCTCTGGAGCCAAAGGAGGCAGTAACCACATAGGGACCAAGCCATGTAGGCTCAAACTTGCCTTTCTTTTCTCGATCTGCTTGGACTTTCATATTTTCTTTGAGGACCATGTCACCTAGCTGAAAGTGTCATGGGAGCACCTTCTTGTTGAAATTCCTTTTGAGACGAGTTTGATAGACTGTGAGATGGTCATAGGCTTGTTGTCTCTTCTCGTCTAAGAGATCTAGCTGGGTGAGTCGAGCTACTCTATATTCTTCATCTGAGATTTGCCCTCGCAAAGATATGCGTAGTGAGGGAAGTTCAAGTTCTATAGGTAATACCACTTCAGCACCATAGACTAGGGAGTATGGAGTTGTGCCCATGGATGTACGGAAGGAAGTTCGATAGGCCCATAGAGCCAGATTTATTTGAAGGTGCCAATCAAGACCGAAATCATTGACAACTTTCTTTAGGATTTTGAGGAGGGTTTTATTAGTTTCCTCTGCCTGGCCGTTACCTTGTGGGAAATATGGGCTAGAAAAGTGGTGATGGATGCGGAGGGAAGTGCATAATTCTTCCATGTTGAGATTTTCAAAGTTACCTCCTTGGTCAGTGAAGATGGTGGATGGGATGCTGAAGCGGCAAACAATGTGGTACAAGATGAACTTGGAGACTTGAACTCCTGTAGCTGAGACTAGGGGGACTGCTTCCACCCACTTAGTGAAATAGTCTGTAGCTATTATTATCCATTTATTTCCATCAGATGAGAGAGGGGTGATAGTTCCAACTAGATCAAGGCCCCAACAAGCGAAAGGCCAAGGTGGTGCAATAGGCTGTAGATCCTATGCTGGAGCGTGCACAAGATTTGCATGCTGCTGACATGGTAGACACTTTTTGACAAAGTCACAAGAGTCTTCTTCAATGGTAGGCCAATAGTAGCCTGCTCTAAGGATTTGTCGTGCTAGGACAATACCACTCGTGTGGGCATCAAAAAGTCTAGAATGTACTTCTTTTAATGCCATCGCGGCCTCATTTTCATCTAAACATCGAGAGAGAGTATTGTGATAACCTCGACGATATAGGGTATTGGCTATGATAACATAGCGGGATGATTTTCGGATGAGGTTCTGGCATTGGGTACGTGTGAGGTGAGGGGATATGATACCATCGTTAAGGTAAGCATGAATTTCATGGTACCAAGGGGATTGGGGACCAACCAAGATACAAACACGATTTGAATCCTCATTCGCATAGGCAGGTGTGAGGAGCTGCTCAACTAAAAAATCATACTACGTAGCTTCTTGGGGAATTTCCAAGAGTGAGCCAATAGTGGCCATGGCATCTGCTGCCTTGTTCTGCATTCGAGGCACTTGTGTAAACTGAAGCTTTGTAAAATGCTAGGTCAGCTGATCAACTAGCTCTTTGTAGGGTAATAGCTTTTCATCTTTGGTTTGATATTCATTTAAGACTTGTTTGATAATGAGTTGGGAATCACCAAAGACTTGTAACTCAGTGATATTCCATTTTGCAGCTATCTTTAATCTTGCTACAAGAGCTTCATATTCTGCTATATTGTTGGTGCTAGGGAATTGTAGCTTGAAGGCTTTTGGAATGTAATCTCCTTGAGGTGTAACTAATAATATTCCTGCCCCTAATCCATGAGAGGTGTATGAGCCATCAAAATAAAGCTTCCATGGGGGCTGTTCTTCAATTAGGCAGATATGCTCATCTGGAAATTCTGTGAGCAAAGGATATGCATCTACTAGAGGTGCATCAGCTAGGTGATCTGCTATAGCTTTCCCTTTGATTGCCTTTCTATCCACATACTGGATGTCAAACTCACTTAGTAGCATAACCCATTTGGCCAAACGGCCTGTAAGTGCTGTTCTGGAGAGCATATACTTGAGAGGGTCAATCTTGGAGACTAGTTGGATGGTATGACTTAGCATGTAGTGGCAAAGCTTTTGAGTTGAGAAAACAACTGCCAAACAAGCTTTTTCCATAGGAGTGTAATTGAGTTCATAACCAACTAGGGTTCTACTGATATAGTAGATGGCTCTCTCTCTGCTATAATCATCATGTTGTGCTAGAAGTGCCCCTAGAGCAGTAGGTGTTGCTGATATATACAAGATCAAGGGATGACCAAGAACTGGTGGAACCAAGATAGGGGGATTGGTGAGATACTGCTTGAGCTGATCAAAGCTGCGCTGACATAAAAGATCCCACTTGAATTTCTCATTCTTCTTTAGCAAGTGTGAAAATGGTGTACACTTATCTGCAAGTTGGGAGATGAAGCGCCAGACAGATTGAAGTTTTCCCTGAAGAGAGCAAAGTTGTCGTAGTGTCTGGGGAGGAGGCATGTCTAAGATAGCCTTGACCTTTTTGGGGTCGATCTCTATACCCCGTTTAGAAACTATGAAGCCTAGAAGCTTGCCAGATGTGACCCCAAAGACACACTTCTTGGGATTTAGCATGAGATAATATTGGGCCAACCTATCAAAGACTTTTTCCAGGTCAGCAAGATGATCCATGAAGGTGTGAGATTTGACCAGGATATCATCCACATAATCTTCCAAAATGCTATGGATAAGATCATGGAAAATGGCTGTCATAGCTCTTTGATAGGTAGCCCCAGCATTCTTTAGGCCAAAAGGCATCATGGTGTAGCAAAAGGTTCCGCTAGGGGTAGTGAATGCTATCTTATGCTGATCCTCTTCTGCAATCTTGATCTGATTATACCTAGAAAATCCATCCATAAGGGACAGGATTTCATGTCTAGCTATAAGATCTACAATCATATCTATGTTGGGCAAGGGAAAATCATCCTTTGGACAAGCTTTGTTAAGTTCTCTAAAATCAGTATAGATTCTGATGTCACCGGAAGGCTTAGTGACAGGGACCATGTTGGAGATCCATTCTGAGTAGTCGATAGGTTGGATAACCTTAGCAGCTAACATTCTTCCTAGTTTAGCTTTGACTAGTAATGCCACCTTGGGGTGCATTTTCCTAAGCTTTTTTTTGACGGGCTTGATCTTTGGATCAACTGCAAGATGATGAACTAAAAGCTTTGGATTGAGTCCTGGCATGTCCTGATATGACCAAGCAAATCAGCCAATGTTCTCTTGTAAAACCTCAAAGAGGAGGTCAGCTTGGTCTTGTGATAGGGATGCAGCAATGTGAACAATTCTAGGGATCTCTGAAGAACCAATGTTGACTTCTCTAGTATCCTCTATTAGAATAGAAGACACCTCTGGTCGATTATCTTGAGGAGGCAATACTAAATCCTCATGTTCTGCTTGTGGCTCTGGATTTTCTTGCTGAGGGGTTCTCTTCACTACCTTAGCTAGTCCTAGATTTACCTTAGTTCCAGTTTTGGGTGTATCGAAACTAGGTTGGGGATTTTCTCCAAAATACCCCTTGGGATCTAGCTTGTAGATGTAGGCAAAATCTAGCTTTGTCTTCTTATGAGGAGTTTCAGCTCCCATGAATCTTAGAAGCACTTCCTCTAATGCGAACTCATCAATATGTATGACACTTGGTTGGTCCCAATCTATGAGTTGTGGATGAGCAAGTGGTAGGTCAATGAGATGGATGGATAGTTCTCAGAGAACAGAGTCTCCTAGGAAGATTTGGTCTGGGATATCGTCGTAGGCTCTCTTTTCAACTTCCTCAGGAATGTCTTCGATTTTGACAAGGTCGCGGTGGATGTTTGAAAAAGCGTGACCATTCTTGTTGGTGCCCCCAGTTGTGGGTATGCCAAAGCCAAGACCTGACTTTATTTCCCAATCATGTGCTTCGATGGGACATCGCATGCCCCTTTCTTCTGGTCCTAGTCCACCTCCTTGATAGTTCCATTTTTCAATGACGAGCTTATTTTTTTGGGGATACTTTTGGCCGAAGTGATCAAGGCGTGCTTGATTTCTTGGAGGTGCATCCTTATGTAGCCAATTGTTGATATCTGGAGTGAGATCCTCATGAAGAGGGGTTTTTGAGGACACAAAGGTGGTTGGGCCAAACTGTTTGTATCGAGGAGGTGGAATCTCCTTAGCTTTGTGATATGTTGGCCGTCCATGGGTATGTGGATCAAGTGGGATTGCTCTGACAACAAATGCATCTGATAGACTATATTCTCCACATCCTTTGTTGTTGATCTTTACAGTAGATAAGGTGGAGGCAAGGATGGTTTCTGTGTCATTACAAGTGTGGGATGAGCTGGCAATGGCTGTGCCGATGTCTATTCTAGGGCAATGGTTTGTATATGAAGCTTCAAGCGCATTGCAGTAAGCAAAGGGTTCTGGATCGGCATGGATGGTTACCTCAGTGCCTTGATGCAGAAATTTGATGCACTGATGGTAGGTGGATGGAACGGCCTTCATAGCATGAATCCATGGGCGACCGAGGAGGATGTTAAATGGTAGGTTTAGATCAACAACATGGAAAATTGTCTCTTGAATGACTGGCCCAACCTTGATTGGTAGCAAAATAGTCCCTTCTGTGGTCCTTTCCAAGTTGTCATAAGCTTTGATGGTGATAACCTCACTGATCATATCTGCCTTAGTATACCCAGCTTGTTTTATGAATTTTAGGGTGCAAATGTTCAAGGCTGATCCATTATCTATCATTACTCTTTTCACGGCAAAATTGGATACCATGATGGCTATGCGAAGTAGAAGGGTGTGATCTGGCTCAACCGCGGGTATGTCGGTGGGTTTGAAAGATAGGGCACATGAGGATGAAAGGTGTCCAACAAGATTGCAAAAATTAGTAGCATTGATATCAGAAGGGACATGAGATTCTATGAGAGCACTGTCAAGGATGTCTTTGTATATAGGACTAGTGCAGAGAAGGTCTAAAATGGATATTTGGGCTGGCATGTTCCCAAGGTGTTCCAAGATATTGTACCGAATTTTTGATGGAGCTGATGGTGTTGATGAAACTGGTGGGCCTGCGATGTTAAATTGCGCTCTTCGAGTGGTGACCGCACACTCATTGTCTGGTCCTCGGATATTGATAACATTGACAGAAGGCTCTTTCTCAGATATACAACCTATAAGGCTACCATAGTCTATATAGGATGAAGTGTGGTCATTGTTCTTCCCATGCTGTTGGTTTGGCTGGCAGTTGTTGGTGTTGTTTTGGATAGGTGCTTTTCCAGGATTTTGGTTGTTGTGTGGAGGAAAAGCATTTTGATAAATCTGTAAGCCTGCATTGGGAGAGGTTTGGGCACCAACAGTGATTTCCTTCCGATCAATGAGGTCTTGCACATAGTCTTTCAGTTTCATGCATCTGAGGGTGGTGTGACCGTTTACCCTATGGAACTTGCAATACTCATTGTCCTTGTACCATGCAGCTTTGGATTGGCTTGGATCAATTTGCTGGGTAGGAGGAAATTTGATGAGGTTTTCCTTAGCCAATTTCTCAAAAATAACATCCAATGGCTCACCAAGGGGTGTATAGTTTCTAGGTGTAGGTTGGAATCTGGGCTTTTGCCCTGTAGCTACATTGATGGCATTAGCTTGATTGTTAGACCCTTGAAAGTTGGGTCTTGTATTGTGGTTTTGATAGCTTTGGTTATTTTGTTGTTGGTAATTGGTAGCTTGTTGGTTGTTTGTTTGATATGGTGGGTTAGACTGGTTTTGAGAAGGACCAATGATATTCACATGTCTGGTGTCAGTAACCCCATCTGTTGCAACATGCTTGTTTTTGTTCCAATACCTAGACTTGTCATTGGAATGTGATTGATTTTGGTTGGCCTCTTTGTAAATCTTTACCACACCATCTTTGATGAGTCCTTGCTCAAGGATCATTCCTTTCTCTTTGATATCCTTATAGGTCTGCAAACAGTTCATGGTCATGTGGTGAGCCAAGCTGGGATGTGCATTATCAATAAACATTTTCACCACATGGCATTCTGGCAAGGTGCAGGATATGCGAGTGGTAAGGGTTTGCCATCTTTGCAGGTATTCGGCAAGGCTTTCTCCACCTTTCTGCTTGGTGTGGACAAGATCAACTATTGATAGCTCTGTTTCAACAAGATGCTCATATTGGGCTACAAATGCCTCAGATAATTCAGCAAAGTTTTTAATTGTGCCATAGGGGATTCTATAAAACCATTCAAGAGCTGGTCCAGCCAAGCTTCTAGGAAAAAGGCGCAAGAGGAAGACATCATTGTATGCCACATCCTGGCAATGCATGTAAAATTTTTTGATATGTGTGACAGGGTCTCCTTTTCCTCTGAATTTGTCAAATTTAGGTACCTCAAAGTGTTTGGGAAATGGTTCCGTGGTAATGGCTCTTTCAAATGGGTAAGGACACACATTCTCAAACTTGAATATCTTTGGATCATTCTCTTCTTGGATAACTTTCAGAGTTGTCTTCATTTGCTCCCACTCTGAATTGATAGGTGATGGTTGGGGTGCCCCCAATGTAGGAGTGCCTTGAGGTAGGTATGTGCTAGATGGGGCCATTGAATATGAATGGTTATGAGGGATTTGTTGATAGGGATTGTACATTGTTTGGGCAGCTACATGGTGGATGACGGGTTGTTGAGGGGGAGGTGGCGCATATTGTTGCATGTGCTGCGAGGCTTGCTATTGATATGGGATTTGAGGTTGGGATTGAGGAACATAAGATGGCTGTGGGGTAAATGGATTGCTTTGTGGAGGTAAGGTATAAGATGGTTGTGAGGCTTGGGGAAAGGATTGGAGGGCTTGTGGGGTTTGACCAATATATGTGGGTTGTGCCCCCATTTGGGATGGCATCTGCAAATAATTGGTGGTTGGCTGGGGTGGTGGATTACCTCCTAGAAGTGGCATTGAAAAGTAGTTGGTAATAGGAGGTAATGGATTAGTTGGTGGTGGAGGTGGTGGGAATTGAAAGCTTGGGAATGGAATTGATGGGGTTTGATAGCTTGGTGGCTGGATTTGGAAGCTTGGTATAGTGGTGGCGGGAGCTGGGGTCACTTGGGAGCTTGGTAGAAGATTGGCAGTAGCTTGTGGGATTTGATAGCTTTGTGGAGTGAAGGTAGTAGCTTGTGGATTTGTGGCTGGTGGTATTGAGCTCCCAAGACCTAATGGAAATGATGGGATTGTGCTTTGGGCTATGGTGAACAAGCTGGGGGCGATGAAAGGTTGATTACTTGGCCCCATGGGTGGCATCCCTGTTGTATATTGCTGAGGCTGGCCAAAGATGCTAGCACTAATTTGGGAGATGGGTGGATTGGGAAGGCTAGGTTGGGGAGCAGCAGCAATAGTGAAGGGGGTGAACGGTGAGGTGTTTTGGGTAAAGGGGGTTTGGAGCAGAGAGGTATGAACCAAGGATGGAGTGGTGGTGGTTGGGTTCGCTTGCAGCATGGAGATTTCAACTTGGGTGGATGATGGTATATTTGGGTCTGTTGGGTCATATGGATTGGCTGGAGGCTCTTCTTTTGGAATAAATTGAGGATAATTTGGATCATAAGAGCCTATGGGTGGTGACAGCTACCCAAACAATGGGTGAGATGGATCTGATAATGGAGGGGGTCTTCCAAAGTCAAAGGTTCCTACATTGTCCCTTCGAAAATTAGCCATGATTGTCTCTTTGTTTTTGTCTATAATGGCATTTACCAATACTGCATTTCTTGGTTGGTTCATGAAAGCTTCAATGTTAGTAGGTGATGGCATAGCTGGCTCTGGGCTGAAGGATGGCTGAGTGCTCAACGGGGGTGAGGTTGTTCGATCTAAATGATAGGGCTCCATTGTTTTTTTCTTCTTGGCTAAGCGAGTGACGGGTGGCATGAAAAATGCTCCTAGGGATGAGATGCAATAATGTTGATGGATGCAAAAAGGGGGAAGGCTTTTCTATGCAAATGATTTCCTAGGTTGAGGCAAAGCTATATGACAAAACCTAAGGAGGATTGGGTTGGGGATTCTAACTTCAAAGATATGTTGTCAAAGCACAAAAGGTTTGCTTTCCTATGTGCAAGCTTGGTGGTGATTGTGTCAACTTAAGGATAGACTGATGATCCTTTAGGAAGAACATGAGATTGACCACTTGTGAATCCCAACCTTTAGCTCAAGGTGATGAGGGATAACAAGTGACAAAGCTAGATTACCCTAGACAAAGCTATGTCAAAGGGATAACCTTGGTGAGATTGGTGGATTTGGAAGATTTTAGGAATGGCAAACTTTTAGCAAGGTGACAACAATTTTGAAAGCTTAGATATGCAGAATTTCGATTACTGGCTAGATGGTATGATTCTAAATGATATGGATGAGCTAATAATGCTTAAGGGGATAACCTAAGATGGCTGGCTTTTCTACAAAGATGACTCTAAAGTGAAGCTTATCCAAGAAGATGTGGAGAAACAAGGGTGTCTAATCATAGAAATCATGCCTAGTTGGTAAGGCATAAGCAGGATTAACTCCTAGATGTTGGCTAAATTTGATGGTGCGCTCTAACCAGGCCTCTTGAAGTGCTTCATCGGTAGCTTTTTCCTCTGCTTTGTGGAGTTTGGAAATTCGTGGGCTTGGTGTTATTTCTTTTCTCTTGGCTGAAAGTTCTTGGTATGCTAGAGATGGCTTGAGTTTGACCTTGTGAAACTTCTGTTTGGGTTTGGGTTGTTCAGACATAAATTCTTGAATTTTCTTGGCTTTGGGAAAAAACTCAGTTGTTTTGCTTCAACTTGTTCAACTTCCAAAATAGGCAGTGACTACGCTAAGTGTGCCCTAAGCTAGGATTGACCAAGTTTGGCAAACATTCATTCAAAAAGTAAAATAAAAACAAGCAATAGATAGGAACACCCAGATAGAAGTTTGTGGTTCTCAGAATATGATACTTGCACCAAGGAGTGTGTATGTTCTACAAATGTTTCGATCAGTCACTCCAAACACATTAACATCCTAGATGGTTTTCTGCAAGGCTGACAATTGGTTTAACTAGGGAGTCCTCGATATACGCAAGGTACATGAGGCCCAAATCCGTAGATGAGACCAAAAGGATGTCACACAGCCGAGAGGAGCGGAAACCCACTTCTCCTCTTTCACTTCTCAAGGGTATAAAGTTCCTTGAGGCTTAGCCTGAATGACAAAATCTTGATTCCAAGAGAGGTGTCTTTCGATTCACCTCCCGATTCTTATACTCCGCCGGAGAGCTAGAGTTGAGGTCATCCAAGGGGTGATGATATCCCCAAGCAGGCCTCCTAAAAAGAAACAAGGTTTTGGATCCTAATCTTATGCACCCAAGATGGCCTCGAAAGATGACAAGGGGAGAGAAGACTCAGATGACCTTGGGCTAAAAAACATGCTTGTTCTTTTACCAATTGACTCTTATGTGTGCTAATCTAGACTTTGCAAGCACTCATGTTTAAGAGACAATGTTCAATTCCAACTTGAAGCGCCAACAAAAGTAAATCGATCGAAGAATGCAAACAATAAGAAGAGTTAGGGTCAACAAAAGAAAACTCGCGCGCCCGGAGGCCCTCCACGTCAAGTATCGATTAATTTTCTTTAAGGCATTCAAGATTGAGTGTGAGTTTGTTTTAAGCCCAAAACAAAAGTGTGTGAGATTTGATTTCAAGCGTGCGCCCGGAGGTTCTCCACGTCAGTTGTTGTTCAATTTTAGTGCCCAAACTTGAAGTGTGATCGATTTAATCTAGAGTTTTGGCCATTTAAGAATTTTGATAAAGTTAAAGCAAACGTTCAAAGACCAAGTGAGTGAGTTAGATTGTGGAACATTTAACACCTTTTTCAAGTAGACCCATCCCCATAAATGGCACTGAGATTGCAACCAATGGTTAATATTTGATGGGTGATTAGAAAAGAGGTGAGTCCAAGGAACTACTCAAATTGATTTTTGTAAATTTGTATTTTAACTTAACAAAGTTTCTTAAATGTCCAAAAATCAAACTTTACCTAGATTGCATGTGAAAAAGAGATTTGTAATGGTTAATTGATCCTTGGCATTCAAGATTGGATTTTTTTGTTTTAAGCATGCATTCCAAAGAAAGTTGATTTTAATCCATGACATTCAAGAGTGTGTTTTTGAGCAACATTCATTCAATGAAAAATGTGTTTAACCATTCAAGTTCATTTTTTTTTTAGCAACATGCATTCAAAGACAAATGGTTAAACATTCAAGTTCATTTTTTAGCAACATGAAAACCTGCAAGAAACATGGTTAGTGGTTCCATATGTGCTCCAATGCCAATTTGCGCAGATGTGGATTTTTGCAGACGCAAATTTTCGCAGATGTCGATTTTCGCAGACGCGGATTTTCGCAAACATCGATTTTCGCAGACGCGAATTTTCGTAGATGTCAATTTGCGCAGACGCAGATTTTCGCAAATGTCGATTTGCGCAGACGCAGATTTTTGCAGACGTGATTTTCGCAGACAGAACAGGTTGCAGACGCCAAAACTGCGTCAAAAAAGCTAAAAAATGCAAAATTTATTTTTTAGATGGTATTTCTTCTTCCTAAGTGTGTTCTTTAACTTGCAAAAAAAAGCAAAACACCCTCACAACACACTCAAACAACAAAAAAAATTAGATGGTTAGAAAAATGACATATAGATGAAAATAGATGATTAAATGACCCATAGTGGGGTCCCACCGGGCGTGCCAAAATCTAGAACCAGAATCAGTGTGCAAAGAACATTAAAAAATAAAGTAAACATTCACAAACCAAAAACTAAATTCACATATATGCTTAGACAAAGAAAGCAAACAAGAAGTGCAAACCTCACAAGAGAAAACAATCCATGCTTTCTTGATTCTGTAGATGTGTCCTTTTGCTGTGGATGAATGCTCAAGATGCTCAAAAGTTGCTTCAATGGAGATGGGTAATGGCAAATTGGTAGCTTTGTTGGCTCTCAATTTGGCATTATAAGGGTAATATTGATGGCTTTGGTTCTCAAAATAGCATGGTAACTTTAGCTCAAAGATTGTTGATGAAATGGCTTGGGATGGGATTCAATTTATAGGCTAAGGGGTAGAGGGATGGAGGGCTTAGATTCAAGGATGGATGAAGGCTTAAGGAGGGCTAAGATGCACTCAAAGGGGAGCACATGGATTGTGCTTGTTTAGCACCAATGGGAAGGTGACACTTGTCACAAGGAGGATGAGTGTGAGAGGGTAGGGTAAAGGGTTGGTTAAAGTCATGATGAGTGGGGTTGAGTATGTAAGAGGGATGTAAGAGGAATGAGTGTGGAAGAGGGAAGAGTGTGGAAGATGGGTGTAAGAGTCATGAGTGGGCTTGTAAGAGTCTTTATGTTTTGTAAGAGCACTCATGACTTAGTGGTTGGGTTTTTTTGAGGGGAGACTTTGGTTTGGATTAGGAAAGTCTTAAACTTGTTTAAGGAATGTGACAACATTAGGGGGTGGATTAGGCTTGGGTTTAGGATTAGATTAGGGATGTTAGAGATGTGAAAGTGGATGGCATTAATGAGGGTGGGTGAGTTAGTGGCTAAGCTTGGTTAGTATGGGTGGATGGGGTGGATTAGGCTAAATGGAGGATTAGAGATAGGTTAGGGGTTTTTGAATTTGAGGATTTCATTTATCAAATAGATTTATTTAATAAATGGGGATTTTTGGAATTAGATAGAAGAATAGGATTTAATTGATAAATAATAGATTATTTGATTTATCAATTAGGACTATAGATGATTAATTAAATTAATCAACTAGGGGATGACAAAGGATTAATTAAATAGAAATTTAATTAATAATGCCCTTTTTAGATAACTAAATAGGATTACTAAAATAGTGTAATCAAATTTAGGTGTCTACACCAAAATCCACTTGTAACCAACACTAGAGGGTGGGTTTATTGGACCAATAAAATGCAAACTCCATTGATTAAAGGGTTTGTCAACCTAAATGGGATGGAGGGGAAAGATAAGCAATCTTTTCTTTGAAAAAAAGAATACACATTTCTCACATTTCTTTACACACTTATAACAGTCATTAAACAAGGTTGGCCAATAATTTTCATCCCTCATTATCTTCATCATAGTAACTCTGGCTAAGAAATAGCTGCCAACATGACCATCATGATTTTTTTTTTGTAAGGTATTGACCTATTCAATCTAGATACATCTTAATAGGACTCCATTAGAATCATTCCTAAATAATAATCCATCCACCAAGGCATAGGGAATAGACTATAATCTAAATTGTCTCTACTTTATTCTATTTATGTCTTGGGGATACCTTCCTTCTAGCAGGAATGTTGTCATGTCATGTAACCAATTAGACTAGCCCTCATTCTCCATTGGTCTCTCACCTTGAATCAAGAGGTCAGTCTCATCATGTATCTCAAAAGATAAATCCATATGCTCACAAAGTCACTTATCCATTATCAACTTGGTGATCTTAATATCAATGCCATATTCCATGACCTTAGTAGTCCATCCATCCCTTTTCTCATTGATATCTTTGTTTAGGAGGAAGTACTTCACACCTACATGTAGGACTAAAATTTGGATTTTATTATGAGACAAGAGATGTCTAATCTTTTTCAAAGCTCTTAAAATAGCAAGGACCTACTTCTCTACATAACTATATCTACCCTCATAATAATTAAGCCCTTCACTAAGAAAAAGTAGTGGGTTGTTCTAAATTCTCATTATTCAACTATGTTAAAACCACTAATATACTTGATTTTCCTCCAGAGGAGTAAACAATGAAATCTTTGTCAAACTTGGCTTTAACAAAAGAGGGGATTGAAGCAATTTATTTCTTTATTTCTTCAAAACTATCTTTCCCCTCCTTAGTAAAGGTGAAGGTCAAGTTCCTTTTTAACATGATAGTGAGAGGTTTGACCAAGGCAACAAGGTTTTGAATAAATCTTCTAACAAAATTAACCCTACAAAGGAAACCTTGTAGCCCCTTCTATGAGTAGGAAGTGGGAGAGAAAGAATTGCTTCTACCCTCTATGGATCTATTATCAATCTAGCTCATGACATAATGTATCCTAGGAGCTTCCCTTGGTTTGTGGCAAATACACATTTCTTGGGATTTAGTGACACAACATATTCTTTGCATCTAATAAATACCTACCTCAAGTGATCAAAGTGATCTACTATATGTTTTGAAAAGATATTTATATCATCTAGATATACTAACACAAAATTCTTCATCACACCATTGAAGCCCATCTCCATTACCTTCTAAAAAATGACATCTACATTAGTTAGTCCAAATGGTCGCATAGGTACACTATTTAGTGGTAAATGTTGTCTTATGTCAGTCTAACTCCTAGACAAGCACCTAATTATAGCCTAAAAAACCATCCAAGAAGGAAAATCCCTTTGAACCACTAATCTTGTATAGGATCTATTCCATAGAGGGGATAGGGTGATTGTCTTTAAGACAATCCTTGATAAGGTCTCTAAAGTGTACACAAAGCCCGATCTCTCTAGTCTTCTTCCTAATAGGGACAAGATTAGCTACCCATGAGAGATGTTTGATAGATAAAATGATAATGGTTCAATCTTGGGCTTAACTGTCCTTTTTTCTGATTAACAAGTTTAGTGTCTTAATCCAAATCTATAGTATGTTGAAATAAGCTTGGCTCAAAACCTTTTAAGTTTTCATATGTCCATGAAATAACATAATTAAATTCTTGACATAACTTAATGAAAACTCCTTGTTCAACTTTAGTACATACCTTTCCTAAGTTGAGTGTCTTTCCATGAACAACAATAATGGGTGTATAGTCATCCTTGTAGTTAGATTTGAACCCTTGCTTCTTGCTTGATAATCAAAATTTAAAATTCCTTCCAAGGTAATGAGACCCTTATGTAATTTATTAGATTTCAAAATCATGATTCGGTCCCCATATTGGCTTTGGAGTTTAGGTTGATTTTTAGTAGAGAACTCTACCTCATTTTACAAGAAAATTACAATTTGCACATAAAAAATAAATACCTGCCAATTTGTGCAATTATTAGGAACAATATGCCTTACAATGATTCTAATTTTTTGTCCCTTATCATTAGTAACATGCTCTAGTATGTCATAGTGGGCACCAATGGTTGCAAGAATGTTAGCGTGTTTGTTTTTGTTCCTTGGAACATTCTAGATATTGAAAGCCTAGAATCCTTCAAGAAGATCACATACCCTATGTTTATATGACTTGAGGAGGCTATTTTTTGTGACATTCTCATTCCTAACTTGATTAACAATCAGATCACTATATCCATATACTCTTAAAGATTTGATTCCCCTCCTTTTCTCAAGTTGCAGACCTTGGATTAGAGCTTCATACTCTACTATATTATTTGTGCAACTTAATTGGAGACTATAAGAAAAAATACTTCTCCAATTTGGTGGAAATCACAATAACATTAGCCCTTGATCCATTCTTGTTTCTTAATCCATCAAAGAACATGTTCCATAGGGCATTGGTGTCTTCTTGTGTCTTCATGAGATTTGGGATACGAGCACTCTCTTCAAACATATAATAGGTCGCAAGACCCATCTCTAGAGCTTCTGGTATTGGATCAAATTGGTAAGTAGTAGCCCATTCAACCATAATAAAGTTAGGAACCTCTTCTAATGAAGTAGTTGGCTCATGGAATGTATACACTTCCACCTCCTCCCTAATTGAACAATTCATGTTTTATATGGCTTGGAGAATAAGTCTCTATGTGGTTAAGAGAAAAAGGTTCTACCCTTAAAGGAGCTCTTGCCCCATATATTGTCCTAAAGTACATGCATGAATAATCTGGTACAATATGACCTCTATTTGTGTAGTGAAGTCTCTAGAAAGGTGAATAGCAAAATAAGGTTCTAACTCTTCTATAGATATATCTTGGAATACAGTGCAACTAGGAAAAACACACAATGCCATCTCCACATTTCTTAGGACCCCTATAGTCTTTATAGAGATACCATCCAACTAAAGGACATCCCTA
Source organism: Cupressus sempervirens (assembly GCA_028749045.1). NCBI lineage: Eukaryota > Viridiplantae > Streptophyta > Pinopsida > Cupressales > Cupressaceae > Cupressus > Cupressus sempervirens. The sequence continues at coordinate 740,074,272 of CM053791.1, read as the reverse complement.
ACTATAGGCTCATACTCGATGCCAAGGAGATCACCTCCACTTTTAGGCATCAAAAAACTACTAGCCCCTAAATCTATCATACAATTATGAACTAGTTTATATCCTATTATCAAGGAAATATAAAAAGGGGGAGCCCTTATTTTCTTACTAGTTTATCCTTCCTTTTTTAGTTGCACCAAGCTTGCTTCCCTCTCCTCTCTTGATGGTTGATTCTTGGTCTCTATGTTCTCTACCTCCTTCTACAAAAATTCCTTCTACAATGGTATGGTGGCAACAACATCCCATATGGAGATATTTATATTAGTACTTTTCATTTGATCTACCACATTAAAAAGAATGTTGGCTACCTTGGATGAAGCTTTGGGAATTACATGGGTGGGTGGCTAAGGTTGAGTAACTTGAGGTTCAACAAGGTCCTTGTTGCTTGTGTTATGCTTCTATTGAGGAGCAACACTAGATTGGGAATTCATTATTGGAATATGAAGATTAGAATTTTAAGCTAAAGCTTTATTAGTTGATAGGGGCATAGCATCTTCAACATCTCTCCTCTTGCTTCTAGTATTATGAGCTATGGCATCATGGCTAGCATGACAATGTTCTTCTGGTTGATGGTTCATAAAAGAACAATCAATTTTTTTCCATAAATGAGAAAAAATAGTAGGTTGACTAAAAGTATATGTTTTCTCTATTGAAAGATCTTGGGTAGTCAATTCCAAATAATGTTTTTCCTTTTGGTACATGCAACAGGCATAGGACTAGTTGCAAGAAGGATAGAAATCTTGCTCTTGAGCAAGATTATTTTGGCAAACCAAAGTTCTATTTGGATTTGTATTGGTAGCAAGGGCATTCCAAATAGGTATACCCTATCCATAGGGGAGATCATTATAATTTTTATTTGGTGGCCTATCATTCATAGGGGCTTGATACTCTAGTTTAGTACCATTAGTACCTTGCACCTATTGCCTCTTTACAGTCACCACCTCATAGCTCACTTTTTGGATCATAGAGAAGCTATCTTCCAACTTCTTCCCAAGATATTTCACAAGGGACCTCAGCTCCCCTAGTTCATTGGATGATTTGGAAGCTTGAGGGAGTAGAGTAAGCGTTTGACTCATGGAAGTGGTTGGAATAGGGGCCATTACAAGTTGATTTTTAGGCATACCTACAAAGAAAATTACTGGAGGCCTTGGGACTAACTTCCCTCCTTCTATAAAAATATTTTTAGCTCTTATACTAATGTCATAAGCATCTATTAAACTAAGTCCTCCAAAAGATTGTAGACTAGTAGCTATGTTACTATTGAAAGTTGTAAGATAATGCAAGAAGGCATTACCCAGGGAAGGATTTACTAGAGTAGGTATCCTATCCCAAGTTTTCTAAAATCTATAATTGAAATCTATCATGCATTCATGGGGTGCCCTTTTGATATTTGTTACCTACTCTAAAAGTGATAGGTGATCACTTTTATCCTCAAAATTCTTACACAACCCTACTCCTAACTTGTCCCAATGAGTGATAGAGATGTGAGTTAAACCTCTATACCATTGTAGTTCTTTTCCTTTCAAGGATGAGGCTCAAAGCCTAATTTCAACATCATCTTTAGAGATTCCATGTATATTACACACATTTGCAACTTCTTGGATGTGTTCTAAGGGAGAGATGGAAGCTTCACCAGTAAACTTGGGTATACTTTTAAGGGTTGATACTGGTATGTCATGTCTTTGGGCCAATAGGAGAGGACTTCTACCATTATAGGTAGAAAAAGCATGAGATCTAACCATATAAACAAGTGGCCTATTAATATGAGTAGATGGTATTCTAGGCTAAGATATAACAACATGAGGAGTAGAGATGGATCTTGTAAGTGCATGGATTTCTTTTGTACTCCTAACTGGTGATAGATACAATATAGTCATCTTTCTTCTAGGATTGGAAAATGAAAGCCCTTGGTATTGGAATTTACCTCTAGAATATGGCCTTGTCTAGGCTTTGGGCATGAATCAAATAAACTATGGTCTAAAACCTGATGTGAATGATGTAGACTTGACAAGTGCTTTGTAGAAATGAGCCTCTTCAAGGCATTGCATGCTGAAAACAACACTATATTTTTAGCACCAACTTAAAATTCTTCTCTTTTGACACTAATAGAACTTGAAATTTTCTAAATATTAATCCCACTAAGTGTGCCAAAAATTATTAACACAAAATCTTACACCCATACCTGATGGAATACTTCTCAAGTAGCCTCATGTAAAATTGAAACAATCTCAAAAGTGTGGGACTTTACAATTTGAGATTGAGTCTCCAGAGAAGGTTGGCTTCCATTACAAATAGGGTGCACCTAACTACACTAGGAAAGGAGAAGGGAGAAGGAATGCATGCAAGAAAAACCACCTAATCTAATTTAGAGGGTGATGCACCAAATAGTAAATGGGTCTAATTCTTTTCCAATGAATGCAATAAAACTTAATAGATTTCACAAAAATATACCATTATGTACACCTTTTGAATCTCAATATCCTAGATAAGCCAAAAGATAACATAACCATGGAAGGAATACAATGGATTCACTTAATCAAATCAGTTAGCAAGTATGAACATGCCCATATGATATTTCAATTGTCAAAATACATTCAACAAGAGAGGCCATAGAAGTGTACACATACTTGGATGACAAAGAATGGATACAGTGGAGAAGATTTCTATTGAGCATAGGAAAAATTATAGAGGAGCTCTAAAAATTAGAAAACAGAGAAGCCTTAGAAGACTAACAAATCTTTCTTTTATAATTCAAGCATAACTCTTGATTGCTTCACAACTTCATTCATGCATTTAAAACTATCAACGGGTGATTGGATGAAATCTAGATGATCTATCTAATGTGGTATACCTTCAAATGCATGGAAATCATCAAAACCATGATTGGAAGAAACCTTGATCTTGACATAAATAATGCCATTAGTGCAAAAAACCCCTCAAATGGATAAACAAGAGATAGGAAGTGGGCCTCTCATGATTTCCTAGAATGACCATAACTTGGGAGTGGTTTGGATTGATCATGGAGATTAGATAATACAAGATAAACATTACTTCTCCTACTCTTGGTTTGATAAATCATCAAATTCATCAAGTCAATAGGTCCTACAATTAGAAAGCACCATGTAGACTAGTAGCTTTATTTCATTCTGCCAACTCACAAGGTCTTGAAGTGTTTGACTGCCTCATTAGCATACTTAACTGATCACCTCATGAAACCTTGGACTTAACCATCACCATTACTAAAAAACTTACCTTTCAATTGGGCCCACTATATACATGTGTTTTCAAGGAACTTACCCACATTGTCTAAAATCCTCATGGCTCCAAAATGTGAAAAAGCATCAATTGTCAATTACCAAATGATCACACTTATGAGAAACACTAGTTATAACTACACTTGCTTTCAAAAATTTTGGGCCTATTGGAAATTTAGCATCCACCTCATCAAACTTTCCAACCCCTAACTAATTAGCATGAAGCAACTTACATATATTCCACCTCATCACACTATTTGGGAACCCTTGGAAAAGATGACCCCACATGGCCATGTTTTGGGATGTTATCACATTGTCTAAACATTTTGCAACTTCATAAAGTTGAGAAAAAACCATTGTAGATCTTCCTCTATCCAATCATGAAACACAAACAAGGCCACCTCTTTGCATAGTTAGAACATTAGCCAATTAAAATGATGCAAAATTTCCAACATGTCCTAACATGTCCAGGTTGTGGTTTTGACTAGTCTCCTTTTGAGATTCTAATAAGAATGAAATCACAAAGTCCATGTGGTGGCAAGGCACTTGTCCATTTTCCTTTAAATCCTTGCATCTTTATAAAGTAGGAAACCACTTTCCATCGATCTTGGGAGATTTGATAGTCTAGAAACATGTTGTCCACTAATGAGCTACATCAGTACCTTACCCAATGAAATGCCCATTGTACGCCTACTTAGCAGACATGACACCTAACACATGTACTTTTTTAGTGACCCAAAAATCCATATGGCAGTGAGGCACTTTCTCACATTAGCTAAAGACCTTGCATGTCCATAATGTAGAAAAGAACCCACTGTTGATCCTGGAAGATCTGACAATGGATGAAATATGAGCCTGCAAAGATATTAAATTGTGCAACTTAGCTTTGGGGATTAGGATATAATGTGGATAGCCAATATTAAGAAATATTACTTTTGTACACCCTAATATTTGAATGACTATTAGATATTTTTCCAAATATAAAATACCAATTTTTTTGGTGGGAGGGAAAAATAGCTAACAAAGAACTAAGAAATAGAAGCTTAGAGAATAGAAGAGCATGGAAAACCAAGTGCTTGAAGATGTAAATAACATATTTGTAGATGCATTAAGTATTGAGCTTGATAGTTCACATCCTATTTTGATTCAATTAGTAGAAGTTATCCAAAAATTCAATGAAGATCTAAATGGTCAAGAAAGTTGCTACAAAGAGCTGAGAGGAAATTAAATCAAGTAGAATTGTCTACTATTCTCAGTTCAATGGAAACCTTTGCAAATAATGTAACTTCATTATTTGGTGATTGGTGTGATACATCTATATTCACCTATGGTATCAAACATAAATTATATAATATAGATGAATACTTGACATCAAGTGCACACTAGTTGTCACTTGAACCAAGCTATAGTTCTGCTCACTATTCAAAGATCAAATATCTAACAAATTTGCAAGCATAAATATTAAGGGAAGAAGCCTAGATAAGGGCCACACTTTTAAACACCCAAGGCATGATCCTTCAACATGGATGCATTATAGAAACACATTTCACATACCAAGACACTCATCCATGACAATAACTTCTCCATAGTTGATCACATGATGGAGTTATTAGTGGAAGTACATATTGCATTTCATGAAAGAAAGAAGTTACAAGAAAATTGGGACAATACAATAGCATTTATTTTGAAGGTACATTTGGACTTTTGCCTCATTTTGGCATCAACATGTAGTGTACACCTTTGGCATTTATGTTAAAAAGGGGAAGTATGTATCTATATTATAGAGAACTACAATATAAGATGAATGTGTATATGAATAATTTTGGGAGAAGTATAAAATGAGGTATATATGTGATATATTTATGGGGGAGCAGCTTAATATTATACAAATATAGTTACATATAATCATAGAAATCCTTTACAACAATTTTTTTGAAAAATATCAAAAACAAAGTATGTTGCCGAGTTGAAGACACATGATGGAGATAAAAAGAATGTTTTGACCTAAAAAAATTTAGTATTCAATTTTTGATTGATAAGTGTTTTTGTAACTAATTCCCAAGGGGGATATTGTTGACATTAAGTTAAAAGTTTGTTCATTAGTGACTCACACTTAGTCAATTGGTTAAACTACTACCAAGCTTATCTAGCAATTTGCAATGTTAACTGTGTAATCTAGTCACTACCAAGCTCTATTGTTACTACCAAGTTTTAGAATCTACATTAAGTTCATGCTGAGTAGTATCTATCAAGTTGATCAATGATAGTGCTAACTAAGCTTCACAATATTAATAGAATTGCATAGTGTCAACCATGTTCTCTAGTGTGTAATAAGCTAGCAGTGTTAGTGATGTGAATCTAGTGTTGACAGAGCCAAAGAGTATCAACTAAGTGATTTAGTTTATACCAAGCTCACAATGTTAGTGCTGACCAAGCCAAGAAATGTCAACCAAGTGATTTAGTTTATATGTCAAGTTTCACAGTGTTCATTGAGTCACAAGTGTTGACCAAGTTCAAGATACTTGGAAGTGATAAGTATGAACTAAGATTTTACATCTATTGAGTGCATGATTTGTTGAAAATTATCTAATGAGGATATGTAATTATTTTCATATATGGAATCACATGATGCACATGCTTATAGGAAACCTCAAAAATAAAGATACTTAGCTTTTGGTAATAAAAAAATTGTCCAACTATGGAATTTGGGATAGAGCAGTGTATAGTTTTGTTTATAACTTCTTGTTGTTGTCATATTATGACTAGTGAAGATAGATGGAGATTGTATACATATTGGTGATGATGTGTACAACCTTAGAAGTTAGCATAGACTGTATGGAAAGAGATATTTTTGTTTTAGCAAAACAGGACAGTGAGATTAAAGGAAATGATTATTTTGTTTACAAAATAACTACTTGTCCAATTAGGGCCAACATCCTAGATATTTATTCTAAGTTAGAAAAATTTATTATGGTCTTACCCAAACTAGAAAATTTTTTTGTAAACACATGGTATTTATGAAAAGGACATCATGCAACTAGAAGTGTGATTTTATGTGCTAATTGTGATGTTGTGCAATTGTATGTGAACTATTGTGAAAGTGATATATGTAAAGTTTTGAAAAAGCTATTTTTGTGATCCAAGATGGACTTGAAGATTAGAAAGAAGTTATAGTGCCTATATACTAAAATTTTGAGTGATTGTTTGGGAAATGAGCTCTTCTTCTAATTGGAAGTGCATGTTTAGGTAGTAGGCTCATCTTGCATCTATTGCACTACAACTCCTAATAGGGTTGGAATCTCCTAACAAGGATTCAAAGTCTCCTAGTTCAAACTCCTCATACTAAATTTACTCATTGAATCCTAATAGGGTCCATCCTCTAACAAGGAACTCATATATCCATATATTATCCAATGGGTATCATCTCCACCATGGTTTTCACTTGGCTAGGGTTTTCGTAGTTAACAAAATATGGTGTTATGAGTTATCATTGTGCATTGTTACTATTATTGTTCTACATTATTTTATTACTTTGTTATGTATGGTTTAAAGTAAGAAATAATATCTAGTTGGTAAATAAAGTTTATAGATTACTAATTCACCCCCCCTCATCCCCCCCTCCCTCTCAATAATTCCTATTTATAATAATTGGTATTAGAGCCTACTTACTTTGAAGAGGCATAATAGCTTAATTAAGATTCCTATGGATATGGAAAAATTTATGAAGATCATTGAAAAGTCCCTTGAACAAATTGATCTCCTTATTGAAGAAAGATATTAGATGAAGGACAAATATGAAGATTCCAAAGTGTACATTGGACAATTGAAGGAAAAGATTGAACATCTGAAAACCAAGCCCGAATCTACTGAATCTAGAATTAGTGATGATAATTACTCAAAGTTAAAGATAGAGTACACGATCTTGAAGATGAATTAAAGATTACAAATCTGAAGTTGACTTTAAGAAATGATCCTACCAAAGTTGAATATGATTTGAAGAGTGAGAATGCAGATCTTAGAGAATTTTTGGCAAACAAAACATCTAAATTTGAAACATTGAAAGAATATCATGAAGAACCTCATAAGTATAATACTATTGTGAAAGGTGAATTAACTCAATGTAAGAAGCAACTTGAGAAGCTTTATTCCATTAGAAAAAAACTTGATTATTAAATGTCAATATATAGACCTTCTTATGATAAGAATGGTCTTGGTTATCTAATTAACATGTCTACAAAGAAACCTAAGATTAGATCAAATTTGAAAGAGAGAGATAAATAAGATGATAAGGTTGAATCTGGTCAATCTTTTGCAAAACCTAAAGAAGTTGGAGAAGACAAGAAAGTTAAAATCTTGGATGAACCATTTAAGAAAGTGGAATCTCTTAAGGAAACTGGGTATGAATTTAGAGGTAAGTGATTTTAATGTAATGAAATAGGTCATATGAAAATAGATTGTGCAAATACGTCATTTAATCATGTTAAGGACTTTTATTGTCATAATTGTCATGGTATACATCATAAGGAAATTGATTGTAGGAAACATAAGTATGATAATGATAGAATGAATAGTAGAATGTCTAGAAATACTAAGCTTGCAGATAAAAGAAGATCTAATGAAAGGATATCAAGAGAAGAAAGACCTTGTTAAGATAAAAGATAGATCATGTCTTATAAGTGTAACAAATTAGGACACATTGCTCAAAATTGTCATGCACCTTATGATCATTAGAATCCTAGAAGCATAGCACCAGTATGTTAGTTATGTAACAACTTTGGACATACAAAAAAGTATTGCAGAATGGACAAAAACTTTGGAGATAGAAGGAACAATGGAAGAAACTTTGGAAATAGAAGGAATGATGGAAATTACATAAAAAATGACAGAAGGAACCATGAAAGGAACTCCAAAACTAACAAACCCAATGAAAAATAAAGAAACATAGTCAATGAACTTCAAGAATAAATCAATGAAGAATTTTTAAAAGGATTATATTGCTCAAAGAATGAAAATCTAGATGATGATGAGATAGGTAGATCATAGTTAGTTATTGAGTTTGATTCAATTAAGTTGAATTAAGCTTGTTTGCAGCACCAAAATTTGAGAACTTCATTCAAAGATTATATTAGCGATAGTGAAGTTGGGAAAAGGTGTATCAAGTTAAGTTTAGATAGTACCTAAGCTTGCTTGAAATTTGGATCTTATCGAGATAAGTTATGAAGGAATTAAGAGAAACTAGTATTATAGAAAAAGTTAGTTCGAAAATAGAAGACAAAAACTATGTTTTGCAGAAAATTTTGTGAACTAAGTCTTGAGGAACATTGCCATGATGAAAGGAGGCTATAGTAAACCTTGGGTGGCATCTGAAGATTAGATAGATGATCTTGAGCACTAATTTGATTACAAAATGTAATTGATAGCTTTTTTGTGTTTGCAAAGCACACAATTAATGCATGTTCAAGTTGATGGAATAAATGGAGTACAAAATTGATTTTCACTTCATTACAAATACATTTAAAGCAAGGAGCACTCAGAACCAATGTGTCAAGGTGATGTTGAAGCAAGGCCTATTTTTGAAAAGAGGCATTTTATCATTTTTCTTCAAATTTATTCAGTAAAAGTTCATATTTGATAGAATCATTGATATGTTAGTAGTGAAAAATGTAGAGAATGAGGAAAAACCTAATTTGAAAGTTATTTTTATGAAACCTACTAAAGGAAACCCTAACTCAGAGTTATCCATTAATCTAAGGGTAAAAGCACAGATCTGTGTCACCGTTTGTGATATCAAAACCTGTTTTGGTCAAATTTCATTTCTCTATCAAAACTCAATTTTATTCAAAAACTAAAAATACCCTTTTATAGATCTTAGATTCAATATCATCATTATATAAATTTTTGAGTGTTTTAATTAGTTATAATATGTTAGAATTTCAAAATATTATAAGTCGATATTTCAACATTTTAGAAGATGCCTACTTAAAAAAGGGAAAAAAATAGTAAATCATACCAAAAAAACAAAAAAAAATATTTATCTCTAGAGGAGAGAGTCCTCTTCATGAATATGTAATTTTTTCTCAAGAAGGTGTAGATTTGATTGGGAAGTTTTGACGGGAGGAAAAAACTATTAGCTTATGAGAAGGTCAAACTTGAGTACTTATAATAAAGAAAATATAGATAAAAAATAATTATTTCTTTTTTTGTGCACTAGATATACATGTCATCTGTAAGATATTTTCAAATGAAAACAAAAAAAGATGATTTGCACATAAAAGCACTCTTAAGCGTTCTTGTGTTGTATCCTTGCCATTTTTGTCTCATAGTCCCTTTCTAGTGTCGTTTTAGTCTATTACCATTATTTCCTTTATTATAATATAGTAATGATTACGAGTATATAATATTGATTATTATTATATAATAATGACCATTATTATATAATAATAATTTCTATTATATTATTTGGTCATTATTCATTTAGAATTTCGTTGGCATTTCTTTAGGTTGTTTATATATATAATAATTTTATGTAATAATAAATATCATGCATATTTGTACATTTTCATCTATTGTTGTGTTTTTATTTTTTTTCCAGCCTTCATATTCACCCTTCGGGTCACCCTCTTTTGTTTTATTTTTTCTTTCACTTTGGTTTTTAATAGTAGATCTGTCATTATTTCTGGTGGTTGTTTTCTCTCTTGTGGTTGGATGTATTTTTATCTTCTTTTTTGGGGTCCCCTTCCCTCCTTGTCCCTATTGTTGAACCTCAAACTTTTCTTGTTTGTGGTGCACCTACCCCCCCTTCCTTTCCCCACCTTTTTATCCTTATTGGGTCTGCAATCTTTCTACTTTTTTCCTTCAGCTCTCTCATCCTGATGATGGATCACAGAGTGTGATCCAAAACGTTGATGCAAAAATTGTAACACAATCTACCCAGAAAACACAGCTAAGAATTCTAATGGATTGTGGAAAACTACTATCTACATTTTTTTTTTTGACGGGAACTACACCCTATATTTTTTATAGTTAAAAAAGGGACTTCAAAATAAAAGAAATGAATAAATTCTTACTCAAATTTTTTTTAAAAAATAATAGGCATAAATTTCATCCAATTCTACACATTTCATCAGTTTACATCATTTTCAAATTCTAAACACAAATACCATTTTTTTTTTGTCATTAATGTTGAACTGTCGCATTCTGATATCACATTTCTTCATAAAAGGTGACACAGGTTTGTGCTTTTACCCCTAAATAATGTAGTATATTTGGAAGATGTAGGATGTTATCTTAAAAGTAAATTTGAATCTATTGGGAGTGAATATATGAACAAGAATATGGAATTAGTTTTCAATCATGACATGACTATGAAGCCAAGATTTGAGCATTTGAAGGAACTAGACCTATTCAAATATCATTTCTACCATGAATTGGACACATATGAGTAGATACAAATCATATTAAGTAAGATACATGATAGAAAACCATCGATGCAAGATAGTGTAATTGATATTTCTATCAACCTTATTCATGAGCTAACTAGTCTTAGTAAACAAGGTAGTGTACCTATAGGTGAGAAAATGGTCAAGAAGAAAGTTGAGAGTTATACAAAAGTAGTGTATAATGGAAAGGCTATGGTGATCAACACCATTAAGAAAGATGATGTAAGATTCTTGAGTAGAATAATTGCCTACTTTGTATGTGCAAGTTCAGAGATTGATGAATTATCAGTCAGATTCATCTGTACAACATATAAGATATGTGTAGAGAAGGAACAAGTGAACCTTAGTGAAATTTTGAGAATACAATTACTTGAGAGCCTAGAAAAGATCAAGAGGACTAAGAATTGTATGTTTAGATTTCAGTCACTAATCAATTACATATTCTTTTATTTGCTTAAAATATTTCCATATTTATCCATTGTGGATATAATGAGTAGTGATAGATGAATAATGTATAAGATAATAGAAGTATGTAGAAGACATCTTGTAGAGAAGATATTAGATAGTGGCAACTTTATAATGAAGATATTTTAGAATGAAATGAGATAGAGATTCAAAATTACACCTACACTTGTAGGCATATTTAAAGAAGACATTTGTATTATGGTTGATATAGAATATACTTATATTCAAGTAGTAAAACCTTGGGAAACATTTCTTGATCCCTTAGGTTATGAATTGAATGATAATATAGTAGTTGGTTATATTGATTTATTGTTGAAATAAGAGAATGATAAAATAGAGAAAAGATTTAGAACATATGACCAAATTACCTAGTCAGCTCATTAGGCATCCCTGGAGAAGGCATCACACAAGAAGAGAGATTCAATTATGAAGAAAGCTTTATTAGAAGTTGGTATGACTAGGAGCAAGTTTGAGGTAGTCAGGAAAATCTTGAAACAAGGAATACTAAATGTACAACCTTTGTTAGTATCTATTGTAGAAATAACTTATGAATAGAGCATTTCATATGCAATAGTCTTAGATGTACAACCTAGTGAGCCAAAGAGAAAATCGAACAGATTAGTGGAAGTAGTAACCACAAATTCAAAAAGGGTCAAGCAAAAAGCCACTAGACTAGGCAAGAGGCAACAAACATTGTTGACAATTATCGATTCTAGCGATGAAAAAGAAGAAGAACAAGAAGTCAAACAAGCAAAGAAAGTAACAAAAAAATTAGCAGGGAAAGCTTGGCAACCCTATAAGAAAAAGATAAAAAAGATTAACTTAGCTATTGCTAGTGAGGGTAACTTTGATTAGATGAATTTTTTTTTATGACTTTTATAACAATTTTCAAAAAGACCAGATTGATATATCCACTATGAGATACATTATAGAAAATAATCTTAAATTGAAGGATATAGAGGGCATAGTAAACTAGAAAGTCTATGATAGACATATTAAGAAGAACATACCAACAAGAGAAGAAGATTTAGAACTTTGGAATTCTATGCTAAGAACTAGTTGCAAGACTAATGATGAAGAAGAGATTAAGAGATTATTGAATAATATTACACCTTTCTTGAGAAATAAAGTAAGATAATTTTTTATTATGGTGGGTGAAAAAGTTAAATTAAGAAGTGAGACTATAGTAGTAATAAGTTAGATGTTGACAAAATCTAAGGTAGCAACTCCACCAAAACCTAGAACCTTGAAAGTGTTAGTGAATGGTGACACTATGAAGATTGATCAGCCTAATGTTACCATTAGCATTGATGATACTAATCTATTTGAAAGTTTTGAATAAAATGAACCTACTACCAAGGATATTGAAGATAAACTAGGAAAAATTGAAGAGGAAAATAGGTTAATTGAAGAAGGAAAGAAGAAAGTAGAAGAGGCCAAGAAAAACTTGCTTAAGGATGAGAAGAAAAGAATATTAGAAGAAGAAATAAGAAAGACAATAGAGGAAGACAAGAAGAAGAGACAAGAAGAGGTAGAGAAGGGAGAAAATGAAAGAAAAGAAAAAGAAAAGAGAGAAGAATAAAAGAGGTAGCCAGGAAGAAAAGGGAGGATGACAGTAAGCCTTCTAGTTCATCTCCTTCACTTTCACTTTCCATGTTAGCAACTAATGACAATGATCAAACTGATTTGATCACATCCTTATCAAAGCTTAATCAAAATAATAGAACACAAAAGAGCCTATAGAAAACCTTGATAGAGGTTATTGATAGACTACATAGTACTTTGGTAGTGCAACACATAGAAGTAGATCTAGAATAGAGATCACAATCTATACTAAAGTCATTTGATGAAGAATTCACTAATTTGTTAAGTGTTCTAGAAGAAAAGGAAAAGATTTCACATGATGCTAACTTGTTTAGCACCATTTGTCAAAATATTTAGAATGATTTGATAAGTCTTCATACTTGTATCAAGGAACTTTGGAAGTGTCAATAGGATGGTAAGATATTGTAAGATATTATACATTAAGTGTACCCTATCTTATAAACTAACTAAGGACATTGAAAATTAGATAGGAGGAAAGATGAGTGAGCTAAAGGCTCTATCTAGCCAGCTACAACATCCATCTTATAAAGTTGATGATTTTGAAGGACAAGCAGTTAGTATTCACAATGATATCAGGAAACTAGAACTTTGGAAGGAATAGATTTTGGAGAGGATATTGGAATTCAGAGAGTCTATTGCTCTAAAAGATATTTTGTTGAGAAATAGTAGGAGGAAAGTGTCAAGGACAAGGACAATTAGTCTAACTTTTTGTATTCAGGCCTTAATGCAAATGAGATTGCATCATATGTTTTATGTGCAATTCTCACCTCTTCTGAATCAGCCAAGGAGACATGGACTAAAGGTATTGATAATCTTTAGGCTAATTTTGATAATTGCATGAAGATTCTAGTAGCTTAAGGAAGAAGACAACATTTTTTACAGAAAACAGTAGTTTTTGGATAGATTTTGATATTTTGACCTTTGTCATTGATGTCAAAAAGGGAGAGATAAAATGTCAAAATTTTAAATCACATAAAGTAAAGATAAAAGTGTAAAGTATATTGTAAGGGGGAGCATATGTAAAGATGGAAAAATATAATAGATGCAATGTTACCATATTGTTTATGTAGTGTTTGTCACTTAGCCAATTTTCCCAATTTTATTGCCATCAATGCCAAAGGGGGAGATTGTTGAAAGTTGGCTAATAAGGATATGTAATTTCTGTCATTTATGAAAACATGTGATGTACATGCTTACAAGAAATCTTGGAAATGAAGATACTTAGCTTTTGGTAATCGTAAAATTGTCCAAGAATGGAATTTTCTATACAAAATTATATTGTTTTGTTTATAGTTTCTTGTTGATGTCATATTATGAACAGAAAGGATATATGGAGATAATATAAATGTTGGTGATGATGTGTATAACCCCATAAGTTAGTATGATTGTACATAAAAGAGATATTTGTGTTTTAGAGAAACAAGGTAGAGGAATTCAATGAAAGGATTATATTGTTTGCAAAATAATTACTTGTCAAATTAGGGCCAACATTCTAGATGTTTTGTCTAAGTTGGAAAACATTATTATGGTCTTAGCTGACCTAGCAACAATTTGTGTAAAGGATTAGTATTTATGCAAAGGACATCTTGTGATGATAAGTGTGATTTTATTTTCTAATTGTGATGTTGAGCAATTTTATGCAAACTTTTGTGAAAGGTATATATGTGAAGTTTTTTGAAAGCCATTTTTGTGATCTAAGATCAAGATGAAGATCAGAAAGAAGTTATAGGTCCTATATTCCAGAAGTCTGATTACTCGTTTGGGTAGTGAGCTCTTCTTTTAATTGGAAGTACATGTTTAGGAAGTGGGCTCATCTTGCATCTACCCTACTACAACTCCTAATAGTATTGGAATCTCCTAATAGGGATTCATAGTCTCCTAATGGGGATTGGGTATGTGTAGGATCATGGTGTGCCAAAAAGTGGCGATCTGAAAAATCTATAGTTCTAAAATATCTCAAACCATTTCAAAATTTATTCCAACTTTTTTCCAACGCACCTTGATACTAAATGAAAATAATTAATATCTTTATAAAGTCTACTATATCTTTTGATACCAAACTTATTGTAGACACCTAAATATGATTACACCGCTCCCATAATCCTACTTAGCTATCTCTAAAGGCATCATTAATTAAATTCCTATTTAACTAATCCTTTTCCATCCCCTAGCTGGCTAATTTAATTAATCATCTATAGTCCTAATTGATAAATCAAATAACCCATCATTTATCAATTAAATCCTATTCTCCTATCAAATTCCAAATCCCAAATTTATTAAAATCACTTTAATAAATAAAACCCTCAAATCTAATAACCCCTAAACTATCCTAAACCCTCCATTTAGCCTAATCCACCCCATCCACCCATACTAACCTAGCTTAGCCACTAACTCACCCACCCTCATGAATGCCATCCACTTGCACATATATAACATCCTTAATCTAATCCTAACCCAAGCATAATCCCCCCCCTAACCTTGTCAAATTCCCTAAGTAAGCTTAAGACTTTCCTAAGCCAAACCAAAGTGTCCTCCCCCAAAATATCCCAAACATAAAATTTTATCCCAACCACAAAGCCTTCAATGCTCTTACATGCCCTTAAAAAATCTTACAAGCTATTATGAGGGTCATTTAAGGCCTTGAGCCTCCTTTGTTGACTCATCCTTGCCCTTTCCTCCACCCAATGACCCTATGACATGTGTCACTCCCTGATTGGTGCTAAACAAGCATAATCCATGTGCTCCCCTTTGAATGCATCCTAGCCCTCCCTAAAACTTTCATCTCTCCTTGCATCTTAACCCTCCATCCCTCAACCCCTTGGCCTATAAATTAGATCCCCTCCCAAGCCATTTCAAACAAAATCCTTAAGCTAAAGTTATAATGTCATTTTGAGAAGCCAAGGTCATACCATTTTCACATATCCACACCAAAAATCCCAAATCCATCTCCATCATTGAAGCCACTTTTGAAGCTTGAGCATACATCCCAAATCCATATCAAAGGACACCTCCCCAAATCAAGTGACCATCCTCATTGAGAGAGCCCATCCATGGCTCATATTCTCATTTGAGGACCTCACTTTGTCTCATCTAAAAGTTTATATTGATTTTGTTGGTTAATGCTTTGGTTCTTAAATAGATTAGTGTTTCTTGCTAACATATTAGTGTACACACCTATATGGTCAACTTTAAAAGAATCCTAAAAATGTGCTTTTGGCCTATTTTTATGTTAATTTTACCTCAAACATGTAGCTAACAATTTTCTTTTCACCAAAAATTGATGAAATGAAAAGAGTTTCCTAAGAATGTTCTTATCTTTCCACAAATGTAAGGTTTGTCAAATTATGAGTTTAGTAAGTAATTATTACTTATTTTCTAATGGAGTTATCTATAAAGTGCTAACTAACACACTACTTGAAAAACAACTATAACTTTCAAATGGTACAACATTTTTTGAATCCAAAAGATGCATCACATTCTATGTTTCTTCTACTATAAGGAAAAAAATGAAAAATTGAATTTTGGAAAGTTTTGAAATAGTTAAGGTGGTCAAACACGAGATTTTTTTTATTCCAAAAATACTAAAATAAAAAATAAAAAATAATTTATTTATTTAGAATAAAAATACCCAAAAATATGTGTCACATCCAAGCATGAGTCTACTACTTATATCTAGAATATTATTAAAAAATATTATCATTTGATTTTGATTCAAGTGGTATGACATACATCTACTTCTTATTTTTGTTCTGAAATTTTTGTAATATTGCATTAAAATTCAAAATTTTGACCAATCAATTTTCTTTTTGAGATAAGTCCTAGTATTTTAGAAACTAGATTCAATTTGGTAGAGATTATTTTCTCTCAAATTTTTGACATGAAGTTAATAACAAGTAGAAAATTGCATGTCAAGTTGACATAACCCTAATTTTTAATTTTTTTATTGCCACTTAAGAGCATAGTTTGATTGACCATGATCCTGCACATACCCAACTCCTTATACTAAATTTTCTCATTGAATCCTAATAGGGTCCATCCTCTAACAAGGAACTTATATATCAGTTCATCATATTGTGGGTATCATCCCCATTGAGATTTTCCCTTCGTAGGGGTTCCCTAGTTAACGAAATATGGTGTTATGAGTTATCTTTGTGCATTTTTACTATTATAGTTCAACATTACTTTATTGCTTTGTTATGTATGATTTAAATAAGAAATAATATCTAGTTGGTGACTAATGTTTGTAGATTATTGATTCACCAACCTCTCCATAATCCTTATTTCTAACATGATGCTGAGTATCAGAACATCATCAAGTTTGTCTTCAAAACCTAAGTCCCAACAATTAGGTGAACTTTGTGATCTTGATGGAAAGCTATGTTGAAGTTGACATTGATGAATTGTATTTTGGATTGCTATATATGTAATGCATTGTATCACATCCAAATAAGAAGTAAGTATAAAGTAAAAGAGAGGAAGTGAGAATTGAGAATGCTACAAGTAGTATAAAGGACAACCAAGATTTATCTATCACCATAAGGTGATCTTCACACTTCAAATGAATCTCAACCAAAAAACCAGAGTTGTAGATCGAATCAACCATTGGTTCATCCTAACAGATCCATCAATAAAATCCTTTAATGGGGTAAACTTAATAGTCTCTAACAAATATCTTTAATGACTGGATACTTCATTGTCTATTCTGTAAATACTTTGACAAGGTGGACCTAGCTATTCTTATTGCTCATAACAAGGAGGATCATTAGACATGATACATTATAACCCTTAAATGAACAAATTTATATTTTAGTACTAAATCTTGTGGGTATTATCCCCTCCCCAGTTTTACTTTCTATTTGGAAGGTTTTTGGTTCACCATATATTGTGTCAAAGTGTTATGAATTTTTTACTACTTTGATTCTTTCATGCATGTATTTCAATAAAAATATTCTATGAAGGATTAATTGGTGAAATAAGTTGGAGTTTTATTGGTTACTAATTCACTTGCACCCCCCCCCCCCCCCCCCTTTCAATAGCCTTTCCTACCTCATATTTCCAACACCACCATCTTAGGAATTGTAGTGGGCTACATTAATCTTATTGGTGTCATCCCTACCCTAGTTTACCTTTCTATTTGGATAGTTTTTGGGTGACCAAATCTTATGTCAAAGTGTTATGAATCTTTTATTACTTTCATTCTTTCATGCATGCAATTAGATCATAATATTGTATGAAGGATTAATTGGTTCCTTATTCACACTCGCACCCACCCCCACCCTGCCCCACCCTCAGTAACATTGCCTACCTCATATTTACAATACCACCATCATAGGAATTGTAGTGGCCTACATAAAAATGAAAAATATTAGTGATATTTGTAAGCTCTAAGGGTATTTTCCCATGAAGTTCATTTCTAGATACTCCAAGGTACTCTAGGTGTTCTCACTTACCATAATTGGTAGGTATATTTCTAAAGAAATTATTAACTCTCAAGTGGAGATGCCTCATTTAAGAGATGTTAAAGAAACTTAGGCCACAACATTGGTTATGTTTGAAGGGAATGGACCCATGAAGAAATCAACAGCAGTAGTGAAACTAATTAGTTTATGGAAATGATGTATTTGGGGCTTGCACAAAATTATAAGAATAATAGTTGAAATGTGTAAATATAATAAATGATTTCATATTTTATTATCAAAATATGATACATGTTCCATATTTATCTTGAAGAAAAATCCCTTGATAAGGAAGAGTGCTATTGGTGAAAGAAGATAGGTGTAAAATATACTAGCACTTTAGGGGCCATACACATTTTCAATATCAACATCTAGAGGGAGTTATGATTTTAATTAAGCTCCATCATGTTGTTGGGAGAAAGTACCCTTGCTAATAGTCAAATATACCTATGAAAAAAAGAAAATTCTTCTAGTCCCTTATATGTTTAATTTGGATTTGGTGGTGTTGTTACCACTTTAGGAAGTAAAGTTTGGACATATCATAACCATAGGTTCTACGTGAATCTTCAAATTCAAAAAATGTGAATAGAAGCCAAAATCTTAAAATATTTGGACTATTACATGATATGTGAGGAGAATGATGCCATTTATAATTATATACACTATTTTGAAATTGAATTAAAGAAAAAAAGCTAGATTGAGGCACAAAGTAGATTCACGACTTTAAATTTTACTACCATAAAAGAAAATTCAATGTCAAACATTATATATAGGGAAATTGATCTATAAATATTTCTATAAGTACCCCATGATAGGACCACAAATATTATATTGATGATTTATTATTTTATCTTTGAATGTTTATTAGTAATAGATTTCTAGTAGCCTAGAGAGAATTGATTTTGTACCCTTTAACAATATATTTTATTTCTCCTTTTAGCCAGATAATAAGAGGCCTAACTACTATTTTAGGTGATTGAGCCACCTAAAAAATGATAGTAAATTCTTATATTAATACATAATCTTTTGATTGATTCTATCAACATGTAGGTACTAATTAGCAATGGTGATATAACCATGTGTTTTACCTTTCAAAAAACCACCTTTGATTTTTGTTAATCTTTGATTGGTTTTGACAAGTGAGTGTCTATACACTAAAGTCATTTACTTAGTTCATGTTGAACAAGTAACATATGTCAAGCACAAAATATAAGTTAGAGCATTCCAAGTCACTCATGTGTTGAGTCACTCATATGCTTAGTCATTCAAGTGCTGAGTAGATAGTATGTGTCGAGTAAGTTAGTTGCTGAGCAAGAAGTGCATGCTGAGTCATTCACTTGCCAAGTGAAAACATTGAAGTCATAGTTAGTGTCAATCACCATGGACTTTAGATATCGAGTAACACAATTTTGGCATAGTTGTTTGTATTGGTAAAAACTACTATGTAAACCATTTTTGGGCTAAATTAATGATTGATTTATGATATTGTGTTGATAAGGATGAAATTTAATTGGGAATCCCTATGTATTACATGCATCCAATTAGATAAAGGGAATGTTTAAGAACCAATATGGATGAATTACAACCTTTGATTCATACCTAAACCTAGGTCACCTAAGTCTTCTTAAGGAGGATAAACCCTAAACTCTTATGCATGATTAGAGAGAGAGAAGGAGAGTTTGCATGTACAAATAGAACATTCACAGTGATCAAGGTATTATGATCTAAATTACATTGTAGAATTAGTTAAAGGAGAATAGAGGAAGGAAACAGTGAACAACAAAGAGACATCTGATCAAGAAGGATCAAGTACACATCAGCATAAAGGTGATCTAACACCAAGCAATAGAGTACTAATCATAGGATCATTGCTAAGACATTCTAATAGGTGAATTAGTCAAATCTCTTAAAATAGTATTCCTAATAGGGTTTATTGAAATCCTCTAAGAAGGTGCTTACTTATTTGTAAGTTGAAGTCCTTTAATGAAGTACACTTCTTAATAGGGTGTTGAAATCATTTAATATGGTAAGACCTAACATCTTTGTAAGCTTTTAATAGGGAAAATATTTCACAAGATAGATCATGTTTCATGATAAAACACTGTAACCTTCATTGGGTACACTTTATTACTATAGTAGTGAAGATTTATGGGTTTCATCCCTACCCCAATTTTACCTTCTCATTGGAGGGTTTTTGGGCAATCATATCTTGCATCATATATATGTGAATGCTTGCTCATTTACATACTTTATATATATATACTTTACATGGTATGTTAGTTTACTTATTGAATTGTGAGATGGATGTATAGTGAATGTTTTTATGGGTTAAAGTTTAAAGCACTGATTCACCCCTCTCTTAGAGTTTTCCTTTCTTATTGTAATTCCAACAATTGGTATCAGAGCTATGTTCTTTGAAAGTAAAGATTTGTAGCTTTGAGGAAAGATCTTGGAAATGGAAACCTACAAGTTGGAAAAATTCATTGAGAACCATGAGATTGAAATACAACTCATTCTACATCAATTGAATGAAGTAAGAGAATATCTATAGAGATTGTTGAGAAGAAGGAAGGAAATTTCTATTGAGGAGAATGACACACAATACCAAGAGATGGACACTACTAAGCTATTTTCAAATGGAGACTCTAATGAATTTGATGAAACAACTATAGATCTAATGGAAAAGAATAGAACCCTAGCTAAAGAGATCAAAATTTTTAAGATAAAGCAAGAATTACAAGCCATATTACTATGCGAGGTGACCAAACACAAAAAGAAAGCTATGCAAGATAAATTCATGATTGAAGATGACAAAAGAGTTTTGACCAACAAAATAGAAGCTATATCATCAAAGGTAACTAGGATTGCTAACATGCAATTAGAAAATTTTGGTCAAATGATGATTGCAAATCATGAACTAAATGCCAAGGATATTGAAATGACGACACTGAAGTTGCATAATGAAAAATTGAGGGTAAAAGTACAAAGTTGTGTCACCTTTTAGGCTGACTTGTAAAAATAATTGAATTTGAGTATTTCTATCTAAAAGTCATTTTTTTCCAAACATGTGAACTTGATAAATTTATTTTAGCTAAGTTATATATGGTCTCACACTTTCCAATTGGAAATGTCTATTAAAAGCATGTTTTATACTAGTTATTATCCAATTACTAAAGAAATAAAATTATTTCATAAAACTAATGTTTCAATAACTCTTACTATTCTTTATTATATTTTTCTAATAATGTATAAACACCATTTCATAAAGCTCAATGTCTCAAATATTCTCATATAGATTTTATAGCATTTTAATTAGATATAGTATGTTGTTATTAAAAAGTTCTACAAGTACATTTTTTAACACTTGACAAGATGTTGATTTTGAGAAAAAAATAAATTAAATCATATCAAAACAATTAAAAAATTATATGATGTTCTAGAGGAGAGATCCCTCTTCTGGAATCTATAATTTTTCTTTAGGTTTGAATACATTTGTTTTGAAAAATGCGGTGGGAGATGAAACTATCAAGTTGAATAAGTTGAAATTTGAATTGTTATAAAAGAGAAAATATAGGTCTAAAGCCAATTTTTATGTTTGATTGTTCTAGCTACTTATGTTATGTATAACATAGTCTAAGATAAAAGGGAAAAAAGTTTATTTCTACGTCATTTTGTCGTGGGAACCAGACCCCTAATTTCTAGCATTTTTCAGAAACTAGAAAGTTATCTTTAAAATTAAAAAAAATGTCATTTCTTATTCCAAATAATTATTAAAAATTATAATCCTAAACTTCATCTATTTCTACACATTTCACTAGTTTATTTCATTTTTAAATTCTAAATAAAAATACTAGTTTTATGTCATTGAAGGTGAACATTTATACTTTATTTTAAATCCTTTTCCTTTGTAAAAAGGTGACACAGGTTTGTGCTTTTACCCTTCAAGAACAATGATCTAAAAAGGAAAAAGGAGTTTGTTGAAAGGTTCAATAAACCAAGTGAGGCTATTAAGTACTTTGAACAATTGATGAGATCTCCTAGATCTAATAATGATACATCTAGACTAGGATACACTAGTATTGAGGAAGGAGAATCATCCAAAAGTAATGAAGAAAGATCTAAGAAAGGTAAGAACTCTGAATCTACTTGTCATAATTGTGGAAAGATAGGACATACTGCTAATGTTTATAGGTGCAAGACTATAAGTTAGAATGATAAGCATAAAAACATGAATCACTACCACAAGTGCAACAAAAAAGGTCATTAGGCACATGAATGTAGAATCAAGACCATGCATACTCAAAGATTTAAAGGATAGTGTTATAACTATATTCAAAAGTATGGACATAGAGCCTTTAAGTGCATATCCAAATCCAACTAGTTATCAAACAAGCAAACAAAAGTCAAAGAACAATAGAAACTCTTATAATTTGGATTATAATACAAGATGTAGTTGTCACTATAGTCAATAGTATGCACATATTCTTGAGAATTGTATTAGAACACATTTCATAAGTAATTACAAAAGGTGAAAGTCACCAAGTTGTGAGTTCAACAAAGGCAAAGGCAAGGAAAATATTGAAAATGTTAGAGATGAGATGAACAAGATATGGAAGAGAAAGAAAGATTGCTGCACATCAAGTGTATATGGGATCACTTCACCCAATGATGACTAGTTATTTTGAATATTTTAACCAATCAATGAGGAACAGATTAAGGATACTAGTCTCACTAGTTAAGGAACATTTTGGTGATGTTTGGTTGCTAGTTGATAATAATTTCACTTATGTAAAAGCAAAAATTCCCAAGGTTAGATGGCTAAGGCCATTAGCTTATAAAATCAATATTGATGAGGCCTCTACAATAGGGTGAAAGCACAAACCCGTGTCACCCTTTTGTAAATGAAAAGGATAACAAAATTATAATGGTTCACCTTCAATGACATAATATTGGTATTATTATTTTGAATTTGAAAATGAAGTAAACTAATGAAATATCTAGAAATGGATGAAGTTTAGGATTATAATTTTTAATAATTATTTGGAATAAGAATTGATATACTTTCCTAATTAAAAAATAAATAAATAAATTAGCTGCTGAAAAATGCTAAAAATTGGGGGTCTAGTTCCCACCACAAAACTATAGGAAAATAAATTTAGATCCTTTTGATCTTAGACTATGTTATAGATAACATAGTTAGCTAAAACAATCAAAAATAAAAATTAGCTTTAGACCTATATTTTCTCTTTTATAATGATTGAAATTTCAACTCACCTAAAATCGATAGTTTTCATCTCCCACCACATTTTTCAAAACAAATCTATTCTAGCCAAGACAAAAATTATACATTCTAGAAGAGGACTCTTTCCTCTAGATCATCATATAATTTTTAGATTTTTGTGATATGATTTAATATTTTTTCCTTTCTCAAAACTGACATCTTTTTAAGTGTTAAAATACGTGCTTGTAAATTTTTTTAATTACAATATACTATATCTAATTAAAATGCTATAAAATCTATATGAGAATATTCTTGACTCTAAACTCTATAAAATGCTTTTTATATGTTATTAAAAAATATCATAAAAAATAGTAAGAGTTATTCAAACACCAGTTTTCTAAAATAATTGTATATCTTTAGTAATTGGATACAAATTAGTATAAAACATGCATTTAATAGCCATTCCCAATTGGAAAAGTGTGAGACTATATATAACTTAGCTAGAATAAATTTATCTAGATCATATGTTTTAAGAAAATTGAATTTTAAATATAAATGCTCAAATTTAGTTGTTCTAATAAGTCAACCTAAAAGGTGACACATCTTTGTACTTTTACCCAAAAATCACAACATTACTTACAAAAGAAGTTGTTAAGGAAGCCAAAGCATTTGGCAATTATGACTTGGCCAAATCAATAATCACTATGGAATTGAAGACTACTTCTATGAACAGAAAGAAGAATGAATTGGTGAGGAAATTGAAAGAAACAATAGGTGAAGGATCCAAGGAAGAAAAAGTGGAAGATGATGAAGAAGAAGAGGAAAGATAGGCCCAAGCACCATTAGCATTGACAGAAGGTTAGGGAGAAGAAGCCAATAAAGCACCTATAACTACTAAAAAGAAGAAAAGAAAGGCAAAGAATCAAGTAGTGAGCATACCAAAGAAGGTTCTAAAACCTAATCAGCCCAAACCTAAAACACCTATGACAAGGGCTACTACAAGAGTCACTGCACAAGAGGATAAAGAAGAAGCCAAGCCTAAAGAGAAGGAAGTTGGAGAACAAAAGAGACCAAGGAGGATGTATGTTGCCCAAGCTAAGTCTAATGAAGAGAGGACTGAATCAGATGAAAACAACCAATTTTCAAGTGCTGATTCATAAGCCCTCCTCAAATCTAGGCATTTTATGTGAGAATATTAGAAATGGTGTTGATTTATCAAGTTCCTCTCACATTGAGTTTGATAATCTTGGAAAGATTATGACGAACCAAGCAAAAGAGGTAGTATATACCATGATGACTATATTTAAAAGGAATCCTCTAGAACTTGCCAACTCCATAACTAAAAGATTATATTATAGAATTGAGTAGAAATGTCATTATTGTTTAGACATTGAGAGAAAAATTAGAGAGGCAACCCTCACTCAAGTTATGCCAAAATTTAGTAAGGCTGAAATTTATAAAGCCATTAAGAAATATGTTGTAAAATTTGTAGAAAAGTATAGGGCATTTAGCATATTGAAAAACAATATAAAGAATGTTGTACAAAAGTCCAAACAAATGTAGAAGATAAAAAATGCACTATCAATATCAAATGAAGCTAACCAGACATCTATTGGGGTAGGAGATGATGAAGAAGATGATCTAATGATCAAGGCACAGTTGAGGGAGGCACTAATATGAATATGATAGTCAAGCATGAGCCGAGGAAGAGAAAAAAATAGAATAGAGTGTACAAGATACACAAATGATGAGTGTTAGCCCTCCACAGGTGACAAGTGTAAACACTAAAACTATCATAGTAAAGGATGTTGCTGATACTACTGCTTAGAACATCAATCCTCTTATAGAGGATGATGTGAAAAGGATACTTATCTAGTCCACTCTCAAGGAAAAATAATGTGAGAATCCTACACTGGTAAGTGTGGATGAAATTTAGAAGATAGAGACTATAACTATAGGGGACGAAGTTAAAACACAATAAATGCTTATAATCACTCCTCAAGTCCCAAGTGTACAACCTTCACAACCCATAGTTGTATATCAAGGGAAGGACATAATAGGTTTCACAATCAGTACACTCATTCAAGACACTCCAGTCATAGGGAATGAACATGAACCTAAAAAAGATAAGGATAAGATAGTGGAGAAGACAAGAAAAAATACTACCAAATGATGGGACTCAAATCCAAATAGGTTAGGTAGACACACTTGAACCTTCAACACAAGATCAAAAACCAAAGATGTAGAAAAGGAAAAGTCTAAAGAGACAAGTTTGACACCCAAGCCAAAGGAGCTACTAGCAATCCAAGCACTGGTGACATTACAAGATTTTGGTACTCCTTTTAGTCAAGCTCTTAAGATGTCGAGCACTGAGGTAACTCCATTACAATTTTTAGTGTCAAGCTCTAGCTCATCTAAGGTAGAAGAGGTAACTATTTATGGAGATATTAACCTACATGAAGAGATTGTATTGCCTAAATTTGATTATGCAACAATCATAATTGAGTAGATGGGTATATTAAAAGAGGCCTTAGCAAAGAAGAAACATCAAGAATTGCTCAAAATAGAGCATAAGTAGAAGCAACCTTTGATTGATATCAAAGAGATATTCATGGATACATTCAGTTTGCCAAGTATAGATGAAATCAAGCAAATCATTGAACAATTGACCAATATATTGGAAAGAGTTAGTGACATAGACCTAGATAATACTATAAAATTACTAAAATGGTCTAAAAGGAAGTTTCAAAATAAGGTAAATGAGAAGATATCTAGTGGCATTACACTGACACAAATTGAGCTAGCAACTAATATAGATAGTTTGAAGAAGGTACTAGAGAACATTTTCTCTATATACACCAAATTGTGCACAATCCTACACTATTTACACAAGAGGTAAGGAATCACATCCTGAGTTTGGAGAGCCACATGTAGTCATCTGCTAGAAAATTTCTCATGTCTGCAACTGAGAGTGAGAAACACTTTAGAAACTTATTGTAATCCCAGAGTCAATTAGTGTCATTACAAGTAGATCAAGCCAACATTAGGGCTATACTAATCAATATGCAATTGACATTGACTCCTCACATGGTGATTTTACATAAGGAGCTAGGGTATGTAGAAATACTTATGAAGAAAGACCCCAATATTTATACATTAGATATCTTAGTACACCATACTACTAAGATGGCCATCCAACTTAAGTCTATGGAGGTAGCCTATGACAATTAGGATGCCGCTCTTAAAATTACACTTGAGGTCCATAAATCTTCTTTGGAAAAATACACTATAGGTTCATAACCCATTGACATCAGTGTCAAAAAGGGAAAGTAAGAGCAATGGGGGAGCAAGCAAGCAGAACAAAGAGATATCTATATATCTATACCTAAGGGAGAGTAAGAGAACAACAAAATGTAAAAAATAGTTCAAACATGAATAGAGAAAGAGTATCAATTGATGCAAATATTCTCAGTAGGAGAAAGATTTTGATATAGAGTATAGTATAAAACATATTAAATAAATTAGGGGAAGTTATGAAATTTTCAAGTATAAGCCATGTTGCAAAATTTTGATATTTTGAATTTTTTTATAGAAGCCAAATAGACATCTATGTTATGCTCATAAGAATAAGATTATTAATACACGACCAAGTGGTTTTGATAGTCATTTCAAAGGAGAAGATTATTAATCTTAGATTGGTTTTGACAAGTGAGTGTCTATACACTTAATTCATTTACTTAGTTCATGCCAAATAAGTAAAATATGATAAGAACAACATATAAGTTAGAGCATGTCGAGTCACTGGTATGCTGAGTCATTCAAGTGCCAAGCAGATAGTCTATGAAAAGTGATTATGTTGCCAAGTAAGCAGTACATGTTGAGTAATTTAGCTACTGAGAGACAACATTGAAGTCAAAGATAGTGCCAATCACTAGGGAATTACAATGCTAAGTAACACATTTTTTACATAGTGGTTTGTATGGCATAAACTACTATGTAAACCATTTTTGGGCTGACTTAAGGATTGATTTATGATCTTTTGTTGATAAGGATGAGTATTAAGTAGGAATCCCTATGTATTACATGCATCCAATCAAGTAAAGAGATGGTTTAAGTGGAAATATGGATGAATCATAGCTATTGATTCATACCTAACCCTAAATCACCCAAGTCTTCTCAAGGAGGACAAACTCTAAACTTTTAATTAATGATCAAAGAGAGAAAAGAAGAGTTTTCATGAAAAAATAAGACATTCATGGTGACCAATGTATTATGATCTAAATTACATTGCATAATCAGTTAAAGGAGAACAAAGTAAGGAAATAGTGAATAGCATAGAGACATTTGATCAAGAAGGATCAAGTACAAAATAGTATAGAGGTGATCTTACATCAAGAAATAGACTCATAGGATCATTTCTAAAACATTCTAATAGGTGAATTAGTCAAATATCTTATTATCATAGTCCTAACAAGCTGTATTGAAATCCTCTAACAAGGTGCTTACTTAATTATGAGTTAAAGTCCTTTAATCAAGAACACTTCTGATAGGGTGTTGAAATTCTTTAATAGGGTAGATCATGTTTCATGATAAAAAATTGTAACCTTCATTGGATACACTTTGTTACTATGGTAGTGAAGATTTGTGGGTGTCATCCCCACCCCGATTTTACCTTCTCATTGGAAGGTTTCTTAGGTAATCATATCTTGTATCTTGTGTCAAATATCTATGAATGCTTACTTGTTTATGTACTTCATATGGTATTTCAATTTACCTATTGAATTGTGAGATGGATGGATGGTAAATAGTTTTATGGGTTAAAGTTTAAAGTATTGATTCACCACCCCCACCCCCTGAGTTTACTTTTCTTATTGTAATTTAAACAATGGTCAAATAAGTTTCCATAAGTACATTATAATATATTAAAATGGTGATATGTTTTTGTATTTATAAATCTAAATAGGAAAAAAAGCCCAAGTTGAGGCACACATCATATTCTAAAATTTAAATTTCTCTACCACAAAAGAAAACTCAAAGTCAAACATTATATATAGGGAGCTCACATATAAATGTTTCTATAAGTACCCCATGACAGGACCACAAATATTATAGTTATGATTTATTATTTTATCTTTCAATGTTTATCACTAACATATTTATAGCAACCTAGAGAGAATTGATTATGTCAATTTCAACAACATATTTTTACTTCTCCTTTTAGTCTGATAATAAGAAGCCTAACTACTATTTTAGTGATTGAGTGACCTAAACAAATATAGTAAATTCTTATATTAACCTTCAATCTATTGATTACCTAGATCACCATGTAGGTGGTCATTACCAATATTAATATAACCATGTATTTAACCTTTCAAAAAGCCACCTTTGATTTTGTGGTAAGGTAAGTTTCCAAAAGTACATTATATTATATTATATTAAAATGGTGATATCTTTTGGTATTTATAAATCTAAATAGGAAAAGTTTTAGTGCCTTTTTATTGTATAGTAACACACATCAAAAGGAGATAATGTTGGGATTAACAAGTGGGAAGTATACTTCTGGGAGGGGGGGGTGTGAATCGGAAGTACTATACTTTAACCAATAAAACTTTTAACTTTAAAACATTGGATGCATAAACATATGTAAATAGCATGTAGAGCAAATTCATTCACATACACACTTGACACCATATATGATTACCTAGAAACCCTCCAATTAGAAGGTAAAACTAGGGTGGGGATGACACCCACAACTCTTCACTATTATACCAAGAAAGTTCACCTGTTAAGGTTACATATTTTGAACATTCTCATGATCTACCCTCTGAAAGGCATGCCCTATTAAAAGCTTACAAGGATTGTTAGATCCTACCCTATTAACAAATTTTAACACTCTATCAAAAGTGTACCTAGCTAAAGGATTTATACAACATTCACTTGGAATGTCACCCTATTAAAGGATTTATTTAATGAATACTAAACCAACTTATCTCCATAGGATTTCATTCTGCTAATATAATTGTTAAAAGGTATAGTAGAATGTTTGACCTGATCACTTGCAATCTGCTATTTTTGATTCTAGATTACTATTCAATCTAATCTAATCCTTGTTGATTAGATATGAAACTATTTTTATTACTAATATTCTATTCTTCTAACTGATATGTAGTTATTTTCTTCTTCTAAGTCTCCTTTGACTTGATCAATTCACCCATTTCACTTCCTCCAAACTTTGCTAGTATTATCTCGTCGCATTCATTCTCTCTCTCATTCTCTATTAATTATGGGGCTTGGACCTTCTTGAAAAGGATTTCATGGATTAGGGTTATGTATGAATCTATGATTGAGATTCATCCAACTTTCTTGCTCAAATCTCTCTATTTTTTTGATTGGTTGCATGTTTATTGCATAGGGAATCCAAATAGATTCATTCTTATCTTTTAATCCTTTGAGATTTATCCATATGTCGATTCAAAAAATAGTTTACATATTAGTTTGTGAAGGCACAAACTCTTATGTTGATTCTGTGTTACTCAACACTTCCTCATCACTAATGCTCAACACATACTAACTTTTATCTTGCTCAACACTTGAACTTTTCTCGGCATCTATTAGTCACTCGGCACTTGAAACTTGCTCAGGACTATCAATTTTCTTAGCATCTAAATGACTCAATACTTGTTGAATTTCTAGTTTGGCACATATTGAAACTTAACATATATACTATACTTGACATCAACTTAGAAAATTTCTTAACTGTGTTGATACTCAATTGTCAAAACCAAATTGAGATCAACAATCTCCCCATTTGACATGAGTGTCAAAAACACTTAACTATACATGATGAAACTAATCTCCTTGACTATAATATACATTCTATTTGGCATATATAAAAACTTCAAAATTGTTGAAAATTTTGTAAATGACTATATACCTCAAAATTTTTCATCTCCACCTCAGTTGATGTGCCATATCCTTCTAACCAAAATATCTCTAAATAGACTGATGTTCCTCAGCTAATACTCCTTGGCTTTATTCTAAATTTTGAATTCTGATACTCTTTATCTGATGTAACTTGTTATGCCCTATTTTTCTCTTCTCCCTTTTTGTATTTTATGTTATCACTCCCCCTTTTTATTTTAGCTCCCCCTTTCACATGTCTCCCCTTGCAGAATAAGTATCTTTCTAGATTTTCAATTTCTCCCCATTTTTGAGACTTATATCAAAGGGTCTATAGATTTATTGAATATTTTTTCAAGAAGTTCTTGATCACTTCCATTACAATTCTTCGAGTAGCATCCTAGTTTTGTATTGCAACTTCTACGGATTAAATTTGGATGGCTATCTCTGCTGCAAGGTGAACTAAACCATCTAATGTAGAAAATTTTGAATCTTTCTTTATCACATTCTCTGCATAGGCTAGTTCTTTTTGTAAGCTTTCCATATGAGGGGTTAGGGTGGATTGAATCTGAACTAATTTGGCTCTTGTATTAGCCTCATCTACTATTATTATAGCTAGTTCTTTTTGTGTGTGAAGTGTTGTGTTAAAATGCTTCTCACTTTGAGCTAGATCTTTAGGTAGTTGTATGCTAGATATTTTTAAGTTCCTTTCTAAGCTCATTATTCTCTAGCTAGTTTCTTGTGTGAAGATAGAAGGATCACACAATTTTGAGTACAATGAGAAGATATTATCAAGTACTATCTTCACCTTTTTTATTTTCTTACCTAGTTCTACCTGTGATAGTGCTATCTGACTGAATATTCTTTCATTAACCTTTGTTTGAAACTTCCTTTTTCACCATTCCATCATTGTTGCATTAGTATCATGGTATTCACTTTGCACCTGGTCCACTATGTTTGAAAGTTTCTCCATAATGGGCTTTGTTTCATCAAGTGCCTACAAGATAAATGCATTTAGGAAGATGTATTTTATTTCAATTAGTTATTGCCTCTATTTATACTTATTTCTGAGTATCTCCTGCTTCTTCTTCCTCTCTAGTGCCTCTTGCACTTCATTGATCTAATCAATGTTCATGGTTGCATAGTCATATTTAGAAATGACTACTTCTTCATCTAGTGTAGAGTCTCCATAGTGAAGTTCCCTTGCAACCTTTGTAGAGATCAAGCTTGGTGCTGAAATTTGAAGTGGTATTGCTTTAGTGCTCAGCTTTTGCATCACTCTTGTTGGAGTCCTAGAGGTTGGTAGATTAACCAAGTTTGAATTGCTTCTTGATCCTTTTCCTTTGGGGTATCCTTCTCCTCCTCTAATCTTCCTTGATCAATGACTATTATCTATGGTGGTGAACCTTGTAATTGTGCAATAGGAACAAATGTATCCATGTGTCCTATTTGGTCATGTGCTAGCTCGTTGATAGTTGTAGTGACTTTGATTGTGGATTCAACCTTAGCTGATGTATCTTGTGCAACTTACTATTTAGGTTGTCCATTTGTAGCTATAGTAATGATAGAAGATGTTTCTTGTGTTGCCATCTTATCCCTAGTTAGGTCAGCTACCACTTTTTGCAACTCATCTACACTAACCAACACTAGATTACTGCATAATTGAGCTTGTAAAGTTGATTGGTCAAGGATATTCTTGAGATACTATACACTCAATGGGTTTATGTTTTGACCAGAGTTTTTAGGAAAATTCTTCACTTTTATTGTATTTTTAGGTGTGGATGTGTCATGTGGAGGACATGGAGGTGGCAATTTTGTGTCTTGCACACTCTATTCTATTTGCTGCTCTTCAGTAGTTGCCATGTTATCTTTTTGAGTTTCCTTCTCCACTATGTCATCTAGCTTTCCCTTTTCAAATTTACCTTCCTTTTCATTGTCATCTTCTTCTTCATTGTTTCTCCCTTCAAAGGGATCTTCCTATCCCTCTTTTATAGTTGTTAGGCCATAGATTAATTTCCACATTTGAGTGGAATTTTTAACAACGTCTTCAACCTTATTTTGAACAATACTGAAGGCTCTATAATTTCCTCCCATGCTTCTTATTTGCCTTGGTTATTTTCCCTTTTGTGAGTTTAGGCATTACTCGAGCCAATGTTGACTCTCTTATTTCTTTCTCGATATTAAGGAAATAATGCCATTTATTTTCAACAATAGAATATAACTTTGTGGGCATTGAATTGTCAAGTTCAAGTGGGGTGTTCTTGAACTTTTCCATCATGGTGTAGATTGATTCTTAAACCATGTTTTGTTATCCTTTATTCAAATTATTAAAATCAATGTTATTTAAGCTAGTTAAGTCTACATTATCTCTAATATTATCATATATATTTTCTAAATTAGACTTGGTGGTGTGACTTACCACTCTAAATTGGCTTGTGTCTTCTGACTATATTCTCTCTTCATTTGAGTCAGGTTGAGCAACATATTTTCTTCTCAACTTCTTCTTTGCTAGTCATTGCTACTTGATAGCCTTCTTCTTCCTTTTCTCCTTAGCCTCCTTTGTTGTAGCTCTTGTACTTTCCCTTGTAGTAGGCTTAGTTAGGCTTGGCTTGGCTATCTTTTTTCCTTTGGGTTGAGCTTCAGGATATTTTTGAGCTTTTCTTTTCTTTGGCTTTGGCTTGGTAGGTGCTTCCTCAATTTTCTCTTCATCCTCTACACCTTCTTCCTCTTTAGCAGCTTCACCCATGCTTTGTGTCAAGGAAAGTGGCCCTTGGCCTTCTTCTTCTTCTTCTACTTCAACTGTTCCTTCACCAAATTTGGCCTTAAGCTTTTTGACCAATTTTTCCTTCTTTTTTAGGGTTGAAGTAGTCTTCAACTCCATCTCTACCTTGGACTTTACAACATCAAAAGTGAGAAAGGGTTTTGCACTTTTATCAATGTCTTTTGCAAGCAATGCTATGATTGCTATTGATGCCTCATCAATGTTAATTTCATATCCAAGTGGCCTTTGCCATCTCACCCTTGGCACTACTACTTGGATGTAAGTGTAGTCAATGTTAACTAAAAAAAAAATGTCATTGATATGCTGATCCACTAGAGAAACTGGTATTTTGAGCCTTTACTTCATAGAATTCTCAAAGTCCTCAAAATAGCTTGTCATTAAGGTTTCAAAATTGGTTCCCATTTTCTCTATATACTGATTCACTTGTACTGCCATAGACTTATTTGTCTTCCAACTCATTTTAATAAAAGAAGGGAATTCATTCTGAACATATAAATAAATATATATATATATATATATATATATATATATATATATATATATATATATATATATATATATATATATATATATATATATATATATATATATAAATTGATCCAAACTTACACTAAGCACTCTTGGATCTCCTTATTGCTCCCAAATTCTCCATAATCTATTGTAGTTGTAGTTCTGCTAGATCATATGTATGATCCTTCTTGAAAAGTTTGTATCCCACATCAACTGCAATGCATGGTACATTGTTTAGTCAGCTTGACTAATAGAATTTATGGGATATAACCCTAACAACAAATTATACAAGTAGATCTCTAATTGTGTCAATTTTCATGCCCCTTTTGTTCCACTTTGCCTCAGTATTCTTCTCTATGGCTTCTTTTGAATCACTCCTTAGGGTATTTAGCCATTCTAGGGTCGGGTAATTGTTCACCCTATGTATGATTCTTTTTGACAACTTAATGGGTCCACCTTCCAACTATAGGCATCCATCGTGAATTCTACTCAAAACTATTCTTATCCATTTAGTCTTGAAAACTATACGGAAATCTAGGGCATAGGTTAAGCCCTTTCTCTCAACAATCTAAAATTCCTCCTTTAATACTCCATTCTCACAAAGTTTATCATAGGCTTGCCAAATCTCCATGTCACCTATTGCTCCAACTTTACAATTATAACATTTTTTGACGTCTTGTACCATAACAACCTTAGGTGGACAAATAGATAAAGCACCAACAGGGTCATTTTTGTAAACCACTTTAGGAATTAGCCTAAAATCTAGTTATTTAACTTCATTACTAACCAATTGGACCTCAAAGGGTTCCTTATCCTTTGAATTCCTAGAACTAGATTCCATTCCTAAAAACTAGGGTTTCAAGATATAAAAATTGCATAATTGCATAACTCGACACTTGTTTAAATACCTCTAATTGATGATATCACTCTAAATTATTGTTGGAATCTACTTGAATTTATCATCCTTTCCTAAAATTGGTTCTATATTCTTCTCATTTTTCACTCTATGTTCACAATGATGAAAAATGATTAAAAACTTAACCTTATACCCTTCATTACATAGCATTTAATGCTTAGTGCATATATAGCTATCCACTTGACTCCTTATGTAATTTTTCTTTACTTAGCTTCTATTGATTTTCCAACCCTTGGCATGCACTAGAGTTTCCCTTACTCAACTTCAATAAGAATTTCCCTTTTACTTGGCAACCACTACTAACTCAGCTCCTACTAACTTTGGTGGACAACTTGGCCTAGACTATTATTTCACTCGGTATCTGAAAGAAACTTTCCTTACTTGGCAATAGTGTGAAATTTTTTAAGATTTAACCTTGCATCTTTATTCATGCTGAACTACCCTTTTCAGCACTAAATTTTTATAGGAACTAATGTATGATAAAGAATTTGAATATTAGTCCCACACAACTCTTTGATTAATTTGATGAAGTATGACTGCTTGACCCTTTAGGTAAAGTGGTCCCTTTTTTATGTGTTTCATCAATCTTTCTTCTTCCATGTTTTATTCATCTCTCCTCTAATGTTCTCAACATCTACCTTGCATTGTCCCTTGTTTGACTTTGAGTTAGGTGCCTTTGATCTTGTTGGATAGTGCTTGTTGATATGACTAGTCTTCAAACAACTAAAGCATGTAGTTTGACTTAACCATCTTTTGTAGCTTCCACTATAATGTGTTCTTAGGAAATTCTTAGGGATGTGTCAATACTCTTGATAGTAGGGATAGATATGTCTTGTATTATAGTTCAAATTATAGGAATTTTCATGACTTCATCCCTAGTTTGATGACTATGTGGTCTTGGATCTATATTCAAAGGCTTTGTGTCCAAACTTTTGACAATTGTAGTAGCATCCTTCAAAGCTTGGTGCATGTATGGTTATTGTTCTGCATTCATGTTCCTAATGACCTTTTTTGTTACACTTGTAACAATGTGTCATATTCTTTGGCTTGGCATTCTGACTACCATTCTTGTTCCTACAAACATTAGCTGTATGTCCTTTCTTACCAAAAAAATGATAAGTGTTTTAGGAGTTCTTACCTTTGTCATTCCTTTGTTTAGTAGTCTTGGATGACTCTCCCTATTAAGTGTCAGTGTAGCCCAAATCTAATGTGTATTTACTTGATCTAGTGGATTTTAGTAGTTGCTCAAAGTACTTGATGGCTTCATTTGGCTTGATGAAGCTTTAATGGCTTCATTTTACAACTTCAATGTAGTTATTTCAATGTCCTTGACATTCAACTCATGATGGGAATTCATCATTTGGCTTAGGTTGTCTAGTTGCATGTTTGAAAATCTACCAAGCTTAGTTGACTTCTCCTCTAGTCTATTGGCTAAGTTTCTCTTGTCATCTTCTATCATGACCTTATCCTCAATAGATTTCTTCTTTTGTTTAGTTACTTCACATAGTAGCATTGCTTGTGATTCTTGCTCCAATTTGAGATTTCTGATCTCTTTAACTTGTGCTCTATTCTTGTCCATGAGATCTACAATTTTTACACCAAATGCACATCAGTTACCATCTGAAAATAACTTTGTGGTGTCAATATCCTTTTATTGGCTGTCATTCTCAGCTATGGAAACCTCTTTGCTTCCTTTTAGCAAACTTCTCATAGCATTTCTAGCTTCATCCAATTTTTTTAGTAAGAGGTGTACATATCCCATTCCCTCGATTCTTAATGGTCTTTTCCAACTTGTAGACTTCCATCTCAAGATCTTTTCTCCAAGATGTAAGGTTTCTCCTTCTGAGAAACTCAACTTTGATACCAATTGGTGGTATTAATAAGTGAGAAGTATACTTCTGAGAGGGGGATAAATCAGAAGTACTAAAATTTAACTAATAAAACTTTTAACTTTAAAACATTGCATGCAAAAACATATGTAAATAACATGTAAAGAAAATGCATTCACATACACACTTGACACCAGATATGATTACCCAAAAACCCTCCAATGAGAAGGTAAAACTAGGGTGGGAATGACATCCATAACTCTTCACTACTACAGCAATAAAGTTCACCTATTAAGGTTACATATTTTGACCATTCTCATGATCTACCTAATGAAGCACTTGCCTTGTTAAAAGCTTACAAGGATTGTTAGATCCTACCCTATTAAAGGATTTTAACACTCCATCAAAAGTGTACCTAGCTAAATGATTTATACAACATTCACTTGGAATGTCACCCTATTAAAGGCTTTATACAATGGTTGTTAAACCAACCTATCTCAATAGGATTTCATTCTGCTAATACAATTGTTAGAAGCTATACTAGAATGTTTGACCTAATCAATTGAAATCTACTATTGCTAATTCCAGATTGCTATTTAGTTTAATTTGATCCTTTTTGATTTGATATGAAGCTATTTTTAGTACTGATATTCTATTCTTCTAACTGATCTACAATTAATATCCTTCTTCTAAATCTCCTTTAACTTGATCAATTCACACCTTTCACTTCCTTTAAACTTTTCTAGTATTATCTCCTCACATCCATTATCTCTCTCATTCTATGTTATTATGGAGATTTGACCCCCTTAAAATGGATTTCATGACTTATGGTTAGGTAGGAATCTATCACTGAGATTCATTCAACTTTCCTGATCAAATCTCTCCATTTTTCTAGTTGGTTGCATGTTGATTGCATAGGGAATCCAAATAGATTCATTCTTATCTTTTAATGCTTAGAGATTTATCCATATGTTTGCTAAAAAATGGTTTAAATATTATTTTTTGAAGGCACAAACTCTTATGCTAATCACTGATGCTCGACATATACTAAATTCTATCTTGCTTAGCACTGTTTGTTTGGTCAGCATCTAAATGACTTGACACTTGTTGAATTTCTGGCTTGGCACATATTGCAACTCGACATCTATACTATACTT
The DNA here is from genome assembly GCA_028749045.1 of Cupressus sempervirens. Classification (NCBI taxonomy): domain Eukaryota; kingdom Viridiplantae; phylum Streptophyta; class Pinopsida; order Cupressales; family Cupressaceae; genus Cupressus; species Cupressus sempervirens. Next base: position 740,036,699 of record CM053791.1, on the reverse strand, counting down.
GGTATCAACTTAGAAAATTTATTAAATGTGTTGACACTCAATTGTCAAAACCAATATGAGATCAACAGGTAATGTGTATGAAAAATTCAAAAGGAGGCATGCAATAAATTAAATAAAACATAATTGCAAAAATAATCAAACATGATTATTATGTATGATGATAAAGAAGATAGAATATACATAAAATACCACAAAAATGTATAGTTCCTAAAGTTTTTGGAATGGAAGGATAGGGTTTTGGGAGGATTAAGGACCTTGATTTGGGGAAAAAGGGGATAGTGGTTGGTGGGGATTTGAGCATCGAGTCCCTAGTGGAGTTTGGTTTAAGCACTTAGGACCATATTTATAAATTTCAACACAATTTATATCTTTGACACCAATATGCCATCATTATTTACCAATTCTTCATTCTTCAAACATCTAATAGTGAAGCTAAATAAATTTCTCTAGTTTAACTTCAAATGATGAGAACTACATAATTTTTATTAAAAAAATCAATTTTTTAAGTTTTAGGAGGGCCCATGATCTAAGAGTACTAATGTTATATAAGATATTTATCCTCTAAGAATATTTTAACCATTGTCACATTTGAGAATCACAATTTTTGGTGTCAATCTTTTCTATATGACTTACTAACAACATTAATTTGTAGCACAAAGGCAACCCTTTGGCTCATCTATACAACACACGCATTCCATGAAATTCATGTATTAATTTAGTATATCCTCCAAACCTAAGATACATGCCATATGTAAATGTACACACACAATTTATATAACAATTACCCATGTTGTTTGCAATCTATTCTCTAAGCATCTGCTACAATATTTTCAATAGGAAGTTGTGCAAGGTATCACTGATCTATGGTTGAAAGGAAAACCACTTAAGGATTCTCTCTCTCTCTTGATAATTCCAAAGAATTTAAGAGATTCCAAGTTGAAAGAAAGATATAGTATGTTAGGAACAATAGTCCACCAAGATAAATGAGAGGGTGGGGGGGGGGGGGGGGGTGGTGAATCAATTATCCAAGAATTAAAACACTTATCTTCTTTAAAAAAACTTAACTATTCAACCAAAGTAAACAAAAACCATAATAAAATGCTCATAAATAATTACATAGGATATGTTGACTAGGGAAACCATTGATTAGAGGGAAAACCCCAATTAGAGTAATGCCCATAAGATGATGTATTAATATAAATATTCCTTGTTAGAGGATGGACCCTATAAGGATTCTATTAGAACATTTAGTATAATGAGCCCCTATTAGGAGGCTTTGAATCCTTATTAGGAGATTCCAACCCTATTAGGAGTTGTGGTACAATGTATGCAAGAAGGGCCCACTACCCAACATGTAATTTCAACTACAAGAAGAGCTCACTGCTCAAACAAGTAATTTGTAGTTATCATCTTCTTTCCTTTCTCTTTCCTCTATCCTATCAAATAGGCCAATAAATGTTAGACCATGTAGATTAGGTTACAAAACCTTGGATCCAAAAACCAAACCTTAGATTACTTAGTAAAACATCGGCAACGAATTTTGCTTCACTTCCACACTGCACTGCTCAACTTTGAATTCCACACTCTCTACTACTTATCATCAACTCACATTTCATTTATTTGATACACATGATAAAATAAATTGTTCTTCATTTATACCAAGTCCACAAAACAATTCCCTAAGTTGAATGTTAGACCTCCTCAATCAATTATTATAGGATTAGATTAAGAACACATTGCACTTAGTGAAAACATTAATCTTCTACCTTGAATCTTGAATAAATTTTCATACATGCAATATTATGATGAACGAGCTTAGACTCATCATCCCCAATGTGTCCCATCTCCTCAAGCTCAATCCTTATGATATCAAATCTAGTAAGAGATATAACAAGTTTACTAGAACATGCCTCTATAAACTCTATCTCAGAAAAAACATCACCAAAAAGTACATAACTTCTTCTAGAATTATCCTTTCTTCTTCTAATAGTAACAACATACATTAGATATTCAAAATTATCTCCCATAACCTCGAGTAGTTATAATTCTCAACTAGCCACCCATACCAACTTGATCTTTCCACTATTCTTCTACCAAATACTACAAAAAACTATTATGTTGAGATCAATGAGAAACTCAGTCATGAATGCAACATATCCCCATAGTAGTACTCCCCCATAGGAATTCATCAACATTCATGCTTCAAACCAATCTTCCAAAATCTTCTAAATCTTCCAAAATAGTAATCCCCTTCTCTCTCTTAGTTATCACATTTCTTTATTAAAGAAAAGAGCAACTAAATTAATTATTTTGTAATATTCATGCACATGTTAAAAGTATTTCATTTATATTTCAGTTTTAGAAGTAAAGAAAAGTCCAAGTTTTATTTTGAGTTTGAAAATATCTTTATAGTGAAATTTGTTTGTTATTTTATTTTAGGATAGAGAGCATGTTAGAAAAAAAATTATATTTGTAATTCAATCCCAAGAACAATTCTAGCTACCTAAATCTAGCAAAACTAGAGATGTCATATTTCTAATGCATTTTGGAAAGATTATTTTCAACAATGTTTTTGATTAGGTAAAATAGGTTTTATAGGGATCTTGAAACCCAAGGTTTTACAGTGAAAAGAGCGAAAAGAGCGAGATGAAACAGACTAAACAAACAAAAAACTGCCACAAAAGGCTGGAGATAAAAGAAGGCCCGAACCCAAATTACAAAGGCCAGAGACAAAAAAGAAAAGCCAGGCAAATAGGCTAGTGTCCATCTATGTCCATGCCCTGTAGGGTTTCTGTAGTAGCATTGTCCTTCTGATTGGCTGCACCCTCCTAAATCCTAGTAGGAGTGTTCATCTGGTTCCCTTGATTCACCTGGTCACTAGCCTCTTTCTAAAATTCAACCTGGTTGAATCCTTGCTTTGTGTTCTACTCCGCATCCCTTTCAAGGCCAGTTGTAGTCAGATAGTCCCCTAGATTGACAATATTCTCATTCAAGGTGTGAAGGGTGTCCACTATCTATTTGGTGATAATCTGGTGGATAGAATCTAGCCTTTGGACCTTCTACTCAAGCTAGGTGAGTCTATCATCCTGATGGTCACTAGAGACCTAGCCTTTGTCTTTCTCCTGGCTCCCCACCTGGTCTTTGCTTCCTCTGCCTTCCTGGTCCTTGTCAAAATCTTGGTTGTTGGGCTGGTTGCTCCTATCCTTTAGAGCCTCAATTTCTTGAAAAAGCCACTTGATGGAACAAAAGTTTTCAATCAAGTTGTTCTTTGCATTGTTCAGGAAGTTGAAGCCAGTTTTCCACACATTGTGAGAGATGACCAAAAGAGCCAGGTCAATGAGCTCATCGTAGTGGGTACTTTTTTCAAGGTCCTTTAGCACCTTGATTTTAGTAGGTTCTTTAACAATAACCAAACTGACCTTGTCCCCATAGAAGTTCCTCCAAGCTCTCCTCTTGTTCTTTTTGATTACCTCCCACCCTTTTTCAACCATGATTTCAATCATCTCCTCCAAGGGAAAAATGGAAACATCTTGAGGCAAATTGGGTAGGGTGGGGCTGGGGGGCACATCATCAGGGTCACTGGGATGATCCTAGGGCAAGGCTTGGTTCACTTTTCTTTTCTTAGGGTTAACCTTGGGTTCCATAGGGGTCACCACCTCCTTGTCATTTTCTCTCCCCTTATCTTCTTCCATCTCACTTTCCTTCCCTGTCTTTGAGCCCTCCTCCTTGAACTTCATATCAGACTCCACATTGTCATCTCTTTCACCTCCTTAGGATGAGAAGAGGGGGGGATAGGGGGAAGACATCTAGGGCTCTTCTTGCTAGGGATGCAGAGATCATGGGTAATAGGGATAGCTTTTCTCGGGGTGTCAATTTTCTCTGATTTCACTACAAGCTCATCCCTAGAATCAGAATTGGCAATGTACTCTGAGGCACTACCCAAATCCCCAATGGTTTTACCTCTAGTTTTGGTTTTCAAGAACTCATAAATCAGAAGCAGGAGACCCTCATGGAGGGCAGGATTTTTGACAGGGCATTTCTTGAATCCCTCTATATTCTTGGCCATGGAGGTGAAAATGTAAAAAGGAAAAGAAATTTTCACTTTGAATCTAAAATTATTTAGCAAAACAAAATGATGGGTCCTAATTCTATCAAACCTGGGGTCAAGAGTGACATATTCAATGATAATCCTAAGAACATACCTCTGGAATTTTTTGATGGAGTCTATGTCATAGTAGGTGTCAATCCTGACCAATTTGATTTTCTCCTTATCATCCTTGACAAACTCATTGACAGTGTTGGTAGACATCTTCTTGTCCCTATAGAATTTCAAGCCATCCTGAGAAAAGCCAGTCACCTCTGCAATAAGACCCTCAGTGATTTGTTGGGGAACACCATCAATTTTGACCCTGCCATTTTGCCAGGAATCAACCATGGTTTTAGTAACCTCTGTATCAAATCCATGAAGCTTCTCTATGAATTTGGTTATACCTCCCTTCTAGAGCTTTCTCTAGACTTTCTTCTTCTCTTTCCATCTCTCCACTTCGCCCCATGGCTCTCTTCTGATCCTTTCACCCACCATTGCAATTTTTGGCTCAACTAATCCTAAACCACTAGTAGTATTGCTGAGTTCAGAGTAGCAAAAGGTGTTGAGAGTGGCAATAATTTTGTGCATGTTTATGGGTATATTTATGGCTTCCTTCAGCTCATGTCTTTCGTACATGTGATTATGGAGTAGAGGAGGTTCTGCATAACTCCAAATAAATTCCTTTTTGAAGTACAATTTTGCAAATCCTAACATCATTAAAAAGATGTTATGTTGGTGCCATGGATTTGTTCCTATTGGATTAGCTCAGTCGCCACCACCAGAAAGTCATTGTTACTTCCCCACATCATCATGGAGTTGCTAGCAACCACTTCATTGGTGAACCAGTCAGCAACCATGTTTGCTTCATGATAAATGTGGCTGACATGGTAGTTTTTAAATTTCCTTAAGTCTGATTTTAGGTCCTCAATAATGCTTTCAATGGTCTAGGAGGATTTTGTGACTCCTAAAATGCAGTTTATTATATTTAAGGAGTCACCTTTAAGCCACAACTACTCAATCCTTGAGGCCAGGGCCAACTTAATAGTGAACCTAGCAGCACTGGCTTTAGCTAGATGATTGGTTTGGTGGCCAATTGGGGAAGAGATAGCAGCAATGTCACCTCCCAAACTATTTCTTATGATACCTCTACATCTAGCTAGACCTAGATTCCCCTTGGCTGCCCCATCAAAGTTGGCTTTATGCCAGTTCTCAAGAGGAAAAGACCAAGTAGGCTCCTATCTTCTTTTGATCCTATCTTCTTTCCTGGATTTACTATTCCCTCCAACCTTTATGTCTCCTTATCTAGTTATGGCATAGTTCTATGTCATAAGGTTTTTAGTTTTCTTAGCTATTGCAACCTTAGGGGCTTCTCTGTTCCTGAAAATCCTATTGTTGCACTCCTTCTAGATTCTCCAGAAGAAGTGTGGGAGGATCCAAGAACTCAATAATTGAGAATTCAAACCTTGGTGGTGGCTTCTCCACTGGCTAAAGAAATCCTAGATGTAAGCTGGAGGGCACCAGTTGAAGTCTAGGTTAGTAGTTAGATGGCTCCACACCCTGGAGGAGAAGGGGCAGTGGATGAACAGATGATTAATCATTTCCAGATCTTTCTTACAGAGGTACCATCTATTAGGTAAGATTTGGACTCTCTTGGCTAAATTATCCTGGGTAAGGATTTTATCTTGAAGGAGGAGCTAGAAGAAAATGTTTATCTTAGGCATAAGCCCAGGGATCTAGGCTTTGGACGAGATAGGTTTCTCCTCTTTACTCACAAGGGATAGTTAGCCGGTGGCCACAGAGTAAAGGCCCCCTGAAGAATCTCCCCAAACTAAAGAGTCACAATTCTGGTTGATGAAGATGGCATTCAAAGAGGACATTAAAGGCTTGAGGTCCTATGAAAGTTCAACTAGATTATGCCATTCATTACCAATTCTGTAGTTCCTTACCATCAAATTTTATTTGCCAATACACTGATTAGGCCACCTACCAAATATGGGATGATTAATGAGGGGTTCTTGACACAGCCAACTATCCTTCCAAAAAAGGATTTTTTCTCCCATTCCAAATTTCCATTTAGCTCTAGATTTAGCAAGGGGGAGGGCCTTCAAGATCCCATTCTAGATATGGGATCCTATCGGCAGCTCAGCCCCTTGAAATATGGAGTTAAGAGATAGTCTACCTAGATATTTCTCAGCCAAAATATCCCTCCAAACACCTGTGCTTTGGAAGATTTGCCAAGGATGTTTAGCTACAAGGAATTGATTGAGGTGAGAAATTTTTCTAATACCAAGACCACCCTAGCTTTTGGGTTGGCAAACTAGGTCCCATGTAACCAAGTGGTATCTCTTGTGGTCATCAATCCTAGTCTAGAGAAAATCCCTTTGAATCCTCTCCATTCTTTCCACAAACTTAACCAAAATCCTAAAAATAAAAAGGGCATAGGTAGGGAGGTTCTGGAGGATAGAGTTAACCAGAGAGCATTTGACAGCTTGACTGAGGGCGGCCCCTTTCTAACCTACAAGTTTCCTATTGAAATTGTCTATAATGCTGATCCAAAAGGAATCCAAAGGTTTTGTTCCAAGAGGTAGCCCAAGATAAGTCGCTGGCAGGGACTCGATGCCACATCCCAAGATGCGATCAATTTTCCTCTACCTCTCCAAAGGGGTGTTGAGGAAGAAAACCAAACTCTTATCCAAGTTGATAGCCTGTCCTAAGCCCCTTGTGTAGGAGTTCAAAATTCTTTTGAAAGTCCTGGCCTCCCAAATAGAGGCTTCACCCCCCAAGATAGTGTTATCCACAAATTGTTGGTGGGTGAAAGTAGAGGGTCCCAAAGAAGGCCTTAGACCTTTCAAACTCCTATCCCAGATCTTCATGTGGATGATTTTGCCCAGGCATTCTGCCAAGATGACAAAAAGGACAAGAGATATGGGGTCACCTTACCTTAAACCCCTTGAGGGGGAGAAGAAAGGAGTGGGGAGACCATTAACTAGAATAGACAAAGAGGGAGAAGACACAAGTTGAGAGATGAGCTTGCATACCTGAGCATCGAGACCAAAGGCCCGAAGGACAACAAAGAAGGAATTCTAGTTGACCCTATTCTAATATTTTGACATGTCTAGTTTGAGAAGGAAACCTTCCTTATTTCCTACCTCAAGAGAGTGAATGACTCCATGAATTGATACGATGGAATCAAGGACTACCTGTCTGAGAAAAAGCCAGTTTGCTAGGGTGAGATGATCAAGGGAAGAATGTTGAGGAGTCTAGAAGTGAGAACCTTGGAAATGATCTTGTAGAATGAGTCGCAGAGGCTAATGGGCCTAAATTTTTTCAAAGAGTTAGATCCCAGAATCTTGGGGATGAGGACTAGAAAAGTACCATTAAGTTCTTTGAGTAGTTCCTAGCCCCAAAGAATTCTTGAACCACCTTTACCACATCCTTCTTAACCACATTCCAATAAGTCTGAAAGAAGAAGGAAGGGAAACCATCTAGGCTAGGAGCTTTATCCCCTCGGAGGGAAAAGAGGGCCTCATGAATTTCATCCAAGGTGGGGATAGTTTTCAGCAAGAAATTGTGATGATATTGTAGCAGGGGGGGATAGCTGCAAGGACATCCTCTTGATCAGATGCAAAGAGGGAGGGATCAGCTATGAGGAGAGAGGAGAAGTAGTAAATAGCTTCCTCCACTATCCTTAGAAATTAGAACCTGACCCTTTTTGATATTAGATATCCTATTGTTAGCCCAATGCTTAAGGGTGGTCAAGTGAAAAAATTTGGTGTTACGATCTCCTTCTTTCAACCGGCCAACTCTAGATCTTTGTTTCCAATAAAGCTCTTCCTTAGATATGATGTTATGGAAATCTGAGAGGATTTCCTTTTCCTTCTTCTTGTTGTGAGCATTATATTCAAAGAGATGGATTTCTTCCGTGATAGAATTGAGCTAATCAATTTTCTTGTCTTTCTCCTAGAAAATGTGGCCAAAGTCAGTTGTGTTCCAAGATTTAATGTTCCTTTTCACATTTTTCAACTTCTAGGCAACTCTATACATAGCAGTACCATCAACCTCAAAGTTACACCAAGACGAGATTTTTCCTTCCATCACTGGATGGGAAAGCCACATTTTCTCAAAGTGAAAAGGGAAGGTCATTTTTCTAGATAGGGGGGAAATAGAGAGAGAAATCAAGGAGTGATCAGAACCCACCCTAGGGAGGAGGGATAATCTACAAGAATGGGAAAGAAGCCACTCAGGAGATATGAGGGCTCTATTGAGGTGAACCTAAATGTTATCTCCTCCAACTCTCCTATTAGACCAAGTGAAACTTCCCCCTTGAAGGTCCATATCCAAGAAGGAAAGATTTTGAATGAACAATTCAAGGTCACACTTACTATCTTGATTCGGGGCAAGACCCCCCCATTTGTCAGCATCAGAGAGAGGCGAGTTGAAATCCCCCATGATAATCCCTTTGTTAACATTGCAATTGGAAAGGATTTTGAGGAGATTGACCCAGAAACAATTCCTTTCCTTCTTGGTGTTGGGGGCATACAAGTTTAGGATAAGCTAGGAATCAGTGCTATGGATGTGAGAAACCTCACACAAAAGAGCATTGTGAGTGTTGAAAAGAGTAGATAACTTGAAGGCCCTAGAGTTATATAGGGTTAGTACTCCTCCAGAAGCACCTTCCAAATTCAATGATTTGTAGCTAAAAGCTTTATTGAAGGATATCCTCTTAACCAGGTCCCTTTTCATCTTAGTCTCCTGTATCATCAGAAAATTGGGTCTATGGTCTCTAATCATATTTCTAACTAGATCCTGTTTATGAGCCACATTGAGGCCCCTTATATTCCACAAAATGACTTTCATTTCTTACTTCCTAAGAAATTCTTGATGGTTCTCTAGCTCCCATCTGTCAAGTTCCTCTTTGTTTCTTCTTGTAGAAGCTGATTTGAGATCTTTCTTCCTGCTCCCTTGGGGGTTATCCCAATGTCAGCTTTAACCCTACTTCTAGTAGACATTGGAGATAAAGGAGGGAGGACTTTGTTTTGGTTCTTCTGGTTCTTTTTTTTCTTCTTTACCATGCACTAGTCATCTAGGCTTACCGTCGCACTACTTTCTAATTGACCTTCCTAGTGGGTGATTTGGTCTAGATCTATGTTTTTAATGAGAAGATGGAGCTTGGCCTCTAGCCCTTTGGGAAAAAAATGTTCTCTCCCCTTTGACCCAAGAGGGTTTTTGGCATTAGTGAACTTTTGGGAAAGAATCTTATCCTGGATCTCCTTTGCTTCAGGAATAATCTAAGCTGGGGCTTCCTGCCCCAAATTAAGCTACTCAGTAGCTTCCAAAAGTGGAGCTTGCTCGACTGAGGAACTAAGCTGCATTGTTGAATCCAAAGGTGGAGCTTGCTCCTCTACAGGTCCCATGGCTTGGGAGTGGGGACTTGCCTACATCTTTGGATCCTCCATCGAGGCTGAGACTCGTATCTCCAAGGAAAAAACCTTCTTAAAGGGGGTAGTACTTTCCTACTCCTTGGGAATGTCCTTCTTAGGGATATCCATCAAAGATTTATCCTTTTGACTGATGGCCTTCCTCCCGTGCACCACAAAAAGTTTGTGCCTCCAGAGAAACTTCATCTTACCCTTACCAGAAGGGCAAGATGATTGCTTCTTGGCTTGGTCAAAGATGACTTGTTTCATGGGCAAATTCTTTGCCACACTGGGGCAATGGTAGGCCTTATGACCAACCTTCAGACAAAGGAAGCAAGTAAAGGGGATAGTTTCGTAAATGATTTTCTGGTTGTGCACCCCTAGTTTAGAGTGAAGAGTAATGAACTTAGGCATGTTTGTTCCTTCACTCACCCCAATGCATATGTGAGCATAATTGAGATGAAATTAAGAGGCAGAGATTGGATCCATTAAGAGGAGTTCCCTGAAGGTCCTTGTAATCCCCACAAAGATGTCCTCATTCTAGTATTTTAACAAAAATTCTGGTAGTCTAACCCACATAGGAGCTTGAACAAAGAAAGAATCATTCAAGCTCATACTAGATGACCACTTCTAAAGCGCAAGGGTAGAGTGGCCAAAGGCCCATTTCCCTTCACATAGAATGTTGTCAAGGTCTTCCAAGCATGTAAAGTCGAAAGACATGAAGCCTTTAACCATAGAGATGACTAAGACCTGACCTTTGAGTGCCCATTTTTGTTTGATGAACAACTTGATGTCATCAATGTTCGGTCTAGGTCCCAAAAATCTCCCAACCAAAGTAGAAGCCATAGCCCATATGTTGTGATCCACTATCTCATCTGGAATAGAAATCATGCAAGAACCTTTCATAGAATCTTGGATAGTTTTAATAGGTGGGAAAGAGGACTTACCTAAAGGTTTCACCCCGAATAATGAAGACCATTTTGTAGTTCCTAGCTTGTTTTCTATGGGAACCAAAGGAATTTTAGCTGCTTCCTTGGGATGGATAGCTAGGCCCCACTCCATGCTTTTTGTTTGATCCCCTATGCCAAGATCTGCCAGTCTGCCTCCATCTTGTTGTCTGTGTTCCAGGCCAAGGATTCAAAGCCAACAATCCGAGGAGATTCCATCCTTGCAAGAATTCAAAATTTGAAAGAAAGCTCTCACTCCCTCCGCTCCCACTACTCTCACTTCCCATTTCAAAAATTAATTTTTCCAAGTTGTTAAACTAGAGGTTGACTTAAAGAAATTAATCTTCCTTCTTGTTTCTACTGCCTCAATGTCATTTTCAAATTTTTCCAATAATTTTTTTTTTGATGTAGTATGAGCTTGACTGATTCTCTCTTTGTTCAAGCTCCTGTGTGGGTTAGACTACCAGAATTGCTGTTAGAATACTGGAATGAGGATGTCTTTGTGGGGATTGTGAGGACCTTCAGGGAACTCCTCTTAATTGATCCAATCTCTACCTCTAAATGTCATCTCAATTATGCTCGCATATGAATTGGGATGAGTGAAGGAATAGACATGCTTGAGTTCATTGCTCTTCACTCTAAACTAGAGGTGCACAACCAGAAAATCATTTACGAAACTATCCCCTTTCCTTGCTTCCTTTGTTTGAATGCTGGTCATAAGGCCTACTAGTTTTTGAAGGCTGGTTATTTTCAACAATGTTGATTTTGTATAAAATCTAATTTTATTAATGTAGTCTTGAAAGTTAAAGTTTACTATTGGTAACTAGTTTATAGTTTATAACATTTCAAAGGCTGCATGTTGTAAGATATAACTTTCTTGCTCTTGAACTTGTTATTAATCCTTATCAATAATGACATTTCTATAGGACTATTGACCATCATCAGGGAAAAGTTACTGCAAAATTAGCCCATAAAATCTGACATGGTCCTACTAGTTTAAAATACTTACATAAATTGGTTTAAAATCTATTGTTCAACATTAATTACTAATTCTCTCTCTCTCTCTCTCTCTCTCTCTCTCTCTCTCTCTCTCTCTCTCTCTCTCTCTCTCTCTCTCTCTCTCTCTCTTCCATATGAAGAGCTGAAAGATAATCTTGATATTGAAATCATACCAAAGAAGTAGTTTGAAGTTTTTAATGCCTTCTAGATGTTGGTGAAAAATAACATCATCCCATTTCAATGAAATCATTATTGTAGGCATGTCCTTCTTTATAGATGTGTATGAACTTTTCTATATGTCCATAGTAATGAGTCTCCTAGGAAGAATAAATCACTTTGAGGAAGGAAGTACAAAGTATGACTCTCTAAATGAAAATATTTCCTTGATATTATTGTTGATCTCATATTAGTTTTGACAAGTGAGTATCAACACACTTAAGCCATTTACTTAGTTCATGTCAAACTAGTAATATATGCCAAACACAACATGTAAATATTAGACCATGCCAAGTTGCAATGAGTGTTGAGTCACTCACATGCCAAGTCACTCAAGTGTAGAGTAGATAGACCATGTTTAGTGATTGAAGAGCGAAATGAACAATGGATGCCAAGTAATGCAGGTGTTGAGTCACAGTATACAAAATAGTGCATATTGAGCATCAAAGACTTCATATGCTAGGTGACATAGTTTTGGCATTTTTTTTGTAATGGCACACAAAACTATGTAAACCATTTTTGAGCTGACTTAAGATTATATTTTCATATTCTAAAGATAAGGAAAAATCTCTATGTAGATTCTCTATGCAATTACATGTAGCCAATCAAAAAATTGGAAGAATTAAGTGGCAAAATAGATGAATCTTAGTCATAGATTCATACCTAACCCTAAGCCACTAAATTCTTCTTAAGGAGGATAGAGCCCTAAACTCTTTATGACGAATGGATAGAGGAGTGAACAAGATAGTTTGCAAAGCATTTAAGGTGAGTTAGAATTTATGAAGAAAGAGTCAATTGTAGAATCAATTAGTGAAGAACAGAGGATGGAGATAAGGATACAACATTGAGATGTTTGATCATGAAGGATCAATAAGACATTAGTTAGAGGTGATTTGTTATTAGGCAAGTAAGTGTTAACCACAAGATCTATGGTGAGACATTTTAACAGTTGATTTCAATCAAATCCCTTAACAAAGTAGTGCTAATAGGCTATATGAAATCCTTTAATAGGGTGCTTACTTAATTGTAAGTTGAAGTCCTCTATTAAGACACACTTCTAACAGGGTTTTGAAATCCTCTAACAAGGTGAGACCTAATAGTCTTTGTAAGCCTTAAATAGGGCAGACGTTTCACATGGTAGATCTATATATGTGGATTCATCATGGAATGCATATGAGATTCTTCACTCAAGAGGGGTTTTGCAAGATGACCTATTGCCTTCTATCTAGTTGGATTTTTCTTGCTCATGCTCTCAGATTTGAGATATCGACAATTAGACCATTATAGAATGAAGGGTTTAAATGCAATTAAGTCTATATGAATGTGAAGGTAATCTAAATGAAATGTACACTTAATCTAATAACATATAAATTAAACTAGATTATATATATGCATATTAAAACTATAATGATTTTTAATCTAAGAAGTGGAAGCTTTTATGAGAATAATGAGCTTTAAATGAGTGCACGATTCAGTAGAGTTTTGATACAAACTCAATTCAACCTCTGTAATGAGGAATTATGAGCCTCTTAAATAGAATCCCTAGAATGCATCAATGGTCAAGATAAACCTTGATGAATGGTTAGGATTAGATTGAAGATTTAGTTAAGATGGAAACTTCCTTGTGTAGGTGAAGTTAACTATTTTAGATCTAAGTATGATGAATAGTTAACTAAACTTGTAATGGATGTGAGATCAAGTTAATTAGATTGATTCCAACTCAAGAGATAGTTCACTCAGAGTTTCCATTTAGAACTGAAGAGAGGATTTTGAAGACATTATTTAATTTAACAAGTGAGACATGACCTCATAAATGCCTTTTCTATTTAATTGAATAATCATATTTAATTAATTAAAGTGGGCACAATATCAAATTAAATATTTCAATTCCCTATTACATTAGCCCTAGGAAATAAGTTAATTTAATTAAAGTATAAATACTTAATATTAAATTAATCTTAATTAGTAGGTTTAATATGACTAATATGAGTCAATACTTTAGGGATTAAATAAAGAGTATGATGAATGTAGATTTAGGGTTTTTTGCAAATGGCAATTAAGTCAATTAGCAACAATTAGAATGAGAATTTCCTAATAAGATAGGAATTTAGGGTTAATAAGAATAGACCAAAATTGGTGATTATGGAAATGAGAAAATTTTGGGTTATTACAAGATCATGTTTCATCATCAAATCATTGTAAGCTTCATCAAATACACTTTATTACATCAATAGTGAAGTTTTATGGGCACCATCCCCACCCCAGTTTTACCTTCTCTCTTGGAGGATTTTTGGGCAATCATATATGGTGTTATGTGTGTGAATGCTTACATGGTTATTTGATTTAGATGCATATGCTTTAAATGTTATTTTAGTTTACATATTGAACACTTATGATGAATGAATGGTGAAAGTTTTATGGGTCCAAGTTTAAACTACTGATTCACCTCCCCCACACTCAAAAGTTTATGCTTTGCCCTTATAATTTGAATAATTATTTATGCATTTCTAAAACTAATCTATTTCCCAAATACTCTCTTTTAATTGATGTGTTGGTGTTTTAAAACTACTGAACAACAAAATGCTCGATACCAAATTGATATTACTCACACAACCTAAGGATTAGCCAATTTTGATTAACAATTACATGTGCAAACCATTTGGACCCATTTTCAACAAAACCAAGGATAGTTTCCTACTCTTTAGGCTCTACAAAACTAGGGTGCGTGTACCTAGGGGATGATTCAATGTTGTAGGGTATTGTATGAGAGTTATTTTTGTTTCATTCTAATTCTCATCTCATATCCTTAAATACATGCATGATTCTAAAATTTTGGATAAAAAACATCCCATATAATAGATTTGGTCACAATTTTTCTATAGATTTACAAGTATTGCTAGCAATAGTGGCTAACTAAGGCTAAAATATTCCATGCAAACAAGTGCTGACTAGCTTTTGAAATCTTCAAGAAAAATAAATTAAAGCTGATTGTGATTTTAGATTTGATGCTTCTTTATTGTATACCTATCTGTAGACTAAATTAATTTTTATCAGTGCCTATTCCATTGGGATTCAAAGTCTACTCCAACTTGTAGATATAATATGTTTCCTTAAAACAAATATTATCAGCAATTCTTACTGAAGTTCATTCTTACAAACATCCTTTCTATTACCATGAAAATCCCATCAAATTCATCAAAAGAATTTGCTTAATTCATTGAATTAATAGTAGTAATGAATTGATATACAATCTAAATTAATTGCTTTCAATTGAGCAAGCTTTACTCACACAATGTCAAAATAACCAAGTAACAGCAAAGGAGACAAAGCTCAATAAAAAATAATATGGGGACAACCCAAAACTTGGATTAATTTTCCTAGAAAATTGTATACAATTTTAATAAACTTAGAATGACCTTAGAAAGAGACATAAAGATCATTCTATATTGATGTATATCAAAAAATATGTAGAGAAGATAGATTATAAAGTTTTCACTCAAAGACTAGACCGAAAACATCCTAAGTGTAATACTAAAATGCATTAGAAATTAGACCCTTCTCTAGCATTGGAATCTCAGTTATATAATGTGAGATGGAACAATATTTAGGCATAGATAACTGATAGGTGTCCTTTTACAAAGATATTTACATTTTTCTCAACAGAAAAAGATATAATTTCAAGTAACAGGAGAGTAACATCATATTATTCTTGGTAGGTCCCATTTTTCTATTACATCCTTGCATGTTGGGAATCCCTTGATTGGTATTTATTCATTTTTAATCCTTAGCATATGTGGCTACTAGACTTTCCAATGATGTGTCAAGCTCTGATTCATGCAGCTTCACCTCCTCTCTAGCATTTTCACTCATATCATCACATGTTACCAAGGTGAAAGTTACTCTTGATTTTGTGTTTGTTGCATCATCTAACTGATCCATTGGATCTTTTACATGAGATGACTTCCCTTCTTGTTTTCCAGGTGCTAATGGAAGTGGATCAATGATTTGTAATTCATCTTTATGCATTTCATCATCATCACTTTCAACTTCTTCTAGTTGCTCACCAGAAGCAATATCCACCATCCATTTGACATAAAGTGCATCATTTGGTTAGTCAGAATGCAAAATATCTTGTTGTTTCTTGATAACATATTATGCTTCCCTATCAATATCAACAAATTCTTACTTCAAAGAATCAAAGAATATTTGGGTTTTCACTATTTCCTTGGTTGTGGTAGCCCACCATGCATGCCCTATTTCATTGATAATTTTATTCATCCTTAGACAAAATTAACCATCAAGTTCCTTAGCCCATTCATCTTTATTTTTCAAATTATTTCTTCCATCTAGAGCATGAGGAAAAAAATTAAACTTTTAGCTCTTATATTTGTTCAAATAGCCAACTATTATTCTCTGTAGATGAATTCTCTTATTATCAAAATTTGGAAGATCAGAAACAATATCAAAAGTCTTTTCAATTTGATCAAATGAGACTTTTATGATAGAATAACATAAAAAAATTATTTCTTTCCTCCTTCTTACCCACTTATTCACAATAGGACTCAGAGCCTCAACACTTGCTTTCAGTTCTTTCTAGATGCTCATCACTCTAGCTAACTGATTATAAGCTAATGGCCATTCAATTTTGTGCCCAAAATATGTGAGAGCCTTTCTCAATTTATCTTCATATTTTACATTTGAATCTACATTTAAGGCCCACAACTTACTCTTTTCTTCTTCAAAGTCTTCAACAGTGTAATATTGTGGCCTCTATGGGGTATCTGGTATCTCTATGAGATGAGGGGATTTAAAAGGCTTCATTGGGGGGTAGGGATATGTTATTCTCAATCTTGTAGACCTCCCCATCAATTTTTTTTCAAGTTCAATCCTCTTTTGGAATTCCTTATTATAAGCTTCAAAAATTATGTCATACTTACTCTACAACTCAAACATGGTGCTTTCTTCATTTTTAGCAGTACCCAAAACAAATTGAGATGAATCTACATTCTAATTATAGTCTACACATGAGAGGTATCGGCCACTCTCCTCACAATGATATTTCTTATTAATCTTGAGTCATCTGGCTATGATGAAATACCCATAGATCCTCTTCTCAATGACCACATAACCAAAGAAACTTGATCTTAACTAAATGAAGTCCCTACAAACTCTTTTTTACTAGAGTCTTATAATTCCAACTTATCTTAAATAGAATTAAAAATTAATGCATTTGCAATATCCCAATTGGGTAACAATAAAATGTTTGAGGCCTTGACCATCTACCTCCCCTCTTTAGGGGTTATGTTCTAGAACTCTTGAATTATTTGATTTTTTAGGGCTATCTCCTCTAGCTCAGGATGCTCTATCCTCAACTTGTTGTATCTTTCTTCAAATTTTCTCATGTTAGCTCTCCATGCAAATTGGTAAAAATTCCAAGATTTAACAAAATTATCATCTGATAAAAATTGTTGACTTGCTTATTCCAACATAGGGTCTAGTTCCCTTCCTCTATAATCTACAACTGTCAACTCAAAAGTTGGCACTAGAGGCTCCTAGGGATCTCCTTCATCTATTTCTAATTGTGTAACAAAAACTCCCCCTTGTGATCCCAATTGTTCAATTTTCTCTTCAATGAGATTTTCCTCTTCAATTCTCATAGGGGTCTTTGGGGGTCAGTATTCCTCAACATGAGGATCCTCTTCCCTTATTATCTTTCACTTTTTAAAGGTGAGCTCAGGAGGTCTCTCTTCTAAGACACCACTAGTGGACTCAATTATTTGTTTTCCTTTGTCCATAGTGGTCCCCTTATTCTAAATAATAGTATACCCTAGCCTTTTTTGGATGGTTAATTGACCTACCCCTATATTGGGAGTAAAACACAATCTTCTCATTAGTTCCCTGGCCTTATCTAGGTAAAATCTAATAAAGAATTGCTTCTTTTCATTCATTGCATCCTGGGTATAAGGGGAATCTTGAATCACCCAAAAAAAATAATTTTTAGTCTTTTCTATTTTAGTCAAGACTAATAGATAGGGTAGTCATTATTTATGGGAACTTGCTATTTTTAGTAAGTTTTTCATATGAGCTCAAAATGTTCTTATTTTATATAAGAAGGTTAATTTTAGAGCTATAAACCTACCATAAATATTTTACTACTCAAGCTTAAGTATTAGAGAAGTTATTGCAAATATTTAGTGGAAAAATTTGCAAAAATTCTTTAGCCTCACTATTGGAGGCCTTACTTGATGGAAGAGTGCTTGCATGATTCTAAGCCTATAGATCAGGAGTTGGCATTTTTAAAAAATTGTTATAATAGCCAATTAGAGAAGCATTTTGAGAGTTATGGCCTTTTGAAGTTGGGTTACCCAAAATATCTCAAATAATTGTCAAATATGTATTTGGCTGACTCTATATGTATTGTTGGGGTCTGTTGTCCCTAGGTATTAAGTTTAATTGTCTAGAACCTTCTCAAGCCACATACAATTGCCTTTTTAAGAAAGGCCTAAACATTGTCTAGAATAGCTCTAGGTGATAGATTGTAGCTTGTCTTGTAAACTATTGTACTAAAGGTTTCAATGAGGGTTAGCACATTGTACTTGTGAATTATATAATTCTCACATTTTTTGTTATTTTGTTTGTTTTATGTTATGGTTTATGCTATTAAGGGGAGCACCCTTCATCAAGTGGTATTAGAGCTATAGTTCTTGAATGTGTGGATAGATTGCTAAATGTAGGGCAGTTCACACTAAGACCATGTTTTGGGCTAAACATGTAGATAGATTGTCAATTGTGAGGTAGTTTGGTCTAGGGTTTTAGCAAAAGCACAAAAATGCCTCCACAAGGAGAGCATGGCATAAGAGCTATAGGTGTTACACCTAAGGGTTTCTAAGCCCTCCAAAGAGAAATGCAAGAATTGGAAGAACAATTACATAGAGGAATGAATCTTCCTCTAAGAGATGAAAATGAGGATGAGGACAAAGTAGAAAAAAATTTCAAAGTAGAGGTAGCTCTAAATCTAGAGGAAGAGAGGCTTTTAGGGCCATCTCCAAGATTGGAAACAGACCTAAGTTTGAAGTTCCCACATTTTTTGGAAATATTAACCCACAATGAACTAGAGGAGTACTTTGAGTATGAAGATACTGAAGATCCTAATAGGGTCAAGTTGGTGAAGGCAAAACTAAAGGTACATGCAAAGATTTGACAGCTGTAGGTTGAGTTGGAGAAAAATATAAAGGGAAAGGAAAAAATCACTAGATGGAATTAGATGATAGCTATAATAAAGAAAATATTAATTCTTGTGGATTGTGAGCTTGATCTATTGAAGAAAATGCATGGGTTGAAGAAAGCAAGAAAATCTATTCAAGACTATACTGAAGAGTTCCACCAACTTCTCATTGGAACCAACCATGTAGAAGCTGATAAGGAGAAAGTTGCCTATTATCTTAATACGTTAAGGCCAAGCATTTAGGATGAGTGAGTTTAGTTTGCATGAACAATTTTGAGGAGGCATACCAATTTTCCCTAAGAGTTGAGGATAAATTGAGCAAGAAGTTTGACACCAAGAATAGTGGAAGAGGTCATGGTGGAAGATTAGGTGGATGATCTTATGGAAGCCATAATGATGATTGAAAGAACAAGGATGAGGCTAGAAGTAGTAGTCTAAATTAGAGGGTAAATAATTCCAATCATTTCCATGATCAGAACAATAGAGTTTAGGGAGGAAGTGGTAGAGGACAAGGATCTAGAAGTGAAAGCTTCTGTGGAAATTTTTTCACTACGCAGAAGAAGGGCATAGAGAATTTGAATGTACCCAATGCCAAGGAAGGATAAATTCAAGAAAAAAAGGCCAAGCTAGAGTGGTACATGTTGATGAAGATGCTAGATCATCACATTTTGAAGTTTTATAAAGAGGAGAAATCCAAGTTAACAAAAGATTCCTACTGAGTGGTGAGAATGAACCTGATCAAAGAAGGAGCTTGTTTAACACAAGGTGCAGATGTGAAGATAAGTGTTGTGATGTGATCATTGATAGTGGAAGTACTAATAGCCTAGTGTCATAAATGATGGTCACCAAGTTGAATCTAAAGAGATCAAAAAACCTATATCCATACTATATTTCTTGGGTACAAGATGACCACAAGGTCATGGTTAATGAGTAGTGCTCAGTGAAGTTCAAGATTGGAAGCTACTAGGATGAGATACTATGTGATATCATACCTATGGACATATGTCATATGTTACTAGGTAGGTCATGGAAATTTGACAAGCATGCTATACATGATGGGAAAGAAAATACTTACACTCTAACTAAGGATGGAGTAAAACATAGGTTGAAATTGTTGAAGGATAAAGAAGAAAAGGGAAGTAGTTATGCTAGAATATGTTTTTTTGATGGGAAAGAGTTTCTCAAAGGTATAAAGTGTGAGTGTGTGTTTTTCTATAATTCCAAAAGATATTAAAGAAGAAGTAGATGAGATACCTAAAAAAGTTACAAATATGTTATGTTGGGAGAGTTTTCTAATATTGTATCAGATAATGTACCTAATGGATTTCCCTCATCGAGGAAGACTAGTCACTAGATGGATTTGGTTCCAAGAGCTAGTTTTCCAAACAAAATAGCACATAGAATGACACCAATAGAAAGTGAAGAGTTGAATAGGAAAATTCATGAGTTGTTGTAGAAAGGGTTGATTTGAAAGAGTCTCATTCCATGTCTTGTGCCAGTAGTATTAGCACCAAAGAAGAATAAAGAATGGAGGATGTGAACACTATCAACAAGATCATGATCAAGTATAGATTTTGATTGCCAAGGATAGATGATATTATGAATTGTTTGAGTGGAGTTGAGTGTTTCACAAAGATAGATCAAAAGAGTTAGTACCATTAGATTCATATTAGAGAAGGTGATGAATGGAAGACTACTTTCAAGACCAAAGAAGGACTGTGCAAGTGGTTAGTCATGCCTTTTGTGCTAACCAATGCATCAAGAACTTTCATGCAACTCATGAATGAGGTACTAAAGGAGTTTCTAGGAAAGTTTATCATTGTTTACCTAGATTATATAGTTATCTTTAGTAAGATAGTAAAGGAGAATTTGATTCATATTCGTAAGGTGTTTGATAAGTTGAGGGAAGAAAAGTTGTTGATCAATGCTAGGATTAAACCGTGTACAAAAATAATAATTAGATGTAAATTTAACCAATAATAGAAAATAATAGATCACATAGAAAAAAAAAGTATAAGGTACCAAGATTTAATGTGGTTCATCCAATCCCTAGGCTACATCCACCAAATAGCAAGTTCAATATTATTGTGATCCAGTG
Organism: Cupressus sempervirens; assembly: GCA_028749045.1. Taxonomy (NCBI): domain Eukaryota; kingdom Viridiplantae; phylum Streptophyta; class Pinopsida; order Cupressales; family Cupressaceae; genus Cupressus; species Cupressus sempervirens. The sequence goes on along the minus strand of CM053791.1, from coordinate 740,015,710 downwards.
ATAACAACCTGATTACAATCCGTAATCCCATAGCTCAATACTGCTACAAGAACCAATTTTGTATCAAAACTTAATGAAAATACCTAACCATAAGCCCTTTTAAACAAGTAAATTTATGCCACTTTATAGTTACAACATGTTAGCCATATGTCAACTATATGTTGGCTATGGCCCAAAAAATTTATGAAGTATTTATGAACTATGAAGTATGCATAGTACTTTCCTAATTAGTCACCACAAACTAACAATCTCCCACTCAGGGACTAATCAGGCTCCACACTAAAATAAAATATCCCACTTTGAGACTAATCGTATATCAATACTACTACTAGATGGGGCTCCCACTAGATCAAACCACCTTGGACTCTATTATTCTTTTATTCATGTTCAGTCTAGAAGACCAACCGAAGTTGAAGAGGAGTTTAGCTTCTCCCTTGTTACTACCTTTGTCAACATATTTGTTGGATTTTCATTTGTATGTATCTTCTCTAGTTTTAACTATCCATCCTCCAAAACTAAATGAATGAAATGGTACCACAATTATATGTGTTTTGTCTTTGAATGTAGAGCTAAATTCTTTACAAGATGAATGGCATGCTGACTATTTGTGAACAAATAATTATCCTTCTAAGGATATTCTAGTTCTTCTAAGAAGAACTGAAGCCATATCATCTCCTTACATTCATCTATAGTAGCTATATACTTTGCCTCTATGGTGGATAAAGCATTAACCTTCTATAACCTAGAAACCTAGCTCACTGTTGCCCCACCAATAGTAAAGACATAACCTATATTACTTCACCTAGTATCAATATCCCCTACCAAATTTGAGTCAACATAGCCCTATAAATTAGTAGTAGAACCCCCAAAGTGTAAACACTTATTATATGTTCCTCTCAAATATTTGAGAATCCATTTGATTGCATTCCAATGCTCAATTCTTGGATGACTCATATACCTACTAATGACTCCCAGTGCATGTGAAATATTTGGCCTAGTACATACCATAGCATACATCAAGCTTCCTATAGTTGAAGCATAGGGTACCTTGGACATATTATCCTCCTCTTCTTCTACATTAGGACACATCTCCTTTGTCAACTTCAAATGACTAGGTAAAGGTGTGCTGGCATCTTTAGCATTCTCCATACAGAAACATTGCAACACTTTCTCAACATAATTAGTTTGAGATAGTGTCAATTTTTTATTTTTCCTATCTCTCCAAATCTTCATACCAAGGATTTTTTTTGTTGCCCCCAAATCCTTCATAGAAAATGCATGTGCTAATTGGCATTTCAGCCCCTTAATTTGATCCATGTTAGACCCAGCTATAAGGATATCATCAACATATAAACATAAAATAATGTATTTGTCATCATCCAGCCCCTTAAAATAGACACAATGATTTGAATGACACCTACTATAACCATGCCCATGCATAAAACTATCAAATTTTAGATACCATTGCTGAGGTTCTTACTTCAAGCCATATAAACTTTTCTTCAATTTGCATACTAAGTTCTCCTTACCTTTGATCGCAAATCCCTATGGCTAAGCCATATATATCTCTTCATCCAAATCATGGTGAAGAAAGGTTGTTTTAACATCAAGTTGCTCTAAATGAAAATCTTTAGTAGCCACAAGACTTAAAATAGTATGGATAGAAGTTATCTTAACAATAGGAGAAAATATCTTATCAAAATTGATTCCTTTTTTCTATGCAAATCCTTTCATAACTAACCTGTCTTTAAATCTCTTCTTAACTCCTTCCTCTTCTTGCAACCTATAAACCCACTTATTCTACAAAGCTCTTTTAACTACAAGCAACTTTCATAAATCCCATGTCTTATTCTTCAACAAAGAGTCCATGTGATCGTTTATTGCAGACTCCCACTGAATCTTAGTATCCACCTACATAACTTCATCATAACATTCAGATTCACCAACATTAGTAAGTAAAATTGAATAAAAAGAGGGAGAGAATCTTTCTAGAGATCTAATTTTCCTTGTTGACCATCTAACATTCACTGGTGTGTGTGGTATTTTTTGTTGTGGTTGTTGCACATTATGAGGAATGGTTGGAACAACATCTTTTGGAGTATCATCCAACACTACATAATCATCTTCTTTCTTCTCATTTTGCTGCAAAAGATCTTTGTACAACACTTTCTCATTGAATATAACATCCCTACTTCTTACAATTTTTTTATTTTCAAAATTCCAAAGCTTATAACCAAATTCATTAATCCCATATCCAACAAATACACATTTCTTTGACTTAGCTTCTAGCTTGGTTCTATTTTCAGAATCTATCTGAGAAAATGCTTCACAACCAAAGATTTTGAGAAAAGAATAACTCACCTTCATACCAGTCCATGCTTCATCTAGAATATCATAGCCCAAAGGAGTAGAGGGACCTCTACTAATCAAATATACAATATTATTGATAGCCTCCACCCACATGTGTAAGGGAAACCTAGCATGAAACATCATGCTCCTTGCACGCTCCATTATAGTCTAGTTCGTGTGTTCATCCACCCCATTTTCCTCTGGAGTCCTTGGAATAGTTTTCTATCTACGAATTCTATTAGTGGAGCAATAATCTTCAAATTCATGACTTCAATACTCACTACCATTATCATAACTGAGACATTTTAATTTCTTACTAGTCTAATTTTCAACCAAGCATTTCCATTTCTTAAAAGTTTTGAAATACATCAAATTTCTATCTAAGGAAATAAACCCATACTTTTCCAGTTGCATCATCAATAAATGTAACATAATAATGAGAGCCACCAAGGGAAGATACCTAAGTTTGTCCCCATACATCTGTATGCACAAGCTCTAATTTCTCCTTTTTGTTTTCCTTCCCAATCTTTACAAAACTCACTCTTTTTTGTTTTCCATAGACACAACTTTCACAAAACTCCATATTAAAACATTTTAGACCTGGTAAAACTTTCTTTAAATGAAGTACTTTCATACCTTTCTCACTCATGTGCCCAAGTCTATTGTGCCATAACACTGTATCAAAATCTATAACAACTATTTGTTGTCCCTACTCAACTGTAGTAATTGTTCCTAAACATTTATTTTTCTCTAAAATAATTAAAATAGAAAGAACAATATGACCTGTACAAAGATATAAGGTTCCTACTTTAACACCTTTTTCTACGACAAGGGAACCTTTTGAAACCTTTCAATTTTTATCATTAAAAGTAACTACACAACCCTCATTACTGAGTTGCCCTACAGAAATTAAATTGCTACTCAACCTTGGAACATGTATTACATCATGTACTAGCCAATGATTCCCATTTAGTAACATAATCTTAATTTATCCCTTTCCAACAATCTGACAGGGTTCATTATCCCTATTGGTGTTTTAAAACTACTAAACAATAAAATGTTCAATACCATAATGATAACACTCACAAAACCTAAGGATCAGCTAATTCCCATAATCAACTGTATGAGTAACCCGTTTGGACCCAACTTCAACAAAACCAAAGGATGGTTTCCTACTCTTTTGGCTCTACTAAACCAAGGTAGGTATACCTAGGGATAATTTTGATGAACCTGTGTATGAAATTATCTTAGTTTCATTCTAATTCTCATCTGTTACCCTCACATACATACACAGCTCACTTAAATTCTTCAATGCTCTCAAACTTCTACACAACCCTTATCAGTAGATTTGGAAATAATTTTCCTAAAATTTTAAAATATTCCTAGAAATAATAGTGACCTAAGACTCAGGAATTAGATATAAATGAGTTGAGACTAGCATTTATAATTCTTGAACAGGATTGAAAATAATTTTGATTTTATAAGATGATTTGATATGCAGCAACATAATTCATCCTTGTTTACTTCTGATTTATAGGACCAGTGCCTTATCCATTGCGCAAGAAATTGACCATTGGCGGGAGATCTAATTCAAATAACTTGTATAAGAATTAATCAACTACAATCACCTGTCTCCATTCTTATGCAATATCCCTTTTATGAACTCATAAACCCTACTAATTTACTGAAGCATTTATATAATTGCTTGAATTAAAAGCAACAATAAAACTAGCATACAACCCAGCCAGACTGCATTCAACAAAATAAACCTTATTTAAATGACTTCAAAGTAAACAAACCCATAAATTGGAGACAGAAATTGATGACACAGATATAGTGTAAATACCCCTTTATATTATCCTTTTCATATTACTAAAAAAATAACCAATAGAAAACCAATTGAATGCCAAGAATAGATTGCCATTTCTATCATTTAAATTTGCTTATCAGAAAGTACAATGGAAGCAAACTCAAAACCTCTGCATACTATTAGACCAATTGTAATGTACTTTTCTTGAAAGACAAAATTTACACAAGTTTCAGACCATCACAATGCCTTGAAAACTCATTTATATAGGCATGAGTTGCAAAAAGCAAAGGGTAATTGTGATTGATAGGTGTCCTTCAAAAGAAACTTACATTCACCTATCATAAAAGGACAAAACTGTAGATAACAGAAAGACAAAGACATTAAACATTCTTTTATGGGTCCTTTTCTATTATATTCTCATTTATTGAAACAAGAGGTTATGATATGATTTCTTTTTACTCTTGATCCTCAGAGTAATTTTCCATTAAGTTAGAAAGTGATGAGTCACCTTCAGTCACCTATTGTTGTTCTTTGTTCTGAGGATCCTCCTTGTTTTCATCATCACCTGCAGGGGTGGAAGTTACCTCAGCATCATCATCTACCTCGTCACCCTATTGTGCCTACTCTTCTGACACAATTTGATCCTTCCACTCATTAAAACAACATCATCTCGCCAATCAAAACTCATGACTTCTCTTTGTAGAGTTAGTAAAGAAGTTCCAATTGCCTTAATATTAACAAAATCTTTTCTAACAGTTTTGTAAAACAACTACACTTTCACCAACTCCTCATCTGTTGTTGCCCATAACAAATAGCCTATTCATTAACAACTTTATTTATTCTTTCCCAAAAAACCTCGTCTAACTCTTTCTTCCATTCTCCTTCTGCTCAGAAATGCTCGAGATCTTTGTTCGCATAAGGTGGGATTAAGAAGACCTTCTATGTTATACTCTATTTTTTCTCACATATGAAGCTTCCACTTCTCATTAATGCACAGGGTGGCATCACCTTCTTCATTCAAATTCACACCATAGATTTCTAAAAAATACTACAATCCTGGGACATAAAGAAAAAATGACTCATGCTCCATTTGACAAGTTTCACTCAAACCAATGAAAACTCACCTTGTGTATCTTTCCTTCCTTATTGGTGTTTTGAAATTGACCCTACTGAACTCTGAGGGCACATGTCACTTAGGAGCTATCTTGCTATCATAAAGAGTGAGCACTTTGCCATAGTGAGATAGTGCTTGTCATTGATCCTGATTTGATCATGTGGATGACATTTGATGCATTACTTTAGAAAAACATTTTGGGCCCTTTTTCACTATGTCACTATCATAACTTTCGAGCAACTCTCCATAGTGACATAGTGCCTATCATTGATTTAAGATTAATTTGATGATCATAATCTCTCATATATTTTGTGAATAGGGCATGGGTCCAATTGTTGATGACATGAGAAAACCTTGCATTGTTGGTACAAATAAAATCATATTATAATCTTAGTTATATTACCACAGTGCTTGGGTCCCACTAGATTTTATTTCTCGGCTGGTCATTATGTTGCTAATGGAAAGAAACATAGATTTATTGATAGCGACATAGCACCTTTCGGTGACTTCTGAAAATTTTGGGGCCAGCAAGATAAAGGCAAGCAAGGTCATGATGACCCTCATCAGTGCTTCTGACAAAGCTATAAAATTGCACGTCCACCGTGCCACTTGGGAATTTCATGGTTGTCGAAAAACCTCTAAAAAGACTACCGCTTATAATTCTCGTGAAGGCACCATGTCGCTAATGGCAGAACTTAAAAATTGCTTGATAGTGACATAGTGCCCAAGCAAGAAAATATGATTTTTTGTTGACGCCCTTTAGTATTTAAATATTCTACTATATCCTAGATTTGAATTTGGTATGTTGATTTCCCATAGATTGGATGGCTTCATTTGAAATGTAGAAACATCTTTAAAGATTTCAATGCCTCGGCCATGTTTCAAAAGCCCGCTTGCCTGCATTTTTTAAAAGCCTTGCAACTTCATAATCCAAGAATGCAAGCATTGTTGATTTGAACAAGATCAAGGGTGCTCAAAAAAAAATTTCAACCTGGTGCCTTTTAAGATAAAATATTGCAATTGAAACAACTCTAAGGTTTTTCATAAAGAATAAAAGGTATTCTAACGTAAATAAAACCCTAGGATGAACAAGCTCACCAAAACAATTTTTGGAAAAATACTTTTGAAAATTTTAAAACCAGAGCAATGTAGAACAAAGGTATAAGGGCTTTCTCACGCACTTAGGTTTTTTTTTTTATAGGTGAATTGAGAGACAAACCTTGAGAATTTAAAAGGATAACACAACAAATGAAATAGGGAACAATTAGGGTAATCTAAAGAATTTTTAGAATTACTTGAAAGGAAACCCTAATCTACCTAATTCGAGGACTTAAATGATTTTTCACCCAAATATTAGGACTTTTCTATATTGTGAAAAATCAAACCAACAGTGGCTCTATTTGGGGATGATAGACTACTTGAGTCTATGCAAGAATTTAGAATATACGGAAGAGTAGACCACACACTTGGTGTAAACATGACAACTTCTTTAGAGAGCACAAAACAAAACATAGGAACAAGAAACCAAACTATACAAGGAAGCTCACAGGAATTTACAAAAATATAGGATGTACAAGGGAATCTAAGATTAATGTTCATGGAAAATAGATACTTTTAAGAAAACTATCTCTTCAAGAATTGTCCATGAACTTGCAATTCAAGAATGCCTCCAGTTAATTCCCTCAAAAAATATGAATCCTCTCCATTCTTATCACAGATGTTAAATGGACCAAGCCAGATTGGATCAAATTTTCCATGTTTTCCCTTATCTTCCATCCTAGCTTTCTACATCAGTACCATATCTCCTATTTTAAACTTTTTCTCAAAAGCCTTGTTATCATATAAGTGCTTTATCTGTGATTGGAGCTTAGCATTCTGAACAAAGGAATCTCTTCTTGCCTCCTCTAACTATTTGATGTCATCCAGTCTGAGTTGCATTTCATCAATGATATCATCTTCATATAACTGAATGAATTTATATGTCTCCCTTAGGTTATTTTGGGGAAGTCTAGCATGTATACCATAAACCAGGTCAAATGGGGCACAACCAGTGGCTTTTTAATAGTAACCCTGTCAGCCCACAGGGCTAGTGGCAATTTTGAATCCCATGCCTTCTTATTTTCCCCTAGAATTCTTTTGATAATCTTTAATATGATCTTATTGCTCGATTTTTCTTGACCATTCCCTTGAGGATGATAAGGTGAGGATGTATATTTTGTAATGCCATATTTTTTGCAAAACTCTTTGTATACATCAGATCTGAAACACATAGCATTACCAATAATTATCTTATATGGGAAACCAAATCTAGTTATAATGTTGTTCAAAATGAAATTGATCACCACTTTACTTGCAACATTCTTGGTAGGGATTGCTTCAACCCATTTAGTAAAATAATCAGTTGCCACCAGAATCCATGAATGTCCACGACTAGACTTATTCAAAATTTCACCTATGAAATCAACTCCCCACTACTGAAATGGTGCCTGTACTTCTATAGGTCTTAATGGAAAATTCATAGAAAATTTCAACTTTTCACTGAATCTTTGGCAAGGATCACATGTCTTAACAAATTCATGAGCATCTTTGAAAAGTGTTGGCCACCAAAAATTAGGTGTAAGGACTTTGTGGGCTTTGGTTTTAACCATGTAATGACCACAACACACACCTTCATGCATATCTTTCAAAATCCTTATAGCCTTAGTTTCATCTACACACTTCAAAAGTACTCCTTCCATGCTCCTCCACCATAACTATCTTTGTACTTAACATATTTTATAGCATGCAACTTAAGGGATCTCCTTTGATTATTGTTTAACTCTTGTGGGGACTTCATTGTTTGTAAATAATAGATTGCATCTTTGTACCAGTTAGATATGTCCATATCATAGAGGTCTTCTCTGCAATTATCATCCAATTGGTTAATTTGATTTGCCTCTAGATTTTCATCTGCCATCAACTTGGCTAAACCTTGACCTCTAACCAATTTAGTAATCTAGATATCAATGTTGAATTCTTGTATTCTATTTATCCATCTACACCTCCTGCCAGATACTTCTTGCTGTGAGAAAATGTCTTCCACAATAGTAGTGGGGACAAAAGCAATAAATGTAGCACCTATTAAATAACATCTGAAGGCCTTGACTCCTTTGACCAATGCATATGCCTATTTTTCATTAATATCATACTTTAACTCAGCTGCTTGCAATGATTTGCTAAAGAATGCAATGGGTTGTTCATAACCCTCTTCATTTTTCTGTAACATTATTGCAGCCACAATGTGAAATGAGGTAAAAGAAAATATGTGCATTGGTTTTTCATAATCAGGAGCTCTGAGAACAAGGGCATCTTTAATGGCTTGCTTAATTTTTTGAAATGCAATACTAGGTTCACCTTCCCATTTTATCTCAAATCCCTTTTTTAACATTCTAGATATAGGCCTACTAACTTTTGTGAAATTTGTCACAAATCTCCTAAGAAAATTTATCTATCCAAAGAATGACCGGATACCTTTAACACTCTTGGGTTTCTAGATCTTATCTATTGCTTCTACCCTTTTAGGGTCAATCCTCACTCCATGCTTGCCAACTAGTTGTCCTAACAATTTTCCTTTAGTGACACCAAAATTACATTTTCTTGGATTTAAAGATATTCCATATTTAAGGGCTCTAATAAATACCTTCTCTAAGTGCATGTAATGATCATTTTCATCCTTGGAGTAGGTAGTAAGGTCATCTTGATACACAGCCAAAAATTTGTCAATGATATCAGCAAAAGCCACATCCATGGCCTTTTGGAAAGTAGCTCCAGCATTAGTAAGCACAAAAGGCATCCTGACATAGAAGTATGTACCCCATGGAGTGGTGAATGTAGTCTTAAACTATTTTGATTCTTTGACAACCACTTGATTGTATCCTAAAAACCATCCATCATGGACATCAATTCTGAACTAGTGACCCTTTGCAACATTGCTTCCATATTTGGCAAACCATAATTGTCCTTTAATGAAGATATGTTAAGGTTCCTAAAATCAACACATAACCTTATATCTCCATTTTTCTTTCTTACTAGTACCAGATTTGATACCCAAGAAGAATGTCTGATAGGCTTAATGATGCCAGCATCTCTTAATTTAATTAGTTCTTCCTGCATTTTGGGAGCCAAGGTTTGATTTATTGGCCTTTGCTTTTGTTTGAAAGTCTTAGCATCTGATTTCAAATGGATTTCATGTTGAAATAGATCTTCCCTATAGGCCTTTAGGTCATCATATGCCCATGCAAACACATGTCTATACTTTCTTAGTAGACCTATCAAACCCTGTCTTATCTTAGGAGACAATTTTTTACCAATATACACCTTCTTAGGGGTTTCTTTAGTTCCCAAATTTATCTCCTCCAAATCCTTAGCATTATATTCACTAGTATCCATTTGAGATCTATCATGATTGTCAAAGATAGTTTTCAGGATAGCTAAACCTTTTGGTATTTTATTTTTTTTTAATTGCACAACTTCTTGTCCAAAAATAGTGTCTCTTCCATTTATATTTTCTACATATGCTGCACAATCAATTTCTTGCCCTGATAACATAAACTCACAATTCAAAAACCTTAGAATATCTTTATCATCCTCAAATACTTTCCAATTTTGGACATTATCAGGAATAGAGAGTTTGACCTAAGTTTCAATATTAGATATACCAGAAAATGTAACATCATTAGGTTTTATGGCTATATTTGCTAGTAGATCAGCCATCTTATTGTTAGATCTATCCTTCCAAATGATCCCAAATGCATCAAAGCACTCAATCATATCCCATACTGCATTTCTATACTATTTTACCCTTTTATTCTTTGACACATAAATATTTCTCACTTGAGATATAACTAACTCAGAATCCCCTATCATATGTAAACACTTTATCCCATGCTTATGAGCTACTCTAAGTCCTAACAACAAAGCCTTATATTCTGCTATGTTATTAGTAAAAGGGAAATTCAATGTGAAAGAAAATTTGTAGGTTATCCCAGTAGGAGAGATTAACAAAATACCTACACCTACTCCATCTTTGTAATAAGAACCATCAAAGAACATGGCCCATAAGTCACCTTTATCTATCTTTGTACCAACTTCCACCTCTATCTGAGATTTTTTCTTGCTTTTCTTCAGAGTTAGGACCTCAGCTCTGAATGCATTGACATCTGTATCCACAAATTTTTTCATATCATCCTCAACTTCCTCCACTATCATATATATGCTTTTTGGTTCTCTATTGATCTTTACAAAATTTCCATCAATGTTAAAAGTAGAGAATTATAAATCACATTGTAAAATTCCTCCCATGGTAGCACTCCATTTTCTAGACAATAACATGTCATATTGAGGTGGTATGTCAACAACTAATACACTCATGGTGAGTTCTTTGTATGGACAGGCTGTCAATCTATAGGGTAGAGCGCTAATAGTGCCTATGACTGTAACCTCCCTTTTATCCATGGCACAACACCTTCCTTGAGTAGTGTCAACTTTCAAACCTAATTCTTTCATTATCTCATAAGGCATGACAATGCTAGAAGCACCAGAATCAATCATATGATTTTTAAATGTCTTACCATTCACTAAGATGCTTAAGAAAAATGACTCAACATTTCCCATGCATTCATTGACAGAGTTATCTAAAAAAATCTAGGGAATTTGAGACGCAACCACTTTAGTGTCTTGTTCCTTTATATTTTTCTTTTTTTGCTCCTTGGGAACATGATTTTCATTGCATTATTGGCTTGCCTTTACCTTAGCGTTCCCCAATCATGCTATGGCTTTCTCTCGATGTTCTAGGATTATTAACAACTCAGACAGAGGAACCTTAATATTTATCTGAGACAAAAAAACAAACATATCTATAGAAAAATTAGAAATTTCATCATTATTCACAGTTCCTTTCTCATCATGCTTACTTATAGTGCTCAATGGATTATGATAAGTCTTGTCTTGATCAGTGATATTTTGTGACATCTTTCCATCCCTTTTCTTGGAGGGATTATCTGAGCACTTTGTATTCTCTATATTGCCCCTTTTCCTTAGTTCCAATTTTTTGTTTGCAAATTTAACCTTCACAATAGGGGATTCTTTAGGTTCAACAATTTCTCCCTTCTTAAGATCAACCCCTTTTATGAAGATACTAGCTACCTTATTATCTTGATCTTTCTGAGCCATGCTCCTAGTATGAACCTGAGCTATCATATTAGCAGTAATTTGGTCAATTTCTTTTTTGGAAGGTTTTCTCAGTGTTACCTCCTCTTTAGTAATAACCATGTTACACACGTTATCTTCAATATCACTCTCATCAGAGAATACTTGTTGTTGCATTTTACTTTGAAATCACCTTTTTTCATTTACATCTCTATCATAATTTTCACAATCAGAGTATTCACAAGATGAATCAAACATATTACACCCTACATCATCTTGGTTTTCTTCATGTTCATGACATTCTTCCACTACATTCTGATTTCTAGAAAATGATAAAGTCATTGCACAATACTTAGGGGCACGAGGTAACTGACAAACAGAGCACCATGTAGGTTCAGCAGTAAATTTAGGATCATCCACTAATTTTACATAGTTTCTAGCTAAAGGATCTAGGGTCACCTTGTTATTGTTATTCTTAGGAGGAATAATAGGCTGACCATTCCTCCAAGTGGTATTGTAAGGGAAATTTTGAAGCCTATTTTGTCTATCAAAGTTAGATTGATAAGGGGCCCTATTTTTAGTGGGATTCCTATCACCTTTTTCTTGAGGAATATTTAGACTCTTTATAGCATTTAAAACCTAAGCTATCCCACTAGGCTCTTGCTTCTTCCCACCTACACCCTTGTTATCCTCTTTCTTGTTTCCTTTATTTCCAAACAACCTAGGGTCATCCCTTTTACTTTCTAACCTCCTTGAGATCCTTAAGTTATTCTCTACATTTATAGCAATTATGAAAGCATCCCTTAAGGTTCTAGGTTCTTTGTCCCTAAGTTGATATGCCATCTTACCATCAAATGCATTTAGATAAGTAATTAGACATACCTTGTAATCAATGTGCATAGCCTACATTATCTTGTACATTCTCTTTTGAAATCTGGTGTTGAATTCAATGACAAACTCATTAGGCAATCTCTTGATATTATTAAATTCACTCAAAATGTAACACAAATTTTTCTTGTCACCATATTGCTATTTGAAGCAATATTCAATATCCTTCCAATCCATAATAGACATTTCTAGAAGTCTTTTGAACCATTCCCTGGCATCTTTAGTAAATGATTGAACAAACAATTTTGTGATGACATCTTCAGCTTCTACCTCATAGTCAATCATCATATCTAAGAAACTTCTTAAATGCTCTTCACAGGTGATAGCATTATTTCTGAGAAACTTAGGCAACCTTTTTCTAATTTATTTAGGGATGGGGTTAGGAAAACCAGGGATTCCTTCAAAAAATATTTGCCTATAACCTTCTAATTGAACAGGCCTTCTTGGCAAATCAATCTTGGGTTGATTGGGAACATTTCTATTAACATTACCCATGGTAGTACTAGTGCTAACATCACCTGATGGCTTATTTAGATCTACCTTTTGTGAAATAGAGGGTAAACAAGAAATGGGTACCTTAATAGTATTCTAATTTTCATCATTAGATCCATCACCATTTTTAGGCAAAGTAGCAAATTGCTTCTTAGCAAATTTCCAAGAATTTGATCTTATTATTCATTTTAGCTATGGCAGCTTCACTCTCTGTAATCTCCAATCTCTTAGCTAAAGCATCCCTTTCCTTTATTCTCTTCTCTAATTCAATGTCATAAGGTGACATAGAATCATGGATCTAAGTTGTCTTCATAGGTTCATTGATCTTATTGCCAATCTCCTTCTATTTTCCTTTGTCTTTAGCACCTATAACAGGTTCTACAATTTTAACTCTATTATTATCAACTTCTTGAGCAGCATAGTTCCTAACTTGTTGTATTACAGGTCCCTCCAGATTCATCTTCTAATTTTCTAGCAAGTTCTTCTCCAGCCTCTTAAGTTGTTCAACTCATCCCACAATTTTTGGTTGCCAAGCACTAGCTACTATATCATTTTTCTTTTTTAGAGCAGCTATTCGCCTGAGTAGATCTTGTTTCTCTTCATAGGCTTTCATGATTTTCTCTTCCCTTTCCTTTTGAAACTTCTTATTTATGGCTTCTTGCTCAACAAGTTGCATCTTGAAGACTTCAATCTTATCAGGATCATGAATTGTAAAGTCAGAGCTAGTAGTTTTTTCATCATTTAAACTTTTAGGTTCCAAACGTCTTGGTCTCACTTCTTCTGGAGAATAATTAGAGAGAAAAGGATTTTTAATTCATTGGAAAAGATTGTTACTATTTCTCTCATCCAAATTGGGTGCACTGGGCTACTTGATAGTCTCTTGACACACTAATTTGGGAGTACTAAAGAAGTCATCACCAAATAACTCGGGATGGGATCTTGAACCTTGGTATGATAATTCCCTTTCTACAATAGAAAAATGAGTATTCTCTTCCCTATTCACTTGTTCTTGAGGATAGTCCCTTCTATGCATTTGAGACCTCTTCACTACCCAATTTTTTCTTCTCCTAGGAGGAAGATCAGTTTGGAATTTAAATCTAAGTTTTTCTTCACATTTGCACATGTATTCTTCTTATGTTCCATAATTTTAGACAACAACATTCTAAATAGTGACACTAGTTAAAACCTTCTGAGTCGCCACCCACCCTAATAGAATGGGAATGATTCTTGGAAAGATCACAATCACTTTACTGGAATTTGGGCAAAATGTAAATAATTCTCAAAAACCACGAACACCCACGTGAAAACACTTATTTCAAACTCTACCAAAGGTGAATACAGATCTTAAACAACGTACTAGTTTATAACAATATAGAATGTATTCCCCAGTAGAGTCACCATTTTGTTGGTGTTTTAAAACTACTGAACAACAAAATGTTCAATACCAGAATGATTACACTCACACAACCTAAGGATCAAATAATTCCCCTAATCAGTTGTATGAGTAACCCATTTGGACCCAACTTCAACAAAACCAAAGGATGGTTTCCTACTCTTTTGGCTCTGCTAAACCAAGGCAGGTATACCTAGGGATAATTTTAATAAAATTGTGTATGAAATTATCTTAGTTTCATTCTAATTCTCATCTGTTATCCTCACATACATACACAGATCACTTCAATTCTTCAATGCTCTCAAACTTATACACATCCCTTATCAATAGATCTGGTCATAATTATCCTAAAATTTTAAAATATTCCTAGAAATAATAGCTACCTAAGACTCGTGAATTAGATATAAATGAGTTGAGACCAACATTTATAATTCTTGAACAGGATTGAAAATAATTTTTATTTTATAAGATGATTTGATATGTAACAGCAAAATTCATCCTTGTTTACTTTTGATTTATAGGACCAGTGTGTTATCTATTGGGCAAGAAATTGACCATTGGCGGGAGATCTAGTTCAAATAACTTGTATAAGAATTAATCAACTACAATCACCCATCTCCATTCTTATGCAATATCCCTTTTATGAACTCATAAACCCTACTGATTTACTGAAGCATTTATATAATTGCTTGAATTAAAAGCAACAATAAAACTAGCATACAACCCATCTAGACTACATTCAACCAAATAAACCTTATTTAAATGACTTGAAAGTAAACAAAACCATAAATTGGAGATAGAAATTGATGACATAGATATAGTGTAAATACCCCTTTATATTATCATTTTCATATGACTAATACAATAACCAATAGAAAACTAATTGAATGCCCAAAATAGATTGCCATTTTTGTCATTTCAATTTGCTTATCAGAAAGTACAATGGAAGAAAACTCAAAACCTCTACATATTATTAGATCGATTGTAATGTACTTTTCTTGAAATATAAAATTTATACAAGTTTCAGACCATCACAATGCCTTGAGAACTCATTTATATAGGCATAAGTGGCAACAAGAAAAGGGTAATTGTGATTGATAGGTGTCCTTCGGAAGAAACTTACATTCACCTATCATAAAAGGACAAAACTTTAGATAATAGAAAGACAAAGACATCAAAAATTCTTTTATGGTTCCTTTTCTATTATATTCTCATTTGTTGAAACAAGAGTTTATGATCTGATTTCTTTTTACTCTTCATCCTCAGAGTAAGTTTCCATTAAGTTAGAAAGTGATGAGTCACCTTTAGTCACCTGTTGTTGTTCTTTGTCCTGAGGATCCTCCTTGTTTTCATCATCACCTGTAGGAGTGGCAGTTACCTCAGCATCATCAGCTATCTCATCACCCTATTGTATCTACTCTTCTGACACAAATTTATCCTTTGACTCATAAAAACAACATTATCTGGCTAATCAAAACTCATGACTTCTCTTTGCACAGTTATTAAAGAAGTTGCAATTGCCTTAATATTAATAAAATCTTTTCTAATAGTTTTGGAAAACAACTGCACTTTCACCAACTCCTCATTTTTTTTTTCCCATAACAAATAGCCTATTTCATTAACAACTTTATTTATTCTTTCACAAAAACCTCGTCCAACTCTTTTTTCCATTCTCCTTCTGCTCAGAAATGCTTGAGATCTTTGTTCGCATAAGGTGGGATTAAGAAGACCTTCTATGTTATGCTCTATTTTTTCTCACATACGAAGCTTCCACTTCTCATTAATGCATAGGGTGGCATCACCTTCTTCATTCAAATTCACACTGTAGATTTCCAAAAAATCCTACGATCCTAGGACATAAAGAAAAAATGGACCCTATTGAACTCTGAGGACACGTGTCACTTAGGCACTATCTCACTATCATAAAGAGTGAGCACCTCGCCATAGCAAGATAACACCTATCATTTATCCTGATTTGATCATGTAGATGAGATTTAATGCATTACTTTAGAAAATCATGGTGGGCCCTTTGTTTCTATGTCACTATCATAACTTTTGAGCAACTCTCCATAGCGACATAGTGCCTATCATTGATTCAAGATTAATCTGACGATCATAATATATCATATATTTTGTGAATAGGGTGTGGGTCCAATTGTTGATGATGTGAGAAAACCCTACATTGATGGCACAAATAAAACCATATTATAATCTCAGTTATATTACCATTCCCACCAGATTTTATTTTCTAGTTGGGCACACTGTCACTAATGGCGAGAAGCATAGATTTATTGATAGTAACATAGCACCTTTCGGTGACTTCTCAAAATTTTGGGGCCGGCAAGATAAAGGCAAGTGAGGTCATGATGCCTCTCATCAATGCTTGTGACAAATCAATAAAACCACACATCCACTATGCCACTTTCGATTTTCATGGTTGCCGAAAAACCTCAAAAAAGACTATCGCTTATATTTCTTGTGAGGGCACCATGTCACTAATGGCAGAAATTAAAAATTTCTTGATAGTGACATAGCACCCAGCCAAGAAAATATGATTTTTTGTTGACGCCCTTTAGTATTTCAATATTTTTCTATATCCCAGATTTGAATTCGATTAGTTGATTTACCACAGATCGGACAGCTTCATTTGAAAAGCAGAAACACCTTTAAAGATTTTAGTGCCCTGGCCACATGGTGAAAGCTCACTTGCCCACATTTTTAAAAAACCTTGCAACTTCATAATCTAGGAATGCAAGCATCATTGATTTGAACAAGACCAACAGTGCTTAGAAAAGTATTTCAACCTGACACCTTTTATGATAAATATTGCAATTGAAACAACTCTAAGGTTTGTCATAAAGAATAAAAGGTATTCTGACTTAAATAAAACCCTAGGATGAACAAGCCCACCAAAATAGTTTTTGAAATAATACGTTTGAAAATTTAAAAACCAGAGCAACATAGAACAAAGGTATAAGGACTTTCTCACACACTTAGGTTTTTTTTTTTATAGGTGAACTGAGAGACAAACCTTGAGAATTTAAAAGGATAACACAACACATGAAACATGGCACAGTTAGGTTAATCTAAAGAATTTTCAGAATTACTTGAAATGAAACCCTAATCTTCCTAATTCGAGGACTTAAATGATTTTTCACCCAAATATTAGGACTTTTCTATACTATGAAAAATTAGACCAACAATCCCCCAAATAAACAAGCCCAAAATCCCCTTGGACATAATCAATGAAATAAACTCTATGAGGTGTAGCATGAAATGAAGCTCTAGAATCTAAAACCCATGATTCATCAACACTTTCTGAAGACAGAAGCAAAGCCCCCTTCTAATTTGTCACTTACCACATTTTCCTCCTTGTCTCCATCTGGTTTATCTCCTTCATTTTTCTTTCGATTCTAGCAATCTTTCTTTTTATGACCTAGTTTCCCTCAATACTAACAGTAATTTGGTCCTCCCAATTGAGACCTCCACCCCTTCAAATTTCCTCTTGATTTCTCATGATTTCTAGAATTACTTCCTCTCTCAATAATTATGCCCTAGCTTTGTGCATTCAAAGAACTTCCTGATGTAGATCCACTTGAGGATTTCCTATTAGTTTACCCCCTAAAAATAACACCAATCACATCATCATATTTTAGAGTACTAGATCTAGGAACAAAATTACTCATAGCCATTACCAAGCTATTCCAACTTTTAGGCAAAGACCACAAAATTAAGAGAGCCCTAATTTTTTCCTCAAAATTCATACCCACAGAAGATAATTGACTAGTAATAGTATTAAACTCATTTAAATGATCTACAACAAATCCACCTTCTACCATTTTTATATTAAATAAACACTTCATGAGAAATACCTTATTTGAAGTGAAGGGCTTTTCATATAATTTCACTAGGGTTTACATCAATTCTTCGATCATCTTCACTTTTGTAATATTAAATTCCACTGATGGAGCCAAGCATAACCAAATGCTTCTGAGTGCCTTTCTATCTAAAAGATCTCATTCATCATTTGACATAGATAACTGATTCTTGGATTTTCCTTCTAACATCTTCCATAAATCCTTTGATAAAGATAGTCTTCCATTTGTATCTTCCATAACTAGAAGTTGTGCCTATTAAACATGTCAACCCTTAGCTTACCCTCATCTACCATCGCTTCCACTCAACCATGAGACTCCCACTATATTATGAGATTTTCCTACAAAGAATAACTAAGAAAACCACCTCACTCTGATACCACTTGTTAGGATTAAACCATGGACAAAAAAAATAATTACATGCAAATATAACCAATAATAGAAAATAATAGATCACACAAAAAAAAATGCAAGGCACCAAGATTTAACATGGTTCACCCAATCCCTAGGCTACAACCACCAAACAACAAGTCTGATATTATTATGATACAGTGATTAACAACTTGATTACAATCTATAATCCCTTATAGCTCAATACCATTGCAAGAACTAATTTTGCATCACAATTTAATGAAAATACCTAACCCTAAGCCCTTTTATACAAGTAATTTTATGCCATTTTAGGGTTATAACATGTTGGTCATATGTCAACTATATGTCACCCAAGGCCCAAATATTTTTTTGGCCCAATGCCCTAAACCCCAAAGAATTTATGAAGTATGTATAGTACTTTCCTGATTAGTCACCATAAACTAATAGCTGATAAGCTTGAAGAAGTGCAATTTTGTAAAGAAGGAGTTGGTGTACTTGGGATTTGTAGTCTCAATAGAATAGACCCAGAGAAAGTGAAGGCTATCCTTGAATAACCTACTCCAAGGAGTGTGACTAAGGCAAGATCCTTTCATGGATTAGCTAGCTTTTCTAGAAAGTTCATAAAAGGTTTTAGCAATATTTGTGGACCCTTAACTGAAAGAATAAGAGCAGATAGGAAAGAATTTAAGTGGACTGTAGGAGTACATACAAGTTTTAATCTATTGAAATAGAAAGTTACTAAGAAGTGAATTTCAGCACTACTAGATTTTAACAAGGTGTTTAGAGTTGATTGTGATGCTAGTGGTACTACAATAGGAGCTATTTTGAGCCAAGAAGGTAGACTTGTTGCTTATTTTAGTAAGAAATTGAGTATTGCAAAAAGAAAATATTTTGTTTATGATAAAAAATTTTATGCTATTATTCAAGCATTGAAGAAGTGGAGACACTATCTTCTTCCTAAGGAGTTTGTTTTGTAAATTGATCATCAAGCTTTAGAATATTGGAATAGTCAAGGAAAATTGAATCAAATGCATTTGAACTTGGTTGAGTTTTTGTAGAGTTATACATTTTTTTTGAAAGACATGAGTGAGAAGTCTAATAGAGTTGTAGATTCTCTTAGTAGAAGACAACTTTTGTTAATAGAGATATAGATAGAGGTGGTTGGGTTCAAGGAACTTAGTACTTTGTATCTAGATGATCCTAATTTTGGTGAAGCATGGAAGGCTTGTACAAACCCTATTACAGTTGATAGGACAAAGTGGTTAGATTTCATAATCCAAGATAGTATGTTGTTCAAAGGAAGCCGGTTGTGCATTCCCAAAAGTTCAATGAGAGAGAAACGCATGAAAGAGAAGCATAGTGGGGGATTGGTTGGACATTTTGGTAGAAATAAGACCATTGCTTTGGTTGCTAAGAATTATTACTAACCATAGTTACAATAGGAAGTGAAGAAGTTTGTATAGAGTTGTAAAGTATGTCAAATGGTTAAAGGAGCAAAGAAGAATATAGGATTATATCAGCCATTATGTATACCAAAGAAGCCATGGGAGGATGTCAACATGGATTTTGTTCTTGCACTACCAAAGACACAATGTAGGCATGATTCTATTTTTGTGGTGGTCGATAGGTTTTTTAAGATGAAACATTTTATTCCTTGCAAGAAGACTAGTGATGTTGTTTACATGGAAGAGTTTCTTTTCAAAAAAGTGGTGAGACTACATGGTCTACCAAAGAGTATAGTTTCAAATTGAGATACCATATTTTTTGGGTATTTCTAACATACATTGTGAAAGAAGTTGAAGACAAATTTGAAGTTTAGTTCATCACATCATCCATAGATTTATGAATGGATAGAAGCTATGAATCACTGTTTGGTAAAACTGTTGAGATGCTTGGTTGAAGATAAAACAAAAGGATGGGATAGTATTTTTCCATAGGTGGAATTTGCATATGATAATCTTTTCAATAGGAGCACTAGTAAATCACCATTCTAGATTGTATATGGGAGTAGTGCCAAAAATTCTTATGTATAGAGGCAGTTAGATAAAGGTGAGATAAGTAGTGCTAAAGTAGAAAATTTTGTTGAACATTTGAAGAAGATCCATGAGGAGGTGAGGAAGCACATCATAAAGATGAATACATAGAATAAGGCTAAGAAAAATGTGAAAAGGAGGTATAAGGAATTTCATATTGGAGATGAAGTCATGATTCATTTGAGAAAGGAGCATTTTCTAGTAGGTACATATAATAAGTTGAAGATGAATAAGTTTGGACCCTATAAGATAGTGAAACAACATGATTCTATAAATGTGTATGAAGTGGATTTTCTTGCTGAATTGAATATTCACCAGTATTTAACATTTTAGATTTGATAGAGTATTATGAAGGAGTTGATAAAGATGAAGTTGCAAAAGTGTAGTGGAGTATTCCAACAACTAGTTCAGCTACAAAGGAGATTAAGAAGATACTAGACAATTGTGTTGGTAAATGTACCAAAAACATAACTGCTAAAGAATATCTAGTCAAATGGAAAGGGAGGCTACTTGAGGATTCATCATGGCTAGCAAAGAAGGAGGTTAACCATCTTGGTTTTCCTTTGAGTACCTCAGATGTGATGGGGTCACTTCTCAATTACCCTAGGTGTTTGATGTAGGAGCATCCTACATGTAAGAGCAATTTTGCATCACCCAATTTTTTTTCTTTTCAATATTTTCTATTTTAATAACAACTAGTAGATAGGGTGGTTACTATTTATGGGAACTTGCTATTTTTATTAAGTTTTTCATATTAGCTTAGAATGTTCTCATTTTCTATAAGAACGTTAATTTTAGAGTTATAAGCCTACCATAAAAATCTCATTTCTTGAGCTTAAGCATCGAAGAAGTTATTGCAGATTTTTGTGGAAAATTTTGTAGAAAAACCTTCATGCTCACCATTGGAGGCCTTAGAGTTCCTAGATGAGGTCTAAAAACTTGATGGAAGGGTGCTTGCATGGATTCGAGTCTATAGATCATGAGTTGGCATTTCCAAAAAGTTGTTATAATAGCCAATTAGAGAAAAAATTTGAGAGTTATGGCCGTCTGAATTTTGGCTACCTGAAATATCTAAAATAATTGTCAAATATGTATTTGGCCAACTCTATATGTATTGTTAGGCTCTGTCTGCCCTAGGTATTATGTTTCATTGTCTAGAACCTTCTTGAGTGACATAAAATTTCCTACTTAAGAAAGGCCTGAACATTGTCTGGAATAGCTCTAGGTGATAGTTTGCAGCTTGTTTTACAAATTATTGTAATGAAGGCACCCATGAGAGTTAGCACATTATACTTTGAGTTTTATAATTTTTCATTTGTTGTGCAAATAAGAAGTCCATATTTTGTTCTTGCATTCATTGTTATTTTTTTAATTTTCTATTATGATTCATGGTATTAAGGGGAGCACCCTTCATCAATCATCCTATGTGTAAGGGAAACCTTGCATCATCAAAAAATATTTATATTTCTAGTTTTCTATTTTTTTTTATGTTCTATAATGACTATTCTTATATAGAGTTTTTATTTGTGGGATCTTTCTAATCTAATTTTGTACTATGTGCTCAGATTCTTCTAATCTCATACATGGAGATTCATCTTAGACATGTCAATTTGTTTGTTGAGTTTCATTGTTTTATCATATGTATTGAAGCAATTATTGTAGATTTTTTCTATGAATTTTTCTATCCAAAATTTAGGTCCAATGGTGAAGGCATATATGGCTTTGAAGTATGGAACAATCTTTCTTGATGGACACTAGGACAATTGTCTCATAACTAGCCAATCATTTTTATATGGGATTGTTATAGCCCATTGGGTCAACAATTTGCTAGTTATGGTCTCTAGAGGTGGACCCTTTTGAAAATGCAATTTTTAATTGTCTTGAGTCAATCATATTTGATAAAGTGTAATGAAATAATATAATATGAGGTTGGCTAGCCTCAAGGGTTAAGCCTTATTGTCTAGAACCTTCCAAATAGTTAAAAGTGCATATAAGAGCAAGGCTCATCAGTTATGTAGGGTAATTCTCAGTGATAGTTGCAGCTTCATCTTACAAACCATTGTAAGGAAGGTGTCCATCTAGGATTGAATATTGTAATTTTCTAATTTTTCATTCGTGGTGATAATCAGAAGCCCATATTTTATTCTCTCAATTGATGTTTTCCTTTACTTCTATTATTTTTTGTGGTATTAAGTGATGCAATTAAAGGTAGGAGAGCCCCCAAAGGAAATGTTGTGACCCTCTAAAATTAAGCATGCAATAGAAAAATAATACAAGACACAAGATTTGATACCAAACTAAACATTTTACTCATAAAATAACTAATTACATGCAATGCGCTAGATTTTAAGGCCTTCTCAGTTACAACCACATACAAAGAAAGTAATAGTTTTTCAAGATCCTTGAACATCCAACCCAAACCCTAGCTAGTCTATATCTATAACATAATAGCACTTTGGTGAAAACCTCCAGTTGGATCTAAACTTGTACTCACAAGCTGCCAAACAATGTCCTTATTTTCCAAGCTATAACTACTAGCTCTACTACACTTTTCTCCTCTCAGCTACTCCATGTCAAATCGA
Organism: Cupressus sempervirens; assembly: GCA_028749045.1. Lineage (NCBI taxonomy): Eukaryota > Viridiplantae > Streptophyta > Pinopsida > Cupressales > Cupressaceae > Cupressus > Cupressus sempervirens. The sequence goes on along the minus strand of CM053791.1, from coordinate 739,992,616 downwards.
ACATTGATTCAAGACTCCAAAACACACTCTTCTTATACCCAACTAAGGCACAAGTTGTCCTGTCAAGATAAAAATTAAATAAAACCTTATAATAAATACATATTTAAGCCACAAGTTATTTGACAGCTTATATTAAATACCAAATTCCTTACAAGGCTTACAACACTCATTAAATAAACCTAGGACAAATTACCATGTCCCAAATAGATCCACACAAACTTCCATGGTCACTGCACATCATGATCTCATTCCACATGCATTAAATGCTCCAAGATTATTGGTTAAATTAGAAAGAACTCCATCTCACAAGCCACACTACCAAGCATTAGAAAAACAACAAGCATCATCGAGCTCTCACAAACATTTTTAATAAATGAACACAAGCCAAGAAACATAGTATAAGTAATGAAACAGCATATGCTAATAAAAATTTTAGTAACCAAACTCGTTCAATGGTAGAGGTCCTTAGTCAACACTACACCCACAAGCTTCCCAATAATGACTGAGCACCAGTCCTTCTATGGTTGAGTTCTCCAACTTCAAGTTCCAACCACTTAAGCATGCATGATTTCCAACTTCCCCATGATGCTCTTGCACCATAAACCCCAAGTGCAAAAAGATGTTCTTAGTATCTGGAATAGCATATTCTAGGATTCAACACAATATAAATCCAAAACTATTTCTTTATATCCATCCTCAATGTGCGACATATTTTTTTTTATGCTAATATTTAACCCTCTTAGAATCCTTCAACTCACCTTGATTTCCAATAATAAAATTCCTTCTACCAAGTTCTTCATTTTGCAAAGGAATCAAGAAATGTTTCTTGAAACCTTTCTCAACAGTAATCACATTCTTGATACAATCATGTATAGCTCTTGAAAAATACTGCCAAGGTCTACCAAGCAATATGTGACAAATGCTCATGTCCACAATATCACTAAGACATTACTCCCTCACATCTATTAGTGTTTTAAAACTACTGAACAACAAAATACTCAATACCAAATTGATATTGCTCACACAACCTAAGGATTAGCCAATTCCTATTAACAATTACATGTGTAAACCATTTGGACCTAACTTCAACAAAACCAAGGATGGTTTTCTACTCTTTAGACTCTACAAAACTAGGGTGGGTATACCCAAGGGATGATTCAAGGCTAGAAGCTATTGTATGAGAATTATTATAGTTCCATTCTGATTCTCATCTCATATCCTCAAATACATGCATGATTCTAACATTTTAAATAAACCCATCCCATATAACAGATTTGGTCAAAATTCTTCTATAGATTTGTAAGTGTTCCCAACAATAGTGGCTAACTAAGGCCAAAACATTCTATCCAAATAAGTGCTAACAACCTTTTGAAATCTTCAAGAAAATCAAATTAAAGCTGATCATGATTTTAGATTTGATACTTCTTCATAGTATACCTATCTGCAAATTGAATAAATTTTGATAAGTGCATATTCCATTGGGATTCAGAGTCTACTCCAATTTTTAGATCTAATATGTTCCCTTACAACAAATATTATTAGCAATTCTTAATGAAGTTCATTCTTATAGACATCATTTCTATTACCATGACAATCCTGTCAAATCCATCAAAAGCATTTACTTAATTTATTGAATTAATAGAGGTAATGGAATGACATACAACCTAAATGTATTGCATTGAATTGAGCAATATTTACACACACAATCGCAAAATAACTAGATAATAGTAAAGGAGACAAAATTCAATAAAAACTAATATGGGGATAGCTCAAAACTTGTATTAATTTTCCTTGAAAATTGTATACAATTGTAGTAAACTAAAAATGACCTTAGAAAGAGACACAAAGATCATTCCATATTGATGTATTCTCAAAAAATATGTAGAGAAGATACACTATAAAGCTTTTTCTCAAAGACTAGACTGAAAAAATCTTAAGTGTAATACTAAAATGCATTAGAAATTGGACCATTCTCTAGCCCTAGAATCTCACTAATATAATGTGAGATGCATCAAGCTTCAGACATAGAGTACTAACAAGTGTTCTTTTACAAAGATATTTACATTTTTTCTCAATAGAAAAAGATAGAATTTCAAGTAACAGGAAAGTAACATCATATTATTCTTGGTAGGCCCCCTTTTTTTGTTATATCCTTGCATGCTAGGAATCTTGTGATTGGTCTTTATTCAATCTAAATCCTCAGCATATGTGGCTACCAAACTTGCCAGTGATGTGTCAGGCTCTAATTCATGCAGCTTCACCTCCACACTAGCATTTTCACTCATATCATCACGTGTTACCAAAGTGACAATTACTCTTGATTTTGTGTTTGTTGCATCATCTAAGTGATCCATTGCATCTTTAGCATGAGATGACTGCCCTTCTTCTTTTCCAGGTGCTTATGAAAGTGGATCAATGATTTTTAATTCATTTTTGTGCATTTCATCATCACCACTTTCAACTTCTTCTATTTGCTCACCAGAAGCAATATCCACCATCCACTTATCATAATGTGCATCATTTGGCTAGTCAAAATGTAGAATATCGTATTGTTTCTTGATAACATATTTTTCTCTCCTATCAATATCAACAAATTCTTGTTTTAAAGAATCAAAGAATATTTGGGCTTTTAGTATTTCCTCGGTTACGGTAGCCCACTACGCATGCCCTATTTCAGTTATAATTTTATTCATCCTTAGATAAAATAAATCATCAATTTCCTTAGCAAATTCATCTTTTTTTTTCAAATTATTTCTTCTATCTAGGGCATGAGGAAACAAACTAAACTTTTGGCTCTTATATTTGATCAAATAGCCAACTATTATTCTATGTAGATGAATTCTTGTATTATCAAAATTGGAAAGATCATAAACAATATCAAAAGTCTTTTCAATTTGATCATACGAGACTTTTATGATAGAATAACATAAAAATATTATTACTTTCCTCCTTCTTACCCACTTATTCAAAATAGGCTTCAGAGCCTCGTCACTTGCTTTTAGTTCTTCCCAGATGCTTATCACTCTAGCAAACTAATTATAAACTAATGGTCATTCAATTTTTTCCCCCAAATATGTGAGAGAATTTCTCAATTTATCTTCATATTTTATATTCAACTCTACATGTGAGGCCCACAGGTTGCTCTTTTCTTCTTCAAAGTCCTCAGTAGTGTAATACTATGGCCTATGTGGGTTATCTAGCATCTTTATGAGAGGAGTGGATTTAAAAGGATCCACTAGGTGATGGTGATATGTTATTCTTGGTCTTATAGACATCCCCATTAATTTTTCTTCAAGTTCAATCATCTTTTGAACTTTGTTATTGTAAGCTTCAAAAATTGTTTCATAGTTACTCTGCAACTCAAACATGGCTCTTTCTTCCTTTCTAGTAGTGGACAAAACAAATTGAAATGAATCTACATTCCATTGTGCAGCCTGCACATGAGAGGTATCAACCACTCTCCTCATAGTGATATTTCCTATTATTCTTGAGTCATTTGGCTATGATGCAACAACCCTAGATCCCCTTCTTAATGACCACATAACTAGAGCAGCTTGATCTTCACTAAATGAAGTCCCTGCAAACTCTTTTTTACTGGGGTCTTGTAATTCCAACTTATTTGAAATAAAATTAAAATCCAATGCATCTACAATATCCCAATTGGGTAACAATAAAATGTTTGAGGCCTTGACCATCTGCCTCCCCTCTTTAGGGGTTACGTTTTGGAACTCTTTAATCATTTGTTGCTTTATTTAATTATGTAGGGGTACCTCCTCTAGCTCAAGATGCTCTGTCCTCAACTTGTTGCATCTTTCTTCAAATTTTCTCATGTTAGCTCTCCATGAAAATTGGCAAAAAGCCTTAGATTTAACAAAATTATCATCTGATAATATTTTTGACTTGCTTGTTCCAACACAGGGTCTAATTGCCTTCCTCTATAATTAGTAATTCTCAACTCAAAACTTGGCACTGGAGGCTTTTTCGAATCTCCTTTATCTATTTCTAATTGTGTAACAAAACTCCCCCATGTGATCCCAATTGCTCAATTTCTTCTTCAGCGAGTTGTTCCTGTTCAATTCTCATAGGGGTTTGTGAGGGTCAGTATTCCTGAACATGAGGATCCTCTTCCCTTATCATCTTTTACTTTTAATGGGAGGGCTTAGGAGGCCTCTCTTCCAAGACATCACTAGTGTACTCAATTATTTTTTTGCCTTTGTCCACAATGGTCCCCTTTTTCTAAATAATAGTATACCCTAGCCTTTTCTAGATAGTTAATTGACCTAGCCCTATATTGGGAGTAAAACCCAATCTTCTCATTACTTCCTTGGCCTTATCTAGGTAAAATCTAATAAAGAATTTCTTATTTTCATTCATTGTCTCCATTATTTTAGGAAAAGTGTTCATAAGTTTATTTATCTTATCTACATTTGTAAAAGCATTATGCAAAGGACTATAATCTGCATCAAAACAATGATTGAAATCCAATACTTTGGAGAAGACTCTCCAGTCTTCCTTTCTAGTTTCTTGCTCTTGCAAGAGTATTCATTCCTTATTATGTCTTCAATAAAATAGAATTCATGCTCAATTTTACCAAGCTTAATTTTGTGTCTCAGAGCCAAATGATAAAATCCCTCAGAATCAAAAAAATGAGGGTGAGAAATAGCCATCTTATAAGGATGCAAAATCTTGTTTAGAGAAAGCCAATCCCCTTTTGTGATAACAAAATGATGGGCAATTGTACAAGTGGAGAAGATTGACCTTCTTGATCTTTTTAACAAAAAAATTTCCTCCACTCCTCCCAACTACCACAAAAACTCAGCTACTCCTACCTTCAAGGGAACTTAGTAGGGTAGTACATGAGGGCTCCCTTTAAAACCATAAATTCTAAACATAGTAGAAATAGAGTATGGGATGATATCTCCCCAATTGTGTGAAACTTTTAAACCACTAGGATTATCCATAGGCCTAATGAGATTCATTAGTGCCTTGGGGATTCTAGGATTGTCACTCAATATGAGGCATATCAACTTGGAAGCAAAATACCTATCAAACTTGACAAAGCTAGCCTTCTTTGCATACCAAGTCATATATGCACTCCATAATTGGACTAGCAGTGTTTCTCCATTTTCTTCTCTATTCAACTCCATTTCTTTACCAAAATATGTGGCTCCCTTTAGCAAAAACATGTGCATCAACAAAGAATAGTTGCCAAAAGTTTTTTCCACCTTTCCCTTAGCAATTCCAATTAGTCCATTGTGAATTTCCTTAGCTAAGTAGGAAGTAAAATCAAAAATTATGTCCACACCAAAAGATGAAATCTGAGTAACCATATACATAAAATTCATAGGCATAAATTCCTCTTCATCTCTCCCAAAAACTTTGCACATGGTCCTATATATCTCCACAGCCCTAGAATTGAAGTATGCCCTTTTGAAAGGTTCCCTAGAAGCTACTATTATTGCCAGTAGAGTTTCAATTTTACCTATATGTGCCTTTAGTGCACCTGGCCTAATGGAATCCTTCTTGGACATGTACTCCTTTTCTAACCCTTTCAAATATATGGGCACATGATAATTAGTGAGAGGCCTTAAACCAAAAACATCCCTAATTTCATCTAGGCTGACTATAATTAGGACTTGACCATCAGTCCTTCTTACTACTCTAATGGCTTGATCATAGTTCTTTGCCATAGCTTCAAGAAGATTATAATCCATAAAAACACTAGGAACCACCAATTTTCCTAAATCAAATTTCCAAATATTGGCATGTGGGGCAAAAATATTCCTCTCTAAAAACCATTTCTTGAACAAATCCAGACTAGTTTGAGAGGTATTAGCATCTTGAACCCAATTCCCCTTGTCATACAATCCATCTACTATTCTCAACCTAGGGTTTAATGAGGTAAGCTTTTTAACTTGTACAGTTTCAATAGTGGAGTCAAGGAGCAACTCAAGCAAATCATCATGGACATTCCTATCCAAATAATTCTCTTGACCAAAAGATACCTTCTTTGGAGGCATTTTTTATTGTAATTTGTAGAACTAAGACACTACAGAGATTATAGTATAAATACTTACTTGAGTCTTTGTTTGTTCCTTTCCATAATCCTATAATATCTTTGCAAACAATGGAATTCTGCTTCACACTCTTGTCAAGCTCAACACAATCTTCTCAATAATGGCTTCTACTCAAGAAAAGACTTGAAATCTTTATTCTTGTGAGATGAAAATAAGAAAATCTTATGTATTACACTGTGTTTTTCTTTTGCATGTGAAGCTTTCATTCCTCATAAATGCACAGAGAGGCACCACCTTCTTTGTTCAAATTTACACTATTGATTTTCAAAAAATCCTATGATCTAGGGATGTAGGAAAAGATGACTCATGTTCAACTTGACATGTTGGTAGTCAAACCAATGAGATTTTTCCATATGTATAGTTTCTTCATTGTTGGCATTTTAGTTTGGACCCACTGATGACTGAGGACACATGACGTTGAGTCGCTATCTTGCTATACATAAAGAATGAGCATATTTCTATAGCGAGGTAGTGATGATTGTGTGGAGGACATTTAATGCATTACTTAAGAGAAATATGGTGTGCCCTTAGTCACTATGTCACTCTACATATCATTCGAGCAACTTATTATAGTGAGATAGCGATGATTTGAGGGCATGGAAACTACATGAATTACATAAGATGTGGTGGGTCCCATAGTCACTATGTCACATAGAATAAAAAGTGCACATCTTTCCATAGTGAGGTAGTGACAAAAATTGATCTAGGCTTGATTGAATGATCAAAATATTTCATAGGTTTTATAAATAGGGTGTGGGTCTAGGTTATTGATGATGTGAGAAAACCCTATACAACTAGCATATAAAACCATATTCTAATCCTAGTCACATTCCCAAGTGACTTGGGTCCCACCATGTGTTTATTTTATGACAGGGTGCTATGTTTTTGATTAGGTAAAATAGGTTTTACAAGGATCCTGAAACCTAAAGTTTTATAGCAAAAAGAGTGAGATGAAATAGACTAAACAAACAAAAAACTACCACAAAAGGCCGGAGACAAAAGAAGGCCCAAAGTTGAAGTACAAAGGCCAAAGAAAAAAAAGAAAAGCTAGGCAAATAGACTAGTGGCTATCTGTGTCCATGGCCTATAAGGTTTTTGTAGCATTATTGTCCTTCTGACTAGCTGCACCCTCCTGAATCTTGGTAGGAGTGTTCATCTGGTTCCCCTGATTCACCTGGTCACTTGCCTCTTTCTAAAATTCATCCTAGTTGAATCTTTGCTCTATGTTCTACTCTGCATCCCTTTCAAGGCTAGTTGTAGTTAGATAGTCCCCCAGATTGACAATATTCTCATTCAAGGGGTGAAGGGTGTCCACTATCTGTTCGTTGATTATCTGGTGGACAGAATCTAGCCTTTGGACCTTTTGCTCAAGCTAGGTGAGTCTATCATCCTAATGGCCTCTAGAGACTTGGCCTCTATCTTTCTCCTGGCTACCCACCTGGTCCTTGCTTCCTCTAGCTTCTTGGTCCTTGTCAGAATCCTGGTTGTTAGGTTGGTTGCTCTTGTCCTTCAGAGCCTCAATTTCTTGAAAAAGCCACTTGATGAAATGAAAGTTGTCAATCAAGCTATTCTTTGCATTTTTTAGGAAGTTAAAGCCAGTTTCTCGCACATTGTTAGAGATAACCAAAAAATCTAGGTCAATGAGCTTGTTGTAGTGGGTAATTTTGTCAAGTTCCTCCAGCACCTAGATTTTAGCAAGTTCTTTGACAATACCCAAACTGGCCCTATCCCCATAGAAGTTCCTCCAGGCACTCCTCTTTTTCTTTCTGATTACCTCCCCCCCTTTTTCAACCATGATTTCAATCATCTCCTCCGAGGGTGAAATGGTAACCTCCTAAGATGAATTAGGTCGGGTGGGGCTGGAGGGCACATCAACAGGGTCGTTGGGATGATCTTGTGGCAGGGCCTAGTTCACTTTTCTTTTCTTGGGGTTAACCTTGGGGTCCATAGGGGTCACCACCTCCTTGTCATTTTCTCTCCCCTTATCTTCTTCCATCTCACTTTCCTTCCCTATCTTCGAGTCCTCCTCCTTAGACTTTGTATCAGACTCCACATCATCATCATGATAGGGTGCTATGTTGCTAATGGCAAGATGCATAATTTTCATGACATCGACATAGCAACCTCTAGTGCTTTCACCTTTCCTAGTGCATATATGTATCCCACTAAATGCCATCATGTCCCAAAAACTATATAACTAATATCTTATGGAGCATGTGTTTGGGACACACCTTCTAAAAATATTTTTGCATTACTACTTTTCGTGAAGGTGTCATGCTGCTAATGGAAAAGATCACAAATTTCTTGATAGCGACATAGCAACCTTCGGTGTCTTATCAAAACTTGGCACTAGAAAGATAAAGGCAATCCAAGTCATAATCACCCTTATTAATGATTCTAACATAATAATAAACCACACATCCACCATGGAACATGGGAAGTTTATGGTCACTGAAAAACTTAAAAGTGACTGTCATCTATATTTGCTGTGAAGGCATCATGTCACTAACATTGAGGTGCACAATTTTTGTGATAGCAACATGGTGACCAATTGGAGAAATTTGATTTCTACTAATGCTTTCTATACTTCACTATTCTGGCCTTTTTTTTTGTTCTAACATAAAAAATGTGATCAAACACTTATGACATAATGCAATCTCTGATCACTACACCTCCATTTTATGGCACTGCCCTTAAAATTCATGGTAGTCACTATGTCTCATAGGGTAACATACTTACATATTTTGATAGCAACAATGTGACTACTATTGATCTTGTGTTGATCGGAAGGTATACATTAAGAGGGAAAAAGGTCATACAAGGGCATTAAAGATTTGAACTTTTCAAGGAATATTCACAATTTTAAAAAAAAAAATATTTCACACTCAAAAATTTTAAAAGGAGTGAGACCTAGGGTTTCACAAATGTTTTCAAAGGCTAAAAAATTTGGAAGACTAAAGACCAAAAACCCTATTCACCATTAATGGATTCAATTTTGAATTTTTGTACCTAGATTGGGGAAATTTAATCTTGCAAAAAATTAGACCAACATGATGAATATTGTAGATTTGGTTTGTATATACTCATATTGTGTAGTTCTATTTTTTTTATTGTAGCTACTTTTTTTCCCTTTAATTTAATAAACTACATTTTGAACAATGCAAAGCTATCAAAAACTTGATTTTCTTTTATTTTCTATAGGTGTTGAATTCTTATTGACATTATACAAAACAAGTAGCAACATAAAAATTATGTGTGACTAATCATCTTAAGAAAGATAGAAAATTTTGTATAACTCATATGCCTACAAGATTATGAGAATTTTGGTATTGTATTAGTGTTTATAGTTAAATCATCATTCCAAATATTAGAATATCTTGCTATTTTGTGTATACTATGTTTAGCTAGATTTATGTAATCTTTTAGTGGTAGTTAGTTTCCTCAAATTAGTGTAATGTATTTTAGGAAATCCAAAATACATCGGGTTGAAACACAAATATTTCAATAGGTTAATGACAATAAAAAGTAGGATTTGACTTCTTTATTGTTATGATTGGCTTGTGAAAGAAAAAATTTCAAACATTTTTCATCTATTGCAATTTAATGTAGGTTTATATTCCTATAGTATTTTACTATGTACTGATACATTAGTTGTTCGACTTGTTCAGCATCACTAACATATGAACTAGTCTTACAAAGAATTTATCAATTGACCAAATCTCTCTTCCCTACAACATGGTGTTGTTAGTCTCTTGTTAATCTTGTCATGCATATAAATTAAAATTTATCATAGTGAACTAGACTTAATGAGAGACATCCATTCTATTTTTATTATAGACTATAGTTGTAGAAGTCTAGTTTGGCTTTAAGGGTATGTGCAGGATCATGGTGTGCCAAAAAGTGGCGATCTGAAAAATATGTAGTTCTGAAATGCCTCAAAGAATTTCAAAATCTATTCCCACTTTTTTCCCACCCATCCTGATACTAAATAAAAATAATTAATACCTTTATAATTCTTGCTATATCTTTCAATACCAACCTTATATGTTCATCCTTAAAACATCTCGAAAATGTGTTTTTGGCATGTTCCTATGTGTTTTTTACTTCAAGTATGTAGCTGATGACATTTTTTAAACTAAAATTTGATATAATGAAAAGGGTTTCTTAAGAATGTTCTTAGCTTTTCATAAATATAAGATTTGTCAAATTATGAGTTCAGTAAGTAATTATTACTTATTTTCTAATGGAGTTAGCTACAAAGTGTTGATTGACATACTGATTGAAAAATAGCTATAACTTTCAAACCGTATAAGATTTGTGAAATCCAAAAGATGTGTCACATTCTATGCTTTGACTAGTATAAGAAAAAAAGAAAAATAGCTATAACTTTCAAACCGTATAAGATTTGTGAAATCCAAAAGATGTGTCACATTCTATGCTTTGACTAGTATAAGAAAAAAAAAAAAAAAAACTTAATTTTGATTTTTTTTGAACTAGTTAAGGTGGTCAGACACAGGAGTTTTTTAATTCTGAAAATAGTATAGTAGAAAATTCATAATTAATTATTTATTTGGAATAAAAATTGACAAAAATATGTGTCAGATCCAAGCATGAGTCTAATTTTTATATATAAAATTATATTTAAAAAAAATATCATTTGATTATGATTAAGGTGGTCAGACATACACCTAATTTTTATTTTCGCCCTGAAATTTTTGTAGTACTGCATTAAAATCCAAACTTTTGACCAATCAAATTATTTTTTCTCCAGATAAGGCCTTATAGTTTAGAAACTAGATTCAATTTCCTACAGATTATTTTCTTACAACTTTTTGATATAAAGTCCAAAACCACTTTAAAATTATGTGTCAAGTTGACATAACCTTGATTTGCTGGTTTTTCACTGCCAGTTAAGGCCATAGTTTGGTACACCATGATCCTGCACATACCCTTAAGATGATTACTTATATTCCTTATTTTACCATTGCACTTCATAGTGTGGCTACTTAGAATTTCTTTTATATTTGAATTTGAAGACCATCATTCCAATCACTATATTTTATTTCTGGTTGACTTTGGCTATCCTTGAAGGGTGGAAATTTTATTTTCATATTTTATATTGGCTCTTCTAGTGGTTGTTATTAAAGGCAAATTCTACAGTTTTGAAGTTTATGTTTCTAGACCCCTTTTCCTTGAACCAATAATGTGAACTTACTAATTTTTGGATTTAATAATTTGTTCATATTTTAAGCATGTATGTATAGAATACTTCTTTTGTAGAATTATTGATTATTTTGTTCTTTCAAGTACACTCTTGACATCTTGGTGGGGTCTCATTATTTTTTGATATTGAAGTGACTGGTTGTTCCTACCAATTTTCTTTGATGAAATTTATATTTCATCTTTCTGAAGAGAAATATAGTTATTTTAATAAACACAATATTTTCTAAAAAAAATATGTACACCATATTTAATCTAGTCTTCAATGTTGTCATAAAAAAATTTGACTAGAAAAAATAGTCTCAATGGAATTCAGTACTGAGATGAACCTGCTATCTTTGTGTGGGAACTTATGAATCAACCTCATTGTCTTTCAGACATATCTAGATAGACTCTGTAGGTATACCTCAATATATTTTTGAATCTTTAGATATGGAAAGGTGAATCTTATTGAATTCATCTAGCTTCCATTGAGAATATCCCACAATGAATAGAAATTTATTCAGTGTCTTAATGATTGGTTCAATTTGAAATATTTATACATTACTAGATGGATAGGTTTACAATATTCAAATTCAAAATATTGGAAGATATAATTTTTTTTTTTTTTTTTAAATATCAATTGATAGTAATTTCCTTCTAACTATTGGACATGAATATTTCTATGGGCCAACAACTCCATAAAAAGTTGAAGTTAACCCAAGAGATTGGGCACAAGCACACAATGAGCTTATAATCAAGGTTTGAAAGTTTTAATCAAAGGAGGATAATAACTTTTGTTTCTATTTTATGACTTGTTCTATCCACTTAAGGTTAAATATTTGCTTTGTATCTAAAATCAAGTTTTATGGTATTGATACAGGGTTTTAGATAAGCAAGTTGAAAGAAAACTTATATGTTTTTTGCATTTACAGCAAGCCAATACATCTTGAGCCCATCATCATCATGGAAATTTCTCTACTACACTACTATATCATTATCTGGCTAGCTTGATGATTACGATTCTTATAAAATGTTTTGATAGGATTTATTTTCATATTTTATAGTAAACACATAGATCAACTCAATTTTTTTGATAATGTTTCACAAGAACTTTACTTTTGGGATTATGCAACATAGTTTTTTATTTTCATCCTTGTCAAAGTCAAGACTATTTGTTGTTGTAGATTTTATAGAGCTTGATAGTTTTTTTTTTGAATTATCTCTCCTAATTTTGAAGAAGGTGATGCATTGAGAACATCATTGTTCTGCATTATTTAGTGTTGTATAAATAATCTCACTATATTTTAGTGTTACATTTAAGTTTTTAGAAATTTTTATTTGTGTGCACGGGTATTATTATTCAATTGGATTATTTACCCTAAACCCTAAATATTCTCATTGTATTGATAGGAACATGGATAGTATGCATTATGAAGAGTTTAGTGTGTAATTTTTCTAGCTTGTCTATTTATGAGTAGTAGCTTTTTATCTCTTAGTGGAGTACCATGTTAATGGCTAGTGTAGTGTGTCATTATGGCAATAATACTGTAAGCTAGTCATCTAAATAAAAATTAAGACATAAAAAAGCTTTTTTTTTTTTATGTCAATTGATGGTAATCACCTTCTAACTATTGGACATGAAGATTTCTATGGGCCAACAACTCCAGAAAAAGTTGAAGTTAACCCAAGAGTTTGGGCACCAACACATGGTGAGCTTATAATCATGGTTTGAAAGTTTTAATCAAAGGAGGATAATTTTTTTTTCTTCTATTTTATGCTTTTTTTGTCCACTCAAGGTTAAATATTTGTTTTGTATCTGAAATCAAGCTCTATGGTATTGATACACTATTTTAGATAAGCAAGTTGAAGGAAAAGTTAGTTTCTTTTTTTTGCATTTGTAGCAAGCCAATACATCTTAAGCCCATCATCATCATCATGGAAATTGCTTTGCTACACTACTATATCATTGTTTGACTAGTTTGATGATTACTATTCTTATAAAATGTTTTCATAGGATTTATTTTCATATTTTATAGTAAACACATAAATCGACTCAAATTTCTAGATAATGTTTCACAAGAACTCTACTTTTGGGATTACATGACATAGTTTTTTATTTTCATCCTTGTCTAGGTCAAGACTATTTGTTGTTGTAGATTTTATAGAGCTTGGTAGTTTGTTTTGTAAATTATCTCTCCTAATTTTGAAGAAGGTGGTACATTGAGAACATCATTGTTTTGCATTATTTAGTGTTGTATAAATAATCTCACTATATTTTAGTGTTACATTTCAATTTTTAGAAATTTTTATTTGTGTGCACTAGTAATATTATTCAATTGGATTATTCACTATAGTGTAAATATTCTCATTATATTGATAGGTACATGGATGGTATACATTATGAAGAGTTTAGTGTGTGATTTTTCTAACTTGTCTATTTATGAGTAGTAGCTTTTTATCTCTTAGTGGTGTACCATGTTAATGGCTAGTGCAGAGTGTCATTATGGAAATAATATTGTAAGCTAGCCTTCTAAATAAAAATTAAGACATAGAAAAGCTTTCCCAATTGAGAACTATAGAAGGATTACAAATTTTTTTGGCTTTCCTAAAATTTCCAACAACTCCATTATTTATGAAATTATTTTATTTTGTATCAATGTTTGTTTATGATCCTGGCATGTTTTCTGATTGTTGCTTCAAATAAATGAAAATTAGACATTATTTTATATTGTATCAATGTTTATTTATGATTTTGACAAATCTTCCACCATCTACTTCAAAGAAATGAAAATCACACCTTATTTTATTTTGTATCAATTTTTATTTATGATCCTAACATATATTTGAATAGTTTCTTCAAAGGAATGAAAACAGCAACCTTTGTTATATGTACAACTCACAGAATGGACCAAATTCTTCCATGGTGCCATAGAGTGTTATGATTTGAATGGTGTCAATGTTCCTCAATGTTTCTAGCATTCCTATGGGTAATGTAGAGACTACCACATCTCAAACTTTACTAATTATAAAAATTGCTTCTTCCTTGTCTTTTACAAATCTAGAGCAACAAAGAGAAATATGATTAAGAATTTGATTAAATAAAATTTAGAATATGCAAATTAAATATTAGAATTGGTACACCTTATATGATCTTTCTAAGTATAGAAGTACTATTTCCTCTAGTTGATCAACTGGGTCACATGAGGACATAGGGAGATGGATGAAACAGAAGTAATACACCTTATTGAATCTCTTGATGTATTAAAAGAAAAGTTCAAGAGGTAAAGGATGCACATTTTTTTTCTCAAGCTACAACTGTTCTAAATTAGGTTGATCAACTTGGTTCACTATCATTGAATGAGCCTCTTGTTTCACAAGGCCTTTGTCTTCTCTATGGGAGAATACAAATTTTCTTGATGAAATGAGTGAGCTTTACTTGAGCCAAAGTTGTTTTGATTGTGGTCTTCTATTGTGGTAGTTTTGCACATTCTAATGTTTTTTTTGGTCCTTCTAATTAACCATTTTTTTGGTAGGGTTGGAGTGTTGTTAGTTATTTTTTTAGTATACAAAGGATATTACTAATCCATTAGCCCTGTTCCCTTTTCCTCAAGTTGATTTAAGTTTGACAAAGTTGAATTATTTTAAAAAATAAAAAGAGCCTTTAAAATATCATCTTGATTGGATATTTCCTTGTTGCCCCCATTTCAAGAAATATAGGTCCATAACCTTTTTGGGTGCTATATTAAGAATGAAATGAAACAAACAATAATTTATCATGTATTCTTTTAAGGGAATTAGCTAAATGGAAGAGCATCTGCTTCATAAGCATGGGGATGGTGGTTTGATTTCATTGTGCTCTATTATGACCATGTACACTACTAAATATGTAACTAAATATGCTAGTAAATACACTAACAAATGTGTGAATAAATATACTATATATATGATTTAATATGCTACTAAATATACCACTAAATATGTGACTAAGTTAACTATCAAAAATATGTATAAATATGTGATTAAATATACTACTTAAAAAAAAATTAAATATTTGATTAAATTGATAATCAAAGTCAGTGATCAAACAAGTGACTAAAATTATTTAGTAGTAAATTTGGTAGCATTGTAAATGACTAGATATTAACTACTATTAGTCACATGATTGATTTTAGTCATGTATATACAAATTTTAGTGGTTTTTTAGTCATTTATTGTTGTTTTTGTACTAGTGAAATATTTGTTAATGATATCATGTTTGAAGGACAAAATCCAATGTGCAAGACATTTTCTAATGAAATGATGAAAGAGTTTGAGATGTCTATGTTTGGAGGGATTAAAGTCTTAGTTTGTTTGCATGTGTGTCAAATAAAATATGGTATTTAAATTACTTAGCCTAAGTATGTACAAGAAATATTGAAAACTTTTTTTTATGGAAGATTCAAGACTAGTCAACACACCCATGGTACTATCTAAAATAGATGATTTTGTTGAGGTTAGTCAAACATTTTACATGTCTATGATTGACAAATTATAATATGTAGTGCATAGAAGGCCTAATATTTCACTAGTTGTTGGGATTGTTGCAAGGATTTCTACCAATCATAAGGAGAATCACTTGATGGTTGCCAAGAGAATAATGAGATATCTTAAAAGGATAGAAGGCTATAATCTATACTACAAGAAAAATGAAAAGTTTTAGTTGCGAGCCTATATAGATGTTGATTGGGCTAGAAACATTGGTATTAGGAAAAGTACAAGTGGTGGAGCACTTTGCTTAGGAAAAAACCTAGTTACTTGGACTCATAAGAAAGAAAATTGTATATCACAATCTACTGGTGAAGCTGAATATGTAGAAGGTGTAGTAAATTATACTAATTTGGTGTGGATCAAATAGTTACTCAAAGGTATAAGAGATGAAATCATTGAACTTGTGGTAGTATACTATGAAATTACAAGTGCTACAAACACATAAAAATCTTGTGATTCATACAAAGACAAAGCACATAGCAATGAAATAATATTATTTGAGAGAAATGGTTTAGGACAAAGAGGTGAGAATGGAATATGTGAATACTAAGGAACATATAGCTGATATATTCACAAAGGCCTTACCTAAGGATACACACGAATATGTAGTAGGTAAGCTATTGGGTGATACCCCTAACTCAAGCTACTAGAAGGAGTTAGATTAGTGCCCTACATCAACTAAGATGAATGTCATATTTTCCAACTTGGTGTACTAGATTCTACTTTAGGATATGTCTAAAGTAATGAAGGAGTTGAAATATAAGATTTATAATCACAAGTAAGGTGATAGAGGGATAACATGAATTGATAATATTTTCACGTTGAGATGACATGTCTTAGACATTGTTGTGAAATGGGGACATATACATGTAAGATAGAAAGAGGAAGTATATACTAATAGAAGCCAAATGGAGATACACATTAAATGAGATTGAAAAAGTTTACATTACCCTATATAGAGGAAGGATACATAATAATAGAGGGAGCAACTTCAATACAAGGTGTTAAGTTTCTTTTTGGTACTATTGTTGGTATTAGTTTGCCATCAATTCCAAAGAGAAAAGAGATTATTTGAAGTATGGAGCCTATCATGTAACAATAATTATTTTATCAATAATTTCAAACTTGCTACTTTATGGTAACACAATTTCTTTTTGGTCTGAATGCTATCATTTGATTTATTGATGAAGAGGATTTGAAAAGATATGATAACAAGAGTACCTAGAGAAAGTTAAGTTATATGTTATATAAAATGAGCACTACAACCAAGTAAGACATTGATTCTATGATGTTTCATTTATCTACTTAAGGATAAAGTGAACGGTTACTTAAGTTAAGTCAAGAAGAAGTGTTTACACAAAATGTTTCTGTCAAGTCTCATTGAGAAAATAGTGGAAGCTAAGAAAATTTAGTTGTGAGCTAACCAAAATTTGGCTTGTGCTAAGTGTTAGAAAATTAGTAAAGGTCAAGCATTAGTAAAATATTGTAAGTCTCATGGTCCATAGAAATAATAGTGGTGATTCAAAAAGGAAGATTTAGTTAATGTCAAGCAACCTAGTAGTGGTTTAGCATCAGAAGACTATTATGGCTAAGTGAACACTATGGATGTTGAGTGACAAAAAAAATATTTTAATGAAAGATTTGATGAATGTGAGATGAAAAAGTTGATTTCTTGAATTATGTGAAGCATGTGGAAGATATGAATGATGAGCTAGTGGCATAGAATTCAAGGTAAACCATTTTGAGGTCAATCTAGGGAATATTGTAAGAGAAGTTTCTAGAGGGAACCTAATGGAAAGAAGGAGGATTCAATGAATCTAACCTAACCATAAGATGGGTAATTGTAATTAAGTAGAAAAGGATCATAATTCTCTTTATAAGGAAATACAAGACTAGAAGTAACTAGAGTTGTTAATAAAAATGAGGTTTTTCTTCATATGGTCACCGAAGGGATGAATCTACAGTTTCCATACTCAGTAAAAAGGCTTAAGGAGGTGAAGGCTTGAAGGTTGAACAAGAAAGTAGAGTTGAAGAGTATGAATTCCAAGAAGAGTGGAGGACTAAACCATAGATATCTACTATGAAAGTGAGTTGTTCTTTATTATTAGATCAAGTCCTATTGCTACTTTCTAACCATTGTATTAGTCTAGATAAATCCTTCAGATTAAGGTTGACCTAACAATCATTTATAAATCCTTTAAGAAGATTATATTCTATTGTAATTTTCTAAAGCTGTCTAACAAGGTTCACTCCTAATAGATTGATTGAAATCCTTTAATCAAGGTAACATTTAATAGTGTACTCTATAACCTTTAACAGGGTTGGCTCCTTGTAGTGCTTGCTTTAGAAGAGTAAAAATTGGTAGCATACTACTAGTGATTTTTCTCAAATTGGTTTTCCACATTAAAAATTTGTGTCAAATTGTGTGAATGAGTTTGTGTTGTTTCATGTTTACATTACTAAAAAGTTATTTTGACCTATCACAGTAATCTACTAAGTTATGGAGTTATTGGATGATTTAGTCAATGCATGCAATTTTATATTTAATGAGAATTGAAAAGTTTTACTTTAACATTTAGACCTTGCATAACTAATTCACCCTAGCCTCTTAGTTATTATAAATATTCCAATATTAATTCTAATTCTATTAACAACATAACATTGAAGTATAGGTTTCCTATGGTGAGGATGTATGGCATAATGGATTTTTTGAGTGGAGCAAAGTTATTTGTCAAGATTGATTTAAAGAGTGGTTATCATTAGATTAGAACTAGAGAAGATGTTGAATGGAAGACTACTTTCAAGACAAGATATAGTTTCTATGAATGGTTGGTTATGCCTTTTTGATTGACTAATGCACCCAATACTTTCATGAGGTTGATGAATAAAGTTCTAAAGAAATTATTGGGTAAGTCTGTAATTATTTACTTTGATGATATCCTAATATTTACTAAGACTAAAGAAGAACATCTGTAGCATGTTAACAAAGTATTGGAAAGGCTAAAAGAGGAGAACCTATTGATTAATTTGAAAAAGTGTTCCTTTATCCCAGAGGAGATTGTCTATTTGGGATTTTTGGTTTCAAATGATTATTTAAGAATGGGTTCTAAGAAGATTATGAGAGGAGATAAAAATGATTTCATGTGGACACATAGAGCTAACAAGAGTTAGGAGACTTTAAAAAAAATGGTTGTTAGGTAAACCTTTATTGGCCTTTCCTAATTCCAATAAAGTATTTCAAGTTAAATGTGATGCAAGTGATAGGGCAATAAGAGCTGTGTTGAGTAAAAAAGGTAAATTTGCTTCTTTCTTCATTGAGAAGCTAAATGATTCTATAAAAAACTACTATGTGCATGATCAAAAGTTTTATGCTATTGTTCAAGCCTTACAAAAGTGAGGCCATTATTTGATTCCTAAGGAGTTTGTGTTTTATACTAATCATAAAGCTTTACTATATTTGGGAACTCAACATAAGTTTAATTAAAGAAATATGAAGTTGGTTGTATATTTGCAAAGTTTTACATTTTTCATAAATAATAAAAGTGGAGTTACTGACAAAGTTTTTATGTATTGAGTAGAACACATTCTTTGTTTACCTAGATGAAGGTTGAAGTTCCATTTTTTTTTATGAGATGAAGGAGTTGTATGATAGTGACCCAAATTTTCCTTGGCTATGGAGATAGTGTAGAGTACAAAATATATCAAATCAACTAAGTAATTATGAAAATTATTTGATTCAATAAGTAATTTTATTCAAAGGAACTCAATTGTGCATACTAAAAAGTTCTATGAGAGTTAATTTGATTAAGGAAGAGCATTGTGGTAGATGGGTTGGACATTTAGTGTCTTTGGTGTTTACAGTCTATACCTTGTTTATTTTGATTCAAGAGACACTTGTTACTCTTATTATTTGTACTTTGAGATGACCTAAGGGTTAGATGTTATACTACTATGCCATTTTGTTTATCATATTCTCCTATGGATGCTATTCTTAGATGATAGTAGCCTATCTATGATGATATCTAGTTATCTGGTATTTGGGCATATCCCTAATTCTATTATGTGATGGATTTTATGCTATGAATATTTACTTCATGCTTTTTTCATTATGTTTTATGTGAATGTGAGTGATGTAAATGGATTCTTTTGGTATAGTTGAATAAATTATTGAATTAGTTCTTTAATACATTTATTACTTCAGCTATGTTATTATATGTAATTGCACTTGATCATGTGTTTTAGCATGCGGGATTTATATCCTTGGTAGTGGAACATGGAGTTACTAATTCAACTATTCATTTTACAAATGTTGTCCCTATATGGTGAACGTATCCTTAATTAATTGTTTAAAGTAAACGTTTTGGTGATTATTAAGTCCAAACTAGTTTGCATTATGTGACTAGACAAGTGAACATGTTTGTTCATTTAGAGGTTTGATTATCATGGAAGTTCTTAAGGAAATTTCTATTATTTTAGGGTTTTCTTGCTTTAAATTTTATTGAATTTAATTTCTAGAAATTTTTCCATAAATGAATTCCTATTTCTAGGAATAGCTTATTTTCATTTGGGTCATTTTGGAGTCTATATAGTCTAACTAGAAATTTCCCTAATTGATTATTCACTTGAAAAGTGAATAAATATTGAAATAGGAATTTAATTCCTCACTTCTCACTTTTTCAATTACAAAATTGAGAGAGTTTTTGAGAATCCTCTTCTAGAGGATCACATTTTGTTTGTTGTGAGAGTTGTAGGTGTGGGATCTTTGTGAGGTCAATCTTGTTGGATCCAATTCAAGGAGACATTGTTGTGTTATGATTTTTGGCAACTGGTGCAGCTTATTTATTTTATTGTGTTGTTTCCTATTTCATCCCCTATTGTTGTCAGGTAGGGCTCTCTCATTTTCACATTTCAACTTTGTTTCTAGTATTGTTTCTTGTAGCTATTTATCTAAAGGTTGAGAACTAATGTTCCCCTTCATTTCTATTTTCTTTTTATTCCCAATTAGTTGAGTATGAATATTTTCCCTATTTTTGGGATGAGGGTTTGGGATTTTTTGCCATTATACTAGTTGTTTTTGCATAAGGTATCCAAACCCAAATTTTATTAGATGTTCATGGCTTTTGTGACCAAAGACCAAATGGGTTTTATTTTTGATATTTTTTTATTTTTGGGGCTTTTATCTTGATTTGTGTGCTACCAAATTTTCTTTTTTTTCCTTGGCATGATATTGATCATGGACTTGGATAATCCATAGGATGCCAGTTAAATCATTGCTGCACATTTTAGGCTGCATGCATCTGTGCTTCTGAGCTATTTTTTAGTTGAGTGTTATTTCTTCTTATGTTCTAATCCAACCCTTGTGTTTGATCTTCATAATGGTGGTGGTGTGCCACACATGAGCATGTGTGTGTGCATTTGTGGGTAACTTGTGAGGCTCAATCTTCCATTTGTATTTTGGTAGAGTTATGGCCATTTGGGGTTGGGTTGGGAATATGCATGCCTATGGGAACTCATTATGTCATGAGTAATGTATTGTAAGGTTAGTGGAGTGGCTTCTAATGCAACTATGGTTTCCTAGCCTAGGTTGGTATTAGGGAGTTTCTAATAACTGATAACTTCATTAATTATTAGAGAACTAAAAAGATAAGACTACTAAAGTCAGTCTCCTGAGGGTGGTGCCAAGGGAATGATTAGTGATCCACTATCCTTGTGGTTAAGTCATGGACATAGCATGTCAGCCTCCTAAGGGAATACCAAGGGGAAGAGTTTTTTACCAGCTCTCCACCAAGAGTCCCTACATAGTTACACATAGAGTGTCAGACTAGGACCTATTGTACTTGCATTGTTACATGGTCTTGGTTTCAGTCATCATTATTTTCTTCTATGAGTGATATACATGGATGTTTTCTTTGGTGTGTTTGTGGTTGGAGTGGAACTATGAGTTCCATGTGGATGGGAGGTGTAGCTACCTTCACCACTATTGGGGATTGATGTATAGAGATGGTATAGAGATGGTCTATTATCCTAGTGCAACCATTTCTAGATATTTTTACTTGGTACTTTGAGTTCTAGAGTATGCTTTCATGTGATTTATTCTTCCATTGGAATGCTTATATATCATGCTTAGATGATGTTAGTTTATTGACACATTCCCTTATTACAATGTTTAGTATATCATATATGATGTCATTTGTTTAGTCAGAGTATCTATTTCTTTTGTTTTAGCATGTTAGATTTCCTATTCTTTGGAGGTTACTATGCTTTGGTAGTGATGTCTTTATAAGATAGATCTAACTATCTAGTTGGTAGTTTGGGATATTATGTATGAGGGATGGGTAGGACCTTTGAGGTTTCATAATGCTATTATAGTTGGGAGGAATCATGCACTTAGTTTTTTATTTTAGTTCATTGTGATGTTGTTTCATTATATTGCTATGTTACCTTTTGTACTTTCCCTTCATTGCTAACTTAGATGGTTAGATGTAGTTTCCATCTTGTGGTTAGTGTTTTGAGTGTCTATGCATCAACCATGGATCTGGTAATCCCTAATGTGGAGGTTATAACTTTCTATTTTATTCCCTTGTTTTGCCTTGGTACATTACTAGCTTTTCATGTGTGACCATGCATCAACATTGGGTGATACTTTAAAGTATCGTACTCCCATAGAAGAAGAATCATGTAATACTAGAAAGTGTCACGCATCCATAGAAAATTTTTCATATGATACTAGAAAGTATCACACCCCCTAAGGAGAAAGGTTGTATGATACTTGTGAAGTATCACACACCTTTATGAGAAGTGTCCTCCAAACCCTAAAAATATAGCACTCTTTCATTAGAAAGGTCCTATAATAATGGAAAGTATCACATCATGTTGAATTAAAGTATCACTTGGATTTTGAAAAAACATGTTCAAGAAGATAGCGAGTACTTTTTAGTTTGGCCAAAAGTTTTATAGGGTTTTTCTAGATACCCTTTATAGTGTTCTTGAATAAGGTGCCCTTCCATGGTTAGTCATTTTGGTTAGTAGTGGCATTTGGAGATTTTTTTGTGTTTGAATTTTTGCTTAGTCTTTTGTTGTGATCTTTGTGATGCTCGTATGTTGTATGTCATGTGCATCCATACTTGTTGAAAAATTACCTTACCTTATATTTATCCTTGTTCCAAGTATCTTTGAGAGAGGCATTACAAGACATTTTAATATTGATAAGACATTGAGATTTCTTAAGGATATGCATGATTTTCCAAATATGTATAAGGATATTCAAAAGTTTCTAAACATTTGTGGAAATCATTAAGTTGGAAAAGGAGTCAGTCAGAATACTAGATTGTATAAACCTATTTTAGTTCCTAAGAAACCTTAAAGTGACATCGGTATGACTTGTGTTCATGGATTACCTAAGACAACATGAGGGTATGATTCCATATTTTTTGTTGTGGATATATTTTTTAAAATAATACATTTTGTACAATGGAAGAAGACATCAGTGTTGGCAATATGGCATGTAGATGAATCAGTGTTGTCCTATATGGTAACATACATATTATGGTATTTAATTATGTAATCAAAGATATAAAATTGTCAGAGTATTGGACAGTTTTGTTAGAAACAATAGTCCACAAGGATAACTAAGAGGGGGTGGGGGGCAGTTAATCCATTACCTAACAATTAAAACATTTATCTTCTTTAAAAAAACTTAACCATTCAACCAAAGTAAACAAAAACCATAATAAGATGCACATATACAATTACACCAGATATTTTAAGTAGGGAATCCCTTTATTAGAGAGAAAATGTCAGTGGAAATGATGCCCACAAGATGATGTAATAATATAAATATTCATTGTTAGATGATGGACCCTATAAGGAGTCTATTAAAACATTTAGTACATATGAGTTCTTGTCAGGAGACTTTGAATCCCTATTAGGAGTTGTATAATGTATGCAAGGTGAACCCATTGCCCAAACATGCAATTTCTACTACAAGAAGAGCTCACTGCTCAAACATGTAATTTATTGTTATGTTCTTCTTTCATTTATTTTTTCAACTAAGCCAATCACTAGTAAACCTTATATACTAGGTCACAAATCTCAAATACAAACATCAAACCTTAGATCACTGAACAAAATCTTAGCAATGAAGCTTCCTTCACTTCCACACTGCTCTGCTCAACATCACATTTGGTTCTCTCTCAGCTTACAATTAATTTACATCAATATAATTCATGTCATACTTGATAAAGGTAAATTTCCTTCCTTTATATCAAGTCCATAAAAATATTCTTTAAGTTGGCTATTAGACATTCTCAATTAATTATTATAGGACCACATTAAGAACATGTTACACTTAGCGATAACATTAATCTCCTGTCTTGCAACTTTAATATCCTTTCATACACACAATATTATGACAAGAAAACTTATCCATATCATCATCAACATGTCTTCTTCATCTTCTCAACCTTAATCCTTAGAATATCAACTCTGCTAAGAGATATAACAAGTTTACCAAAACATGCCTCTATAAACTCTATCTCAGAACAAACATCACCAAAACTTACATAACTTCTTCTAGACTTATCATTTCTTCTTCTAACATTAAATAAATATACTAGATAATTAGAATTATCTCCCATAACCTTAAATAGTTATAATACTCAACTAGTCATCCATACCAACTTGATATTTCTACTATTCTTTTGTCAAATACCACAAAAAACTACTATGTTGACATCAATGAAAAACTCAGTAATGAATGAAACATATCATCATAGTAAAATATATAGTATACTTCTCCATAGGAATATCATTAGAATTCACTCTTTCAACAATCTCAAAAAAATCTCCCCGTTTGGCATTAATGGAAACATAGATGAAAAACATCTAGTTCTAAGAATACCAACAAAAGATTGTTCATCTTTCTTTTTAAATCCCCTTCATCAATCATTCTCCAACAAAAGATTGTTCATCTTTCTTTTTAAATCCCCTTCATCAATCATTCTCCCCCATTGATATACCTCAATGTGCTTTTGTTAAACTATCATTTTGTGCTATACTTCTTTTGAAATACTATACTCATGCTAAAATTTTCCAACTATCATGCATACTATTTTTCCATGATGTTGTTGGCATAAAGTTATTTGCCATTAGTGACAACACTCATCTCACAGTTCAAACCGAGTAATACAGTTCAGACCGAGCACTGGCAATACAGTTGAAACCGAGCACTAGCAATACAGTTCAAATTGAGCATTGGCAACATAGTTTAAACTGAGCACTGGCAACACAGTTCAAACTGAGCACTGGCAACACAGTTCAAACCAAGCATCAAAGACATAGTGTTAACCAAGCAAAGTTTCACTTAATGTCAACCGAGTATAGTTGCACTTAGTGTTGACTAAGTGAGGAAGCACTCAGTGTTGACCGAGTGAGGAAGCACTCAGTGATAACCAAGCTCAGGAGGTTATCAAAGAAATTTTTCTACCGAGTGACACTATATCTACCGAGTCACCAATGGTTACCGAGTTCCAAGCAATGTTGTATGACTAGTATGAACCATGCCCCTACCTCTACCGAGTGCATGACGATGCCGAGTAACATAGTGGATGCCGTGTATCAGAAGGTAATCAAGTATGTCTAAAGAACTTGAGTTTATTTTACCATTTGGCCGACTCAGTTATACTTTGTTTACTTGTGTTTGGTTGACCTTGCATGAATAATTATTGGAATAGTATATATATATATATGTAATGTATTATAGAAAAAAAAAGAAGAAGTGAGATAGATAATTAAGAAGACATACAAGATATCTGGATGATAGTACAAATTCATCAGCAAAAAAATATACTTAGCAAGGTCTATCAAGAGCAAAAATGATTTCATCAATCACAGAAGGTTATCTACAATAAAGAACTCCATCAAATTATAAGTTTATCTGTTGGTTCATCCTAACAGGTGATTCATTTTTGTAAATCCTTTAATAGGGTAGACTTAACCGTCTTTATACAAATCTCCTAACAAAGTGCATACTTATAAAGTATGTTTATAAATCCTCTAACAAGGTGGATCTAGCAATCCTCTGTGCTCCTAATAGGGCAGATCACCAAAAGTGATCATTGTAAGCCTTAACTGGCCAACTTCATACTGTAGTAACAAAGCTTTATGGGTATCATCCCCACCCTAGTTTTACATTCTATTTTTGGAAGGTTTTTGGGTCACCAAATCTCTGTGCATATACGGTTTTAATATTTAACAGTTTTTATGCAGCAGGATAGATGAGTAAATATTGTATATGGTTGACTTAAAAAGTTTTATTGTGACTAATTCACCCCTCCCCTCTTAGTAACCTATTATATCTTGAATATTTCCAACAATTGGTATCAGAGCTTTTTGGTTCTTAGGACAAAGTCTGACAGCTTGAGCAAAGATCTAAGTTATGGAGATATTCAGATTGGAGAAAGTGATTCAAAATGAAAAGCTAGATCTAGAAGTGGCCATGGTTCAACTCAAAGAAGAAAATGAGCATCTTTCTCAATCCCTAAAAAGAAGAAAGGAACTTGCAAGACAAATGAATGACCATCACTATGTTGAAGAAAAGATTGAAGATTTGTTACCATCAAGTAGTTCAGAAGAAGCTGACAAGGCAATCAAAGAACTTCTAGAAAAGAATGGATCTCTGCAAGAAGAGGTAAAAAATCTCAAAAGAGAACAAGAAGTCCAATCTATTAGGTTATGTGAAGTTTTGGAATAGAGAAACAAAGCAAATGAAGACTTAGAGGTAAGGAATAATCTATCCCTTCAGCATGAAGATCTTATAGGACAACTATCTAATGCAAATGAAGAAATCATGATTCTAAGATCTGAGAATGAAAGTTTGAGAAATGATTTAATCACTGAGAGACAAATCAATGTAAGTTTGCATAGTGATCTGAGAACTAAAAGATAAATCAATGAAACCTTGGAGCATGACCTAATCTATGAAAGGAAAGTCAATGAAAGAATGATGAAATCCCAAGCAGATATGAATCAATTGAATTTGCAAAATGAACAGAATCTTCATAGACAAAAAGGTAAATCTGGTCTTGGATACAATAAAGAAGGTGAATCTTCAAAACAAAATACCCAAAAGAATCAGAAACCCACTTGTAATCACTGTGGAAAGTTAGGTCATGCATCAAACAAATGCTAGAGCAATGGAAAAGCAAAATTCAATGGTAAATGTTTCAATTGCAATCAGCATGGTCACAAAGCAAATGAGTGCAAAGAAAAATCAAAATTTTAAGGCAACTATTACAAATGTAATAAACATGGTCACAAGGCATTCCAATGAAGATCCAAATCATTCAATCTAGCTGAACAACTTGTGAAAGCCATATTTGGATGGGACTACAACACCTGGTGCAGATGTCACTATTGTGGAGAATATGGACATACTAGTATAAATTTTGCAAGACATCACTTAAGGAAGAAGGAAACTACTGTAAGGTGCTATATATGTACAGAACTTGGTCATATAGCCAGAAATTGTATGAATATAGAAAGAATTGAAGATGAAAAGAAAATCAAAGCAGACAACATCCAAAAGCAAATGAAGCAACAATGGATTCCTAAATCTATTGAACAAGATAAGTCAAGCAATGGCAATGTCACTCAAGAAATGAGTGACTCCATCATTTCCAATTAATATTCATAAAAGAAAGTATGGAACTACATCCTCCAAGAATCATCCTAAGCAGTTCCAAAGAAAGAAGAATGATCAGATCAGTATGCAAATACACTTTGATCCCAAATCGAATCAAGACTCAACTGAGTTCAGTTGGGTGCAACAAAGTTTCACTCACCGAGTTGTATCTACCGAATGAGGTTGGTTCATGACCTTACCGAGTTAGGTTGGTACATCAATACTTTGTTTTGATCACCAAGTTGATAGTATCTACCGAGCAAGTGGATGGCAACCTGTCATTTCATCTACCATCATACCAAGCATTTATGATGAATGTTTCATCAAAAAGGGCCAAATTTGATCTCATTCTTCACTACAGACTTTGAGCTAAGTAATCTTCTACAATTCTAGAGCAAGCTTAAAGCAATTTCAAGTGATTTTTTTTTTTTTTTTTAAAGGAGGAGAGTGAAAAATCTATTCAGAATTTCTCTTCACCTACCAAGCAACGATGGCATCCGGAAGTAGCAGCTCCAAGACAAAAAGAGGCTCAGAAATGTTGGTTAAAGGTGTGGAATGGAAGGCGTCAAACTTCAAATTGGCACCAGCAATTACAAAATCACTCGACCCTAATGGTGCTCAGTCTCAAATTCCTTTGAAAGTACTTCTTGTAAGTGATATTCGCTCTCATTGAAACCTAGAAAATGATAATGCCCTAGGTGAAATGAGCATAGATGGAAACTTGAAACCCAAGCATAAGCATCTTGAAACAAAAGGGTTAAACCACATTTCACATTTGCCAAGAAATTTTCAAATTAAATGGGTTAGGTATGTACTCAATCGGGTTCACAATGGGCAATTGTGGTTAGAGAAACCAATTCTTATCACAAAGAAAATGATTAACAAAATTACTAGCCTTCCCATATTGAGCAAAGCTAAGACTACCAAAACCCTAGGTCGGGAAGAATTGCAAAGGCTAACCTAGGCATAATGGGATGGTAAAGGACTTAAGCTCAGTACAGTAACTGACGCTGATTTAAGATTTGGTATTCACGTCATTGTTCATAAAATTTACAGTTCTAGCCAACCAAATAGTGTACCTTGCGAAGCAGTAGATTTAGCATATAAGATAGTAAAGAAGAATGTTGAGTTTGATCTATTTGAATTGCTTTTATCTCAATTTAATAAAAATATGGAAACCATAAGGACTTCAAAAAACAATTCTTGCAAAGTCGGTTCACTTTTGATCTGTGTATTTTTCTATGTTCAAAAGTCTTTTCCATTGAAAGGATCAGTAGTATGGAAAAAGGATATTCCCATTCTCTATCAAATAAATGAGTTTATTGCAGAGTTAGGTGAAAATTTTGACAGTGTTTTGGATAATTACTTTGAAGATTTTAAGGAATGAATGAACAATAGGTTCCGAATTCCACCAAAACTGGTTGATGAATATAAAGAAGATGTATGCTTTATGGTAGATTGTGACAAGGTATACATATAGGTAGTCAAGCCCCGAGTTGCATGGGTGAAAACTCTTCCTTATGAGATTAATATTGATGAAACCAAAGACATCATAGAAGCACTGGTGAATGAACCAGTAGACCCAAAGCAATTAGTCTTTGGAACTTATGATGAAGCTAAAGCCAGAATTGAGTTTTCAATCAAAATTCCTTAGGTCATTAGCAAAGGAAAGAGGAAGATTGCAAAGTAAAAAATAGAACTTGGTCCTCTGATGATTACTAAAGGGAAAGGAGAAGATGATGAAGAAGAAGAGGAAACTGAGTCAGAAAAAGAAGAGGAGCCTCGACGGAAGAAAGGTAAGGTGATTATCACCAAACCTAAAATGCAAGCCACTGCAGTCTTCTCCAAAAGAACAAGATAGGGGAAGAAGGAACCTATATTTTTCAAGCCTCCACTCAAATTTGAGGCAAGGTTGAAGCAATTAGAAGAAGGTACTAGCTTCACAAACTTCAAAGCATTGAAGTTTGAGACAAGAACAGAATAGGAGAAAATGCAGATTGAAGAATTGGTTTTGAATAAAATGGGAAGATGGAAATACTCTCCTGAAGAGATTGCCTCTCAGATCCCTAAAAAACTACTGGAGAGGTTGCAACCAAAATGGGGAATTGCAACCAAAACTATCAAAGATATCTTTGAACAAACCCTAAAAAATCTCCTACCGAGTCTCACTGATGCAAAAGTAAAGAAATCACTGAAAGATCATAAAGGTAATATGATGATTAGATTTCACACTTGTTTAATACTTATCAAAGACATTGAGCATGTTTTCAATGATGCAACAAACATGTGGAAACATATCTATCATCTACATAAACCCAGTGAGGATATTGTTGAAATCAAGGACAATGACAGTAGTGATGATGATATTGAAGATGTTCCAAAGGATCTGCACTCAATGATGATAAATGTTGACAAAGAATTCAAGGAAGATGAATTGGAGGAAGAAGACAAGGAATATAAAATAGAGGAAGAAGAAGCTAATCAAGCTAAGGAGGAAGATGATCTTGTAAAAATTGCAGCCAAATTTATTGCATCTCTTCCTCACTCTCCACCTAAAGTAGCTACATCAACTATGGAGATAGCCTCTACTAGTGAGATTGTGTGCACAATAGCTTCATCAATTGCTCAATCTTCACCTATGTCCTCTCAAATTTGAGCACCATCTATGCAAGTGTCTACCACTTCATTAACCGAGCTACAGCCATCTTCATAAACTGAGGCATCATCAGCTATAGCAGTAAGTTCATCAGGCATATCAACTTCTACTGCAGAGTGTTCAGTAAGTATATCCACTAGTACTTCAATTTTGACAACTTCATCCGCTCCAATTTTTGCATCTGTTAGTTCTCCCATACCAACTTGTACATCAATCTTGGGAAGAACATCAATTTTTGATACTGTTAGCACTTCTGTCAGTTTTCCTCTAGCTAGTCCTAATCCAGTTTTGTCAACCAGTCCAGCCTCATCAACTATTGTTTCAGACTCAAAGGGAAAAGGTGAAGTCATTGCAGGAAAAGAAAAAAGATACATAATTTCCAACAAGGCAGTGGATGAGGAAATAGACTTGGATAAGGACATTATCATTCCTAAGATAGATCTGGATAATGCATCAGTTGATGAAATGAGAATGGTCAGTCAGCTATTAGATCAGAAGGCAAGGCAAAAACAACTGAGGCATGAGAGAGACCAAGAATATAGTATTATTGAAAGTGCTAAGAATATTCTAACAGAGGCTATAGGTGTTGAAGTAGATTCTACTCAACACATTTTGAATCAATTAGAATAGGCTATATATAAATTCAATGAGGATACCTCCGGCCAAGAAAAATTGATTGAAAAAGTAGAGAAGGAATTTGACAATAAGGTGCTTGAGCACATTTCTCAGCATATTGCATTAGTATAGGTAGAACTCTCTACAATTTTGAGTAATTTTGAACATTCTTTTAATAATGTAACTTCACTTTTTGGCAAACTTTGTGATGTTACCGAGTATACTAAGGAAATCAAAGAAAAGTTGAATAAAATTGATGAGGATATGAAGGTCAATGCACAAATGTTGCAGCTTGACCACAGTTCAAGTTCATCCCATCATCTCAGAATAAGATTTTTTTCAGAGAAACAGGCAAAATTATTGAGAGAGGAAGCAAGGATCAGGTTTACTTTGATTGACATCCAAAATATGATCCTTCCTGTCATGGACACAATTCAAAAGAACATTGCCCATTCTAAAACATTGATTCATGACAAAAACTTCTCAATTGCAGATCATATGATTGAACTTTCTGGAGAAGTTCAAATAGCACTCTACACCAACAAACTTTTGCAAGAAAATTGGCATAAGACATTGGCTCTTATTCTCAAGGTACATTCTGAGTTTGTCTCCCATTTCGGACTCTCTGTGTAAATATATATAGTTTAATTTGGCATTATTGTCAAAAAGGGGGAGATAGCGCACTCTTGGAGATAAAATTGAAAAAATCTGTGTAATGACTTTTAAATAATGTGCATATTGTATGGGGGAGATACATGTAAGAAAGATATGTGTAATAAGACTTGCAAAGATCAATTTTGAAAATTCAGAACTGTATGTCTATTTTTGCACATAATTGTTTTTGTCAATAATGCCAAAGGGGGAGATTGTTGGCATAAAGTTATTTTCCATTAGTGACAACACTCATCTTACAGTTCAAACTGAGTAATATAGTTTAGACCAAGCATGGGCAATACAGTTCAAACCGAGCACTGGCAATACAGTTCAAACCGAGCACTGGCAACACAGTTCAAACCGAGCACTGGCAACACAGTTCAAACCAAGCATCAAAGGAACAGTGTCAACCGAGAAAAGTTGCACTTAATTTCAACCGAGTATAGTTGCACATAGTGTTGACTGAGTGAGGAAGCACTCAGTGTTGACCGAATGAGGAAACACTTAGTGTTGACCGAGTGAGGAAGCACTTAGTGATAACCGAGCTCAGGAGGTTATCAAAGAAGTTTTTCTATCGAGTGACACTATACCTATTGAGTCACCAATGGTTACTGAGTTCCAAAAAATGTTGTATGGATAGTATGAACCGTGCCCCTACCTCTATCGAGTGCATGACGATGTCGAGTAACATAGTGGATGTCGTGTATTAGAAGGTCATCAAGTCTGTCTCAAGAACCCGAGCTTATTTTACCATTTAGTCGACTTAGTTATATTTTATTTACTTGTGTTTGGCTGACCTTGCATTAATAATTATTGGAATAGTATACATATATATACATATATATATGTAATGTATTATAGACAAAAAGAAGAAGAAGTGAGATAGATAGTTAAGAAGACATACAAGATATCTGGATGATAGTACAAATTTATCAGCAGAAAAATATACTCAGCAAGGTCTATCAGGAGCAAAAATGATTTCATCAATCACAGAAGGTGATCTACAATAAAAAACTCAATCAAATTATAAGTTGATCTGTTGGTTCATCCTAACAGGTGAATCATTTTCGTAAATCCTTTAACAGGGTAGACTTAACCGTCTTTATACAAATCTCCTAATAGAGTGCATACTTATAAAGTATGTTTATAAATCCTCTAACAAGGTGGATCTAGCAATCCTCTGTGCTCCTAACAGGGCAGATCACCAAAAGTGATCATTGTAAGCCATAACTAGCCAACT
Source organism: Cupressus sempervirens (assembly GCA_028749045.1). Taxonomy (NCBI): domain Eukaryota; kingdom Viridiplantae; phylum Streptophyta; class Pinopsida; order Cupressales; family Cupressaceae; genus Cupressus; species Cupressus sempervirens. The sequence continues at coordinate 739,959,965 of CM053791.1, read as the reverse complement.
TCATACTGCAGTAACGAAGCTTTGTGGGTATCATCCCCACCCCAGTTTTACTTTCTATTTTTGGAAGGTTTTTGGGTCACCAAATCTCTGTGCATATATGGTTTTAATATTTAAAAATTTTTATACAGTAGGATAGATGAGTAAATATTGTATATGGTTGACTTAAAAAGTTTTATTGTTACTGATTCACCCCTCCCCTCTCAGTAACCTATTATATCTTGAATATTTCCAACAGATGTTTTTCATGTCAAACATCTCCCCCATTGACATCAATGTCAAAGGTTCAAGCAACCAACTTTTCTACATCAAACTCTATGATACAAGAGCATCCTGGGTGTAAGGGCAATCTTGCATCACCCAAAAATATTTTATTTTCTGTCTTTTCTATTTTAATAAGGACTAGTAGATAGGATGGTTACTATTTATGGGAACTTACCATAGTTAGTAAGTTTGTCATACAAGCTTGGAATGTTCTCATTTTCTACAAGAAGGTTCATATTAGAGTTGTAAGCCTACCATAAAAATCTCATTGCTCAAGCATTAGTATCAGAGAAGTTATTGCAGATTTTTGATGGAAAAAATTCATAGAAAAATCTTCAAGCTCACCATTGGAAGTCTTAGAGTTCCCAGATGAGGTCTAAAAACTTGATGGAAGAGGGCTACTGTAGTTTTGAGCCTATAGATCAAGAGGTGGGATTTCCAAAAAGTGGTTATGATAGCCAATCGAAGCAACAATTTGTGAGTTATAGCCTTTGGAAGTTGGTCTACCAAAATTTCTAAAATAATTTGTTAAAGATGTATTTGGCTGACTTTGTGTTTATTGTTAGGGTTTTTCAGCCCTAGGTATTAAGTTTAAGCGTCTGGAACCTTCTCAGGCAACATAAAAATACCTATTTAAGAAAGGCCCAAAGATTGTCTAGGATAGCTTTGGGTGATAGTTCACAACACTATCTTGCAAATTTCTATAATGAAGGTTCCCATTTGGGTTAGCATATTGTAATTGAGAATTTTGTAAGTCTACATTTGTGGTGATAATAAGAAGTCCATATTTTGTTTCTTGCATTTGTTGTTGTTTCTTTGTTTTTTTTATGAGTTTATGGTATGAAGGGGAGTTCCTTGTATCACTCTATAATGACTAATTCTTAATTAGCTTGAGTTTCCAAAGACACTATTCAAAATGACATCCAACAGGAGTCCTAAATGACTATATCCATCACAAATACTCCCACATACATGAAGCATCAACATTTAGTCCAAACAACAATTGTGGTCTATTATACTAGAATGATGCACTCTTGCATCTTCTACTTTGATGTAGTAAGGGGTATAACCCCAACCATGCCTTGCAAATACTCAAAAAGTCTCTTTGGGAAAAGGCTTGGTGAATATATCTACAATTTTCTCTTTAATGCTCACATATTCCAATCTACTTTCCTTTTTTTCAACTTTCTCCCTGAACATGTGATACTTAATAGAAATATGCTTAATCTTAGAATGCAATAGTTGATTCTTAGACATATTTACTATACCTATGTTGTCACAATGTATGACAATAGGTTCACTAATTTCTATCCTTATATCCTTCAACATCTCCTTCATCTTAACAAGTTGATTTCAATTGTTTGTTGTTGCAACATATTCTACTTCTGCTATACTTTGTGATGTACAACTATGCTTCTTGTTTAAACAAGAAACAAATCAGTGCTCTTTCTATCATCCATACTACCTACCTAATCAACATTAGTATAAGAACTTAAAGTAAAATCATTACATCTATCATATCATAATCCAAACTTAGATTTTCTCTTCAGATATCTAAATAACCTTTTGACTATTGCATAATGTGCTTCTCTAGGATTAGCTTTGATTCTTGCAACAATTCCAACTACATTTGCTATATCTAGCACTATGCGAGTTAGATATTGTAATCCTCCAATCATAGATCTCTACTTTTTTTTCTCAATAGCAGGTATGCCATCCTTTGTAGATAACTTGTGTCAATTACCATAGGTGTTCCAATGGGTTTGCATGTTTCCAAGCCAAACCATTTTAGTAAATCCTTCAAGTACATAGTCTAAAAAATAAAGATTCCTTCTTTATTCTATACAATTTACAATTCTAAAAAATATTTCATTTATCCTATCATACTCATCTTAAATTCTTTCTTCATCACCTTAGCAAACTTATTACATTCCTCATCATTTCCTTTAATATAGATTATTGTCTTCCATACCTTTTCTATATCCAAGCCTTATTAAATGTTTTTCCAACCTTGCATACAAGGTTCTAGGTGCTTTCTTCAAGCCATACAATGCTTTCATCAATCTACATACTATATCCTTGTCATCTATCAAAGGACATCCTTTAGCCTGCTCAATGTACACTTCTTCAAGTTCTTCATTTAGAAATGTTGATTTGACATCCATTTGATATACTTTTAATTTCTTTTGTGCTACATAGGCTAAGAATAATCTTACTTCTTCTATTCTAGCCACTAGAGCATAGGTCTCATCATAATCTATCCCTTCTTTTTGTGAGTAACCTTTACATTCCAATCTTACTTTATTCCATACAATTTCACCTTGTTCATTCATCTTGTTTCTGAATATCCATTTAATTCCTATCACATTCTTCTCTACTGGTTTGGGGACTGATTGCCATGTTTCATTCTTTACTATTTAATCCAATTCCTCTTTCTTAGCTTTGTTGGAAATGAGAATGGAGTAACTGAGAGGGGAGGGGTGAATCAGTTACTAAAAAAACTTTTCCCACAAGTCCCTTAAGATGTCAAAGAAAATACTCATTGCTGATACTCATATAATCAAACTGAAAACACAAGAAACAAGAGACAAGAGACACCAGATTTAACGTGGAAACCCAATATGGGAAAAACCACCAATGTAACTAGTTACTGTTTTTCACTCTTCTGAAGTGAGCCCTGTTAGGAGCCAACCTTGTTAAAGGTTACAAAACACACTGTTAGGTGCGACCTTGTTAGAGGATTTAATCACCCTGCTAGGAGTGGCCTTGCTAGAGGTCTTTAGATCAATTCAACTGAATTGCCACCTTGTTAGAGGATTTTACAAAAGGCTGTTAAACCCACTCTGTTAAGAGATTTGAAAACACTGTTACAATTGTTAGAAAGTAACAATGAGTGATCTGAAATAAATACAACTTATCTTTGCTGATACAAATCTCTGTTCTATTCCTTTAGATCCTCTCTGATCAAATGCAACTCTGCATCTCTGATCCTTCAAAAATTTGCTCTGACCTTCCTTATAATTCACATATTAGATATTCAATCATATCTGCTAGCTTTTTCACATTCATACGTCCATGCTTGAATTCGCAACTTGATCTTACATATATACCTTTCAAATTATCAAGTCAGCTCAAATACAAGTTACAATTATAAATAATTGTGCTATAAGTCGGCTTCATACATTACATAAAGTAATTAACTTTAATTACTTAACCTTCGAGAAATCCTTCGCTGACCGACTTAACTCGGTAAATACTGCACAGAAAATAATTCCTATGTTAACCGACTGAGCTCGGTTAATACAGAGAATTTCGTGAAATCCTTCAGTCGCCGAGTGAACTCGGTAAACACCAATTTCTCCGACTTTCCTTCGATGACCGAGTGAGCTTGATTAACACTGTCTGCTACTTTTCTTCGATGACCGAGTGAGCTCGGTTAACACTGTCTACTACTTTTCTTCGATGACCGAGTGAGCTCGGTTAACACTGTCTGCTACTTTTCTTCGATGACCGAGTGAGTTCGGTTAACACTGTTTGTTACTTTTCTTCGATGACCGAGTGAGCTCGGTTAACACTGTCTGATGACTGATATGACATTTGTGTAACATCAAAGACAATCATGCAATTATCAATTGTATCCAACAATCTCCCTCTTTGGCATTGATGGCAACACAACATGTCATAGCAGAATGAAATTTGAAAACAAGTCCTTATCAAAACAATTCTCCCTCTAAGATGATAGACTCTCCCTCTTTCAGTAATCTCCCTCTGTGAAAGAATTACATAAGAACTTTCTTTTTCACACAAATTTCAGAAAGATATGACAGTAAAGTAAATCTCTCCCTCTTTGACAACAAATGCCAAAGACAATAGAACTTAAATGAATTGTAATGTACCTTTAGTACTGATTCATATGCAAAGCTTCCAGATTTGACTGCATCAACAGATAGATTTTCATTTTGGTATGCGTTGATGCATCACTAAAACTTGTTTTTAGTGAATTTCGGATAGGGGTGTAACCCCTAACTTACCTCTGAGATACAAGAATGCATCCTTAGGTAGTGGCTTTGTGAATATGTCAGCAATTTGTTCCTTTGAATTGACATATTCCAATCTGATCTCCTTGTCTTGTACCAATTCTCTAACAAAATGATATTTGATTGCAATATGCTTGGTCTTAGAATGCATCACTGGATTCTTTGATATATTGATTGCACTAGTATTGTCATAGAACATAACAACTGGTTCTTTGATTTCCATCCTCATTCCTTGCAATAACTGCTTAAACCAAACAATATTTGAACAATTTACTGTTGCAGCAACATACTCTGCCTCTGCTGTAGATTGGGATGTACAATTCTGCTTTTTGCTTGTCCAAGAAACCAATCTCTTTCCAAGAAAGAATGCTCCTCCACTTGTGCTTTTCCTGTCATCAAGGTTTCCTGCCCAATCAGCATCAGTAAATACTTTCAAATCCAAATTACTTCCAATTTTATACCATAGCCCATAATCTTCAGTTCCTTTCAAATATCTCATTATTCTTTTGATTGCCATTATATGAGTTTCTCTTGGTTTTGCTGAAAATCTTGCTACAATACCGACTGCAAGGGCAATATCTGGCCTAGTATGTACTACATACTGCAACTTTCCAATCATAGATCTATACAGTGTTTGATCCACTTCTTTGGATTCATCTTCCTTGGTAAGTTTCAATCCAGTACACATAGGGGTTCCAACTGGTTTACAATCCTCCATACCAAATTTTTTTAATATCTCCTTGATGTATTTTGACTGTGTGATGAAGATGCCATTCTTACTTTGTTGGATTTGAAGACCTTCAAAGAATTTAATCTCACCAAACATAGACATCTCAAACTCCTTGTTCATTTGTTCTAAAAATTCTTTGCATAGATCATCATTGCCTGTGAAAATAGTGTCATCTACAAATATTTCTGCCAAAACAATCTTATTATCTGGACCTTCTTTTATATACAAGCTACTGTTATCATTAGTCCTTTGAAAACCAATCTGAATAAGATAGTTATGCAATCTTTCATACCATGCTCTAGGAGCTTGTTTTAGACCATACAGTGCCTTGTGTAATTTGCAGACCATGTTCTTCTTATCTGGATCAACAAAACCTTCAGGTTGTTCAATGTAAACTTCTTCATCCAGTATTCCATTGAGAAATGCTGACTTGACATCCATCTGATAAACTTTGAATCCTTTGTGAGCAGCATATGCAAGTAAGGTTCTTACACCTTCCAATCTTGCAACAGGAGCAAAGGTTTCTCCATAGTCTATACCTTCTTCTTGAGCATATCCTTTGCATACTAGTCTAGCTTTGTTTCTTGATACCTTGCCATCTTCATTTAGTTTATTTCTGAATACCCATTTTGTTCCAATCACATTCTTATCTTTGGGTCTAGATACAAGAGTCCATGTTTTGTTTTTCTCTATCTGTTCTATTTCTTCATTCATAGCCTCAATCCAACTATCATTTGCCAATGCATCTTTGATATTTCTGAGTTCAAAATCAGCAAGTAAAAAAGTGCCTTTTAACTTACTTCTTGTCAGAGTTCCTTCAGATTTGTCTCCAATGATCTGATCTGGAGCATGATGCCTTCTGACATATTTAGCTAACACAGGTTCTTTACTTCTTGAATGAGTTTCATTGTTGTCCCTTTGTACTTCAGATTCTTGCTGTTCTGGCTCGGTAGATTCAGACTTGGTAGATACTTGCTTGGTAGAGTCTGAAAGTGACTCGGATTTTTTTAGCTCGGTAAAAACTTCCCGTGTCTCGGTTTGAACTTCCTGCAACTTGGTCATTGATGACTCGGGAGTTGAGGATTCTTAATTAACTGGAGTACTTGGTATAGTATCAGGTTCAATGTAAATAAATCTTCTGTAGTCTTCAGGAACCTTCTTGCTTTCTTCTTCTGATTTCTCTGCAAACTCATCAACTTTCACATGTGCACTTTCTATGACCTTGTGAGTAGATAGATTTAAACATCTATATGCTCTGCTTTTACAAGAGTAATCTAGAAATATTCTTTCATCTCCTTTTACATCAAATTTACCTTTTCTAGATTCTTTCAGAATATAACATTTGCTTCCAAATACTTTCAGATAACTTACATTGGGTTTGTAGCCATACCATAATTCATAGGGAGTTTTGAATGAGTCCTTTTTCAGTTGTACTCGGTTGAAGGTATGAACTGCAGTGCTGATAGCTTCCTTCCAGTATTTGATAGCAATGTTCTTTTCAATCATTAGGGTCCTTGCACAATCCATAATGGATCTATTTCTTCTTTCAGCTATCCCATTTTGTTCTGGAGTTCCTGGTGCTGAAACTTGTCTTTTAATTCCTCTTTCAATGCAGAAGTTATTGAACTCATGTGAAATGAATTCACCACCTCTGTCTGACCTTAAGCATTTCAATCTTTTCCCTATTTCTTTTTCTACTCTTGCCAAGTACCATTTGAATTTCTCAAAAGCTTCTAATTTATTCCTTAGGTACATAACAGTCATCATTCTTGAGTAATCATCAACAAAAAGAATGAAGAACTTTTCTCCAGTATAACTTTCAATTCCAATGGGTCCACATAAATCAGTATGCACAATTTCTAATATATCTTCAGACTGATAGCTTTTACTTTTAAAACTAGTCTTTCCCATTTTTCCAATCTAACAATTCTTGCATAAACCGACCTCAGGTTTCTTTATATTAGGAATGCCTCTTACCTTTTTGAATTTGCTTATCTTCACCAGATTATCAAAATTGACATGACACAACCTCTTATGCCATAACCAACTTTCTTCAATTTGAGCAATAAAACATGAGCATTCACCAAGTTCTAGGTAGAACAAGTTACCTTTAGTTTGTGTGCCAGATCCTATCAGCTTTCCTTGCTCATTCAATAGTCTTGCCTTTCCATGCATGAATTCCACCTTAAATCCGGTATTGAGTAACTGTGCCACACTTAGCAAGTTATGTTTAAGACCTTCAACCCAATAGGCATTGTTGCATATAAGTTCTTTGGTTAGAGAGATTCTTCCTCTTCCTTTTATGAAACGAGGTTCATTATTACCAAACCTTACACTGCCACCATCATAATCTTCAAACTGATCAAACTTAGTTTTATCACCAGTCATATGATGAGAGCAACCACTGTCTATAATCCATGTATCATTCATACTTATATGAGAGATAAGAGCCATTTTATCTTCCTCATCACTATCAGAATCATCTTTCATAGCAATATAAACAATTTCATCTTCACTATTATCAGAATCCTTAGAATTTTCAGCCATGAAAAATGATTTCTTACCTTTGTTCTTGAATGATTTGTAATCTTTCTTTCTATTCCATTTATGACCCTTCTTTTCATCATTGTTCTGCTTGTTTGGGCACCTAGCTGCAATATGACCAATTTCTTCACATGAAAAATAGATTAGAGGAACTTTACCTTTATATTTTCCTCTGCCTCTGGAGTATTTCTTTGCCAATAGAGCTTCAATTACTTCAAGATCACTGTCTGAACTTTGGTCTAATTCATCATCACTTTCTGACTCTGATTTCTTTTTGCCTCTATCTTTGAGTGAAAGTTTGGCCTCGAATGCTGATTCAGTGTTTTTGGAAGCTGGAACATAGTTGTCAAAATTGTCTAGTTCAAATACGGTTAGTCTTCCAACTATAGCCTCCAAATTGATATTATGATTTGCTTCACACCTTCTTTCTTGAACTGCAGAAACTCTGATTGCATAGATGGGAAGCAAGGTTCTGAGAACTTTGCTTATAACCGTCTCTTCTTTGATATCACCTCCACATGCCCTGATTGCACTGACACATGCTTTGATTCTATCAACATATTTTGCAATGTTTTCATCCTCTCTCATTCTCATTTGGTCAAATTGTCCTCTTAGACTTTCTGCTTTTGCTCTTTTCACATTGTCATCTCCTCCATAGATTTCTTTCAGCTTGTTCCACATGTCAAAAGCGGTTTGGAAATCCTTGATATCATCAAATTCTTCATAGCTTAGTGCAGATGCAATGTCTATCATCATATTGTTATGAGTCTTCTTTTCAGCAATATCATTGACAGATAATGTGCCGGAAGGTTCTTTGTATTTTTCATCAAGATATTTCAGTCCTGTATCACCAATAGTAGCCAAATGAAGTTTCATCAATCCTTGCCATGTAGAGAAGTTATTTTTGTTGAGTCTTGGAATTTCTCTCTTGTAAGACATCTTGATCTTTGGCTTAGATCCTTGAAATCTTTTCCTGCAAGCACCAATAAGCTCTGATACCAATTGTTGGAAATGAGAATGGAGTAACTGAGAGGGGAGGGCTGAATCAGTTACTACAAAAACTTTTCTCACAAGTCCCTTAAGATGTCAAAGAAAATACTCATTGCTGATACTCATATAATCAAACTGAAAACACAAGAAACAAGAGACAAGAGACACCAGATTTAACGTGGAAACCCAATATGGGAAAAACCACCAATGTAACTAGTTACTTTTTTTCACTCTTCTGAAGTGAGCCTTGTTAGGAGCCAACCTTGTTAAAGGTTACAAAACACACTGTTAGGTGCGACCTTGTTAGAGGATTTAATCAGCCTGCTAGGAGTGGCCTTGCTAGAGGTCTTTAGATCAATTCAACTAAATTGCCACCTTGTTAGAGGATTTTACAAAAGGCTGTTAAACCCACTCTGTTAAGAGATTTGAAAACACTGTTACAATTGTTAGAAAGTAACAATGAGTGATCTGAAATAAATACAACTTATCTTTGCTGATACAGATCTCTGTTCTGTTCCTTTAGATCCTCTCTGATCAAATGCAACTCTGCATCTTTGATCCTTCAGAAATTTGCTCTAACCTTCCTTATAATTCGCATATTAGATATTCAATCATATCTACTAGTTTTTTCACATTCATACATCCATGCTTGAATTCACAACTTGATCTTTCATATATACCTTTCAGATTATCAAGTCGGCTCAAATACAAGTTACAATTATAAATAATTGTGCTATAAGTCGGCTTCATACATTACATAAAGTAATTAACTTTAATTACTTAACCTTCGAGAAATCCTTCGCTGACCGACTTAACTCGGTAAATACTGCACAGAAAATAATTCCTGTGTTAACCGACTGAGCTCGGTTAATATAGAGAATTTCGTGAAATCCTTCAGTCGCCGAGTGAACTCGGTAAACACCGATTTCTCCGACTTTCCTTCGATGACCGAGTGAGCTCGGTTAACACTGTCTGCTACTTTTCTTCGATGACCGAGTGAGCTCGGTTAACACTGTCTGCTACTTTTCTTCGATGACCGAGTGAGCTCGGTTAACACTGTCTACTACTTTTCTTCGATGACCGAGTGATCTCGGTTAACACTGTCTGTTACTTTTCTTCGATGACCGAGTGAGCTCGGTTAACACTGTCTGATGACTGATATGACATTTGTGTAACATCAAAGACAATCATGCAATTATCAATTGTATCCAACAAGCTTATCTCTAGTAATCATTTTTACATGCTTGATCTACTTTCTTAGGCTCAACTTGAGATATCAAGCATAGTTATTCATTGACTCTACCTCTTTTCTTTACACCTTTTTCTTTGCTTCCAATGACCTACTCGAATGGGTGATTCTTTATCATATTCTTTCCTAAAGTAGGATTTTTTATCTCAACTCTTGGCTCTACTAAAGGTTCTAAGCTTTGTTCCTATCTTGGCTCTCCTTTATTCTGCAAATCATTGTTATTTTCAATAAATACCTCAGCATTCTATGGCTTAGTAACAACATCATCATCTGAATTACAATCAACTATTCTCTCTTGTATCTTGAATTTCTCATCAATTCTCACATTTGCATTTTTTATAATAGTCTCAATTCTCTAATTATAACATCTATAAGCCTTTCTTTTTAATGAATAGCCAAGAAACATACCTTCATTACATCAAACTTACCAATAGCATCATCTCTTTTTATATAACACTTACTCCCAAAAATTTTGAAATAATTAACTATAGGTGAGTGACCAAACCACAGTTCATGAGGTGTTTTGTTTGTGTATTTCCTTACTTGCACTTTGTTCATAGTGTAGACTATTATATTCATAGCTTCTCTCTAAAATATCTTGGACACATCATTCTCTACTAACATAGCTCTTGAAGCTTTTGTAACTGACTTGTTCCTTCTTTTTGTAATCTCATTCTGTTCAGGGGTTCTTGGAGATGATAATTATCTTTTAATTCTATTTCCTTCACAAAACATGTTAAACTTATTTGAAGTAAATTCTTCCCCTCTATCTAATCCTAAACATTTAATCTTCATACCAGATTCGTTCTCAACTCTATTATTGAACATCTTAAACTTATCAAATGCCTTAGATTTCTCTTTAAGAAATGCCACCCACATCATTCTAGAAAAGTCATCAAAAAATCCCTTTCACCATAGAATACCTTTATTCTTTGCAGGACTACTGAGATCTATGTGTACAATCTCCAAATTTTTTGTAGTTGTAAAATTCTTGTTGGGAATAGAAATTTAGTTATGCTTTTCCAAAACAAACTCCTTGCAAATTGCATTAGTAGGCTTTACAATCTTTGGAAAATCTCTAATTGCAAACATTCTACTAGTCTTCACAATACTGTAAAAGTTTATATGACAAAATCTCTTATGCCATAACCAACTTTCATCTACCTTTGCAACCAAACATTTCATTATAATAGGATTGAATAGAAATACATTACCTTTAGATTTGGCTTTTATTCCAATTACTTTTCCATATTTTTCTTTGATCATGCATGTCTTCTCAGTGAACTACAACTAATAACCTTTGTCTACTAGTTACCCAACACTCAAAAGATTGTGCTTTAATCCATGAAAAAAATATACATCCTCAATGTTTGTCTTACCATTAAGAATTATAGATCCAATACCTTTAACTTGGTATGATGTATTGTTTCCAACTCTAACAATGCCTCCATCTCGACTTTTGAAGTTGACAAACTTGTTCATATCACCAATCATTTGATATGAACAAGCACTATCAATTATCGAATTATATTTCTTCTCAACCTGTGACACTAAAGCTACTTTTTTGGGACTTTCTTCTTTAATTGCCATAGATCCTATTTCATCATCACTAACATTTACTACCTATTTATTAGAATCATTATCTTCATTTACATACAAGCACTCTCTATCTTTTCTATGTTTATAATTTCCTTTATACTTTTTCTCTCTTTTAGGACACTTAGATGCATAATGATTAAATTCATCACAAGTCCAACATTTAAAGATTTTCTTACCTCATTTTCTATTTTTACCTTAAGAGCTACTCATTCTTCAATCTTTCTATCCTCCTCTAATGTGCTATTGCTAGCAAAATCTCCTCTAGCACTTGTGCTCCATGATAGACTAGGTTGAATATTCAAGGCACTAAAAGTCATCTCTGTTCTAGTCAATTATTCAAACTTTCTAAGCTCATTCTCAACTACTTCAAATCTTCCAAACAATGACTCCTTTGTGAAATATTTTCTACAAGATATCAACATGTGTAAAATATAAATTATTGACTTAAATGGTGGTATTAAAGTCTTCAATATCTTCCATATAACCTCATCATCTTCTCTAGTTCCTCCTTGAGATTTGATATCTATAGTAATTTCTAATATCATGCCTATATATGTTCTTATAGATTCATCTTCCATCATTTTACCATCTTGAAATGCACAAATCCAACTTTCTAGTCTCAACTTCTTAGAATGTGCATCACCTTCGAAACTAGTTTCCAAAGCTTTCTAAATCAAATGTGAAGTAGCAAGTGATTTTACTAGATTGTATTCAATTTCAAGAAGTGTAGTAAATAGCACTTCTCTAGTTCTCATGTCACACATAAAAAAGATTATTTCTACCATAGTAAAAGTTTCCAAATCCTTTTCAGTAATGATTTTCTTTGCTAATTTTGTGAAGATCCAATATGCCAAACCCATACAGAAGAAATGTATCTTAATCTTTTCCTTCTAGCTGTCATAATTTGTTCCATTAAACTTTGTACTATCTTTCTTGAATATGTTATTCAAGGACCTAGTTCTCTAACACAAATTATTAAAAATAATTGTCCACTAAGATAACTTGGGTGGGGGGAGGGTTTGAATTGGTTATCTGACAATAAAAACATTTATCTTCTTTAAAAAAATTTAACAATTCAACTAAAGTAAATAGAAACCATAATAAGATGCACATAGATAATTACACCAGATATGTTAACTAGGGAAACTCTTGATTAGAGACAAAACCCTAGTGGGAATGATGCCCACAAGATGATGTACTAATATAAATATTTCTTGTTAGAGAATAGACCTTGGTAGGAGTCTATTAAAACATTTAGTACATATGAGTCCCTATTAGGAGACTTTGAATCCCTATTAGGAGATTCCAACCATATAAAGAGTTGTGAGAACCCTATTAGGAGTCATAGTACAATGCATGCAAGATGAGCCCACTACTGAAACATGCAGTTCCAACTACAAGAAGAGCTCACTTCTCAAACATGTAATTTACTATTATGTTCTTCTTTCTATTGGCGCTCAAAATTGCAGCCCTGATTTTTGAGCACTGTTGAGAAATTAAGCCCTATGAAAGCTTTTTCATGCCTATGTACTCGGCTATTAGTATGAGGCCTACATGGTGTTCAATGTTTCTAACACCCTCCATTCAGCATGTCTACCTATTCTATGAAGTTAAATTATCATTCTGAGCTATTTTGTGAAGTCTCGTTTTAGCTAGTTCCAAATTTGCATTTTCACCTTAGTGTTAAATAACGACAGGAGGCTATGTTTACATTTGAATATCTTGCACCCAAAATTTTATCATGACTTTCCACTTTTGGAGTGTCTAGTATCCATACCCAAAAATATATGTTTTAGATTTTGAGTCATTTCGAGTTCGTTTGACTAGGTTTTGAATCCCTCAAAGTTGGTCAGTTACTATTTTCATATTTTTGCAATTGATTCCTAATTCTGGGTAGCCCTGTTTGACGTGCTGTAACTTTTGACCAGTTGACCCAAATGTTGAAATTCATTTTGCATCACATATTAGATGTTAGAGACTTGTTATGTTTCAATTTTCAAGTCTTGACGAATCCGTTTGATCAGTTTTCAAATGTGATTCCAAACGTGATTTCTATCTTTTTACTGGTGTCAACAAGTGCAGATTGTTTGATACCCCTGTTTAGGATGTTATATCTCCTAACCTGTGATTGGTAGGACTAAATGGTTTGTTCCCCTATATTGTACACTAAAAATTCTACAAATGTGTCAGTTTTCAAGTCCTAAAAAATTTGTCTTCACACTTTTCCAGGGTCATTCTATTCATAAAAAATGATATTTTACTGATGTCCACTGTCCTGCAAATCTGGATAGCCAACTTCAAATGCTTGCCAAATTTGACCTGTGATTCATCATGAGCTCAAATCACACAATCATATTCTCCTCACGACAAAGTACCAATGCCCCATATTTCAGAATCTCACATACCCATTTGCCCAATTTTCGGAGCTCAAACCAAACATACTTTTCAGTTTTCTAACATGTTTATCTGCAGGTGATTCTGAGAAGGCAACTTTGACATTGAATATCTCGTGACTAGAAATTTTTCATAAGATGAAATCTGACAGGGTGAAAGTATGCAGAGTAGAGATTCAGTGTGCTAATTTTTAGAGCTCGATCAGTTGTCTAGGTTAGTTTTTAAAAGCACTCAACGGATCTCCTAGCACCAAATTTAGAATTTGCAAAAAAGTGGGTAAATGAGTTTAAATGATCAAATTAATGCTCTAAATCAATTACAGTAAGTATTAGAAGGTTACTAGGCTAGTTTGATGATTCAGTCATTCGACAATGAAATTGTTTTAGTTGGACCCACTTTGGGGCTCGACTAATTCCATCAAATTGACAAGTTTTAGAGGTCCCCTAGTTTAGAGTTAAATGATGATGTAGAGAGCTTATCATTTTTTGTAGCTCTAACAAAGACTGCAAATGATGTTAAGGAAATCAACATTCAAGTCTTATGCACAAAGAGTCTCATGTACTGGACAATTTTTTTTCATCATTTCTATAGTCTTTTCAAATCCACAAATTGATGCAATAGGGAAAAGAATGTGTGATGTAGTAGAACAACAGTTTAAAGAAGTCTCCTATAGGATGATGTCAAACCCAATTCTTGGACCTCTTTGGACTTTGGAGAAGTGGTTGTACACATTTTCTTTCTTGAAAAAGGGAAACCACTAATTGAAGAGCCATCGATGGCTGTAGAAATGGGATAGTATTGTAAAAAGACCCCCAATCTATATGCTGAGACACAAAGAAGCCTCATCAAACATAGGTAGTCAAGGGCTGTCCTCCTCTTTACAAAAAATATTGTCCTCAAATAATTAATATTTCCAATAATTCTTCATTGTTGTCATTTGTCATTCCTTCAAAAAGGTCTCCAATCCTAGCTATCCCACAAAAATATCCTAATGTCCCTCGCCCAAAACTTAGTGGATAATAAGAAAAACCTATAGTGACAGGCAAGACATATAATCTGTGATTACAAAAGGTCAATTTTCAAGTCTTTGGGCATCGAGACTATAAATTAATTAATGAGTGACAATTTTTAAAAATGCAAGTTCAAAGTTCCATTAAAAAAAAGAGCTTCCAGTTATAAGCAAGGATTTGCACCATAAAAAGAGCAAGGACTACAACAAAAAAGCAATGGGAAATCAAAGAAGTTGACTTCAAATAAGATGGGAGCTAGCAAGCTAAAACACAAAGGATGCTAATGATAGAAAATGAGCACATAGAAAGACTGCTCATGTTTGGAAGGCAACAAGGAAATTAGAGGAGGCAACATTTTAAAAAGAAAATCGTCCAGCAATGGATAAAAGAAAAACATGCAGGGATCTACGTTTTATGAAAAATATCCAGCAACGATCTCACATGTTAGAAGAGATTTGCATTTTAAAAGAAGTTGCTAAGCACATGCATCCTCCACACATTTTACAAAGAACTCCAAGCTGGCCGATATAAAAGGAAATCATAGGAGATTTCAAGTTAGTAACAAAAAATGATGAAACAAGATCATATCAGAATGGGAGATGGAAGGAAGAAGTTATTCAGTTACAGAGGATTGCATTTCAAATGGACACTTGTCACTTGGAGATCACATCCGAGATTCTTTCCCTACTATATCTTTCTGTCTTTCATTCTTTCTAGGGGTTCTAGTTTTTGGGTTCCAATTTTTGTTACTGAGAAACTAGTTGGTTCTAGTCTTTTGGAGAAAAATTTGCACATTACTATGATACCAAGGTTTTGGATCTAGTTCTGGTTGCATTCCCATGACTGTGACACCATTTTCTTTAGCATTTCTCTCTCATATGAACAACAACTGTAAAGATAATACAGATAGTTCTCATATGTTAGGTTGTTTCATGTTTTGATTTCATGCATTTGGTTGTATTATTTCAAGGAAATAAATACATATGAATAGTGATTTCACTAATTTCATTTTGGTTCTTGTCTCCTGTCTTAGTAATTTGTAGTCTTATGTGGTCTTAGAACAAAGAGCTAAGATCCATTTGCTTCCCCTTTAGGTTGTATGTCTGATATATCTTGCTGTTGGAACAAAGTGGCAAGTAGATGCTTGATGTGTTTGAACAATGATGTCTGAATCATAAGGTGATTAGATAGATTTGATGTCTGGGTATATAGAATATGTCCTGATGTCACAGATGTATGTTTTGAATTCATGGAATTGCCCAATGGATTAGGCACTGGTCAGTTATAGGATCACTTGTTATATTGCTGCATGTTTGAGGATTTGTTGAAACTCAACATCAATAATTAATGCTTTTCCCTTTCATGTTGAAGAGCTATAATAGAATTCCCTCACTCAACTTATGAGATTCCTAGATCTACTTTTAGCTACTGTAGATTGATGTTATTTCATGAGTTACTAGGAGATATAAGGGTTTTTATCTACTTCATATTAGATTCAGTGTATGCTTTGATAACTGGTACCGTATAAAGAATCTATAGGTCTACCCACCAAGGTTTTGCAGATCCTGAAGAAGAAGAAGGGTCATGCCTTATAGTTGGCATAGTGTCTGAATGGGCATGTTGAAAATGGGAGTTAGCTGCCCCTAGATGTGTTTTGTTCTCATTACGGTAATTGAAAACATGTAACATTTTCAAACACCAACACTTTCCTTTGTTCTATCAACTAAACCAATCACTATTAGACCTTGTAGACTATGTAATAAACCTTGGATCCAAACATCAAACCTCAAATAACTCAACAAAATCTTGGCAACGAAGTTTCCTTCACTTTCACATTGCTTTGCTCAACTTTGCATTCAATTCTCTCTCTGCTTAAAATCACTTTGCATCAATAAAATTCATGTCATAATTAATAAAGAAAAATGTCTTTCCTTTATATGGTGTCTATAAAATAATTTTCTGAGTCATCTATTATACCTTCTCAATTAATTATTACAAGGCCACATTAAGAACATTTTACACTTAGCAATAACATTGATCTTACACCTTGCAACTAGAATATATTTTCATACATGTAATAATATTATGACTGAAATTATTCATGCCATCATCAACATGTCTTCTTCATTTCCTCAACCTTGATCCTTAGAATATGAACTCTACTAAGAGATATAACAAATTGACTAGACCATGCCACTGTAAACTCTATCTCAAAACATACATAATGAAAAACTTACATAACTTCTTCTAGACTTATGATATCTTCTTTTGATATTAATTGCATATACTAGTTACTCAAAAGTATCTCCCATAACCTCAAATAGTTATAATACTAAACTAGTCATCTATACCAACTTGATCTTTTTGATGTTCTTCTATCAGATACCAAAAAAAACTGCTATGGTGACATCAACGACAAACTTAGTCATGAATGTAACACATCATCATAGTAACATATCTACAATACTCCCCCGTAGGAATATCATTAGTATTCATGCTTCCAACAATCTTCCAACAAGTTTGTAGTAGCATTGAGATAGATTTGGCATGTATGGCTGATAGAGTCTAAAGTAGGACATGCACATTTGAGGATTGGTAGTTCACCATGTCATGATAATATATGTCAATCCAAAAATCTATACAAATAGTATAATGTTAGTTATAGAAAAATTACTAACACAAATAACTAACAAAGTAGAAAAGAGCATGATAGAAAAAAAAATATTGTACATCTTACGTAATTATTTTTTGATTAAATTAATCACATAACTATGATGGGCCGACATCCTAGATATTAACCCCAAAGTTATTTTATAACTACCCAAATATAGGGAAGCTTCAAGGATTATTGATCAAGTGTTTTAATAATTTTCAAGGTATAATTAAAGATCATATCTTGTGTAGCTAAGAAAAATGCAATATGCAAGCTTTTTGTGATAAGAAATTTGATGAATGATCAAAGCAAGTGCAAAGTATAACATTGAGATTATGTGTGTGTGTGTGTGTGTACTTGTAAAGAATCTTATCTTTATTCCATCTTATGGTAGTGGGCTATTCTTGCATACATTGTATTTGACCTACCAAGTCCTAATAGTGTTGAAATAGGGTTGCGGCTTTTATAGTATATTGTATTTGATAGACTCTTGATAGGGTCTATATCGTTAACATGATTTTTTTTAGTGAATCATCTTTTGGGTACATCATCCCCACTATGGTTTTCCCTTAGCTAGGGTCTCCCTAGTTAACAATTAATTATGTCATGATTTCTCTATGTGGATGGTTATATTTACTATTTAGCATTGTCAGTTTACTTTTATACACAAGTTATAAAGTAATTAATAATATCCAGTTGGGGAAAATGTTTGTAGAATACTAATTCGCCCTCTCTCATTATTAGTCATTTCTAACAATTAGTATCAAATCCTATTTATTTTGAAGAGGCTTAACAACTTGAGTACGATCTATGTAGATATGGAATAGTTAAAGAGAAATAGTAAAGAAACTCTTGAGAAAATAGATCTTCTTACAAAAGAAAGAGATAACCTAAAAGATAGGCATTAAGATGCAAAAGTATACATTGGTAAATTATAAGATAAGATTGATGATTTGACATCTAGGAGGGAATCAAAAGAGTAGATTAGTAGCAATGTTGCAGTAGAAACACTCAAGAAAGAAAATGAGATCTTGAAATATGAGCTAAAAATTGTTGAACTTGAGTTGTAAGAAGGATGACAGTAAGATTGAACTAGATCTAAAAACTAAGAATGATGATCTAACATCCTAGTTGTCTCAAGTTAAAAAAGAAATGATAAGTTTGAACTTGTTGGAATTATACATGGATTAACTGAGGGGGGGGGGGGGGGGGGGAGGGGAATTAGTTATTGCAAAAACCAATTCATAGATCCCTTAGATGTCTTAAATAACTAGTTACTACTGATACTCGATAATCACTTCACAAAATGTTGTAACTTGGTTGATTGATTCTTTACTAGTCTCCAAGCATTTATTATTATTAACATGCATGAAAAAGTAAATAACATGAACAAAAAGGACACCAAATTTAATGTGGAAACCCAATACAGGAAAAACCACCAAGTAACTAGCTACCAATTTTCACTCTTTTAAAGTGAGCCCTATTTGGAGCCAACCCGATTAAAGGTTACAAAATACATTGTTAGGTGTGATCCTATTAGAGGATTTAATTATCCTATTAAGAGTGGCCTTGCTAGAGGTCTTTAGAACAATTCAACTAAATTTTCACCTTGTTAGAGGATTTACAAAATGGTTGTTAAACCAACTCTATTAAGAGATTTGAAATCACTGCTACAATAGTTAGAAAGTAACAATGAATTGACTTGAATAAGATGAACTAAATTTTCTAATTACGTATCTCTATTCTAAACTATTAGAACCTTCTGGATCAAATATAACTTTGCTACTCCTTAATGATCTTTGATCATCCTTCAAAATTTTCTCTCATAATAATTATTCCTTCTTATCATTCACATTACATCAAATCCATCACACACTTAGAATTCGCAGCTTCACCTCATATATATACCATTCAGATTATCAAGTCAGCTCATCCACAAGTTACATTTACCAATAAACCATACATAAATTAGCTACATGTATTATATTGAACAAATAAACTTTATTTCACAAACAATGAAATCCTTCATTGGCCAACGCTACTTGTTAAGTACTACTCCAAAAATAATTTCTTGAGTTAACCATCTCAATTCGGTTAATACTACAAAATCCTTTGGCTATCAGGTTGACTTGGTAAGAACTAAGTTTTCTTCATTGACCATGAGAGTTCGGTGAGAACTATCTTTGCCATAATTCACTTTGATGACCGAGTGAGTTGGTAACAACTAAATTTCCTTGATTAACCTTGAAAGCTCAGTAACAACTGTTTGTACAAGCTAAAGTCTAAGAATGCTCGGTAGACACTATAAACTTTCTTTGCTAACCTTTTTAACTCAATAAACTTTGTCTTTTGCCTTGCTGACCAACTAAGCTTGGTAGACACTGACTGATAATTGATATGACATTTGTGTAACATCAAAGAAAACACACAAATGAACAATTGTATCAGTAATCTCTCCTTCTTACATAAACTCTCTTTTTCTTGCAAATTTTAGAAAGATATGACAGTAAACTCTCCCTCTTTGACAACACATGCCAAAGACAACATAACTTAAATGAAATTCAATGTACCTTAAGTACTAATTCATATGCAATGTCTTCATTACTTTGCTACATCAACTGATAAATCTTCAATTCTATGCTTGTTGATGCATCACTAAAACTATATTTTAGTGAGCTTTAGATAGGGGAATGACCCCTAACTTACCTCTTAGGTACAAGAATGTATCCTTAGGTAAAGGCTTTGTGAATATGTCAGCAATTTGTTCCTTTTTATGGACATATTCCAATCTTATTTCCTTATCCTACACCAATTCTCCAACAAAGTGATATTTTATAGCAATATACTTGGTTTCAAAATGCATCACTGAATTTTTGGATATGTTAATTGCACTTGTATTGTCCTAAAACATAACAATAGGTTCTTTGATTTCTTCCTTCATACCTTCCAATAATTATTTGAACCAAATAATGTTTGAGCAGTTTACTACAATAGCAACATATTCAGCCTCTACTATGGATTGGGAAATACAGTTTTACTTTTTACTTGTCCAAGAAAATAGCCTCTTTCCAAGAAAGAAAGCTCCTCCACTTGTACTTTTTTTGTCATCAATGTTCCTTGCCTAATCTACATCAGTGAACACTTTTAAATCCAGATTTCCTCCAAGTTTATACCATAATCCATAATCTTCAGTTCCTTTCAAGTATCTCATGATCCATTTGATTGCCATCATGTGATTTTCTTTTGGTTTTGCCAAGAATCTTGCCACAATTCCTAGTACAAAGGAAATGTCTAGTTTTGTGTGCACTACATACTACAACTTTCCAATCATAGATCTATATAATGTCTGATCCACTTCCTTTGATTCATCATCTTTGGTAAGTTTCAATCTAGTACACATAGGAGTCCCAACTAGTTTGCAGTCTTTCATACCAAACTTTTTTAGTATCTCCTTCATGTATTTAGATTGAGTGATGTAGATGTCATTCTTATTCTGCTAAATTTGAAGACCAACAAAGAATTTGATTTCACCAAACATTGACATTTCAAATTCCTTGCTCATTTTTTCTAAAAATTCTTTGCAAAGATCATCATTTCCTATGAAAAAAGTATCATCTACAAATATTTCTACCAAAACAATCTTATTAGCTGGTCTTTCCTTGATATACAAGCTTCTATTATCATTAGTTTTTTGAAAACCAATCTAAATAAGATAGTTATGTAGTCTTTCATACCATGCTCTAGGGGCTTGTTTTAGACCATGCAAAGCTTTATGCAATTTGTAGACCATGTCCCTTTTGTCTAAATAAAAAAAACCATCAGGTTGTTCAATGTAAACCTTTTCATCCAGTATACCATTGAGAAATACTAACTTGTCATCCATTTGATAAACTTTGAATCCCTTGTATGTAGCATATGCAAGTAAGGTTATGACACCTTCCAATCTTGCAATAGGAGAAAAAGTCTCTCCATAATCTACACCTTCTTCTTGAGAGTATCCTTTGCATCTAGTCTAGCTTTGTTCCTTGACACCTTACTATCTTCATTTAACTTGTTCTCGAATACCCACTTAGTTCCAATCACAATTTTGTCTTTAGGCCTATGTGCAAGAGTCCATGTTTTTTTTTTCTCTATCTACTCTATTTCTTCATTCATATCTTCAATCCAAATTTCATTTTCTAGTGCATCTTTGACATTTCTTTGTTCAAAATCAGTAATTAAACAAGTTCCTTTCAACTTAATTATTGTCATAGTTCCTCCAGATTTATCTCCAATGATTTGATCTAGAGCATGATGCCTTCTATAGTACTTGGCTATTATAAGTTCTAGTTGCTCGGGCTTGGTAGTTGCTGATTTAGTAGCTTATATTTGTAACCTGAGTTCTTGCAGCTCAGTAGGTATTGGTTCAGTTTGAACTTCCTCCAACTCAATTACAGAAGACTCAAGAGTTGAAGATTCCTGATTGATAGGTGTATTTCGTACTATATCATGTTAAATGTAAACAAATCTCTAGTAATTTTCTGGTTCTCTTCTGCTTTCTTCTTTAGTTCTTTCTAAAAACTCATCAACTTTCATATGTTCACTTTTATGACTTTATGAGTAGAAAAATTTAAACATCTATATGTTTTACTTTTGCAAGAATATCCCAAAAATATTCCTTCATCACCCTTTACATCAAATTTACCTTTTCTAGATTGTTTCAAAATGTAACATTTGCTTTCAAATACTTTAAGGTAACTTACGTTTGCTTTGTAGCCATACCATAACTCATAGGAGGTTTTGAATGAGTCCTTCTTCAGTTGTACTTGGTTCAAGGTATGAACTACAATGCTGATAGCTTCCTTCCAGTATTTGATAGCAATGCTCTTTTCAATCATTAAGGTTCTTGCACAAATAGATATGTTCCTTTTTTCAGCTATTCCATTTTGTTTAGGGGTTTCAAGTGTTGAAACCTATCTTTTGATTCCCCTTTCGATGCAAAAGTTATAGAACTCATGTGAAATGAATTCACCACATCTGTATGACCTTTAACATTTCAGTCTTTTACCTATTTCTTTTTCTACTCTAGTCAAGTACCATTTAAACTTTTCAAATCCTTATGATTTTTCTCTTAGGTACATGATAGTCATCATTCTTGAGTAATCATCAACAAAAAGAATGAAGAACTTTTCACTAGTATAAATTTCAATTCCAATAGGTCCACATAAATAAGTGTGCACAATTTTTAAAACTTCTTCAAACTGATATTTTTTTCTTTTAAAGCTAGTCTTTCCCATCTTACCAACTTGACAATTCTTGCATAGACCAACCTCAGGTTTCTTTATGTTAGGAATGCCTCTTACTTTCCTAAATTTACTTATTTTTACCAAATTATCAAAGTACACATGACATAACCTTCTATGCCATAACTAGCTTTCTTCAACTTGAGCAACAAAACATGAACATTCACCAAGTTCAAGATAAAACAAGTAACCTTTTGTTTGAGTGCCGGATCCAATCAACTTTCATTTGCCATCCAACAATCTTACTTTTTTATGCATGAATTCCACTTTGAATCCATTACTGAGTAGCTGTAGCACACTCAACGGATTATGTTTTAGTCCTTCTACCCAATATGCATTATCACATACAAGTTCTTTGGTTAGAGAAATTCTTCCTTTTCCTTTTATGCAACAAGGTTCATTATTTCCAAATCTCACATTGCCACCATTAGATCTTTCTCAATCAAATATAGCTTTGCTACTCCTCAATGATCTCTGATCATACTTAAAAAATTTCTCTCACAATAATTAGTCCTTCTCATTCACATTACATCAAATCCATCACACACTTAGAATTCATAGCTTGAACTCATATACATACAATTTAGATTATCAAGTTGGCTCATCCACAAGTTACATTTACCAATAAACCATACATCAATCGGCTACACATATTATATTGAACAAATAAACTTTATTTCACAAACAATGAAATCCTTCATTGGTCAACCCTTCTTGGTAAGTATTGCTCCACCAATAATTTCTTGAGTTAACCATCTCAACTCGGTTAATACTGCAAAATCTTTTGGCTACTGAGTTGACTCAATAAGAACTAAGTTTTCTTCGCTGGCCATGAGAGCTCGGTAAGAACTTTCTTTTCCATAATTCCCTTTGATGACTAAGTGAGCTTGGTAACAATTGAATTTCCTTGATTAACCTTGAAAGCTTGGTAATAACTATCTATACAAGGTAAAGCCTAAGAATGCTTGGTAGACATTATAAACTTTCTTTACTAACCTTTTGAACTTGGTAAACTTTATCTTTTTCCTTGCTGACCAACTAAGCTCAATAGAAACTAACTAATAAATGATATGACATTTGTGTAACATTAAAGACAACACAAAATTGAACAATTGTATCAATAGAACTAAGGGTTTTTACTAAGTCAAACTAGGTAGGAAAATATTGATGACAAAAAAAAGAACTAGTGGAGGTGCATTCTTTCTAGGAAAGATATTAGTGTCATCGACAAGGAAGAAGTAGAATTGTATTTTTAATTCTATACCTAAAGCTGAGTATGTGGAATTTGAAGTGATCCATTCAAATATTATGTGGATCAAATAGATAGTGAAAGGTGTGAAAGAAAAACTCATAGATCTAATGGTTATCTACTGTGATAACACAAGTGTTATTAATATTTTAAAGAATTCAATGATGCACACTAAGACAAAACACATTCATATCAAGTATCACCACTTAATGAAATTAGTTCAAGGCAAAGAAGTGAAGCTAGAATATGCATATATTAAAGAACACATACTTAATGAAATTAGTTCAAGGCAAAGAAGTGAAGCTAGAATATGCATATATTAAAGAACACATTGCAAACATGTTCACAAAACCCTTACCTAAAGATGCTCATGAATATCTTAGAGGTAAGCTATGGGTAATTTTCCTAATCAAAGCTACTTAACAAGAAAAGGTGCATTGCATCACATATGGTAATCATAATATCCTACATAGTGATGCATTACAAATCTACATTGGGAACTATGTAAGGTAGATAGTTTATTATCCCATAACAGATTACTCATAGCCATATGACATGTGTTAGTCGAACATGTAAAATTTACATGATTCAAATGTAGAAAGAATTTGAAGATAATATAGCTACACATTCTTGACATTATAATCAACGAGAGAGAAATTAATTAAGAGGGAGAAATATACAAAAATAAATTATAGAGGGATAGATTACCGAAAGAGGGAGAAATTACTACAAAGGGATATTTAGAGAGAAATTCAAAAAAGCACAACTAGATGGACACTAAAAAAATCTTTTGGATTGTACAATAACATTTTGGAAATGAATAGGAGTAATTGAGAGGGGAGAAGTGAATCAGTTACTATAAAAAAAAAATCAAGATCACTTAAGATGTCAACAAAATTTTAAAAAAAATCCTTAATGTAACTTGGTTAGCATTGAATATATTAAGTTGTCACTAGGTTAACATTGAATATGCCATTTTCACCTAGTTAACATAGAATATATGCACTTAAAGATATTAGATGTTATTATCCTTAAATTAAATTGGTTGAGAAAAAATAAAGGAAATACCATGAACACATGATACACCTAGATTTAACATAGAAACCCAATTTGGCAAAACCACAATTACAACTAGTTATTGTTTTTCACACTTTTGAAGTGATCCCCATTAGGATCCAACCCTATTTAAGGTTACAAAACACATTGATAGGTGTGACCCTATTAAAGGATTTAATTCACCCCTTTAGGAGTGGCATTGTTATAGGTCTTTAGACACTTCAATCTAAAAATGCCACCTTATTAGAGGATTTGACAAATATTTGTTAGGAGATTTGATTCACTACTACAATTATTAGAAAGTAGAAATGACTTGACTTGATTGTTGATGCAACTATACTTTTCTAATTTAGATATCTATTCTTTCTTTATTAGTTGATCCTCCTTAGTCAGAATGCTCCTTGTTGCTTGGCCAACTTGTATACTCTTTGCTCTTGTAGATATCCTTCCACTTCACTTCCTTAATTCATCTTCTTCAATTCTACATGTTCACACTTCAATCATAAATTTGACCTTATATTTATAGATATTACCTTGTTAAGTCAGCTTGAATATACTTTAGATTATTATCCCTTAAGTCAGCTAACATTAACCAAAATTAATATGATGTCAGTCGACTACTACAGAATTGAGTACTCAATCAGCTCAAAGATACTCCTCGTTAACTAAACCAACTCATTCAATACTAACTCTAAACTAACTATCCTTTGGTGACCAAGTCAACTTAGTCAACACATGATAAATCCTAACTTTTCTTTGGTAATAGATTAAACTCGATTAAAATAGGATCTACCTTCGATACTCAAGTGATCTCAATAGATACTAATTCTAAACTTTATTACTATTGGAATGCTTGACATATACATGAAACTATCTTCAACACTCGAGTGAGCTCGATTAATACTAACTGCTCAATAAGGCTTGACATTTTGTGTAACATCAAAGACAACATATAATTGAATTTTTTTTGACAATCTCCCTCTTTGGAATTAATAACAACACAACATGTCATTGTACAATGAAATTTTAGAGATAAATAGGAGTAAGGATAATATCCTTAGCTTGATTATGATTCTCATCCATTAGAACTCCCTCTACAAGTGAGAACTCCCTTTGACATCATCAATCTCTTTCTCTAGAAGGATTCTCTAATTTCTCGTACTCCAATTTAATCAATGGATATGTCATGTACCTAATGTAGTAATTCATATACAATCTTCTCTAACAATACTATGCGAACTTGACTGATCTTCAAATGCTTAGTTAATGCATCAATAAGCTTTTTTTAGTGAGCTTCAGATAGGTGATGACCCCTAGCTTAGCTCTTAGATACAAAAATGCATCCTTAGGTAATGGCTTGGTGAAGATGTATTCAATTTGTTCCTTTATATTCACATATTCCAATCTCACTTCTTTTTTTTGCACTAATTCTCTCAGAAAATGATATTTTATGGCAATGTGTCTAGTCTTGGTATACATCGTAGGATTTTTGGAAATGTTTGTTGTACTAGTTTTATTATAGAAGATAACTACTGAATCCTTGATTTATTCCTTCATACTTGACAATAGTTATTTGAACCAAATGATGTTGGAACAATTGCCTATTGTTGCATCATATTTTGCATTTTTTATATATTGAGAGATGCAATTCAACTTCTTACTTGTCTAAGATACTATGCTTTTTCCAAGAAAGAATGCTCCACCACTAGTTATTTTCTTGTCATCAATACTTCCCACATAATCAATATCAGTGAAGGGCTTTAATTTAAGATTGTCTCCCTTTTTATACCACAAACAATAATTTTTAGTACTTTTTAGATACCTTATAATTATTTTTATTTCCATCATATGAATTTCCTTTAGATTAGTATTAAATCTTGCCACTATACCAACTGCTAATGCAGTATTAGGTCATGTGTACTACATACTAAATTTTCCCAATAATTGATCTATATGTAGTCATATCTACCTCTTTTGAGTCATCATTTTTAGAATGGTTATGTCTAGTAGGCATTGGTGGTCCAACTCATCTAGAATCATCCATTATAAATTTCTTTAATGTCTCCTTGATGTACTTTGATTGAGTGATGTAGATGCCATCCTTATTTTATTGAATTTGTAGACCACCAAAGAATTTGATCTCTCCAAACATTGAAATTTCAAATTCCTTACTTGTTTAATCAATAAAGGACTTGTATAAGTCATCATAACTAGTGAATAATATATCATCTACAAAGATTTCTATCATCAATATCTTATTTTCTAGTCCTTCCTTGATGTATAGACTATTGTTCTTATTTGCTCTTTGAAAACCATTTTTTACTAAATAACCATGCAATCTTCCATACTAGGCTCTCAGGGCTTGTTTCAGACCATATAAAGCTTTGTGTAATCTAAAAACCATATTCCTTTACCTAAAATTTTTGAAACCTCTATGCTACTCAATGTAGACTACTTTGAATCCATTATGTGCAACATAAGAAATTAGTGTTCTAAAAAATTCTAGTTTAGCAATAGGAGAAAATATTCCTCCATATTCAATACCTTCTTCTTGAGCATAACCTTTTCATACTAGCCTTGCCTTGGTACTTGATAATTCTCCATTTTCATTCAACGTATTTCTAAATACCCATTGTGTGCTAGTTACATTTTTATCCTTTAGACTAGGAAGAAGAGACCATGCCTTGTTTCTTACAATTTTTTCTATCCCTTCATTCATTACCTCAATCTAAATTTCATTGTCTAATGCATCTTTACTAGTTCTAGGTTCAAAGTTAGTAAGAAAACATTTACCTTCTAGTTTTTTGCTTGTCATTGTGCCTTTTGACTAATCTCCAATGATTTTCTTGAGTTCCTAATGCCTTCTAACTTATCTACCAACTATAGCTTCCATATTTCTAAATTCACTCAACTCATCATGCTCAAAATAATCTTTTGAATCATGCCTGGGTCCCACTATCTGTGACTAGCATCCTTCAGACTATGAATCAGTTTCCACTAGCTAAAACTTGGGTCCTTTTGATAGAGGCTTAGGTCTCTCAAAATGTTACTCTGGTTGAACTAGCTATAGCTCGGGATGAACTAGAGATTTAGGGAACTTGGGTGGTGAAGACTTTTGATTTACAATTCCATTTTCTTGAACTTTAGCCAAAGTATCAAGTTTAGAGTAGACAAAGTTTTTGTAGTTTTCACATTCTTTATGGCTTTGTTCTTCACTCTTTTATTAAAAATCATCAATAGTTAAATGTGTACTTTATATAACCTTTTGAGTAGTAATGTTTAGGCATTTATATTTTTTTCTTTTATTGGAATATCCTAGGAATATGCCTTCATCACTTTTCACATCAAATTTTCCTTTCCTTATCTTTTTAAAGATATGACATTTTCTTCCAAATACTTTGAAATAATATACATTAGGTTTATAGCCATACCACAATTCATATGGAGTTTGATCTGAATCTTTCCTCAATTGAACTTGGTTCAAGGTATGAACTAGTGTGATGATTGGTTCCTTCCAGTATTTTATTACAAAATTTTTGATGGGGACACAACCCGAGCATAGAATGGACACAACAGGAAAAGGGAAATTGTATTAACTGTGAAAATAAGCTAGTACATCTAGTGCAGAGAAAATAGACTTCAAAACACGCCCTAAGGGCTTACAATAGCATAAAACTAGAGATAATTTCTCTTTTTGGTACCTCCACTCAATTTCCACTCTGAACTGCCTTTTACAATGCCAAAAATGTCCTTAAATAGACCCCGGAGGGTTAAGGACTAGGAGTACATTCTAGAAAGTGCTAGTAGCATCCACTAATGAAGCAGAAGGCTCCAGAAGCTACGTTAGAAGTTGATGCAAATCTAGACGAATCCAAAAATGATAACCAAACTTTGAAGAGGCATAACTTTTGAACTGTAGCTCCGATTGACGAACCATTTACATTTTTGAAAAGCTCTTGAAGCGCTCTATAGCCCTATGGAAAAGCTTTAATTGTACCCCATTTTTTAGCCCTTTTCAAGGTCATTTAATGCCCCTAACCTAACTTTGAAACATTCTTAGGAGGTCTCCAAAAATTGAAAAATTGCGATAACTTTCAAACCATGGGGCCGTTTGACCTGATTCTTTTTCTGGAATGCTCTAAATTGCAATTACATTAATCTAACCAATTTACACCTCCTAGTTCACCAAAATAATGGCTCAATTACATACTCCTATTTTTTTAGCATTTACATGTATCCCAAGGTGTTCAAATACTCTATCCTAGAACACTGATAGTGAAACTGTGAGAGTTGGAACCTTTATTTGACCCAAATGGGCATCCAAAAATGAAAACACATGAAACAAAAACTAAGTCTAAGTACTTTTTTTTTTTTTGGGTGACACAAGATTACCCTTATACCTCTGGATGCTCCTACATCAGACGCCCAGGGTAGATTGAAAAGTGACCCTGTCACTTTATGAATGGTAGAGGAAATCCCAAATGGGAAACATCTGCTACTGAAATCCAGGTTGAGTCCTCTATTGGCCATCCTTTCCACTTGACCAAATACTCTTCATACTGCATATATCTGGTGCTCCTACCAACACGATGATCTAGAATGTCTTCTATCTCCTCCTTCTTAAAAGCAGGAGTTGGACATGGCTCTAACATCAGTTCCTCATCTGTACCATCATCATGATACTCTGTTAAGTTTGCAATGTTGAAAATAGGAGAAATGTGAATACCATCTGGCAACTCCACCTCATATTCATTTCCTAAGTCATGTTTCTTCAGAATTTTGTAGGGGCCAAATGTCTTCATTTTTACCTTGTTCTAAGTACAGGCTAGAAATATTTCTTTTCGTAAGTGTACCATGACTAAATCCCCTACTTGGAATTCCTTATGTCTTCTCCTTTAATCAGCCCTAGCTTTATACTCTTGATTCATCTTGGTAATGTGTGCTTGAACCTCCTCATGTAGACGCTTGATATGTCCTTGGGCTACTTCCATATACAATGTGGAATGGTGATCTACCAGTACTCCTATTTATAGAATTATTGTAAGAAAACTCGGCTTGTGGTAGAATCAAATCCCACCCCTTGGGCTTATCTGTAACTAAACATCTCAGCAAATTACCCAGACTTCTATTTACCACTTCTGTTTTGCCGTCAGTCTGTGGGTGATGTGTGGAACTGAATTTCAAGTCTTTTCTCAACTTTTTCCACAATGTTCTCTAGAAATACCCCACAAATTTAGTGTCTCTGTTAGAAACTATACTCCTTGGAAGACCATGTAGTCTTACCACTTCTCTAAAAAACAAGTCTGCAATATGGGCAACATCATGAGTTTTGTCGCATGGAATAAAATGTGCCATTTTGGAGAACCTATCAACCACCACAAATACTGAGTCATTACCCCTTGGTGGCCTCGACAATCCAAGAACAATATCCATACTTCTTTCCTCCCATGGCTTTGATGGAATGGGCAATGGCTGATATAGTCTAGTATTGTGGCTAAATCCCTTGGCAACCTGAAAAACCTCACAACTCTCTACAAACTTCTTCACATCTTGTGAAATTTGAGGCCAAAAATAATGTTCTCTAAGAATTGCAATGGTCTTATCTCGACCAAAATGTCCTACCATCCCTCCACTGTGTTTCTCTTTAATCAGATTTTCCCTCATGGAACTCCTTGGAATGCACAATTGGCTGCCCTTGAATAACATACCATCCTGAATCAGATAGTCTAACCACCTAGTTCTATCTACAGCAACAGGCTCTTTACAAAATTTCCACAATTTAGCAAAATCAGGATCTTTAGGGTACACATTCTTGAGTTCATCAAACCCAACTATTTCAACCTACATTACTATAAGAAACAACTGTCTCCTACTTAGTGCATCTGCAACCTTGTTAGATTTTCCACTTCTATGTTTCCACACAAATGTATAGCTCTGCAAGAACTCTACCCACTTCATATGCCTCTGATTCAATTTACCTTGGCTATTTAGGTATTGTAATGCCTGGTGATCAGTATACAAAACAAATTCCTTTGGCAATAAATAATGCCTCCATTTCTTTAAGGCCTAAACTATTGCATAGAACTCTTGATCATAAACATAATACTTCTTCTTTGCATCATTCAATTTTTTACTAAAATATGCAATAGGCTTACCTTCTTGGCTCAATACAGCCCCAATAGCACAACCACTAGCATCACAATCCACCTAGAACACCTTTCTAAAATCTAGAAGTGCCAACACAGGTTCTTCTGTCACCTTCTTCTTCAACAATTCAAAACTTCTTGCAACTGTTGCAGTCCATTTGAACTCTTTTCTATCCCCTCTTATTGTGTCAGTTACGGGTGCACATATGCCACTTAAATTCTTAATAAACTTCTTGTAAAAATGAACCAAACCATGAAATGATCTTACCTCAGTAGCAAACCTTGGAGTAGGCCATTCCAAGATAAACTTCTTCAAATTAATTAATAGTTTCTCTTCCCTTAACCTTTCAAGGACACTACGAATATGTAATAAATTTTTTTCCAAAGTCTTGCTGAAAATTAAAATATCATCCAAATAGACAATAACAAATTTTCCCAAGAACTTCTCAAGTACCGCATTCATAAGTTGCATGAAGGTGCTTGGGGCATTCATCAATCCAAAGGGCATGACTAACCACTCATAAAGACCCTCCTTGATCTTGAAGGCTATTTTCCACTCATCTCCTTCTCAAATTTTTATCTGGTGATAACCACTCTTGAGATCTATCTTTGTGAAGTACTAAGCTCCACTCAAACAGTCCATAAGATCATCCATTCTTGGCAAAGGAAATTGATATTTGATGGTTATCCTATTTATAGCTCGAGATTCTATACACATCCTCCATTCTCCATCCTTATTTGGTGCCAATACTGCAGGTACTACACATGGACTCAGGCTCTCCCAAATCAAGCCCTTCCTCAATAGCTCCTGAACCTGTCTATTTAGCTCCTTTGTTTTAGAAGGAGTCATCCTATGAGAAGCCCTGTTAGGCAAACTAGCTCCTAGAATTAGATCTATCTGATGAATGATTTTCCTTACTGGTGGAAATCCTTCTAGAATGTTATCAGAGATAATATCTCCAAACTCACCTAATAAATCTAAAACCTCAAGTGGTATTTCACTTCTACCTTCTTTATCTTTCCTAGGAATCAAAGCATAGCACATATGTTGATGTTCCATTCCATCTAAAAACTTTCTTCCATCAACAAGACAAATCCTAGCACTGCTACATACTTTTTTACCTTCCTTTTTCATGGGCTTCAGTTTGTGGCGAACTCCATCCTTTGTTAGAGAGTATTTGTTTGTATCACCATCATGTACTATATGTCTATCAAACTGCCATGGTCTACCAAACAATACATGGAAAACATCCATTGGAATAACATCATAGAGAACTTCATCATGGTAACTCCCAATTTTGAATTTCATGAGACATTGTTCACTTACCAGGACCTTATGATCATCTTTCACCCAAGCAATCCGATAGGGCTGGGGATGTTTCTCCCTCTTGAGCTTCAACTTAGAGACCATCTCATCTGACACCAAGTTATGAATGCTACCACCATTAATGATCACATCACAACATTTTTCCTCACATTTGCACTTGGTATGAAACAAAATCCTCCTTTGTCCTAGTTCAATCTCACCACTTAATAGGACTCTTTAATTTACCAAGGTCTCTCCTCTTTCTACATCCTCTAAATGTGATGATTATGCATCCTCATCCACATGAGTAACCCTAGCTTGACCCTCAGCTCTCCTATCTGTCCTTCCTTGTCATTGAGGGCATTCAAAGGCACGATGAACTTCTTCACTACAATGGAAATAGGTACCATGAAAGCATCCTCTTCCTTGTCCATGTCCTCTACCTCTTCCTCTCTGATTTCCAAAGTCTTGATCATGGGAGTGGTTGAAACCCTCATTCCTCTGGTTCCTGCTAGTACCCACATCTTCATTTTTATTTTGGGTTTCATTTTGACCTCCAGATGACTTACCGCTTCCCCTTCCTCCTTGACCATGCTCTCTTTGTCTCCCTTCAAACCTCTTATTCAGCTTCTCTTCAACTTGTAGGGAAAACTAGTATGTTTCTTCAATGCTCATCATTCTTACCAGACTTAATTCCTCCTGGATGCTAGGTCGCAACCCACTAATATAATGAGCAACCTTCTCCTTATTTGCTTCTACATGCCCTACTCTAATCAAAAGTCGATAAAACTCCTCTGTATATTCTTGGACTGATCTTCCTATTTTCTTTAGCCGATGCATCTTCTTAAACAAATCAAGCTCGTAGTCCACAGGAATGAACTGCTTCTTTAATTTGTCCACCATGTGATCCCACCTTGTGATCTTCTCCTTTGCTCTTCTATTTCTTTCCAATTGAACCTCTTGCCACCAAATTTTGGCATGGCCTTTTAGTTTTGCCTTTGCAAACTTAACCCTATCTGGGTCCCTGATATCCTCATACTCAAAGTATTCTTCCAGTTCATTGATCCAGGCGATCAACTCATTTGGATTCAGATTTCTTGAAAATACACCCACATCAATTGTAGGTCTTTTCCCAAATTTAGTAATGGCCCTAAAAAGCCTTTCCTCTGCCTAATTTAGAACTTCCCCATCAAATTCTCCTTCTGGTCCAAATTCTTCTTCTTCATTGTCACCCTCACTGTCATCACCTGCGGCAATATTTGTTCCTCTACAAAGCTCCTCCTACAATGCTTGTACCTGCCTTTGGGGAGCTCTAACCTCCTCAAGATTCATAGCTCAGGACCTTGCACCACACTCTCTTCATGGAGGCATCTTCTTAACTCAAACCCACAACCACACAGTCCTGGTTCAAACTGCCTCACAGTCGGCACTCTATCTACACACTCAGGAAAACTAGGCTCTGATACCACTTGATGGGGACACAACTCAAGCATAGAATGGATAGAACAGGAAAAGAGAAATTGTATTAACTGTAAAAATAAGCTAGTACATCTAGTACAGAGAAAATAGACTTCAAAACATGCCCTAAGGGCTTACAATAGCATAAAACTGGAGATAATTTCTCTTTTTTCTACTTTCTCTCAATTTCCACTCCGAACTGCCTTTTACAATGTCAAAAATGTCCTTAAATAGACTCTGGAGGGTTAAGGACTTGGAGTACATTCTAGAAAGTGCTAGTAGGCATCCACTGACCAAGTCAAAGGCTCCAGAAGCCACGTTAAAAGTTGGTGCAAATCTAGAAGAATCCAAAAATGGTAATCAAACTTTTGGAGGCATAACTTTTGAACCGTAACTTCGATTGATGAACCGTTTACATTTTCAGAAAGCTCTCAAAGTGCTCTATAGTCCTATGGACCAATTTCACTTATCCCCCATTTTTTGGCCCTTTTTGAGGTCATTTAATGCCCCTAACCTGACTTTGAAACATTCTTAGGAGGTCTCCAAAAATTGAAAAACTGCGATAACTTTCAAACTGTGGGGCCTTTTGACCTAATTATTTTTTTGGAATTCTCTAAATTGCAATTACATTCATCTAACCAATTTACACCTCCTAGTTCACCAAAATGATGGCTCAATTACATACTCCTATTTTTTTGGCATTTACATGTATCCCAAGGTGTTCAAATACTCTATCCTAGAACACTGATAGTCGAACTGTGAGAGTTGAAACTTTTATTTGACCCAAATGGGTATCCAGAAATGAAAAACAAATGAAACAAAAACTAAGTCTAAGTACTTTTTTTTTTTTTTTTTGGGTGACATAGGATTGTCCTTATACCTCTAGATACTCCTGCATCAGAAACCCAAGGTAGATTGAAAAGTGACCCTGTCACTTTATGAATGGTAGAGGAAGTCCCAAATGGAAAACCTCAGCAACTGAAATCCAAGTTGGGTCCTCTATTGGTTGTCCTTTACACTTTACCAAATACTCTTCATACTACCTATTTCTGGTGCTCCTACCCACACGATGATCTAGAATGTCTTCTATCTCCTCCTTCTCAGAAGCAGGAATTGGACATGGCTCTAACATTAGTTCCTCATCTGCACCATCATCATGATACTCTGTTAAGTCTGCAATGTTAAAAATAGAAGAAATGTCAATACCATCTGGCAACTCCACCTGATATGCATTTCCTGAGTCATGTTTCTTTAGAATTTTGCAGGGGCCAAATTCCTTCATTTTTAGCTTGTTGTAAGTACCAACTGAAAATCTTTCTTTTCATAAGTGTACCATGACTAGATCCCCTACCTAAAATTCCTTATGTCTTCTCCTTTGGTCAGCCCTAGATTTATACTCTTGATTCATCTTGGTAATGTGTGCTTGAACCTCCTCATGTAGATGCTTGACATGTTCAGCAAATTCTTTAGCTTCAGCACTTGTCCTTTCCCCTTGCTCTATCTTCCTCAATTTTGGCCTAGTCCTTGGGCTACTTCCATAGACAATGTGGAATGGTAATCTACCCGTACTCCTATTTACAGAGTTATTGTAAGAAAACTCAGCTTTTGGTAGAATCAACTCCCACCCTTTGGACTTATCCACAACTAAACATCTTAGCAAATTGCCCAAACCTCTGTTTACCACTTTTCTTTGGCCGTTAGTCTATGGGTGATGTGTGGTATTGAATTTCAAGTTTGTTCTCAACTTTTTCTCCAGTGTTCTCTAGAAATATCCCACAAATTTAGTGTCTCTATCAGAAACTAAACTCCTTGGAAGACCATGTAGTCTTACCACTTCTCTAAAAAACAAGTCTGCAATATGGACAACATCATGAGTTTTGTGGCATGGAATGAAATGTGTTATTTTTGACAACTTATCAACCACCACAAATACTGAGTCACTACCCCTTGGTGTCCTCGGCAATCCAAGAATAAAATCCATACTTATGTCCTCCCATGGATTTGATGGAATGGGCAATGGCTAATATAGTCCAGTATTGTGGCTAAATCCCTTGGCAACTTGACAAACCTTGCAACTCTGTACAAACTTCTTCACATCTTGTGAAATCTGAGGCCAAAAATAATGTTCTTTAAGAATGGAAATGGTCTTATCTTGACCAAAATGTCCTACCATCCCTCCACTATGATTCTCTTTAATCAGATTTTCCCTCATGGAACTCCTTGGAATGCACAATTGGTTGCCCTTGAATAACATACCATCCTGAATCAGATAGTCTAACCACCTAGTTCTATCTATAGCAACAGGCTCTTTACAAGCTTTCCACACTTCAGCAAAATTAGGATCTTCAGGGTAGAGATTCTTGAGTTCATCAAACCCAACTACTTCAACTTGCATTACTGTAAGCAACAACTATCTCGTACTTGGTGCATCTGCAACCCTATTAGATTTTCCACTTCTATGTTTCAACACAAATGTATAGCTCTGCAAGAACTCTACCCACTTCATATGCCGCTAATTCAATTTACCTTGTCTATTTATGTATTGTAATGCCTGGTGATCAATATACAAAACAAATTCCTTTGTCAATAAATAATGCCTCCATTTCTTTAAGGCCTAAACTATTGCATAGAACTCTTGATCATAAACAGAATACTTCTTCTTTGCATCATTCAATTTTTCACTAAAATATGCAATAGGCTTACCTTCTTGGCTCAATACAGCCCAAATAGCACTGCCACTAGCATCACAATCCACTTGGAATAGCTTTCTAGAATCTAAAAGTGCCAACACAGGTTGTTCTATCACCTTTTTCGTCAGCAATTCAAAACTTCTCGCAGCTGCTGCAGTCCATTTGAACTCTTTTCTATCCCCTCTTATTGTGTCAGTTAGGGGTGCACATATGCAACTAAAATTCTTAATAAACTTCCTGTAAAAACTAACCAGACCATGAAATGATCTTACCTCAGCAGAAAACCTTGGAGTAGGCCATTCCAAGATGGCTTTTACCTTCTCTAGATCCATTTTCAGATGTTCGAGTGATATAACAAACTCTAAATAGACTAACTCCCTTTTTGCAAAGATATACTTCTTCAAATTAATTAACAATTTCTCTTCCCTTAACCTTTCAAGGACACTATGAATATTCAATAAATTTTCTTCCAAAGTCTTGCTGAAACTTAAAATATCATCCAAATAGACAATAACAAATTTTCCCAAGAACTTCTTAAGTACCTCATTCATAAGCCACATGAAGGTGCTTGGGGCGCTTGTTAATCCAAAGGGCATGACTAACCATTCATAAAGACCCTCCTTGGTCTTGAAGGCCATTTTCCACTCATCTCCCTCTCAAATCTATATCTGGTGTAACCACTCTTGAGATCTATCTTCGTGACGTACTGAGCTCCACTCAAGCAGTCCATAAGATCATCCATTCTTGGCAAAGGAAATCGATATTTGATGGTTATCCTATTTATAGCTCGAGAGTTTGTACACATCCTCCACTCTTAATCATTCTATGGTCCCATTACTATAGGTACTACACATGGACTTAGGCTCTCCTGAATCAAGTCCTTCCTCAATAGCTCCTGAACCTATCTATTTAGCTCCTCTATTTCAGTAGGAGTCATCCTGTGAGTAGCCTTGTTAGGAAAACTAGCTCCTGGAATTAGATCTATCTAATGATTGATTTTCCTTACTAGTGGCAATCCTTCGAGAACATTATCAGAGATAATATCCCCAAACTCATCTAGTAAATTTGAAAATTCAAGTGGTATTTCACTACTACCTTCTTTATCTTTCCTAGGAATCAAAGCATAGCACATACGCTGATGTTTCATTCCATCTAAAAACTTTCTTCCATCAAAAAGGCAAATCCTAACACTGCTACATACCTTTTCACCTTCCTTTTTCATGGGCTTCAGTTTTTGGTGAACTCCATCCTTTGTTAGAGAGTATGTGTTTGCATGAACATCATGTACTACATGTCTGTCAAACTGCCATGGTCTACCCAACAATAGATGGAAAACATCCATTGGAATAACATCACAAAGAACTTCATCTCGGTATCTCCCAATTTTGAATTTCATGAGACATTGTTCACTTACTAGGACTTTATGATCATCTTTTACCCAAGCAATCTGATAGGGCTGGGGATGTTTCTCCCTCTTGAGCTTTAGCTTAGAGACCATCTCTTCTCAAACCAAGTTGTTAGTGATACCACCATCAATGATCACATCACAACTTTTTTCCTCACATTTGCACCTAGTATGAAATAAACTCCTCATTTGTCCTGGTTCAATTTCACCACTTAATAGGACTCTTTCATTTACCAAGGTCTCTCCTCT
The DNA here is from genome assembly GCA_028749045.1 of Cupressus sempervirens. Lineage (NCBI taxonomy): Eukaryota > Viridiplantae > Streptophyta > Pinopsida > Cupressales > Cupressaceae > Cupressus > Cupressus sempervirens. The sequence goes on along the minus strand of CM053791.1, from coordinate 739,921,657 downwards.
TTCTACATCCTCTGAATGTGATGACTGTGCATCCTCATCCACATGACCAACCCTAGCTTGACCCTCAGCTCTCCTATCTGTCCTTCCTTGTCATTGAGGGCATTCAAAGGCACGATGACATTCTTCATTGCAATGGAAACCGGTATCATGAAAGCCTCCTCTTCCTTGTCCACATCCTCTACCTCTTCCTCTTTAATTTTCAAAGTCTTGATCATGAGATCGGTTGAAACCCTCATTCCTCTAGTTCCTACTAGTACCCACATCTTCATTTGTCTTTTGGGTTTCATTTTGACATCCAGATGACCTATCACTTCCCCTTCCCCCTTGACCACACCCTCTTTGTTTCCCTTCAAACCTTTGATTCAACTTCTCTTCAACTCATAGGGAAAACTGGTATGCCTCTTCAATGCAAGTCATTTTTACCAGACTTAATTCTTCCTGGATGATAGGTTGCAACCCACTAATATAATGAGAAACGTTCTCCTTATTTTCTTCTGCATGCCCTACTCTAATCAAAAGTTGATAAAACTCCTCTAATTATTCTTGGACTAATCTTCTTGCTTGCTTTATCCCATCCATCTTCTTAAACAAATCAAGCTCATAGTCCACAGGAATGAACTACTTCTTTAATTTGTCCAAAATGCGATCCCACCTTGTGATCTTCTCCTTTCCTCTTCTATTTCTTTCCAATTGAACCTCTTGCCTCCAAAGTTTGGCATGGCCTTTCAGATTGACCTTTGCAAACTTAACCCTATCTGAGTCCCTGATATCCTCATACTCAAATTATTCTTCCAGATCATTGATCTAGTCGATCAACTCATCTGGTTTCATATTTCTTAAAAATACACCCACATCAATTGTAGGTATTTTTCCAAATTTAGTAATGGCCCTAAAAATCCTTTCCTCTACTTGATTCAGAACTTCCTTATCAAATTCCTCTTCTAGTCCAATTTCTTCTTCTTCATTATCATCCTCATTGTCATCACCTACAGTACCATTTGTTCCTCTATCGAGCTCCTATTGCAATGCTTGTACCTGCCTTTGGAGGGCTCTAACTTCCTTATGATTAATAGCTCCAGCCCTTCCACCACACTCTCTTCATCGAGGCATCTTCTTAACTCAAACCCACAACCACATAGTCCTGTGCAAACTGCCTCATAGTCGGTGCTCTATCTATACACTCAGGAAAACTAGGCTCTGATACCACTTGATATGAACACAACCCAAGCACATAATGGATGCAACAAGAAAAGGGAAATTGTATTAACTGTGAAATTAAGCTAGTACATCCAGTACAGAGAAAATAGACTTCAACGAATGCCCTTGGGCTTACAATAGCATAAAATTGGAGATAATTTCTCCTTTTGGTACCTCCTCTTAATTTCCTCTCCAAACTGCCTTTTACAATGTCAAAAATGTCCTGAAATAGACTCCGGAGGGTTAAGGACTAGGAGTACATTCTAGAAAGTTCTAGTAGGCATCCACCGACCAAGTAGAAGGCTCTAGAAGCCACATTAGAAGTTGGTGCAAATCTAGAAGAATCCAAAAATGGTAACCGAACTTCTGGGAAGCATAACTTTTGAACCGTAACTCTGATTGACAAAACATTTACATTTCTAGAAAGCTCTCAAAGTGCTCTATAGCCCTATGGACTAGCTTTTCTTATCCCCCATTTTTTGGCCCTTTTTGAGGTCATTTAATGCCCCTAACCTAACTTTGGAGCATTCTTAGGAGGTTTCCAAAAATTGAAAAGCTATGATAACTTTCAAACGCTGGGGCCTTTTGACCTGATTCTTTTTCTAGAATGCTCTAAATTGCAATTACATTCATCTGACCAATTTACACTTCCTAGTTTACCAAAATGATGGCTCAATTACATATTGCTATTTTTTTGACATTTACATGTATCCCAAGGTGTTCAAATACTCTATCCTAGAACACTGATAGTGGAACTATGAGAGTTAGAAACTTTATTTGACACCAGACACCCAGAAACTTTATTTGGAACAAGATTTCCCTTATACCTCTGGATACTCTTGCATCAGACACCCAGGGTATATTAAAAAGTGGCCCTGTCACTTTATGAATAGTAGAGGAAATCCCAAATGGGAAATGTCAGCTGCTAAAATCCAGGTTGAGTCCTCTATCAGCCATCCTTTCCACTTGACAAAATACTCTTCATACTGCCTATTTTTGGTGCTCCTATCCACATGATGATCTAGAATGTCTTCTATCTCCTCCTTCTTAGAAGCAGGAATTAGACATGGCTCTAACATCAGTTCCTCATCTGCACCATCATCATGATACTCTGTTAAGTCTGCAATGTTGAAAATAGGAGAAAAGTGAATACCATCTGGAAACTCCACCTCATATGCATTTCTTGAGTCATGTTTCTTTAGAATTTTGCAAGGACCAAATTTCTTCATTTTCAGCTTGTTTTAAGTACTGACTGGAAATATTTCTTTTTATAAGTGTACCATGACTAGATCCCCTACTTGGAATTCATTTTGTCTTCTCCTTTGATCAGCCCTAGCTTTATACTCTCTATTCATCTTGGTAATTTGTGCTTGAACCTCCTCATGTAGATGCTTGATATGTTCAGCAAATTCTTCAGCTTCAGCACTTGTCCTTTCCCCTTGCTCTATCTTCCTCAATTCTGGCATAGTCCTTGGGCTACTTCCATATACAATGTGGAATGGTGATCTACCACTACTCCTATTTACAGAGTTATTGTAAGCAAATTCAGCTTTTGGTAGAATCAAATCCCACCCCTTGGGCTTATCCCCAACTAAACATCTCAACAAATTTCCTAGACTTTTGTTTACCACTTCTATTTGGCTGTCAGTCTGTGGGTGATGTGTGGAACTAAATTTCAAGTCTGTTCTCAACTTTTTCCACAATGCTCTCCAGAAATACCCCAAAAATTTAGTGTCTCTATTAGAAACTATACTCCTTGGAAGACCCTGTAGTCTTACCACTTCTGTAAAAAACAAGTCTGCAATATGGATAACGTCATGAGTTTTGTGGCATGGAATGAAATGTGCCATTTTGGAGAACCTATCAACCACCACAAATACTGAGTCATTACCCCTTGGTGTCCTCGGCAATCCAAGAACAAAATCCATATTATGTCCTCCCATGGCTTTGATGGAGTGGGCAATGGCTGATATAGTCCAGTATTATGGCTAAATCCCTTGGTAACTTGACAAACCTGGCAACTCTGTACAAACTTCTTCACATCTTGTGAAATCTTAGGCCAAAAATAATGTTCTCTAAGAATGGAAATGGTCTTATCTCAACCAAAATGTCCTGCCATCCCTCCACTATGTTTCTCTTTAATTAGATTTTCCCTCATGGAACTCCTTGGAATGTACAATTGGCTGCCCTTGAATAACATACCATCCTGAATCAGATAGTCTAACCACCTAGTTCTATCTATAGCAATAGGCTCTTTACAAGCTTTCCACACTTTAGCAAAATCAGGATCTTTAGGGTACAGATTCTTGAGTTCATCAAACCCAACTACTTCAACCTGCATTACTGTAAGCAGCAACTATCTCCTGCTTAGTGCATTTGCAACCTTGTTAGATTTTCCCTTTCTATGTTTCAACAAAAATGTATAGCTCTGCAAAAACTCTACCCACTTCATATGCCTCTGATTCAATTTACCTTGGCTATTTAGGTATTGTAAAGCCTAGTGATCAGTATATAAAACAAATTCCTTTGGCAATAAATAATGTCGCCATTTCTTTAAGGCCTAAACTATTGCATAGGACTCTTGATCATAAACAAAATACTTCTTTGCATCATTCAATTTTTCACTAAAATATGCAATAGGCTTACCTTCTTGGCTCAATACAGCCCCGATAGCACTGCCACTAGCATCATAATTGACCTAGAACACATTTCTAAAATTTGGTAGTGCCAACATAGGTTGTTGTCACCTTCTTCTTCAACAATTCAAAACTTCTCGCAGTTGTTGTAGTCCATTTGAACTCTTTTCTATCCCCTCTTATTGTGTCAGTTAGGGGTGCACATATGCCAGTAAAATTCTTAATAAACTTTCGGTAAAAACTAACCAAACCATGAAATGATCTTACCTCAGTAGAAAACCTTGGATTAGGCCATTCCAAGATGGCTTTTACCTTCTCCAGATCCATTTTGAGACCTTTAGGTGATATAACAAACCCCAAATAGAATAACTCGCTTTTTGCAAAGATACACTTCTTCAAATTAATTAACAGTTTCTCTTCCCTTAACCTTTGAAGGACACTACGAATATGCAATAAATGTTCTTCCAAATTCTTGCTAAAAATTAAAATATCATCCAAATAGGCAATAACAAATTTTCCCAAGAACTTCTTAAGTACCTCATTCATAAGCCACATAAAGGTGCTTGGGGCATTCGTCAATCCAAAGGGCATGACTAACCACTCATAAAGACCCTCCTTGGACTTGAAGGCTATTTTCCACTCATCTCCTTCTTGAATCTATATCTGGTGATAACCACTCTTGAGATCTATCTTTGTGAAGTACTGAGCTCCACTCAAGCAGTCCATAAGATCATCCATTCTTGGCAAAGGAAACCAATATTTAATGGTTATCCTATTTATAGCTAGAGAGTCTATACACATCCTCCACTCTCCATCCTTCTTTGGTGCCAATATTGCAGGTACTACACATGCACTCAGGATCTCCCAAATCAAGCCCTTTCTCAATAGCTCCTAAACCTATCTATTTAGCTCCTCTATTTCACTAGCAGTCATCCTGTGAGCAACCTTGTTAGGCAAACTAGCTCCTAGAATTAGATCTATTTGATGATTGATTTTCCTTACTAATGGCAATCCTTTTGGAACATTATCAAAGATAATATCTCCAAACTCACCTAGTAAATCTAAAACTTCAAGTGATATTTCACTACTACCTTCTTTATCTTTCCTAAGGATCAAAGCATAGCACATACGCTGATGTTTCATTCCATCTAAAAACTTTCTTCCATCAACAAGACAAATCCTAGCACTGCTACATAGCTTTTCACCTTCCTTTTTCATGGGCTTTAGTTTGTGGTGAACTCCATCCTTTGTTAGAGAGTATGTGTTTGCATGACCATCATGTACTACATGTCTATCAAACTGTCATGCCCCACCCAACAATAGATGGCAAACATCCATTGGAATAACATCACAGAGAACTTCATCATGGTAACTCCCACTTTTGAATTTCACGAGACATTTTTCACTTACCAAGACCTTATGATCATCTTTCACCCAAGCAATCTGATAGGGCTGGGGATGTTTCTCCCTCTTGAGCTTTAGCTTAGAGACCATCTCCTCTAACACCAAGTTGTTAGTGCTACCACCATCAATGATCACATCACAACATCTTTCCTCACATTTGCACCTAGTATGAAACAAAATCCTCCTTTGTCCTAGTTCAATCTCACCACTTAATAGGACCCTTTCATTTACCAAGGTCTCTCCTCTTTTTGCATCCTCTGAATGTGATGATTGTGCATCCTCATCCACATGAGCAACCCTAGCTTGACCCTTAGCTCTCCTATCTATTCTTATTGTTGAGGGCATTCAAAGGCATGATGACCTTCTTCATTGCAATGGAAATAGGTACCATGGAAGCCTCATCTTCCTTTTCCACATCCTCTACCTCTTCCTCTTTTATTTTGAAAGACTTGATCATACGAGCGGTTGAAACACTCATTCCTCCGGTTCCTGCTAGTACCCAGATCTTTATTTTTTTTTTGTGTTTCATCTTGACCCCTAGATGACCTACCACTTCCCCTTCCTCCTTGATAATGCCCTCTTTTTCTCCCTTCAACCCTCTTCTTCAACTTCTCTTCAGCTCGTAGGGCAAACTGCTATGTCTCTTCAACACTGGTCATTCTTACTAGACTTAATTCCTCTTGGATGCTATGTCGCAACCTACTAATATAACGAGCAACCTTCTCCTTATTTTCTTCTGCATGCCCTGCTCTAATCAAAAGTTGATAAAACTCCTCTGTATATTCTTGGACTGATCCTCTTGCTTGGTTTAGCCCATGCATCTTCTTAAACAAATCAAGCTCGTAGTCCACAGTAATGAACTGCTTCTTTAATTTGTCCACCATGCAATCCCACCTTGTGATCTTCTCCTTTCCTCTTCTATTTCTTTCCAATTGAACCTCTTGCCACCAAATTTTGGAATGGCCTTTCATTTTAGCCTTTGCAAACTTAACCCTATCTAGGTCCCTGATATCCTCATACTGAAAGTATTCTTCTAGTTCATTGATCCAGTCGATCAACTCATCTAGTTTCAGATTTCCTAAAAATACACCCACATCAATTGTAGGTCTTTTCCCAAATTTAGTAATGGCCCTAAAAAGCCTTTCCTCTGCCTGATTTAGGACTTCCCTATCAAATTCCAATTCTTGTCCAATTTCTTCTTCTTCTTCATTGTCATCCTCATTGTCGTCACCTACGACAACATTTGTTCCTCTACGAAGCTCCTCTTGCAATGCTTGTACCTGCCTTTGGAGGGCTCTAACCTCCTCAAGATTAATAGTTCCAGCCCTTCCACCATGCTCTCTTCATAGAGGCATCTTCTTAACTCAAACCCACAACCACACAGTCCTAGTGGAAACTGCCTCATAGCCGATGCTTTGTCTACACACTCAGGAAAACTAGGCTCTGATACCACTTGATGGGGACACAACCCAAGCATAGAATGGACACAATAGGAAAAGAGAAATTGTATTAACTTTGAAAATAAGCTAGTACATCTAGTAAAGAGAAAATAGACTTCAAAACATTCCCTAAGGGCTTACAATAGCATAAAAATTGAGATAATTTCTCCTTTTGGTACCTCCTCTCAATTTCCACTTTGAACTGCCTTTTACAATGCCAAAAATGTCCTTAAATAGATGCCGAAGGGTTAAGGACTATGAGTACATTCTAGAAAGTGCTAGTAGGCATCCACCGACCTAGTAGAAGGCTCCAGAAGCCACATTAGAAGTTGGTGCAAATCTAGAAGAATCCAAAAATGGTAACCAAACTTTCGAGAGGCATAACTTTTGAACTGTAGCTCCAATTGACGAACCGTTTACATTTTTGTAAAGATCTCAAAGCACTCTATAGCCCTATGGACCAAATTCACTTGTCTCCCATTTTTTGGCCCTTTTTGAGGTCATTTAATGCCCCTAACCTAACTTTGAAACATTCTTAAGAGGTCTCCAAAAATTGAAAAACTACGAGAACTTTCAAACCGTGGGGCCTTTTGACCTGATTCTTTTTCTGGAATGCTCTAAATTGCAATTAGTTTAATTTGACCAATTTACACCTCCTAGTTCACCAAAATGATGTCTCAATTACATAATCCTCTTTTTTTTGGATTTACACATATCCTAAGGTGTTCAAATACTCTATCCTAGAACACTGATAGTGGAACTGTGAGAGTTGGAACTTTTATTTGACTTAAATGGGTATCCAAAAATGAAAACACATGAAACAAAAACTAAGTCTAAGTACTTTTTTTTTTTTTTGGGTGACACAGGATTGCCCTTATACGTTAGGATGCTCCTGCATCAATTTTACACTTTCATCAGTATCCTTGCACAATCCATAATGGATCTATTTATTCTTTCTACTATGACATTCTATTGATATGTATCAGGTCTAGATACTTGTCTTTTGATTACCAGTTCATTGGAGAATTCATTGAATTCATTTGAGATGAATTGACCTCCTTTGTCCAACCTTACACATTTTAATTTCTTTCATGTTTCTTTTTCCACACTAGCCAAATACCACTTAAATTTTTGAAAGGCTTCATATGTATCCTTTAAGTACATTATTGGCATCCTCCTACAATGATCATCAATAAATAAAATGAAGTAATTATCTCCATAGTAGCTTTCTATGCCAATAAGTTGGTAGAGGTCTATATGAAGCAACTTGAATATTTCTTTAGAATGACAATTCTTGCTTTTGAAGCTTCTCTTTCCATCTTCCCAATTTGAAAATTCTTCCAAATTCCCATGTTAGGTTTTTCTATGCTTCGAATTCCTCTCACTCTTCTATTCTTGCTCATGTTGACCAAGTTATAAAAATTTACATGACATAACCTTTTATGCCATAACCAACTTTCCTCTACTTGATCCAGGAAATATGAACTTCTAGTTAAATCTAGATAGAATATATTAACTTTTTCTTGATTGCCAGTGCCAACTAGATTTCCTTTCCCATCTAGTAGCATGGCCTTACCATGCATGAATTCTATGTTGAAACCAATCTTGTTCAATTGTGCCACACTAAGTAGATTTTCATTCAGTCTTTCAACTTGGTAGGCATTATCACATTTGAGTTTATTGGTCAATGCAATGCAACCTTTTTCTTTAACATAAAAGGGTTCATCATTACTAAATCTAACACTCCTTCCATCATAGTGCACCAAGTGCTGAAATTTTAATATATTACTAGTCATGTGATGAGAACAACCACTATCTATGATCCATGTGTCATTCTTGCTAATATGAGAAATGAGGGCCATGTTATCATATTCATCATTCAATTCATCTTTAATAGCAATGTTAACCATTTCATCATCATCACTACTATCAAAATCTTTGTCCAATTAACAAGATTTCTTACCTTTATCACTATTATCTTTGTCTTCTTTTTTGGACACCTTGTAGCAATGCGACCAGCATCTTCACAAGAAAAATAGATTAGGGGTATTTTACCTTTGCACTTTCATTTTCCTTTATGGAATCTTCTTGCAAGTAGGGCTTCAATCATTTTGATGTCATCATCAAAATCTTCTTCATCTTCACTCTCATACTATTTTCTTTTATAGTTTCCACCTTTCTTTTTGAGTGACAATTTAGCTTGAAATGAAGAGTAACTATTACTAGAGTTTGGAAAAAAGTTATCAAAGCTATCTAACTCAAAGGTTGTCAACCTTCCCACTAGTGCATCCAAAGTTATATCATGTTTGGGATCACATCTCATTTCTCAAATTGCCAAAACTCTAATTGCATAAACAAGAAGAAGAGTTTTGTGTACCCTCCTAACCATTGTCACATCATTAATTTCTCCTCTTAAGGCTCTAATTTCACTTACACATGCTTTGATTATTTAATCGTATTGTGCAATTTTTTCATCTTCTCTCATCATTATTTGATAAAACTTTCCTCCTAGAATTTTTTCCTTAGCTCTCCTCACATTGTCCTATCCTCCATAAATATCTTTCAACTTGATCCACATCTCATGAGCAATAGAAAGATCTTTAACTTCATCAAATTTAGCATAATTGAGACTAGAGGCAATTCCAATCATCATTAAATTGTGATTCTTCTTTTCTTGAATTCGTTCCAAAGTCAAAGGTTGACTAGGTGCCACATACTTGTTCTCTAGGTATTCTTGGCCTATGTCTCCAATGGTTCCCAAATGTAGTTTCATGAGTTACTACCATGCTTTGAAGTTATCTCTATTCAACTTAGGAGTTTCCCTTCTATAATACATCTTGATCTTTATCTTATGTCCTTGATGTTGGAAATGCAGTATAGACTAGCTAACTAAAAGTGGGAGGTGAATTAGGAACCAATAAAACTTATATTTTAATTCACAAAGTAAACCTTCACAATACAATATGATCTAATTACATGCATGAAAGATTCAATGTAATAAAACATTCATAAAACTTGACACAATATCTAATAACTCAAAAATCTTCTAAATAGAAAGTAAAACTAGGGTGGGGATGATACCCACAAACCTTAGCACTATATTTTAAAGTTATATTGTTAAAGCTTACAATTAACCACTCATTGTGATCTACCCTACTATGAGCAATAAGTTCTGGTAGCCACCTTGTGAAAGAATTTATATAATATAATTAAGTATGCACTTAGTTATGAGATTCTACATAGGACTATTAAGTCCACCTTGTTAAAGGATTTGATTGATGAACCTATTATGATGAATCAATGGTTGATCTCTAATCTGTAATGAGGTTTTCTAAATGAGATTCCCTAGATGTAAATAAATCACCTCATTATGATAGATAAGACTCTACCTTTCATTATAATTCTTGTAGCCTTCTTCTAATTCATATTCATTCTTCTTCTTACTTGATACAAATTTTAATTTGTATATGAAAAGATGTATTACATATATACCAATCCAAATCATTAACTTTTAGAGTCAGCTATAGTAAAAAATTCATCATAATTCACCAGGTTGGTTCACTACTAAAACTCAAGTTATGAAGATGACTTGGGTGATGTTTTGACACTCATTAACACTATCAACTCAGAAATATTTTGATGTAGAAGCATCCTGGGTTCCCTTGTTATCCTACTCATTTTTGTTCATTCTACAAGTTGGTGACTAGCTATCCTTCATGTGCCTAGTAATCCTTCATGTGCCTAGCAGGCCTTCATGTGCTGAATTACTATAGCAATTCCTTCATGTGTTGAGTTACCTAGTGTATTTCAAGTGACTCTTCATGTGCCAAGTTACCCAGTTTATGTTGAGTATTTCTTCATGTGTTGAGTTATCTAGTGTATGCCAAGTGTTACCATTTGGATGTGATTTCTGCAAGCCAACTTGCAAGATTTATTTTTGATCATGACATTTATGTTAAGATTGTTTCTTGGGATGTGTCCAAACTATTTTTGGGTTGGCCCTCTTCTTATTTAATGTTCTCGAATAATCTATAAGCCATTTTGGAAAGTATATATAGAGTGTTCAAGCATAGAGTTAGGCAGGTTTTTGAGAAGGGGATTGGAGAGTAGAACTGACAGTTCAAATTTACAATTAGATCATTGAATGTGAATATATTTGTAACTGGCCATAACCTAGAAGGCCTTATAGCTAGGCATGTATGAAAATATTTTGATGAATCAATAAAAGTATTTCTCTTCTTTCATCTTTGGTTTTTGTTCCTTGTGTTTGCTTTTGTTGTGTTAGCTCTTGTAGGGTGGTTTGGACAGTTGGGTGAGCCTTTGGCCCTAGTTATTCATCCTTTGCCTATGTTAGTTGGTATTAGAGCTTGAGGTTCATCCTTATGGAGATTGGATCATGTAGAACCTTGATTCAGATTTGGTTGTAGGGTTACAAATCTATGGATTTGACCTATAACTTACAAAGGGTTATGATCTTGCAAGAACTTGATTTGTAAAGATGGTTCATGGTAGAAGAAATGTTGATGATGCTATATTAGATCAGTTGAGACAAATTACAAGTAGATTAGATGTTGTGGAGATAGCCTAGAGGAGAGGAGCACATCTTGATGATGTAAGTGATGATGAAGCAGTAGCACCAAACCATAATCCAGAACTTCAAGAAGATCAAGATGAAGAAAGATTGTTGCAAGTGTTGTCTAGGGAAAATTCAAAGCCTGTTGTAGAAGTTGTTCCATATGATGTAAAATTGGATACCAATGTTGTGTTGGATTGGATCTCTGATATGGAGAAATTTTTTGAGTATGAAAACACTCCTTATAATAGAAAGGTGTAGATTGCAGTCACTAGGTTGAAAGGTCATGCATCACTATGGTGAAAAGACTTGGAAACTAATAGACAAAGGAGAGGAAAGGAGAATATCAAGGCTTGGCAAAAGCTGGTGAACAAGGTAAAGAACAAATTCCTCCCTACTAATTACCAAGTTAGCCTATTGAGAAAGATGCAAAATTTGAAATAGAAGGACATGACTGTGAAAGAATATACCAAGGAATTCTATAGATTGGAAATTAGATTTGGACATGTGGATTATGATGTTTAGAAAATTGTAAGGTACATTATTGGATTGAGATCTAGAATTCAAGACAAAATAAGTTTTGTGAAGTTGGAAAGTGTAGAAGAAGCATATCAATATGCCTTGAAAGTTGAGGAGATCTTGACAAAGAAGCATGAAGAAAGACAAAGAGGTAGAGGTGGTAGATTCTAGAGAGGTAGAGGTAGATCTTATGGAGAAAGTGGTAGATCTAAAAGTTTTGTGTAGGATAAAGGTGAATTTGAGTGGTAATTCTTATTGAGGAGGCACTAATTCTTACCAAGGAAGAGGTAATTCCTATTTTAATGGTGGATTTCATGGTAATTATTTTAGATGTGGTAAAGAGGGACATAGATCTTTTGAATGTATATCCTCTAAAAGTAGACAAGTAATAGAAATGCTATGATTCAAGAAGATGATGAGGGTTCACTGAGTGGACCTGAGATTGGAGATAATTTGATGGTGAGAAGAACCTTATGTAATAAGGGAAGTGATGAGGAACCTATTTTTAGGAGAAGTCTTTTGAAGATAAGATGTAAGATGGCTAGAAAATGCTGCAAAGTGATCATTGGTAGTGGAAGTTCTACAAATATGGCATCAAAAGATCTAGTTATCAAGTTGTAGTTGCAAAGGTTAAAACATCCCAAACCTTATCATGTTTCATGGATCAAAGATGAGCATAAGATATTGGTAAGTGAGCAATGCATTGTGAAGTTCAAAATTGGATATTACTTTGATGAAGTTTTGTGTGACATTATGCCTATGGATTGTTGTCATATATTTTTGGGTAGACCTTGGAAATATGATAGATATGTTGTACATGATGGAAGATTGAATGGATATACTATTTGGGTTAATGGGAAGAAACAAACATTGATTCCTTTGATTGAAAGTCCAGATGAGGTTAGTTGTACTGCTGTAAAAATTTCGTGGTTAATGGGAAACAATTTGAAAAGGAAATGAAAAGGAATCAAGTTTGTTTTGATATAGTTCCTAGAGGACTGAGTGTTGGTAATAATGGCCAAGTAGTAGAAGCTAGTAATGACTAACTAATAGTAGATAGTGATAGTCAACTACCAATAGAAATTACAGAATTGTTGAATGATTATAAAGAAATTATTGTTGATGATATTCTTGATGGTTTATCTCTAGTAAGAAGAATAAGTCATTGTATGGATCTAATTCCTAGAGCTAGTTTGCCAAACAAAGCACCATATAGATTGGCACCTACAAAGAATGAAGAACTTAACAGATAAGTGCATGAGTTGTTGCAAAAAGGTTTAATCAAAGAAAGCTTGAGTCCATGTGTTGTCCCTACTATTTTAGTACCTAAAAGGAATGGAGAATGGAGAATGTGTACTTGTTGTAGAGCCATAATAAGATAATAGTCAAATATAGGTTTCCTATGCCACTGATGGATGACATAATGGATTTTTTGAGTGAAGCAAAGTATTTTACCAAGATTGATTTGAAGCTTGGCTATCATTAGATCAAAATCAAGGAAGTTGATGAATGGAAGACTGCTTTTAAGACAAAAGATGGTTTGTATGAATGGTTGGTTATGCCTTTTGGTTTGACTAATGCACCTAGTACTTTCATGAGTTTGATGAATGAAGTTCTAAAATGATTTTTAGGTAAGTTTTTAATTGTTTATTTGGATGATATTTTGATGGTCAGTAAGACTAAGGAAGAATATCTTGAGCATATTAGATAAGTATTGTAGAGGTTGAAAGAGGAACGGTTGTTGATTAATCTCAAAAAGTGTTCTTTTATGCAAGAGGAGATTGTGTATTTGGGATTTGTGATTTTAGCTGATAAATTGAAGATGGATCCTGAGAAGGTTAAAGAAATTTTGGAATGGCCTACACTTGAGAATGTGGGTGAGGTAAGATCATTTCATGGTTTGGCTAGTTTTTACATACAGTTAATAAAGAATTTCAGTACTATTTGTAATGCTATGAATAAGAAAATGAGGGGAGATAAAAAGAAATTGAAGTGGACACACGGAGCTGATAAGAGTTTTGAGACTTTGAAACAAAAGGCTGCTAAATTACCTATATTAGCTTTACTTGATTTTAACAAAGTATTTCAAGTTGAATGTGATGCAAGTGGTAATGCAATAGGAGATGTATTAAGTCAAGAAGGTAAGCCTACTACTTTCTTTAGTGAAAACTTGAATGATGTCAAAAGGAAGTATTTTATGTAGGATCAAAAATTTTATGCCATTATTCAAGGATTGAAGAAGTGGAGACATTATTTGATTCCTAAGGAGTTTGTGTTGTATACTGATCATAAAGCTTTACAATACTTGGGAAGTCAACATAAATTGAATCAAAGACATATGAAGGGGTTTGAGTATTTGCAAAGTTTTACATTTTTCATTAAGCATAAGAGTGGAGTTATTAACAAAGTTTTTGATGAATTGAGTAGGAGACGTTCCTTGCTAACAAAATGAAGGTTGAAGTTCTTGGTTTTGATGAAATGAAAGAGATTTATGGTGCCAATTTTGATTTTTTTTGATGCATGGAGTGAGTGCAAAGCACCAAATATGGTAGATCACATAAGTATGATGAGTATTTCATTCAAGAAGGTATTTTGTTTAAAGGCATTTGATTGTGTATTCCTAGAAATTCTATGAGGTTGAATCTAATTAACAAAAAGCATAGTGGTCGATTGGCTGGATATTTTGGAATTCATAAGACATTGAGTTTACTAAAAGATAATTATTATTGGCCAAAAATGTATAAGGATGTTTAAAAATTTGTAAAGAATTATGGAGTTTGTCAATTTGCAAAGGGAGTGAGTCAAAATACTAGTTTATATACACCTATTTTTGTTCCTAAGAAACCTTGGACTGACATTAGTCTAGATTTTGTTCTTGGATTGCTAAAACAGTGAAAGAGTATGATTCCATATTTGTTATAGTGGATAGATTTTCTATTATGGCTAATTTCATACCATGTAAGAAGACATCAGATGCTGAGCATATTGCTAAACTTTTCTTTAAACAGATTGTGAGATTACATGGATTACCAAGAAGTATTATTTCAGATAGAGACAATAAGTTTGTTGGTTACTTTTGGAAGCCTTTGTGGAAGAAGATGGGTAGTGAGATCAAGTTCAGTTCTACATTCCATCCACAAATAGATGGACAAACAGAGGTTGTGAATAGAAGCTTGGGCAATTTGCTAAGATGTTTAGTTGAGAATAAACCAAGTAACTCGGACATGGTATTGGGACAAGTTGAATTTGCATATAATAATTCTATGAATAGGAGTATACGGGAGACACCTTTTGAGATTGTTACTAGAATGCATCCTAGAGGTACATTAGATTTGAGAGATATTGCTAGTGAAGAAAAGAGAAGCAGTGTAGGAGAAGAATTTGCTAATTTTATGGAGTCTTTGCATAAGGAAGTGAAGGTGAGGTTGGAACAAAGTAATCAGAAGTGTAAGGAGGATGCTGATTATTTTAGAAGACATCATTATTTTCAATTTAGTGATGAAGTGATGGTTCATCTAAAGAAAGGAATATTCCCAGTTGGAACATATATAAGCTAAAGATGAAGAAATTTGGACCTTGTAATATCTTGAAGAAGTTTGATAGTGGTAATGCTTATGAAGTTGAGTTACCTGATGACATGGATATATCTCCTATATTCAATATTGCTGATTTGTATAAGTATCATAAGTTAGAGGATGAAGTTGTTGTATCAGATGAGTATCTTAAGAAGTAGATTGAAAAAGTTGAACTGATATTGGATCAGAGAGTTGGCAAGAGCACAAGAGGAAAAGATTACTATGAATATTTGGTGAAGTAAAAGAATAGACCTATTGAATATGCTTCATGGATTTCTCTATTTGAGTTGGATTCAACTCAGGTTGTGACATCTCAATGATTCAGGAGAATCATTTCTTTCAACCCTAGTTGTCTAATGTAGGAGTATCCTGGGTTACCTTGTTATCTTGCTCATTTTTGTTCATTCTACAAGTTGGTGCCTAGTAGTCCTTCATGTGCCTAGTAGTTCCTTCATGTTCTTAGTAGTCCTTCATGTGCCTAGCAATTCCTTCATGTGCCTAGCAGTCCTTCATGTGCCTAGTAGTTCATTTATGTATCTAGCAATTCATTTATGTTCCTTGCAATCCTTCATATGCCTAGTAGTCCTTCATGTCCCGAGTTACTATAGTAAATATTCATGTGTTGAGTTACCCAGTATATGCCAAGTGACTCTTCATGTGTTGAGTTACCTAGTGTATGTTGAGTTTTTCTTCATATGCCAAGTTACCTAATGTATGGTGAGTGTCAGTATTTGGACATGATTTCTATGAGCTAATTTTCAAAATTTATTTTTAATAACAACATTTATGTTAAGATCTTTTCTTGGGATGTGTCTAGACCATTGTTGGTTTGGCCTTCTTCTTATGTAATGTTCTAGAATAATATGTAAGCCATTTTGGAAAGTATATATAGGGTGTTTAGGCCTAGAGTTAGGGAAACTTTTTGAGAAGGTGATTAAAGAGTAGAACTAAAAGTGAAAATTTGTAGTTGGATCATTGGATGTGAATGTATTTGTAATTGGCCATAACCCAAAAGGCCTTATAGTTGGGAATCTATGAAGATATTTTGATGAATCAATAAAAGTATTTCTCTTCTTCCACCTTTGGTTGTTGTTCCTTGTGTTTTCTTCCATTTTGTTAACTCTTGCAAGGTGGTTTGGATAGCTGGGTGTAGTTAGTCATCCTTTAGCTAGATCAAATTTGGCACTTGGTTGATACTAGTGCACAATTGACATTTATCACTCAAGAGTAGCATGAAATCGGTTAGCACTAATGAGTTGAGAAATACTAAAGGGCTTAGTTTATACTATATGTTGGTCAACACTACTTTCATTCTCCTTTGTTAACATTTCCATTTTAGTAGACACTGGTAACCTCAGTTCACACTCTAGATCATAGTTAACACTACTTCTTGCATGGTTTGCACCAACGAGCTTAGTAGACTTTCTAAAGATAATGTAGTAGCATCTAGTGGTGTAAGGGCAATAACATATCACCTAAAAATATCCTTAGTGTTAGTTTCTATTTAATGTGTTTTCATTTCTGGATACTCATTTGGGTCAAATTAAGATTCCAACTCTCATAATTCTACTATTGGTTTTTTGGGTTATAGTTTTTTAGCACCTTGGGATACATACCAATGTAGAAAATAAATTATTTTTTAATTGAGCCATAATTATAATGATTTTGAGGTTGTAAGTCTGAGGGATGATTATACTTGTAATTTAAAGCACTCCAAAAAAGAACTAGGTGAAAAGGCTTTACAGTTTGAAAGTTACTATAGTTTTTAGTTGCTAGCAGACCTCCTAAGAGCACTTCAAAGTCATGTTTGAGACACTAAACAACATTATACAGGACAAAAAAGAGGGGGATGAGAAAATATGGTCCATATTGATAAAGAGCAATTAGAGAGATTTCTAGAAATGTAAATGGTTCATCAATTGGAGTCCTAGATCAAAAGTTATGCCTCTTAGAAGTTGGACTACCATTTCTAGATTCTTCTAATTTTACACTAACTTTTGACATATTTTATAGAACCTTCTATTTTGGAAGTGGATACTAAATGGCATATTCTAAAATGTATTCCTAATCTTAGACCTAATTTGGTTTACTTAAGGACATTCTTGGCATTGTAAATGCAATTTTTGGTAGAATTTGGGAGAAGGTACTATAAGAAGGGTTTTCTCTAGAATTTGATAACATTGTAAGACAATAGGGCATGTTGTGGAGTCTTATTTTGTTGTACTTAATGTAATATCATATCATTTTTAATAATAATATTCCCCCTTTCTTGTGGTGTTCATTTTTGTCTTAGATTGTGCCCTCATTAGTGGTATTTGAGCAAGTTTTCCTAAGTGTGTAGACAAAGCACTAACTGTGAGGCAGTTTGCACCAAGATTGTGTGGTTGTGCATTCTCATAAAAGAAGATGCCTCAATGAAGGGAGCATAGTGTAAGGGCTAGATTTGTTACTCTTGAGGTTAGATCCCTTTAGAGACAAGTCCAAGCATTACAAGAGGAGATCCGTAGAGGGATGAATGTTGTCATAGGAAATGAAAGCGAGAAAGAAAATGAAGAAGGAAATATTGGATAGCAAAGGGAAGGATATAGAAAAGTCCTAAAATAGGTGGAGGAGAGGATTTTTAGGGCCATTTCCAAGCTTGGAAAAGGACCTAAAATTGGCATTGGCGTGGTTTTGGGAAATCTAAACCTAGATGAGTTGATTGATTGGATCAATGAGCTAGAGGAATATTTTGAGTATGAGAATATCGGGGACCCTAATAGGGTTAAGTTTTTGAAGGAAAAAATTAAAGGACATGAAAGAATCTAGTGACATGATATTCAACCAAAAAGAAATAAAAGAGGAAAGGAGAAAATCACAAGATGAGACTACATGGTGGACAAACTAAAGAAGCGGTTCATTCTTGTCAATTATGAGCTTGATTTGTTCAAGAAGATGCAAGGGTTAAATAAAATAGAAAAATCTATTTAGGAATACATATAATAATTTTATTGAGTCCTTATTATGGTAGGGCATTTGTAATAAAACAAGGAGAAGGTTGTTGATTACTTTAGTTGATTAAGACCTAGCATTGAGCAGGAGTTAAGTCTAGTTAGAATGACTAGCATTGAAGAGGCATACCAGTTTGCCTTATGAGTTGAGGAGAAGTTAAACAAAAAGTTTGATGGAAGGGAAAGAGGGTGTAGTTAAGGAGGAAGGGGTGATGGCAGGTCATTTGGAGGTCAAAATGAGAACCAAAAGAAAAATGAAGATGTGGGTACTAGCCAAAACTAGAGGAATGAGGCTTTTGAGATTAGAGAGGAAGAGGTAGAGGATGTGGAAAAGGTTTAGAAGTGGAGGCTTTTGTGGTTCCTATTTTCATTGCAATGAAGAAGGTCATTGTGCCTTCGAATACACTCAATGGCAAGGAAGGAAAAATAAGAGAGATGATGGTCAATCAAGGGTTTCTCATGTGGATGATGATGAACAATCGTCATATTCAGAGGATACAAAAAGAAGAGAGCTTATAGTTAATAAAAGGGTCTTAGTAAGCATTGAGACTAAACTTGGACAAAGGAGGAGTAGGTTTTGTACTAGGTGCAAGTGCAAGGGTAAATGTTGTAATGTGATTGTTGATGGTGGAATCACTAACAACTTGGCATTAGAGGAGATGGTTTCAAAGCTAAAGATCAAGACGAAGAAACACCCTTAACCCTATCAAATTGCTTGGGTGCAAGATGATCATAAGGTCTTGGCTAGTGAGCAATTTTAGGTAAAGTTGAAGATTGGGAGTTACTATGATGAGGCTCTCTATCACATCATTCCAATGGCTGTCTTCAATTTATTGTTGGGAAGGCTATGGTAGTTTGATAGGCATTCTATACATGATGGTCATGAAAATACATACTCTTTGACAAAGGATGGAGTTCATCACAAATTGAATCCCTTGATAAAGGAGGGTGAAAAGGTATGTAGTAGTGCTAGGATATTTCTTGTTGATGGAAGAAATTTTTTAGATTGTATGAAACATCAACATATGTGTTATGCTTTACTTCTTAGAAAAGATAAGGAAGGTAATAGTGAAATTCCACTTGAAGTTTCAGGTCTATTAAGTGAGTATGGATATGTCATCTTTGGTAATGTTTCTAAAGGGTTGCTGTCAATAAGGAAAATCAATCATGAAATAGACTTAGTCCTTGGATGTAGTTTTCCTAACAAGGCTTCTCATTGGATGACTCCTATTGAGACTAAGGAGCTAAAAAACAAGTGTAGAAGCTATCAAGGAAAGGTTTGACTCAGGAGAGCCTAAGTCCATATGTAGTACCTATAGTACTAGAACCAAATAAGGATGGAGAGTGGATAATATGTACAAATTCTTGGGCTATAATAGAATAGCAATCAAGTGTCAGTTTCCTTTGCCAAGAATGGATGATATTATGGATTGTTTAAGTGGAGCTCAGTACTTCACAAAGAGAGATCTCAAAAGTGGCTATCACTAGATATAGATACAAGAGGGAGATGCATGGAAGACTACATTCAAGACCAAGGAGGGTCTATATGAGTGGTTAGTCACAACCTTCAGATTGAATAATGCACCAATCACCTTCATGTGGCTTATGGATGAGTTACTGAATAATTTTTTGGGAAAATTTGTTATTGTCTATCTAGATGATATATTGATTTTCAATAAGTCTTTGGATGATCATTTATTACACATTTGCAATATCCTTGAAAGGTTGAGGGAAGATAAATTGTTGATTAATTTGAAAAAGTGTAGCTTTTTCAAAAAGGAGTTAGTCTATTTGGGGTTTGTTGTATCAACTGAGGGTCTCAAAATGGACCCAAAGAAGGTGAAGTGTTAGAATTCTTTAGAATAATTGAGAGGGGGAGTGAATCATTTATTCAAGGTCCAAATGCCCTAATAATATTTTTTTCAGCACTTTTAATAAATGCACACACTTTTCATCCATCCAAACTCAAATCAACCATATTAATAAGTTACAATAAATCGATATGCAGAAATAAAGCATTCAGGATCAACACATGACACAATGATTTACGTGGAAACTCAATTTGGGAAAAACCACTAGTAACATGCTACTTGATTCTCACTCTTCTAAAGTGATGCCCTGTTAAAAGCCTGCCTTGTTAAAGGCTTACAACACACTATTAAATGTGACCTTGTTAGAGGATTTCACCAAACTGTTAGGAATGGACCTGGTTAAAGGACTAAACATTCACTTAGAATGTCACCCTGTTAAAGGATTTATCTCATGGCTATCAAACCAACCTAAGTCCATAGGATTTAAACTAATTGTTAAAATTGCTAGAAAGTAACAATAATGGCCTTTTGATCTGATATAACTTACAACATACTTTGAAGATTTCAGATCACACTTTCAGTTCAATCCTTATGCTTAACTTCAATCACTTCAGCTCTGATTGCTTGTCTTCTTATCAAGCTTCGTCTCCTTGAGTCTTCTTACTCATCATGCCTATGCATCCATATTTGGGGTCTTCTTATTGAAATAGAGTAACTATGCTCTCTCTCCTCCTTAGCACCTCCTTTATAATTTTATGCTTTCATGCTTGCCCACCTCATTCTCTTACTATTTTTCATGAACTTATGTCTCCTTAAATAGAAATCTAATTTTTTCCTTTGCTGCTCAATTCTCCTTCTCCAATTTTAGGGTTTCAAAAGGTATTAGGTAGGATACAATGTATCTACCTCATATCTTGTTTTGATCTAGAAACTTTGTCAGTTGTATCCTTAGAACATTTTACATGGTGATTTGTGCAACCAGCTCATCATTCTTATCTTCCATTTAATTTAAAAACTTCTAGATAACAACCTTGTTGGCTTAGATCTGGCAAATCTTTGATTTTCAAAATAATGCAACAACTCGGCATTATTGTTTTTACTGGTGCTTAGCATCTCTGTGTTACTCGGAACTATTGGTTTTACTGGTGCTTGGAATCTCTATGTTACTTGGCACTATTAGTTTTACTGGTGCTGAGCATCTCTGTGTTACTCGACACTATTGGTTTTACTGGTGCTCGAAATCTCTGTATTACTCGGCACTATTGGTTTACTCAGCTTCAACTAGGAATCTACGTGGCTCCTACTAGCTTTAATGAACTTTTAGTTAGGCTTTACAGATGTCTTAGCTAAAAGTCTTACATCTTTTGATATATTTCAGTGTGCCCATTCTCTGTGTCTTATAGTATGTCATCAACACACTTTTTCATCAGTGGCTTAGCTGATCCTTTTACTTCATTACAACATCATAAATTCAACCTTTTTCTTGGTGTACTTGTTACATCTTATTGATTGCCTCCTCCTTGTCAATCAACTAATTGATAGTATTTGGATCACTAAAGCAATTGTCATTCCTGCAAATAGAAAGTTTGACATCAATGACAAAACAATGATTGAGAACATTCTTTACCATTTCCATATATCATTCCAACAACTTCCCTCATGATCTTTTCAATCATTTCCAACAATCTCCCTCTTTGGCATTGATGGCAAACCAAACTAATCAATTGATCAACTTAGTTACCACCAAGATTGTATACGTTATCTGCTACTAAATCTGCTAGCTTAATCTTTACTAGTTGATCTCATATATCTCCCTCTTTCATATATATCTCCCTCTTGCTTTGTATTGATTAGGTTTCACATTTCTCCCTCTTTGACATAAATGCCAAAGATGTAGCATTTTTATTATGCAAAATATGAGCTTTGGCTTCTTGTTGTTTTCTCCCTCTATCACCATGCTTGTGACTAATTTGGAGTTTTTGCTTCTGCTATGATCCTCTGCATCATTCTTTTGATATTTCAATGATTCATTGCTGGTGATACAGGGTAGCTTCCTTGTTGTTTTAAACTACTTGAGTTAGGGGTATTACCCCCAACTTGCCTCTAAGATATTCATAAGCATCCTTTTGCAACAGCATGGTGGAGATATATGTAGTTTCTTCCTTTGTGTGAATGTATTCCAACTTCACTTGTTTGTCTTCTACTAGTTCCCTAACATAATGATACTTGATTGCGATGTGCTTGGTTTTTTGCATGCATTACTAGATTTTTAGATATGTTTATAGCACTTGTGTTATCACAATATAATATCACAAGTTTTATTACCTCTTCTTTCATTCCTTCCAATAGATGTGTGAGCCACACAATGTTTATGCAATTGAGTATTGCTGCCACATATTCTAACTCGGCAGTGGACTAAGATGTGCATGTTTGTTTCTTGCTAGTCCAAGTAACTAGCCTTTTGCCTAGAAATAATGCACCTCCACTTGACCTTTTTCTATCATCAATGTTACCTTCCCAATCTTCATATGTATATGCATTGAACTCAAATTTTCCATTCTTTTTGTAGTATAGACCAAAGTTATCAATTCTTTTAAGATGATTTTATTTAGGATTAGCAGAGAATCTAGCCACTATTCCAACTACTAATGCTATGTATGATCTACTATGTACAACATATTGTAGTTTTTCAATCATGGATCTATACATTGTTTGATTGACTTCAGCTGATTCAGCATTTTTGGACAGCTTATTTCCTATTGCCATTGGTGTGCTGACTGGTTTGGACTCCTCTAATTTGAATGTTTTAAGGATCTCTTTGATGTACTTTGATTGTGTCACAAATATACCATGTTTGAGTTGATGTAGTTGCAATCCAACAAATAATTTGATTTCTCCACACATAGACATCTCAAATTCATATTTCATTTTGTCAGAAAAGCCTTTGCAAAGCACTTCCTTTCCACCAAACACTATGTCATCCACAAAGATTTCAGATACAATAATGTCTTTACCTTCTTATGCTTTGATGTACATGTTGTTGTTATCATCAATTCTTTCAAATCCTATTTGTATTAGATACTTGTGAAGTCTCTCATACCATGCTCTAGGTGCTTGTTTCAAACCATAGAGTGCTTTATGTAGCTTAAAAACTATATCCCTATTGTTTTCATCAAAAAATCCTTTTGGTTGTTTGATGTAGACTTCTTCTTCTAGTATGCCATTTAAAAAAGAAAATTTTACATCCATCTGATAGACTTTAAAATATTTATATGCAACATATGCAATTAAAGTTCTTACTCTTTCCATTCTAGCAATAGGAGCTAATGTTTCCCCATAGTCTATTCCTTCTTCTTGAGCATAACCCTTGCATACTAGTCTAGCTTTGTTTCTGGTAATCTCACCATTCTCATCTAGCTTGTTTCTGAATACCCACTTGGTGCCAATCACATTCTTGTCAACTAGTCTGGGAACCAAACTCTAGATTTTGTTCTTCTTTATTTGATCAATCTCTTCTTCCATAGCTTTGTACCAGTCATCATCTTGTAATGCACCATATACTATCTTAGGTTCAAATTTTCTGATTAGACATGATTCATGTCTTCGTCTATTCCTTGTCATTGGTCTTGCATCTTTGTCACCAATTATCTGTTCAACAGGGTGATGTCTTTTTACATATTTAGATAATCTTGGTTCTATCCTTGTTTCCATGTTTGATATTTCTGATTCAAAGTCACATTGTACTAATTTTTTAGGTTGTTCTATGTCTCTTTCATTTGTACTAACTTCAGAATTAGATTGTGCATTTTCTTCATTCTACAACTTAGCTTCTGAATGCAACTCGGCATTCACTTGTTGTTGAGTTTCAATTTGATTGACATCATCCTCATCAATCATTCCTTCATAAGAATACACAAAGGTTTTGTATTCATCCATTCTTTTTGGTTCTTTAGCTTAGACTTTAGTATGCTCATCAAAGTTTACATTTGCACTTTCCACAATTTTATTAGTGTTAGTATTCAAACACTTGTATGCCTTACTTCTAGTGGAGTAACCAAGGAATATGCCTTCATCACTTTTTGCATCAAATTTTCCATTTCTAGCATATTTAAAGATAAAACATTTGTAACCAAATAATTTGAAATATTTTACATTGGGTGAGTGACCATACCATAATTCAAAAGGTGTTGTATTTGTACCTTTCTTGACTTGTACTAAGTTCAGTGTATGAATAGGTACACTTATAGCTTCTCTCTAGTATTTTAGAGCAACATTCTTTTCCATCATTAATGTTCTGGCATAGTCAATCACAGATCTATTTCTTCTTTCAGCAATTCCATTCTGTGGGGGAGTTCTTGGAGCTGACATTTGTCTTTTGATTCCTTTATCATTACAAAATATCTCGAATTCATTTGATGTAAATTCACCACCTTTGTCTGATCTTAAGCATTTCAAGCTTTTTCCTATTTCCTTTTCAACTCTAGCCACATACCACTTAAACATTTGAAAAGCATCAGATTTTTGTTTTAAGAACATAAGAGTCATCATCTTGGAATAGTCAGTAACAAACAACATTATGTATTTATCTCCTCTATAGCTTTGCACTTCCATTGGACAACATAAGTCAGTATGAACTAGTTCAAGTACTTCTTTGGATGTATAGTTTTTTCTTTTGAAACTTGACTTTATCATCTTTCCTATCTGACATTGTTTGCACATAATATTATCAGGCTTCTTCAATTTTGGTAAACCTTTGACTTTCTTCATTTTACTGATCTTGACTAGATTGTCAAAGCTGACATGACATAATCTTCTATGCCACAACCATTCATCATCAAATTTTGCAATAAAATAGAAAACATCATCCATATCAAGGTAAAATAGATTACTCCTTGTTTGATCTCCTTTTCCTATCAGTTTACCATCAGTATCATAGATTTTTGCAGTTTTGTTTCCAAATTCTACTTTGCATCCTATATTGCCTAACTGTGAGACACTCAAAAAATTGTAGTTTAATCCTTCAACATAGTATGCATTATCACATGAAATTTGTTCTATGAGCTTAATGGAACCTTTTCCTTTGATTTGACATGGAGCATCATTACCAAATCTAACACTATTTCCATCATACTGAGTAAAGTTAACAAACATACTTTTGTCTCCTGTCATGTGATGTGAGCATCCACTGTCTATGATCCACCTGTCATTCTTGTTCATACATGTTACCAATGTTGTGGGCTCTTCTTCATCAGATTGATCCTTCATGGCTACATAAAAAACTTCATCATCATTGTCATCAAAATTTTCTTCAACAATATAACACTTCTTACATTTTTCTTTGTAATCTCTCTTGTCATCATCTCTTTTGAATTTTTTTTTGTTGCATTCCTTGTAATCCTTTTTCTGTGGACACCTGGCTGAAATATGACCTACTTCATTGCAATTGAAACAAATGATAGGCATCTTACTTTTGAATTTTCCTTTTCCTCTATGAAATCTTCTAGCAAGAAATGCTTCCAATTGTTCCACATCTTCCTCATTAGTGCTACTGTCACTAGATACATACTTCATTTTTTTTCCTTTCTTTGATTTCACCTGTTTAGCATCTTTTAGTGATAACTTAGCCTTAACGACAGATTCAACATTCTCTAGTCTGTAGTTGTCAAAATTAGATAACTCAAAAGTAGTGAGTCTACCTATTATACCTTCAAAACTTAGATTGTTTCTTGGTATACACCTTATTTCTTGTATTGCTGATACTCTAATAGCATAGATAGGGAGCAAGGTTCTTAAGAACTTACTATTAATAGTATCTTCATCTAGTTGACCACTTAAGTATCTTATTGCACTTACCACTTTTTTTATTCTTGCGCCATACTGAGCAGCATTCTCATTTTCCTCCATTTTCATATCATCAAACTTTCCTCTGAGACTTTCTCTTTTTGCTCTTTATACATTCTGATCTCCTCCATAGATGTTTGATAGGGCTTTCCACATTTTGAATGTAGTGTCACATCCTTTGATATCATCAAATTCAGCATAGTTGAGTGTAGAGGCAATCTCCAACATTATCTAATTGTGTTCCTGCTTGTTTTTCATGTCTTCTATAGTAAGAGTACCAGTTGGATCTACATGTTCAGTGATAATTGAATTTTGGGCATAATCTCCTATGGATCCAAGATGTAGCTTCATCAAACTTTTCCATGCAACAAAGTTGTCTTTGTTGAGCTTGGGAACTTCTCTCTTAGGCATTTTGATCTTTTCTGCTTATAGTTGTTTTAAAATGAATCGGTAGTAAAGCTCTGATAGCAATTGTTAGAATTTTTTAGAATAACCAAGAGGGGGGGTGAATCAGTTATTCAATGTCCAAATGCCCTAATAATGTTTTTTTTAGAACTTTTAATAAATCCATACACTTTCTATCCATCCAAACACAAATCAACCATATTAATAAGTTATAGTAAATCAATATGCAAAAATAAAGCATTCAGGATCAACACATGACACAATGATTTATGTGGAAACCCAATTTGGGAAAAACCACTAGTAACATGCTACTTGATTCTCACTCTTCTAAAGTGATGCCCTATTTAAAGCATGCCCTGTTAAAGGCTTACAACACACTGTTAAATGTGACCTTGTTAGAGGATTTCACCAAACTGTTAGGAATGGGCCTGGTTAAAGGACTTTAGAACATTCACTTGTAATGTCACCCTGTTAAAGGATTTATCTCATGGCTGTCAAACCAACCTAATTCCATAGGATTTAAACTAATTGTTACAATTGCTAGAAATTAATAATAATGGCCTTTTGATTTGATATAACTTACAACATACTTTAAAGATTTTAGATCACACTTTCAGTTCAATCCTTATGCTTGGCTTCAATCACTTCAGCTCTGATTGCTTGTCTTCTTATCAAGCTTCGTCTCCTTGAGTCTTTTTACTCATCATGCCAATGCATCCATATCTAGGGTCTTCTTATTGAAATAGAGTAACTATGCTCTCTCTCCTCCTTAGCACCTCCTTTAGCATTTTATGCTTTCATACTTGCCTACCTCATTCTCTTATTATTTTTCATGAACTTATGTCTCCTTAAATAGAAATCTTATTTTTGCCTTTGCCGCTCAATTCTCCTTCTCCAATTTTAAGGTTTCAAAAGGTATTAGGTAGGATACAATGTATCTACCTCATATCTTGCTCTCATCTAGAAACTTCGTCAGTTGTATCCTTAAAACATTTTACATGGTGTTCTGTGCCACCAACTCATCATTCTTATCTTCCATTTAATTTACAAACTTTTAGATAACAACCTTGTCAGCTTAAATCTAGCGAATCTTTGATTTTCAAAATAATGTAGCAACTTGGCATTATTGTTTTTACTGGTGCTTGGCATCTTTGTGTTACTCAACACTATTGGTTTTACTGGTGCTTGACATCTTTTTGTTACTCAACACTATTGGTTTTACTGGTGCTCGACATCTCTATGTTACTTGGCACTATTGGTTTTACTGGTGCTCGACATCTCTATGTTACTTAGTACTATTGGTTTACTCAACTTCAACTAGGAATCTGCTCGGATCCTACTAGCTTGCTTGGCTCCTACTAGCTTTAATGAACTTTTAGTTAGGCTTTACAGATGTCTTAGCTAAAAGTCTTACATCTTTTGATATATTTCAGTGTGTCCATTCTCTGTGTCTTATAGTATGTCATCAACACACTTTTTCATCAATGGCTTAGCTGATCCTTGTACTTCATTACAACATCATAACTTCAACATTTCTCTTGGTGTACTTGTTACATCTTATTGATTTCCTCCTCATTGTCAATCAACTAATTGATAGTATTTGGATCACTAAAGCAATTGTCATTCCTACAAATAGAAAGTTTGGCATCAATGAAAAAACAATGATTGAGAGCATTCTTTACCATTTCCATATATCATTCCAACAAATTTCCTCATGATTTTTTCAATCATTTCCAACATGAAGGTCATCTTGGAATGGCCTACTTCAAGGTCTTCCACTAAGGTGAGGACATTCTATGGTCTAGCTAGTTTTATAGGAAATTCATTAGGAATTTTAGTAGTATATGTACACCTCTAACTAAAAAAATGAGGAGGGATAGAAAAGAGTTCAAGTGGACTACAGGAGCTACAAAGATTTATGAATTGCTAAAGAAGAAGGTGACAGAGCAACCTATGTTAGCACTTCCTAATTTCAACAAACTTTTCCAGGTGGATTGTGATGCTAGTGGCACTGCTATTGGGTTGTATTGAGCTAAGAAGGTAAACCTATTGTCTATTTTAGTGAAAAAATGAATGATGCAAAGAAGTGCTCTATTTATTATTAGGAGTTCTATGTAATAGTTTAGGCCTTAAAGAAATGCAGGTATTATTTGTTGCCAAAATATTTTTTCTTGTATATTGTTCACCAAGAATTGCAGTACCCAAATAGCCAAGGTAAATTGAATCAAAGATATTTGAAATGGGTAGAGTTCATGCAAAGCTATACATTTGTATTGAAACATAGAAGTGGAAGGTCTAACAGGGTTACAAATGAATTAAGTAGGAGATAGTTTTTGCTAATATTAATGTGGGTTGAATTAGTTGGGTTTTGATGAACTCAGGAATCTATACCCTGATGATCCAAACTTTTTAGAGGCTTGGAAGGCTTGTAAATAACCTATTACTCTAGACAGGACTAGGTGGCTAGATTACATGATTCAGGATGGTATTTCATTCAAGGGAAGTCAATTGTGTATTCCAAGGAGTTCCATGAGGGAAAATTTGATCAAGGAGAAGCAAAGTAGAGGGATGGTAGGACACTTTGGTTGAGATAAGACCATTTCCATTATTAGAGAACATTAATTTTGGCCTCAATTGTCATAGGATATGGAGAAGTTTGTGCAGAGTTGTCAATTATGTCAAAAAACCAAAGGATGTAGTCATAATACTAGACTCTATCAGCCATTGTCTATTCCATGGAAGCCTTGGGATGACATACATATGGATTTTGTTCTTGGAAATCTAAGGACACAAAGATGTAATGACTCAGTATTTGTGGTGTTTGATAGGTTCTCTAAGATGGCACATTTCATTCCATGCCACAAGACTCATGATGTAGTGCATATTGCAGATTTCTTTTTCAAAGAGGTGGTGAGGCTACATGGTCTACCAAAACATATTATTTCTAATAGAGATACTAAATTTGTGGGGTATTTCTAGAGGACTTTCTAGAATAAGTTGAAAATAGAGTTGAATTTTAGTTCTACACATCATATGTCGATTGATGGAAAAATAGAAGTAGTGAATAGAAGTTTGGGCAATTCGCTAAGGTGTTTAGTAGGAGATAAGCCCAAGGGATGGGATTTGACTCTATCACAAGCATAATTTTCTTAAAATAATTCTATAAATAGGAGTACTAGTAGATCATCATTCTAAATTATGTACGGGAGTTGTCCAAAGATTGCACCAGAGCTGAAGAAAATGGAGCAAGGTGATAGGACAAGTGCTAAGGTAGAAGACTTTGTTGAACATGTTAAGAACCTACATGAGGAGGTGTGAGCACATGTTACCAAGATGAACCTATAGTATAAGGCTAGGGTAGATCAAAAGAGGAGACATAAGGAGTTCCAAGTTGGAGTTGAGGTTATGGTATACTGGAAGTAGGAACAATTTCTAGTGGGTACCTACAACAAGCTGAAGATGAAGAAATTTGACCCCTACAAATTTTTGAAGAAACATGGTTCAGGGAATGCATATGAGGTGGAGTTGCTAGATGGGATTTACATTTCTCCTATTTTCAATATTTCAAACTTTATAGAGTATCATGATAATGGTGCATATGAGGAGTTGATGCTGGAGCCATGCCTAATTCATACTTCTACAAATGGAGAGATTGAAGAAATTCTAGATAATCATGTTGGCTAGAGTACCAGAAATAGGTAGTATGAAGAATATCTAGTGAAGTGGAAAGGAAAACCAATATAGGACTCAACTTTGATATCTATAATAGAAGTTTCTCATTTGGGTTTTCCTCTCCTAGCTATAATGTGATAGGGTCATTTTCCAATCTACCTTGGGTGTCTGATGCAAGAGCATCTTGTGGTGTAAGGGAAATCTTGTATCACCCAAAAATATTCTTAGTGTTAGTTTTCTTTTAATGTGTTTTTATTTCTAGATACCCATTTGGGTCAAATTAAGATTCAAACTCTCATAGTTCTACTATTGGTTTTCTAGGTTAGAGTTTTTGAGCACCTCGAGATATGTCCCAATGTAGAAAATAGGTTATCTTGTGATTAAGCCATAATTATAATGAGTTAGAGGGTTTAAGTTGGAGGGATTATATACTTGTAATTTAAAGCACTCCAAAAAATGAATTAGGTCAAAAGGCTTTACAGTTGTTTGGAGACCTCCTAAGAGCACTTTATAGTCAAATTTAAGATACTAAATGGCTTTTTAAGGGCATTAAAAATGGGATATGAGAAAATATGGTCTATAGGGCTATAGATCACTTGGAGATCTTTCCAAAAATGTAAACAATTCATCAATTAGAGTCATGGATCAAAAGTTATGCCTCCTAGAAGTTGGACTACCATTTTTGGATTCTCCTAATTTTACACCAAATTTTGACATGTTTTCTATAACCTTCTATTTTGGTAGTGGATACCAAATGGAATATTTTAAAATGTATTCCTAACCCTAAACCTAATTAGTTTTACTTAAGGATTTTTCTAGCAATATAAAGGAAGTTTTTGATGGAGTTTGGGAGAAGATACTATGAGAGGGGTTTTCTCCAGAATTTGATAACATTGTAATCCCATAGGTCATGTCATGGAGTCTATTGTTTTTGTACTTAATGTAATAGCATATCATTTATGATAATAATATCCCCCTTCCTTGTAGTGTTAATTTTTGTCTTGGATTGTACCCTCATTAGAAGCTCGACAGACTCTGCTATATGTAAGTGAGGCTCAATAGCAACTGTAAATCTCACTGTACACTACTATATGTATGTGAGGCTTGGTTGCAACTTTAAATCTTATGATATAATTATATTTGTATGTGAGACTAAATAGAAACTATAAATCTCAGTAGTAATATAATAAATAAATTTGAGTAAGTGTTTAGTTACTAATTGACAATTAATTTGACCACTAAGTCAACAATCTCCCCCTTTGGAAATAGTGACAAAAACACTTACCATACAAAAATACTGAATACTCAAAAATATAGTTCAAATGACCCCCTATAAATATGCTTGGGTTTGTAACTCGATTTTGAGTTTTGTGTTGATATCACGATAAGCATTAACTCTCTTTGTAACTTTTTGAAATTATTTTTGTAGTGCTTTTATATATATATCTCTTCTTCGTCCTTATAGATATATTTCTCACTATTATATATCTATACTATTTCTGCCTTGATTTGATTCCTTGTAATATATATTTCCCCTTTCTATTTTGATACAAATATTTAAAAAAATGCATATTTACAAGTTAATACCAAAATGTGAAAGGAAAGAACTGTGTACCTTCAAAATTATGGACTTGGTTTTGTCCCAATTCTCTCACAAAACTTTGGAACTATGTAGAGCTTTATATACCTCAATTCATAGTTCTATCATGCGGTCAAATATAGAGAAGTTTTCATGGATTATCATTTTAGAATGAGAAGTATGTTTTTGCATTGCATCCATGTAGGGAATTATCATAGCCTTTATTTATGTAAGTGTAGCCCTTATCCTTGCTTCCTACCTCAACAATTTTGCCTACAAACCTGTCAAATATCTAATCTTCACAAAATGTGCAGAACTGATGCTAGGGTCAAGTGAAAACTATTGTGCACATGCCTTCATATTAACTTCAATCTTATATATCTTTTCCTTTATTTCCTTGGTTAAATTGGATGTATCACTTATTTTCAAAAATAAAGACAACATTATTTACATAATTCTCAAAAGAAACAAGAATGGTGGACATTTCCACTTGATTAATGGAAATATTTTGTACCATTTTCTCCAAAATGTTATTTTCAAACTTCCTTTTGGTCCTTTGTAGTAGTTTTTCCTATCCACTCAATTCATCATTATACTTGTGAACAATGTCATCAAGTTGATCCAAAATTGCTTTCTCTTTATCAACCTCTACATTTAGCACATCAAAAAATATGTTTTTAATGTCTTCAAGCACTCGGTTTTTCTTCTTCTTTTCTTCTCTAAGATTTTGGTCTTTTACCCTTTTCTTCCATAGCTCTCCTAGGGTGTCCATTTGATTTGGAGTAAGATAGGAAAGATCCCATTCTAGTAAAACTAGGTCCTCCTCTAGATCAATCTCTTCACTTCAGACTTCTACCTCTTTACCCTTTACATTCTAAATAGTAGAAGGAATAGTTTCTTTTTCTTTTCTCAAGTACTCTATAGTTAGTTAAGGCTTAACCACAACTTTAATTTCACTTATTATTGAAACACTAGGTGTAGAAACAATATTTCTCAATGGAGAAATAATAGTAAGATTAGGCGAACTTACTAATCATTGTTGAGACTCTATTTAGCTTGATGCTAAGAAGACTAGAGCCTACTATTCGATAGATGAAGTCATGGAAACAATACTCCTCATTGCACTTTGTACAATTTCTTTAATACTCAATTAGGTGCATGGTAAAACAATGTTTAGCTCAATTGAATTGGTAGCTTCCTTCTATGAGCTAGATGGAACTAAGTCTTTTCTTGGATAGAGTACGAGGGAGGCCATTACTTCTACTACTATCTTCTTAAGATCTCAATCTTGAATGCTCTATATTTAAAGAAGATCTCCAATTTCTATTTGATCCTCCTCATCATCTTCATCATCTTCTTCTACATTATCTATCTCCTCATCATCTTTCTCCTCATCCTCTTTCTCATCGTCCTTTGCATCATCTATTTCTACAACCTCCTTAATAGGCTTTGGCTAATACAATCCATAGATGTTTTTTCTATTTAGTTGTAGTGAATTGTACATCTTTTTGTAAACTTTATTTGTGCATATAACTAAGGGGTAAAACTTTGTTAATGCTTTGTCAATGCTTCCTTTACTTCCTTGTCTATCAAATTTGGCATAACACTTCTTAAGGCCTATTTCCTAATTTACAAGACAAAAATTACTACATTCTCTGATCTAGGTGTAACTACCTTTAGTATAACATCTAGAACTTGAGTACTAAGCTCACTCAGAAAAGATGTCCATTTGGTCTTTTTTTCCAATAAGGCATCTTCTATTTACTTCTTTTCTTCCATGCTCCTAATACCATACCTAAGGGATTTAAATTAAGTCATAGCTCCACCTTCTATGTCTTTTCAATCTTTCTTCCAAGTTAGGGGAAAATTTTTTGAAGGTAACATGTTTCTCTTTTGCATCTTCTTCATGTTCATCTTGCAATTTAAGCTTCTTCCTAGATTTGGCAGGTCTTGCAAAGAAGGAAGGTGAGGGATCAGATGGTTTCTATATGATTTCCTTCCTCTTTTTTCTTGGGAGACTCTTCTTCTTTAGGATCTTCTTCGTCATCATGTTACTCTTCTCTTCTTTATCATAAATGTGATCACCTTTTCCTTCTAATAGTAGAAGAGGGGAGCTAGAGTTCTTGCTTTCTCTCTTGATTTTCTAAATCTCCCTTTTTCCTCTCTTCAAGGCTTGAGGAAGCTTGATTTCCAAAGAAATATTAGCCTTAGCATCTTCATAGGTATCAAATTATGGTACCTTAGGGTCTAGTGGATCATTTAAAAGAGCGTAAATTATGTCTCTTGTATCATCAATGTTCACCTCATATCCAAGAGGTGTCATGCATGCTATTCTTGACCTAACTTCTTGTATATGCACCTTGTCACAATTTACAAGGAAACATATAGCTTTTTCACAATCATCAAGTAGTTTTTTGGGTATCCCAAATCTACTCTGCATTCTCTCCTTGAGTTTCAAAATATGCATCCATGGTACTTTCAAAATTATCTCCCATTTCAGCTATGAATTCATTAATTTGATTTAAAGTAGGTATATCCTTTTTCCATAATATAGCGGCCTTGGAAGGAAATAATTTTTTTATATAAGAGAATTGATAGGTTGATGGGGACACAACCCAAGAACAGAATGGAACCAACTAAAAGGGAAAATTATATTAACTGAGAAAATAAGCTAGTACAAATAGTACAGAGAAGATAAACTTCAAAAAATGCCCTAACTTCTTACAATAGCATAAATCTAGAGAATATTTCTCCTTTTAACACCTCCTCTCAAACTCCACTCCGAATTGACTTTTACAATGCCAAAAATCTCCTTAAATAGACCCTGGAGGGTTAAGGACTAGGAGTACATTCTAGAAAGTGCTAGTAGGCATCTACCGACGAAATAGAAGGTTCTGGAAGCTACGTTAGAAGTCAGTGCAAATCTAGAAGAATCCAAAAACGGTAACCAAACTTCCAGGAGGCATAACTTTTGAACCGTAGCTCCAATTGACAAACCGTTTACATTTTTGGAAAGCTCTCGAAGTGCTCTATAGCCCTATGGACTAGCTTTGCTCACCTCCATTTTTTGACCCTTTTTGAGGTGACTTAATGCCCCAAACCTAACTTTGAAGCATTCTTAGGAGGTCTCCAAAACTCAAAAAATTGTAATAACTTTCAAACCGTGGGGCCTATTGACCTGATTCTTTTTTTGGAATTCTCTAAATCATGATTACATTCATCTAGCCAATTCAGACCTTCTAGTTTACTGAAATGAGGGCCCAAATACATGCTCCTATTTTTTTGGGATTTTCAAATGCACTGATAGTTGAACTATGAGAGTTGGAACCTTTATTTGAGTCAAATGGGTATCCAAAAATCTAAAGACATGAAATAGAAACTAAGTCTAAGTACATTTTTTTGGGTGACACATGATTGCCCTTGTACCTCTAGATGCTCCTGCATCAAACACCCAGCGTAGATTGAAAAGTGAACCTGTCATTTTATGGATGGTAGAGGAAATCCCAAATGGGAAACCTCAGCTACTAAAATCCAAGTTGAGTCCTCGATCGACCGGCCTTTCCATTTGGCCAAATACTCTTCATACTGCCTGTTTCTGGTACTCCTACCCACACGATAATCTAGAATGTCTTCTATCTCCTCCTTCTTAGAAGCAGGAATTGGACATGGCTCTAAAACCAGCTCCTCATTTGCACCATCATCATGATATTCTGTTAAATCTGCAATGTTGAAAATGGGAGAAATCTGAATACCATCTGGCAGCTCCACTTCATATGCATTTCCTGAGTCATGTTTCTTCAAAACTTTGCAGGGGCCAAATTTCTTCATTTTCATCTTGTTGTAAGTACCAGCTAGAAATCTTTCTTTTCATAAGTGTTCCATGACTAGATCCCCTACTTGGAATTCCTTATGTCTTCTCCTTTGATCAGCCCTAGCTTTATACTCTTGATTCATCTTGATAATGTGTGCTTGAACCTCCTCATGTAGATGCTTGATGTGTTCAGCAAATTCCTCAGCTTCAGCACTTGTCCTCTCCCCTTGTTCCATCTTCCTCAATTCTGGTGTAGTCCTTGGGCTATTCCCATATACAATTTGAAATGGTGATTTTCCAGTACTCCTATTTATAGAGTTATTATAAGAAAACTCTGCCTGTGGTAGAATCAAATCCCATCCCTTGGGCTTATCTCCAACTAAACATCTCAGCAAATTGCCCAGACTTCTATTTACCACTTCTGTTTGGCCATCAGTTTATGGGTGATGCGTGGAACTGAATTTCAAATCTGTTCTCAACTTCTTCCGCAATGTCCTCCAGAAATACCCCAAAAATTTAGTATCTCTGTCAAAAACTATACTCCTTGGAAGACCATGTAGTCTTACCACCTCTTTGAAAAACAAGTCTGCAATATGGATAGCATCATGAGTTTTGTGGCATGGAATAAAATGTGCCATTTTGGAGAACCTATCAACCACCACTAATAATGAGTCATTACCCCTTTGTGTCCTTGGCAATGCAAGAACAAAATCCATACTTATGTCCTCCCATGGCCTTGATGGAACAGGCAATGGCTGATATAGGCCAGTATTTTGACTAAACCCCTTGGCAACTTGACAAACCTAGCAACTCTGTACAAACTTCTTCACATACTGTGTAATTTGAGGCCAAAAAAATGTTCTCTAAGAATGGCAATGGTCTTATCCTAAGCAAAATGTCCTGCCATCCCTCCACTGTGTTTCTCCTTAATCATTTTTCCCTCATGGAACTCCTTGGAATACACAATTGACTACCTTTGAACAACATGCCATCCTGAATAAAATAGTCTAACCACTTTGTTCTATCTATAGAAATAGGCTCTTTACAAGCTTTCCATGCTTCAGCAAAATCAGGATCCTCGAGGTACAAATTCTTGAGTTCATCAAACCCAACTAGTTCAACCTGCATTACTGTAAGTAGTGACTATCTCCTACTTAGTGCATCTGCAACCCTGTTAGATTTTCCACTTCTATGCTTCAACACAAATGTATAACTCTGCAAGAATTCTACCCACTTCATATGCCTCTGATTCAATTTACCTTGGCTATTTAGGTACTGTAATTCCTAATGATCAGTATACAAAACAAATTCCTTTGGCAATAAATAATGCCTCCATTTCTTTAAGGCTTGAATTATTGCATAGAACTCTTGATCATAAACATAATACTTCTTCTTTGCATCATTCAATTTTTCACCAAAATATGCAATAGGCTTACCTTCTTGGCTTAATACAACCCCAATAGTGCTACCACTAGCATCACAATCCACCTGGAATACTTTTCTAAAATCTGGAAGTGCCAACACAAGCTATTCATTCACCTTCTTCTTCAACAATTCAAAACTTCTTGCAGCTGCTGTAGTCCATTTGAACTCTTTTCTATCCCCTCTTATTGTATCAGTTAGGGGTGCACATATGCCACTGAAATTCTTAATAAACTTCCTGTAAAAACTAACCAGACCATGAAATGATCTTACCTTAGTAGTAGACCTTGGAGTAGGCCATTCCAAGATGGCTTTTACCTTCTCTGGATCCATTTTGAGACCTTTAGGTGATATAAGAAATCCCAAATAGACTAACGCCCTTTTTGCAAAGACACACTTATTTAAATTAATTAATAGTTTCTCTTCCCTTAGCCTTTGAAGGACACTATGAATATGCAGTAAATGTTCTTCTAAAGCCTTGCTGAAAATTAAAATATCATCCAAATAGACAATAACAAAATTTTCGAAGAACTTCTTAAGTACCTCATTCATGAGCCACATGAAGGTGCTTGGGGCGTTCGTCAATCCAAAGGGCATGACTAACCACTCATAAAGACCCTCCTTAGTCTTGAAGGCTATTTTCCACTCATCTCCTTCTCGAATCCATATCTGATGATAACCACTCTTCAGATCTATCTTTGTGAAGTACTGAGCTCCACTCAAGCAGTCCATAAGATCATCCATCCTTGGTAAAGGAAACTGGTACTTGATGGTTATCCTATTTATAGCTCAAGAATCTGTACACATCCTGCACTCTCCATCCTTCTTTGGTGCAAGTACTACAGGTACTGCACATGGACTTAGGCTCTCTCGAATCAAGCCCTTCCTCAATAGCTCCTGAACCTGTCTATTTAGCTTCTCTATTTCAGTAGGAGTCATCCTGTGAGTAGCCTTGTTAGGAAAACTAGCTCTTGGAATCAGATCTATCTAATGACTGATTTGCCTTACTGGTGGAAATCCATATAGAACATTATTAGAGATAATATCTCCAAATTCCCCTAGTAAATCTGAAACTTCAAATGGTATTTCACTACTACCTTCTTTATCTTTCCTAGGAATCAAAGCATAGCACATATGCTGATGTTTCACGCCATCTAAAAACTTCCTTCCATCAACAAGACAAATCCTAGCACTGCTACATACCTTTTCACCTTCCTTTTTCATGGGCTTCAATTTGTGGCAAACTCCATCCTTTGTTAGAGAGTATGTGTTTGCATGTCCATCATGTATTGCATGTCTATCAAACTGCCATGGTCTACCCAACAATAGATGGAAAACATCCATCGAAATAACATCACAGAGAACTTCATCATGGTAACTCCCAATTTTGAATTTTACTAAACATTGTTCACTTACCAGGACCTTATGATCATCTTTTATCCAATAAATCTGATAGGGCTGGGGATGTTTCTCCCTCTTGAGCTTTAGCTTAGAGACCATCTCTTCTGATACCAGGTTATCAGTGCTACCACCATCAATGATCACGTCACAACATTTATCCTCACACTTGCATCTGGTATGAAACAAACTCATTCATTGTCCTGGTTGATTCTCACCACTTAGTAGGACTCTTTCATTCACCAAGGTCTCTCCTCTCTCTACATCCTCTGAATGTGATGATTGTGCATCCTCATCCACATGAGCAACCCTAGCTTGGCCCTCAACTCTCCTATTTTTCCTTCCTTGTCATTGAGGGCATTCAAAGTCATGATGACCTTCTTCATTGCAATGGAAATAGGTACCACGAAAGCCTCCTCTTCCTTGTCCATTTCCTCTACCTATTCCTCTTTGATTTCCAAAGTCTTGATCATGGGAGCGCTTGAAACCCTCATTCCTCTGGTTTCTGCTAGTACCCACATCTTCATTTTTCTTTTGGGTTTCATTGCGGCCTCTAGATGATCTACCGCTTCCCCTTCCTCCTTGACTGTGCCCTCTTTGTCTTCCTTCAAACCTTTTATTTAGCTTCTCTTCAACTCATAGGGAAAACTGGTATGCCTCTTCAATGTTGGTCATTCTTACCAGACTTAATTCCTCCTGGATGCTAGGTCGCAACCCACTGATATAATGAGCAACCTTCTCCTTATTTGCTTCTGCATGCCCCGCTCTAATCAAGAGTCGGTAAAACTCCTCTGTATATTCTTGAACTAATCTTTCTGCTTGCTTTAACCCATGCATCTTCTTAAATATATCAAGCTCGTAGTCCATAGGAATGAACTACTTCTTCAATTTGTCCACCATGCAATCCCATCTTGTGATCTTCTCCTTTCCTCTTCTAAGTCTTTCCAGTTGAACCTCTTGCCACAAGATTTTGGCATGGTCTTTCAGTTTGGCCTTTGCAAACTTAACCCTATCTGGGTCCCTTATATCCTCATACTCAAAGTATTCTTCCAGTTCATTGATCCAATCGATCAACTCATCTGGTTTCAAATTTCTTGAAAATATACCCACTTCAATTGTAGGTCTTTTCCCAAACTCAGTAATGGCCCTAAAA
Source organism: Cupressus sempervirens (assembly GCA_028749045.1). Taxonomy (NCBI): domain Eukaryota; kingdom Viridiplantae; phylum Streptophyta; class Pinopsida; order Cupressales; family Cupressaceae; genus Cupressus; species Cupressus sempervirens. Next base: position 739,882,232 of record CM053791.1, on the reverse strand, counting down.
AGCCTTTCCTCTACAAGATTCAAAACTTCCCCATCAACTTCCTCTTCTGGTCCCATTACTTCCTCTTCATTGTCATCCTCACTATTGTCACCTACGGCAACATTTTCTCCTCTACGAAGCTCCTCTTGCAATGCTTGTACCTACCTCTAGAGGGCTCTAACCTCCTTAGGATCAATAGCTCTAGCCCTTTTGCCATGCTCTCTTCATGGAGGCATCTTCTAACTCAAACCCACAACCACACAGTCTGAGTGCAAACTGCCTCACAGTCGGCACTCTGTCTACACACTCGGGAAAACCTGCTCTGATACCACTTGATGGGGACACAACCCAAGAACAGAATGGAATGAACAAAAAGGGAAAATTATATTAACTAAGAAAATAAGCTAGTACAAATAGTACAGAGAAAATAAACTTCAAAACATGCCCTAAGGGCTTACAATAGCATAAATCTGGAGAATATTTCTCCTTTTAACACCTCCTCTCAAACTCCACTCTGAACTGACTTTTACAATGCCAGAAATCTCCTTAAATAGACCCTAGAGGGTTAAGGACTAGGATTAAATTCTAGAAAGTGCTAGTAGGCATCCACTGACAAAATAGAAGGTTTCAGAAGCTGCATTAGAAGTCGGTGCAAATCTAGAAGAATCCAGAAATGGTAACCGAACTTCTCGGAGGCATAACTTTTGAACTGTAGCTCTGATTGACAAACCGTTTACATTTCTGGAAAGATCTCGAAGCTCTCTATAGCCCTATGGACTAGCTTTGCTTGTCCCTCATTTTTTGACCCTTTTTGAGGTCATTTAATGCCCCAAACCTGACTTTGAAGCATTATTAGGAGGTCTCCAAAACTCAAAAAATTGCAATAACTTTCAAACCGTGGGGCCTATTGACCTGATTCTTTTTCAGGAATGCTCTAAATCATGATTACATTCATCTAGCCAATTCACACCTTCTAGTTTATCGAAATGAGGGCCCAAATACATGCTCCTATTTTTTTGGGATTTTCAAATGCACTGATAGTTGAACTATGAGAGTTGGAACCTTTATTTGAGCCAAATGGGTATCCAAAAATATAAAGACATGAAACATAAACTAAGTCTAAGTACATTTTTTTGGGTGACACAGGATTGCCCTTGTACCTCTGGATGCTCCGGCATCATAGGTCAGGAGTGATCTAAACTTATATGGATTTATCTTTTACACCTTGATTCTCTCCTTATTCTTGTTCAGTTGGTTTAGCTTCAACTCGGCAAGGTTGAATGATACATTATTCTTTACCACTTTGTAGCCCAAGTCCATACCTTCACACATAACTTTGTTTAGTCAACTCAAATGATAAATTTTATGGGAAATTACATGGACTCCAAATTTAATCTCCATATTTGTAACTCCATTCAACTCCATACCTCTGCCATTCCACTTGGAAAGAGTCTTCTTTGCAAGTTCAAACCAACCTAGGGTTTTGGTAGTCTTTGCTTTGTTGAGCATTGGAAAACCACTAACCCTATGTATTATTTTTTTCATGATTTGAATAGCTTGATCAATCCATATTTTCATGGCATGGACATGGATTAGGATGAATCTAATCCATTTGATTTGAAAATTCCTAAGCATATGTAAAATGTGGGTTAAACCCTTTGTTTCCAAATGCTTATGCTTGGGTTTCAAACTTACATCCACAAATAATGCTTCATATGTCTGGTTTAACTCTAGGTTTTGTAATTCTTGTATTGAAAAATGATAAAATAACCATATTTTGTGAATTGGGAGTACCTTTGGAGGGATTTGAGATTGTGCTCCAACTGGGTCAAGTTCTTTCATAATTTTTGGAGATAATTTGAATGTTGGTGCTTCTCATTCAATAACTTAGACCAATATTTTTGAAACTTTCTTCACTTTTTAGCTAGAAGAATATGGCATTTCACTTGGTGGTGTAAGGATAAAATTCAAAAAATCTTCTCTAAATCACTCAAGGGCTCAAAGTTTATCTTTACTAATATTGTAAAGTCTAAAATGAAACAATAATCTTCAATTTGTTCCTTCTAACAAAATTCAATCTTTCAGTCACAATTAAGGCATCATACAATAGTTAGCTCGGTGACAACCTATCCAACTTAGGGGATTTCATCAAAATTAGTAAAGTCTTCATGTTAGTTGACTCTTCAACTTGGTAGAGTCTCCAACTTGATCGAGTCTTCAACTTGCCATCTCCATCCAAGCTAAGTTAGGTCATGCAACCCAACCTAGCTTAGTAAGGTCTTGTACATCATTGCAACTATTATCCAACTCAATGATCCCAATGCATCTAAATTGATAATTTGGATATTCTTTCCTACTAATTAGAATTGATATGAGATATCTCCTTAGGCTCATAGTTCCAATAGTCTCCATGGATAACTAGTTTGAAATTGCTAGGTCACCCAACTTATTGACTTGGGTGTCAACATTTTTGGGAATCTGACTTGTCTTGTTAGGATATTTTCTTATATATTGATACCTCACTTGGCCTATTCTATTATCATTTTTTTGATTCTTTTCTTCTTTAACTCTACCTTAGTTCATTTAGTTCTTGGCAAGATGTCCAAGTTTTGTGCATACAAAACATCTCTTTGTAGGGTCTCTCTTCCTCATGTGAGTTCTTATGAAATTTCTCCAATGTGCCCATACTCACCAAAACAAAGACATCTACACCATGTGTTATAATCCCAACAAAATATAGCTTTAACAATTTGATCAACTGGGTGTAATTTCTTGGTTTTGCATTCTAAAGATTTTTCCCTTTCCTTCAATCTTGGTTTTCTCTTTGCATTCACTTTCTCTATGTCCTTGCTTTTTACAACTATAGCACTTTCCAGCAAATCTTGATTTACCATTACTCCAACACTTGTTTGTTGTATGCTCTATCTTTCTATAATTACTATAGGTAGGTATTTTCTTCTTTTGAGCTCCTTACTTAGATAATTCACCCTCTATTGTACATCTTAGTCAAAACTTTTTGTTTGAATCAAGCTTTCTCATTTGACTAATTCATGATTTCTTGAGATTTCATCATCCTTTAATTGGTTTTCTTTACTACACTAAGATCATTTTACAATATTTCATTCTCTATCCTTAAGATGATAAGATCTTGATTAGGACCATTAAGTTGATTAATCAAATATATTTTCTAAAGAGATAGATGATGAATTTCATTGTCCTTTTCTTCTATCCTTTTAGTTAGCAATTTCTTATCTTATTTGGCTTTGTCCTTTTATTCCATATTTTCACACATTCTAATTGACTAAATTTCTTGCTCTCTTTTTAGCTTTCAAAATTCTTAATAAAGAGTGAGATTCTTTTCAAGTAGGTCTTTTATTTTTGCATCATCTTCATCTGAACTTCTATCTAGGAAAATGTCTTCAATTCTCGCTTTTATGAAAAGATTGACATTCATTTGTATTATTAGTTCTTTTTTTTGTGCAAGGATCAAGAGAGTTGCTCCTTGATTTTCTTAAATTGATCCATGGTCAATTGTATATCCAAATTTTCATTTTCAATAGCTTTATCTAGTCTATACACTTCCATTGCCTCTAATCTTTTCTCAAGATACTAAACTTCTACTGTGAGAACCATAACTCTACTAACAATTGTTGAAAAAGTAGTATAGACTAGGTGACTGAGATGGTGGTGAATCAAGAACAAATAAAACTTATACTTTAATTTTCCAATTGAACCTTCATAGTATAATCTACTCTAATTGCATGTGTGAAATACTAAAAGGAATAAAACATTCATTACACTTGACACAATATTTGGTAACCTAGAAACCTTCCAAATAAAAAGTAAAACTAGGATGGGGATAATATGTATAAGCTTTAGTACTACAGTATAAAGTTGTCAATTTAAAGATTACAATTGATCTCTTCTAGTGATTTTCATATTTAGGAGCAATAAGGACTATTAGGTCCACCTTGTAAAATGATTTATACAATACAATTAAGTATGTACTCGGTTAAGAGATTTTGCATGGGACTATTAAGTTCACTTTGTTAAAGTATGTGACTTATGTACCTATTAGGATGAATCAATGGTTTATCTATAATATGTAACTATATTTGTTGAATGGCATTCCTTTGATGCAAACTAAACACCTTGCTATGATAAATAACACTTTTCTTTTCCTTATATTGCTTGTATCCTTTTTATTTTGCATTCATGATTCTTCTTCCTTGTTACACATTCGCATTTGGATATGACAAGATGTATTACATATATACCAATCCATATCATTACCTTCTAGAGTCGGCTACAATACCAAATTCTTCATAACTCACCACATTGGTTCACTATCGAAACTTAGGTTCTGAAGACCACTCGGGTGAAGCTTTGAAACTTGACAATACTATCAACTCAATAAGCTTTGGTACTTAGGAGTAGCATGGACTTGGTTATCACTGATGACTCATGGAATACTACAAAATTTAGTAGATACTGAAGGGATTGGTTGATACTGTAGCTTAGTTAACACTACCTTCATTCTACTTCATTAACTTTGCAAGCTTAGTAGACATTGATAATCTTGGTCAATACTATACATCTTAGTTAACACTACTTCTGGCATTTTTTACTCATGTAGGAGTATCTTACATTAGAAAATAAAGATAGAAAACAAAAATTATTTATAAAAAAATTAAAATTAAAATGGAGGAGAGAGAAAGTGATGAAAATTAGAAGAAAAATAAATTAAAATGGAGAAAAGAGGGAAAATGAATTTAATAGGTGGCATTATTAAATGTAACTTGTGGCTAGAGGTCTTATTTAATGTAACATGCTAAGCTAACTTGTGGCTTGAGGGTTTATTTAATGTAACTTCCTAGTGGCCAACTTGTGGCTTGGTTTTTTATAAGTAGAGGACTTTGTCTTTTCATTATTCATTCCATTTGGAGGAGTGAGTGTGAAGAGTAGCGAAAGAGTGAGTTTTTCCTTAGCTTGTGGACAAAGCACTAAATGTGACACAATTTATAGCAAGATTGTGATTATCATGTAGCTTGGAGAAGAGCATGGAAGATGGAGTAGGTTAGTAAGAGAAGATTTTTAGAGTGTGTAGATAGAGTGCTTGTGGTGTAATTTACACTTGGATCCTAGATAAAGTTTGAGAAGAGCTAGTAGTTGCAACTTGGAAAACAAGGAGATTTCTTGGTGGGTTTGCAAGAACAAGTTGAGATCTTCCTTAGAGGTTTCTACTAGAGTATTTATCTACACTACCTAGTGTTTGGGTTAGATCTTGAAAGATCTTGCATAACTATTATTGTAATTGTTTTGTATTTGGTTATAACTGGGAAGGCCTTACAACCTGGAACATTGCATGTAAACAATTATTTTATGAATAAATAGTTGTGATTTGATATTAGATCTTTCATTGTTGTTTATCTTCCACTATGTGGTTTTTTTTTGGGGGCTAGGACATCTCCTATGGGGATTTTCCTATGTTGCACTACACCAAGTGGTATCAAAGTGAAGGTTGTTCCTAAGCATGTAGACAGATCACTAAAGTTGAGGAAGTTTGCAATAGGACCTTGGGAGGACATGCAGATAGATCTAAGTTTATGAAGATGAAAGGTTGATCTTGTTCAAGAAGATTTATCTATTAGTGATTTTTTATAGACGATTTGTAAAGATCTTAGAAGATGGCTCTAAGAGGATTGGACCTTGGGATGATTGTGAGTTACTATGATACAGTGGAGAGGAGGATTAATGAAATAATAGCTTGGGTGGATATTGTTGTTGATGATTCTTTTTCTAAAAGAGTTGAGAAAAAAAGAAGGAATTTGTATGCTACTAGAGTTGGAGTCTACCAATTAGGAAGAGTTGTATGACTAGTTAGAAGACTTGTTCAAGAGAGAATATGGAATAGCAAGGTCAAGGTGGAAGAGGTTGGTTTTGTTGATTAGTTTATGGATCTTGATACAAAACCTTCAAAGCAATTGGAGGTTGTTACTGAGGATATTCCTAACCTTGTTCATGTTAGGATGGAGATTGGTTTTCATGATCAATTGGTTGATTTTGAACTGGAAATTGTAGAGAACTCAGTTGTGGATGATCTAGTTGTTGTTGGTGGTGACTTGTATATTGTAGAGCATCTTATTGTGAGTAATGAGATCATTGGTGTTTTTAGTTTGGAATGTGTTGATGAAGATCTACATATTTTTTCTAATATATATTTTGTTGTTGTTGGTGTAGATTCACCAGTTGTTGATGTGGATGAGGGTTTTCTAATGAAGAATTATGTTTAGTTTGTTCTAGGGTGTGAGCATGCTAATTGGATGGTTGAGATTCTAATGTTTGATAGAATGATGTAGATGTTGATGATTTTCATGTTGGTTTTCCTATCCTTGATGAAGTGGAAACCTTTGGTGAAGATGAACATGGTTGTAGATCTTTCTTTTGGAGTCAAAGTGTGGGACACACTTTTCTATCTACCTAGAAAATTTGATGCAGGAGCATCTTACATTAGAAAATAAAGAGAGAAAAATTATTAAAAAGAAAAGAGACAAAAAAATTTTGTAAAAAAAATAATTTAAAAATAAAAAAAAGTAAAAAATGGAGGAGAGGCAAAGTGACAAAAATTAGAAGAAAAATAAATTTAAAGTGATTAAGAGGGAAAATGCATTATATAGGTGGCATTATCAAATGTAACTTGTGGCTAGAGGGTTTATTTAATGTAACTTGCTAAGTTGACTTGTGGCTTGAGGGTTTATTTAATGTAACTTGCTAGTTGCTAACTTGTGGCTTGGTTTGGTATAAGTAGAGGACTTTTTCTTGGCATTATTCATTTTGTTTGGAGGCATGAGTTTGGAGAGTAGCAGAAGAGAAAGTTTTTCTTGAGTCTATGGATAGAGCACCAAATGTGAGGTAGTTTACAGAAAGATTGTGATTATCGTGTAGCTTGGAGAAGACCATGGAAGATGGAGTAGCTAAGTGAGAGAAGATTTTCAGAGTGTGTGGATAGAGTGTCGAATGTGAGGCAGTTTACACTTGGATATTGGATAAATTTTGGGAAGAGCTAGTAGTTGCAACTTGAAAAATATGGAAATTGCTTGGTGGGCTTGCAAGCACAAGTTGAGATATTCCTTGAAGGTTTATACTAGAGTGTGGATCTAGACATGCTTGTGTTTGGGTTGGATCTTGAGGGATCTTGCAGAACTATTATTATAATTTCTATGTATGTGGTCATAACTAAGAAGGCCTTACAACCTAGCACATTGCATGTAAACAATTATTCTATGAATAAAGATTTTTGATTTGATATCAGATCTTTCAGTGTTTTTAGATTAAGGTAAAAATAGGTTTTGAAAGGGACCCAAAACCCTTAATAGAAAAGTAAAAGATAAACCATGAAGCACTACCAAGTTTTACAAAGATTTGAAATTTATAATTTAATAGTAACAAAATTGGGTTTTATAGTTACCTGAAACCACATAAAAGGACCATAAAACAAACCCAGATTTTACAAGGACCTAGAACCTAGTTTTTACAATAGACAAAAACTAGATAAAATAACCAAGATCAGTGACCAATTACTGGGACCACTACAAAAATAGAGACCAGATACTAGTGACACTACTAGATACTATTGCAGCTCTTTATAATAATTTTCACCACCTCTTTGCCTACCTCTATAGTGCCTTGGATGGTATCAACAGTAGATCCTATAGTAACCTTAGCTACCCTTTTCTTGGAGCTATCTGGTTCTTTTACTTGGTCCACTTGGAGACATGATTTCTTCATTGGTTTGCTTCCCCAAACTTGCAATAGTTTCACAAATGTTGGAAGTAACTTGTTTCATCTTATTTCCACTTTCTTTGATTGATAGATAAAGTTAATTTTCATACTCCTTTAGTTTCTCTTGTATATTACCCACCTGAACTTCCATCTAACTGATCTTTGAATAGTTAATTTCTTTGTCCTATTGCACCCTTTCCACTTTTCTTCTCAAACTCATTAATTTATTATGCATCCATGAGTTCCATAGTGTGCTTATTTATTGGGAACTAGGACATTTGGGTAAAAGCACAGATCTATGTCACTGTTTACAATACCAAAAACTTATTTTGGTCAAATCTTATTTCACTATCTGTAGATGCTCAAAAATGGTTCGCATCTATGACTTCATCACTTCTTCATACTAATTTGTCCCATTTTCTCATTCTACTAACTTTGATCTTTTGGCCAGATTGACCATATTTCATCATTTGTATCCCCTTTCACATCAATTTCATATCAACTTGGAATCATATCAAATCAACTCGAAATCACCCCAAATCAACCCGAAATCACCCCAAATCAGTCCTAATCAACAAAAAACATATAAAACATCCCAAATAAATCATCATTTATCTGCTCCTAGGCATTTTTGTGGATTTCAGTGCCTTGGAAACCTATCAACTTATCAATCTTATCAATCTAACCTTAGTACTGTAATGGCTCTCAGTACTACGTCAAAATATCATTCATGTCATTCAATCTTTGATTTTGTTGAGGCTTTCAATGTTAGATCATGGCATCATCAACCATTTTAATAATATTGACAGTGTCTGTCAGTGTTATTATGATCAAACCTTATCAATCAATTTCAATCCTGTAGCATTTACAATGTCAGTTAAATGTTACATATCAATTAATTCATGTCATGTGTCCTTGGCATGTTATCAATTTCCATCTATCAATTAATTTTACCATGGCCTTGGTCTACTATTTCATCATCTTATTTGATATCCATCATTGTCATATTTTCATCAAAGGATACGGTCCCATTCATTTAATCAATTTGGCCAATCATCTGCTAATTTTCTCTATAGGATTAAATAACCCATAATATAATTCTATTATTCCTTCTAATTATTCTTCCCAATTATCATCCTCAATTAATTAATTTTATTAATTAATTGATTCATTATCTACAAACCATGGAAATTTTTAATTTCCTAAGTTCCATTTTCCATCATTAAATCCATTTTCTACTAATTCTTATTTTGTGGAATAAGAGGACTTTTAATTCAAATATTCCATAAAATATTCCATCATCATGACACTTGGATATGACACCTCGTGGATTATCCTTTGACACTTGGCTGAGATTTGTCATAATCAAATATTCTTATCTCTTACACATGTCCCTATTTTGCTTATTCATCATAGATTCTTGGCTTTAAGTGGGTTGAGGAATCTTATGATGCATCATAGATTCTCTTCCAAATTTGACTCTCGTGTGTCATAGAATATTACTTTTGGCATATTTTGTCATATGCATCATAGGAATTATTATTACCTCTTACACATGTCCCTATTTGGCTTATTCGTCATAGATTCTTGGCTTTAAGTGGGTTGAGGAATCTTATGATGTGTCATAGATTCTCTTCCAAATTTGACTCTCGTGTGTCATAGAATCTTACTTTTGGCATATTCTATCATATGCATCATAAGAATTATTATTACCTCTTACACATGTCCCTATTTGTCTTATTCATCATAGATTTGTGGCTTTAAGTGGGCTGAGGAATCTTATGACGCATCATAGATTCTCTTCCAAATTTGACTTGCATGTGTCATAAAATCTTACTTTTGGAATATTCTGTCATATGCGTCATAGGAATCTCTTGCCACATTGCATGTCTATAGGTGAAAAATCCAATGCTCTCACCCTACATGAAAATTATAAAATGAACACTCTTTCTCTCATTTCAGGTCTCTTGGAGCTAGAATGCTTAAGTCTTGAATCCTTGAATCTTTAAGTTTTTGAGTCTTTACTAATTTGTATTTTGCATTCTCTCTCTCACATAAAATCACACTTCAAGTATTCTCATGGTATTATCACTATCATAGGCTTTTGCTTCAATTTTGTGTGCACTATAGGCAACTTTGGAGCTACAATCATTTGGAGAAGAAAGAAGGACATGGGAGCTACAAACAGAAAAGGGAGTTTTTGATTATGTTTGCTTTCTTTTGTTTAGTTTGGCTTTCATGGTAGACTAGTGGGTGCTAACATATGATTATTGAGTTTATGATTTTCTCATAGTATGTTATGCATTTAACCCATTTTTTGCTAGTCCTACATTTGGTGAACCCGACGTGAACAAGCATATCTAACTTGGGTTTTCTTGTTTTGTTCTTGTAGGTGCAAGGAAGGAGCTCACTTGGAAGGGTATAATGACTATTTTCTCTTCTTTTTCACATATAGATCTGTACTATTAGAGCATACCTAGGTTCATAGTAAGCACATGCACCAATCAAAATCTACATTTCAAGCTCCTATCACTCTCTAGGACATAGATTAGGTGATTTTGTGTTACTAATGGTCTATTTGCAGCATGTGGCGATCATTGGATGAAGATATGATCATAAAAAACTACTGATGTGTGCTTTACAGGATGTTGTCGAAGACTTTGTGTGTCTTTCAAAACTATGTGTGTGGATTTCCTAGATTAGATAACATTTCATTTGGTGCTTAAAAAGAACCTTTTTCTTTTCTGCCTGGTGTGTCTACGATGTTAGATCCCTAGGAGTTGCATTGGACGTATCCTCTCCCCTCACCATTCATGGATCTTCGGTGTAAGAGAAATCCATGTAACTTCTATAGGAGGCATGCCTTGGACCAAGATACTCGATATTGGGTATGCCAGGGGATGACCTCAGAGCAGTAACGGGCCAAAGCCAGGTCAACATTCCAGGCACTATATAAAATTTGATTACAGTGAAAGCCGTGTCAGTGGTATTGTTGTGTGATAGCTCTCCTCTAGTACCCTTGTGGTGTGTCAAACCTTGGTTCTTGGGGCTAGGAGACCTTCTGTGGAAGTTTATCATTAACTTGCCGAATGGAATGCCCTTACTAAAAACCATGTTTTAGTGGCTAAAATCCTTTCTATCCACTGGCTCAAGGGGTCACCCATGCTCATGAAGACATCCTACATTCTTGTGGTCCTTAGTAGAGGCAATAGTCCCTTGGGAAGTCATGCCCCTTGGGGAGCGGATCTTCGTAGCCCTGAGAAGTGAGTGCGTTGTAAGGGGGAGCCTGTGGTGCCAAGATCCTAGGTTGTCCACTCTGGATAAACATGGCTGACCTTTGGTTCAAGTAGGAATTCAATGGATACAGTCCTAAAAGCCTAGGTTGTGGTGTGTTTGTTAACTTTTACAATAGCTATTCTTGTCTTAATGTATCTTGCGTGTGTGTAAAACATAATCAAGATAAAAGCCAAACTTTTAAATTTGCACCTTAAATATCATTTGAACTTGTCAAAACCTCACACATTGCCAAAACATTTCAACCTTTATCAAACTTTACAAACATTGATTCAACACACTCGAACCTTGGAAAACATGGTGACTTGTGCTCTTAAATGTGCTTGGAAAAATGTAGATCTCACACTTGCATAGATTTCACTTGCATTCACCCTAGTCAAGGCTTCATTCTTACATCGTATAGACTTCATATTGCACCTTTTAGTCCTCATTACTTTTCATATTGCAGCCATTTAGGTTCAGTTTTACTTTCCTTAGTTTTTGCATTCCCATCTCAAAATCAACACTTTGCATTCACCACCTTGCATCTTTCCATACCTATTCATCATCTTGACCACTTTATCCATCATTTTGGGTGTCCTAATCATCATTTTGAGCATCCAAACTAGCCCTAAAACTATCATCTACCATTTACCTCTCTGTGACATTCCGCTTATCATCGCCATCATTTTGAGTCCTCAAAACGTCATTTTGAACCCCCAAAACCTTTGAATTTAGTCAAAAATCTAGAAAAAGTATAAGTCTTAGAGTATCTCCTAGTGTTGATGGATAATGGATCTTGACTATTCCTTTTATCATTGCTTTTCATTTTCTTTGGTCAAAATTTATCTATGTCTTGATATATTTGACCTTTTCATCTTTTATCAATTTGATCTTTTTGTCTTTTATCAATTTTTGGTCAAGATCCAAAGTCCTTTATCACAAGGTTAAACTCTTAGGAAAAATACTTTCAAAAGGTTTTATCTAAGTTCAAAACTTTCCATATACCCTTGTCATAGCATCCCCAAACATCATTTTGACCTACCCTAGTAGTATATCCCCTTCATATTGCATTGATCAAAATCCTTAACATCATTTTCACTACCAATCCCTATCAAATTGTCCATCAACCAAATTACCTTCTTGAGAATTTACCCTCATTTTGCATGTCCCAAATGTCATTGTGAACCATAGAACATCATCCTTTACATGATACACCTTGCATACATCAATCTTTAGCATCCTTAACAAGTCCAAAACATAACCCTAATTGTCATTTTGCATACCTTAGAGTCATTTTCATCTCCTCTAATCAAACTTCAAAACATCACCTTGCATTTGCATTTGCATAACATCCCTAGGGCATTTGCACTTTTCACATCAAAACTATAATTCATCTAGAATTTCCTCACATTTCATAACATTCCTAAACAATTAAAAATCCCACAAACACTCATATCTTGCATACCCACCACTCTTTGCACTCTTAGGTATCATGCCAACACTTACTAGGAGACAAGAAGCTCAGAGACCAGAGGAACTCTATCAACCTTTGTTTTGTGAGGGAAAATCACAACCAAAACCTCATCCAAGATAAAGAAAGAGCAAGAAAATCCAACAAACCTTTGACAAAGACCAAATCGAGGCATCACAACCATTACTATCAAACCCTTTAAATATGTATCCGCAAGATCCTCATAATCAAGCTATGGCACAAAAAACCTTGAACAATGCACCTACCATGAGACTTCCCCCAAACACTTCCCCCACACATGGGATAGTTCAATCAAGTCCTAACTTTGAACCTATATTTGTGCCAATGCCACCAGGAGAAGGAAGTGTACCAACCTCACCTGAAGATGAACAATCACATGCATTTGAATTCAGCCAACCTAACACATCAAACATACAACAAGGTATTGTACACCTAAGTGATGGCTTTGACACTAATTATGGCATCACTAATGAAGAAATGGCTAGGGCATGTCAAGACACAAGTTTTCACAAGAACTTCAAACATTTGGTAGCACAATAAATTGTCAAATTTAACCCAAACTTGGAAGGTCCTAGGTCCAAAAATCAAACCAACACAACAATTGAAAACATCCAAGCCATGATAAATTTGGACTTAGACAAGGGAAAACAACCTTTGGAGTTTTCAAACACAATAATGGCACCTATAAGGTCCCATCAAGAACCAACAATTGAAATCCTCCAAAGTACATTTGAACACATCAATGTTAACCCCTTGTTTGATGAAATACCACCAATCCCTAAACACCCCAAAAGGGCATTAAGACTTGATTTTAGTCACATGATGCAACAACAAGATGCACCTAAAGGGACCCATGCTCTAGGGATGCCAGACATACCTTCTTTGGAGGCAAATCAACAAAGTACACCTTTGCTTCTAACTTTACCCAGTGCTACGACATCGAACACTATGGAGCCTCTCATAAATACAACATGTGAAACATCAAACACAACCATCCCTATGGACACATAAAGGAAAAGTCTTATTGACATTACACCCATTCCCAATAGAAATTTATCTCATAGTCAAGTCAATATGATGTCACAAGCAGGGACATCTAAAACACAAAGGTACCAAAACAACAATACAAACACGACGTTCAATTCTCAAGGACTTAGTCAACCCCCACAACAACAAAAACCTACAATGGTACAAGGACTCAACACTTCCAAGGCACAACCAAGTCTACATCCACTTGACACACATCCCACATATCAACAAAAACATCAAATGCAACAACAACAACCACAAGTGGGGCAAACATACAACATTCCTAACACACAATCCCATGTGGACCCACTTGACTTACACACAATTTATCAAAAACAATTCCAACAACAACAAATGATGTTTGCTAAACAATAAGAGCAACTCAAGAAACAAATGGAATACCAAAGATGCCTTGAGCAAAAAATTGCATACCAACAACAATTGTTACAACAACAACATGTGCCACAACAACCTCAACAAATACCTCTACAACAACAAGCACATACATGGTCTCACATACAACCAACAGAGGTATCCCAACAACAACCACAACACATGGCACAACAAAAATACATGGTACAACAATTGCAGTCAATCCCATAACAAGTGCCACATAAAATACCACAACAAGTACCCCAACAATAGGGACCTTTCTGTCTTCGAGGTGCCAACATACCTCCACCACCTAGTGACACTTCATCAGACTCATCAGACACAGAAATTTCAGAACCAAGTAGACATAGTTCTCGCCACAGAAAATGGTCTACTCATAGACACAAAAGACTTGAAGGAAAGACCATCATGCAAAAACCCAATGAAGAGCTACAACAACAATTCAAACAACTTTCCAAACAAGTCGAGGCATTGGGATTCCAAAAGAAATAGGCTCTATATACAAAAAGGGACCTACGTCCTAATCCATTTGATAAAAGTATGTATATGCCTCCATTCCCAAAACACTTTGAGGCTCCAAGGTTTGAAAAATATTGAGGAAAAGGAAACCCTATTGATCACATTCAAGAATTTTTTTCTTCATGCACTGAACTCAGTGATGAGCCCATGTACCTTATGAGATTGTTCCCTTGTTCTCTAGGTGGGCCTGCACTTGAAGGGTACTCCAAACTTCTTGGTAATATCAAATCTTGGTAAGAATTAGTAGACAAGTTTATCTCCCACTTCGCCTTTAACATCACAAATGAGGTGACACTTTCTGATTTGTGCTCAACTAAGCAAAAGGCAGGAGAATCATTCATCACATTCTTACTGCGTTGGAGAAACCTAGTTAGTCAATGCTCACTAGATATTCTTGAAGAACAACAAGTAAACTTGTGCATTGAAAATTTAGTCTCGAACTTAATGTATGAACTCAAAATCAAGAGTCCAAGCACCATTTCTAAACTAATGAAAAAAGGGGCTAGTATTGAAGATGCTCTTTTCCATAAGGGAGTCCTCAAGATAAACAAAAAAAACACAAACACCAACTCGTCTAATGACAAGGAAAATTTTTCCTCCAAAAACAAGAATGTGACTAATGGTGGTATTGTGGATGCTCGCATAATTAGCATAGCACAACCTCAATTGACTTTGAAAGGTGTAAACCCTACAAATTCACAAACCTCTAATCAAACATTAGCTCCACAATAGAAAACTGAGACTCCCACGCAAGATAAACCTCAAAGACATCCTAGAACCAAAGATAGGAAATTCACACCATTGGGGATACCACTTGATACTGCATTAAAATAGTTACTGAGTAATAACTTCCTGCAATTACCCCCAACCAAAGATGAACCATTGACTAAAGCTGATTGGTGGGATGACAAAAAGTATTGTGATTACCATTGCACCAAAGGACACAAAACTTCATCATGCTTCCAACTGAAACATGCAATACAAGAACTTATTGATGATAGTGTAATCATAGTTGATCCATCACTGTTAGCATCCAACTCTGATCATACTATTTTCAAAGATCCTTTGGTTAATCATGACAAAGAGAAACCCTCAAGTTCAAACTCAAACTCACAAGGTAATGTGAATTACACATGCACCAGCTATGACTACACCATCAATTGCTTTAATGAGTCTAACTTTCACATTGAAGGCTGAAGACCCTCGTTGTGTTGTCACTACACACCGTAGCAAGATCACCTTACCTAGAGCCTCAGCTAGACCTACTGCTTCTACTAGACCTATACCCCCAAGTAGATCTACTGCTCCTACTTCATCTGATTATAGCCTTGTTGAACAACTCAGAGAAACCCCTACACAAATATCCATTTTGGACCTACTGCGTGCATCCCCCCAACACCAAAAGATCTTGGATCAAGCCCTTAAAGAGTTAGTAGTCCCAGATAACATTGATGTTGCCCAGTTCCAAGCCATGGTTGGGAACCTATCCGCATCACAACGTATCACTTTTTCACCCTATGATATTCCTAAGGACAAACCTAACCATAATGATCCCCTTTTTCTCGAAGTCTTCATCCATAATGCCAAAGTTAGACGTGTCTTAATAGATGGAGGAGCAAGACTGAACATCTGTACTCTTAAGGTTGTCAACAATTTGGGTTATTCTGAAGATGATGAGGATCGCTCTCAAAGAATCACAATAAAAGCTTATGATGATGGTGAACACTTCTCTAGGGGCATCATCACATTACCTGTCAGAGTTGGTCCAACTACTGAAGACACATTATTCCATGTCCTAGACATCAAAATGAATTACAATATGATACTAGGACGCCCTTGGCTTCATGCTATGAAAGCAGTCCCTTCTACATATCATCAATGTTTGAAGTTTTCCTATAATAACATGGAGGTTACCATCCTTGGTTATCCAGATCCTTTCAAATTTTGTGCTATGAGATTTTTCTCTATAGCCCTCTTTTTCCATAGCTCACCAAGGGTATCCATTTCTAATCTATGAGATGCTATTGCATTCCAAATCCCAACAAACAATGAAGCACAACCCACAAATTCTTCTAAGTATGTGGATGCTGATATACTGCTCAGTAAAGCCAAGGAAAAGATGAAGATTGAAGACAATGAGTGTGGAGAGTACTTTACATCTCAAGTCTCTCACATTAGGGAGTCACCACTTTCTCCCATCAGCCCAAAGAATGATACTTCTATCAATGAGAATACATCCATATGCATTGAGAAAGAAAAAGCAGAGCGAGAACCCACTTTGATATCTCCTAGCAAGTATGGACTTGCGTTTACCATCATGCAGAAACAAGGCTATGATGGCTATAGTGGTCTTGGATCTCAAAAACAAGGAATCATTGAACCTATTGCTACAGAAGGACAACCTCCTAGTTTGGGGCTTGGATTTAAACCATTATGAATAAGTCCTCCTAGTGCCACGGTACATACATGTAAGACTATGGATGTTTTGAATGATGAAAAGGCATCTGAGGATATCCCACTTGAAACCAACAATCCCCTAGCCTCTGAGCATAACCCCAATGACCCAATTGAATCAATTACCTATATATATACCTTCAACCAAAGCCCATTTAACACTGATGATGACATATCCTCAAGTTATGCTGAACCTTTGGATTAGGACCAACACGGACCACCAATTTTTTATCAATTCGACGACGATGACACTCTCATAATAGACTTTGAAAGCATTATGACTGAATATCATAAAGAAGCAGTTTCTCCTAAAGAGAACACATTGGCATATTTTGGGGAGCCAACTCCAGTTTCTAGTTACAAAGCAAAAAGAGAAAAAGATAGCAAGCATAGGTCTCTTGGTGAAAATCAAAAGGTGCCATTAGACTATAAAAAATCAAAAGCTAAGTAGCTCCCATTTCTACAAAATGAAAAATATGATGCCATGAATATCAGTGTTCTAGTGTTCAACATGCCACAAAGTCTTTTGGAGCTCTCTCAATCAGCATTCATGCAAAAGGTCATTGGTCTCAACCCTCCCAACCCTCCCTTATATCCCTTTGTTTATCCCCCAATCCAGCTACCTAATTTGTCCTACAACCAAAATCAGTCCTTTATCCAACAAGCCTTTGCCTATGTCATCATCAGTGACATCTCACATGACATTTCTATTGACCCAATTATCCTTAGATGCCTTGATTTGCAAGAGATACACATTGTCTTACATATGGTACACGATGGTATCTCTTGAGGCCTTTCTAGTGGTTTGATTTTAGCTATAGACTCGGAACGACTCCTATGTAGTTATGGTCAGTCATGGATCTAGAGCTCATCAACTAGAAGCATCAACAACAGATATCTTCTCAGCATTTGTTAGTGACATTCTTGATTCC
Source organism: Cupressus sempervirens (assembly GCA_028749045.1). Lineage (NCBI taxonomy): Eukaryota > Viridiplantae > Streptophyta > Pinopsida > Cupressales > Cupressaceae > Cupressus > Cupressus sempervirens. Next base: position 739,864,376 of record CM053791.1, on the reverse strand, counting down.
ATCTAAAAGTCATGAACAAATATCAAAAAATTTGCAAAAAGTCTTGAAAAAATACAAAAAAAAAAAATTGAAAAAAGTCATGGAAAAGAAAAAAAAAGAGGGATGCCTTGATGAAAACCTGGTAAATAGGCTTCTTGGCATGAAAATTTGAGTCAAGAGAAATTTTTTGTCCAAAAGTGAAAACCTGACAAATAGGTGCTTTGGGCAAGTACCATGGTGAAAACTTGGTAAACAGGCGCCATGTGTAATTAGTTATTGCTCCTCCATCTATCAAGATTCCATCTGGTCTTTTCCTCCTCTATCATTCCTTGATCATATCCTTCATATTGCAAGACATCCTTGGTTCCTTATCATGGCTCACGAACTGGTTAATGTCCTTTGTTACCTTGCCTAAGCATCACCAATCTGCACACCCACTCTGTCATGTGCCTTTGTACATAATTTGTGTCTTATCTGGGGGCATATTACCTACATGGTGCATAAGTTTGAATTTGAACTAGGGGCATACCCCTAAGTGCTTTTTATCCATTGGATCTATCGCATAACAGATTGGAGCTACCACTTGTATATGCTTATACGATCTTGAAAAAATCCCTAAAAATCACATAATGTCCTGAAAAAATCCTTAAAAATTCAAATACGATCTTGAAAAAATCCCTAAAAATCATAAAATCTCCTGAGAAAATCACTAAAAATCACATAATGTCCTGAAAAAATCCTAAACATTCACATAATATCCCAAAAAAATCCTAAACATTCAAATACGATCCTGAAAAAAGCACTAAAAATCATAAAATGTCTTAAAAAAACCCTAAAAATCGTAAAATGACCTGAAGAAATCAGTTACACAAAAAAATAAAGTATCCTCAAAAACCCTAAAAATCACAAAACTCGTCAAAAATTTGCAATAAACCTTGTACATACTCACTGTGGATAACCACCCCTTTTTGCATAAACACTTGCGCTTTGCAGACTGAAAATCAAAGCGCTATGCTTCAATGCCAATCACACTATCTGAGCAACATGAACCAACAATCAATCCAACATGTCACTATGAACTTATCAACTGAATCCAAAACTAGAACTATTGCATTATCAACATGTCAAACACCATCTAAACACGTAAAATACTAAAAAGCAACTAATAATGGACAAGGATAGTTGTTGGCTCACGCTGTTTAGTGAGTGATTTATTTTTTGCTTTGTTTTTCTTTGATCATGTTCCTATGCCACTCAATGATATAAAACTAATCTATGAGAGTGGCTGGGATGGTTCATGGTCATCTTTTTCTATTTTTGTCTATTACAATGTACCTTTGAGAGTTTGGGGCATGTACATATGCCTTAAGAAGGACAAGGTCATTCTTTGTTTGCATCGTACTTGTTTACGCAAAAGGCTTGCATTTGCGCTCTAGCCCTTTATGCCATGATGTGTTGCATTCCATTTTCCATATCAAAATAAAGCTCCATTTGACATATAGTGCACTTTCTAGATGAAAAAGTCTTTCCATCATACTAACATCTCCTCATCTCATCTTTCTTCGTCATCTCATTCTCCATCACCATGATCATGTCTTCTGATTCACCAAATCATCTTCATCTTGCATTCATGCATTCTTGCATCATCCTACACTGTCAATCAACTTTCTATGGCTTTCCACCTAGTTCAACCTCAGTATGACATTTGTCTCATCATATTTGACCAAATACAACCATTTTTGATAATTTCCCTCATGCTCTGACATCTTTCCATCATTTTGGCTCTAATTTTCATTCCGTCAGTTGCTATGGTTTTGCCTTCTTGTTGTCGATAAATTGACTTATCATATGCTTATCTTAGTCAATTTTTCAAGGGGGCACCCATATATATCATCCCTACTAGGGCATGTTGTGGCTTTCTCATCAATTATTCTTTGATACAACACTCTAAATCACATTGTATCAAAGAGGGGCAAATCGTAGACGCTCAAAAATGGTTTGCATCTATGACTTCATCACTTCTTCATACTAATTTGTCCCATTTTCTCATTCTACTAACTTTGATCTTTTGGCCAGATTGACCATATTTGGTCATTTGTATCCCCTTTCACATCAATTTCATATCAACTTGGAATCATATCAAATCAACTCAAAATCACCCCAAATCAACTTGAAATCAGTCCTAATCAACACAAAACATATCAAACATCCCAAATCAATCATCATTTATCTGCTCCTAGGCATTGTTGTGGCTTTTAGTGCCTTGGAAACCTATCAACTTATCAATCTTATCAATCTAACCTTAGTACTGTAATGGCTCTCAGTACTAGGTCAAAATATCATTCATGTCATTCAATCTTTGATGTTGTTGAGGCTTTCAATGTTAGATCATGGCATCATCAACCATTTTAATAATACTGATAGTGTTCGTCATTGTTATTATGATCAAACCTTATCAATCAATTTCAATCCTGTAGCATTTACAATGTCGGTTAAATGTTACATATCAATTAATTCATGTCATGTGTCCTTGGCATGTTCTCAATTTTGATCTATCAATTAATTTGACCATGATTTGGTCTACTTTTTCATCATGTTATTTGATATCCATCATTGTCACATTTTCATCAAAGGATACGGTCCCATTCATTTAATCAATTTGGCCAATCATCTGCTAATTTTCTCTATAGGATTAAATAACCCATAATTTAATTCTATTATTCCTTCTAATTATTCTTCCCAATTATCATCCTCAATTAATTAATTTTATTAATTAATTGATTCATTATCTGCAAACCATGGAAATTCTTAATTTCCTAAGTTCCATTTTCCATCATTAAATCCATTTTCTACTAATTCTTATTTTGTGGAATAAGAGGATTTTTAATTCAAATATTCCATAAAATATTCCATCATCATGACACTTGGGTATGACACCTCGTGGATTCTCCTTTGACACTTGGCTGAGATTTTTCATAATCAAATATTCTTATCTCTTACGCATGTCTCTATTTGGCTTATTTGTCATAGATTCTTTGCTTTAAGTGGGTTGAGGAATCTTATGACGCATCATAGATTCTCTTCCAAATTTGACTCTCATGTGTCATAGAATCTTACTTTTGGCATATTCTATCATATGCGTCATAGGAATTATTATTACCTCTTACACATGTCCCTATTTGGCTTATTCGTCATAGATTCTTGGCTTTAAGTGGGTTGAGGAGTCTTATGATGCGTCATAGATTCTCTTCCAAATTTGACTTGCATGTGTCATTAAATCTTACTTTTTGAATATTCTGTCATATGCGTCATAGGAATCTCTTGCCATATCGCATGTCTATAGGTGACAAATCCAATGCTCTCACCCTACATGAAAATTATAAAATGAACACTCTTTCTCTCATTTTGGGTCTCTTGGAGCTAGAATGCTTAAGTCTTGAATCTTTGAATCTTTGAGTTTTTGAGTCTTTACTAATTTGCATTCTGCATTCTCTCTCTCACATAGAATCACACTTCAAGTATTCTCATGGCATTATCACTATCATAGGCTTTTGCTTCAATTTTGTGTGCACTATAGGCAACTTTGGAGCTACAATCATTTGGAGAAGAAAGAAGGACATGGGAGCCCCAAACGGAAAAGGGAGTTTTTGATTATGTTTGCTTTCTTTTGTTTAGTTTGGCTTTCATGGTAGACTAGTGGGTGTTAACGTATGATTATTGAGTTTGTGATTTTTCTCATAGTATGTTATGCATTTAACCCATTTTTTCTAGTCCTACACTATCAAAACTCAATTTTTTCGAAAACTAAAAATACCCTTTTATAGATCTCATATTCAATATTATCATTATATAAATTTTTGAGTGTTTTGATTATTTATAATATGTTATAATTTTAAAATATTATAAGTCGATATTTCAACATTTTAGAAGATTCTCTCTCAAAAAAGGGGAAAAATAGTAAATCCTATCAAAAAAATTTAAAAAATATATTTATCTCTAGAGGAAAGAATCCTCTTCATGAGTATGTAATTTTTTTCAAGAAAGTGTTGATTTGATAAGGAAGTTTTAACGGGAGGAAAAAATTGTTGGATTCTGATAAGGTCAAGCTGAGTACTTATAAAAAAAGAAAATATATATAAAAAATAATTATTTCTTTTTTTGTTCCCTAGCTATACATGTCATCTATAAGATATTTTCAAATCAGAACAAAAAAGATAATTTTCGTATACATTTTTGACGGGAACTACACCCTATTTTTTTTATAGTTAAAAAAGGGACTTCAAAATAAAATAAAATGAATAAATTATTACTCAAAAAAATAATAAAAATTATAGCCATAAAATTCATCCAATTCTACTCATTTCATCAGTTTACATCATCTTCAAATTCTAAACTCAAATACCATTTTTTTTGTCATTAATGTTGAACTATCCCATTTTGATATCATGTTTCTTTTTAAAAGGTGACACAGGTTTGTGCTTTTACCCATCTCCTTTACGAATTCTCCTACCTTGCACTGCACCATTTATACTGATGATCTTCGTAGACTCTATGAATCTCAACAACTTATGCTATCTATAAGTTAGGCTCAATAGAAAATGTAAAGCTCAGTATATATTGGTATCTTTATGTGAGAGTTGGTAGCAACTATAAATCTCAATATACACTACTATCTATATGTGAGGCTTGGTAGAAATGTAATGAATCAATCTAATTAAGTTTTTAGTAACTAACTGACAAATGATTTGACCATTAGGTCAACACTTGAAATCTTATTTGCAAGCACCAAATGCTCTAATACCAATTGATGAAAATGCAAAGGAGTAAGTAAGAGTGTGTGTGTGTGTGTGTGCGCGCGTGGGGGGGGAGTGTGGGAGGGTGGGTGGTGTGTGGGGGTGAATCAATCATTAAAAAACAAATCCAAGATCACTTAGGATGTCAACAAATATTTAAAAAAAATCCTTGATGTAACTTGGTTAGTATAGAATATATTACCATCACTCAATTAACACTAAATGTGCTACTATCACTTGGCTAATACATAATATATTTACTTTAAGATATTATATTTGATTATCCTTAAATTAACTTAGTTCTAAAAACATAAAGGAAATAACATGAACACATAAGACACCAAGATTTAACATGGAAACCCAATTTAGAAAAATTGAAACAAGTTACTCTTTTTCACTCTTGTGAAGTAAGCCCTATTAGGAGCCAACCCTATTCAAGGCTACAAAACATACTATTATGTGTGACCCTATTAAAGGATTTAATTCACCCTATTAGGGGTGGCCTTATTAGAGGTCTTTAGATACTTTAATCTAGAAATTCCACCTTGTTCAAGGATTTGGCAAATAGTTGTTAGGCTAACTCTATTAGGAGATTTGAGTTAGTACTACAATTAATAGAGAGTAACAATGATGTAACCTAATTGTGTATAAAACTATACTTTTCTAATTCAAATTTTTTTCTAGCTTCATTACCTGATCCTTCTTGATTAGAATGTTCTTTTCATCTTAGTTAGCTTAGATATTTTGTCCTCTTGTAAATATTCTTCTAACTCACTTCCTTAATTCATCTTCTTCAATTCCACATGTCCACACTTCAATCCTCAACTTGACATTATACTCATATGAATTACCTTGTCAAGTTGGTTTGAATACATTTATGATTATTATCCCTTAAGTTTACTAACATTAAGCAAACCTAATATGTTATCAATTGGCTAATACAACATTGAGCACTTGGTCAACTTAGAGAAACTCTTCATTAACTGACCCATCTTAATCAATATTATCTTTGAATTGACTATAATTTTGTAACTGAGTGGACTTTTTCAATACAAGATCCATGCTAGATTTCCTTTGGTAACTGAGTAATACATGATATTCCTTTAATGCCTAAGTGAGTTCGGTGGATACTAACTCTAAACTTGGTTATCACTGGAATGCTCGACATATATAGGAAATTATCTTCAATGCCTGATTGAGCTTGTCTAATACTAACTTCTCAATAAAGCTTGAAATTTTGTATAACATTAAAGACAACATACAATTGAATAATTGTTTCCAAGATATGTAAGCTACAATAGTTCTATTGAGATCTTTGACATGTTGCCATCAATGTAAAAAAGGAAGATTGTTTGAAATGTACAATTGAAATAATTTTTGTTTTGTAATTAATGTCAAATCTATTGATAAGATATATTGGTACCTAATTTAAATGCCATATATATTTTATTGATAAAGAGGATTTGAGAAGTTCCTCATAAAAATGGCACCTAGAGGAAGGGTTGAGTTATGAAAAGGAAGTTACAATGAACATTTGATTGGGTAGATTTTGATAAAGAAAAGTGATCATTTATGTCAAGAAAGCTAAGTGAAGCTGAGTAGAAGTATTACATATAGTTGATCAAGCATTAGTATCAACCATGCAAGATAGTTGATGTTGACCGAGAAAGATTTATAGAGATCAAGAATTTCAGTGATGACAGAGTGTTAGATTTTAGAGTTTTCTAATTGATGATAGAGAATGTATTCAAGGAAATTATGAGATCAAGCTAACTCATTTGATTTCTTGGGAGATGTAAACCATGATGAAGATTAGATTAATGAGTTGGATCATTAAATTCAAGCCAAGGATTAGGTAAATACCTAAAAAAAAAATTCTAGAGAAGTTGAAGAAGAAGATCAAGAAGATTGATAGATATAATGAATCAATTTGAATCTGATTGTAAACACTAAGTTTTATGGTGGATGTAGAAAATGGTTGCACACAAATTTACTATATAAAGAGATATAGAGAAAAAAAAATTAGAGTTGTGTGTGTGTATGAATATGTGAAGCTTGTATGTGAAGAGAAATATACAGAGTTGCATTGATCAATAATGCACAATTCTGTGTGGTTGTGAAGCTAATAGAGAGCTTGTAGAGATTATACTAATTTTGTTGAGTGAATCTAAGAAGAAGGTTCAAGTGTTATTGAGAAGAGTGGACCAATTTCTTGAAGGTTCTCTAAGTGAATCTAGATAAGAGATGAAAGTGAAGAACTTATCAGTGAGTCAACATAGGGACCAAATAGAGATCTAAACCAATAAAAGTGAGTTATAGGCACATAGATCAAAAACTATATTTTCTTTCTAGTCATTATAAATAATTTGTATTGAAATCCTTTTGATAGAGCTTGACCTAACCATCATTTGAAGACTTAATAGTCTATGTAAATCCCTTAACTAGGTGACATTCTAAATGGAATGATCAAAGTCCACTTACAAGGCCACTCTTAATAGGGTGATTAAATCATCTAACTAGTTTACATTTTGTAATAGTTGAGAATTAGACTCGAAAAATGTGCCAAGATCACCTGCAATGCAAATAGCTTGCTGAAGAGAAACCTAGGGAGCAAAGAGCTTGAAGCAAATACTGCACAAGAGAATATTTCACAATAAGAAATTAGAGTTGCTATGTGAATGGAATGAATTTACAAGGAATGAGAGACCAAATAAATAGGCCTCATGGAAGCTTGTAGAACAAGCTGGAATGAGGTAGGAGATAAGGTTGACAACTAAGAACACATCCACAAGAGGTGGAAAAAATAAGTATCCTAAAGGGAACAAACTCCCGTGTTGTCAACAACTAACCTCAACTACATGCATTAAACTAAGTAAGCTTAAGTAAATAGAATAAATAATTAAAAATTAATTAATTATTTACTCTACCACCCCCCCTTAAGTGCAACTTAGGGGAATGCCTTAAGCTCACAAAACAAAGGAAAAAATGCAAAATGGGTCCTGAAAATGAGGCCATTTTAGGTACCCAAGTACAATGCAACTAAATGCAACATCTATAAAATAGAGAAAGAGAGAAAACCACATGGGAAAAACTCTCCCTCAAAAAGAGGTAAAAAACAACATGCTCAAAAAAAACATGAAGTGAAGGAAGGAAGGCATCAACCAGTCCCCCCAAGGACAAATTCTATAACCCAAAGCATTGATCGCAATTGAAGAAAGTGGGGTGATGCAAAAGGCTTAGTGAAGATGTCTGCAACCTAACTAGCAGTAGGAATGTACTCCAATACAATAATGCCATCCTAGATCAACTGACGGATGAAATGCATATGCAACTCAATGTGCTTGGTACACTAATATTCCATCGAGTTGCGAGAAATGTGGATGGCACTCTAATTATCCTACCACAAAATAGTGGGACAATAGGGAGAAAAGCCAAACTTAGTCATCAACTGATGAAGCCATTAAATTTATTGAAAAGAAAGAACTATGGCCCTGTACTCAGCCTTTGTAGATGAAATTGCTCAAGCATGCTGCTTCTTGCACAACCATATGATGAGATCAGAGCCAAGGTAAAACACAAAGCTAGAAGTAGACTTTAGATCATCAACATCACTAGTCCAATTTGAGTTAGTGTAGCCAAAAATCTATGGAGTCCCTATAGTGTATTGAATGCCATACATAAGTGTGCCTTGAATGTAGTGTAGAATATGCCTGGTAGCTTGTCAATGACTCTCATGAGGGTCTTGAGAAAACTAAGAGACTAGGACAATTGCAAAAGAAAGATCAAGGTGTGTGTGTGTCAGGTACAACAGGTTGTCAACCAACTACCAATACAAAGTAGCATCCACTGTAGATGAGGAGCAGGAGGTAGAAAAAGTAACACTTGAATGAAATGATGTAGGAGCAGCCTTACAATCAAGCATGTGAAAGCGAAAAAGCATGTCAAGAGCATACTTTTGCTAATACACAAAAATGCCAGTAGGAGACTGATGAATTTGAAGACCAAGAAAGTAGTGCATCAAACCAAGATCAATAATCTCAAACTGGTCCATCAATGCATTCTTAACATCCTAGAGAATGGATGATGAACTACCTATAAGGATAAGATCATCAACATACAAAACAAGAATCAAAATCTCATTAGCAAGATGCTAAATGTACACTATGGGATCAAAATGGCAGTGAGTGAACCCTATAGACAGTAGAAATGAGTCCATCTTCTCATACCAAGCCATAGGGGCTTTCTTGAGACCATACAATGAATGTTGAAGCCTACAAACCAAGGTGGGATCCTACACAAAACTTGGAGGCTACTCCATATAAATCTCCTTAGTGATATCACTGTGCAGGAGGGCACTTTTCACATCCATCTGATAAACTGGCCATCCCTGTGAAGCTATGAGGGATAAGACAAGGTGAATGGATTTCATCTTGGCGATGTTGTGGTATCCACAACACATGCCCCATTCCTCACTAGGAATGGGGACCCCCTACTTTTTCAAACTCTCAGACTCATAGTTCCGGAGTCAGAAGAAGAAATCTTTGTTGAATAAGTTAGAGTCAAAAATTCAATAAGTTTAAAAAATTAAAAAAAATTAAAACAATCAAAAAGTTATTCAGAAAATAAAATAAAATCTTGTGCGCATGTGCATGCAAAGAAAAGGAGGAAGGGAAGTTAGAAAAACCCCCCTCCCCCCATTTTTTATTATTATTTGATGTTGAAGAAGTAGAGCTGAGAAGGGAAAGGTATGGAAACCTTCTCCCCTCCAAATTTCATGCAGTCCTAGCGCTCGATCATGCAACCAGAAGAGGAAGCACACGGTGTGGCCCTGTGCGTGCCCTTTTGGACGTGCACACGCTGCACTGCCACGACACCCTTTTGGGCTGTGTGCGCACCGCAACTACTGCTGCACTCACCTTTTGAATGCATAGCAACGCAGTGATGTACACGCCTCCTAGGTTGCACGTAGCCACTGCTAAGAGTGCCTTCTAGGCCATGTGGCAGCTACTGGCACCATGCCTTTTTAGACATGTGGCAGTCGCTACCATTGCACCCTTTTGGATGTACGGTGGCTTGGTACTGCATGTGCCTTCTAGGTCGCTTGCAGTCACCACTGCATGCGCCTTCTGGGCCACGCGCAGCTTCTGCCATGTGCCCTTCTAGACGTGCATGCGCAACCACTACCATGCCCTTTTGAGCATGCACGTGCACAGCCACTATGCCCTTTGGGCTGTCGTCCAATTTTTTTTCCCTCATTTTTTTTAATTATTATTTTTTTTCTTTTTATATAAGATTCAAAAAACTCAAAAATTAAAAAATTAAAAAAATTAAAATTTTTAAAATAATAATAATAATAATTACAACAAATAAAATAAGTTCTATAATATCATTTTTAAAAAAAAATGTTTTTTAATGTATCCGGTAATTAATCATTCTTTTTCTTTGTGACGTGCAAGTAATATAGTCAAATGGCATCCACATCTGGATCAACAGCAAAGCCAGTTATGTACAAGTTCCAAGGCATAACCCCAAATTCATGACTACACGATGAACACTCTGAGATGAAAGACACCGAACTTGGACACACAGACTTGGGAGAGTTTTTGAGGGTTTGTAACAACCCAACTAAAAGATCTTCTTTGAGATTCACCTTAATTTGATCTGGATTGGTAAATGCAGCATCAAATCCTATGACCTTTAGTCAGCTGAATTGATTATGACCTTATCTCGACATTTTGTTCCTGAGGAAAGGGTGGTAAAGAGCATCACTGGTTAAGTGGTCTTAGATCTATGACCTAATAATATTGAGAGGGTTTTTCACCTACCTAGAGCTGATCAGTTTATCAGGCTTTCATATGAAGCAGCTAACAAGTGGCATAAGGATCATCACTAGGAGGCCATTGACATCATATATTCCTCATACTTTATTGAGAAGCCATCTTGGGGAAGGACAATCAGTAAAGTAGATATGACTTGAGGATACATGAAAGATGACATTGGATATTCAATCATTCTCCTAAGCAGATTTATGGGATTGCCTATAGCCAGTCATCCCACTCTATTCATGGTTAACTTTATTGAAACCATCAGACATAGAGAGATGGCACTGGATTGGGCCACCACACTTAGTGAGAACTTGTGTGATCAATTGTAGATAGTAAAGGACAAGAAGAAGTTCTTTATGACTTCTTATGAGGTATATCTACTTGTAGGAAGAGCTATCGACTATCTTGGGTTGTACAAAAGGGGCAGTATGTAGGATCCTAATGCATGGCCATATATAGTTTATCCTTAGCTAGTTAAGAAGAAGCTCTCACCACAAAGCAAAGAGTACAGGATTGTCAATGATGCCTTCATCTTTGCCATCATTCGATTCATTGAAGGGGATTATGGGAAAAGATAGTCTGATGAGGCTAAGGCATAGATCACAGCTCTTGGTGCATATTTCATCTAGTTCCAAACATTCACATACCTTCGGGTTGGTGGTGCATCTATCCATCAAAAGAAGCTCCCAAGGTACCCAAGTGACAAGTTGGTTCTAATGGAAATATCTCGGCAGATTGAGTCAGCTTATGAGAGGATCAAGAAACAATGAAGGCCTTGTTGGGATTGGCCTTTTATAATAGGAGCATACCAAGTAAAGAGAAAGTAGGATATCCTGACTTTCAAATGGGAATGGGAAAATTATCCTCTCAAAGAATATAACTCTCCTCGACCATTCTTTGACAATGTTGGTAAAGTGAAAAATTTGGTAGGAAAAGAGTTGTACCATGAAGACGCCATTGAAGATCATTGAATGAATGCCACAAATGACTATGATTTTTGTATCAGGGACTATTGTAGAATGACTTTGTATTTAGCAGAGAAGGCTCTCCATTTGACCATCCTAGATGAGTTAAGCTTATAGGATTCACAAGAGCTATACAGATAAAGTTGTCAAAAGGCCCATCCTAAATGTAGAAATTGATAAAGAGGCAGGAGATGATATTAATCATCAAGCAAGACGTATCATCAGAATGACAAAGAGTTGGGTCAAGAAACCATTTCCACTTGATCCAATTTTAGAGATAGTCATATTCCATGCACATGCTCACCCAGAAAGGGTAAAGGGGAGGAAATTCATAGTTCCTATCTTCGTGCTCCAGTCTCCTATCAGGCCAAAAATAGTCTACCAGCTTGATCATCTAGTGGGATACTACCATCCTTCAGAGAAGAAGAAAGAAAAGAGGAAGAGAGCCTCTCCTTAGAGGATCCAGATAGAGCATGTTGAAGAATAGGCCCCTTTTCAGCAACATGGATCTACTTCCCAAAACCCTCGAGACCTTTGAATTTCTCATATCTAGGTTGATTTTCCATTGCTTCCTATTTTGTCAAGCCAACAAGAAGAAGGAGAGATTCCAGAGAGATCCATTCATCCAATGCATGAAGAGCCTACTTCTTCTATGGTTCCATAGAAGCAAAGGAGGGTTAAGGTTAGAATGAACAAGAGGCAAAGAGTTCATAAAAGATTAGTGCCTAATCCATTTGTTCCTAAAACCATTCCCGAGGAAGAATCAGATGAGGATGAGACAGAGTTAGATGGAGAGGAAGAACAAGTGCCTCTACAAGGGAGAACCCAACTTTCCAAAGCCACAAAATTGGAAAGAAAGAAGAATGTCACAAATACCCCACCACCCACCCAAGCTAAAACGGTAGAGCTCTCCTCTTCAGAAGATGAATTACAATGATGGGTGAATGAGCAAAGGGAGTAAGGTGATGATATTCTCTCCATTCCAGATTTTAATTTCATGCCAGTGGGTATAGAATTGGTTGGAGATAAGATTAGAGATATTCCTATAGGTGAATTTCAATAGTAAGATTGGACGCAGATGCCACTTGAAACACAAGGTCCTCATCTAATGCCCCCATCTTCACCTTAGGCTATGATGGTAGATAAGGTTTTAGTGACACCTCCACCTCCAAGTTTAGAGGAACATGTTCAGAAGGAATCATCATTACAAGGAGAACCAGAACCAAGGACTACTAGTGAGCCATCAAAAGAGGCATAGGTAATGGAATGTATACATCAGCCTTCCTAGGAAGTTGAGGATCAAACTATGGGATCTACAAAAACTGAGACTACAGAAGAAGAACCCTTACAACAGGAAACTCCAAGAAAAAGCAATAGAGGGAAGGAGGTAGTTGAACACATCCCTTCATTATCTAGGGCCAAGGTTATAGAAAGACATATCCTGAGATGGTTCCAAAAAGAAATAATGAGAAGTGCTAAGCATCAATTCCTTGCTTCAGATGATGATATTTTTGACATTGTAGAGATTTTGAACAAGCCTGACTCTCCATTATAGGATGCAACACCATTTGCATTCATTACCACTACTCAAAATGAGGACTTATTTGCACAAGTGGCCCATCCTCTGAAAGGTATAGATGAAGAAGTTGTTAGCCTTTAGGACTATGAAGTGAAGGATATCATGTTAGGGAAGCCTACATAGGATACTTCTCGATAGATGATGACTATGGGAGTCAAAAAGGTTCTTAACCATATGGAACATGATGAGATTGAAATTAGAGAACTTCGAAGGAAATTTGAGATCTTGAAAGGATATCTAGCTGAAATTATTGGTCCTCTTGATTTTGAACACCTTGAGGAGACTTTGACTACCATTCTTAAAGAAGGGGAAGGTGTATGGCTCAGTCCATTCTTGAGAGCTTATCAGGATTGGTGAGACAACCTTGAGGATAGGGGTGTCACTATAATTATAGGAAGCTTGAAATTATTACATGCTACACAAGACAATGCTAATGAGATCATGGCAATTTTGAGGCAGGACTTCAATATTATGGATGAGGTATAGGTTTGGAGCAAAGATTTGCAAATTCTATAGGCCATATATACCAGAGAAGAGCTAGACATGATACATGATTGGATAGAAAAGATTGCAGAGGGAAATAAGGTGATGGAAACATTGCATGATGAGATACATAGGCTCAAGGACCAAGCCCGAGAGAAAATTTTGGAAGCAAAAAAGTTATATAGTGATGCAAGCTTGGATATTTTTGAAGATGAAGAATGAGAGAAGCTTTTACCAATTGAGGTAGTTGTAGAAAACTTCAAAAATACTTTAGAGGAAGCATCTAGTGATGAAGACATCAGACAAGCCTTTAGGATAGAAGAAGCATCATTAGAGTTGGATACCAAACTTGGGGATTTTGTAGAAACTCGAATTGAGGTGGACAACTACAGACAAAAGGTCAAAGATAAGTATGAGGCTTTGGATCTTCCTGATGCTATTAAGATTACTGAGATTATAGAGAAATTCAAGGGCAAACATCCAAACATATCTTTAGGATGAAGATGAGCAAAACCCAGATGCTAGAATTCAAATTTTGGCACTAAGTAAAATTTTGAGATTTTGACCCAGTCGAGGTCCACAGGTCTGCAGCTCTATAGGTTCATAGCTCTGCAGGTCTGCAGGTCTGCAACTCATAGGTGCATTGACAATTGACTGCCAGCTCAAAAAATAGCACTTTTGATGCATTGGAAACACATTTTGATGGCAAGTTAACTCTGAAACACATCAAGTGAAGGGCCAACTTCTATTTTTGGTGTCTCTATATACTTCTACTTTAATTGATGGCTTCCTCTTACTTTCTCTCTCATGATTTCATTATTTTTTACATGTAAAGGGCTCATTCATTCAATAAATGAATAAAATATGGATGGAGTCCCTCTAAGCACCAGTTAGATTACCAGTTTGTATATATTTAGTTTGTTTTAATGTTTTAAAAGAATTTTATTGCATCAAGATATCTCTTACGCTCAACTCAAATTGAGGAGATGATTTCTTATAAATACCCCATTGTAAAATGTAAAAAAGGTTGCCGTTATTATGCAATAAAATTATGCTTTTGGTGCTAGCATTTGGAGTGTAGTTATTCTTGTCTGAATGTTTCATTGTTTTGTGGATTTTATTCATGAGATTGTGATTGAGCCAAAGGTTTATTGCATTGTTTCTAGTTGTGCAATCTTTTAGTTCTAGTGTTTGCTATAGATATATGAATTCCGTTGATGTAACGAGCTTGAGAAGAAATTATCCGATTGTTTCTACATAGCTTTTTGTCTTGCATGAGCGCACTTTCCATGGCCTTGTAATTTGATGAAGAGTGAAACATCATTCAATTTGTTAAAGATTCTCATCGACAATTGCATTAATGGATTCTAGGAAGCGCTGCTCCTATTTTCATTGGTTTCCTACCAATTTCTTCAAAAGTTTAACTCATAGCATGCTGTGTTTTGTAGCTTATGTCCATTTAGTGATTTCACTTTTGGGTTATTTGATTTCATGTTATTTTCTTTTAGTTTCATTATTTGCTTTGCTAACCCCCCCTGTTAGAATAGGACCTCATAGTAGCTGCATTGTTAGAATTGCATTCATTGAAAAATAGAAAATACAAAAAATATTGTTCTTCTAGTGTGATATTTTGAGACATCGAACAGATTTTACTTGATTCCAAGCTAAAAGAGTTTTTGGAACCAGCAAAGTCCTCCTTGTGAACATTCACATTTATCTTCTACTGAGAAAATTTTGGTATGTCACAAGACAAACACTAAACCTTCGAGTGGATCCTTAAAAAGATTTTCTTTTCAAGAGAGGAATTACACTATGGATTCCTGCCGTTGACCTCATAAAAAATGAATACCCAATAGGTGCCAGGGCCAAATATCTCAGAATAATCAACACCCTCAACCTACAAAAAACCCTTTGCAATAAGATGTGCCTTATGCTTATAAATAGAACCATCAGCAGTATACTTAGTGCGGTAAATTTACTTACAATGCACTAGATTTCTCCCCTTAGGAAGAGAACAAAGATCCCATGTGTGGTTCTTCATCAAAGAAGAATATTCCTCCTCCATTGTACCATCGCATTTGAAATGTTATGTTGCCTCCACAAATGTTTAAGGATCAATACTAGCAGCATGACTAAGGAGATTGGAACCAGTAGTGTGAGAATGGGTGCGACAGGATGTAGATGGGTCACCAACTAGACATCCTGTAGCCTCAATAGTAGCTTGAGCCCATTTAGGCATCTGGAGAGGATCCTTTGGTGGAGGTATATTAGGATCACCATGATCATCATCCTCATCATCTGTGAAACAAAATGAAGATGAAGAGGGAGTAGTGGAAGTTGAAGGAGTCGCTAGAGGCAAGGAATGTACTACAAGAGGGCTTTCATCAAACTAGACATCCCATTGAAATATGACCTCTCTTCAATTAGGATCAAATAACTTGTAAGCCTTTACATCCCTATAGCAGCCAACAAAAATTAGTGGTCAACTATTTAGTTCCATTGCTTTCCTCTAGGCATCAGGTACAAATGCATATGGCGTACTCCCAAAAACTCTGAATGACAACACATCAAACTTGACATGAGACCAAGCCTCCTCAGGATTCATATGTCGAAGTGCCTTGTGAGGCATCTAATTTTGAATTTAGTCAGCATAATTGACTGCCTTTTCCCAAAAACATGAATCCATGGACCCAAACTAAATCATGCAATTTTCCATCTCTCGAAGGGTTTTGTTCTTCCTCTTGGCCACACCATTCTACTAAGGAGTGTAGGGCACTAAAAGTTGATGCTTAAGATCATGCTTAGAATAGAAGTCTTTGAAAGCCTAGTTCACATACTCTCCCTCATTATCCATGCATATCCATCGAATAGAAAGCCCAGACTGCTTCTCTACAAATGCCTTAAAAACTCATAATGAGTCAAAGGCATCAGACTTGTACTTAAGAAAGTACACCCATGTGCATCTAGAGGAGTCATCAATAAATGTAAGCACATATATAGCACTTGAAAAAGGAGTAGGAAATGACACGAGGCCACTATGAATCAACTCCAAAGGTGCTAAAGCATGAGTGGCTCATCCATGTGGAAAAGAATCCCTATGTTTCTTGCCAAGTGGACATCCCTGACAAACACCATCTGGATAGGAAATCTAGGGAAGCCCAAGAATAAGTACATGTGTGCTCATCTACTAAGATATCTATAATTGACATGCCCAAAACATTCATGCCAAAGTTTGGTTACGGAATTTGCATGTGCAACTAAACATGAACCTGTGTCATCAAAAGACTCAAATCCATCAAATCTGTAGAGGCAAGATGTAGATTCAACACTCCTAGTGGCCACAATAATCTTTAGATCATGCAAGTTTCAAATAACCACATCATGTGGTGAGAACTTGACTATCTTCCCAAAGCTAGAGTGGAAAATCTGATAGATAGATAGAAGGTTTATCAAAATATCAGGAACACAAAGTACATCCTATAAAGAGCCCCTAGCCAAAGTAACAATGCTAGAACCCAAAACTAAAAGTTGTGAAGAGTTCCCAACTACAATTCATGTGGTGGCACAAGGAGCAAGTGAGGTAAGTGACTTAGGAGTGTTTGTTATGTGGTGAGAAGCCTCAGAATCAAGAATCGATAAAGGTGCTAAAGTCTTATCTCATGAAAAAAGAGCACGACCTTTCTATGCAAGTGGAGATAAAGACTGAGGAGCTAAAATTTGATGCTCCTTCATTGCTTCCTCTAAAGCCTCTAATCATTTCCAACACCTTAAAACTAAATGTCCATCTTCCTCACAAAAACTATAGTTCTCACTTGATTTCTTCTTGGTTTTGGAGGTAGACTCACCCAACTTTGAAGAATCTTTACCCTTGGGAGGGTTTGCTGGAGGATTAGCTGGAGGCTTAGGATCAAATTTTGATTTGTCTTTCTTTCATTTTCCTTTCTTCTTTGATTTCCCCTTAGAATTTTGAGCAACCAATGCTTGGTTGGAAGAGCCAGAGGCATCCACTTGTTGGATCTTTGCCTGTTCCCTAGTCAACCTATCACAAAATGTCTCGAATGTAGGCATCCTATGTCTATCTCCAAGCACATCCATGGTTGAGTAGAAAGTAGAATAAAAAACCTGATACTACCCCTTCATCTTTGAGAGTATCAAGAATATACACTCATCATTAATTTTGTTCTTCCCACATCCCTCTAATACTACACGTAGGGATTTGAACTTCATCAGAAAGTTCTCAATGGTGGGAAAGTTTCTTGGTGACAAAGAAGTTAACTCTACATTCAACTAAAGTGCTCAGAACTCATTCACCTATCCAAACAAAGTCTAAAATTTCTGCCAATAAGCTTGTGGAGTAGTCAAACCATCCAAATGAAATGGTAGACTATCTAAAATGTTGAGTGCAATCAATCCCATGGCTTCATCCATTTTGTACCTATGCTGTAGAACCTTAAAAGGGCACATAAGAATAGGCTGATTCACATCTAGACAAGACCATAGGCCTCTTGACATGAGAAGCCTAGTCATTTGTGCCTTCCAGGTGTTATAGTTGTGTGGAGTAAGACGGGTCACAGATGGAACTACCATTGAGAGAAAGAAGAAGACAGAAGTAGAAGGGTCTTAACTAAAGTAAATTATAGAAAAGAAAGACACCCCCCCCACAAACATACAAGAATATCTCTCAAATACCACAAAAATCAATCATGAAAAGCAAAAAACTAGAAAAGAACCTAGATTTGTTGATTCAGAATAGGAGGAAACACAAGCTTCTACTTTGATGCCAAAAATGGGAGTTCAAATGAACTCAAAATCTTATGAAACTAGCATTGATGTTGCCATCTTTAAGTAAGCTTTCTGACACTTCTTTCGGATTGGAAAAAGACTTTCATATGCTCAAGTTATGGCCAAAAAACTGACTACTGCTCCAAAAATGCACCTTGCTAGAAAATTATAGACACTATGTTAAATTTGATGCTTGTACAGCCATCAAAAGGCCGTCGCTAGAAAGATGATGTCAGAAAATAAAAAGATGATGTTAGCTACCAAAAATATGACATCAATAGACATAAAGATGATGTTAGCGGGGTCAAAGGATGGAATGCCATCAACAGCCAAGAAGATGACATCAGTGTCAAGAAATGATGTCATTGTTCCTAAAGATGACATCACATGGTCTAAAAGTGATGTCAGCAAAGTGGAGCATCCATAGGGTGACAAAATAGAGAAAATTGCTGGTGGCAGTGGCACCACTATCACTAGCGAAGTGGAGGTGCTAGATGGGTGAAGCGGGCTCCGGGTGGCGCTACGGCCATGGGGCACTGTCTGTTGCTAGTGGAGAGGGGTTGATGGTGGCTAGTGGGTGGATAATAGGTGGTCGCATGGTGATGCATCAGAGCTGCTTTGGCGGCATGCAATTTATTTTATTTTATTTTAAAAATTAAGCTCTACATCCATACAGCAGCGACTTGAGTGGCCAAAATTTTTTTTAAAAAAAAGCCCTGTAGCCAAAACTAAAAAGTTTTATATGAAACCTAACTGGAAATGGCCTTATAGATCCAATGGCAGTGTCAATTTTGCCCCAAAGTGTTCCAAAAAATTTCTCTACCCCTAATTTGAAGAAAAATGCAGAAACAAACTAGGGTTTATGACTCCAAATTACGGCTTCAAAAATCCTTCAAACAAGAAGTAGTAGGGAGGCTCTGATACCATGTAGGATTTAAGAATCAAACTCTAAAAATGCACCAAGATCACCTACAATGCAAATAGCTTACTGAAGAGAAACCTAGGGAGCAAAGAGCTTAAAGAAAATACCGAACAAGAGAATATTTCACAATAGGAAATTAGAATTGCTATGTGAATTGAATGAATTTACAATGAATGAGAGACCAAATAAAAAGGCCTCATGGAAACTTGTAGAAAAAGTTGGAATGAGGTAGGAGATAAAGTTGACAACTAAGCACGCATCCACAAGAGGTGGAAAAGATAAGTATGCTAAAGGGAACAAACTCTCGTGTTGTCAACAACTGACCTCAACTACATGCATTAACCTAAGTAAGCTTAAGTAAATAGAATAAATAATTAACAAATAATTAATTATTTACTCTAACACATTTAACACTATGTTTTGTAACTTTTAACAACATTGGCTCCTAACAAAGCTCATTTCAAAAGAGTAAAATAGAGTGACATGTTGTTGTTACCTTTTCCCAAATTTGATTTGCAGACAAAATCCTAGTGTTAAACTATGATGAATGTTTTATTTATGTTTACATTTGATAATATTTTCATTATGCAATGCAAGTTATGCTTACAAAAATTTTATAGTATTGACCAAGCAATGGTAGAATAAATAGAACAATGAAGTGTTTATTATTTAATTTTTCAACTAGTACATATAAATCTTGAGTATTGATTCACTATTGTGATATGGAGGCTAATCAGACTAGGAGGTTTCTTTGGCATGGTTTTCTCTCAATATTATTTCTAGGGGGGTTTTGGGATAGTAGCCCTAAGACGGGGTGAAGGGGTAGTACCCCTATGGGGTCCTGGGGTAGCGTTGTTATTTTTCCCATTGGATGAGTTATTATAGCCCTAATTTTGTAAGCAAGAAAAGCTTGTATAAAAAGGCTTATGGTTAGGGATTGCATAATGTAATGGTGATATTGTACCTTCTTGTGGTGGTATTGAGCTATAAGGTATTGTAGATTGTAATCACTAGATAATATTAATATTAGACTTGTTGTTGGTGGATGTAGCCCATAGATTTTGTGAACCATGTTAAATCTTGGTGTCTTGTGTTCTCTTTTATGCGATCTACTATTTTTTAGAATTGGTTATGTTTGCATGTAACTATTATTACTTTCTGAGCTTTAATCCCAACAAGTGGTATTAGAGCTAGACTGGAGTCATTTTTCTTTTAGCTAGACCATCACCATTTTTTTTTCTTTTTAGTGATTCTTTGTAGAAAGCTCTCATGATTATTAGGAGTCTCATGATTGAGTGAGAGCAATGGTAGACAAGGGTAAGCTAAAGGTGGAGAAGTTTAATGGGCATAACTTTAAGTTATGGAAGATGCAAGTGGAAGCCATTGGAAGGAAAATCCAAGAAATAAGGAGCTATGTTAGAGGAGGACTGAGAAATTTTAGACAAAAAGGACACCTAGAAGGATTTGATTATGCTTGGCACCATCATGGACATTTAATATTAATAAAGAAAAGATGAAAAAAGAGTTGATGCAAACTCTAGAAAAATTATATGAAAAGCCCTCCACTTCAAACAAGGTATTTCTCATGTCAGTTATCTTCTATAGGTATTAATTTTGATAAAGAAATTAGGGCTCTCTTGATTTTATTTTCTTTGCCTAAAAGTTGGAATGGCTTGGTTATGGTTGTGAGTAATTTTGTTTTTAGATCTAATAGCCTAAAATTTCATTATGTGATAGGTGTTATTTTGAGTGAGGAAATTTGTAGGAAAACCTTAGGGGGATCTAGATCAGGAAGCACTTTGAATGAAAAACTTAGAGGCAAAACAACTGAGAGAGGAGATAATTTAAGAAATTGTGGGAAATCAAGAGAAAAGTTAGAGGGGGAGAGGTCTCAATCGAGAGGACCAAGAGATTGTTGGTACTATGGTAAAATGGAGCATAAGAAGAAAGATTGTTGGACTTCAAAGGACAATTAATGAGATAAACAAGAAGGGAACAAGGAGGCAAATGTGTTAAGTGAAAAATTCAAAAAGGATGCTTTTCTTTTGTCTTTAGAAAGTGTTGATGATTCATGGGTTTAGATTTTTTTGCTTCCTTTCATGCTACACCTCATAGAGGTTATTTCACTGATTATGTCCAAGGGGATTTTGGGCTTGTTTATTTGGGGGATAATGAACCTTGTTAGATTTTTGTAAAAAGAAATGTTAGGATTAAGTTGTATAATGAGAATCATTGGCTACTACATGGGGTAAGACATGTTTCAAGGCTAAGTAGGAATTTAATTTCAATAGGGAAACTTGGTGATGAGGGTTGTGTAGTTACTTTTAATGATAAAAATTGGAAGGTTTCAAAAGGTTCCCTTCTAGTAGTAAAAGGTGTGAAAGTAGGCACCTTACATCATTATAAAAGTTATATTTCTCCTTCTACTTTGATGGTTTTAGAGAAAGATGAATGTCCAAGAATAGTTGCTATTGTTGAACAGGGAGAACAAATAGTTTTTGTAGATTCTTATACAATGTTGTGGCACAACAAACTTGGGCAAATGAATTAGAAAAGTATAAAAGTACTTCATTCAAATAAATTTTTACCAGGTTTCAAATGTGTTAATATGGATTTATGTGAAAGTTATGTGTGTGGAAAATAAAAGACAATGAATTTTGCAAAGACTGAGAAGGAAAAGAAAAGTGAGAGATTAGAGCTTGTGCATACAGATGTATGGAGACTAGCTCATGTACCTTCCCTTGGTGGCTCTCATTATTATGTTACATTTATTGATGATGTAACTAGAAAAGTATGGGTTTATTTCCTTAAATAGAAATATGATGTATTTCAAATTTTTAAGAAATGGAAATGCTTGATCAAAAATGAGATTGGTAAAAAATTAAAATTTCTCATATCTGATAATGGTGGTGAGTATTGTGGTTATGAATTTGAAGATTATTACTCCTCTAATGGTATTCATAGATAGAAAATTTTTCCAAGGACTTGATGGAAAAATGAAGTGGTTGAACACATGAATAGGACTATAATGGTGCTTGAAAGAAACATGAGGTTGTATGCAAGGTTTTCCTTGAACTATTGAGAATAGATTAAAGAATCTATTCAAAGAGGGAGATTGTTGAAAGAGGGAGTTTGTTGACAATATTTTTCAATCATTATTTTGTCACTAATTTCAAACCTACTATTTGATGGTAAGATAATTTCTTATAAGGTTCAAGTACTATCACTTATTTGATTGACAAAGAGGATTTGATCAAAAGATGTAACAATAGCACCTAGAGGAAAGGTTTATTTATGATTATGTAATGAAGTACAAGGTTAAAAGTACAAAGTTGTGTCACCTTTTAGGCTGACATATCAGACTGGCTAAATTTGAATATTTCTATCCAAAAATCAATTTTGTTAAAACATATGATCTAGATAAATTTATTCTAGCTAAGTTATATATAGTATCACACTTTTCCAATTGGAAATGGCTATTAAATGCATGTTTAATACTAGTTTGTATCCAATTATTAAAGAAATAAAATTATTTCAGAAAAGTGTCATTTCAATAACTCTTACTATATTTTATGATTTTTTTTAATAACATACAAATAGCATTTTTTAGATATTGGAGTCTAGAATATTCTCATATAGAGCTTATAGTATTTTAATTAGATATAGTATATTGTAATTTAAAAATTCTACAAGAACGTATTTTAACAATAGAAAATATGATAGTTTTGAGAAAGAAAAAACTATTAAATAATATTAAAAAATCTAAAAGTTATATAACATTCTAGAGGAGAGAGTACTCCTCTAGAATGTATTATTTTTCCCTTGGTTAGAATATTTCTTTTTTGAAAAATGTGGTGGGAGATGAAAACTATTGATTTTAGGTGAGTTGAAATTTGAATCATTATGAAAGAGAAATTATAGGTCTAAAACTGAATTTTTTTATGATTGTTCTAGCTATATATGTTATCTAAAACATAGTTTGAGATCAA
Organism: Cupressus sempervirens; assembly: GCA_028749045.1. NCBI lineage: Eukaryota > Viridiplantae > Streptophyta > Pinopsida > Cupressales > Cupressaceae > Cupressus > Cupressus sempervirens. The sequence continues at coordinate 739,841,059 of CM053791.1, read as the reverse complement.
AAGGAAATAAAATTATTTCTCAATAGTTTTGTGGTGGGAACTAGACTCCCAATTTTTAGTATTTTTCAACAACTAAAAAGTTGTCTATAAAAATTGGGAAAATATATCAATTCTTATTCTAAATAATTATTAAAAATTATAATCCTAAAATTCATCTATTTCTACACATTTCATTAGTTTAGTTCATTTTCAAATTCAAAAAGCTAATACCAAATTTATGTCATTGAAGGTAAACAGTTATACTTTTGTCAATGTTTTCCTTTACAAAAGGGTGACACAACTTTGTGCTTTCACCCACAAGAATTAGTTAAGATAATGATAAAATGATGTATTGATAATCTACTGAAGGTTAAAAAAGCTAGTTACATTAAGAAATTTTACAAGAAGAAGTTACACAAAGTTTGCCTGCCAAACTTGACGAAGTGGATAGTACGTGTTGAGCAAAGATAGAGCAACCTAGGTAGAAAATCAGTTGGAGACAAGTAAAATTTTATTATATGTATATCAAGTAGAATAAATTTTAGTTGATGTTGAGCACTAGTAAACTTGAGTTCATATCGAGTGATTTGATAGTGGATGTCAACCAACATAGTACGTGTCAAGCATCAGAAGCTTTATAATGCCAAGTTGATACAATATTTGAAAGATTTTGAATTTGATAGATTTGAGCTGATAAGATTTTTTTCTTGGATTATGTGAACTAGGTGGAAGATAAAGTTGATGAGCTAGTGGCACAGAATTCAAGGTGAACCATATTTAGGCGAATTCAAAGTGGATTCTAAGAGAATTTTTTAGAAGAGATATGGAATATGGGGTAGATACTTTGTATCCTACCTAATCTATCCAAACCCTAAATTGGATGATGGAGAATGAGTGGTAAAATATCTTAATTTCCTATTTATAGGAATGGCTGGTCATGAAGCAAGTTTGTCATGTGCAAGAACCTAAAGAGGACAAAGAGTCAAGCATTTTGCTTCATCTAGTGACCAAAAAGGAGAGTCTACAATGGCATGTTAACAAAGAAGACTTAAGGGTATGAATGCTTGAAGGGTAACCAAGCTACCAAAACTTCAAAATATGAAGGCCAAGTAGAATTAAGGACTAAAAAATGATTTCTACAAATGAAGTTGTAGGTTGTATCAGTTCAAAGCCTTATTGATACTCTCTAACAATTGTATTGATTTAGGATAAATTCTTTGACAATCATTTGTAAATGCTTTAACTGGGTGACATTCCAAGTGAATGATCTAAAGTCCTCTAACAAGTCTCACTCCTAATAGGGTGATTGAAATCCTTTAATAGGGTCACATTTAACAATGTGTATTGTAAATTTTAATAAGGATGGCCTTTCAAAGGGAATCACTTCAAAAGAGTCAAAAGAGTAGCATGTTACTAGTGGTTTTTCCCAAATTGGATTTCCATATAAATCATTGTGTCAAGTGTGTTGATGAATCTATTATGTTTCATGCTCTACATTTTTGCAGGTTGATTTGACAGTAACCTGCAAGTTTTAAGTGATTGCATAATCTTATGGATGCATGCATGAAAAATAATGTTTTATGGGTTCACTAAGCTATGAAAAAATTTATTTATACATCTGGACCTTGGTTAACTAATTCACACACCACAACCCCCCCTAGTTATTATAAAGTATTCCATCAATTGGTATTAGAGCCATCTTCTTAAGAGGACTAGTTTGAAGCTACTAGAAGCACAAAGATCAAAATGTCTTAAATGGAAGTACCCAAGCTCAATAGAGGTAAATTTCTTGCTTAGAAAGGTTTGATGAAGCTACACCTTGGAGGACTTGGAGATCATGCACAATCTACCATTTTAGTGGAGCATGTCAATCTTACTTGTGCCCCTACTACTAAGGATATGAAGAAGAAAACAAAACACAACTCAGCAATGCAAGAGATTGCCTCTACCCTAATTGATGCCGAATTTGATGATATCAAAGGTCTTGATAGTGAAAAGAAAATGTGGGATTCCCTAACCATGACCTATAGAGAAGACACAAATGTTTTAAGAGCCAAAGCTGAAAGTGTCAGAGGTAAGTTTGATGATATGAGAATGGAAGAAGGTGAGAATATTGCTCAATATGTTGAAAGGATAAAAGAATTCAATAATGCAATAAGAGGAGCTACATCTAATATAGATGATTATATTGTACTTAGAAATTTTGAAGGATATTATTTCTTATATATGCTATTAGAGTTTTTGCAATTCAAAAATTGAGATGCATACAAGGGAATAAACTATCACTTGAAGATTTGGTAGGTAGGTGTACTACTTTTGAGCTATCTCACTTTGATAATTATAAACTTCAAAAGATTAAATTTTCTTTTAAAGATAAGGTATTATTCAAGGAACTTAATGAAAAGAAGAAAAATAAAAAGATGAACTATGTGTCTAGTGAAAGTAATACAGATGAGGAGGATGTTGAAAAAATTGAAGCACTACTAGCAAGAAGATTCCATAGAGGTAAAGGCAAGTTCAAAGGCAAGTTACCAATAATTTGTTTCAATTTCAATGAGGTTGGTCATATTGCTACTAGATATCTAGAGAAGAAGAACTATAGAGGTGGTTACAAGTACAAGAGTAGAAGAGATGAAGACAACAAGGATTACAAATAAAAAGGCAAGAAGTCTTCCTACATTACTAAAGATGAAACAAAACAAGAATTTGATGAACATGATGATGAACTAGTGTATGTTGCAATGAAGGATGAACCTAATGAAGATGAGAAAACTACACTTGTGACTTGTGTGAGTAAGAATCATAGATGGATCATTGATAGTGAGTCTTCACATCACATGACATGAGACACAAGTAAGTTCATTTACCTGAATTTTTATGATGGAAATAGTGTAAGATTTGGTAATGATGCACCATGTTTGATAAAAGGAGAAGGTTCTATCAAACTCACAAATAAGATTTTATGTGACAATGCTAACTATGTTGAAGGACATAACTATAATTTATTGAGTGTGTCACAACTGAATAATTTGGGATGTAAGGTTGAGTTCAAAAACAATATTTCTAAGATGTATGACACAAATGGGAAACTGATTGGAAAGGATGATCAAACTAGAAGTAATCTATTCTATCTTGATATAGAGGATGCTACTTGTCTTGTTGTAAAATTTGATGATGTATGGCTATGGAACAAGAGGTTATGTCATGTTAACTTTGATAACTTGGTTAATATCAGTAACATGAAGAAAGTTAGAGGTTTTTCTAAATTGAAGAAGCCTGATAATGTAATGTGCAAACAATGTCAATTAGGCAAAATGACTAAGTCAAGTTTTAATAGTAAAAATTATACCACTAAAGGAATACTAGAGATTTTTCATACTAACTTGTGCGGATCAATTGATGTGCAAAGCTATAAAGGAGAAAAGTACATTATGCTATTTGTTGATGAATTTTCTAGGATGATGATAGTTATGTTTCTGAAATAGAAATCTGATGCTTTCCAAATGTTTAAGTGGTACCTTGGAAGAGCTGAGAAGGAAATAGGTAAATTTTTGAAGTGTTTGAGATTTGACAGAGGAGGAGAATTCACAAAAAATGAGTTTGAAATATTTTGTAATGATACATGAATCAAAAGATAGGCATCTTCCCTAGAACACCTCCACAAAATGATATAGTTGAAAGGAGGAACAAATCTAAAATGGACTATCCTAGAACATTCATGATGGAGAAGAATGTTACTTTAAAATACTAGAGAGAAGCTATAAGTGTAGTTGTCTATACCTTAAACCATTTGCAAATCAAGAAAGGCACTCAGAAAACATCTTTTGAACTACAATATGGATACTCACCCAATGTAAAATATTTTAAGGTATTTGGAAGTAAATTTTACATTCCTAAAGAAATCAGGAATGTTAAACTTAATGCAAGAAGTGAAGAAGGTATATTCATAGGATACTCGAGAAGAAGTAAAGGTTATAAGTGTTTAAATACTAACACTAACCAAATTATGGGAAGTGCAAATGTAAACATTGATGAATATATAGAGATATATAAGGCTGAACCTATGAATGAACTAGAAGAATTAAAATCATTGTATACTTTTATGAAAGTATTCTTCCTGATGAAGATGATACAAATCAAGCCACAAATCAATAGCAAGTTTTAGTGGTTGTCGAGTCACACCTTATGCATGCCAAGTTGCATTCAGAAACCAACCTACATACAAATGTCAAATTATAGAATGAAGTGGATGTACATTCTAATTCTAAGATTTGTGTATATGAAAGAGATGTTGAGATACTTGATATAGATGTACACAAAGACTCTAAATTTGAATGACAAAAATCAAGAAACAAGAGTTGAACTAAGATTTTCTAAGTATGTCAAAAGGTATCATCCTACTGCTCAAATCATTGGAAATAAAGATGCTAGACTAATGACAAGAAATAGATTTAGAAAAGATACATGTTTTCTAAGCATAAAGGGACCCAAATTAGTGAGGGATGCTTTAGAAGATGTAGACTAGAGTAAATCCATTGAAGAAGAGATTGAAAAAATTGAGAAAAACAAAACATGGAATCTAGTTCCTAGACCAGAAGACAAGTGATTAGTACCAAGTGTGTATTTAGAAATAAGTTAGATGAAAATGGTGAAGTCACAAGGAACAAAGGAATACTATTTTGCAAGGGATATGCACAGGAAGAAGGAATTGACTATAGAGAGACATTTTTGCCTATTGCTAGATTAGGACTAAGAACTTTACTTGCTTATTCTACATACAAAGGTTTCAAAGTTTATCAAATGGATGTTAAATCTACATTTCTAAATGGTATGTTAGACAAAGAAGTCTACATAGCATAGCAAAAAGGTTTTTTTGGTGTTAAAAATAAGAACATGGTATATAGACTACACAAGGCTCTATATGGTTTGAAACAATCACCAAGAGCATGGTATGAGAGACTTCATAATTATCTTGTGAAGATTGGATTCAAAAGGATTGATGATAAAAACAATCTATACATGAAGACAAAGAAAGGAAACGGTATTTTGTTGTCTAAAAATTTGGTTGATGATATCATATTTGGAGGTCAAGATGCTTTATGTAAAGATTTTGCAAATCAGATGAAGCAAGAGTTTGACATGTCTATGTTTGGAGAGATCAATTTTTTTGTGGGTTTACTAGTATATAAAATGAAATATGGTATATACATCACTTAGTCAAAGTATGTTAAGGAAATATTAAATTTTTTTGGATTGGATGATTCCAAACCAATAAGTACACCTATGGTAATAGGACACAAATTGTAAAATATTGATGAATCAATTGAGGTGAATCAAACATTATACAAGTCTATGATTGGAAAATTATAATATGTAGTACATAGAAAACCTAATATTGCATTATCTATAGGGATGGCTACAAGATTCTTTGCTAATCCTAGGAGAGGCATTTGATGGTTGTAAAGAAAATAATGAGATATTTGAAAGGAATAGAAGAGTTTAGTCTATACTATAAGAGGAATTAAATATTTGAGTGGAGAGCCTACATTAATACTGATTGGGCTAGAAACATTGATGACAGAAAGAACAATAGTGGAAGAACATTTTTCTTAGGCAAGAGGTTGGTCACATTGACTTGCAAGAAATAAAATTGCACTTCACAATCTACTACCAAAGATAAATATGTTGATGTTGTTTTGAATTGCACAAACATTGTATGTATCAAACAACTACTCAAAGTATGAAGGAAGATATCATAGAACCAGTGATACTTTATTGATATAATAAAAGTGTTATCAATATAACAAAGAATCATGTGATACACACAAAGACTAAGAACATTAAAATTAAGTATACTTACTTGAGAGAGTTAGTTCAAGATAAAGTGGTGAAGATGGAATATGTCAACATAGGAATAAATTGTAGACATTTCCACAAAAGTATTACCTAAGGATGCTCATGATTATCTAATAGGTAAACCAAGGGTGATACCCCTATCTAAGGCTATCTAAGTAACAAGAGGAGTGCCTTGCATCAAACAAGTTGGTATTCATATGTTACACATTGATACAAAGGAACTTAATTTAGGAGCTACTTAAAGTAATCAAAGAGCTGAAATTTCAAATCAATCACAAGTAAGGTGATAGAGGGAAAAATTGACGAAACTAAAAAATTTTATATATGTCATGTTAAAGATGACAAGTCTTTGGCATTATTGTCAAAGAGGGAGAGTTTTACTTATCAAGAGAGATTGATTGATCGAGAGGGAAAGATTATATCAAGAATTGTAGATCAAGAGAGAAAAGAAAAAGAGAAATTCTACATCTACCTAGTAAGAGGGAGATATAGTAAGAGGGAGTTATAAGAAAGAATTTTGTAACCTATTCAAAAGGTGGAAGTTGCTGATGGAGGGAGAGATTTCAATACAAGTTTTCTTTTTGGTATTGTCATACTATTTTAACCTAGCTAGTTTGGTTGAATAAGGTGTTTACCATTTGGTTGATTTGGTTAATCAATTGGTTTTCCATCAATGCAAAAAAGGGAGATTTTTGAGAATAGATTGAAGAAGCTAATCAAAGAATTAGATTGTTGAAAGAGGGAGATTCTTGAGAAAATTCTTCAATCATTGTTTTGTCACTAATGTCAAGCTTGTTATTTGATGATGATACAATTTATTATAAGATTCAAATACTATCACTTTTTTGATTGATGAAGAGGATTTGATCAAAAGATGTAACAATGGCACCTAGAAAAAAAGTTGAGTTATGATTATGTAATGGAGTAGAAGAATTAGTTAAGTTAGTGATAACATGGTATATTGATAATCTATGTAAGGTTACAAAGGCTGGTTACACTAAGAAACTTTAGAAGAACAAGTTATAAAAAGTTTGTCTGCCAAGCTTGACCAAGTGCATAGTAGGTGCTAAGAAAATATAGAGCAAGCTGAGTAGAAAATTAGTTAGAGATAAGTAAAAGTTTTTTCTAGTATATGCTGAGTAGAATAGTAGATGCCATGTAAAGTTTAGCTGATGCTAAGCATTAGTAAACATTAGTTGTGTGCAAAGTGATTTCATAGTGGATGCCAAGTAATGCACTATGTGTCAAGCATTAGATTCTTGATAATGCCAAGCTGCTACATTATTTAAAAGATTATGAACTTGATGGATCTAAGTTGATAAGTTTTTTTTCTTGGATTATGTGAACCAAGTGAAAGATAAGGTTTATGAGTTCATGGCACAAAATTCAAGGTGAACTATTTTTAGGAAAATTCAAAGTGAATTCTAGGAGAAGTTTCTAGAAGAGATATGAAATATAGGGTAGATACAATGTATCCTACCTAATCCATCCAAACCCTAAGTTGGACAATGAAGAATGAGTGGTAAACAATCTTAGTTTCCTATTTATAGGAATGGGTAGTCATGAAGCAAGTTTGTCATTTGTGAGAACTTAAGGAAGACAAGGAGTCAAGGGTTTTGCTTCATCTAGTGACCTAAATGGAGAGTCTAGAATGGTGTATTAAGAAAGAAGGCTTAATGGTATGAATGCTTGAAGGGTTAACAAGCTATCAGAGCTACAAAGTATGAAGGCCAACTAGAATTGTGGATTGAATAGTGATTTGTATGCAAATGAAGTTGTAAGTTGTATCAAATTAATGCCTTACCATTACTCTCTAATAATTTTATCAGCCTAGGGTAAATCCTTTGGATTAAGGTTGACTTAATAGTCATTTGTAAATCCTTTAACTGGGTGACATTCCAAGTGAATGGTTTAAAGTCCTCTAACATATCCTCATGATGTTCCAACAAATCCTCATGATGTTCCAGCAAATCCTAATGATGTGCAACAACTGCAACAACAAATACCACACACACTAGTAAATGTTAGATTGTGAACAAGGCTAAGTAGACCTCCAAAAGGATTTATCCTTCTTTGTATTATATTTTAATTACTGATGTTGGTGAACCTAAATGTTATGATTAAGTTGTGTAGTTGGATACAAAGATTCAGTAGGAGTCTATAATGAACAAAGAAATGGACTCTTTGCTAAAAAATAAGACATGGGATTTATGCAAGTCGCATGTTGCAAAAAGGATGTACAAAATAAATGGTTTTATATGTTTAAAAGGAAGAGGATGGGGGTAAGAAAATATTTAAAGATGGGTTAGTTGTAAAAGGATATGCACAAGAAAAGGGTAAGTTAGTTGTTAAAATGACTTCTATTCTCATTGTTTTAAGTATTGTGGCTATTAAAGATTTTCATTTTGATTAGCTTGATGTTAAAATAATCTTTCTTCATGATAATTTGGATGAAGGGACATATATGACACAACCATAAGGATTTTAGGTCAAAGGTAAGGAGAACCTAGTGTTCACATTGAAGAAACGTTTATATGGTTTGAAGCAAACACCTCAACAATGGTATCTGAAATTTGATAGGTTTATGCATGAGCATGGATATAGTAGGTTCCACTTAGATCATTGTCTTTACTTTAAGAGGTTAGATGATGAAAACTACATTATTTTATGTTTATATGTTGATGATATGTTTGTAGCTAAGTCTAATCTAGATCACATTAAGGGGTTGAAATACCAGTTAGCACATGCATATTCTATGAAGGATTTAGGGGTAGTAGAAAAAATCCTTGGTATAAATATTTGCAAAGATAGGAAGAACTAGAAGTTTACTTTATCTTAGGCTAATTATATTGAGAAGGTGTTGCGGCATTTTTTTGCGAAGAATGCTAAAGCTATTAATACACGTTTACCTAGTAATTTGAGGTTGACTAAGGAGATGTGTCCAAAGACACAAGAAGAGGAGGATAAGATATAGAAGGTACCCTATGCTTCAGCTGTAGGAAGCTTGATGTATGTTATAGTATGTACAAGGATAGATATCACACATGTAGTGCAAGTTGTTAGTAGGTATATGAGTCATCAAAGAATTCAACATTAGAATACAATCAAATAGATTCTTAGATATTTGAGAGGAACATCCAGTAAGTGTTTACACTATGGGTGCTCTACTACTAACTTACAACATTATTTTGATTCAGATTTGGTAGGGGATATTGATACCAAGTAGAGTACTATAGGTTATGTATTTACTATTGGTGGGGTAATAGTGAGCTAGGTTTCTAGGTTATAGAAGGTTAATGTTTTATCCACTACAGAGTTATAGTATGTTTCTTCTACATCGGCAACCAAGGAGATCATATGGCTTCAATTCTTCATGGAAGAGTTGGGACACCCTCAAAAGGATAATTATTTTTTTATAAATAGTTAGAGTTCCATTCATCTTGTGAAGAATTCAGCTCTACATTCAAAGACAAAACACATATAGTCATTGTACAATTAAAGGTAGACAAGATACACATAGATTATAATCTAGGATATATGTTTACCAAGGTAGTAACAAGGGAGAATCTAAATTCCCCTTCAACTTCGCTTGGTCTTCTCAATTAAATAGAATAAAATAACAACATAGTCTAGATGGTTTGATATATTCTAGTGGGAGCTATAGGTTTAATAGTACCATGGTTAGTCCCTAAGTGGGAGGTTATTATTATGGAGTCTGATAAATTTCCAAGTTGAAGATTGTTTTGATATGGAGCCTAATCCAAATTGGAGGTTTATTCAACGTGGTTTTCTCTCTATATTATTTCTATGGGCGTTTGGGGGAAGCATCCCCAAGATGGGGATTGCAGATTGTAATCACTAGATAATAATAATATTGGACTTGTTGGTGGATGTAGCCCAAGGATTGGATGAACCACATTACATATTGGTGGCTAATGTTATCTTTTATGTGATCTACTATTTTTTGGCATTGGTTATATTTGCATGTAACTATAATTTCTATCTGAGGTCTAATCCTAACATTCACCCTCCTTCTTTGTTATTCCATAAATTTCTAATAGGTTCTAGATAAATTAGATATGAGCAGAAGTGGGAACATGAGACAGTAGCAAAATATTAAGACTAAATTGTATTTTAAACATATGAGTTTGAGTTGTGTCCTAAAGGATAGAAAAAAGTACGGGAAAGTGACTTGACAAGGTCACATTTTCTAAGGAAATGAAAGGTAAGTCTCTCTCTCTTGAGAGAATGAAAAGAAGGACTGAACTATAAGAAGAGCATAGTCAAGTCTCTTGAAAACCCTTTCACTACTAGATGAAAAAATTGACCAAGTGTGTTAAACCACAATAGAGTAATGACAATGAATGTTGAGATAAGAAAGGTCCAATTTATTATGCATGTAAAACCAAGCTTCTCTTTTTCCAACTAACCATAAAAAAGGAAGAATTCCTTCTTTATCAATAACTATTTCAACTATATTCAAGTCTATACAAAGGACCCAAGTAATAGGGCGGAGATGATCCACCATCCAATGCCACATGTGTGAACAATCTACAACATCATTGGGATCATAAATATTAGTAATACCAAAATAATTATTTTGAAAAGATCAAAAAATCCACAAAATTTTCTACATGGAATCAAAGTTGTGCAAAGTAACTGAAGAAAGTAAACAAGGTTAGAGAATAATAACAAAACCACCTCTACCAACCTCATGGTAGGAAGGAAACATGGCACTATCCCACCATATAACATGATAGGCTAAGCTAAGAATAAATCAAACAACTTTGAACTCTTGAAGAAAAAGAACATCAATATTACCAAGTCTATGCCTGGTACCATTAAGATATCATTTTCCAACGAGGGTCATTAGCCCCTCCACATTCCATGATGGAAAATTCTTCTTAAACCATCTTGCATTCCATCCTCCTCCCCAACAAGGAAGAAATTTTTATGAAAGAATGCAAAAGAATCAGAAGAGGGATCTCCTTTTGAGATAACTCTTTGTTTCTCCCTACTATCAGGGAGCTCTTATGGGCCTTCTAGGCTACAAGATTGATGAAGAGATTGGGTAGAGATCATGGAAGTCACTTGAAACTCTTGAACCCATGTAGGTTGAGGCTCTAAATCCATACTACTTGTCATCCCTTGAGTGCTAAGGTTTGAAGGAGGTAGATGCATGAGAAAAGGAACCAACAAGACAGGCGGTGACAGACTTGAGCTAGGTCATCTAGTATATTGGGAGGAAGAACCTATTTTAGAAGCAACATTGCCTTTTCCATTTTTGACAACACTAGTCCATTCATCTTTTATAGTTCCTAACATTGGCTTAGCTTCTGAGGTTGGCTAGTAGTTAAGCTCCAACAAGGAACAATCTCTAATCTTCTTTTCTATATAATGGCACTGATAGTAAGTTTTTAGAGGATTTGGATAAAGCACCTTCTAGGTGAAGGAACTACCACCAATCAAAGGTCCCTAGCAAGGTCAACCTCAACAAAGACCCTACATTGGGATTGAGCATTATAAAATTTTTCAAGCTCAATACATATCACCTTGCTGAAAGTTTATATAATAGCTTGTAAGAATGACCAAAACATAATTGGAAGACTAGGATACTCTACCTAAATTAGATGTTAATCTTATGATCATCAGAGATGGAAAAAACTTGAGACCATCTTTGAAGGACTAATAGAGAAGATCTAACAGAATAGGAGTTATGAGAGAATACATATTCATCCTAGCTAGGGTAACCAAAATGAAAAAAATAATTCCCTAGTGAGGCTTCGAACATCATCAAGGAAGACAATGTGTGGTGTCAAGACCTTGGAAACCCATTCTCTAAGCATGCTTTTAGAAGGAGTGGGGTCAACAAAATAGCCTATCAAGGCTTATTCCTCAAGACATTGACAAGCATTATCAAAATCTTTACCATGTAAGAGTGAAAATGTGCAAGTCCTTTTTTGATAGATCTATTCACACCAACATCAACTATGGGGCTATAGAAGGCTGAGGCCATAACAACCTAAAGTTATTCCCACAAAAAAATGTAGTATAATAGATGATAAGAACATAAGGATTCAGAGGAAATGTATGAGCCCTGGAAATGGCTCTAAAACCTAAGGCTTATGATAGAGTTACTTAGACTTTCTTGGAAGAAGTTCTAAATAATTTTTTGTTTCAAGGGAAATTCCTAAATTTTATTATGATCTTTGTTAAAATACTATGTACATTGTTCTGGTCAATGGAGGACCTATTAGTTTATTTTATATGGTAGTTAGTGTAGTGCCTCTCATGTTTGTAGTGTATACCTTGTCTATTTTGATTTGAGAGATACTTGATACTCTTATTATATGTACTTTGGGATGATCTAAGGGTCAGATGTTATACTTTGATTGAGTATCATATTTGCTTTATTTCTATGTTGTTTAGTTTATCATATTTGCATGTTTATGCCATTTTGAGATGATAGTAGATCTATGATGATATATGATTATCTAGTATTTGGACATATTTTATGATTATGTTATGTGATGGATTTTATGCTATGGTGATTTACTTCATTCTTGTCTCTTTATGCTTTATGTGAATGTGAGTGATAGAAATTGATTAATTAGGTATTTAATGCATTATTGCTTCAGCTATGAAATTATATGCAATTACACTTGATCATGTGTTTTAATGTGCATGAATTATATCATTGGTAGTGGTAGATGGAGTTATTGATTCAACTATTCATATTTTACCAATGTCATCCTTGTGTGGTTGATGTATTCTTATTTAATTATTTAATTAAATCCTTTCTATGATAATTAAATCCAAACTCATCTACATTTTGTGATTAGACAAGTAAGTGTGTCTATACATTTAGAGGTTTGCATTGTCACGAAATTT